>JAQPPZ010016911.1:5332500-7732500 GCA_028583015.1 Wollemia nobilis | reverse complement strand
AAAATATTTACCTACCCTAGGTAATAAAAGCAAAAAAACAATTTTTTTTTTACCTACCCTAGGTAATAAAAACAAAAAACAAAAACATTTTACCTATCCTAGGTAATAAAAGCAAAAAACAATTTTTTTTTACCTACCCTAGGTAATAAAAGCAAAAAATAATTTTTTTTTACCTATCCTAGGTAATAAAAGCAAAAAAAACAAAAACACAATTTTTGTTTACCTACCCTAGGTAATAAAAGCAAAAAATAAAAAAAATTACCTATCCTAGGTAATAAAAGCAAAAAAAGCAAAAAACATTTTTTTTTTTACCTACCCTAGGTAATAAAAGCAAAAAACAAATTTTTTTACCTATCCTAGGTAATAAAAGCAAAAAACAATTTTTTTTTACCTACCCTAGGTAATAAAAGCAAAAAACAAAAAAAAATTACCTATCCTAGGTAATAAAAGCAAAAAACAATTTTTTTTTTACCTACCCTAGGTAATAAAAGCAAAAAACAATTTTTTTTTACCTATCCTAGGTAATAAAAGCAAAAAAAAAAAAAAAACAATTTTTTTTTTACCTACCCTAGGTAATAAAAGCAAAAAAACAAAAAAAAAAATACCTACCCTAGGTAATAAAAGCAAAAAACAAAATTTATTTTACCTACCCTAGGTAATAAAAGCAAAAAACAATTTTTTTTTACCTACCCTAGGTAATACAAGCAAAAAACAATAATAATTTACCAGCCCCGCTTAATGAGAAAACAATAATAATTTACCAGCCCCGCTTAGTTTTCAAACAAGCAAAAACAAAACCAAAACAAAAGAGGCCAAATCGCCTACCTCTGCAAACCGACCGCCAACTTCCGCTCCAGCCGAGCCACTACCACCGATCCCCTCGCCAACCTCCATCTCACTCATCACTTCAACCAATAAAACAAATAACAACTGGCAGAATGATTTTGAAAATGACACGAGCCTATAAATAATCGCTTTTTGCGACGAAAAAAGCGCGCTCGTGTTTTCCACAGCGATGAAAAACGCGCGCCCGCATTTTTCGTAGCGACGAAAAACACAAACGTGCGTTTTCCATAGCGCGCGAAAACGCAAACCCATGTTTTGAGGTGAAAAAAAAAAATATTGAAAAACCCCACAAAATCATCATCTCGCATCATCATCATCTCAAGTGAACCTTGTATCTAGTGGATTACCCTATATACCTAGCGGTTGCAGCGACTAGCAATCCATGCAAACCGGTCGGATGGGTAGCTCACCATAAGGAAACTCATTCAAACATTCAACATCAAATCACTATGACATTAAATCAGCTAGATCCCTAAATATTTGAGCTTAAATGTGCCCAAAACAGATTTGCACAAGGTTATCATTCAACCCCTTTCGATGGGTCAAAAGCGGAAAACAAACAAACACAATTTGGTAATAATCAAAAATCACTTGAGTATCAAATTCCCGAACGACTGGTTCCTTGAACCCATCATTTGGAAGGAATTGCTAAAGTCAAAGTGGAACAAAAACTCCAAATGTGGTTAAAGATTTTACCATAAATTTTGTGCATCAACGAAACCAAAGGTAAATTTGCAAGAACACACAAAAACCCAAAACTTGGGGCATCAAGTTGGTCAAAGTGACATACATTTGAATCACATCCATATCATTCAAACAACCGCATCCGTTCAGCAACCGCATGTGGTCAATCGGCTCGTGAGTTTCATACTTTACCCATTCTCCAATTGAGGGGGTAAGCAAATAAGTAGAAATCAAAATGAAAAATAATTCATTCATTCTGAATGTCAAAAAGGAGTTAACCCATTCGTCCAATAAAGTTAGATGTCATTAGTTTTTGCATCGTATTGTGTTGCATATAACATAGTACAAAAAGAGGCAACTGTAGACACCAAAATCTAGCACCCTTCAGTTCACATTCACCACCTCACCATCAAATCCTGCATAATAAAGATATATGCCTAAGTTCTAACTTAGGGATATAAAATCCTGCACATCATTATACTTTCCTAATTTATTTAATTAGGAAAATCACCCTAGGATACCCTATCTACCCATTGGACATGTGTCCTGGACACTTCATCCAACATCCATGCCACATCTTACCCACTCATGTCCCCTTTGTCATCCCACATCCCACTCCACTTGGGGCCACATCACCCCAGTTAAGTGAGCCACACTGAGTGACTCATTGTAACTGCCCCTTCCACCTGGCAGTGCAGATTTGCCACTTAGCAAATCAGGCTTGCCACCTCACATTCCTCTCCAAAGCCCCAACCAATCTATAAAGACACCTTCAATCCACCAAACAGAAAGAGTTGAATTTGCATACCGACAGGCTGTCGAATTAGATCTAGACCTGACAAGAAGTTGAGGGTGCAAGCTGGACTCTGACCATTGGCTCAAATTCTGAGGCAATCTTACGTTTAGTAGAAACTGCTCGTCCATGGTTCCACAGTCGAGAATGTGCATTCACGGTTTTGTAACCGCAGGTCTACGGTGTCCAGCCCACAACCGTGCTTCCGCGGTTCCACAGTCCCGAGAACAGAAACAAGTTCCATCGACAGAGATTAGCGATCCGAGAAGTAAGCAAGGTTTAATTTGTTAATTATTTTGCGTTGTCTGTTTTACATCCTTATCGGTAATAGGTTTTTATGTGTAGCATTGGATTTATTTGTTTGAATATGCGGGTGCTACTAATCCCCTTTGTTGGTTTGCATGTGCACAGGTAACAGGTATCCTGGATAGGCTGTTGAAGCTGGAGTGGTCCCGTAGTGGATACCAAAGCCCACTCACCCCTTGAAGTTGTAGCTGAGGAACGAAGAACACACAAGCTCCTTAAAGATATGGAAGACCCATTTCCTATCAAAGTCATTGTATTTCAGAAGAGAGGCAGATAAAGCATTGTTACATTGCCCCCAACACATTTGGGGCAATTCAAAATCTTTGTAAAAACTGTATCAAACATCAATATAAAGATTCATTTGTGGCAATCTCTCTCTCTTTTGTATTGTATCTTTATTTATGTTTAGTTATTTTGGTTACAGTGTGTTTTTGTGTGTGTGTGTGTGTTTTTATTGAAGTTTTTGAAGAGATTTTTTTCTTTTTGGAATAGAATAATAGAACTCAATGAAGATGGTGATTAAGAAAACTAGCACCAAGCATTATTTCTCAAAAGAGGCTAGGGTACACTGCTTAAATCCTAGTGGGAGGTTCGCCTAGTTCTTCCACTCTGATTCAAAAATCGTTCCAATAGTGGGAGACAGATTGAACACCAATGAATTATACCAACTTAAAGAGTGCTTTTATCCTGTCTAAGGATGATCTAGGGAGCAAGCCGATGGAAGGAGATGAATTCCAACGTCACCGGTCTAAATTGGGGGTTGGTGATGAAATCCAATTGGACCAATGTTTTAATTATACATGTGTGTGTGAAGGTTTTGTTTTCTATTGTGCGATGCAAATATAACATGCAATTATGCTTTTATGCCTAATGCAGAAAGTAGGAAAGACATAGAATAGCAGACACAATCATATCAGGGGTAAAATTGCAAATTCAGGTAAGACTAAGCAAAATTCTATTTAACAAGGCTAACCGCAGGTGAGCGGTTAGTTCTGGTAAACCATGGGTACGTGGTTTGCCAACCACACATGCGCATTTGGGGAAATCCCAATCAGGGGTGTGCGGGTCCTTTCTATCAACAAAATAAAGCCGAATACAGGCCCAAACCCCTAAAAAAGAAATACCTAGGTTATTTCTAACCTGGTATATGCAAGATGATTGTTCCCTACTATGCATATGCCAATTCTCATTTTAGTTCCCTTTATTATTTCATATATGAATGCAAGATTTAAGTAAGTTTTTCTATTCCTAAGACCTAAATGCAAACAAAGGCATACAGGACTAAGACTCTTAATCTACTTAAATGCAGCCTAAAACTAGCATTAAAGAAAATTTTTAAAAGATGGCATAGGGTATAGACATGTGTTCCTTTTGCTGCTCCTTCTATCTTTCAATAGTTGGTTTGCGTTTCAACAGTGCAGCAACCGCGAATGAGCGTTTCCTTAGAAGGTAAACCGCGGATGCACGGTTCCACAGTAACAGGTTAAACAATTCGAAATCAAATTCCCATGCGTTTCAAATCCTTAGCACCTGTACATGCAAACATAGATTAGTAAGATTAAAATAAAGCAAGGCAAAACAAAATGAAACCCTTGGGAGGTCCCACCGTGATCGCCATTTTGTAAGTAAAATAAGACAACACCTTGCAAATAAAATAATGAAAACAAGCAATTGCAGAATTAAAGGATTTTGTATTGAATTTTATTGGAGCCTTAGTCTCATTTTTACAAGTGATTTGCCCCAAGTGCATAGGGGTATGATTACAATGAGTGAATGCTTTATTTCACATGATAGAATGAGCACAAAGAGGGGAAAAACCCCTTTGGCTAATCAAATTATTGGTGGTGTCTTTGGTCTTCTTTCGTTCCAATCCAATTGGTGAGTGGGCTTTGGTATCCAATGTAGGGACCACTCCTAGCTTCAGTATATCTTAAGATCCTTGTATCCTGCACACATGGTAGTCAAACAAGGGTCAACAACACCTGTATAAATGACTGCAAACAATGCAAATGAAAACCCTTGAAAGGAATGCTTGCAAGAAACATAGAAATTCTAATTAAAAATGCCTTCCTAATAAATTACTACCTTACTGATCTCTGATGCTCTAAATGGCCTAAAAATTGGTGGAGATGTTCTAGGGGATGTCAAGAATCTACCCTCCAAATTTCATCTCTATCTAAGTTCAGATGAGGGAGATATGGCTAAAAAAAGTTTGGTAGTTTCTGTAGAACCGCGGGTCCGCGGTTGTGATTGTGTAACCGTGGGTTTGCGGTTTAGAAACCGCGAGATTGCGGTTGTGACTATGTAACTATGGATGTGTGGTTTAGAAACTATAGGCCTATGGTTGGGACTGTGTAACTATAGATTCAAGGTTGTGCAATGATGGTAGGAACCCTCAAAAACTCAGATCCAAGACCTCGATGGCTCGAACTCCACGATCGTTGACGATTCCCTGCAATGATTTCGACAGCATAACAACATATTTTCTAGCCCCCTTGCTTGATGGAATGGTGTTGATTTTATAGGCAATTTTGGGTTTTAGAGGGAAATGATAGGTGGCAAGCCAAGGCTGCCAAGTGGTAATCTTGGGCTGCCAAATGGAGGGGGTAGTTAGAGTGAGTCACCCAGGGTGTCTCACTTAATTGGGGTGACGTGGTTGCAAGTGGAGTGAGGTGTAAGGGTTGTTCCATGTGAAGGGACAAAGGGGACAAGGGTGTGTGAGATGTGGTAAGGTGGGGTGGTGAGGTGGCTAGGACACATGTCTAGTGGGTAGGCAGGGTATCCTAGGGGGATTTTCCAGATTTATTAAAATCTAGAAAATAGGATAATATGCAGGGTTTTTATGCCTAAGTTTAGACTTAGGCATATATTATTATGCAGAATTGTGGTGTACAATGTGGGTGAAGTGCACATGAATTAATATACCTAAGATTATACCTAGGCATATATTTTATTATGCAAAATTATGTGGTGAGTTGTAAATGCCTAGATTTTTGTGTCTACAGTCCTCAATGATTTGGGCTTACGCTAAGGCGTCCTCGAATGTTTGATATCGTTGTAATTGTAAAAGAAGTGAAATCTACTTTGAACAACTTCTAGTAAATATTCGTATGAGTTCCGTTGTGGGTAGGGTGAAAGGTAGTTTTAACATCACCTTTCTCCATCTATTACCATACTCCATGACTGGCTCATCATCAAGTTGATGAAGGCTAGACAAGTCATCCAAGTTTGTCCTTTTCTTAGCGCTAGAGGCAAAACATCCCAAAAATGCATCAGCCAATTTCTCAAAGGTTTTTATGCTATGACATGGTAGATGATTATACCATTCTAAAGCATCTCCAGATAATGTTGTAATGAAGATTCTCAACATCAAAGGGTCATAATATTGAAGATGAGAGCACTTAAGAATGAAGCTTGTCACGTGCTCTTCTGCATCTTCATCATCTTTGAAATATTCAAGTTTGGGCATCTAGAAATTTGATGGGTATGTCAATGATGACACTGATGGATGTACATGCTGATTACTAAGTTGCTTTAGTGTAGGTTTTTGATAACCCAAAATTTGATCTGGCTTTTCTAATGCCTTCAACCGATTAGCTAGCACTTTGTATGGCCCTGACGACATAATATGATCATCCTGTTGTCACCCTTTATTAGACGAAGGAGGTCGCTTTTGATGTTGCGGTGGATGATAAGTATGATCATTAGGTACCTCATCATAACTGGGTTTAGGGTAGGCATCTATTTGATCCTGATGTTCCCATTCAGACTCTTCATATGATTCCTCTTCGTATTGATCTTGGTATTGTTGAGGAGTATGAGGCTTTTGATGATAACTAGATAATGGCCTTTGATGTTGAATGCGAGTATGGCATGGCCGAGGGGAAATATTTTGAGATTGTATTGGGTGTCTTGCCCGTTGTTGCATCCTATAGGTGCTAGGTGTAAGCACGACTTTAGGTACTGCATTATGTAATTGCTCTTGTTGCATCTTTTTTTATTCTTGTATCTTTCATTGATACAACTCTTGTAGGTGTGCTTGTTATGAGCCCACCCATTGTTGATGTACTTATTTTTGAGCCAACTGGAGTTGATCCGTATGTTGTTGCTTATTAAGATTTGGCCTAATTGCTTGATGAGTATGATCTAGTTGCTCCGTTGCATGGGGTTTGTGTATCCTCATATTTGAAATATGGATGGGTTTATCATGTCTTTCCCTCGAAGTAGGGTCTAATGCTTGTTTTTCATTCTCCCTAAGGATCACATTACCTTGAGACTCTAATTTTTGAGTTGGCTCTATATAGTCCGATGATGTAGAGCCATCATATGGTTGCACCAAGTACTCTTCACGAGGAGTAGGTAGATGGTTGGGATCTTCTCCCTCATCTATTAGGAAAGCCTCATATTCAATTTTGGATGTAAGCTCTATATATTCAGGTTGCATAGAAGCACGATGTGTGGATGTTGAGCGCTCTCTATGAGGAGTATGAGGGTGACTTGCTCAATCAAATGGGGTGGTTTGCTCATCCAGGCTAGGCCATGGTGTACTCTCATGTTCATATTTTGATTTATGTATAGAGTAAGCCGGGGTGTGAACCCGTGATATTGATCTATTAGACCCCTCAGTGTGCATATTACTTGCTATATATAATTCTATCAAGGTATCCCAATCAGGGAGTTTTCCTAGAGGACTATGGGTGCTTTCCTAGTAGGGGTATCTCGAAGGTTTGCCCACCTAGGGATGATATTGTTGTTATGATAGGACCTAGGATTCCATTAAGGTATGGGCATGTCCTCTAGAATTATTTGGAGATATTCACTGGCTATGGAGCTTGAATCTCTCACTAAATTGGAGGTCTTGTTTTCAACCGCCTTTGGACCAAATTGGTAAAACGGGGGTCCGTCGGCCATTTTTAGAAAATTTTGACTTTCCTAAAAAGGTTATAAGTGTTATATATCAAAATTATCAGTGCGACGAGCTTATCATAATGGGCTAGGTCTCCAAAATTTGATTTTTGGGTCAAAAATTTGTATTTTTGAAATATTTGGCTCACCGGGGCCCGTGGGGAAATGCCCACTTTTAGGATTTTTGGGGAAATTTTGAACCGTGAAGAGTTAGGACTCAAAATTTCTAGGAGAGGTGCATAATGGGCTAACTAAGAAAAAAAAATAAATTTGGCAAATTTTGGAGTTGTCTAGACCATTATATGACCGTTTTAGTGCAATTTTTCTCTATTTTCTGCTTCGAAAATAGAGTAATCATAAAACCAAAATAACTTTTTCGTTATAGCTCCGTTTTGCACAATTCTTGAAGCATTGGATGCAGAATCAAAAAGTATATTTTTTTTGAAACCTTATTTTTTGAAAAATTAGGGTTAGGGTTTGGTCCCAGATAACAAAGAAACACACAAAGTAGACAATATGATTATCTTTTTACTGATTAAATGTGTGTCCTAAACTGGTTTTAGTGTGTTGTTGTTCTTTGCTCTTGTTGTGGAATTAGAATGAGGGAACTCAACCAAAGTGGTGACTAGGGACACTAGTGCCAAACATGATTTCTCAAAAGAGTCTAGGGTACACCGCTTAAATCCCAATGGGGGGTTCGCCTAGCTCTTCCACTCTGAAACAATATTTACAACAGTGGGAGGCAGTTTGAACATTAGTGACCTATTCCATATTGAGAGAGTGCCATATTATATCTAAGATATATATGGGAAATATGGTGGAAGGAGGTGAAATCCAACATCACTAGTCTGAATTGGGGGTTGGTGATGAAATCCAACCTTACCAATATTATAGTGAAACATGCAAGTGTGTGTGGTTCCTTTTAAGCCCAAAGAAAGTAAGCAAAGAAGAATTCAATGATCATTCACTAAATGCATGCAATAGGTGTGTTTTAATTTCAAAAATCTAGGATAAAAGGAACCTACAAATGTCACTTATAGATGCAAGCCCTAAATGCTAACCTACCCATTGGGTAAGCCACAAGCAATCAAGCCACAAAGATGCATCGCTACTTCAAGTTTATTTCAAATTTTCTTCTTCCTTTTGCTATTTGATGTTGTAAGAAAAGTAATAATATGAATTTTAACATTAATAAGCAAGAAAAACTAATTTTAACATTCTCTAAAAATGCAACAGAAAAACAAAGGGTTTAGGCACTAACCTTATCAATTTTAAGACCTCCAAATTTTGAAAATTTGAGTAGAAATTTCTCTGTTTCCTCAACACTCCAGGGTGGGATGATTAGAAGCCCTACCACCATCCCAGGGTGGGATGGTGAAGCCACCATCCCAGGGTGAGCCAGATAAAGGTTCTGCCACTGTTCCAGGGTGGGGAGGGGAGCACCTGCAACACAAAAAGGGCAAAAATGGCAGAAATGAAGTCAAATTTTCATCCAAAGCACAAGGGACAAGGGTCCCACCATGATCACCACTAAATTAGGGAAAAAAAGTGCACCTAATTATGAGCAAAAATATATGTATTTATCCTATCTCGCTTATGAGCATCAAACGGAAGCATGCATGTGAAAATGAAGCAATACCAAACAATAAGGAATGAAATGAAACAAGTATCTTTCTTATTAATTTGGTGGATAAAATCCAAGGTTACATAGAATTCTAATTAAGGGCTCAAAGGTGATACAATTTTTACAAATTTTGGATGCCCAAGGATCAAATCCTCCAAGAAATCCGGGTGCACATCCAGTGCCTTTCCTCGTACTCACAATCGAGGTGGGCAGGAAAATTCCGCTGTTGCTTGTATCTTTAATATATTATGTCTGATATTCCTTCCCAATGCCTTCTAGGAACTTGTGCCTAGACACAAGGAAGCAAAAAGGATCAAATAGCAAGGGCGTGTGAAGGAAAACATGTAATCTCCACAGGCACAAAATGGCACATATATTAAAAATATATCAAATCAACTCAGAATGAATTGAAACTTTATAGGGATGTTATATAAGATTTTTTGAGGGTATATCACAAAAAAAATCTGAAATTTCATCCGTAGACCCCTCTATTTTGCGTCGCCCGCCTGCAACCTACGAAGACCAAGATGAACAATTCCCGCACCTAAACATGTCCAAAACACATGAAATTTGGAAAAAATGCATAAATAAACATTTTAAGACAACCCATGTGGTTATATTTTCAAAATTAGGTGCATATCCACCTAAATGCAACTGGGGTGCCCGAATGGGCCCTACGAACCTGCAAAACCTTAAAAATGTGATATCTCAACCAATTTAACTCCAAATTGCATGAAATTTGAATTAAAAAATCATATGATAGTCTAGAATAATACTAAAAAAAATAGCAAAGAAATTGTTCAAGAATTTGTCCTCATCCCGGGGGGATGGTGGTGACTATAACTAATTAGAGGGCACCCTAGGAGGGGACACTCACAAATTATGCACACTTTTTGCTACCAATACCACTGGGGAATGATCCTAAACAATATAAGGGGTGTTTTTGTTGAATTTGGTGAAGAAATTCACCCGGATGGAAAAGTTATGCTCAAAGGACCCTCTTGAAGTCACCTAGTAACCTCCTTCGCAAAAGAGAGATTATGAGGGAAAGAAGGCACAATAAAGTAAGGGGAAATCTTGGAAGCACTCCGTTGCATATCCTAGAACTCCTCTCTCTATATGTGTGTGTTTTTTTATGGAAATTGTATCCATTTTATAGCCCAAGGGGGCTTATGTGCAAAAATGCATGCAAGGGCATGCATGGTAGGAGGCACCATTTGTCAAACGAGAGGAATGCAATGGATGTGGAAGAGAATCTCCAATTTGGGCCTCCATTAAAAAGTGTGCCATAAGGATTCAGCACCCTCTGAACCGCATGCTTCATTTGACAAGATAAATGGCAGTTTCTAGGCGCCATTTATCCTAGATTTGGCTTTTTATGGGTCAAACTTGCTCACCGTCCCACCCTGGGACAATGGATCACCACCGTCCCAGGGTGGGACGATGGGAATATGCCACCATCCCAAGGTGGGACGGTGGTGAATTTTGGGCCAAAACCTCCCAAAATTGGGCCAAAAGCCTCCAAAAACCCTTTTGGAGTGGCTAGAACCATTGTGAGCCTTTTGAGGGCTGCCCAAGGGGCCATATGATGCCAATTTTATCATTTTCTGTGGATGATTACTAAGGTTTACCATATTTTAGTGTCTACACCTAATAGTAGGTGAAGGGTTGGGGTTAGCTAGAATATGATAAGTATTACCACTATATTCATATTTAAGGTATTAAAGGAGAGTTGAAGGAATTACTCTCATCTTTTAGATCCACAAGAAGAACATTTTAAGTTAAGTCGCAAGACATGATGTAGAAAAGAGTATTGAGAATGTGGGGTTTGAATTTGAGTGATAATACTATAGTGCCACAAGCCTCATGCTCCCAATTATTGAATGTATTCATAACAAGATCAAATTTCTTTAAATCTTATTTTTTTGTTATCCCAAAATGACTAATGAATATTAGGCTACAAACATTGAGTCCAAAGCCATTATCAACTAGGATTCATATGATGAACCTATCATCGATATAGCCTATGATATACAATGGGAGATATCCAACCATAGAGGATTGAGGTATATCCTCATGGAATGTTATTGTTGCATGGTTAACCCTAATGGATCTCAACACAAAAGTGAGGTCATTTGGATTATGGCCTTAAGGAATAACTTGTTCACTCAAAATTTTTGAGTAATGTTCTTATGGGTTGGAGAGGTCCTAAGAAGCTCAAGAAGGGATATTTTAGATGGGGTACTTTTAAGTTGATGAAGCAAATCAAAAGTACCCTTAGCCTTACCTCTTTATTAAATGCTTAATGGGGGTCCTTTGAGGAGAGAATTTCTTTTTGAATGAAGGACTAAAGGAGGTATTGAAGGGTGATTAGAAAATGGATTGTTGTGTTGCTATCTAATTACAACACAAATGATATGAGAAGAATGAATCATCCCACCCATTCTTTGGTTTAGATGTGGGACATTCCTATAATGCATATTATTTTCTATATTTATTCTAATTATGATTGGGTAATATATTTAAAAAAAATATAAGGTCTTGATTAGAAGAAGGTTAAGGATTAGAGAACAACTTGAACTTTATTGATTAGGTTCCCAAGGATCATGCATTTATGGGTTACATGACCGTTAGCATAGAGGAAGGCACATTGCTCATTAGGAAAAAACCAATAAGCTTTTTCCATTCTAGTTGAAAAATATTGGTATGTAGAAGCTCCACCATTTTGGCTTTCATGAATTGAACTAGGGTGGCAAAAGGAGGTTCTTTTAATTGAGAGTGCTTCCTCCTAATTTTATGTTGTTGTGGCTTTCCTAAGATAAGTTTTCGAAGGTTTGTCATAACACTAGCATTGTTGGTTTTTCGTGACTCCATAAATCCATACCTATAATATGTTTATTTTTGTACTACCCCTTTAGATGGTAGTAAGACTTATCTTCCTCATGGGATTTGGATTTCAATTGTCCTCTTTTGAGAAGGGTGCTTTGTACTCTCTTAGCCATGTCAACGACATCTTCAAAATAAGATACATAGGCCAATTCTAAATAGAATACCAATTTATCATTTAGGTTTTTTATAACAATATCTAGGATGTCTCTTGATGGGGGGCCATATTGGAGTCTCCCCACTAGGGTTCACCATATTGCAAAGAAGCTAGCAAAGTTCTCATTTTTATATTATTTGAGTTGATATAGGTCATTAATTGTGACCTTATTCTCAATGTAGATATATAATTGTTTAAAAAACATATCAACAATATCTCTAAAGATCTTAAGAGAGTGCCTTGGGATTTGGTAATACCATTCCAATGCAGGACCACTAAGGCTCTTGGATAATATTTTGAGTAGTAATATTTCATCATAAGATATATAACTATAGGTGGTTCTAAATAGTCAAAGGTGGTTAATGGGACCTTCCTTCCCTCTATACTTTTGAAACTTAGTTGTTTCAAAGTTTAGAGAAAAAAGATGACTAGTTATAAAGGGATCTAGAGGTTCATTACACAAGTTATCATAAGAGTAATTATGACTACAAGAAGACCCTTGGATTGTGGACATTTATCATTTAAACATCTCTAATTGAAAGGTTAAAACTTGAAGTTTAGAAGAAATCATATTTAATTACACAAAATGAGTGTGTTGAGAGATAGGAGAAAATTGCTAATTGAGATAAGGAGATGATTAGTACACTAGGGGATACAATGTTAATATTGCCATCATATGATTTGCTTCCAAGATTTTTAATGTGAAAGGATTAGAAGATAAAAGATAAGATATTATGGAAGTAGAATTTTGAGTAAAACCTATGCTCACACTTGTGGGATTAGAATGAAGGTTATTAACATGAGGATTAGAAATTAGAATGAAAGTTATTAACATGAGGATTATAATTAGAACACTTGATGGTACATCTAGGTTAAAAAATAGAACTTATGCTTACTTGTTGAGATACAAGGCAATTCACATTACCTCATAATAGTTATTCAAAATAAGGAAAATATGCACAATACCCTAAGGAAAATGGGTGGTTTTTCATCCCAACATATTTGGAAGCGGTGATGATAGGTGATTAGAATCAATGCTACAAGAAGTTGATGTATTAATATTTGTATTTAAGAATCCAAAGGATGGATTCTCTTTATTAAAGGACAAAGTGTTAGAGCTAGGTTATTAGGTATGGTCTAAGAGTGAAGCCTCCAATGCAAAAGTACCTAGGTTTTCATGAGCTTCCTTAATAAAGGATGCTATGACATCCCTATGCTTATAAAAAATGAAAGCTATGTGTTTAGTGAATTTAAAAACCACTCTTTATTGATCATAATGGATAGGGGTTAAGGAACCATAAGGGAAAGAGTCCTCATCTTCTTATTCATAATTAGGGTTCTCATAGGAGGGTTGGTTTTCAAGACCCACTACTAGAGGGTTAGGGTTGATGGCCAATTGATGACCAATACTATGTGTTAGGTAGTGTCTCTTGGCCATGGGTTGGAAGGAAAGGAGGATTCAGTTAGTTAATTTTTTATGTTTATAAAATTTATTATAGAAGAAAGAGAATATGTTTTAACAACCTTATATCTCCTTCCCTAGGTATACCAAATTCAACCTATATACCTCAAGGGCCTCCCTATATACCAAAAGTCCCTATATACTTGACTCCTTATATACATGTCAATACATGAGAGAAATCCAATGTGTGGGTTGCTAATGATACGTGGAAGTGATTTCTTGGCTAAGTAGCCAAGATGGTATTTGAAGGATAATAATATGCCTTATTATAACTCCCACTAGCCCATTGTAATATACTCCTTACTAGGCATAAGTATGCACAAGACCCTATATGGTTGGTTGGTCGTCCAAGCTCACTATATACCCAATATAGCCTAGTAGCTCATACGATAGTTACTCAAAGAATATTAAAGACCATTAGTAGGACTAGCAATTGATTATGTTATTGTTATCTAAATTTAATGTGATTTAATCTAAACAAACAATATTAGGTGGTCTTGATTAAGGATTATCTTGGAAAAAGAAGAATATTTGGACCCATGGTGGTTTTCACATCGAGTTCACAAAAATATGAGATGGGGAAAAGATAGAAGGTATTGCAAAGGGCCTCCTTATGACATTTTTTCTCTCCTCTTCTCACTTTAACACTAGGGGAAGTTTTTGAGATTAAAGTCTAGTTTTGTTGAATTAGTTTAAGAACATCCTATGTTTCTCCAAAGGTACTTATTTGTTTAAGATTAATATTAGTCTAGACCTAATGCACATGCAAATGCAACAACCAAGACCCAAAACTAAAACGCTCTTTTGATTTTGATGAGGAAGGAGATACCATATTTTATTTTAAGAGGATAGGGTGTAAGAATATGCAACAAATAAATTCTAAGATGTAGCTATATGAAATTTTGATTTGATTCCAAATATTAAACATTAAATCAATCCCATATATCATTAAGACCAGAATAATTCATTCTTTCCCCTTTATATATTTTATGAATAAATAGAAAATAATAGCTAGTTTACACAAACAACAAATATAATTTAAATCTTAAATACTCAAAAGATAAATATTAGAGGTAGAATGATATTTTTTCCACAAATTTAAAATTTTTGCCATCCTACAAAAGCATACATGGTGTTATCACCTATCGATGGTGCTACCATTTAACCTGCAAAATAGACAAAAAATATATAGTTAATAGTAGAGGGACCTGTCTGAGTTGACATAAGAGGTTAGACTTATTCGAGCAGCAATCAGATCCCTATTCAGACAAACAAATATGGTTTAAATTATAGAATTTAAGTAATAAATTCCATGTGATGAAAGTTTCATTGGGACATGATAATACCATTGACACTTCTACTTTGTGTCGATACTTTTTCTCTATGTAAAACAGAGAGTGATAAAACCAATGACCTGTAGTCTAATGATGCTTTCGCTTCTAGGAGTAGAATAACAAGATTAAAGAAAATATGATCTAAGGTTATGATTAAGGACCTTGATCTAGGAGTATAGATACCTTGCCCAATAGCAAAAAAATACAAATTTATTTGCTTACAATGAAGATTAAATGAAAAAAATGAAATACTAGCTAAATGCAAAATGCAAAATGTAAGATTAGTTCTAAGTGTAAAAAAATGAAGCTAAAAAATGGAAGCACAAATAAGATCCAAAAGCAAATAAAAGGAAAGAGCACAATCCAAGACACAAGGTTGTTTTCCACTTGTTGTAACTTCAATGAAAGCTTGCTAGCTTGCTTGTTAACAACACTTGAATGCTTGAGCTTGTGGGTTTGGATGCTTGATGCTTGATGATTGATTGAAAGCTTGTAGACTTCCTTAGAGACTTGATTGGATGCTTGGAAAGAGTTTGAATACTTGAAAATATGGAATTCATAAGGTTATGGCATATTATTACCATGTAAATTTCTAAAATACCTATAGTCCTAGAGAGATTTTGGCAAAATTTTATTACTTCAAAAATATTGATAAAAAAATGCATGTGATTTTTGATAAAGTTTTGCTATTACAAAAACTATGATGAAATGGTCACCCCAAGTGTTGGTTTTATAGGTAGCCATGGCTCCTTGGAGGAAAAATTACTTTGAATATGACAAGATTGGAGAAGGTAAGAATTTTAAAAGGGATCAAGAAGCCATTAATGGAAGAACATGAGAATGCAATTTCTTGGATTTGGAATTTTTGTAGGAGCTATAGATCATTTTTTTGGGATTTTTTTTCATTAATGGTAGGCGATTTGTGTAGAAACACAATTACCCAAACAATAATTCTATTTTCCATAGTTTCCCATTAATGATGTCTAAAATGTAATTAGCCCATTCAACCATTAGTCCCCAAAGGTTTCCATCTTGAAGCAAAATTGTAGGCTTTTGAGCCACCTTGTTATCTCATGTTGGAGCTATTCTCACTCATATTTTGAAGAGCCATCCATACCTACCTGAAGTGAACACAAATAGTCATATTTATAGAATCACTATGTCTAGAGACACCCCACAATTTTGTTTTTCAAGCCAAGTACTCTGGATCTTGGATCCATTGTCCTCCTTGGGATTTTTGGCCATTTATAGCACCATATCCTAAGGACGTCTACCCATACAACCATATACCAAGGAATTCTTCTTTGGATTTTATGAATTTAAAATTCAACCATCCCTCCTCCCTTGCCATTAATGCCTCCAACCTACCCTAAAAGGCCAAAAATTCTATAAATTGGGACCTTGGGCCCTCATTATTACAAGAAATTTCTAAAGTAGTGAAACTTTATAATTTTTGTGACTCAACTCTTTCCTATGGTTGGTGCTTTACTTATGAGGATTTTGGGGGATCATATTTTCAATCTAGGAGAGACATATTCTCTCCTTGGTTGTTGTCTCACCCTCATTTAACCTTTATTTTTCTATATATTGCTCTATTTTAGCACTAACATTTTATTTTCTTGTATTATTTCATGATTTGATCCATGCTTTTATCTCTAAGAGTTGTGCAGCTGTAGTTTCTACCTCAAATTTGTCCCATGCCTCAACTAAGTCTCCTAGGAGAATATATTTTAGCTTGAACTTACCTCGATTAGGTGCCCAAGGCTAGAATCATGACCTAATACTTGAAGGAAAATTTTGTGTATAGTGAGATTTGGAGAAAAACCTGTATCCTTCTCCCAATGCTTGACATCATACCCTTACCCTAATTTTTCCTATCTTCCCATCATCCATTTGAATTGATCTACATTGTTGCATTGACCCCTATCCCTTAGAACAAGCCTAACATAGTCAAGATCATAGCCAAACCTTAAAAGGCATAATTTTAACCTTAGAAGGCTTGGGAGCAAAAGGTGCATGCTCTTTGACACCCTATCTCTAGTAACCTTTCTTGCCTACCTCCAAAGGTTCTTCGTGAACATCTTGTTGACTTGTAACTTAGCCCTTCACTCGATAGTTCCTCTTTTTTCTTCTCTATCGCCATATCATGCCTCTATGTTAGAGGATATGATTCTGTTTATGACACCCACTTAGGACCCTGTAGTTTTGATATCTCTAGTACCTTTCTCCTACATAAAACTTCAGATTTTGCACTCCTTTTGTTGCCAAAAATATCATCACAAAGTATTCATAGTCAATATCATGAATTAGGTTAGCTAGGCATGATCCAATTTGAGATCGGTTCCTCTTACCCATCTAAGATAGTTATTTTTTTTGTCTTCCTTTGTTCTTTATCCTAAATCATGCTTCTTGCTTCCTTGGCACAATATTGTTCTACAAATTGGTCACATTTAATTTCATGCAAATTTTATCTTTTAAAGGAGACCTTAGGGACTGATTATGATCAAAGGAACCCTTAGTCTCCTTTGTTCTAGCAAGTCTCAAGACCTAACATAGATTTTTCCAAGTTCTCTTGACTTGTGCTTACAAATTTTCAAGATCACAGGTTTATCTTGAGAGGCATGATATTGTAGGTCATGGGTTAGATAGACAAAGCATGAATTTATCTCAAAAATCTATTTGAAGTAATCTCTTTAATAGTATTAGTGTTATTTTATTTAAAAGAGTTGTCTACTATCTTGTTGGTTTTTGGTTTTCTATAAACATCACTAAATTTAAACAAGGTCAAAGAACTCTAAATTTATTCCCTATTTTTGGATTAAGTACATAAGATAAATAAATGTTAAATAATTAATATATTTAATTATCATTTGGTTTGTTCATCTCCTTTTGACTAGGTAGAAAATATAATTTACATGTAGTTTGCATTAGGCTAGACTTATATGTGCATTCTATTCCCCTTGTTTAAAATAAAATATATATTTTTTTACATTATCATTCAAAAAAAGAATCATGCTAGGATATATTTGTATGTTGCAACATTGTTTGATGCATCTTAGATAGATATATTGTATTTTTTTACTTAGTTTATTTCTAGATAAAACCAAACTTAGGTGTTTACACAATATACACATCCAAAAATAGGATTTGGAGTAATTACCTAAAAGTACTCCTAGTGAACCCCCTTTTGCACATGAGAAAGACTTGCCACTTGGGATATTTAGGTGAGAAAAATGCCTATGAATATCTAAGCCCTAGCAGATCCACTAGGAGCATCATGGGTCCCTTCTCACAAGTTGAAAGAGACAAGGATCTAAAATTCTTGATTTTGGTGTATAATAGTCAAAAGCATCGAGAGGTAATAACACTAATCGTGCTATCATACTGGTGCTTTCAACTTATGACCATTGGGAGTAAAAAAACTGGTAGGAAAAGGTCAAAGCTAAGAGGTTTTGTAAAAGCACAATTGGTGCTATTGCTCATGCCCTACTACTATTGCTTTTGGAGTAATAAATGCCCTAAGATCAGGAATAAGGAATATTGATTCAATTTAGCTAATTGAGAGGGTAATTTATGAAAAGATTGAAAAAATTGAAGATTAACCATGTGTTAAAAATCAAGTATCTACACTTATGAAAAATTGTTTTTGAATAATATTAACAATACTCTAAAGGAGTTCCTCCAAGTGGGATCAAATACTGCGGAGTGAGAGCGGTTTATATATACCTAGATAAGTGTTGTCATGGATATTTAAAAATCTTTGCCACAATTAATTAAGATTAAATTTAAATCAAGCGAATGAAATTAATAAGTGGATTATGGTTTACACATTGTGCCACTACCATTGCATGCAAAATCTTCATTAAGGTGGAATGGTTCTGGAATGTGGGGCTTAGGATTGGCTTTCTTTATTTAAATTATTGTCCAAAAGAGTGCAGGTAATTTTTATTTATATTTTTCTTTTAAGAGTGTATTAGGATTTTGGTTTCCTTTGTAGCTCTATCATGGTGGCAATGGTGGGTGATACCTCCCATATAAACCTTTCTTCTGGGATGTAGTATGATTGAGAGGTGAAGGAAACTTAGGTAATGCCATGGGCCTCTAAGAATGCCATGTATAGACCCTAGTAAGAATGTTGTCAGATGCATGAAAGTGGTAGATGGCTCCTTGATAGTTTGACTAAAAATTATAGACCTTCAAACGAGCATAGAGGATATGGAAAGGAAATTTTTAATATGTAGATTCATGGGATTTAGACCCCAACTATCAACCTTTAGGGACTAGACATATAGAAATAAGTAAACTAAAGGAGAATTTTAGATCATGCTCTATCCTAATCCTTATTTCCTAGTACTATTTGAGCATGGAGATGACCATGAATGTGTTTTCCATAGAGGGGTATGGTTTTTCGGAAGAGTAAGCTATTCATGAAACATTGGTATATGAAGTTCCAAGCACAGAAGAAAATGCCTTTTGTGGGCTTGTATGGTTTAGGCTATTTGGATTACCAACTAAATACTTGAAACCCATCTTTTTTGTAGCCATTGGAAACACCCAAGGAATTTTTATAATGGTGGTTGATAGTACTTATAGGTTTCACAAAATGATATATGATAAAATATGTGTTCTAATGGACCTTAACAAACCTCTTCCAAAAAATATCACATTACAAATAGAGGATGAAGCTTGGGAGCAAAAAGTTGATTATGAAAATATCCCATTCAGATGTTGGATATACCATGAGTATGGGCACATGGCAAGAGACTATTTATATAAGTTCCTGTAGAAAATGAAGGTAAAGGAAAAGGTTGAAGACTTTCAAGAACCTAAAAAGAAAACACATTAAAAAAAATGCTAAAAGTAGTGCAACACCAAACAATAAATTTGCTCATTTGATTGATGAAGACTGATTTGTTGGAGAATATTATCAAATGGAGATAGAACTGATTTTCGAGCCAACTATTCAAACAACTATCCAATTAAAATTAAGGGAAAAAGCACTACCAAAAATAGTTGACAACCAGATCAACATGCAAATGGACATAAACATGAACCACAAAGGTCAACAAAGGAAAATAAGAGAATTATACTCTTGAAACACATAATATTACTTACCTTGAAGTAGGAGGAGATACCCCAACCCCCCTTAATAAGGATTTGATGGTATACACAAAGGATCATGAAGGAGGACTTGCCTAAGATTCATCTGGTATACAATAGGAAAAACTCAAGAAAATAAATATGGACACGAATTTGAAAGTGGGTTGTTAGACCAGTCAACACCATGTTAGGATTCTATATCCTAACCATAATTACTTGTTAATAACAATATATATTTCATATCCTATGGTTATTATAGTAAATAATATAATGATTAATTAATTATTATATTATAATATTAGGGTTTAGGATTAGCATTGTGTCTTTTCACTCATGACCCTAGATTGGGTATAAATCATTGTACAATTCTATAATTTGAAGGCATCCAAGAATAAAATATAAAATATATATTAATTTGAACCATATCAATGCAACAATGATTCTATTAAATTAGGTATTATTTTATTTATTTATTATTTAAATATTTTCTAGAACCTTCAGGGTTCTACCATTTGGTATTAGAGCCATGTTGGACCCTGTCATATGGGAACCAGAGTTCTATGAGTGGTGGGAAACACACTGACAACGTTTAGAAAACATTGTTAGTAAGATCATTGAGGATTTTATGGAAAAATAAATTGCCCATGAAGAAAAAGAGGAAGTTGCAAATGAAGATGATAACCCTAGAATTTTTTTTGTTGGAGGAGCCCATAGCTATGAATTTTAAAATGGTACATAATGCACTTTTGGAAAAAAATAATCGAAACCCTAAAAATGCATTTTTTTTTAAAGAAGTGCACCAGGAAGAGGAGGATATCAAGGATGAAGGTTTGCAAAAATTATGTTGTGGAGATCTGCATCTAGGTTATGCAAGCAACCATCAAGATGAAAGCCAAATTAATATGACCCCACATAAATTCTGCAATGATATTTCCATTTTTTTTTGCTAAATTTTATGAAATAGTTTAATTAGTGCCAAGAAAGAAACAATTTTTTTTGAAAATTTTAATGGATATATTCCAACAAAGGATCAGTTTGGTTATCTTCTGGATATGCTAGACAATGTGCATCTTTCATCTGTGAGACCTCCACCATGGCCACCTCCAATAACGTAGCAACACTCCTCCCTTTATAAACATATAGAATAGCTAGGTGTATGCTTTGATAGTGTAGGGCCCAATGAAGATACACTTATGGTAGAACAACCAATTTTCTAGTTTATTATATATATATATATATATATATATATATATATATATATATATATATATATATATATATATATATATTATTCAAGGAGCGCTAAAGAGGGTGCCATAAATGTTGTAAATAGAGGCTCATAGATTCACTAAAAACCTAGGGTAGATAATATTATTCCCATATGAGTAGGTTTTAGTGACACAATTTAATACATTTCATTGATAAAGGATGCGACATCAATGGAAAGACAAAAATTAAGTTTGCCTAACAAAAGATCCATTAGAGGATAGCCAAATGCCCAAAATTAAACGTACATATGTTATCTCAGCAAAAATGTGGATAATATAGTAGTATTGAAAGTTTCGCATCCTAACCTACGTAGAGGAGATTTTTTGAAGTCATTTTTTTAGAAGGCTCATCTTGACTATTGGTGAGCACTTCAACTCAACATGCACACACCTTGTGGTAGTAACAAAGTCTAGTTTCTTCCTCAAATATTTGAACATTATAGACAAGAAGCTAATGGCTAACAATTTTACAACAGATAGGGTGAACACACTAAAACTTTTATGGGTAGACGATTCACAAATTATGCACCAAATCAAGTAATAGCCATAAAAAAATTAGCTACATAACCATTTATTGGATTTGAATGATTAAGGTTATAGCTATAAAATCACCATTCAAACCACCTTGATTAGAAGATAAGTGCACCATTTTGCAAGGTAAAGGAGGAGAGAATCAAACTATTTGTGACCCATTTCCATGTAGTCAGTGCAACAAAGTTGATTTGGAGGAAATTTCAATAGGAAATAATCATTACGTGCCAAATATTGAACGAAAAGTTACATCAATCCAGTTGTAAGCATGATTTTATTTCAAATATCTCCATAGTTAGTAAAATTAATACCATATTACCATTTATTTCTAATATGTCAACTACTATCCTTAGCGCAGTAGTTTCCCCTTGGAATTTGATCTTGTGAAGATATGTCCAAAAAAAAATGGCTAAAAATTTCCCACATGGTATGTTTTACATCTCTCCAATCGTAGAATAAAATTCTCTTTCAGTGAAGCTGAGAGAAATGAGTTCAAGCAGTGTAATGTGGTATGCTTTGTAGGAGAACATACGTCTAATTTTCAAAGAATATTTGAGTGTGACGATGGATATTATAAAACTTTTGATGCTAAGGGTTCACAGGAAATTTAAAACTTTTAGCTCATCTAATGTTTTAAAATCCATAACTTTAACTGTTAGAGGATGGGGTTCTACCAACAGTCCCATGCATCGACACGATCCTCTAAATAGACACATAATTATCTGCTGACCTTCACTCTCCATCCTCATAAAGACCTTGTTATCATACATGGAATATTTAATTCCCATAGTTAACAAGTCATGTGTGGATCATTTCTCTCACCTTGTGAGATGCTTTTGCATAAGAAAACTAGGATGACTGCATTGGATGATTTCACCTCTTCCACCCCAAGTCCACACACCCATTCACTTAATAAATCCAAAAATCTTAGTGAAAATCCGAGAGAACTCAAAACTGAGCCCACTAAATTTTTTATTGGTGCCCACCATATTCACATTCAAAGTTATAAAAGATACATTAGATGACAATTCCTGGAATATTCACACACACATTAGAAATACCTAAATGTATCGATACAATTTAATGTCACTGTTAATGTGGACTATTAAACTTGTAATATCAAAAATACTTTCAAATATTTAATGCCTTCCTGGACAAGCTATAACTTGTATGTTTATTTAGAATTTGAAGGTGCTCAAATCCTTTAATCTTGGTAAGCATGGAACATCCATCCGCTAAAAGGAACACCAACAAACTCAACTGTGACATCTCAGTCCTTAATATCAAACCATTACAACAACATGTAAAAAAGGTATTATACTTATCACTTTGGTAACATTTAATCAAATGGTGTAGCAGAGTTAACTATATTTGTCACATGGTTGAAACGATTACTTTATCTCTTGCTTTCAATGATGACAAATGGCACAGGAGGATCGTTACAAAGGTGTCTAAATATATTTATTTATTTTCAATTCGAACATTAGATAGCCATTGCAATCCATAAATTAATTATATGCCTATCCATATAGCGTCCACACTCTAGTTGATGTGTTAGTAATAACACTAAAGAGAATGTATTGTTGCAACAACAATTTTCAATGATAAAGTGATCGTTGCATTGATATCATTCACAAGAAATAATTACATTAAGCGTGTAAAGGAGCAATTTCAAGCTGCGCTCTAATATTCATGCATGGAGGTAACATTCATTTCCCTTTTGTTTGAGCATTTATCGAGTGCAAACGATTATAAAATCTTCTAAAAGTATTGTCTCCTGAGAACTCTACCAAGCAAACCATGTGGTTGCCACCATGCACTAAGGTCGTGGGCCATAGCACAATAAATAAAGACGTCTAGAATAAAAATAATTTTTAATAAGCCAAGGTTAATACTTTATTAAAAGTGAATACAAAACGTCTACTTAAGTAAAATAAAAGCATCTATTGCTTGCATAGAACCAAAAGCATATAATGACTTGTTTAAACAGAAGCAAGTAATACGTTTATTTAAGTGGCAATTGGTATATCAATCTCATATAGCGAGAGAATTCCTGACGGACATAACCATAAGTTTCTTATCAACGGTTGGATGCAATTACCCTTTCTTTAAAATACGAAGGTAAAACTCAACCACATTACTTCAACGGTTGGAAACTTATGCAATTCTAATGGTGAACACAAATTGTATTGATTTCAATGATTAAAACGTATGTCTTCATTAAAAAAAAGGTGCTATCTATGAATAGTATTCCTCATGTGAAACCAGATTCAAATAAGAGAAGAAATAGTAGGTGCTGCTACCGACCTTCACCAATACTATATCGAAGCCAAAGTATATTTTTTCAATTTTCCAACTTTGAGGAAATTTTTTTTTGAGGAGGGGTGGCTTGTTAGGTTTCTATATCCTAATCCTAATTACTTGTTAATAATAATATATATTTCATATCCTATGGTTAGTATAGTAAATAATATAATAATTAATTATAAATTAATTATTATATTATAATATTAGGGTTTAGGCTTAGCATTGTGTCTTTTCAGTCATGACCCTAGAGCAGGTATAAAGTAGTGTACAATTATATCATTTGAAGGCATACAATAAAAAAATATAAAATATATATTAATTTGAACCATTGGAGGGATCCCATATCAATGCAACAATGATTCTCTTAAGTTAGGTATTATTTTATTTTATTATTTAAATATTTTCTAGAACCTTCAGGGTTCTGCCACATCACTTAGCAAAAGAATGGAAAATATTGTCTCCAAGGGTAAGGTTAATTCTATCATGAAACTCTTAACCCACCCATATTCATGAGACTCCTTTAATGGAACTTAAGGGGGATAAGAGACAATCCCCTCAAACACAATGTAATTAGAAAGATGATTATGAGAAATAAGCTATTAGGAGAGGAGATGGAGACAAAGGATGAGACTCCTTTCTTTAGAAGACTAAGTTATTAGGAGAGGATATGGAGACAAAGGATGAGAAATTATGGCCCACAAGCTGGGTAGAATCGCTTAGCTCTTAAGAAGCATTGGGTGGGATTTCTTGGTCATGGGATCCAAAGGATTTTGTGGTAAATGCGGCTATGGGAAGATGGGGCATCCTTGGAATTCATGGGTAATGGGTACAAGAGGATCAATAACTCTTATATATTAACATATATGTAACCACTACTATAGAGCACAAATGGAGGTAGTGGGACATCATCCAACACCTCAAGATCTAATTTCCCAATGGCCAAATTGTCCTAGGACAAGATTTTAACACCATTATATCCTTAGATGAAAATATGGGAGGGATGAGAATACTAGACACTACGACTGATTTAATTCATGAGCACTTGAGGCATATCCACCTAATTGATGTCAATATTGAAAAAGGATTTATGACTTAGATGGATAGATGATAGGGACTTGCATGCATCTTGTAGTTCTTGGATAGGTTTGTAATCTTGGAGGACCTTCTCTCTCTAGAAGTAATTCTAAAATATCTTATCCTTAATAATGCAAGGTTAGAACACTAACCTGTTTTAATATATCTCTAGAAATCTACTATGAATTACTCACCCTTTAAATTCCAACTTATGTGGTTCAGAGATACTTCCTTTAGACCATTAGTTCTTCAATGGTTGAGGTAAGGAAAACCAAGATACAACACCTAGATGTAGTGCTTTATCAAGAGATTATAATTCATAAAAAACAAAATTAATAAATGGAATTGTTAGTATTTCAGGGATGTGAGGGCTAAAAAGGTAGGTTTGGATTTCCAACTAGAGCAAGTGAATGCTCAAATTCACTCCTTGAGACTTATAGAGGAGCTTAGAAAATAGGAAATCCAAGTCTCTTTCAAGTTAGAAAAATAGGAAAGGAGGGAGGAGCTCTTATGGAAACAAATTCTAAGATCTAGTGATTGAAGGAAGGGGACAAAAAATCTACTTTTTTCCATAAATTTATTTTGGCTACATGAGTTTCAAACTCCGTCCTTTTCTTGAAAACCAACATTGGCAATCCAATTTACTGTTGGGATTGAATGAAGAAAATTACCACTGACTACTTTGAGGAACTTTTATCTATAGTATCCTTGGATCCTAGGGCTCAAGAGAAAATTTTAATGTAATATCTTATATTTTTAAGGAAGAGGACAATGAGGTATTGGCAACACCCATTTCTATGGTGGAAGTAAAGAAAGTGGTTCTCAAAATGAAAAAGGAAAAACACCTAGACCAGATGGCTTCCACATCAATTTCTTCTAGAAATTTTAAGATTTGCTCAAGGATGATCTACTTGTGGTGGTAGAGGAAGAATGGGTAGCAAAGTGATGGATTTTTAAGCCTTAATACTACCACAAATATCATAGGTTAAATATCATAGGATCAAATATAATATAGCCACAATACAATAAGGTCAAGATAATGATATGAGTAGAATAATATGAGCAAATTAATATGTATATCAAGGCTAATAATATATCAAATAACATTCAATAATAAGCAACAATATGAATGTAAATAAAATGAATCATGCATGTACTAAGCATGTAGAACAACTTACGATATTAATTGCTCAAAATGTATGCAATATTTATTATGTCTCTTTCCCTTACAAATATGATAGCGAGTGATCTCAACTATGAAGAACTATCTCCATAATATAGCAATAGTAATGTGACTCTTTGGATACTTGACTATTGCTTTCCATATGCCAAGTCTCATGACTCTTGGCTTATCTACTTAACACTTGCATACTTGATGAACACTTAACTCTATATTGTATGCACACCTATACATGACTCTTACACTTCCATAACTTACATATTTGATCTCTTATATATAAGACACTTGTGCACATATATTCAAATTACACTTGCACACTAACTCACATGACACACGTGCATTTCCTACACATTACAACTTTACATGACACTTGTACATTTCTTGCACATGCACACTTACATAAAGGTACCATGAATCAATCCTAATCTATTATTTACAAGATGTAGCATGAAGGTACCATAGGGATACATTAGCATGTACAAAATAATGTAATATACTCCAACACAAAGTTAGTTTTGAAATAAATCAACAAAACCTACATTATGCTTATACCTAAGTCCCAATCGGTAAATCAAATTTCCAACTTTAGATCGATAATCCCATGTAATTTTATCTTTAAAATAATTACAATGATGATAGATAAAGGGTTGAAACCCTTTCTTCCTATGATCATATTGGTAGAGCAAGGAGGATTTGTAGGAAGGAGACAAACTTTAGATAAAATAGTGCTTTGCAAAGAGGCCTTTCACTCCATATAGGCACAAATATCCTCCTCCATGTTTATCTGTTTGGAACTATCAAAGAATTATGATAGGGTAGATTGGGATTTTCTCCTACATGTCTTAAGGAAGTTTGGCTTCTCCCAATATTGGGTGGATTGGATTAGAGACACTATTTTCTCAATCTCTTATGTTGTGATGATAAATGATAGTCTTTCTTCTTTATTTACTACTTCTAGGGGACTACACTAGGGGAATCCTCTTTCCACCTATCTATTACTCATTTTGGTAGAATTTCTAGGCCATTTTATCTCTAAGGAAATAAAAAATGGATCCCTTCAAGGAATAAATGTGCATCGATAGTCCCCTCTCTCTCTCTCTCTCCCACTTATAATTTGTAGATGGTTTGACCTTGATGGATTTTCCTAAAACATCAAAAGAATCTAAATTCAAAAGAATTTTGAACCTCTTTTTGGTAGTCATAGGGCAAGCTATTAATTAGGAAAGTCTAAAATCATATTCTTTCATTCCACTACTAGAGTGGAAATCATGGTTCTAAATATCTTAAATTTCAAACAAGTATATCTTCCAATCTCTTATCTAGGAGTCTCATTAAAGGTGGTCAAATAAAAACGGAGGAATGAGGGTGGTTGATAGAGAATATACTAAGTAGATTGAATAATTGGTCCATTCAATGGCTATTCCTTGCAGGTAGGTTAATTTTGGTTAAACCAATTTTACAATCTATTCCCATCCATATCTCCTTAATATTAAGTATTCCTAAGGATGTTTTGAGAATTTTGGATAATATAAATCAAAGGTTCTTATGGAGTGGGGCAAAAGAAGAGCATAAGTGGGCTCTATTGAAGTGGGATCAACTATTTCTTCCAAAAAAATAGGGAATTTTGGGCCTCTAATCAATGGTTAAAAACAACTTAGCTTTGGTACCAAAATTATGCTTTGGTAGTTGATTCCCCTAATGACTTATAGGTGTGCATCTTGAGAGCCAAGTATGCAAAAAACAAGCTCTAGAAGTTTTTACTAGCTATTAGAGTCCTTAATGAGGATCTCAAGTTCTTGAGGTGCTAAGGGTAGAGGAGACAATTATCAAATCACAACTAATAGTAGGGAATAATCATTAAGAAAATTTATGAATAGATGTTTGTGATGGTTTAACTCCATTGTCTCAACAATTTCTAGAATGACAAGACCTAATGGAACAACTTCACAATCAAGGATGGATAAAAATATCACACTATTACATAAACTATGGGGAAATGAATATAAAGAATAAAGTCTAGATTCTAGTAAGGGACCAATATTAGCAATGGAGGTTGTCAAGGAGGCTACTCATTAAGTTCTCAAAAGTCGATCGCTATCTTGGTCGAAAGACAAAGATAGACTAGGATGGTTCTCACAATATAACAATTTTTATACTAAAAATCTAGCATACTCATCTCTTACCATGGGGAAAATACTTATAGTGATGTCTTCAAATAGATCTAAAAACTTTTGACTTGGCCTAAAGTGAAACTCTTTATCTAGCTTCTACTTTGTAAGAGGGTTCTTATAGGAGACCGGTTGATGAAACATGGTTTTTTTGGTACATTCAGATGTGAGTTATGTTGTGCAAATAACAATATTGAAACCACATTTTTATTTTGTCCCCTAACCATTCAATTATGGAAATGGTTGCAAATATTTTTAGATCTAATATCTCTTCAATTCACCTCCCTTTAGTAGGCATGGAGGACCTACCCCAAGATGAATGGGTTAGAAAACTCGATGAAAGAGATAGCTTGCTTAGAATCTCTTTGATGCTTTGGAATTCATGGAAAGAAAAGAATAAATTAATATTTAAAGTGACTAACCATAATGTACAACATATTTGGAAAAATACTACAACCAATATAAAGGAAACTACCCTACATAATTTGAAACCCCCTCCACGATGTCTCAAAAATGGTATAATATACTCTCCAAGATGCAACTCCCTATGGATGAATGGAGGCATAGACACCCATAGGGTCCCTAATATATTATTTAAAGGGATGTATCATGGCAAGGCACTCCCATAGGCATGGGAAAGATCAACATTGATGGTGCATTAAGAGGTAGCCTAGTAAAGGTAAGCATCGAAGGCATAAGAAGACTCTCAGATGGTACTCATACTTTTATTTTATGGAAAATCTTGGTATCCTCCCTAACAATCTAAAAGAAGTGTGTGTTATCCTTCATGGCCTTTAGAAAGCTACTAAGGCTAGTTGATCTACAGTAGAGGTAGAATTAGACTCACAACTAACCATTAACCAATTGAAGGCACCCACGAGGATCTCCTCTTAGATTTGTAAGTTACAAAGGGTGATTAACAAGACACATGCACTTTAGTATAGATTCAAAATATTGGAGTTTTTTCATGATCCTTGAGAATGAAATAATATCATGGATGCTATGGTGAACTGGGCTTTAGACCATGGGGATATTACTTATTATGGATATCCTCCATGATAGTGTATGTAGAAAACTAAAGAATATCTCTATTGTTTTCTCCATCTTGCTGCTGAAAAATATGATTCCTGTATGTAGTGACTTAGAAGAAAGTCATAGTTTCCTCTTTCCTTGTATTAGTAGAACACACTTAAGATATAACTATTAGGTGTAAGCCATGTTTTCTTAGCAAGTTCAATGATGTAACTTTCTTACTTGTCTATAAGCAATACAAAATCCTTTTAATAAAAAAATGTGGATTATGTAATTTGTGCATTCTAATGCCACAAATGTTATGATATGGGGTACATGGTAAGAAATTGCAAATTAAAAATGATGGATAAAGAGACATAAAATTCTCATTAGGAGATAAATTTCAAGATGAAGCGAGGAGGTCACACTATAGTAGATGTTGGAATATATTGATTATTTTATATTCCTAAAAAAGTGGTAAAGAAATCATCTCTATGTTGTTAGATGGCAAAGGTCATCATGGCTCACTTAGGTCTACCATTAGAAGAAGCAATGAAGGATACAAGGGATGATGAAGTAAACTATGCTAATTCAAATTTAAAAGAAATTAAAGGTTGAAAGGAAGATATGAATAAAAATTTAAAACAAAGGAGGCAAAAGAGGTCAAGTTCAATCCAAGTGAATCATATTTCCTCAAGGAGTATAAAATACTTTCTTTACAATAAAAATAAAACTAGTGCAAAGTTTATCCATTGTACTTTAGGGTTTCAAAAGTAGTATAATGAACAAATGAGTATCAAGGGTATTCATATCAATTTAAGGATATGCTATTAGCATTAAAATTTTCCTCTATGATTGTCTTGACAAACAATTGTGCAAAGCGACATAGCAGGGCATCTCCAGAGAGCATGGGGTTTGGCTTAACCGGGTTGAGATTATTTTACAAGGATGGATCCTTGTTAAGATGTGATATTTAGGTGCACTTTCAACTTGGGAGAAAAGGGTTGTGAGAGATAAAATAAAACAACCTAAAAGAGGATAAAATAAGAAAGCTAAAAAAGATGGCGATGCACAAAAGACCAAATGATATCTCCCTACACAATAGGCTTGAACGTAATGTGCCAATTGTGAACACTTCCTCTCATTGACACAAATGAGCCCAAATGAGAGTTACAGAAACACACATAAAGATATGGGTAAGAGCATGATAACCATAGATGGCTATTGAAAATAAATGCACCTCCCATGTACATGCATATGCAAGTAAAAATAAAAAATAGGTAAAGATTGCAAACACACACATACATATAAAGATATGTTAGAGCATGAAAATCACAAATGTATACCAAAAATAGATGCGTAGACCTCCAATAAATTATATATATATATATATACATGTGCAAACAACATTACATAGATTGTGCCAGAAGAAGGGGTTGGATTTTCTCTCAAGTCACTTAGAAGTTGTCTTCTATACAAAAATAAATGAAAGGAAATCTTACAAAACCTATAGATGAAAACTCGTTAATACTTTTATAGTCTAAACTACTATTATTTATAGATTAAAAGAAGGAGAATTCCATCCAAAAATTATAGGTGGTTCTAAAAATTTTAGCTGTTTCTCTAAGGGATTTTAGAAATTGAAATAAGTGTCCTTAGCTATAATGACTATAAGATGTGGGACTATGGCTGCCATATCCGCTTTTAATATGTTCTTGATTTGATCAACTTAGATGATATTTCTAGGTAGCTTTCATTTTTAAATAAGAGTACATTAATTCATTGTACCTACTTTTCCTCGGATCCTGTGCACTCTAGTTTGTCTAAAATAACTTCCAACCCTTTAGTGCTCCTTCCATTTCCTTTGGCTCAATATATTTGTTTTTTGGTCAAAAATTTCTATCACTGGCCTTTGTCAGATCTAGATATTTGATATCAGGGTTATCTAGGAGGAAGCTTCTCTTGTTCCCTCATTGTTACATTTTTTAGGACTTCTCTTTCCTTTATTCTATCTGATCCTAAATTTATCGATTATTAGAACTTACCTCATATTCCTACCTTCAAAATATATTGCATGCTTTTGGGATTTTAGGGTTGTCTCCTTCACTTACAATATCCACAAAATTTCAATTGCCTTTAGTTAGAACTTTCACCTTCCTCAAAAATTTGCCTAAAGTGCAAATTAGTAGTGAGAAATTACTATAGCTTTAGTGACTTATAGGGGATTCTATCTAGCTTGAATGAGAACTCGTAATTGTATTTATCCTTGGGTTTGGAGTCAAAATTTATAATTCCTACAAAAACAACAAAAAAACTAAAAAATGTTAAAAAAAATTACAAGGTGGACAATTTGTGCAAAACTTTATTAATTTTTCACCATTGCTCTTTTGATGGTCATTGGATCTGTCGAAATTCATCATAAACTACAAGTACTTCATGTTTATCATCTTGAGAAAATTTTCTATTTGAATTATTACTTCATGTACTCACATCTTCAATTTTACCAATGGCCCAATAATATGAGCTATTTCCTTTATACTAGGGAAATCCATCTGTTCTTCAAAATCAAGGGGAAATTCCTTATCCAACTCAATTTGCTTTAGATATTATTTTTCTAAATAACACAGTCCAAATTGTTTCCATGGTGAAGGGATCCGTACTTGAATCAAAGAATCTATTTTTTCCTTAAGATTTTCGATGGTAATTTACAAGGTATTTATTTTATTGATGCATTGCTTTTCTATCCGTTCTCTTTAGAAAATCTTAATCACTCTTTGTACCATGGTTTCCATATCTTGTACCCCTCCAACCAAGATTTTGGCATCAAGCATAATGGCTAGTTTGGTCTAGTAGATTTTGGCCTCCTCAAGTCTTGTGCTAATTCTATTGAGATCCCTTTTTACTTCCTCATCTATCTAGATACTTAAGAGTGTTATTGAATCTATAAATTTGAATAGTGGGAATAATATCAATGAAACATTATCAATCTCATCCCAATAAGTTTCTTTAGTCTATTTAATAATATTTTTTATCCCAAACTATTGCTCCTTTTTGCTTTTTTTGCTTCCAATATTCCATATTCTTTAGTAGGGTATCCTTATTTTTATTAAACTAAGCTTGTTAACTAGCAAGTTGATTTGAAATATCTTTAAGTTGTTTACTCTCTTCCTTTAGGATGGCTTCACATTTTTACGCTTTTAGTTGTTTAGTCAATAAATTAATCTGTTAGATTTTAAAGTTATAAAATTTAAGGAAATGCAACCACAAGTAATGAAATAAGTATGCAATGTTATATCTATGATAATGGCTAACTAATAAGCATTAAAATATAATAAGAAGATTTTGAAAATACTCAAGAAATAAAAATTAATGAAAGCTCACGAAAATGTACAATGTTATGCAATGGAGATCTCTAACACTCTATATTGCAAAAATGCTCCACATGTATCTACTACTACTCTACCCTATGAACTTCAAAATACTCTCACTCTTCTACTCTAAGAAGACCTATTTATAGTGAGATATGATTCTTAGCCTTCCTATGAAACCTCACTATTCTATTATTAGGAATCATGTACATGTGGACTACATGCACATTTACATCATTGCACATTCTAATGATACTTGTGCATTTATTACATTGCTTTAAGAAAATAATTAAATCCTAATATAAGATAAAATCCTAATCTAAAAATGTACCCATGATGGTACATTAGCAAGCACCAAATAATGTAATATATTCCAACACCCCCCTGTATTACATTATTTGGATATTGAAGACTTTAGTCTTCAATATGGATCTTCATCTTTCAAGTACTCTTTAGTTTGAACTGGTCTTTCTTCTTCTTCTTCTTCTACTTCAGTCTTCATGTTATAGTTAGTCTTTGTGCTTTCATAAGTTTTTATGCTATCATTTGATTTCTACAAAATAACTTTCTCTTTGCCTTTGTCCTTCTCATCACAATTCTTCGTTAGTATAGAGTCTTTTGTACAACCACTAATGGCATCATGATAAGATATTGAGTTAGAAGAACTTGAAGTATCAATATTGCATGATTATTGAAATATCTTTTCTAAGAAGGATTCATCCATTTTTGTTTTCTCTTTAAGTGATTCAATTAATTATTTTTGCTTTACATTCTCTTCTTTGTAATATTGGAATGTAAGTAAAGCCATATATAATACACTCCCAAAATCTAGAGGGATTGTAATATCATATTTTCCATTATCAATTGCTTTGATGATTCTTGCATGAAGATAATATTCCAAGGTTGTAAAGTTTTCTTCTAAGGCTTCACTATAGATCACTTTTGAGGCAAGATCTAAGTTTCTAGTTTTTGTAAGTAGATTATTGATTCCAATTTTTATAACACTTGCCCTTTCCTTTCTAATGATGTTTTCCATGTTGATATTATTTGTATTATTTGAGGTAGACATTCTTCTTCCTCCTTGATATTTGAGAATAATTTGTTGGACTCTTTTATCTTTCAAAAAACTGTTGATGTTGACTACCTTATGACTCCCTAGTAAATATTAGATATTATCTTCCAATTATTTAACTTAAGTATTATTCTTTGTAGTATTTCAAATCTCTGGGTAGTATACCTTTTAACTCCCAAGTATTTTTAATAAAATATCAATTTTGATAAGATATTTTTAATTCTTCAAGTTTTGAAAAGTACTTGGATCTACCAACTGTTTTGAGTATGTGATCAACTACTATCTTTCAATTCTAGAGTTTTGTAGACTTTAGATTTATTATATTGAGTTTAATCCCTTTTGTCTCCCTAGTGTTTAGATGACAAGTTTAATATAATGTTCAACTCTTATCACTTTAAATCAACCATTTTATTTCCCCTTGTAGAAATCTTAAAGATACAATTTCAATGGATAAGACTCTTAATATATTTTAAGATATTTAAGTTGGATTATCTATATTTATTCAATTTGTATATGAGACTAAAAATAATATTCCAAATTTTAAGCTTTTCTAGAGTTTGACCTCCTTCAACCTTTTTATAATGCAGTTTCTAAAGTTCTATAATTTCAATTTGATGTAGGATTCCCTATATCTCCCTAGTTTAGAAATTAAAAAAAACTATGTATTTGTAAAATAAACTTCACTTCAACTTGTAAGGAACCTTATGTCTCATTTTTTAATGATTTGCAAATATTTGAAGCAATAATAGTAATGGTTTAAATGATTTTATATTCTACTCATTTCTTAAGGTATTCAATATACTTTCTAGGGTATCTTTTAACACCTTATTACTCCTACTATTAAATAACCCTAGAGTATAAAAATTGGTTGATATCAAATTTAATATATATATATACACACACACCTTAATTTCACCTTTGAACTTTGCAATATTTATGAGGATAACTCTTACCTTCCAAGCACCAAATTTGATGTGCAATGTCATTGTATATTGGCTACACTCAACATGGTTTCCTATGCATTAATGATGGTTGACTACCATAAATACTTCTCATCAATGCACTCTGGTATTTGAATCCTTTCTAATCTATGTAAACACTTCACATGCTCCTATTTGATTCGAATTACATGTTGCTTTCCTTTAATACGTGTTACCTTGATCTCATTTAATGTTTTCTCCAACTCATGTGCTATATATGTGCTTCTTTGATGTGCTTCTCCTCTTGATTCTAACTGATATGAAAGGTAGATAGTGCTAAGTGGCACTTAGGGTCTTCAAAATCTTTGATAAAATCTCTACAATGCATTTCTCTTTCAACACCTATGCCAAGTGGTGCCAAGGATCTTACTTCTTTCATTCAATGTCTTTTATGTACACTCTTTATATAACGCTTCTTGAAAGTGTTATATGCTTGAGTGTATGAATGATGAATTACACTCAGCGAAACATATTTAATATTAATAAAGATACACTTGAGGTGTCTTCAAATACAATGCATATTATCCTTTTGCTTACCTCAATGATATGAGGTATTTTTCTCCATGTGGCAGATGCTCTTCAACCACTACACCCTAATATTGTTTCAAAATTTTCCTTAGAAGCTATTCAATGCTCGTTCACTAGACATCTTAAAGCTACTCAAAATAACTTCTTTTCCTTATGAACCTGGTGCAAAACTGATGACTCAGTGCTACAATCTGACGTGTCTTCTTTTTTTGATGGTGTAAGCTTGCTGGATTTGCCTTACACCTTGTAAAGGTCTTCAACACTATTTACATGGCTTGAACAAGAATGCTTGCCTTCATGCAAGTCAATGTTGTTGTGAGGGTAGAATGGAGACTAAGTCTTAGTTCCAATGATGCTTTCTCCAATGCATCAATGTTGTTACATGGGCATAATAGAAACTATGCCCAACAATGCTCTCTTTGTTGGAAGATGCACCTTTCGATTACGTTGCTTGAGGTAGACTTCACTATACCTCTTTATATTACCTTCACCAAAGGCTTTTGAATGCTAGATGTACCTTACCTTACCTTCACCAAGGGCTTCTAAATGTTAGACATATCTTACTTTACCTTCACCAAAGGATTTTGAATTTTGGACTTACCTGCTTATGATTTTAGTTTTTCTATTGAGTTCTCTTACCTTTAGCTCAATAGTCCTTAGAATATACATTTATGAGAATTCTAAAGCAATATTTTGCTTTCTCTTTGTTTATGACTTCTTCTCTAAGAAATATTTGATTTGCTTGTATGTAAATGTGTAGGTTGATGATGTCCAATATGTCTCCTTTTCACCTTGGAGATGCTAACCTTAGAGCTCTATCTAATGGCTCTAATGTGGTGCTCTTGAAATCTTAAGATGCACTGATTTAAAATCTTACCCCATGTACTTTAAAATAACTTTCTTGCCTTCATGAAATGGTGGCTTCTCCTTTCTTTGTAAGCTATAATAATACTAGATTCAGTATTGCATTATTCTCTTTGTCAACTCTCTTCTTGCTTGGTTACTTTTAAAATAATAATGCCAAGCTGTTTAATCAGGCTGATAGTACACCTTTTGAATTAAACTACTTAGTACTATAGGATGTACAATATATAATTTTAGAATAGTGTCTTCTTATCTTTGAATGGAAAATAGGAAGTTGATATTTTTCTCTCTTGAAATATATCTAACTCTTATTTTTATGTGCAGGTTTGAACCTTGTAGAAATTAACTTTTGAACTACCTTGAAGACTTTACATTATAAACCTTCTCATGAAACTTTAAAACTCAAAATTGGTGCTTAATAAACTCAAAAATGTACCAAATATAAGAGTTCAAATAATGAACCTTTTACACCTAAGTTGCATACCTTTTCAACTTTTGTTTGTAAATGGATTTCTTGGTGATTTGGATCACCTAATTGCTGCCCTATGCTAGATGAATTTGCAACTCTTCGTTGTTGTCCAAAACAGCTCTTTAACTCACCAATTCTTAGCTTTGAAACTCCTCTAATTTGCTACCCAAAAATGTAGTTTTGTGGCTTCAACTATCCTTCAGGATACACCCTAAAAATCTGAAACTTAACAACTATTTAATGCTGCCTAGATTGTTGCTTTCTTGCTATCCTTAAATCTGAAATTTTCAGATTGTAAAGCAGTGAATTTCTACTCCTATATGTTGTCCTTAAATCTATTAAATTTGGTAGGAAAATATTCCAAATAGTAGCTGATATATTTCTTCAAAAAACCTTCAATTTTTTGTTGTAAAATCAACAATATTCTTCTTTCCAATCAGTCTTTAACTCTTTGGTAGCTATTCTTAAAAATATTGAATCTATGGGATTCTTATAGCTCCTTTCTCCTTGTTAAAATCTAACTTCAATCTTGGCCTATTTGTTGGTCTTCTCAAGAATCTGAAAGTCTTGAGGTCTTCACTAATATCCTCCATGATTTGGCAAACTTATTGTCAAATCCTTCTCCATTGGGCTTGTTTTTAGATGGCAACAATTATTCTAAATTCTTATTTGTCAAGAACTTCTCCTTCAGTTATCCTAAAATCTTCTTCAATGGACTTCTTCAAGTCTCCTTCAACGAGGCTTTTCTAGCCTTCTTCATGTTTCTCCTTTCAAGTAGCTTGAGGCCTTCTCTTAGGATCTTCAAATTATGTAGCTTCTCTTCTAGTCTTAAAAAATTCAATGAGACCTTCCTTGATCTCTTCTATATTCAACTATGGAAGTTTTACAATGAGATCTCTTTCTTGGATCTCTGAAATCTATTACTTCTAAAATTTGCAATAGGACCTTTGCTAGTCCTTCTCTATATTCAATATTTCAAATATGGAAGTTCTTAAATGAGACCTCCTTTGGGTCTTCTCTTCAATATTCACTGGAGATATCCAATATCCAATCTTCTTCATGACTCTTTTCCTTGAGTCTCTTCTTCCTTCGATGGGGTCTCCTTTATAGGATCTCCTCCTTGATTTGTAGTTTTTAATGTGGCTTAATTGACCTCTATATCTCTTCTCAATCTCTAACTTAGAGTCTTCAATCTGCAAATCTTGCAATGAGACATTTTTTATTAGGCCTCCAAATATTCAATCTCCAACTTTTTGCTTTAGGTATTAGATTTATTTCAAAGAAGACATTCTTCTTAGCTCTTAAAGGAAGCTTCCCAAATTTCTTTTAATCTCCTTTTCTACAACAAAGTATTAGAAAGAGTATAATGGAGAAATATTTAAATCTAGAGATAATGAATCTTCACTAGTTGATTTATTAATCTAGTGGAATCAATGTTGAGTTCTAGTCTTCACAATATTTTATACAACTCTGTGGAAAAACTCAACCCAAATGCAATTTCAAAAATTCTAAAAATGAGATTTGCAATATCTTCTCAATATATCTTGTGGCTCTATCTATTTCCTATTGATCTACCTAGTGCTCTTATACCATTGTTAGCTTTTGAAGCTATAAACTTAAAGGAAATGCAACCACAAGTAATGAAATAAGTATGCAATATTATATCTATGATAATGACTAACTAATAAGCATGAAAATATGATAAGAAACTTTTGAAAATACTCAAGAAATAGCCATTAATGAAATCTCACAAAAATGTACAATGCTATGCAATGGATGTCTCTAACACTCCATATTGTAAAAATGCTCTATATTGTATCTACTACTCTACCCTATGCACTCCAAAATCCTCTCACTCTTCTACTCTAAGAAGACCTATTTATAGTGAGACATGAATCTTGGCCTTCCATATTCCTATGAAACCTATTCTTAGGACTCATGTACATGTGGACTACATGCACATTTACATCATTGCACATTTTAATGATACTTGTGCATTTATTGCATTGCTTTAGGCAAATACTTAAATCCTAATCCAAGATAAAATCCTAATCTAAACATGCACCCATGATGATACATTAGCAAACACAAAATAATGTAATATATTCTAACATAATCTAGTTTTGCAAGGCCTTGGCTTATGCCTAAGAATCTTTCAAGACTTTCGTAATCTACTCTAGCTCCTATTTTCTTGCTAGCCTTTGACTAGTTGACTCATAGTCATGTTTGACTATCTTGCTAGCTTCTATTTTGAGATTCATAATATATTGGGGTTGTGCATCCTTCAAATCTAGCCCAACCATTGATACTTGCCAACCTTGCTCTATAATACCCTTTTTTGGGTTCACCAATAATGGATCCTGTAGACACCAAAATCTAGCCACTTGTCCTCCATCCATGCTTTCCTGCCATTTCCACCATCAAAACATAGTCATTTGCCCTCCATACTAGATTTCCCTCCATTTTCGCCTATTATTTATATATATATATTTAAATAATTATATTATATATTTATTAAATATATATTTATATAAATAAATCAATCCCAACCATCCGATTTCATTTAATCTCATCCATCCATTTCCCTCAATCCATGCCACACCCTAAATTTAATATCTACCCTTATATATGCTTTAATCTCAGCCACACGATTAGTATTATTGAAACCCTAGCATACCCTAGGTTGGATTATAAATAGAAGCCATTTTGATGGCTCAACCCATGAGTTCCTAAGTTCATAAGTCCATGGAGTTTTCTAAGTTTCCTGAGCGCTCGAGTTTCCTGAGCTTTCAAAGTGCCTTAGAGTTCCAACCCAGCTTTTGTTCCCTAATCCCACTCCATCCATTATAGTTCTTGTTCCCTCATTCGCCATCATCATCGTTGCATCCTTTTCCTTATTTAGATTTACTTCTATAGCATATTTCCTCATCCACCAAGCACCTCCACATGCTTTCTATCATCACCAAGTGCCTTTGGGCGTCTCTCTACCAGTCTCGAGCACCCACGAGCATTTCCTGAAGCCTCTAGGCACCCACGTGCATTTTACGTAATCCTTCTAAACACCACCTAGCCCTCGAGCGATGCTAGGGCACACTTTCACCATTGACCTACAACAGATCCAACCATCAATTTATAGCAAGTAAAGAACAAGGTAAATTTATTTCATTTAATTATATTGCATTTTGTTCTATTCTATTCGTATTTCATATTGTTATAGCTAGGGTTTTAGTTGTGATTTTTTAGGGTTCACATAGTATAGCCCTCATTTTTATTACTATATTTTTGGTGTTTCTTTGTGAGCATATTAGACAACATATTAGAAGCATTGAAAAATTGATTAAGCTAGAGTGGCCCAACATCGGATACACAAAAGCCCACTCACACCTGTTGGGAGCAAATACGCAACTGAAGACACCATAATTTGTTGTGGCTAGGGTTTTGGGTAACCCTAGCAATATTTATAATAACTGTATCGAAGATGATTCTTAAATCCACTATTGTAACAACAAAGTTTTTAGGCTCCATCCTCATTTAATATAAATCTCATTTGTTGTGCAATATCTGGTTTATTTGAATTTTGTTTCATTTAGCATTACTTGGTGTTGTGTTTTTATCTCTAAAAATGGTGATCATGGTGGGACCCCATAAGGGTTTCATGTTCTAATTTATCTTGAATTCTAACTTGTTTATTATCTTATTTTGTAAATTTTTAGAAGCATGAATCACACATTTTTTTCCTGTTAGGGTTTCTAAGGAGTTGTAGAAAATTGAAGGAGGTGCATGAGATGCCCAACGATGCTCAGAGGTCATCCAAAAATACCTAGGTGTATTTTAGAAGTGCCTAGCTATGTTTTACAGTGATTTGGAGAAAATACGCAGGCTGTCCAGTAAGTCCACTATCCAAAATCCAAATTTTCTATTTTATGTATTTTGGGTTCTTTGAGGTATTTTTCAGATTCCAAGCATAAAATGAACAATGATTAATTAATTTGGAAAAGAACTCATCTTAGTTTATATTTTAGGTTTCTTTTTGTACCCATTCACACATTTCGGTTAGGGTTTATGTTTTTGATGTATTCACAAATATAAAATGTTTCATTTTGATTGCATTTAAATTGACAATTGGCATAAATTAGAGTTACATTTTAGGGTTAGAAGTTCCTTCTTTTATCTATCTAAGTAGGAAAATCATTAGGGTGCCAAGAGTATTCTTGCCATTGGATGATTCCAGGCAGAGGGGTGGATGAACCCTCCAATTTTATTTGATAGGGGGTCTTAAGCGGTGTACTTCACCCCCTTCGAAGAAATTGGCATTCTCTTATTGGATTCTAATTTAGATTTATGAAATTAGTTGCTCATAACATTGTTTTTTCACATTAATAAATAAAAATATTAAAAGGAACAATTCACACACAAAATGTTTCACTCAAAATAATAGTGGTTCGATTTTATCACCAACCATTGCTTGAGATTTGATGATAGTGGCATTCATCTCCATCTACCAATCTATGCCCATAGAAACCATAGGATACCCTCGAGCAAAATTGTTGGATTTCATCACCAACAAGAATCTCGTTGTCGTATCCTCACCATCATTTTTAATTTTGTTTCATTAAGAAATATTAGAACATCAAAACACACAAGACTGACACTTAAAATGAATACACATTAAAAAGAAGATAATCAATGAACAAGGTAAGCCACACTGGTTGAAACTTAGCATTGGTTGTTTGTTTCCTTTTTACTCCTTAAAGATTTCATTTTTGTGTTACATTTGATAGTTTAATGTGTATTTTTATTTATCTACTTATGGTATTAACTAGAAATCAAAATAAAGCTATAAGTCAAGATAACTTAATGGAACCTTCATCCATTTTCCCCACCACTTATGTGGTAGATTACCTGAATGTGACATAAGTAGATTTATCTACAGGTCCCTCACATTCCTTAACATCCATAGCCTTCCATATGGCTATGCCCCAAGAGAAGTCAACCTCCCCTACCATTGACAATCACATTACCCATATAGACATGGCAAGAGTAGAAGCTTTCATGAAGTCTTCTAGTTATGTCTTAGAGTCCATTCCCAATTCACCTAGACATGATTCTACTTTACAACAAGAGTCTATTTATTCCCAACCCCCATCCACCTTTACCCAGGTGTATACTAACCCTCGTTTTGAGGTATAATTTACACCTTCATCTCATGTGTCCATACCCTAACCTTCATGTGCTCCTATCACCTCCTATACCTCCACTTACATGAACCCCTTGTATGAAGCACATGTAAATGCTGCTTCACAAGTCCCAACATCACAAGTTTCCATACCTAGTATAACTTGTATCCAAACCACATCTTCCATATCATCTACCTCCATACCCTTAGCCTCTGATAGAGAGATTAGAAAGGCATGGGAACACCTAAACAAATTTCTTAGATAACATCAAAAAAATCAATAGCAAGTACAGGTTAACCCTAAGCCTTTGTAAAACTCTACTCAGACTGTCCTTATCAACTAGGGTCCATCATGGGCACCATAGTCTTCTATAGTTTCTATCCCTGTTCCCCCACCAAGCCATACCACTACCCATACTATTCCCATTGGCAAACCTAGCCATAAACTTCATCCATCAACATCATTTCATAATTCCCCATGTTTTCATTAGAAATCTCCCATTCATCAAATTCCATCTAATTCACCTAGCCATCAATACCAATATGCTCATCACTTAGTCACTACACAAAATTTCTCCACTCCACCACAAAATCATCAGGTAATTCAGAGCTTCCACATTCCTAAGGAAGACCCTCAAATTGAGGCCGTGTAGAAACAAGTAGATCAATTGCTACAATATACGCCTAGTTTTTCAAACCAGAAACCAACCTTACACCAATTGATCAATCAACCAATTCATCCTTCGGTACCATCCCCGCCATATTTGGTATATTTCATGATACCTAAGTTTGAAAAATTTAAGGGAACTAAGGATCCCAAAGAACATGTGAGCACTTTTATACATGCCTACTTTAGAATTCAAAATGACAATGCTCTCATGCTTCAAACTTTTACTCAAAAATTAGGAGGGAATGCCATATAATGGTATAATAAATTGCCAAGTCATAGTATTTATACCTTTGAGCAATTGATTGATTAATTATTTAAATGTTTCATCTTAAATATAAAAAATAAGATCTCATTGTCTAATGTATATGCTTTAAGACAACATGATGATGAATTATCTATAATTTTGGAAACCGTTGGAGGGTTATCATCACTAAATTTCCATTCACCTTACCATTGGATGAGCTACTTAAGTTATTCACCAAAACCTATATCTTGGATGCTTCAACTATGAAATTATCAATCATTTGAAGAAGCTTTAGCTCAGGCTAGTGTCACTGAGGATATTAAAATCCAAGAGGGCATACTTAAGCCTAAGAAGAAAGAATGGCAAAATAAGGGCCAATATAAAAGAAACTATTTTGACCAATAAAAATCAACATAGGGTACCCCAACCATCCAATCCAATAAAGTCAATCAAGTGGTCATGAGACATCCGATGATGGGTCAACAACAACATGTGCAACAAACACCACAACCAATTGCATATCATGTGATCCCCTCAACAACACAAGCTCCAACAGTGCAAAACACGGTGCCAACTATGGAAAACTATCCCCAATGACAGTTTGTCCAATAAAATTATCAATACATCCCTTTAGCTGAGTCATACACCTCTATTTTTAGAAAGTTGTATGAGACAAATAAACTTCCTTTACTCAAAATTAAACTGGATGATCCCACAAAACATGGGAAATATTATGGAGAACGTCTATTTTTTCCTTATCATAGGTAAAACAAGCATGGCATTAATAATTGCCATGTTTTTATAGACATAGTACAAGACCTTATTGACTTGGGGGCGATCAAGCTTGATAATCCCCTCGCTCAACAAAACCAAAATCTTAGTATATTTCAAACACCACTTCCCCATCACGAGGAGGTGCAACCAAATGTAGGGGGGCTAACACCAAAACTCCTCCTAATCAAGTCAATCACATTCAACAATACCAAGTGGTTGTAGGGGCCATCCATGTGGTCACTAGAGGTCAAAGGAATAACCAAAAATGGAAACCATCCCAAGCAAGTGTGTCACAACCTTCTACATCACCATCCATCCAAGTTTCTCCCAATCCTTCATCACCCATCCATATCCCTAGTCAATCGAATCCACAAAATCCACCCATAAATTGTCCACCTCAACTAATCATCTCATTGAGTAGTCGGTTAACTACAAGTTTGAAAATGGCTTCCGCCTAATTTTCAATCTATGAGCTAATCCAACAATCTCATCCACATCATGAGGTATTAATGGAAATTTTAAAATCCATAAAATTGCAATCGCAATATCCTAATGCCTTCAACAACTTTGTGGAGAGCATCCAAACATGCATGGAACCTTCTATAATATTCTATGACTTTGATATTAAACCAATCTCATCAAAATTCGTAGACCCTCCATTGCATATCATGGCTCTAATTGACAAGAAGCCTTTTAAAATAGTCTTAATTGATACCGGTTCCTCCATCAACATCATCATCACATGCTCTCTTCATCATTTGAACCTTCCTTCATCTCACATCACCAAGTCATCATTTACCCTCAAAGCATTTAACGATGCTTTGTGTTCCATGGTTGGCACTATTGTTTTACCTATTAAAGTAGGGGTCAAGATGTTGCATATAATGTTACACATCTTGGAAGGATCCATGATGTACAATGTACTCCTTGGAACACTTTGGATGAGGGAAATGAAATGTGTCCCTTCAATACTACATAAATGTTTGAAATATGTTCATGAGGGACAAGTACATTGCATACTTATAGACGTTGAGCCAATTAAGTATTCCAATTTCATCTCAAATCCATATGAGCCCATGCTCCCTTCCAATCACCTTTTTATTTTTCCATCATCCAATCCATACACCACTCCACCAATATCTTCATCCAAGGATCTCATTCCTAAAGAGCTCCCTATCACTAATGCTCATCAAGATTCCACATCCCCATCATCTTCATCCATGAATACGTGCACATGTGGTCATAGTCAGTCCACATCATCAACATCATTGCCATCCACTTCATCATCCTCATCCATTCAAAAGCCTTCCCAAGCCAATACATTGCCATCACCTAATGTTTCATAAGTCAAATTGATAGATTGTGAGATAACTCCATCTTCACCAGTCCCCAAGCCATCACCTGACCATAGTACTTCCATGTCATCCCAAGTCGAGGTCCATGTCACTATTCTTGGTATTGGTGAGTATGTGGTCAATGACATCATCATTACACCCCTCACCATCCCTAGTGCTAAGGATTTTAGTTGTCCACATGATCCACATTTAGCAATAGGAGTAGTCTATAACATGGGTTCAACTCCAAATAGCATAAATTTTGTATATGGAAGAATTGATTCCTCATCAAGTCTAGCTCCTATAGAGGAACCCAAAGAACCAAAACTTGCCAATATTCCTAACATGACGAGATTTCAATCTCAATATTTCCACATTGTCAATTGGTAAGGTCATGGCCTAGAATTACATGAGCAGGGAGTGCATCAAACTATCAATGTTCCATATCAAGAGGTGCACGACCAATTAGGTATAGGCTACCACCCAATTTCCTCCACCTCTTCTCTCAAACAAGATTTCCGAAGGCTTAATCTCAATCCAGGAGAAGAAGTCCTCCATCCCGATAATTTTGATGATGATATCTATGAAGATTTTGAGCTTATGTCGATAATTTTGGATGAATCTAAAGAAGAATCGGAGCCCATAATTCCCCATTATGAACAAGATGAGTTTTATCTCAACATGTTCCCCATCCGTGAGCCCATATTTCGCTTGCTTCTTCCACAATAGTGAGTTGTCCCTACCGGTGAACCACCACCTCTATTCCATTAAGCCATTCCATAAGCCAAACTTGTAACATATGTACATAAAACAAAAACAGTGGTTTTCACCACTACCAAAAAAAAATAAAAAATAAAAACATTTTCTTTCTTTGCATTGCACATGTATATATCACTTAGATAAATGCATTTATTTTTCTTGCTTGCTACTACATAGGTTAATCAAGCTCTTAGCATCGGTTCTTAGATTTTATTCATTCCATCCAACCTAATTCACCTTGCCCACAAGTCAACATGACTCCTGTTGATTTATTTTCCTCGCTCTATAACCCATACATTTTTACTAAGCAAATTCCAATTGAAATAAGTCTCGTTGATATGGATCAAATTTCCTTGCCTCCATCCTTTGATAAATTTTTCTTATCCGAGGAATTGTTAAGGGCTTCCACAAACTACATTCCTCCATTCCCTCCGCCTTCACCTTCACCTTCACCTTTGGATCCTGAGGTTTTCTAGGCAGAAATAGATGAGGATAAGCCATAAGAGTTTGATGACATCTTAGACAATATTTATCTGATCCCCACATCCCACCATCTTGAGGAAGGTTTCCACATGTCTATTGAAGATACCATCAATGTGGACCTTATTTTAGACAAAGACAATCCTCAAACTGTCAAGCTTGATAAAATTTTATCACCCGATGAACAAGAGCAATTTATTGCTCTCCTCAAGAGGAAGAAGGGCATATTTGCATGGTTCTATAAAGATATGCTTGGCCTTGACTCTATTTTGGTTGTCCATAATCTCTCCTTACAACCTAATGCTAAGACTGTAAAACAAAAACTTAGGAGAATGCATCCTCCTATGGCCCTATTGGTAAAAACAGAGCTTCGAAAACTCAGATGTGAACTTCATAGTTCCTATTGACTATCCTAAGTGTCTTTCAAACATGGTACCCATTCACAAGATTAAATGGGCGATACATGTCTGCACTGACTTTCGAGATTTTAAAAAAGTGTGTCCTAAGGATGAATTTTCTCTCCCAAATATCGATACTCTTGTTGATACCTGCGCTGGCCATGATATGCTTTCACTCATGGACGATTTTTAAGGATGCAACCAAATTTTAATAAATCTTGATGATCAACATAAAACAACATTCACTACACCTTGGAGAAATTTTTATTAAAAGGTGATACCATTTGGACTCAAAAATATATGTGCCACTTATCAACGTGCCATGACACACATTTTCCATGATTACATGCATAATATTATCAAAGAATATATGGATGATCTCTTGGCTAAATATAAAACTTGACAAGAACATATTGGTGTATTGGAGAAAGTTTTGACCGACTCCTAGAACATAATGTAATATTGAATCCCAAGAAATGTGTCTTTGGTGTTACCTCATGCAAAATTCTAGGATTCATTATCTCCAAAAGAGGCATTGAAGTGGACCCTAACAAGGTCAAGGCCATTATGGAGATGCCTCCCTCAACTAACTTAAAGGAATTATGTAGTTTACAAGGAAAGATTCAATCAATCCATCATTTTATTGCATAAATTTTTGAAAAATGTAGGCTATTAAATCATCCACTACAAAAGGGGGTGCAATTATCCTGGATAGATGAATGTCAAAAATCCTTTGATAACATTAAACAATACCTAGCATCTCTGCCAGTCTTAACTCCTCCTCGTATGGGGGTCCCATTTTATATTTATATCTCAGCAATGGACTTTGTATTAGGGACAATGCTTGCACAAAAGAATGAAAAAAATTGAGAGCAAGCTATCTACTACATTAGTTGAACATTGGTAAGCTATGAAACCAAATACGCTTATGTAGAAAAATTGTGCTTAGTAGTGGTGTTTGCCACTAAGAATCTTCGACATTACATGCTTAGCCACACAACCTATATCATAGCTAGAGAAAATATTTTGTGTTACATGATATCTCGCACTTACAACAACACCTATACCGCTAAATGGATAATTATCCTTATTGAATTTTAATTTGAATTCATTAGAAAAAAATCCATTAAAGTTCAAGTCATAGTAGATCAACTTACAGAAGCTCCACTACCTAGTGATCATCTAATTATTGGACTCCCAAATGATTCAATATTTACTGTCACTGAGCAAGAAGAAGATATCATTCTAGAGGAAGATATCAATATCACATTATTCTTTGATGGCTTTAAGTGCATGAAAGGTCAAGGTGTTGGAGTTGTATTTCACACACCATAAGGGGTACCTATCCCCTTGTCATTCAATCTCGACTCGCAATGCATAAACAACAATGCAGAGTATAAAGGCTTAATCCTAGGTCTTCAATCAGCTATAGCTATGAGCATTAAGCGTATTAGGATATTTGGTGATTCTTAACTTGTCATAAAACAAATCAACGGAGAATACCAATGTAAATAACCTACCATCTGATATGTCTCAAACTACCAAGCACACTTTCAAGCAAAAGGTAGCTCCTTTTGTTCTCTTGGGAGACATGTCGTACAAACATGGTTATGATGGAGTCCTCCTTCATTGTATCAAATCTCGTGAGACTTAAAGAGCCATAGCTAAAGCTCATGATGGTACTTGTGGTGATCATTTTAGTGGGATGGCCATTTCTAAGCGTATCCTACGCATGGGTTATTATTGGCCCACAATGGAATGTGATTGTTGCACCTATGTCAAACATTGCAAAAAGTGTCAAGAACATGCTAATTTAACTCATGTACCATCACAAGCTTTGTAGCCCATTCAAATCCTTTGGCCCTTTTCACAATGGGGCCTAGATTTAATTGGCAAAATTTTACCTCCTTCTTTAGGACAACATACATTCATCATCACAACCACTGAATACTTTACAAAGTGGGTTGAGGCAATTCATCTAACCAACACGAGAGGACCTAGAATTGTGTAGTTTATACTTTATCACTGTAGCACCCTAAAATTGGCGCAGTTAAACCCTTAGTAAAAAGATAAAAATTTGAATTTTAACCCCAAACCGCCCGTTAACCGCCCGTTACCCGCTCCCCTTGTTTTCCATGCCATTTTTAGGATTTGTTTTGACCGTTGGACGATATCGTCGACGATCAGACGAAATCATCCCAGATCTGACGAATTCATCTGGAATAGAACGTCCAGACGATTTCGTCCCAAAACCAAATTTTCATAATTAGCTTCTGTTCAACAACTTCTCTAACTTGGGCAGAAAGCGTGTCTACGTGGTTAGAGTCTCCCCCATTGGAGATCTCCCAAATTGGGGTGATCTCCAACCTCCTAACCTCTCCCTAATCCTATATAAACTGGGATTTTCTCAGTTTATCCCCCTGGTTGACTGATTTCCCTGCAACTTTAGTTTCTTGTGCATTAGAACACCTTCACACCATTGTTTGCATTGTGTATTTCAAGTTTTTCTTGCAGGAATTTTACTATTTTTTAGCTGGAGCAAGCTCGAATCGTCTTCGGCGATTCCAGATGATTTCGGACGATCCTGTCGTAGATCGGCGATGATCTCGTACGATTGGAGGTGATCTCGACTGTAGTCCAGATTGGGGGCAATCAGAGCCCGGAGTTTGCATTTCTTTATCTTCTATCTTCATTTCTTTATGCATTGACTTAGTTTATTCTATTTTTGCATCCTGGAGTTCACCTCATTTAGCATAGATGCATGATAAAGTTAAAATAAATTATCAAATTAATGCATTTCCTTTAATTGTTATCTGGATTTATCATTTAGGCAAGTTTACTATTATTTCTATCATTTCCCCTTGCTTTTGCAGTTGCATTTTTGGTCTTTGGTATCTGTTTCTGTGATTGCAGGTTTCTAACGAATTCGTCTGATGAATTCATCAGGTCGACGATGATCTCGTCTGATCTCAGATGATCGACTATGATCTGAGATGATTCTATGCAATTTCAGATGATTATGTAATATTTGAGATGATCTGGACTTCTACAAACCTCAGAATCTTCATCAGACATCCGAAATCAGGTACATTCTATCTTATTTAGCACACTTTCTATGTTTAGCACTTATTCATGTTTTTTGTATCCATATAAATCAGCATTGGCATATAGAATAGCTTAGATTCATCTTGGCCAAACCTAGGAATTGAATGATTGAATATACAAAATGAACACATCAAACCCATTCTCAACCTAGGCATGGAAACTGCCACTCAAAGTTTCCTGGTGAACCCACCATCCATCAAAAATTCACCCTTATACCCCCTCCCCGAGAGGCGTGACCTTCAAAGGGCCTCTCAGTCCGAGGTATTGTCCCATCCTTCTCGCATCCCCCTTTCGGGCGTGGATCCTATAGCTTGAAGGTAAGGATGCAAAAAATTTGGAGCGATACATTTTGGTGAACCCGACGTGAAAACTAAAACCTTTTGAAAACAATCCAAAAAATAAAAATAAATGCATTTAGAATCATCAGACAAACAATTAAAATTGCATATCATATTTAGATGGTAGATTATAATAAAAGATGAGCTGTCACCATTAATGTTGAAAATCAATTAGCAGCCATAGAGATTACTTCTTTGCTTAGAGTACCTCAAACAAATAGGGTTCAACCTTTGTGGGACGAACTTGATAGGAGATTGGGTATTATTTCATCTAGGTCAACCGAACTTAGGCAAATTAAGAGGTTTGTCCTAGATAGAATCTTGGATCCTGATCAGGTGACTTTGTACCATGAACTTCAGAGAGCTTGCCATAGGTGGTTAGCTGATAAAAGAGCACTTGTGTCTTCCGAGTTGTACACCTTTGAGGAATACCTTGAGAACGCAGTTGTAGTACATAAATTTCTATCTCGTATAGAGGATCAAGAGGTCGTTCTTATGGATAGAAAGATATGGAATAGAGTTCCTAGAGCTGTGTTATATCGAGAGTATTGCCATGAAATTTATTTCTACAAGTCAGAGTCTGAAACAGATAATATCACCATAGCACACTTTGTCAAATTCTTGAAAAACAATTTCCAATTTGAAGAGGAGCATTTCATGACTCTTGATGAACTTGATCCTATTAATGATATCCATAAACTATTTATAGAAAACTAAGCTATTCTTTTATTATTATTATTTCTTGCATTTAGTATGTTGTTTGTTGTCTTTATAATATTATTATAAAAAAAAAAAAAAACAAAACAAAAATATAACAAAAATTAAAACATTTTCTTTTAAGTATTATAGTAGGTATATAATTAAAATATATACCTCCCAAACTTGTTGCAAATATATATATATATATATATATATATATATATATATATATATATATATAATATATATTTGCTAAAATCTAAGTTTAAGCATAATGACTAGACTTAGGAATGGAAAACAGACTGAAGTAGAAGAAGATTGGTTAGGAAAACCATCAAATAAACCGAGATGTCCTTCCTGAAGACCCAATTCAGGAAGAAGGAACCCTAGACCAACAAGAAGAAGAGTTTGTTGAAGGAAATGAACAAAGAGAAACTGTTAGAGAGGAAGGATCCTCATCCCCTAAAATGTCTCTGGGAGGAGCTATTACTTTTGAGAACATGGAACATTTCTGGAAGTTCCTCAATACTAATATTGGCACTCTTAATAGAGCAGTCCATATGGACAAGGATCAAATTAGTGACACTCAAGCAACCCTAGAAGAAATATATCACACACGCACTAATCCCTTGTCCTTCGTTGATCAAGAAAGTGATCAAGCTGGACCATCCAATTTGGATATGGCCGCTATAATCCAGAACATGCAACAACAACAGGTTACCCAACCACCTAGAGTGCCTGTTACCAAGCCTAGAGTTATTCCCACACAAAAGAAACCTTCATTCACTGCTCTATTTTGCCAAGTTATTGATCAATATACCTCAAATCAACAAAAGCCCAAAACAAAACCAAACACCAATTTCCAACAATCTGGGATACAACATAATGCTACTACAAATCTTCTTCATAATACTCTCCCTACCAACCATTTGCATAATAGCAATATAGCATCTAATCCTTATGTCACGCCATCATACGCTCACAAATCCCATACTCATGTACCACCGAACCAATATGGTGGACAAACTAGTAATCTTGAAACTATGGTGAAACAGTTAGTTTCCCGCATGGACCAGATAGATCCCTACCATCCCTCGTACAATTATCGAGAGATGTGTAGTCAACCTTTAGATCCTATAGTTGTAGCACAACCATATCCTAAACACTTTCCTATGCCTGTCCTACCTATATACAAAGGAACCGAAGATCCCATAGAGCATCTTCGTATGTTTAGGATAGCATGTCATGATATATCACATGATGACTTGTTATTACTAAAAATGTTCCCAAAAAGTTTAGGAGGAATGGCATTAGAGTGGTATTATCAATTACCCACTCATTCTTTGAGGAATTTCAAAGAAACAACCGAGTCTTTTGTTCATCAATTTAGTGCCTACATCGAAAGGCATGTAACCATTAAAGATTTGTACAACTTAAAACAAGACAAAGATGAATGTTTTGCTGATTTCCTAGCTCGGTGGAGACAGTTGATAGGAAAATTACACTTTGTGTTACCTTATCGAGAAATGTTGGATATCTTTATCAATAATTTACAAGAACAACTATCCTATGAGTTATCAATCTGCTACCTTGACCACCTTCGATCAAGCTATAGACTTAGCTCGAAGAGTGGAAGATGCTCTCATTAGGAGAGGTCAGCTTAAAAAGAAAGATGATGAGAAAACATCCAGAAATCAATATAAAAATAAACAAGTTGTGGGTGATGGAGTCACTGATAGTAGAAATATTGCTACTATTAATGCTGCAAAGACAACGGAGAAGTTTATACTGAAACCTCCTGATAAACCACCTCAAGAATTTACTAGGTTAAATCAACCTCTATCAACCATTCTCCCACAATTATTAGAATGAGGTTTGATCCAATTACCAAATATCCGGGAACCTGATCCAACTATACCCGGATACAGAGCTGATTTACACTGTGATTTCCATAGAGGACCTGGACACGCTACCAACTCTTGTAAAATATTAAAACATAAAATACAAGACTTAATTGATAACAATGAGATGGAGGTGCAAGCCTTTCAACCTAAACAAAATCCTCCTAATAATGCTCAAAAGAACATCCCCCAAAATCAGAATCGAATGCCAATCAATCATTGGACATATTTCAACATCCTTTACCAAAGCATGGTAAAGAGGTGGCTAATCAAATTGAGCATCATAATGTTCCCCCTCCTACCCGATATGTAGGGACTATTAGTGGACATTTACCTGCTCATGATCTGCAAATATTTGACACAACTTTATCCATGGTTACGACGAGACCTCTATATAATATTCGGACACCTGATCTTAGTGATACAGAATACGAGACTGAAAGTGACATGGAAATCACCTCAAATCAATCGAATAGTTCTGAAGATGAATCAGATGCTATTCAACCTATCACAAATTCTATGGTTCTAGAAGAACCATTTCCAAGAAGAGTCACTACTAGACCATCTTCTCACCAATTACTTTCTAATGAACAAGCCATAAATGCTAGACCAAGACCCATTCATCATCCGCAAAATAATATTGTAGGTACCATCGGAGTTGTTACTCGACAACAGGCTCAAAATTCTCAACAAGATCAAACTCGGAATGATGGATCAGCTCCATTTGTTTTGAAAGTTCCTAATAAAGGGAATCATGCGCCTAATGTTCAACCTAAACCTCCTTATAATATTAATGAACAATTATCAAATACTACAACTAGAATTTCCCTTTTGGACCTTTTAAAATCTTCTCCTACACATAGGGATGAATTAATGCTCACATTAAGCCAAATGATGGTACCACAAAATATTCAACCCGAAGCCATGGCCAATACTATCATAACTCGAGAAGTCGATTGTATTGACTTTCGGGATAGAGATATACCGCAACATAGTTTACATAAGGATAACCCCTTATATATTACTGCCCTAATTGGAGATGTAGCAGTTAAACGAGTCTTGATTGATAATGGTTCATCTTTAAACATTTGCACTTTTGACTTCTACCAAAGATTTGGGTTTAGAAGTGATGAAATGAAAAGAACTGATATGATCATAAAAGCCTTCAATGACGAAACACAAGAAACATGTGGAGTTATTACTATCCCATTGCAAGTTGGTCCAAGAACCTTAGACACGACCGTGTTTATTGTACATTGCCCTGCATCGTACAATATACTCTTGGGTCACCCTTGGATCAACGCGATGCGAGCTGTTCCCTCAACTTTACATCAGTGTGTTAAATTCGAATTTAAGAATCAGTTGGTTACCATTCATGGTGATCCTAGACCCTTTGATATGTGTGCTTTGGCAGAACCTGTTGGAGTTCAATTTTGCCCTGCTCTATCATCCACACATCCTAATTCTAATCATCCATCTAAACATGTGAAACACACACCCATAACATCATCTACTTTTTCTCCATCAACTCCACCTCTACATATAGTTCAACCATCTTCCGAACAAACCACATTAGGACCTCAAAAAGATCCTAAACCCACAACCAATGCTTCTTGTTTTACTCCTATAACTTCCATACCTATAGACCCATCCATCGACATCTCTACAACATCTACACCTACCAGAGGCATATTTTCCGCATCCGAAGATGTAGGAAATGTTCCTTCTACCTCTTACGCTCTTACTGATGAGCTCTTACCCGATTTATCTAAAATTCTTATATCAAAAAAAACAAATGTCTGCTATGCAAGATTCCCTTATTTTAAATAATTTGCCACCCTCTCCTCATACCTTGGGCCTCCCATAGCCTATGGGAAGTATTTACCAAGTCGGGAGTTGTGCTTTTATTTATAAGGGATATGACTGGGGAAGAATACCTAGAAACATCAAGACTCATTATGATGGATATGCTCGATGTTATTTTACTAATGAGTATATTAAAGCTAAGCCTATAATGCTTAAATTGGGATATAAAGGGAAAGGTTTGGGACCTTTCCAAAATGGTATGAAAGAACCTTTTGAGGTAGAACCATGGCTCACCCGATGTGGTGTGGGCCTATTTCCTAGTAAAGGTCAGCCCTTCCCATTTGAGGATGATGACCATCTCATATCTTACCAAGATTATTTGGATAAACATGATGCTTTGCATTTAATGAATAAGCCATTTACATGTAATATGCTATCCATAGCTTACCCTCAGATGATCGTTGAATCCGATGATGAGTTGGAGGGAGATATCTTCCATGATGTCTCCGTTGAGGAATTATTACATAACGGATTTTATTTCGATGGCTCTATACCTAGTATAGCCCAGCTTGAGGCCACGACTCCTCAAGATGAATTATCTAAGCTAACCTCGGAAGAATTACAAGAATTGGGCGTTTCACCCACCCCACCTAATTTTGAGAGAGATCTACACATGGAAGTAGAAAATGTCATAAAAATTAACATTGGAACCAAAGATAACCCTCACATAATCAACATTGGATCAGAATTGAGTCAAGAAAAACAAGATAAATACATTGCATTTCTTAAAGAATATGAAGATGTCTTTGCTTGGACATATGAAGATATGCCAGGTTTAGACCCTTTCGTAGTCATGCATCACCTAGTAGTCCATCCGGATGCTAAACCTGTTAAACATAAAACTTAGAAAAATGCATCCTAAAGTGGCCTTACTAGTCAAAGGGGAATTAGAAAAACTCCTGAAGGTTATTTTTATACAAGCCATTGATTATGCTTGAATGGATCTCGAATGTAGTTCCAAGTAACTAAGAAAGAAGCTACCAAAGTTAGGGTTTGCACAGACTTTAGAGATATTAATGTTGCATGCCCTAAAGATGATTTTCCTCTTCCCAACATGGATCAGATCATTGATTTTATTGCTAGGAGTGGAATGATATCCTTAATGGATGGATTTTCTGGTTATAATCAGATCAGGATAGCTCCTGAAGATCAGGCTAAAACAACCTTTATTACCCCTTGGGGGACCTTTTGTTGGAAAGTGATGCCATTCGGTTTGAAGAATGCAGGTGCAACATATCAACGAGCCATGACTTATATCTTTCATGATATGATGCATGATATTCTACATGATTATGTAGATGATATTATAGCTCGTTCCATCAAAGAAGATGATCATTTAGATGACTTGAGAAAAGTATTTGATCGGTTAAGGGAATATCTTATCCGATTGAATCCAGCCAAATGTATATTCGGAGTTAAGTCCGATAAATTATTGGGGGTTATAGTTTCTTTATGTGGCATTGAAATTGACCCTCTCAAGATCATGACTATCACTGATATGCCCGCACCCACAAATATATCTAAATTATGAAGTCTACAAGGTAAGCTTCAAGCTATTCGTCGCTTCATCGATAAGTTGGCGGACAAAACAGGACCCTTTCTTAAGCTTCTTAAGAAAGATGTCTCTTTTCATTGGGACGATGAATGTCAGGAAGCATTTGAACTCCTCAAACAATATCTCCTTAACCCACCTATGCTTTCACCACCTAGATCTGATCACCCATTTATCTTGTATATTTTTGCTTCAGATTTTGCCTTAGGAGCTATGTTAGCTCAACTTGACGATGAGAAAAGAGAGCATGCTAATTATTACATTAGCCAAACCTTAATCAGTTATGAAACCCGCTACACAACATTAGAGAAACTATGTCTAGCAGTCATATTTTCTACACAAAAATTATGCCATTATATGCTCAGTCAAAAAACGTATGTTATTGCTAAATTCGATCCTTTGCGGTATCTCATGAGTCGACCTTATTTATCTGGTCGCACAACAAAGTGGGTTCTTGCGCTAAGCGAGTTTGAACTCACGTTTATAGGACAAAAGTCTGTTAAAGGTCAAATCATAGCAGATCAATTAGTCTGCTACACCTTTAGAGTCTACCCATCCCCTCATCATTGAGTTTCTTGATGAATGCCTTAAATTAGAGGCAGACCATCCAGAGCAATGGTCCCTATACTTTGACGGAGCCCGATGCATGAGTGGGGCTGGTGTAGGTATTATTTTAATATCTCCATAGAAACATCTTATACCTCTATCCTTTAAATTAATGTTTGCTTGTACTAATAACATTGCTGAATATGAGGCTCTAATCCTTGGATTACGAGCTGCCTTGGCACTAAAAATTAAAAATCTATTGGTTTTCGATGATTCTCAACTTGTCATAAATCAAATCAATGATGTTTATCAGACCATAGATGATAAATTACGTCCATATAAAGCATATGTCTTACAATTAATATCTTTATTTGATCAAGTTACCTTGGAAGCTATTCCTCGAACTAGCAATCGTGCGGCTGATGCTATGGTTGCAGCTGCATCTCTTTTGCCCTTGGAGTTAGATGACGAATATGCTACCATCATTATTCATCGACTCCAGGAACCCACTTCAAATAAATCATGCTTAGAACCTTTGGATGTGTTTCTAATCAATGAAACTACTCCTGAACCTTGGTACACTGATATATTTAATTTTCTTCAAAATGGGACCTTCCCTGAAGGTTGTAATAGCAACCAGCATTGGTTATTACGTAGACGAGCAAGTCGCTTCGTAATTATTGGCAATACATTGTATAGGAGATCTTTTGAAGGCATCCTACTGAGATGTTTGAATCTAGAAGAATCTAGATCAGCTTTGAGTGAAGCCCATGATGGATCTTGTGGGGGACATTTTAGTGGTAGCGCCATTGCTAAGAAGCTCCTTAGGATAGGATATTTTTGGCCTACCATGGAGAATGATGCACATGATTATGTGCGCCATTGCGACAAGTGCTAGAAACATGCTGACCTTGTCCATGCGCCTGCACAAGAACTACAGGCTATTTCATCTCCTTGGCCCTTTTCAAAATGGGGCTTAGACATCATTGGAAAAATCAACCCTGTGTCATCTGATGGACACAAATTCATCATAACCGCCATCGAGTATTTCACGAAGTGGGTTGAAGCTATGCCCTTAGCTTCTTGCACTGGAACCCAAGTTTCCAAATTTATTTTTAATCAAATTATTTGTAGGTTTGAAATTCTTGCAAATCTCATCTCAGATAATGGAACTTGTTTCAAAAATAAATATGTCAAAAAATTATGTCAAAAATATAAAATTCAACATCGTTGGTCCACTCCCTATTATCCTCATGGTAATGGCCAAGCAGAAGCATCTAATAAAACATTAATTAAAATCCTCAAAATACTGGTCAATAAATCTTGCCGAGATTGGCACATCCAATTATATCCTGCTTTGTGGGCTTATCGAACTAGCGTTCGCACTCCCACGGGCACTTCACCTTTTGTTTTGGTTTATGGCATTGAAGCAGTTTTTCCCTTTGAATTAGAAGTTCCTTCTTTGGCTCTACTACTTCAAGATACTGAAGTAGGAGATGAATATCGTGCTGGCAGATTTAGTCAGTTGGAACTCCTAGATGAGAAGCGCATCAATGCTTTGGAACATCTTCGTGCCTACCAAAACAAGCTCAAGCGAGCATACCTCAAGAAAGTTCATCATCGATCCTTTGAGATCGGTGACCTTGTCTTAAAAGAAAATCAAAAAAATACTAATGCAACTAAAGACCTTAAAGGTAAATTTGAGCCCAACTGGCTTGGACCGTATATCATCACTGCTAAATTTGGATCGGGAGCATACCGATTAGCTACCTTAGATGGTAAAGATCTTAAAGAACCTATGAACATTATGCATCTTAAACGCTATTATGCATAACATCTGGTCATTTCATCATTGTATATATTGTTATTTTGCATATTGTTTCATTTTAGTCATCCATATAAAAATTTCAAAAACAATAATAGTATTTATTCTTTCAATTCATAAATTAAAATCAAAATATAAAAACTTCAAAATCATCAAAATCTTCAAAAACATCTTTTATTTTCGTACCTATCAATTCTTGAAGTATTGCAGTTATATTTTCAATTATTTTGGATAAATTAGCATTTATTTGGAATCCCGCACTTTCACACTCACATGAATAAATATCTTGATTTTATTTGGTATGATTATTAATCTCTCTTATATCAAAGTCCACATTTGAATTAAATAAAGTTTTGAGCATAGAGAACTGATCTTGTTATTTACTTGAACCAAGCATATCTTTTCACATTAAAATGATTTCATTGCAAATTCGATATGATGCTACATAGTAGAAATGGTTTCTTGAGCGAAAAGTTTCCCCTGCTATCCTATCATGCACATGGTCTAGAATCTTTGAGAATTGACAAAAGGACAAGCTCACCCCTACCCGAATAAAAATCCCTTGCTCTACAGCCAATCCGAGCAAGTATCCCTAGTATAGGAAGAAAAAGAAAAGTCAAAGAAAATGAGAAAAAGAAAAATATTATTTTGTACCATCGCAACAATATTTCAGCATTATCTCAGTTCCAAGCAAAAATACAAAAAAAAAAAAAAGAGAAAAAAGCAAAAGAGAAAAGAAAAGCAAAAAGCAATAAAATCCCTTTCCCTACCCCTTGAAAAAGAAAAGAAGGGTGAATGAGCTTGAATCCCTGGAATTCTCAATTATTCGAAAACTGTGAGGTAAGCCCCATAACAGGTGGTTTGTGCCCAACCCGCTTGGCCTTGGGTAATCCCTAGCGTGGTGATATGTCTGTCACATTAGCGACCTTCTTTTGTACAGACCTATGTCGGCTTATGGATTAGCTAGCTCTTGATGACCCGACTTACATAGTAGTCTGGTATGGTTACATGCATATAAATCATGGTCAACGAACACTCATTTGGTTAATTCAAATTACTTGTATCAAATTATCTTGCTCAAAATTGGTGAATGAACCATACAATTGCACACACATTTGTATTTGAGAGATTTTGTATCATTATGATAAATCAAGATCGGTAATGAACTCACATTTGCACATGAGGGTTCCTTATAAATCTACATTTTGTCTTTGAGATAATTTAAAATATCTCTGCAATTCTTTTCGAATCATTTCATCTTCTTATTTAAGAACATTTGCTTAGCATAAAAACAATTAAATATATTTCTTTCCAAAAACCAAAATTTTCTTTCACATCTTCAAAAACCTAGTAAATAAAGTCATGTTTATATATTATTATTTTTTGTTTATCTCAAAATCAAAAATCAATCATGCAATAAAACTAAAATATCAATTTCCTTTTTGGATTTCACGATGATGGTATAAGTCTATACCTATAATTCTATGCCTAGCGCAAACCATTGTTCTAATTTTATTTCCCATTCATTTTAATTCATAAAAACATATGGCTTACATCATTATGTTACACAATTGTGCTTTAAAAAGAACGCAAATTTTTCTATTTCATTTCATTATGTCAACATTCAATTTTGCAATGATGGTATAATTCCTAGGGAATTATTCAAAAATTTTATCACACTTAGGAATTTATGCCTAGCAAAAATCATATTTCTTTTAATATCTCATGCATAATATTTTTATGAAAATCTGAAAACAAATCATCACCATCATCATTTTCATCATCACAACACAAAGTCTTAAGACAGTCTCTTAAGCACTCTTTTACTTTTAGCAATATTTCTATACTGGGATTAGCTTGACGACCTAGCGAGCGGTGACTCCATGAAATGGTCTATAATAGCGACAATGTCCTTTGAAATTATTGTTAGAAGTCCCTTTTATTTTTCATCAAATCACACCACCAAAACAACCAATTTGTTCACATCAGATTATTTCATTTAAATTTTATGGCATGACATAAAATTATAATTTATTTCCAATGACATAATTACATGAATAATCAATCAAACAAATCCAAAATTAAAGCATCATACAACATATACACAAGTCATATCATCAAAAAGACCATATATATATCAACAAATTATGTACATCATATCAAAACTGGATTGGTATGCCACAATCTATACCCTGGCATACTCAATCCTCTCAAAAAATAATAATATATACAATCCAGTCTATAGCAGCTAGTCTCGAGAAGCCCTCGAGCTCTCAGCCTCATCTCCTCTCCCACCTTGGCATGGAGGAGGTGGTCCCATAGAGGTCCAGTGCTATGTCTCGGGTCCTCATCATCGATCGTGAGGATGTCCTCGATGATCCCACCCTGATCGGCTCTGTAATGTCAGTTGGTAGCTGCAACCTCTGGCCCTCTAGAACTAGCTGGTAGTATACTCCCTGATAGAACAGTGTAAGCCATAGACCATGCTAACTCCTGCATGCTCGCCCCTTCGCTCGAGCCCTGAGCCATGTAGCCTCATCCTATAGTGTTTGCACCTGAGCTCGAAGGTGGGCATTCTCAGCCCGAAGAGCCACCATCTCGCTGCTCTCCCCTACCTCGACACCCTTGCCCTTATCGGGTGATGGTGGCCTCTCCCCCTATTGAGAAGGGAATCTCTCCTCCCTCCTCCCTATCTGCTATGGTCTCTATGGAGCCTGTGGCATCCTCTGGCATCTCTCCTATGGAGACCATCATTGCTCTCTCCCTCTGTGACCCCGTGCTACCTCAATAGCTGCCTGGCATCGCCTCCCCATCCATAAATCACATGCATCGGACCCTATGCCCTCATCATCCGAGGAGGGTGGATGCCTATGTACCAAGCATCGTATCCATCAGTGACCCTAATATCATCCCCATCCACTGGCTGGATGGGGGCATCATCCATATCCTGGCTCTAGAATCATTGCATATCTGGAGCCCCGCTCAGTGTAGTATTATCTCGGATAGTCTAGGAGTACTCATAATCCCTGAGAGAAGGGATCCCCTGCTATAGACCGAACTATCACAAAACTCGGTCATAGCGGTGGAGCTCTACCTCTCCCCACTCCATCCTCAGCCAGTAGACTCGCCTGATGCGAGCCAGCTCCTGCCCATCCTCTGCCCACCCTGGATGCTCTCTCCATGGCCTCTAGGTGATCTGGTCTAGGATGAGGTCATCTAGCAACCTCCGTGACATCGATAGATCTATCCATCATTGTGACCCTCTCTGTAGCCACCAATAGAAAACCTGGGGTCTCTCTCGGTCAACCCCTATCAGTGGGAGTCCTACCGGCCTTCGCACCATGATGTGCTCCCAACACCATACCTATAGTAGTGATGTCAAAACTAGACATCGGCCTCCCTTGTATATGACCCCGTGCAGGATCCTATACAAGCGGCATAGTACAAAGCTGCCCCATGCAAATCTATACCCATGGTCTCTCATGTCGTAGACCACATCTGAAAGGAGCCAGGGTAATCTGCACCCACTCTGGTGGCACAGTAGTAGGCCACCCACTATCCCTACCAAAACTTGAGTCAACCTAGATGCCCCAGGCATCTGCCTCAGAGACTCGATGTTCACTCCGCCCTTCTCCAGGGTGAAGCTCGGGTCTCCGCTCAACCTCATCATAGCCTGGCCCTGATTGGCCGTAGGAGTCATCAACCGTCCCTGTATGGGGATCCTCAAGATCCTCCATACATCCTCTAGTGTGGGAGCCATCTCCCCTATCGGTAACTAGAAGTAGGATGACCCTGGATACCATCTCTCTGCTAGGGCTGTCAGTAGCCCCATGTCTGTCGGTACTTGTGGCATCTCTGCCACATGCTGTAATCCGACCTGTGCTAGTCGGTCTCGCTCTGCCTGGTCGAGCATGGCTACGTCATCTCTCAGCCCCCCGTATTTCCATTCTTGACTCTTTAGTAATCCCCTCTACAAAATAAATAATAAAACAATAAAATTCATTAATAAACCAATTATTAAAATCAATTAAATGCAATTCAAACAAGCTTAATTTCATAAAAATGATGATATCATCCACTATTGGATGATATCATCCTAAATTGGGTAAAATCATCCTTTGTAGGATGAAATCATCTTCGATTTCTCAACTTGGGGATCACCCCTTGTTGGACGGGATCGCCCCTATTTCATCGATTTCGCCTCTAGACGAAATCGACGATCTAGGGACGATTTCGATGAAATTGGGACGATTTCATCTCGACGTCGTCGACGGCCTAAAAATGGCCGCGATGCCCCAAAATAATCAAAATTTAAATCAAAAATTACACAAATCAAATTAAAACATAATTCACTAGGTTTAGATCCTTACCCGTAGCCCGCGTCGGACCTCTGTCGATCTGTGCGTTGTTTCAACCATTTTTGTCTGCAGAGCTCTAAAAATAGTAAAAATGAATAGTAAAAATGAATTAGGGTTTTACCCTATTTTTCTTAATTTTATTTAAAAACAACAAATTTTTAATTTTGCTTTTTCATGCTTTTACCTCAAACGTTCGATTTGGGTAAAAACACGGAGGGGGCACCATAGTAAGCAGTCGTACGATTCGACCTAGAATCGTCGTCTAGAAAATTGAGTAAATTTTTGCTTTCTCGTAAAATGGGAAGAACTCGTCTTTAACGCATTTTCTTCAGAAAATTTGCTAAAGAGGGGGCAAAATGTAGCACCCTAAAATTGGCGTAGTTAAACCCTTAGTAAAAAGATAAAAATTTGAATTTTAACCCCAAACCGCCCATTAACCGCTCGTTACCCGCTCCCCTTGTTTTTCGTGCCATTTTTAGGATTTGTTTTGACCGTTGGACGATATCGTCGATGATCAGATGAAATCATCCCAGATCTGATGAATTCATCTGGAATAGAACGTCCAGATGATTTCATCCCAAAACTAAATTTTCATAATTAGCTTCTGTTCAATAGCTTCTCTAACTTGGGCAGAAAGCGTGTCTGCATGGTTAGAGTCTCCCCCGTTGGAGATCTCCCAAATTGGGATGATCTCCAACCTCCTAACCTCTCCCTAATCCTATATAAACTAGGATTTTCTCAGTTTATCCCCCTAGCTGGCTGATTTCCCTACAACTTTAGTTTCTTGTGCATTAAAACACCTTCATACCATTGTCGCATTGTGTATTTCAAGTTTTTCTTGCAAGAATTTTACTATTTTTCAGCTGGAGCAAGCTCGGATCGTCACTGGCGATTCCAGATGATTTCGGATGATCCTGTCGTAGATCGGCGATGATCTCGTACGATTGGAGGTGATCTCGACTGTAGTCCAGATTGGGGGCAATCAGAGCCCAGAGTTTGCATTTCTTTATCTTCTCTCTTCATTTCTTTATGCATTGACTTAGTTTATTCTATTTCTGCATCCTGGAGTTCACCTCATTTAGCATAGATGCATGATAAAGTTAAAATAAATTATCAAATTAATGCATTTCCTTTAATTGTTATCTGGATTTATCATTTAGGCAAGTTTACTATCATTTCTATCATTTCCCCTTGCTTTTGCAGTTGCATTTTTGGTCTTTGGTATCTGTTTCTGTGATTGCAGGTTTCTGACAAATTCGTCGAGTCGACGATGATCTCATCTGATCTCAGACGATCGACTATGATCTGAGATGATTCTATGCAATTGCAGATGATTATGTAAGATTTGAGATGATCTGGACTTCTACAAACCTCAGAATCTTCATCAGACATCCGAAATCAGGTACATTCTATCTTATTTAGCACACTTTCTATGTTTAGCACTTATTCATGTTTTTTGTATCCATATAAATCAGCATTGGCATATAGAATAGCTTAGATTCATCTTGGCCAAACCTAGGAATTGAATGATTGAAGTATAAAAATGAACACATCAAACCCATTCTCAACCTAGGCATGGAAACGCCACTCAAAGTTTCCTGGTGAACCCACCATCCATCAAAAATTCACCCTTATACCCCTCCCCGAGAGGCGCGACCTTCAAAGGGCCTCTCAGTCCGAGGTATTGTCCCATCCTTCTCGCATCCCCCTTTCGGGCATGGATCCTATAGCCTGAAGGTAAGGATGCAAAAAATTTGGAGCGATACAATCACATCATTTATCATTTTGGTATACCCACAAAAATAATTTTAGACAATGGCACATATTTCAAGGACAAGGATGTTCAATCACTTTGCAAGAAATACAACATTCAACATAGTTTCGCAACTCCTAATTACCCACAAGCAAATGGACAAGTTGAAGCCACCAACAAGACCTTAGTTGCCATTCTCAAGAAACTTGTCAAATAAAATTATAGATATTGGCATACAAAAATTCCCTTGGCATTATGTGATTATCGAACAAGCATCTGCATGCCTACAAGGGCAACACCATTTTCATTTATCTATGGATCCAAAAAAATCATGCATCTTGCGCTCGAGATCATTTCCTTGTGAATTTATTTGCAGGAATTAATAGATGACGACACTGTTAGACAAGCATGTCTTGCTCAAATCACACTCCTTGATGAGAGGTGGGTCAATTCTTTAGAGAATTTATGAATTTATCATGACCGCCTCAAACATGCTTACAATGCCAAAGTTCATCTATGTGAATTCCAAGTGGGAGATCTTGTCCTTAAAGAGAATCAACAAAACACCAATGCATTACCGCATCTTCATGATAAATTCATGGCTAATTGGTTAGGTCCATACATTATTACACAAAGAGTGGGTAATGGTACTTATACGCTTGCCAGTCTAGAGGGAGAAGAAGAACCCAAACCAATTAATGTTATACACTTGAGAGCATTCTATGCACGATTTGATTACTATATATGTATATATGCATGGCTAATAAACAAAAAAACATTTGCATACATTTCATTCATAACATTGCATTCCACTTGCATTTACATTTAAAAAAAAATGTATTCACACATATTTCACATTGCATTTCATACATTGCATTCACATCCATATTTCACATTTCATATTAGGGATCATTTATTAATTTTAAGATCTTAATTGGTCCAACAAAAAGTCATGTTTCCTTAATCAGGGGCACCTTCACAATGTCATCCACACAATTCCACTAAGTCAAATTACCATTAGCACAAGCCACATTTACAATTCCTAGGTGTTTTCGGTCACTCAGCCACTCCTAGTGTTTTAAGAAACCTCCAAAATACATGTCAAGATCTGTGTAGGACCATTGCACATAAAAACTAAGAAAATATTGAGTTTTGGGAATTGACTCCAAAACATTCTTGAACCAAACAAAATTTTACATCTTAAAAACATCTTGTGTCAAAGAGGGATAACACCATACCTAGTATGAACCTCAAAGTGAAAAGGGTCATCCTTGCTAGTCCCATCATGCAACATAGTCCATCAAAATAGTGGTCTTCACCACTTTCACAATTCCAAAAATAAAATTAATTGTAGGGAAAAATCCCTAACAAAAATTCTAAATATTTTATATCACACACCATTGATCATTGGGTTGTAAGGATTATACTACATTTCCAGTCAAACGGTTAGGTAGTCATTCCAAAAACTTAAGAGATAAAAAACAAAATTCATGGACTATGGAGTTAGCCTCCACCTGAGCTATAGATGCTTGAATAGCAGTGGAGTATGCTCATGTGTGGCGACATGTCTCTTTTAAAAGAGACCTATGGCTAGTCATAAAAATAAGCTAGCTTCTCGTTTTCATCCATAACAGGTTTACCCAATTTAATCAATATGAGTTAATGAACTCACTTGCACACACACTGGTTCTTGATTGTCTAGGGTCATTACCATAATATTGATTCGATAAATGAATCCACTGCATACATATTTGTTCCTAGAAGGATTAGGCAGTGTTCATGAGTTTGTTTGATATCACTAGTATGTCCGAGTATATACAAAAATAGATAGTCTTCCATATCAACATCCATGTCTTCTTCCATATCAACATCCATATCTTCTTTTGTGTCAACATCCATGTCATGTCAAAAATCCATTCATCCCATATGCCACCAAGTCTGGTGCCCATGATTAAACAACAATGCTAGCAAAATGGCCAAGAAAATATCTAAACTACAAATGATCATTAGCACATTCCACTTGGCATTAATCATCCATACATGTCACCTTGCATTAATCATCCATAACATATTATATGCATTAATCAAAAACATAAATATGCATTCCACAAAAAACATTCCAAAAAAAGCATTCACATAAAAATATAACACAAAATGTAAAAGCCATGTGTGTATATATATATGTATAAATTAATGCTAAAATGACTACATATAATGGAGCACCAAGGCTTATATACAAAAGTGCATCTAAGCACTAGCTATACCCTCCAAGAGGACCCCTGTGACCTAGACAGAGCCTCCAACCTAGGAGGAGCCCCAAAACTAGAACTATACCTAGAATCACTATGCCTTGTACCCTCGAACATAGATGAGGTTGGAGGATTAGAAAGTGGAATATGATGTTCCATCAACCTATCCTCCAATTAATTGATATATCTATGTCGATACTGAAGGCATGCTATATCAACATTATCTCGATTCTCTCTCTCTGTTAGATCTTCCTAGAGCCTCGTGATCCTCGTGTATCACTCTACCACCTACTGCTCCAGCCATGCCCACTCCTCCTATCTCTATCCTAGAGGTACATCTAGAACCTCCTCTGCATCCTCCTTGTCTCCTCCATCTCCCCCAATAGTAGGAGCTTTCTGCACTGCACCCTTACCCCTCCACCTTCGACTATTAGATTGAAGGTGTTGTTGTTGCTTGGGGATATCTTGGGTCCCCTCATACTTGGCCTACTGGAGTACCCTCATCCCTAACATCTCCACCTCCATATCCACTGATCGCTCCTCAAGGTGGTATCTATGGTGGCTGAACTGTGAACCATGTGTCATACTTCATGGTCATCCCCACATCCTCCACATCTAGGAGATCTATCTCCTCATAATACTCCAAGACCACTCTCCATAGCTCCACTTATGATAGCCCTATCTCATCTTGATGTCTCCTATAGTACACCAACTCATCAGGGACATATTACCTCAATCCAAACTACCATAGTACTCATGATAACTGGAAGTACTCTACCTCACTCCTATGTCTCCCAATAAACCATCGATCCTACCATATTTTTTGCAAGTGATCTCCACAATCAGTCCATCTATAGCCCCACCACAACCTCCATATCACTTGGGTAGACGTTAGACCAACCCATAACTACCAGTACCACTAGCTCATCCTCACTGGCCGACTCAGTTGGACCTCCCCTGCTAATTACCATCGCCTAGCATAAGGCTGCTCCCTATCTAATCCTACCATTGGTAAAACTTTCGATTGAGCCACACTAAATTTCTCCCATACCGAGCATTGCAGTAATAGGTTACACCCCAACCCCTTCCTCCCTTGCCTCGTCATGTCATTTAGCTCCCGATATACCTACACAAACAAGGTGGGAGCCCATGCATATACCTATCTCCTAGTGAGCATGTAACTCACCACTCCTATCAGGTTCCACGGGAACCTACTCCTAGTGTTGTTCGGTGGCCACGATATTAGCTAACATAAACATAACCAAAGCATGAAGAGGGTCCAACTCCTTGTCCACATACATGAACAAATAAGGAATACACCCATACTCCACCTTAACCCCCTACCATGCATCACCAAACATCTATATCATATCCATATTTTGATTGAGCCTGACCTCAAGCTAGATCTCCTCTATCGGTACCTTGAGGATGCGATATACATCCTCCAAGGTAACCATCACCTCACCCATGGGGAGTTGAAAGATCCCCTTGTATGCATACCACCTCTCTACCAACGCAAAGAGGTACCCCTCATCGGTCCTCACCACATCCAATCAAGCTACCTCCACTAGCCCCACATCCTCTAATAAATCCTACTCCTCATATGTAACTGCCATTCTCATCCCAGGGATGTAAGGCGAGAACCAGTGCCGAGCATCAAAAATCCTAAGTTGCAACACAACACAAAACATTTGTTAATAATTAAAAAAAAAATCACAAAAACATAAAAAACTTTGCATAATAAATAAAAAATATAATAAAAAAAATGTTACCTCAGTAACTCGTGCCCCAGCCACAACCCTGGCCTTTGCACCAACTCCTTTTTCGCCATAGCTTCCATGCTCCAAATGTCTCACCTCACTTATCTCCACTCTCCTAGATGCAACTTATCAAACTCCCAAATGCACAAATGAGCTTAGTTTCTCATCCTGGTAGTTATTTATAGCTGCTTCAGGTGCCTTGAGACACCCATGGGTATTTTCAAGTGCACTAAAGTGCCCATGGGTATTTGTAGAGTGCCCAAACACCGATGGGCATTTTTGCAGACCAAAAGCACCAACGGGCATTTGGTGTCAAATTGCACAAAAGATCAAATTTTCATAAAATAGTAGCTTCTCCCAACAAAATCACTCCAAATTTCATCCATCCATACATTTCATTAGTTTTTGTGAAGATTCAAACTAATTTGGACACGTAATTTTTGTTTGTGACCTCATATTGCAAATTCACCAAATAAAATCACAAAAGTATCCCAAAATTATCAAAATATTCACAAAACAATAATCATCATCATTTTCATCATTCATATATCATAACATCATCATTTCGTATCATCATTTACCAAGTGCCAAACAACATTCAAGTGAATCTCGTATATAGTAGGTTTTTCTATATACTTGGCGATTGTAGCGATTTGTGTCCATGCAATTTAGTAAGATGAAGGATTTACAATAAGAACACTTGGTCATTTTTCATCATCATATATCTCCTTGCTCAAAAGCATAATCATATTTGGCAACCACATTTGGTTTTGACTTTCCCGCATTGGGATACATATTACATGATAATGACATCCACACTTGAAAAAATCCCTTCATATGTTGGGGTAAAAATAGACGCACTTTTTTCACAAATCCCTTCATCTATAGGGGCAAAAACAGATGCACCATATCACATTTTTCATAAATCCCTTCATCTGTTGGGGCAAAAATAGACACAATCATTTCACACTTTTTAATAATTTCCTTCTCACCATTGGGGCAAAAATGGTATCACATTTTACATCATTCATATCGTCCACATTCCATTTGCATAGTTTTTTTATTGGCTCATGAGATTCGTCCATAACCTCATTCACCAATCGAGGGGGTAAGCTACATAATAACTCCAAATTATTTATTATTTTACCTTTGATTTCATCTTCACATTACAAAAAGAGAGAGAAGCTATTTTTGTGCCTAGCTCGATCAGGTGTCTTGTATTTTTGCACCATGTTGTGTTTTATACATGGTAAAAAAAGGGGCATCTGTAGACACCAAAATCTAGCCACTTGTCCTCCATCTATGGCTTCTCACCATTTCCACCACCAAAACATAGTCATTCTCCCTCCATCCTAGCTTTCCCTCCATTCTTACCTATTATTTACATATATTTATTATATATATATATATATATTTAAATAATAATATTATATATATTTATATAAATAAATCAATCCCAGCCATATGATTTCATTTAATCTCATCTATCCATTTACCTCAATCCATGCCACACCCTAAATTTAATATCTACCCTTAGATATGCTTTAATCTCAGCCACACTATTAGTGTTGTTGAAACCCTAGCATGCCCTAGGTTGGATTATAAATAGAAGATTAGATGTCTCAACCCTTGAGTTTTTGAGTTCATAAGTCCTTGGAGTTTTTTAAGTTTCCTGAGCACTCAAGTTCCTTGAGGTTACTTGAGCTTTCAAAGTGCCTTAGAGTTCCAATGCAACCTTTGTACCCTAATCCCACTCCATCCATCATATTCTTTGTTCCCTCATTCACCATCATTATCATTGCATCCTTCACCTTCTTCATATCTACTTTTGTTGCATCTTTCCTCGGCTTCCAAGCACCTTCGAGTGTTTTATGTCACCACCAAGCGCCTTTGGGTGCCTCTCTACCAATATCGAGCATCCACATATATTTCCTACAACTGCTAGGCACATGCGGGTGTTTTACATAAGCCTTATGAACACCCCCTAGCCTTCAAGTGATTCTAGGGCACACCTTCGCCATCGACCCGCAATAGATCCAACCATCAATAGACAACAAGTAAATAAAAAGGTAAATCTATTTCATTTGGTTATATTGCATTATGTTCTATTTTGTTCGTATTTCATATTGTTATAGCTAGGGTTTTAGTTATGATTTTTGAGGGCTCACACAGTGGAGCCCTCATTATTATTACTAACTCTTTGGTGTTTCTTTGTGTGTAAATTAGACACCATATCAGAAGCATTGGAAAACTAATTAAGCTGGAGTGGCTCGACATCAGATACGTAGAAGCCCACTCACACCTGTTGGGAGCAAAGATGCAACTGAAGACACCACCATTTGTTGTGGCTAGGGTTTTGAAGAACCCTAGAAATATTTTTAATAATTGTATCAAAGAGGATTCTTAAATACACTATTGTAACAATAGAGTTTTTAGGCTCCCCCTCATTTAATATAAATCTCATTTGTTGTGCAATATCTAGTTTATTTGAATTATGTTTCATGTAGCATTGCTTGGTGTCATTTTTTTAGCTCTAAAGATTCCTTTTTGAAAATAACGATTTATGCTGAGGAGTGAAATGAAAATCTATCTGAGTAGTAAGCATTTGTTCAAATATTTGGGCCTATATCTCTTGATTGTATTCCACTTTTTATTGCTATATTCTATGAAATATTTTCTAGGGTGTTAGAGCCACCAAATCCTCTTGTGTCTCCTTTTGTTGTTTTAAACATGAGGAAAATGCTGACAATGGTTTGGTCAATGAAGACACTATAGCATGGGATATTGGAGAAATTAGAGCTAAAGCCAATAAGCTTACCTTGAAATATTTCAACATTTATATTTATTTCCAATAAAGAGAAGTTATTGAATGAGTTGGAGATGATGCGACTTGGGTTCTTTTTAGGAGGACTAGTTCTCTTTATTTTGGGACCCTTTTCTTAGCCGTAGAAGTGTAGGGCTGATTTTAAACTTAGATTCTGCTATCTCTCTAAAGAACGTGGACTTATACTGAGAGGGGGGGTGAACAGTATAAGAAGCAACCAATTTATAATTTTAACTTTAGTTAGCAGTGGCATTAACACAACATTAATCAAGACAGAAAGCATCACACATTGAAGACCCATTTTTAACGTGGTTCACCCGAATGGTCGGGCTACGTCCACAAAAATTTTCTCTAAAAGTTATCTCAAAGTTCTTTGGGAATCCTTCCCAATTACAATGTTTATGAGCCTCGGCCCAAAGGAGATACATTCCCCCAAACAAAATTTATGAGCCTCTGCTCAAAGGAGATACCTTCCCCTCTGCTCTAGAAAATATCCCTCAGAAGATCAACTGCCTCTACCTCTTGCCAACATGTAGAAATCCTTTCCATAGAAGACCTCCTGACCTCAATGCTTAGCCTAAGAGACCTTCGCCTTCTATGATCACGTCCACGATGAGCTCAGCAACCTATACCAAACACAGTCAGTCGGTCTAGTACAAGTCTTCCTCTATCTGTCAGATCTGTCCAACACTTGAACAAATCAATCCTCTACACACAAGTTGCACTGTCTTCGCACACTCTGAGTCTATACAGTAGTACTCCATGTTCATCTTTGCCCTTTGTGCTCTCTGCGCCCTTCTGCTCTCTCTGTGCACTCACAGCCGCACTGGTCAAACTTCAACCTTTGCCCTATTTGTGCAAACACAGTGGCACTCAGCTCTCGACGATCGAACTTCTCACTCTATGTTCTATCTTCAAATTTTTGCAACCATTCTTCATCAACTCTTCAAAAGAACCTACCTTTTATAATAGCATTTTCAAGATCAACACCTTAATCTTAGTCGATTGTAACCCTGATCTATAGTCGGATGCACAACCCTAAACTTTGTCGGCTTCAAATGCCTCTGTAACTCTTCTGTAGCTTTTGCCACGAAACTACAACATGTCACGATATCGTGACACCTTTGCAACCGTACACTTTCTTTTGGCTTTTGTCGTGATATCGTGACACAACTGCCTTTGTCGACTTCCACTAAGCTCTTGTCGTGATATCGTGACACTTCTGTCTTTGTCAGCATCAACTTTGCTTTTGTCGCGATATCATGACACTTCTCCCTTCATCGACCTCCTTTCTGCTTTTGTCATGAAATCATGACACTTCTGCCTCTGCAGACTTCGTCTTCACTTCTATCATGAAATCATGACACTTTTGTCTTCATAACCTTCCTCTCTGCTTTTGTCGCAAAATTGTGACACTTCTATTGAAGACCTGCTTTCTGTTTCTATCGTGAAATCGTGACACTTCTACTATTGAAGCCCTGCTTACTGTTTCTGTCATGAAATCATGACACTTCTACTTCCGTCTGCTTTCTTTTCTGCCTGTCATGAAATCATGACACTTTCTGCATCCGTACGCTTTTCCTTCATCCTGTCACGAAATTGCGACACTTTCTTCATCCGTACATTTTCTCCACAACCTATCGCGAAATCATGACACTTTCTCTTCGCGCTTTCCTTCTCTTGTCGTGATGTGCTTTGTTCGTTGTTTCTGCACCCGTCACAAAATCATGACAGTTCTCACTTCAAACTCTTCCCTTTGCTGCATGTCATGAAATCGTGATAGTTCTCACTTTGAGTTCTGTAGGCATATCGCGAAATCGCGACAGTTATCATTTCGAGTTCTGTAGCATGTCGCAAAATCATGACGGTTCTCACTTCAAACTCTGCAGCATGTCACGAAATCGTGACAGTTCTCACTTCGAACTCTGCAGCATGTCGCGAAATCGTGACACTTTTTATGTTACTTTCTCTCTCTTTGAACTTGTCGTGAAATCGTGACAGTTCACACTGCGGACTCTCTCTTCTGCATTATGTCACGAAATCGTGACACTTTTTCATCCGTACAACCTTCCTTGCAATATGTCATGAAATCGTGACACTTTTCCTTCTTGGCCTTCCTACTCTTTTCAAGTCACAAAAATGCGACATGTTGCGAAATTGCGACACTTTCCACCTTGCTCTCTTTCTCTGCCAACATGTCACGAAATCGTGACAGTTTTTCCACTTGCCTTTTTCTCTCTCTTCCAACATGTCGTGAAATCATGACAGTTTTTCCAGCTCTTTCTCTCTCCTCTAACATGTCGTGAAATCGTGGCTGTTTTTCTTTCCTGCTGTATATGTCGCGATATCGCGACACTTTTCTTACTTGTATTTTTCTTTGATCTTTTGCAAATGGGCTACTATGGTCTTCTTGGAAACTCACTGTCCATGCTCTGAAAAAACCTTTGAACTTGTCATGCCGTAACCTTCATCAAAACAAATTATTTGACATTAAATCAAATTCCTTCAAGAGCTTCTTGACATCAATGACAACCTATACACTTGAGCAAAGGCAATGTACCCAAAGTACCCAAAATTGCCAACAATCTCCCCCTTTGTCATTGATGGCAAACCTTTACCGAAAACACTTCTCAAGAGCCAAAACCGAAACCAGCTGTGCTAACAACTGAGAATCTTCCTTTGAAGTTTTGCTCCCCACGACTTGAAGCTCTCCTCTTCACTTTGAAGCTCTCCCCCTTACTCATATCTCTCCCCCTTTGTCATCAATGGCAAAGGGTCACCTTTGGGGCTCGGGACTAAGAATGAGCCTCTTAGCTTAGTCCCTCCCCCACCTCCTGATGAGGTGATTAATTTTGGGGTGGGAGTACAACTCCTAATTTCTCCCTTAGATACTCAAACTTGTCTCTTGGAAGAGGTTTGGTGAAGATATCTGCAATCTGCTCTTTAGTAGACACATACTCTACCTTGACCCGCTTGTCTTGCACTTTCTCCCTTAGAAAATGATACTTGATGGAAATATGCTTTGTCCTTGAGTGCATTACCGAATTTTTGGAAATACTTATGGCACTTGTATTATCACAAAGAATGGAGATGGGTTGTTCATGCTTGACTTTGAAATCCTCCAAGGTGGTTTTCATCCATAAAACTTGTGTGCACCCAGCCACTGCTGCTATGTATTTAGCCTCTCCTGTAGATAAGGAAACTGAAGGTTGTTTCTTACTTAGCCAAGAAACCAAACTCTTTCCCGGAAAGAATGCTCCACCACTAGTGCTTTTCCTGTCATCAATACTGCTTGCCCAATCTGCATCTGTATAAGTCTGTGAGGGTGAAATCATCACCTTTGGGATACCAAAGCCCAAAGTCCATAGTGCCCTTCAAATATCTGAATATCCTCTTAATTGCTATAACATGAGAATCTTTTGGAGCTGCCTGAAATCTTGCTACTAACCCAATGGCCTACATGATATCTGGTCGGTAGCTGTACTATATAGTAAACTGCCAATCATAGATCTGTACAACCTCTGATCTGCCGCTGGAGATTCATCATCTTTACTCATATTGCACCCTGTAATCATTGGAGTACACACTGGTTTGATGTCCATCATCCCAAATTTCTTCAACATTTCTTTGATATACTTTCCTTGAGAGAGAAATATACCATATTTTGATTGAGCAATCTGAAGACCTAAAAATAATGACAACTCTCCAATCATAGACATCTCAAATTCCTTCTGCATGGTGTTAGCAAAAACTTTGCACATCTGAGTATTATTTCCCCCAAAAATAATATCATCAACATAGACAACCATAATCAACATATCATCATCTTCATCCTTAATATACAAATTGCTATCTGCCATGCCTTTCCTGAAGCCTTGCTCATGAAGATACCCATCAAGTCTTGAGTACCAAGCCCTAGGTGCTTGCTTTAACCCATACAAGGCCTTTTTCAGTTTACACACATAGTCTGACTGTTCTGAGAGAGACACTCCTTCTGGTTGTTCTATGTAGACTTCTTCTACCAACACCCCATTTAGAAAAGCTGACTTTACATCCATTTGATATACCTTGAATGATTTGAAGCTTGAAAGGGCCAAAAACATTCTGATAGCTTCAAGACCAGCAACAGAGCAAACGTCTCTTCGAAATCAACACCTTCTACTTGAGCATAAACTTTACAGACTAACCTAGCTTTGTTTTTGACAATTTTTCCATCCTCATTGAGTTTATTTCTGAATATCCATTTTGTGCCAATGACATTCTTGTCCTTAGGTCTTGGAACCAATTCCCAAGTTTCACTTTTCTCTATTTGATTTAGCTCTTCATCCATTGCTTTTACCCAAAACTTATCTGCACATGCTTCACTGAAATCTTTTGGCTCAATCTAAGATAATAATGAAAAATTCACAGAATCATGTGACAAAATGACTCTTCTTCTTGTTTTCCTGCTATTTGGATCACCAATGATAAAATATTTGGGATGATGTTTCTGAACATACCGTGAAGGAGTTTTGGGAAGCAGTTGTTGTCTTTCCTCTCCTTCATCTGAAACCTCTCTGAATTCTTCTTGACAAATTTCACCACTGAGTTCCTTGACTGGTTCTCTTATCCATGTCTTTTCATCTACTATTACATTTATGCTCTCTACAACTGTATGAGTTCTTTTGTTGAAGCATCTATAGGCCTTGCTTCTGCTGGAATATCCAAGAAAGATTCCCTCATCACACCTAGGATCAAACTTACCCAAATTCTGATCTTCCCTTCTGATGAAGCACTTACTCCCAAACACTTTGAAGTATTTTACTGTAGTTGGTCTTCCTTTCCATAACTCATAAGGAGTTTTATGATGATTGACTCTAAGTTGGGCCCTGGTGATGATGTAGACTGCTGTCTTGACTGCTTCTTTCCAAAAGCCATCTGAAATTTTTGACTCATTTAACATTGCTCTAGCCATATTTTCAATAGTTTTGTTTTTCCTCTCAACTACTCCATTTTGTTGAGGAGTTCTTGCTACTGAATATTCTCTTTTTATTCCTTGTTGCTCACAGTATTCCACAAATTCATTTGAAGTGAACTCTCCTCCTCTATCCGATCTTAAGCATTTGATTCTCTTGTCAGTCTCATTTTCAATCATTTCTTTAAAAGCTTTAAATTTTTCAAAAGCTTCGATTTTTCTTTGAGAAAAGTAACCCAAGTCATTCTAGAATAATCATCTATAAACAACATGAAGTAGCTTTCTCCCTAAATGCTCTGAGTTCGGTAGGGCCACATAAATCGAGTATGAATAAGATCCAATGGTTTTGAAGATGTATACCCTTTTTATTTGAAAGCTGGTTCTGTCTGTTTTCCATGTTGACAAGGACCGCAAATGATGTTATGGGGCCTTTTTATTTTGGGCAAGTCTCTCACTACTTCCTTGTTACTAATATTGACAAGATTATCAAAGCTCAAATGCCCCAATATTTTATGCCATAACCAACTCTCATCTTCTTGAGTTAGAAAACACTTTTCCTTTTTTATCTCACTTAGCATGTAAAGATTGTTTGGAGTCCTTGTAGCACTAGCAATGAGTTTACCATTTTTTTCTTTACTTATCTCACATCTATCTGAAAAGAAAGATACTATGTGCCCTTGATCACAAAGTTGACTCACACTAAGAAGATTATGTCTTAGGCCTTCTACATAAAGCACATTTTTTGTTTTGGATTTCCCATCCAAACTAAGAGTCCCTTTACCACAGATTTTAGCTGACTTGTTATCTCCAAAACCAATCTGTTCCTCTTGTTTGTTTCTTTTAAGACCAAAAACTTTTCCTTTTCACCAGTCATATGTTTTGAACAACCACTATCAAGATACCATTTTTCTACTTTGTCTTGAGCATGAAAAGTAGTTTGAACTATCATTGACTTAGATTTGATCTCATTCCTCTTTTTAGTGAACTCAAGGCTAGATCTATCCAAACTGCACATCCTTGCTATATGCCCAAAATTCTTGCACTTGTAACACATGATATTTTTATTCATAAGAGGTGCAAAAGAGTTAACATTTTCCTTACTATGGCTATTCAGAGACTTATTGCAATGCATAGCTATGTGACCAAATTTCTTACTGGAAAAACAATAGCCATGGAAAGTATTATGTAACCTGTTTTGATGCCTTGGATGATTGTCCTTCGTGTGACCAACTGGAATCCACCGCTCTTCAGGATGAAGATTTATCTTGCTCGAAGACCCTGTTTCATGAATGGTGATACCATCCTTCTTTTGCTTTTCACACGGAGTATTCTGTCCGAGAGCCAACTGTTCCAACTTCACTCTAAGAGACATAACCTCTTCTTCTAGTTTCTCGCAATCAACTTCTTTTCCTTTTAGAGCCTCTGTCGAACCTGTTCAACCTTCTTCCCTTCTTCAGCTAGAATTTTGAAGTCTATAACACTTTGAGACAATTTTGATCTTGCTATCTCTTCTTCCTGACATTGATGCTTGAGAACATAATTCTCTTCCCTGAATTTCTCAAGCTTTCTTAAAGCCAAGAAGAATTCACCTTTGAGATCGAACTCAACCTCTTCATCTCTTTCTGAATCTGTATGTTCCTCCTCGATAGATCCTTCTCCAAGTCGTTAGGCTCTTTCTGGAGAGACCCGCTCTGATACCAATTGAAGAACGTGGACTTATACTGAGAGGGGTGGGGTGAATAGTATAAGACTTAACCAATTTATAATTTTAACTTTAGATAGCAGTGGCATTAACACAACATTAATCAAGACAGAAAGCATCACACATTGAAGACCCATTTTTAACGTGGTTCACCCAGAATGGCTAGGCTACGTCCACAAAACTTTTCTCTAAAATTTATCTCAAAGTTATTTGGGAATCCTTCCCAATTACAATGTTTATGAGCCTCGGCCCAAAGGAGATACCTTCCCCCAAACAAAATTTATGAGCCTCTACTCAAAGGAGATACCTTCCCCTCTGCTATGGAAAAGATCCCTCAGAAGATCAACTGCCTCTACCTCTTGCCAGCATGTGGAACTCCTTTCCATAGAAGACCTCCTATCCTCAATGCTTAGCCTAAGAGACCTCTGCCTTCTATGATCACATCCACAGTAGCTCAGCAACTTGTACCAAACATAGTCAGTCGGTCTAGTACAAGTCTTCCTCTATCTGTTAGATCTGTCCAACACTTGAACAAATCAATCCTCTGCACACAAGCTGCACTGTCTTCACACACTCTGATTCTATATAGCAACACTCCATGTTTGTCTTTGCCCTTTGTGCTCTTTGTACCTTTTGCTCTCTTTGCGCACTCACAGCCGCACTGGTCAAATTTCAACCTTTGTCCTGTTTGTGCAAACACAACGGCACTCAGCTCTCAACAATCGAACTTCACACTCTGCGTTCTATCTTTGATTTTTTGCAACCATTCTTCATCAAATATTCAAAACAACCTGCCTTTTATAATAGCATTTTCAAGATCAACACCTTAATCTTAGTTGGCTGTAACCCTGATCTGTAGTCGGCTACACAACCCTAAACTTTGTTGGCTCAAATTTAACTTTGTCGGCTTCAAATGCCTCTGTAACTCTTCTGTAGCTTTTGCTGTGAAACTACAACATGTCGCGATATCGTGACACCTTTGCAACCGTACACTTTCTTTTGGCTTTTGTCATGATATCATGACACATCTACCTTTGTCGACTTCAACTAAGCTCTTGTCGTGATATCGCAACACTTCTGTCTTTGTCAGCATCAACTTTGCTTTTGTCATGATATCGTGACACTTCTCCCTTCATCGACCTCCTTTCTGCTTTTGTCGCGAAATCGTGACTCTTCTGCCTCTGCTGACTTCGTCTTCACTTCTGTCATGAAATCATGACACTTCTGTCTTCATAACCTTCCTCTCTACTTTTGTCGTGAAATCGTGACACTTCTCCTATAGAAGACCTGCTTTTAGTTTCTGTCGTGAAATCACGACACTTTTACTGTTGAAGCCCTGCTTACTGTTTCTATCGTGAAATCATGACACTTCTGCTTTCGTCTACTTTCTTTTTTGCCTGTCACAAAATCATGGCACTTTCTACATCCGTATGCATTCCCTTCATCCTGTCGTGAAATCATGACACTTTCTTCATCCATACGTTTTCTCCACAACCTGTCGCAAAATCGTGACACTTTATGCATCCGTACGCTTTCCCTTCATCCTGTCACGAAATCGTGACACTTTCTGCATCCATATGCTTTCTTTGCAACCCATCATGAAATTGTGACAGTTCTCACTTCAAACTCTTCCCTTTGCTGCATGTCACGAAATCGTGACAGTTCTCACTTTGAGTTCTGCAGGCATATCATGAAATCGTGACAGTTCTCATTTCAAGTTCTGTAGCATGTCACGAAATCATGACAGTTCTCACTTCAAACTCTGCAGCATGTCACAAAATCATGACAGTTCTCACTTTGAGCTCTGCAGCATGTCGTGAAATCGTGACACTTTTTTTGTTACTTTCTCTCTCTTTGAATTTATAGGGAAATCGCGACAGTTCACACTGCGGACTCTCTCTTCTGCATTATGTCACGAAATCGTGACACTTTTTCATCCGTACAACCTTCCTTGCAATATGTCACGAAATCGTGACACTTTTCCTTCTCGGCATTCCTGCTCTTTTCAAGTCGCAAAAATGCGACATGTCGCAAAATCGTGACACTTTCCACCTTGCTCTCTTTCTCTGCCAACATGTCGTGAAATCGCGATAGTTTTTCCACTTGCCTTTTTCTCTCTCTTCCAACATGTCACGAAATCGTGACAGTTTTTCCAGCTCTTTCTCTCTCCTCTAACATGTCGCGAAATCGGAACTATTTTTCTTGCCTGCTGTATATGTCGCGATATCGCGACACTTTTCTTACTTGTATTTTTCTTTGATATTTTGCAAATGGGCTACTATGGTCTTCTTGGAAACTCACTGTCCATGCTCTGAAAAAAAACCTTTGAACTTGTCATGCCGTAACCTTCATCAAAACAAATCAAATTCCTTCAAGAGCTTCTTGACATCAATGACAACTTCTACACTTGAGCAAAGGCAATGTACCCAAAGTACCCAAAATTGCCAACACTCTCTACTCTACCGAGATTGCATCCCCTTTATTTTTCTGTCCTAATGGGGCTAGCTACATATTTTTCTTTTTGCTTTTTACCTTCTTGAATTTCTTGCATTGCCAATCCTTGCTAAGATAACTATTATATTGATAAGACAAATGCTCCTTTCTCTCGAGGAACAAATATATTTGAAATTTTATCTAGGGTGTTGGAACTAACCCTTCAATTTCTTCTTGTCTTGTTGTGTTCATCTTCTTTTTATGGAGTGTTTCAATTTTGAATTCCTCCTTGTTGAATTGCTCATAGCCAGAGCTTTTTGCATCTAGATGCTCCTCATTATATAATTCATTGAAATTTGTATCTTCTTATAGTGAGCTAGGCTTTTCTTTCAAATTTTTGGTGAACTATATCATCTTCCACCATACCTCTATCTTGGGCATTTTCGAATGCCTCCCTCTCAAATCCATATTATCCTAATTCATTTTATCCCATGGGTTGAAGCTACCCTTTAATATCTCATATAAATATTCACATGATTTAAGGCTTGGCAGAGGTTTGGTGAGCTCACTTAGAAGGTGAATTGTTGTTTCATATTTAATATTTCTAAACTTTTCAATTTCAAGCCTTTTTTCATGAGTGAATTTTATCCCCTTAATGTCTTTTAGATATACAACAAATTTCTTCTCAAGGTAATATTCCCATCTATCTTTAGTTTGCTCAAGTCCTAGATTCTTTATTTTATTTTCTATAATGGGAACCACTTTCTTTTTTTGCAATGTTATCCTTCCTAAGCTGAGTGGTTGTATGTAATATGATGTTTTTGGTTTACCACTTCCATATTTAATGTCTATGGTATTGATTGACCTAAAAACTTCTATGGAAAAGACTCGGTAGGAGGTAAACAGGGAAACTGAAACTATGCATTCTAATAATAGTTCCTTCCTCAACAAAGTACCAATCCCCAAGAATTGTACCCTCCAAAAAGGACTTAAAATATTTTTAAATTTATTCTATTTGATATTATTTTATTAATGCAATTGCCAAAGTAGAGAAATGGTAAGTAAAAACATAAAAATAACCCTAATTAAATCCCTTGCCCAAGTATAAACTAGCACATCATTCCCTTTTCTGTCTTTCCATCCTATTTTTAAGTTAGGTAACATCTCTAGGTTCTAGAATAAAATTAAATATACTAGGAATGATGAGTACCTGAATGTTCGGGTTGATGGAAAATACCTCTCTCTTATTTGTTCAACCAATAGTTTGACAAAATCTAGGGTCTTTAGCTCCCACTTCATTCTATACAAAATACCTAGCTGTGCCATGTTGACATTCTTATCATTCTCCATTCCTAAGAGAAAAGCCATCATGCTTAGGGCATATTTTAATATTTCTTCACACATTTTGAGAGGGACGAAACCTTGTAGATTTGAGTTATTTTGGCCTAGGCTTTTATATATTGACCTTAAGAAAGTTATCTTTTAATTATCTAGAAGTTTTTCAAAATTCTCCCTTTCTTCTTTTTCATCAATATGTACTTCACTTTTTGGTAATAACAACATTATTATGATAGTGGGGGTTTCAATATTTATATTAAATTCTTTGCTTTGGGAGTTTATTTCGTAGGTATCTGGTTCATAGAACTCTACACATGTTGCCACCATTTTATAACAAAAATGTACCTCAAATACCATATATTGTGTTGGAAATTTGGCCTAGATTCTTACCTCAAAACTTGAGGGTTTACTAAAATTGAATCATTCAAAGGCTTCCAACCTTATATTTTTGGTTCATTTTGAAGTCTTAGGGTTTGAATGATCCCTATCCGAGTCACTTAGAATTTTGTTTTTGGAGGAGCAAGTGGACATCGGTACTTCTTGCATTTCTATAGTATGAGAATCCTTTGGATTTATCATGCTAGACCTAGATGTAGCTAGATGACTAGATGTTATTTTCCTCTCCATTTTTGACAACGGCTACCACTATTAGAATATTCACTATCCTCTTTTTTCCACCCAAAATCTTGCTATAAAGAAGTATAATACTTTTGCATTTTTAGTTCCAAACAATTATAACTTTTCTTGTTTAGCACATTTTTTTCTTTCTTCACATGCCATGCATTTATTATCCTCTATCTACTAATTTTATAGAGAATGTTCATACCCTATAGGTAGTCCCTTTATGAATGTTAATATTTTTCAAGGTTAATTTATTCTCACAATCTTTCTTATTAGATTTTGTTCATGGCTAGCATGGGTGTTGACCTTGACATTTAATGTAAATTATTGCACATGGTTGTTGATTATTTTTTCCAAGGAATATTTTGGTGAGAACATATCACCATATTCCCTTTCTAGTCTGGCTATTTATTGGAGCTCCCAATTTATTTCTTTTAATGACTGATATCTTTGGATTTTGATCATCGAATATTTATGACCTATCACACTTGGTCTATGCTATGTTTTTTTTGAAGAGGTATGGTTGTAGTTTAGGATATGTCTCTAAACCTGAGCTTTCTTCAAGATGGGATCCCATACTATAATTTTCCATTAACGCTTTTTCCATCTAGAGTACAAGGATTTCTAGCTACTGGAAAATTTGGCTTAGTCAACCCTTTTTTTCTTATGAACGTCTAATCATGTGATGCCCTCAAAACTATGATTTTTTCCAAATTCAAGGCATATATTCCTAGGGATAACATGTATTTATGCATTTTTTATGGTAAGGGTATAGATACCCCATATTGGATTTTCTTTGACATCTTTATTTTTTTTGCTTTTGGGGCCCATGTCCTTGTTTTTCCATATTAGCCGGGATTGGATCTAGATTGAAGGGTCTTACACAAGTAGCTCTCCTTTTCTCATTTCCTTAGATGATTACCTTGGTAAATCTACTTCAATATGGTCAATAAATCACTGGCTATATTTAGTTTGAGAAAGGATAAGTTGGGTGCCCAATTTTATTTTATTGCATTGATTTGGGTAAGAAACATGTGGTAAGAAACATGTGGCCTTCTAGAGTTAAATATTTACTAATTTTAACCTCTTTCTCCTTTGTATTTGTTTTAAAATCCTCCATGAGTAAGGTAGCCAATCGATTCCATTTTGAAATTGAAAAAAGGGGAAAAGATTCATATTTTTGGTATGCTTTAGTTCCAAGAGATGTTGCCAATAATCTCAAAATCACATTTTGTTTTATGATATTGTGAGTTTGGTATATGAATACCAATTATTTTAGGTGTTCAAGGGAGTGATCAAACTTTCATCACTGTATTTTGATAATATTGTTACCATTGACTCTGGGAGATTTTCCCATACAACTCGTGGCTTTGGGGGGCATAGTGGACTTGGATTATCCCAACTCAAAGGAAAATTGACTAAATATATGACCATGTTTGAATCTTGATGAAGAAGAGACAACAATAAAAATTTCAATAGTAGGTTCCTATTTACAGGCCTCTGGATTTCCTTATTGGTAGTGGAGTTACCAGGTGAATACAACTTATGCTCTAGAAGCAAATAGATTGAGGTCTTCACGCAAACCTTAATATAATATTCTTCAAGCAACTTTTTTTGATGTTCATTTGGTGTGGAGTCACCAGGTGAGTGCGAGGCACTTCAACAATCAAAAATAGGAAAAGACCCTCACCCGTTATAGGCCTAGCTTCTTATTGTGATTGTAATACCAATGATATATCATTGGAATCCCATCTAGTATGTCATTAAATTGATGTCCTCTCCAATTATCTTGATGAACAATCACACCTTGCACAAAGTGATACAATAGGGCCTCTCCCAAGAGCATGTGGTTTGACTTAATCAAGGGCCTCTGAGACTATTTTATAAGGCTAGCTCCTTGTTAAGATGTGATCTTTAGGTGTAATTTAAACTTAGGAGGAAAAGGGATGTGAGATATAAAATAAAACAACTAAAAAAAGGATAAAAGATCTTACCTAAAAAAGGTGATGATGTGCCAAAGACCAAATAAGATCTCCTTGCACAATAGGCCTGAATGCTATGTGCCATCGATGAACACTTCCTCTCCTCAACACAAATGAGCTCAAATGAGATTTACAGATACACATATACATAAAGAGATGGGTGAAAGCATGAGAATCATATACACACATATCCAAGTAAAAATACAAAAATAAGTAAATATTGCAAACACAAAAATAGCTAAAGATTGCAAACACACATATTGTTAGGAACCTTCTCATTAAAATCAACACATTCACAAAAATATTGTAATTAAATAGAAATTCATGAAACATAAGATATTGCAATACAAAATATAAGTGTAGAAATAAAAAAATCTGACAAAGTAACACATAATCGCAGGTGATTTTGAGGGGGCAACCTCCTTTAATACTTTCATTCAATTATGCAAAAATATACCTTCACTCTTGCCTCTTGTAGTTTTAAATATTTTTTCTCTCTACCTAATACTTAAGGTTTGCTTACATGCAAAATTCCACTCGAGCTAGAATCTTCTACCAACAAAACAATTACATTCTTGATAGCAATTACATAAAATGGTGCCACTTGTCAGTGCTTCTAGTGCGACAAACTATGACAAAATATTATCATGGGTGTCCCATATGTTAAGAAAGGGTTATCACATCATAGTGTTAGGATAGGATCCTAACATGCCCTTCCCATTTGAAAAGATTTATCCTTAAAGCTGAATATGAGGAAACTCTTGCTAAAACTATTGAAGGGGTTCTCATGTGGCATCTTTAAGTTGTAAGCCATACCATTGGACAAGAATATTGGTGATGACATGACGATGAAGGGTGCATGATCTACAGTTGAGAATGCATTCAATTTCAAGAATGATGGATTCTTCATCATCCAACTCGGGTAGTGTGGATTGCACCTAGACCTTATTTTAAATAACTTGCTTGAGAGAGAAAACATGGAAGACTAGATGAATTTTAGAAGTAGCCAAAAAATCCAGTTTGTATACTATCAACCTAATCCTTTGTAATAACTGATATGGACCATAATATTTTACAAGTTTTTGACATCCACAAAGCTAGAGAGAGAACTATTTGTATGGATATGAGTGAAGAAAAATCATGTCCCCAATTTCAAAGCTATGTTTAGAGTAGTGTTGATCAACTTCTTGTTTCATTCAGTTCTAATCCAATTCAAGATTGACCTTAAGTTGGTGAATAATGGAATCGTACTGGTGAAGGGTGGAATCCACAACATGAACCTTGGAACTGCCTAAAATGTAAGAGGATGGTTTTGGTAGAGGGTGACCATAGAGTGCTTCAAATAGTCTCACCTTAATAGCAGTATGATGTGTTGTGTTATACCACCATTTGACTAAAGGAAACCATTTGGGCTAGTGTGTAGAATGTTTAGAGGTGAAGCAACAAAGGTATTTTTCCAAGTATTTATTTACAATTTTATTTTGGCCATTATTTTGGGGGTGATAAGCCAAAATCACCTTGAGCTAGGTTCCCTACAACTTGAACAATTCTTGCCAAAAACACTGGTGAAAGTAGGATCCTTATCAGAGACAATGGATTTAGGTGTTCCATGGAGATGAAATATGGATTCCAAGAAGACTTGGGCAACAATAGAGGCGGTGTAGGGGTGGGATAGGGAACATAAATAAACATACTTTGTGATACGATCCACCACCACTAGAATAATCAAATTTTTGCCAAATTTAGGTAACCCTTCAATGAAATCCATAGACATATCTATATAGACTTGTTCAAGAATTACCATTGGTTGAAGAGTGCTAGGGGAACACATATTTTGAATTTTCATAAGCTAACATCAATATCATTCAACTACAAAAGGATAAATATCCTTTTTCATTCCCTTCCAAAAAAATGTATGCTTGGTCCTTGTATAAGATTTGAAAAACCTAAATGGATAGCTATTGGGGATGCATGCATATATTTTAGGGTGAGGTCCCTTATTTGTGAATGTTGAGGCACAACAAGAAGATCATGGTATCATAAGTCTTGACCATCCCAAGTATATCTAGGGCATGAATTAGGATCTGCTTGGATTTTGTGGACTAAAATTTATAAAGAGGAGTCATTGATCAGTTCTTCTTGTAGATGATGAATCCATTGAGGAAGTGGTGTGGATATATCATGGAGAATTTATTGTTCTTTATGTAATTGGGACAAAGAATCCACCACCATGTTCTCCTTACCCTTATTATAGGTGATGTCATAGTCATAACCCAATAATTTAGAAACCCATTTTTGTTGTTTTGGTGTGGCCACCCTTTGTTCTAAGAAATATTTGAGACTTTGATGATAAGTCTTGATGGAAAAATGTCTCCCAATGAGATATGATCACCAATGACTTACAACATGTAAAATGATAAGCATTTCTTTCTCATAAGTAGACTTTCCCAAATTCCTTCCTAAGAGTGCTTTACTAGTGAAGTCCAAAGGTCTACCTTCTTACATTAAAATTACCCTAATTCCATTTCCATATGTATCACTTTCAAGGATTAAAGGTTTAGAGAAATCAGACATTACTAACATGGGGGTAGTGGTCATGGTATTATTCAACTCTAAAAAGCCTTCTATGCATATTCCAACCACAAAATAATTCTTCCTCAACATGTATGTTAAGGGAGTTGCTATCTTTCCATAATTCTTCACAAATTTTCAGTAATATCTAGTGAGTACCAAAAATCCATGAAGTCCCTTTATGGTACGAGGTTTAGGCTAGTCTTGAATAGCCTAAATATTTTTGGGATCAATGTGAAATACATCCTTAGTGATGATGTGATCCAAGTATTCAACCTCTTGTTGTCCAAAAGAATTTTTGGACCTCTTTGCATATAATTGATTTTTAGACAAAATTTGGAGTGCTTGATCCAAGTGTTGGAGATGCTCTTCCCATGAATGATTATAAATAAATATATCATCAAAGAATACTAAAATGAATTTATGAAGGAAATATAAAAAAATAGAGTTCATAAAACTCTAGAAGGTGGAAAGAGCATTGGTTAATCCAAATGGCATAACTAAGAATTCATAATTCCCTTCATGAGTTCTAAAAGTTATTTAGGAATGTCCTCATCCTTTATTCAAATTTGATGATATCCTAACTGCAAATCCAACTTGGAAAAATATCGAGTCCCATGCAACTCATCTAGAAATTCCTCAGTCACTAGAATAGAGAATTTATCTTTAATAGTGATTTTATTGAGGTCCTAATAATCCACACACAAGTGCCAAGATCAATTATTTCTTTGTACCAACAACACTAGAGAAGAATAGGAACTAACATTAGGATGAATAACCCCTACAACACAAATTTCTTGAACCATTTTCTCAATTTTTAATTTTTGAGCATAGGGATATTGGTAGGGACTGTCATTTGGGGAAAGACTACGAAGAAAAAGTTAAATTGCATGGTCGTGAGAGCAACGAGGAGGTAGTCATTTAGGTTCCTCAAAAACTCAATCATGTTTGTTCAATAGACCTTGCAATGTCTTTGGATGGTCATTTTCCTGTTCCTCAAAAGCATCTATAGCAAAAATTTGTGCCACCACTCCATGAGAGGACTTTTTAAATAAAATTTTCATCTAATGGGTGGAAATAAACTAAGCAATACCAAATTTTATGCCACATAAAGTGTATTCAGTCCCATATTGATTAAAGTTCATCCAAAACTCAAAAAAATCCCATAAAATTGGACCTAACATCTGCAACCATTGTGCTCCCAAAATAATATCACACCCACCTAATGGTAGGGAAAACATATCTATCTTAGATTATATTCCATAATTTGGAGTTTGACATTACAACACTTTCCTTTGCAAGGTAGGTGCCTCTATTAGAAATCATGACTTTAAAGGAATTGCTTGTAGTAATGTAATAGTTTCCCTGTTTGGCCACACATGGATCAATAAAGTGGTGTACTTTCTAGAGTCAATAAGAGTGATGACCCTTTGTCCCTTGAAGTGTTTAATCCCTTTCATTATTTGGGAAGTTGATATTCCTTCTAAGGCATGCACTAATATTTTTGGTTGAGATTCCTTTGGAACTTCTATTTTTTTTATGGTTTCTACCTCTTGATGATTCTCTTCTTCATCTAAAGATTATGTAGTTGGTACCTCATCCATATCAAGAAAATACAAATTTTGACACACATAATTATGCCCTTGGGAATACTTTTTATCACAATTATAGCATATCCATTAGGCCCTTCTATTTTCCATCTCTTCTTGGGTCAGTTTTTGATGGTTGGAGATTTATTGGCAGGATTTAGCATAAGCTTGGACAAAAAGGTGGTCAAGATTGAGGAAATTTTGAGGTGCATCCTTGAGACTTGAATATTTCTTCTACAAATATAGCTAAAGCTATTGTCTATTGTAATTTTTGGAGCCTCAACATTTTAACCTAAGCCTTGATGTCAAACCACTCAAAAAATAACTTTGAAAGAAGCCAACACTCAAACTAGTGGTATGATTGGCTAGTTTTTCAAACTGAGTTTGATAATCTGAAATGGTTGAAGTTTGTCTAAGTTTAGAAAGTTTTCTTGTAAAATATTAAAACTCACTAGGACCAAAGTGTAATGACCCTCCCTTGGCAATTTTTTTTTATTTGGATAGATTCATGTTTAGCTAGTTGTTTTTGCTGATGAGATGCTTGACTATTTAATGATTTGATTTTCAAATACATGTATCTTGTGCAAATTGTGAAGTATATTTTGATTGAATGAGTAACTATTTCTTGATTTAGTATTTACAGAGCAATTACAACTAAAATAAAAGATGATATTTTTTGGTGAATGGATGGTTATTCATGCTTTTCTCTGCAAAATATATGTGAATCAATGAAAGTATATGATGTTGCTAATAGAATTGAATGATTGCAGGAAGAGACACTCACATAAGTGGAAGGAGAAAATTGACCACTAGGAAGGGGATGCTAAAAAAAAGGAAATGATGATAGCTCTTAAAGAAGACAACTCTGAGGAAGATAGAATTCCCCCTCATATAGTTGCATATTTGTCTACATGTGAAACTAACCATCAACAGTAAGGTTTTTGAAGAAAACAAAAGAGTCTTTGGAATTTTAATTGATGATTGAAATGTTGTCTTGAAAATCCTTTTTAGTTGTTTAATTGATGGTTATTTGATTATGTTAGCATAAATAAGAAATTAATTTCTTATCCTTGCTCTACTTCTTGTTTGATGTCCTAATAATAAAAATTATTTTGAAGAAGCTTAGGAATTTTTTGAATTATTAAAGGTATTATGTTTAGAAACATTTATTGAATTTAAGTATAACATTCACCCCACTAGTTGTTTGGACCGTATTCAATTAGACCTTAAGTCTTCATTGAATGCTTTATCGCACCTTGGAGGTGATGGATTCTTTTTTTAAGCAAAAAAACCCTTGCGGGTCTACCTTGGTATGAGAGACCACGACCAGGGGGTTCTACACTGTCAAAGTCACCCGAGAGTCATGCTCGACCCTTCCTAAACCAACATTATAAATTGGATTTTGGGTACCCAATTCAAATTTTTGGTAGGGTGGAGATCCAAACCTAAGAACTCCCTTAGAGGATTGCCCTCTCCTCTCCAAATCACCTACAACACCTGGGTGGAGGTGATGGATTCTTGTAACTGGGTTGTTGCCTACCATTCTAGGACGTAATGGTAGACAAGTTGAGTTATGCTTGTGATTTCAAAATACTTTTGAAGATGTTGGAAGGAGGGCATGAAGTGAGGGGGAATATATTGGAAAAAAAAGTTTTGAAAAAAAGGAAAAGGGAACTGCGAAAGGAGAAAGGATGATCTGATTTGGAATGATCGGGGGCACAGATTCAAGTAGCCTCATTTTTATTTTATGATGGTTTGTGAAATAAATGGTTTTGCATAGTTAATGTCTAATAGAATTGGTGGTGTGTTTTTAGAATAGTTTGATATTATTCTCTAGTTGTAAATTACTTGTTGATGCTTGTAATAGATATCTAATTGAATGGCCTGAATATGCTTACTTGGAAGAAAAACTCTAGATACCTTCAGGAGATCATTTAAATTGTACTATGGTGAAAAACATTAGTATGTAGAACTACAAGACCATTCCTTGTTGTCGAGTTACTGTATTTGTGAGTAAACTGTGAATATTGCATCTATTGTGAGCCTTATTAGAGGCAATAAAAGTCAAGTAGTTTCACTAAAATATCCATAGTGGGGAGTTTTACTTAGTTTATCAGAATCCAAACCTGTGTTGGATTTTAAGGGTGTTCTCACCTTGGTAGTTAGAAATGTAGTGCACATAGAAGTCTGGTTTATGTTTTATGATGACTGAGAACTCTATTGTAGATTTGTGTAAGCTAGTCTTAAACTGGGAACCTCGTAGATATGGTTAGTTCCTTTGAATTTTTGGATGAGTTTAAGTATGTCGGTTACCCTAAGACATAGTTTTTTAAGCATGTCAAACCTATTGGGTATCTCAGAGTATATTTGGCCTTTTTAATTAGAGTACTGTTGAATGGAATTACAAATATTAATTTCAATGATTTTGTTGTAGAAAATAAAGTTATATTTGAGACCGATTTTAGTGATTCCATTGTGTAAAATAAAGATATATTTGATATGGATTTCAGTGATTTCGTTGCATGAAATAAAAATATAATTGATACTGATTTAAGTTAATTCCTTATAGACAAACAAAGAGATATGTGAGATTGATTTTAGTGAATATATTTGTGGAAAGATGAAGGTTTTCTTGCGACTTGAATGAATAAGTAAAATTTTGGCTTTAATTGAGTGTATTATAATGATCTACTTACCACTAGAAATGTATAGCTTTGTGAAAAAGTTGATTGAAAAACTTATGGTTGTATATTGTGCTATTGTTGGTTGTTATGTTACTCTAAATTCATATAGAATATTCCATGATCGACATTGGTGGAGTTGGCCAAATCCTTTGCAAGCATACCCCTCTTAGTGTGTTCGATACGGGTTCTGGAATCAGTTGGTTATAGAATAACATTCAAGAAACCTAAACTAACAGACTACAACTTGAGATTACTTTAGTATCACTAAGAATTAGCTCATGATCCTTATGTAAATATACTTTGTGATCATTAAGGAAAAGAATTTATCTTCCATGGGTTCGTTATGGTATTAATTACCATGTATATACAATAGAGATCACTTTGTGATATTTATGAAGACTTAAAAGAGCTTCACATATGTAATAAGATACTTGGCTTGTTACCATTAATTTTATAAAATAATATGTTTATGATATTAATTACGGTGTTAAGTAGCAGAGATCACTGCATTATATTTATGAAGACTCGAATATGTTTCATTTGTGTAGTAATATACTTGATATTGTTGAGTCTTTATTGTATGTTAGTTGGAACACATAGTTTTGAGATTAACGATAATAGATAATGACTTTTTTGAAAAATACATGTTTGAGTTAGGTAAGTATTTCATCAAAAATAATTAATAATAAATGGTAAAACCGACTTACGTCACTTATGTTGACTGAAGACATTGTGTATTTATTTTATTATGCTTCGTTAAGGGAAGAAGCCAAAGCTAAGTTCATACATACTTGGACGTATGTATTGAGTTGTGAGTTTATATAATTAAGGGAGGTGCTTGTTTAACTTCGGTGGTCTTCGTAAACACGTTGTTTGTAGAGAAACCTATTTGGAGGGATTTTATATTATTTTAGATGGTTAAAAGGGATATTAACATTAATAACTTATAGTTGGATAAGATTACTCAATGGAGGAAACTGAGTTAGACTCTATCTAAGGAAAGACTATAACACTTAGGACTCCTACCTTCGGTCAAGAGAGAGACCATTATTTAAAGATTATGCCAACAAAATAATGTGTTAGATGGTCAAACCTCTAAATACTTGAGTCGAATACTCTAATGGATTTGAGTGATCAAGGGTAGATATATCTTTCTTAGATTGAATGAAAAAGGATATCAAGATCAAGTTAGCAAACTAGATCCTTGTAGGGAGAGCGATAGTTTTTTTACACCTAGCACACTTACAAGAAGGACCTATGTAAGATGTGGAGATGGATGAACCTAGGAGGGATTAACACACTTACAAGAAGGACTTATGTAAGTTGTGGAGATGGGTGAACAAAGGATAAGCCTAGCTATACATATGTGACTTGTATATATATACAAAAAAAGGTTAGAAAATTTTGGGTAGTGATATTTGGTATCAGAGCATGGTTTATAGTGGAATTGGTTCATCGTGCAAAAACCAATTGTGATGTGTGATAGAAATCATACTTGTGCAAGGATTAAAATTTTCCAAATAGAATAACTATGGGAAGTAGGTTCATTTGTTTACTTGAGATAATTGGGTAAACTCTTATTAGTAGGAGAAGTAATTCAAAGATGTAATTGCTAATGAATTCCTATTATTTCTTTTATGTATAGCCAGGGACAATACCATAAAAATAAGAAGAGGAAGTGCTACCCCAACAACAAGGAAAACATGATAGAATAATGTAGATAATAGAAATCCATATGTAGGTTCAGAGTACCCTAAAAATGGAGATAATATCACAGCAATCGTGGCCCTACTTTAGGAACAAATAGAAATACAAAAATAGTTGTTGGATGTCATGTTGAATCGAGAAACACATGTTGGAAACTCTAATAGGGGACAGGTAAATGAACCTCTTACTGAGGCACAACTGGTCAAAATTTGACTTGAAGCTAAGTTAGGCAAAGATATGAAACATTTAATACCTTTCAATTTTAATGGAGAAGAATATGGAGATAAAGTCGAGGCTTGGTTGAAAGAAATGGAAACCTATTGTAATATGAAGAACTTATCCTCTGGCACTCGAACATCCTATACCACCCTACATTTGCAAGGAGATGGTTTGGATAGGTGGAAAACTCTTAGTGAGGATCGAAAGCTAGCAGTAGCAGTCAACCTAAAGTGGGAAGGATTTATAGTAGCATTTAAAGATAGATTCCTCATAGAGCACTTCTATTCCCCAAATTTTGAGTTCACTAAACTTTGGAAAGGAACTAGAACAGTGGAAAAATATTATCAAAGATTTGTCAAGTTACTAAAGTATATACCTTCCTATAATAATAAAATGAAGATTCATAAGTTTATACTAGGAGCAGATCCTAGAATAGGGTAAGAGGTAGATATGTGAAAATCTACTACTTTGCAGAAGGCCTATGATTTGGCCAGAAAAGCTAAAACATGTCTCAAACCCTATTTTGACTATAAAATTTTAGATGAGTAGGGCAGAGAAGCACTACGGAAAATAAATAGTGCAGGTTTTGTTAAGTGGGAAAAAGAACAAACAAAAGTTCCTCTAAGCATGATAGAAGAAATGACCAAAAGTAGGGGAAGTTTAGAAAGATATTCCAAGGAAAGAACCGTAATCTCAATAACCAAAACAATGGTATCAATAGACCATCATAGGGATAGACTAATTCTCCACATGCAAAAAAATCAAAGGAGGGACAAAAGCGAAAAGAACATCTAGGACCAAAAGAAGGGTGTTTTCTTTATAGAGGACCGCATTATGCCAATAATTGTCGACAAAGAGCAGGAATGAGTTCAAAAGTAAATGAATCAATATACAAAGAAATTGCATCTAAGGAACCCATGCACAAGATTTATGTAGCTACATGAAATTAAAATTTGTATGGTCAAGCCATGCCACTATTGATCAAAAGTAATATTTTTGGTAGGAATGTTAAAATATTAATTGATAGTGGTGTTATGAATAGATTTATTCCCACTAGTCTAGCTAAATATATTTAAGAAAGGCTAGGAATCTTAGCACATGGGTGGAACATCGGGTATGGTTAAGGATAAACCTACTCCATTATTCAATCTTACCCTATGTCAGAAATCACCTTACCTAGTGGAATAACAATGGGATGTTTGTATATAGAACCTTTGCATGCCTTTGATGTAATCCTAGGAATGGATAATGGATTGGTTACAAGCACATAAGGTAGTGCTCAATTTTCAAGATAGATGGATTGTGTACACAAAATATGGGATGATGTGCGAAGAGTGCATAGCTTGCAAGGGGCTTTCCAACCCCAAATCCTCTTGGTAATGCAACTCAAGAAATCCATTAAAAAGGGAGGAATGATATATGTAGTCAATATAAATGAAATTGAGAAAGAAAATAAGGAAGAGGTGTTCGAAAAACACCTAGTGCTCCAGGAATTTAGGGGTGTATTTCTAGAATATTTACCTGGATTACCTCCTAAATGGGAATTTGATTTTACAATTGAGCTTCAACCTGGAATAGAACCTATTCATAGAGCTCCTTATAGAATGAATCCTATAGAAATGTAAGAGTTGAAGGTACAACTACAAGGAATGCTAGAAAAAGGATTAATTTGACCAAGCGTGCCACCACAGGGTGCACCTATGCTTTTTGTAAATAAGAAGGATGATTCCTTGAGATTATGCATAGACTATAGAATGCTAAATAAAGCAACTATAAAGAATAAATATCCTCTACCCATAATAGAAGATGATAGAGATTAATATTATATTCTATAATATTATCCCTCCTCACATGGATCATGATATATGGCATTTACTACTCACATGGATCGTGTGTATTAAATGTCAAATTGTAAAGGCAAACATACCTATAAATATATTTTTGATTAATACAATTCAAAGTTTTCATTTTTGCCATTTTGTGTTGCCTTTTAAGAGTGTTTCCCATATCATTTGGTATCAAATCAAGCATTGGATAGGTGAGTATCCTCTTCCTCTAGGCCAATATGGTTCAAAATAGGAACGAGAAAACCACCAGTGGATCTTAGCTTTGAAGGAACACTCTTTCCTTTTTTATAAACACCTTCGTGCACTTTCGATCTTGAAAAATCTTAGCTTAGGTCCCTCTGACTCCCGACCCTCAGCTCTTGATTTGAGCATTCATCTTGGATTTGTCATTTATTGACTATCTTCATTCATGGCCGTTATTCATGATGTCAAGTTTTGTAGAGATTACTGCCAATCTTATCGATATTCAAGCTGCCTCATTGCTAGTCTTCAATAACTCAAATCCAAAATCATCATTGCTACCGATGAAGAACTAGATGCTGAAGATTGCATTCATGCCAACATAGATCTCAATCAAGAAGATTAGGATTCTATCCCTGATCCAAAACTTGAATAATTTGTAGCCATACCTAGATTCGAACCAAGATCTTTGGGTGATATACCCAATGTCTTTCCACTAGATGATGTGGCTCCTGATGGGGATCCAAGCTCATTTTAAGCTTTTTTTGATGGGCCAAAAGTTGTTTCACCGTCTACCATGGTTCCTTTGATTCCTACATCTCTTGATAGCTAGCCTATGATGCACATAGCCTTTGTGCCCATTTCCTTGGTGATTTTTCAGTATTTTTGGTGACCCCCTATAATTTTTTCCACTTATCTATAGATTTTAGGTAGCATTCTGCCTGATCTATTGTATTATGGTTGTCCTTGGATGTATTCTTAGCTCATTGTCAATCGTCGTCGTGCCTCAAATTGCCTATTATAGTTTATCAATGACGTTCTGCACATCCTCTCAACTTCTATTTTTTTGGTGATTCCTTGGTCCCTGCATCGTTTTCTTGTTGATCAGCCTTGCTCATGGCATCCACCGCTTGTTCTACCCATTGATCATGGTCCATTGAGCTCGCTATTTTTAATGACCAATTTATTCATTAATGATGGTATTTTTAAATGCCCAATTTATTTCATTAATGATGGTATTTTTAAATGCGTAATTTATTCATTAATGATGGCATTTTTAAATGCCCAATTTATTTCATTAATGATGTTATTTTTAAATGCGTAATTTATTTCATTAATGATGGCATTTTTTTAAATGCGCAGTTTATTTCATTAATAATTTTTCTTCCCTTTGGAACACATTTGAGACCAATGCTTCTATGGTGGGGAGGAATGATAGGTATTAATATTATATTCTATAATATTATCCCTTCTCACATGGATCATGATATATGGCATTTAATACTTACACGAATCATGCATATTAAATGTTGAATTGTAAAGGCAAACATGCCTATAAATATGTTTTTGATTAATGCAATTCCTAGTTTTCATTTGTGCCATTTGTGTTGCCTTTTAAGAGTGTTTCATATATCAAAAGATCTTTTTTATCAGCTCAAAAATACTACAATCTTTTCAAAGATTGATTTGAAATCAGAATACCACCAATTGAGGATTCGTGAGGAGGATACTCATAAGACAACATTTAAAAATCGTTATGGACACTATGAGTTTACTATCTTGCTTTTTGGTCTGACAAATGCTCCAACAACATTTATGAACTTGATGAATAGTATCTTTAGGAAGTACTTGGATATATTTATTCTAGTATTTTTGGATGACATATTAAATATATTTCCAATATAAATCAGAGCACAACAAACATATTAGGATGGTGCTAGAGTTGTTAAGGAAAAATTAGTTGTATGGGAACCTGTCCACATATGAATTTTATGTACCAAAAGTGCACTACCTAGGATATATTGTATCAAAAAGAGGGATCGCAGTAGATCCTAAGAAAATAGAGGCTATTTTGAATTGGTCACCACCAAAAAATATGATAGAAGTTTGAATTTTCATGGGTTTGACTGGTTACTATAGGTGATATGTCAAAGATTACGCTAAGATAACCTCTCCAATAACTAACCTTCAAAGGAAAGGAAAATAATTTAGGTGGACAGATAAATGTGAGGTAACCTTTGTTTTGCTAAAGCAAAATCTTACTACATTGCCTATACTAAAGATACCCGATCCTCAAGGGAGTTTTTCTATTTGTACAAATGCTTTATTAGAAGGTTTGGGAGGAGTGATCTCATAGGAAGGAGCAATAATAGCCTATGGATCAAGGAAACTGAAATGACATGAGGTTAATTATGAAACCCATGATCTAGAATTAGTAGTAGTTATTTTTTCTCTCAATATTTTATGATATTATTTGGTAGGGAGACCCTTTGAGTTGAGAACAAATCATCAAAGTCTACAATATATAAAAACTCAACCTTTACTAAATGCTAGGAAGAGAAGGTGGATGGAATTTCTCACATAATATGATTTCAACATTGAGTATATAAAAGGAAAGGATAATAAAGTCATATATGCACTGAGTAGGAGGAGAACATAGCTGTTATGTCTCGCATCCACATTTATTTGATGGAACGAGTCAGGGAAATGCAACATCAGGACCCATATTGCAATCAAATTTGGAAAATAATGGAAAGGAAACCGAATAAAATCAAAGAATTTAGCATTAACAATGGTTTCTTATGCTTTAAGGATAGGGTAGTGATTCCTAAAACTAGAAAATTGAGAAATATTTTCATGAATGAAGCTCATAGATCCCCGTATTCTACCCATCCATGTGGAGCAAAAATGAGGGAAAATATGAAGAAATTTTTTTATTGGCCATGAATAAAGAAAGACATAATTGAATTTATCACTCAATGCCTAGAATGTCAGAAACTAAAAGCAGAGTACAAACATCCTATAGGGTTGTTATACCCACATGATGTGCCCATGCAAAAATTGTAGGTGATACTGATGGATTTCATTGTAGGGTTGCCTAAAAATTGGTTTCAATATGATGCAGTCCTAGTTGTGGTTGACAGATTGATCAAGGTTGCATACTTTATACCTGGGAATACCATATATAACGTTGTGATTGTGGCTAATAGATTTTCCAAGGAAATATTTTGACTTCATGGTTTTTCGAAGGTAATTATATCAAATAGAGACTCAAGATTTACATCCAAGTTTTGGTAAGACTTGCATCATGTCACTAGTACTAAGCTAAATATCAATTCTGCTTATCACCCAAAAATTGATGGGCAAAATGAAAGAGTGAATTAGGTATTAGAAGATATGCTTCGTATATAGTGTATGGATCAAAATATTTGATGGGGGGATTACTTGTAATTGGTAGAATTTACCTACAATAATGGTCACCATTTGACCATAGGCATGGCTCCATTTGAAGCAATGTATGGTAGGAGTTACAAAATACCTTTGTCATAGGATAATCCAGAGGATCATATTATACTAACACTAGATATGGTCAAAGAAATAGAAAAAAAACTAAGAATGATCAGGGAAATACTTAAAGAAGTTGCAGATCATCAAAAAAGTTATGTTGATCTTAAGAGAACACCAAGATAATTTGTTGTAGGTGACAGAGTGTTTCTAAGGGTAAGACCTAAGAAGAGTGCTATCAAGTCCATACAATTTGATTCATGTTTTATGGGACCCTTTGAAATTACAGAGAATATTAGTCCTATAGCATACTGAATTACCTTACCACCCTAATTGTCCATGATTCATGATACTTTTTACATTTCTTTACTTAGGAAGTACATTGCTAATCTTGAATATGTATAGGATTTTTATAACTTGCAAATGGCAAATCTAGAGGTTATAGAGGTTCGAAAAGTAAATATCCTTGAGTTACGATCCAAATTAATGAGGAAAGGGACTCTAGAGCAATGTAAGGTTTAGTGGGACCACTTCTCTGAGAGAAATGCTACTTGGGATAAAGTAGCAGACATGCAAAAACATTTTTAATTTCTGTTTGAGGGTGTAATGTAATTTCTATTTATGCTAAACTTAAATGATACATAGAGGACTATGTTAAGACTAAGGGGGTAATATGTCATGACCCTCCCTTGGTAGTCTTTTTTTATTTGGATAGATTCATATTTAGCTAGTTGTTTTTGTTGATGAATTGCTTGACTATTTAATGATTTGATTTTCAAATGCATGTATCTTGTGGAAATTGTGAAGTGTATTTTGATGGAATGGATGACTATTTATTGATGTAGTATTTATAAAGAAATTAAGACAAATAAAAGATGATATATTTTGGTGAATGAATGGTTATTCATGCTTACCTCTATAAAATATATGTGAATCTATGAAAGGATATGATGTTGCTAATATAATTGAATGATTGCAGGAATAGACGCTTACATAAGTGGAAGGAGGAAATTGACCACTGGGAAGGGGATGATAAAAAAAATGAAATGATGATAGCTCTTAAAGAAGACAACTTCGAGGAAGACAAACTTCCCTCTCATATAGTTGCACATTTGTCTGCATGTGAAACTAACCATCAATAGTGAGGTTGTTGAAAAAATAAAAGAGTTGATGCAATGTTAATTGATTATTAAAATGTTGTCTTGAAAATCCTTTTTAGTTGATTAATTGATTTTTAGTTGATTATGTTAGCATAAATAAGAAATTGATTTCTTATCCCTGCTCTAATTCTTGTTTTACGTCCTTTTAATAAAAAGGATTTTGAAGAAGCTTAGGGTTTTCTTGAATTATTAAAGGTATTATGTATAGAAAAGTTTATTGAATTTAAGTATGGCATTCACCCCACTGTTTGTTTGGACTATATTCAGTTAGACCTTAAGTCCTTCATTGAATGCTTTGTTGCACCTTTAAGGTGATGGATTCTTGTAACTAGGTTGTCACCTACCATTCTAAGACGTAATGGTAGACAATTTGAGTTACGTTCATGCTTACAAAATGCTTTCAGAGATGTTGGAAGGAGGGCATGAAGTAAGGGGGTGAATATTGGAAAGAAAAGAGAAGTTTTGGAAAAAAGAAAAAGAGAGAGACAAAAGGGGAAAGGACGATCTAAATTAGAATGATCGGGACAGAGAGTTAGGTAGTATTATTTTTATTGTATGCTGGTTTGTGAAATAAATGGTTTTGCATATTGTATGTCTAAAAGAATTGGTAGTGTTTTTTTAGAATAGATTGATATTATTCTTTGGTTGTTAATTGCTTTTTGACCCCTATAATAGATATTTAATTGAATGGCCTGAATATGCTTAGTTGGAAGAATAAATCTAGATACCTTTGGGAGGTCATTTGAATTATGCTATGGTGAAAAACATCAGTATGTAGAACTACAACACCATTTGCTTTTGTTGAGTTTTCGTCTATATGAGTAAACTATGAATACTACATCCATTGCGAGCCTTCTTAGAGGTGATAGAAGCTGAGTAATGTAATGGCCTAATTCTGAAAACAATGCCAAACCCTAGCAAGATTGCAATATTTCTCCAAACAAAATAAATTCTATTTAAATAAAATTCTGATCTATGAATTTAAATCACAAACTTACTCATAACTTCAGCAAACAACACCCAACATCACTGATTTTCCATTAAATCTGAAATATAAAGACAATTACATAAATATTACTGAAAATGGCCACATCAAACAACTCACAACAAGCAAAATCTAATTTCTAGAGCTGAGGAGAACACCCCAAATGGGACGTTGGGGTTTTGGGACACAATACTGATGAAAACAACTCTCAAACTCTGCTGATCAGCCCTTGCAGTGAGGACGCCAGCCCTCCAATGACTGCAAAAGTGTTTCAAACCCTGAAATCTGCCCTCTTTCTGCCTTAAATATTGATATCTCTGCTCATAAGTGTGACGTCCAGCTTAGAATGTCTGTGTGAACCTCTAGAAGTGGGACGTAGGGCCTGGATTGATCATAAATCTGCCAATGCTGCTCAAGAACAGGGACGTCTGCCTCCCTAAGGCAAAATATGCTCACAATGCTGCCAAAACATTGGAGAGACTTAAGGGGTTTCACCCTGAGCCTCTGATCCAAGAGGGTTTTTGTCCTCAGGGATTAGCTCCTATAGGTTTTCATCCACAAGAGTGTTGTAGATGACTTCTCAGCCACATACAAGAGAAAATAATGAAATTCAATATTCATCGATGCCCAAATGAAAACCCTTCTTCTCCTTTTATAGGCAAATATTCTAATTCTTCATTGAGAGGCACTTTTTCATTAACTTGTAATTATCCCCTTAATCACCTTTTAAAACATCATTAAGTTGTCTTGCTAGGACAACCCCTTTTATTTCCTCCTAATTAGCCACACTTAATAAAAACAATAAAAATCACACCACACTTATGTACAAGCGAACATCATGAGAAATTGGGTCATTACAATACCTCCCCTCCCGAATTGCTTGACCCCAAGCAATTGAGAGCTGGGTGGGAAAGGATTTGAGATCCTTCCCAAGTGGAGTCCTCCAATGGCAGCCCTTTCCACTTGACCAAGTACTCATTAATAATTCTGCTTCTGAGTTTCCTTTCTCTTACTTCAATGATTGATTCTGGTTCCAAAATTAGCTTGCCCTCATCATCAAGTGGAGGTAATTCCTGTGAAGGAATAACATGCTGCCCAAGTGCCTTCTTCAAGCAAGATACGTGAAAAACATTATGAATTTTGCTATGAGGAGGAAGCTCCAACTCATATGCTACCTCACCAATCCTACGTAGTACTTTGTAAGGCCCATAAAACCTTGGTTTCAGCTTGTCCTTTCCGCTGGTTTTTAGTGAAGACTGTTTGTAGGGCTGAAGTCTTAGATACACCATATCTCCCTCTTCAAAATGCCTTTCAACCCTTTGCTGGTATGCATACCTCTTTTGCTGATTTTGGGCCATTAAAATATTGTCTTTAAGGATATTCAGTATATTTTGGTGCTCTTGAATGAAATATTGTGCCTTTGGGACCCTACTATCATGTAATAAGACATCAACAAGGCTAGGAGCTTCATAACCGTAAAGTGCCATAAAAGGAGTCATTTTAGTGGACATATGGTAAGTAGTGTTGTAACAGAGTTCAGCCATGTACAGCCACTTAACCCAAGCACTTTGCTGCCCTGAAATGTAGTTTCTCAAGTAACCCTCCAACCATTTGTTCACTATTTCAGTCTGCCCATCAGTTTGAGGGTGATAGCTAGTACTTGGTGTCAATTTGGTACCACTAAGTCTGAAAATATCCTGCCAAAATGCACTCATAAATTTGCTGTCCCTGTCACTGATTATATTCTTAGGCAATCCATGCAACCTAAAGACTTCTTTGAAAAATACTTCAGCTACTTGTATGGCTGTATATGAGGCTGAGATAGCATAAAAATGTCCATATTTTGTTAACCTATCAACAACCACATATATGCAATTTTTCCCTTGAACACTTGGCAACCCTGTTATAAAGTCCATTGATATGCTTTCCCACTTACCATCTAGAATAGGCAATGGCTGTAATAGACCTGCACTTAATGTATTTTCTGATTTGTTCTCTTGGCATGTTGGGCATTCTCTAACATGTTTCATTATATCATCTTTCAAACCCTTCCAAGAAAATTTTTCTCTCACCAACCTGTATGTTTTATAAAATCCTGGATGTCCCACATATGATGCATCATGCAAAGCTGAAATGATTTTGTCTTTTAATTTTGATTCTGGTACAAGATAAATTCTGTCCTTATAAAAAATCAGCCCATTATGAACTCTGAATTTTGTATCAACAATTGACCCATCTACCAATTTAGAAGCAAAATCATTCTTTGCATACTCAGCCATTAACTTTACCTTCCATTCTGCATCAACAGCTGAAAATGAATAGAATAATGGAGTCCTAGAAAGTGCATCTGCAGCTGTATTTGTTTTCCCCTTTTTGTACTCAATATCAAAGTCATAAGCTTGTACCTTAGTTACCCACTTTTGTTGCCTCTCATTCAAATATTTCTGATCTAGGAAGTATTTTAAACTGTTATGATCTGTTTTGATTGTAAACTTCCCACAAATGAGATATTGTTTAAATTTTGATAATGCATGCATAATTGCTAACATCTCTTTGTCATAAATGCTGAAAGTTCTTTCTGTAGGGGTTAATTTTCTGCTTTCAAATACAATGGGCTGCCCCTTTTGCATTAGAACAGCCCCTATCCCTACACCTGATGCATCACATTCTATCACAAATGGCAAAGAAAAATTTGGTATTGCAAGTGTAGGACAAGTGGTCATTACCTTCTTCAACTCTTCAAATGCACTTTGAGCTTCATCACTCCATGTGAACGCTCCTTTCTTGGTCAATTCTGATAAAGGGGCTGAAAGTTTGGAAAAACCTTTTATAAATCTTCTGTAGTAATTACATAAACCCAAGAATCCCCTTAATTGGGTTAATGTAGTTGGAGTAGGCCATTGTTGAACTGCTGCAATTTTATTTGGATCAACATGTACTGCATTGTGGCTGATTATATGACCCAAATATAGGATTTCTGTTAACCCAAATTCACATTTTGACTCCTTAGCATAAAATTGTTGTTTTTCCAAGATATCCAACACAACCTTCAAGTGCTCAAGATGCTCATTCCAAGATTTGTTGTAAACAAGAATATCATCAAAGAAAACCAATACAAATGATCTCAAATAATCCCTGAAAACATGATTCATAGTAGCTTGAAAGGTGGCTGGTGCATTTGTCAATCCAAATGGCATAACAAGAAACTCAAAATGCCCAAAATGGCACCTAAAAGTTGTTTTAGGTACATCTTCCTTTCTTACCCTGATTTGATGATATCCACTCCTCAAATCAATTTTAGAAAAATACTTAGCATCATAAAGCTCATCTATCAACTCATCAACTCTTGGAATTGGATACCTGTTTTTGATGGTTCTCTTGTTTAGAACTCTATAGTCAATGCACATGCGTAGAGTTCCATCTTTCTTCTTCACCAACACCACGGATGATGCAAAAGGACTACTACTTGGCTGAATATGTCCCATAGCAAGCAGCTCCTTTATAGTCTTCTCAATCTCATCTTTGTATACACGCGGGTGTCTATAGGGTGTAATCATTACTGGTTTTGTTCCCTCTTCAAGTTCTATCACATGCTCAAAGCCTCTATGTGGTGGAAGGCCCTTTGGCATGTCTCCAAAAACCACCTTATGGCTGTCCAAAATTTTCTGAATTTGAGGATGATGTTTTATCTTTATGCTTGGCTTGGAGGTAGGTATCCCTTTGATGTTGTGGATATATGTGCACCATTCATAGTCTCCCTTCTTAATCACTCTCTCCATGCGCTTGGCTGAAACACTTTGAAGCTCAAAATCCTTGATTCCTTTCAACACTATCTCCCTTCCTTGATACTGAAATTTTAACTCCAACTTTTTATAATTAGATGTCACATCCCCCAAGTCATAATACCATTGTGCTCCAAGCACTACATGTGGAAGACCTCCCATTGGAAAGACATAAAAATCATGTATCACCTTATAATCACCAATGACTAACTCCATTTGCTTAACCACTTTTGTACATGGAGAAATTTCTCCTCTACCTGTAGCCACATTAAATCCTGCAAAGCTTGTTGTTTTTATTTTCTTTTTGTGTACAAAACTTTCATCCACAAAATTGTGGGTTGCCCCACCATCAATTAAAATTACCACATCCTCATCTAAAACCTTGCCAAGGACTTTGATAGTAAAGAATTGAGGTGCACTATGCAAGGTAGCCAACGCACCACTAGTGGGAAGCATTCCATGTGATTTTTCTTCCACATGCTCCTCAACATCATGGAACTCTTCCTGGCTGTCCTCTGAAGTAGTAGACTCCTTTTCATTTTCTGAATCATTTTTTGAGACTACTTCAATGTAATGAATTTCACCTTTACCAAGGCACCTATGACCTGGTTCCCATGGCTTCTTGCATGAGAAACACAACTTCTTGCGCCTCAATTCATTATTGGTAACCTCATCTACCTTCTTGGTGCTTGACGTGGGCATTGTGGGCTTAGAGAAGGAGGGCGTTGGCTGTTTTTCAGCTGATTTTTCTGTTTTCCATGGTTTAGATGACTCTCCCGGCTTGAACTTGTTGGATGACCACTTTGGTTTTGATGATGTGTAGGGCTCAAGAGTGTGTTCAAGCAAAATGGCCCTTTTTATGGCCTCATGAAGTGATGGAGGAGAGAAGGATTTGACCAAACCCCTTAAGGGTTCCTTCAAACCATCCAAGAAGAGATAAATCACCCTCTTGGGTGAGACATCCTGCACTATGACTGAAATTCTTTCAAACTCCTCTATGTATGTAGAGAGTGAATCTGTTTGTTTCAAAGTTGTTAACTCCCTGAAATACTCCTCATCATCCTTCTTCTCGAATCTATCCAGGAGTCTCTGACTAAACTCATCAAATGTAGTAATCTCATCATGCCCTTGAGTAATCAAGCCATTGTGCCACCAATCATAAGCTTTTCCTTCTAAATTCAGCGTAGCCAACTGTAATGCATCATTCTCAGCTATGGGGTCAAGTGTAAAGAAGGTTTGGAGTTTCTGTAACCATGCCCTGGCTGATAATCCATCACTCCCATTGAATGTGGGAACCTGCATTTTCTGCTGTAATTTCTTTTTGGGCCTTGTTGGCTTTGTACCTCCAACCTTTTTGCCTTTCATCTGAATGTACTCAAAAAATTTCACTGCACTGCGGAAAGCCTCAGATTTTAGTTGATACTCAGCGAATAATTCCTCCAAATCATCATCCTCCTCAACATTGGGTTCTTCTGCTGGTTCCAAAAACATGGGTCGAGAAGGTTTCTTTAGTGGAGTGCGAGTAGATCTCACACTACCCTGCTCAGGTGCAATGCCCCTATGTGAAGATTCTGCTTGTCGAACTGGAGATGGTTGGCGTTGATTCACTAGCTACCGTAGCAAATTGACTATTTCCCCAAATTGCTCAGCTGGATCTGGTGGTGGGGCATTTCTTCTTTCTTCCATTTCTTGAATTTCCTCTGCTTCTTCTTCAAGTGCAATATCCTCTAGGGTTTCCTCCTCAACTGGGATATTTTGATTCTGCTGATTCCTTCTGCCTCTAAGATGATATTGATGGTGTATTGGAGGTCTTTGGTTCATAGAAACCCCAATAAATTTTTCTAATTTTCCAGGATGGTAGATCTGCTGGAAATATTCAATACCCAGAAGCTGAAAACCCTAGATCTGAATTTTTCACCACAAACCCTAACTCAATCTTCCACAAGATGGCAAAACCAAAGCTCTGATACCACTGTAATGGCCTAATTCTGAAAACAATGCCAAACCCTAGCAAGATTGCAATATTTCTCCAAACAAAATAAATTCTATTTAAATAAAATTCTGATCTATGAATTTAAATCACAAACTTACTCATAACTTCAGCAAACAACACCCAACATCATTGATTTTCCATTAAATCTGAAATATAAAGACAATTACATAAATATTACTGAAAATGGCCACATCAAACAACTCACAACAAGCAAAATCTGATTTCCAGAGCTGAGGAGAACACCCCAAATGGGACGTTGGGGTTTTGGGACACAATACTGATGAAAACAACTCTCAAACTCTGCTGATCAGCCCTTGCAGTGAGGACGCCAGCCCTCCAATGACTGCAAAAGTGTTTCAAACCCTGAAATCTGCCCTCTTTCTGCCTTAAATATTGATATCTCTGCTCAGAAGTGTGACGTCCAGCTTAGAATGTCTGTGTGAACCTCTAGAAGTGGGACGTAGGGCCTGGATTGATCATAAATCTGCCAATGCTGCTCAAGAACAGGGACGTCTGCCTCCCTAAGGCAAAATATGCTCACAATGCTGCCAAAACACTGGAGAGACTTAAGGGGTTTCACCCTGAGCCTCTGATCCAAGAGGGTTTTCGTCCTCAGGGATTAGCTCCTGTAGGTTTTCATCCACAAGAGTGTTGTAGATGACTTCTCAGCCACATACAAGAGAAAATAATGAAATTCAATATTCATCGATGCCCAAATGAAAACCCTTCTTCTCCTTTTATAGGCAAATATTCTAATTCTTCGTTGAGAGGCACTTTTTCATTAACTTGTAATTATCCCCTTAATCACCTTTTAAAACATCATTAAGTTGTCTTGCTAGGACAACCCCTTTTATTTCCTCCTAATTAGCCACACTTAATAAAAACAATAAAAATCACACCACACTTATGTACAAGCGAACATCATGAAAAATTGGGTCATTACGAGCATGAAGTGAGGGGGTGAATATTGAAAAGAAAAGAGAAGTTTTGGAAAAAAAGGAAAAAAGAGAGGTAAAAGGAGAAAGGACGATCTGAATTAGAATGATCGGGGGCAGAGAGTTAGATAGTCTCATTTTTATTTTATGCTGGTATGTGAAATAAATGGTTTTGCATATTATATATCTAAAAGAACTGGTAGTGTTTTTTTAGAATATATTGATATTATTCTTTGGCTGTTAATTGCTTGTTGAACCCTATAATAGATATTTAATTGAATGGCCTAAATATGCTTAATTGGAAGAACAAATCTAGATACCTTCGGGAGGTCATTTGAATTATGCTATGGTGAAAAACATCAATATGTAGAACTACAATGCCATTCGCTTTTGTTGAGTTTCCGTCTATATGAGTAAACTGTGAATACTGCATCCATTGCAAACCTTCGTAGAGGTGATAGAAGCTGAGTAGTTTCACTTGGGTTGCTTGGTTGAAACTTCCATAGTGGGGGGTTTTACGTAGTTTACCAGAAGCTAAACCTATGTTGGGTGTTCTCACCTTGGTAGTCAGAAAGTGTCATGACCCTCTCTGGTAGGCTTTTTGGCCTAGAAAACTATGTGTTTTTGGAAGGTGAGTTATTCTTAAATTGTTGTTATAAAATATTATTTATAATAATAAAGAGTATTATAAATAAAGAGACATTATTTAAATAAAAAGAAAGGTTTTATTTTGAAAGGATAATAGAATTTATCTTAAATAAATAGAAAGATTTCATTTTGAAATGATAACAAATAATCATTTTTTTAAAAAGAGGTGTATTATTTTTAGAATCATAATAGAACTTCATTTCTAGAATAAATTGTATTATTTAATGATAATATAGCTTCATTACAAATAACAGTATAATTATTCTAATGAATGTAGAGCTTCATTTGTAAATAATGGTTTAATTATATCAATTGGAGAAAGAATCTAGTGTGAAAGTAATTAATGAGTTATTTCAATGGAAAAAAAGGTTTTCATTCAAAAAATTATAATAATAATAGAATTACTTTTAAGAGCATTAAAATTCTTTTAAATGAAAGTATTTATTTATTTAAATAGAGATTTCATTAAGGGAATTAATAAAATCTTATATGAGATATTTTAATAAAATAAAATATATCTTTAGATAAAGGATTTGATAACTATGAGAAAGACTCCATCTCAATTGACTTCACATTAATGCAAAAGATTCGTTCAAAGGGAAAAATGATTAAAAGAATTGGAAATATCATCTAAGTGGAAATTTTCAAGTGAGAAGTTATGTCGGGCAGATGGGAGGAGATGGGCTTGTCAGAAGGAGGCATTGCGAAGCGTGGTAGAGAGATAAGGCAGGGATATCGACATTGGGAGAAGGATGATGGGTGAAAAATAAAGATAGGGGATGTTGTGAGGAGGAAGATAGACGATGAATGTTGGAAAATAATAATGAACGTTGTGAGGAGGAAAGGGGAAACCGAAACCAGAGTTACGGAGGTGGCAAACTTGATGCTCGACAATCGACAACAAAGTAAGGTTGATTAATGAATTATATTCTGCTTGCTTAAACCTCTTAAAAAAGAGAGAGAAAAGAGAAAACCAGTTGATAATAGCATTTAGCATGGTTGCACCCAGAGAGCAATGGTTATTTTCCTTCAACGTCGAGCTCTTGGCTCGTTAATTTTGTCTTCCACCTTGGGAGTGATTGTATAGTAGTTAACCTGAATCTTGGTGATGTATCTCGATGAATCGTTGGTTATTCACATGTTGGAATATTACCTTTAAGTTAGACGTGTTGGGATATCTTCTTTTACTTTCGATGAGATGCCTGTGTATGTAAGTTTCTCAGGCTTGGAAGGTTTTGTGTTGATCAATTATACTTGTCTTTGAATACAATGATAAGTAGGTTAAACCCTATGTAAGTCTTAGTCCTAAACCTTCTAGGTAGCTACTGTGTGTGAGTCATTGTTAAACCCTTAGCCTAGTTATCTCTTGTTGGGTTTTGGTGGGAATCGAGATCCTCTTACGACGTTTCCTATGATGGCACGGTGCCAATGGTACATCTATAAAGTAAGGGCTCATTATTCTCCCATTGCTTTAGTCCCACACTAGAGGTGCACGATGATGATGACAGTTTTTAGGGTGCTTAACACCTAGGGTTGGGCAGCCAAGCGCCTAAGTGCTTGGAAATGCCTTGTGAAAGCCATTCGATCCACCTTGGACTGTGTGTTTCTTTTGGATGCATGGTAGTTCTTCCCATGTGTTGGGCACTGTTTTAGGTTACCTTCATGTTAGTTGCTATTCTATGGTGTTGTGCATTTGGTCGAGTTTGATTGTTGACCATCGTGATTGGCTAGATCTCCTTGGAGACCCCCTTTTTACTTACTTCCATGCTAGGCTTCGTCAGGGCTTTCCATGGTTTGAATTGGTAAAGTTGATGGATGTTAGCATAGTCTAAGAGCTTAGTAGTTTTGGGGACTCGTAACTTTCTTGTTTAGTAAATAATTTTATTAATTAAAGAGCTATAGTTTTTTTTATAAATTAAGGTTAAAGAGGGCTTTAATTTATGAAGTAAAACATAAATATTAAATTGATTTCATTATTTAAAGTATGGGCTTTATAATAGTGAAAGTAAAGATATTTAATTGATTTCATTATTTAAAGTATGGGCTTTATAATAGTGAAAGTAAATATATTCCATTATTTAAAGTTGAGACTTAGAATAATGAATGGAAAGGATTTGAATGATTTCATTAATTAAGGTGTGAACCTTAGATTAATGAAAAGAAATGAATTGCAGTAGTTTTATTAATTAAAGTTGTTAACTTAGTTAGTAATTAAGTAAATGGTTTATTAATGGATTAAATTAGGTGTCTTTTATTCATTGAATAAATGGTGAATATTTGCTTTATAAATTAAGGGTATGGGCCTTTGATTTATGAAGTAAACAGGAAAGGGTTTATTTTCTTAAGTTAAAGGAGTAAAGCTTTAACTTAGAGAATAAATGAAAGGATTGTTTTATTGGTTAAAGGTATGGGACTTTAATTCTTTAAGGAAAGACTAGGTTGATTAAGTAATAACCATATTTTATGTTATGCATGTTAAAAGACTCTTTAATGGTATTTGAGAGGTGATAGTAAAAGTAATAATTTTTTTATGATATCAACTATGCATTGGATGGTTAGAGAATTGGTTAAGTTTGTATAGTTGCAATTTAGAAAAGTTTATGTTATAATGGTTTAGCATCTAGAGAATATATAGATGTAATAATAGTTTATATGAACAATTGAGGATTATGTTATAGTTGAATAACATAGTTTATATGAACAATTGAGTATTATGTTATAGTTGGATAACATAGTTTATATGAACAATTAAGGAGTATGTTATAGTTGGATAATATAGTTTATATGAACAATTGAGGATTATGTTATAGTTGGATAACATAGTTTATATAAACACTTGAGGATTATGTTATAGTTGTATAACATAGTTTATATGAACAATTGAGGATTATGTTATAGTTGGATAACATAGTTTATATAAACAATTGTGGATTATGTTATAGTTGGTTAACATAGTTTATATGAACAATTGTGGATTATGTTATAGTTAGATAACATAGTTGTAGACATAAAAATCTAGGCATTTGCATTTCATCATATAATTTTACATAATAATAAATGTCTAAGTCTAAACCTAGGCATGTAATTTCTGCACATCGTTTACCCATATTGCACATCATAATTTTGCATAATAATATATGCCTAAGTCTAAAATTAGGTATATAATTCTTGCACATTGTTCATACACATTGTACATTTCAGTTCTGCATAACAATATGTGTCTAAGTTTTGACTTAGGCATAAAATCCTACACATAATTATATTTTCTAGATTTTATTAAATCTAGGAAATATCCTCCTAGGATACCCTCTCTTCTCACTTGCTTGACATGTGTCCTAGCCACATCACCATCACCCCTTTGCCACCTATCATACATCCTTGTCCTCTTTATCCCTTCATATGGGGCAACCTGCCACACTACACTCCACTTGCACCTACCCACTTGCCACATCTCACACCTCACTCCATACTTCACTCCACTTCCACCTACCCAATTTCCACATCTCACACCTCACTCCACACATCACTACACTCTTGCACCTACCCACTTGCCACATATTACACCTCACTCCACACATCACTCCACTCTTGCACCTACCAACTTGCCACATCTTACACCTCACTCCACACTTCACTCCACTTCCACCTACCCACTTGCCACATCTCACACCTCACTCCACACATCACTCCACTCGCACCTACCCACTTGCCACATCTCCCCAATTAAGTGATACACTTCTAGTTACTCACTACAACTACTCAAGATATGTGGTTACCCGGTTCCTGCCACTTGGTAGCCCTGACTTGCCACCTATCCTTTCCTTCAAAACCCTCAAAGGCCTATAAAGGCACCATCACATGACCAAGAGGAAGAGGAGGGGAATGTTAATGTTATGCCGCTCGGATTGTGCTCATGTTAGCAATAATAATAATCATCTTCTTTTATTTTCATTTTGCATAGTAATTTTATCATAATCATTGTAAACAAGTGATACTAACATCTTTCTTGCTTCCATGTGTGCAGGTATACAACTCAACTCAATGTGAAAATCTCATTTCAATGGTGGTCACAACTCACAAACCCACCTCCAACCTCGATTGTAGCATGAAGAGATGAAGATACCATGTTTGATTTGTAAAAGGGATTACCCCCTTGTGGACATCTTATTATAAAATGCACCCTCAAAGGGTCAATTTGTATCCCAAGGGACCACTTTCCCAAACATAATACAATGATTAATTTTTATTGCAATGGTGTTGTTTTTTTTATGTATACAATAGTTTATATGAACAATTATGGATTATGCTAAGATTTTAGTGTAGTTTGTAATGAAAGGAGATTTGTGGATTGTGCTAAGATGTTAGTGTAGTTTGTAATGAAAGGAAAGTTATGGATTATGCTAAGATGTTAGTGTAGTTGTAATGAAAGGAAATTTATGGATTATGCTAAGATGTTAGTGTAGTTTGTAATGAAATTAAAGTTATGGATTATGCTAAGATGTTAGTGTAGTTTGTAATGAAAGAAAAGTTATGATTATGCTAAGTATGTTAGTGCAGTTTATATTGAAAAGATATAGTTTAAATTGAAATTATATTGAAAGAGATATAGTTTAAATTGGTTAATTTATATTGAAAGAGATATAGATTAAATTGGATAAATTATATTGAAAGAGATATAGTTTAAATTGATTAATTTATATTGAAAGAGATATAGATTAAATTAGATAAATTATATTGAAAGAGATACAGTTTAAATTGGATTATTAGATTAACTAAAGGTATGGGACTTTAGTTAGTTTGGTAAATGGAAATTGGATTATTAGATTAACTAAAGGTATGAGACTTTAGTTAGTTTGGTAAATGAAAATTGGATTATTAGATTAACTAAAGGTATGGGACTTTAGTTAGTTTGATAAATTGGATTATTGGATTGACTAAAGGTATGGGACTTTAGTTAGTTTGGTAAATAAAGTTAGATTATTGATTTAATTAAAATTGTGGACTTTAGTTAAATCGATGGATGGAAATATTCTTATGTGGAATCTAGTACTGATTGTATAAGTACAATAAAGCAATTGTGGAAATTGTTATGTGGATTAATTGAGCAATCCATGGTAAAGTCATATGAACTAGGTGTTCTATGCATTGTATTGACATACGTTTGGGAGAAAGGATCATGAGATCCCTTGTATTGATTAAGACCAAACTTATGCAATAAAGAAAATGGTTGAGGCTGGGTTTTCTCTTTAAGGGTTTTCCCTAGGATAAATATTGTGTTATGGGTATCTTCTTTGATATTATTTTAAGATATTTATTTATTGTGGTTTTCTATATTTACTGTATCTCTTATTCTTATGCTTGTTTGAATAGATGTTTAGTAGATATTATTCCTTGTTTAAAGTAGATAAATCTTATGGTTGTTAGGTGCATGTTAGTGTTTAATCTCTTAATTTTTTTTTATGCAACCCATTAGAAATTTGGTGTTGTTACATTTGGTATCAGATCAGTAATGCATAGGACAAGATGCTTACATAGGAGATGATAAACTAGAGGTTCCCTTGGAATGTGCTAATATTTAGGTATCTTCCTATGTAGGCCTTTGCTTAGTTAATCTAAAGCTAGGAAGACCTTGAGTTATCAATTGCTTAGAAATCCAAACACAGTCATGGACTATAAGCTTCCCTAGATAAGGATCTAAGTGTGACGAAATAGAAACTTCCTCAGATAAACTAAAGATTTTTTAAATATTGGTCCTCGAGAAAGCAACTTTACTCTGGTATACTATCTTGTGTAAAATAAGCATAACCTTAGCCATTCACGAATGAAAGGAGCTATAATGAAATAAATGACTTTAGCTATCTCAAGTGAGATAGATGGATAGAGTCAACTCATAGCTAAAATGATATAGATGGCTTTAGCTATCTTATGTGAGATAGATGGATAGAGTCATCTCATAGCTAAAATGAGATAGATAACTTTAACTACCTCCAGTGAGATAGATGGATAGAGTCAAATCATAGCTAAAATGAAATGGAAATACTTCGTTGATAAGTTTAGCTCATCAATATTTATGAGACTAATAGACTTATTTGCAATGGCATTGATAAGTTTAGATCATCGATATTGATAATACTGATAAACATTTGAAAAACACGTAGTATACCTACACAGATTAGCTTGTGTAAAGTATTGATTACTATTTGCAAAGCGTGAAGTATGCCTACATAGATGGTACTTGTGCAAGGCATAGAAGCGGGTGTACCATTAATAAGTTTAGGTAAAGGATGTTGTTTCATAGAAGGAAAGGAAACCTAAGGGATTATGGGATCCCTTTGGGAGGAACATCGGATAACCTTGATTAAATGCTTCTTCAAAAACCTAAACTATATTAGTTTATAAAAATCTAGTAGTTTCAGGTGAGTAGGGTTATCATGGAGAAAACGAGATGAATGAATTTAGTTATCTCACCAATAAGATGAGATCTATGGATAGAGTTACTTCATAAGGAAATTGGGATGAATAATTTTAGCAGTCTCATATTTAAGGTGAGATATATACCTTAAATTTGACTCATCATACATGAAGAAACTATTCTCGGTCAAGTTGATCATACTTAATGAGAAGAAATAGGTGGAGTGACTATTCTTGGTTAGATTTATCATACTTGATAAGAAAGTGGATATAGAGTTATATTCTTGGAATCTAAGCTTACTTATTTAGAAAGGAGTAGGTTGGGAATCTACTCTAGAGAGGATTATGGGATCCTCTCCCTAAAGTTACTAAAGGATATACCAGATTTTGAGTTAGTAAGCTCTTGAAGGCATAAAGATCCCTCTAATGGGGCAAACCCTGAGGTTGAAGACAAGAACATTTTTCCTAACCTCAGACATTAAAGAAGGTATATAGCGGTTGGCTTAAAAATTACTTAAATTTATTATAATAAAAAGAGGGAATGGGACCTCAATGTGAGAGTTGTAGTGAATTTCAAGCCAAAAATAAATAAAATCTTGAGAAGAGTAAGATTTAAGCATGGATAAGGGACTCATATTCTTCAAAGATGGGGGTATTTTTACCCAAAATTGGTAATTTGTGATGATGTGTCATGTAGAAATTGCCATGTTTCCTTCATTATCTTACCTTATAGGTATAAAGGAGAAGAAAATTAAGAGTAAAATCTCCTTCTAAATAGATTTGAAGAAGGATGTTAATACTTTTTTTGCCCAATGATTAGGATTACATCTCATATAGGGTGAATGTAATTTGCAAGGGATGATGAAATCTTGTTTAAACTTGATAGAATGGAAGTTAGACATTATTATTGACCATCCAAAAAGGAGTAGCAATAATGTTTTTGCAGGAAACACCCAAGATGGTGTTTAGCCCCAGGGTATAGGATGTCACGACCCTCCCTGGTAGACTTTTTGAGCTAGAAAACTATGTGTTTTTGGAAGGTGAGTTGTGCTTAAATTATTATTATAAAAGGTTATTTATAATAATAAGTTATTTACAATAATAAAGAGTATTATAAATAAAGACACATTATTTAAATAAAAATAAAGGTTTTATTTTGAAAGGATAATAAAAAATCTTTTGAATAAATAGAAAGATTTCATTTTGAAATGATAAAAAAATTCATTTTTTTAAAAGAGGCGTATTATTTTTAGAATGATAATAAAACTTCATTTCTAAAATAAATTGTATTATTTTAATGATAATAGAGCTTCATTATAAATAATAGTTTAATTATTCTAATGAATGTAGAGCTTCATTTGTAAATAATGGTTTAATTATATCAATTGAGGAAAGAATTTAGTGTGAAAGTAATTAATGAGTTATTTCAATGGACAAAAGGTTTTCATTCAAAAAAATTAATAATAGAATTACTTTTAAGAGCATTAAAGTTCTTTTAAATGAAAGTATTTCTTTATTTAGATAGAGATTTCATTAAGAAAATTAATACAATATTATATAAGATATTTTCATAAAATAAAATATATCTTTAGATAAAGGATTTGATAACTATGAGAAACACTCCCATCAGAGCTCAGTCAACTTCACATTAATGTAGAAGCTTCGTTCCAAGGAAAAACGATTAAAAGAATTAAAAATATTATCTATTACGGGTGAGGAGTTATGGTGGGCAATGGAAGGAGATGGGCTTATCAAGAGGTATTGAGAAGCATGCTGGAGAGATAAGGTAGGGACGTCAGTGCTAGGAGAAGGACGGTGGGTGAAAAATAAAGACAAGAAATGTTGTGAGGAGGAAGGTTGATGACGAACATTGGAAAATAATAACAATGAACGTTGTGAGGAGGAAAGAGAAAACCAGAACTAGAGCTATGGAGGTAAAAAACTTGACACTCAGGAATCGACAATGAAGTAAGGTTGGTTAATGAATTACCTTTTACTTGCTTAAACTGCTTGAAAAGAAAAAGAGAGAGAGAAAAGAGAAAACTTGTTGATAATAAAAGTTGGTGCGGTTGTAACCAAAGATCAATGGTTCTCTTCCCTCAACATCGATGTTAGGATCCCACATCATAACATTACTTATTAATTATTATTATTATTAATTTAATTATATATTTCATTATTATTGAAAAGTCATGGTTGAAAATCCATGACTGAAAAGTCATGATTGAAGAGTCATGATTGAAGAGTCATGATTGAAAAGTCATGATTGAAGAGTCATGATTGAAAAGTCTATATATATGATATGAGAGGAAGCCATATCAAATCATACATGAAGAAGAATATATAATTGTTTATTGAATGCATTGGAGGGACCTTCCTACCAGTGAAACAATTATTCTTTATAAAAGTGATTCTTTTAATTTAGATGCTATTTTAATTATTTCTATATTAAAATTGTGCTAGAATCCTCAGGGTTCTACCATTTGGTATCAGAGCCATGTGGGATCCAACCACGTGGGATTTTCTCAAGGATCTTCATCAAAACACTTGGGACCTTCATCAAAAAACTTTTGTCCAAGAGTATAAAATTTGTTTTAAGGATATCACCAAACAATACACATGGTTAGATGAAATTTTTTTAATATATTGCTTCATCAATGGATTAAAGGAGGAAATTAAAATGGAGGTGATAAAATTCAAACCCTACACCATGAGGCTGGCCATCGGATTGGCCCTATTAGCTGAAATTAAATTAAATGCTCAACTTGGAATAAGATCGAAGGATCAAATTACAAAACCACCTATATGGGAATCACAAAATACTTACACAACCCAAAAACTTACCCAAATATTACGCATTAAACATATTAAATCCATGAAAATGAAGGCACAATGAGAAAAGGGTATTTATTTTTATTGTGATGAGAATTTTATTCGTAATCATTAATGTATTACACCTGCACTATATATTTTGGATGCAACTATTCCTCATAGCTCTCTCAATGATGAAAATATGATTGAGGTAGACATAGTGACGGATACACCTGAAGATAACACTAAATATGGAAATAATGAGGAAGGTAAGGAAGATGAGGAAGCCATAGAAGATAAGAAAGAGGAGGAAGATGTAGAAAACAAGGACAATGAGCAAGAAATACCAAAAATACCTGATCCCACCAATGATAGCAATAGGATTGATATGTTGGAAATGATTGATGCACCAAGCAAGGATGAGATAGACATATCCGAAGTGATAAAATACCGTTCAGACATGCACTCTACAATATATACACACACCTTCCTCACCAATAGTGATTTATCACCACATGATAAAACCTATTCAAAACCAACGCAGAGTGACTACACAGTCCTTCTCTATTGGCTCTACCAGGGAACCACAAAAGGATTTGGAAGTGTTACCACCACTTTTGATGCATCATTCTAAATTATTTTAGGGATCCCAAGGGTTTCCCTCCCATCGTCATCACGATTCTCCTAAGGAAGATTCTACTATTTTTCCTGGCAATCCCCCACTAACACTTTGACCTTCAAGATATCCCTGCCTTTGGAAAAGTGACATTAAGATAGTACAAGAACTTGTGCAAATTCAACTTGGAAAATAAACAACGAAGCTCCTTAATTTTATCTTTGAGGATAAATCTCTTTTTAATGAGGATGGCATGTTAGGATACCACATCTTAACATTACTTATTAATTATTATTATTACTTTAATTATATATTTCATTATTATTGAAAACTCATGGTTGAAAAGTCATGATTGAAAAGTTATGATTATGGTAGAACCCTGAAGGTTATAGAACAATTTTAATAAAGAAATAATTAAAATAACATCTAAATTAAAAGAATCACTTTTTATAAAGAATCATTGTTTCACTGGTAGGAAGGTCCCTCCAATGTATTCAATAAACAATTATATATTATTCTTCATGGATGATTTGATATGGATTCCTCTCATATCATATATATATATATATACTTTTTCAATCATGACCTTTCAATCATGACTTTTCAATCATGAATCTTCAATCATGACTTTTCAATCATGACTTTTCAACCATGAAATTTCAACCATGACTTTTCAATAATAATAAAATTTATAATTAAAGCAATAAATAATATTTAATAAGTAATGTTAGGATGTAGGATACTAACATGCCATCCTCATTAAAAAGAGATTTGTCCTCAAAGCTCAAAGTAAGGAGCTTCGTTGCTTATTTTCCAATTTGAATTTATGCAAGTTATTGTACTATCTTAATGTCACTTTTTCGAAGGTAGGGATATCTTGAAGGTCAAAGTGTTAGTGATGGGTTGCCAGGAAAAATAGTAGAATATTCTTTAGGAGAATCATGATTATTATGGGAGGGAAACCATTGGGGTTCCTCAAACACTTCAGAATGATGCATCAAAAGTGATGGTAACACTTTCATATCCTTTTGTGGTTCCTTGGTAGAGCCAACGGAGAAGGAGTGTGTAGTCACTCTGTGTTGGTTCCGAATAGGTTTTGTCATGTGGTGAGAAATCTCTATAGGTGAGGAAGGTGTGTGTAGGTCTTGTAGAGTGCATATCTAGCTAGCATTGATCACTTTGGGTATGTCTACCTCATCCTTGCTTGGTGCATCAATCACTTTTAGTATCAAACCTATTGGTTTTATTTATGAGATCAGGTATTTTGGGTATTTCTTACTCATTGTCCTTGTTTTCCACATCTTCCTCCTCTTTCTTACCTTTTGTGGCTTCCTCATATTCCTTACCTTCCTCATAATTGCCATATTTAGTGCTATCTTCAAGTGTATCTGTCACTATGTCTACCTCAATCACATTTTCATCATTGGAAGAACTACAAGGAATAGTTGCATCCGAAATATATAGTGTAGGTGTAATACATTGATGATTGTGAATAAATTTCTCATCGCAATGAAAACAAAGGCCCTTTTCTCATTGTGCCTTCATTTTCATGGGGTTAATATGTTTAATGGGTAATATTTGGGTAAGTTTTTGGGTTGTGTAAGTATTTTGTGATTTCCATATAGGTGGTTTTGTAATTTGGTCCTTCGATCTTATTCCAAGTTGAGCATTTAATTTACTTTCAGCTAATAGGGCCAATCCAATGGCCAGATTCATGGTGTAGGGTTTGAATTTTATCACCTCCATTTTAATTTCCTCCTTTAATCCATTGATGAAGTAATATATGAAAATTATTTCATCCAACCCTATGTATTGTTTGGTGATATCCTTAAATCAAATTTCATACTCATGCACAGAAGTATTTTGATGAAGGTCCCAAGTGTTTTGATGAAGATCCTTGAGCAAATCCCACATGGTTGGGTCCCACATGGCTCTGATACCAAATGGTAGAACCTTGAAGGTTCTAGCACAATTTTAATAAAGAAATAATTAAAATAACATCTAAATTAAAAGAATCATTGTTTCACTGGTAGGAAGGTCCCTCCAATGTATTCAATAAACAATTATATATTATTCTTCATGGATGATTTGATATGGATTCCTCTCATATCATATATATATATATATATATATATATATATATACTTTTTCAATCATGACCTTTCAATCATGACTTTTCAATCATGACTCTTCAATCATGAATTTTCAATCATGACTTTTCAACCATGACTTTTCAACCATTACTTTTCAATAATAATGAAATATATAATTAAATTAATAAATAATAATTAATAAGTAATGTTAGGATGTGGGATACTAACATGCCACCCTCCTTAAAAAGAGCTTTGTCCTCAAAGATCAAAGTAAGGAGCTTCGTTGCTTGTTTTCCCAGTTGAATTTGTGCAAGTTCTTGTACTATCTTAATGTCACTTTTTTGAAGGTAGGGATATCTTGAAGGTCGAAGTGTTAGTGATGGGTTGCCAAGAAAAATAGTAGAATATTCCTTAGGAGAATCGTGATGATGATGGGAGGGAAACCATTGGGGTTCCTCAAACACTTCAAAATGATGCATCAAAAGTGATGGTAACACTTTCATATCCTTTTGTGGTTCCTTGGTAGAGCCAACGGAGAAGGAGTGTGTAGTCACTCTACATTGGTTCCAAATAGGTTTGGTCATGTGGTGAGAAATATCTATTGGTGAGGAAGGTGTATGTAGGTCTTTTAGAGTGCATGTCTAGCTGGAATTGATCACTTTGGGTATGTCTACCTCATTCTTGCTTGGTGCATCAATCACTTTTAGCATATCAAACCTATTGGTTTCATTTATGGGATCAGTTATTTTGGGTATTTTTTACTCATAGTCCTTGTTTTCCACATCTTCCTCATTTTTTTTATCTTTTGTGGCTTCCTCATCTTCCTTACCTTCCTCATCATTGCCATATTTAGTGCTCTCTTCAGGTGTATCCGTCAATATATCTACCTCAATCACATTTTTATCATTGGAATAAATACAAGGAATAGTTGCATCCGAAATATATATTGCAAGTGTAATACATTGATGATTGTGAATAAAGTTCTCATTGCAATGAAAACAAAGCCTCTTTTCTCATTGTGACTTCATTTTCGTGGGGGTAATATGTTTAATGGGTAAGATTTGGGTAAATTTTTGGGTTGTGTAAGTATTTTGTGATTCCCATATAGGTGGTTTTGTAATTTTGTCCTTAGATCTTATTCCAAGTTGAGCATTTAATTTAATTTCAGCTAATAGGGCCAATCCAATGGCCAGATTCATGGTGTAGGGTTTGAATTTTATCACCTCCATTTTAATTTCCTCCTTTAATCCATTTATGAAGCAATATATGAAAATTATTTCATCCAACCCTGTGTATTGTTTGGTAATATCCTTAAATCGAATTTCATACTCATGCATGGAAGTATTTTGATGAAGTTCCCAAGTGTTTTGATGAAGATCCTTGAGAAAATCCCACATGGTTGGGTCCCACATGGATCTGACACAAAATGGTAGAACCCTGAAGGTTATAGAACAATTTTAATAAAGAAATAATTAAGATAACATCTAAATTAAAAGAATCACTTTTATAAAGAATCACTGTTTCCAAGAACAAGTGGTGAAATTCTATCATATCTTCAAATTCATTTATTGATTTTCTTCCAATTTCACTTTCAACCACTTCATTCAATTCTATGGTAGTTTTTGTCCTATCACCTATCTCAAACCTTGTTGAATTTAGGACCCCTTTATCCGAATAATCATGTACTTCTATGAATGAGATCATTTCTGCATAATCCTCACTGGTGGATGTTGGCTTAGCAATTTGCACCTCCTCTTGGACTACATCTAAGATTGTTGTAACATTTGGACCTTCAAATTCATCCCCTTGATCATTTACCTTAGGTATCATTGGAGTGGATGGTGCTATATTTAATGGTTGGTGTCGGTTGGCATCACTAACTCCAAAATAAAAATCTCTCATGTAAACATGTTGTGCCTTTTCTTCTTCCAAAACTTGTTCTACCTTTTCCAAGATCTCATAGATTGTCTCTAGAGACAGGTCATCCAATTTTTTCTTTAAATATGTAACAAGTTTGGGGTGTATGGCTCCCATGTATACTTGAATAGCTTCCTCTTCTGATGTGTTAAAATTTTCCCACATTTGGGAGTGCAACTCATGAAATATTCCGTTGAATTGACTCAAGGATTCATTAGGCTCATTACGTATGGAGGTAAACTAATTTTTCAACATCTCTAAGTCAACCTGATTACCAAAATGATAAAGATAGGTTGCTTCTAGTTGTATCCAAGAAGTCCTAACCTCCATGGGTAGTTGGCCATACCAAAAGAATGGTCTATCATCCAAAATGTATGCAAATAACTTACAAACCACCTCCTCATAGAAAATTTGGAATTGACATAATGTATTCTTGTAGACATACAATTTTTACAAGTATCCTAGTGGCACCTCTTGATTAAAACATCGTAGAAACTCCAATAACATTTTAGGAATTTGATAGGGTATCCCATGCATAGACAAACCCTTATAATGATCCTCCATTGTAGATACCATTCTTTCTCTTAGAGATGCTACTTCAGCTCTTATTTCGTATGTCGTCATTAGTAAAACTCAAAATATACTTGTTGAGTGGTATTTTCACCCGGTTGTGAAAGTACACTCTCCTTTAGGATTTGGGTTCCAAATCCCCTCTTGCAAAGAAGTTAAACAAACAACTTCTCCAAGGTCTCCGTTGTATTAGCATTTGCATATGTGTATTAGTAATCTCAAATAAAGATATTCAATTTAAATGCTTGGAACACCTTAGTGATTGCAAGTAACTGTAAACAAGGGGCAATGTTGGTTTATTTCACCATGAAACTTTAGTGATTGTTCATTGTTTTTTTTGGATTTTGAAATTTTTAAATGTTTATTTTAATGCCTGAAAATTTAAAAAAGTTAAAATTTTTGGAAAAAAATAAAATGCAGAAAATGAAAATGAAATGCAGAAAACTGAAAATAAAATGCATTCAGTATGATGCTATCCTATTTCGACAAAACCGAAGATGTGAGGTTTTCATGCATGCAACCTAACCTATTGGACCTGCAAAACAAGCACAATCCGGATAAGCTAAGTGCTGGCTCCTAGGGTTTTAAATGAGGTTTTTCAGATTTAAACATTCGTATGAAGCAACCAAGAAAACTTGCATAAACTCCATTTACAAGCCTAAAATCTGAAAAGGGGAAAAATAGACATTTAATATAGCATGCAGAAAATGACTCCTCCTTTCTTGCCCACAAGATGCAAATTTCTGAAAACTTCTGCATTAAAAATATGTCATTTTACAATAGCAAAATTTTTGGTTTTCCCAAACCAGTCTATGGAAGAAAAACAACTCAAACAGGTCCAGAATGGCCTTCTCGCCTTCAACTCTGCAACTCTGCTTGCAACAATTTCCAACCCCTTCTGGCCTCTTTGAATGGCGTATTTAAACTTCTAAAAAAATTGTTTCTCCTTCCATGACGGTTCGTTTCATTTTTCGATGGTTGTTCGTTTCACCTTCCCTTGTATGCGTGTGCTTTGGTTTCCATTTTGTGGCCCTTCACTGCGTTTTCTCCACATGGGCTTGCGTCCGTTTCCCTCCATGTGTAACGACCATCTTAAATGATTTCAAATCATTAAATATTCCTTATGTAACGCTTTGTCTTATTCATTGGATTTTGTCCTTATGTCCACGTCACTATGCAGGTCCGTTACCTTGGCGAAAATGGAACATGTCGCGATATCGCGACACTTTTGCCTCCTTGCTCTCTTTTGTTGCTTTTAGCCACGAAAATGTAACATGTCGCGATATCGCGACACTTTTCTTTCTAGTTCTTTCTTTTCTCATTTGGTCAGAAAATGCAACATGTCGCGATATCGTGACACTTTTTCCTGTTTGGCCGTGAAAATGCAACATGTCGCGATATCGCGACACTTTTCTCTTTGGCCATGAAAATGCAACATGTCGCGATATCGTGACACTTTTCTCTGCTTTCTCTTTGTTGGCGAAAATGCAACATGTCGCGATATCGCGACACTTTTCTTCTTCTTTCTTTTTTGGTCGCGAAAATGCAACATGTCGCGATATCGTGACACTTTTTCTCTTTTGGCCGCGACAATGCAACATGTCGCGATATCGCGACACTTTTTCCTCCTTTGGCCGTGAAAGTGCAACATGTCGCGATATCGTGACACTTTTTCTCTTTTGGCCGCGACAGTGCAACATGTCACGATATCGTGACACTTTTTCTCTTTGGCCGCGAAACTGCAACATGTCGCGATATCACGAATTTTTCTCTTTGGCCATGATAGTGCAACATGTCGCGATATCGCGACACTTTTTCTCCTTTGGCCGCGAAACTGCAACATGTCGCGATATCGTGACACTTTTTCTCTTTTGGCCGTGAAACTGCAACATGTCGCGATATCGCGACACTTTTTCTCCTTGTGGTGTTTTGCTTTTTCTTTGATCTTTAGCATATGGGCCACTTCGGTCTTCTTGGAACACATGCAAAAAAGGTGGGTCCCCAATTTTGGGGTACGTTGTGGAGCAGCCACAACAAATGGCGACTCTACTAGGAAATGCTCCTGAGCATTTCGGTGAGAACTCAACCTGAAAACACACAGACTCAAATACAAGCGTCAGCAAATATCCCAAGAATGAAACTAGATGAGAAATACATGAAGCATTAGAATTATTAAGCATCAGCTCGGTGTGTGCAATGTGCTTCATTCCCTATCGTTTGAAACTCGTTCAACTTTCCATTGTCAGTTTCACTTATGATTCGTATGCAAGGCTATGAATGATTTGTGCAGGATTTGATGTATGACAACTATGTTAGAGATATAACAACCTGCTTTGCAAAGGCTCAAACCTTCTAGTATCATGAACAAACATATTAAAACTGTCAAACCCTCTTAGGACCAAATATGTGCATACCGAATTAATTTATTAGATCCCAAAGTTGGTTATGTGTCACTACCATCTTGAACCCATGTGCAAGTGTAAGTGAAATCAGAGCTTTGGGGAATAGGATTCCCAACCTAAGCGAGATGGGAATTTAACCCTATCCTTACTACTCGATCTGGAGTTCATTACCTCATCTTGAACAAAATGATTTAACCTTGTTATGGATGAAACTGTCGAGCTAGCCTCATCCGTTTGAGCAGTCAGTGGTCTTGCTTTTAGAAAAGACATGTTGCCATGCATGAGCATACTCCATTACCAACCAGGCGTCTATAGCCCCGATGGAGATCAACCCCATAATCCATGATTTGGCTCTACTTTTGATTTCTTGGACCTTGGGGATGACTACCCATCCTTGCAAGGGACATGTAGTACGATCCTTCCAATCCAATATTAATAAAGAAATGAAAAATATTTGCTTTGGAATTTCAAGTTCTTGAATGGGCAAAATAGAAGCTTTGGGGAATCGGATTCTCAACCTAAGCGAGATGAGAATTAGACCCTATCCTTACTACTCCATGAAGGTCAAATCAGAGCTTTGGGGAGTTGGATCCTCAACCTAAGTTCGATGGGGATTTAACCCTATCCTTACTACTCTGATTTTAGGCTTTAAGCATTATGGGAGTGGTAAAAACCACTGTTTTAAGGATTATGTTGCATGATAGGACAGACACGAAATACTCCTTTCGCCTCACCTTTTCTTCCAAGTATGGTTTTGACCATTTTGCTCAAGATCCTCTTTAATATGCGTAGAACGTGCTTGGTTCAAGATAGTTCGGGCATCAGTTCCCAACCTTAGGATCCTTTTAATATATGTTATGTAATAACCCTAAGAGGATTCGACACCTTTTCAATGATTGTATATGAAATGAAGATGCAACTGAGATGAAATGTATATGCAATGCAGAATGTAATATGAGATATGAATGCATTGCTCCTTTTGAAATGCGGATGGAGTATATATCACCTACTTTACCATAATGTATAAAACTGACAACTTCATGCATCACAAGTTCCAAACGATATTCTTTAATGTGTTTGCGATACTCGTGGAGCTTTCTGCAATACAATTCCGATGTTTCATATTCTCCTAGTCTTAGTCAACATTCATAAGGACCTAAGCTGAAGTTGAAAAACCAAAAGTGTCCAAAGGACCAACACACAAAACTTAAAACCAAAATGAGATCCAATCCAAAACCAAAACACGAAAACCAAAAGTATATACAAATGTACAATATAATGCAAGATGGTGCAAAAGTTTGGATTATCATTTTCCCGGATCCCAAACCTGATTGGAATTCTTTAAAAGATGTATGACGTGATACGCATACCAAGTTTTGTAGGAATCCAACAAAAACAAGATCAAACCAAACAAAGAAACAAACTTCCACTTGCCCCTCTCACCATACCAATTTGATTTAGTTTCATTAATAATCCTATGGTGGAGTTTCCAGTTTTCAAATTGATTAGACAATGATTGATATTCAATTCCTTTATGTCTATTCTTTAAGATGTCCATTCCGCACTTTGATTCATGGTGTAGAAATAAGCTTTCATTTTCATTCAATAAAGCCATAACATTAATAATATTTGAATCAAACCATTCATTAGGCAAACCTTCATTCGAATTTTGCATGGTGAAACCAAAAAGGTGAGATTTTACCTTTGGCATGTTTTCATTTGACCTTACTTGAAGCGGATTTGAAAATTCCTCTTTTCTCTCATGACATTCATCATCATGTAGCACTTGTTCTTTCTCCATGACTTGTTTATCAAAGGCACCAAACTTAGGTACCCAATTGAAAATATGTCCATCCCTTTCAAACCATAAGTCTTGTCTATCTAGGGGTGGGTTAACTAACACATTTCCGTGATCAATCACTTGGGTTGTTTTGGGTAACGTGAGATTTTCAATTGGATCATCAATGACATCAAACCCAAATGATTTAGGTTTTGTAATTTTCTCATTTTGAAATGGCATAATCATTGTAGCACAAGTAAGTGGATCAAGATTTTCAATTTCTTTTCCTTCAAAGGAATCTAAAGCAAATGACTCTCTTTCTTGATTCATGGTTGTAGAATCCTTATCATGTTCCAAAATTTGATGAGATTCTAATTCCTCTTCCAAAACTTTCTCAAATTGTACAGGATTTATAGTATCCTCATGTGAGGAAGCAATTGAGTTATCCTGCATATTAATTGACACAACAAGTTTATTAGAAGATTTAGATTGATAATGTTCTTCCCATTTCTTCCACGAATCATAGTAATCATCCTCCAAGTTCAAATTGTGATGCTCAAGTACTTCTTCTTCATCTTCTGATTCATCAACATGTTTCTCATCCCATTCATCTTCACCTTCCTCATTCTCACTCTCTTGACGATATAGAGTTTCCACCACCAAAATGTTGTCCTCTCCTTGTTGATGTTGGGGTGGACCATTATTTGGCACAAGTTCCAAATCATCCACTTGAGCTTGGAGACAATGGGTATACCTAGCCATTTCGGGACAATTCCTTTCATTATGCTCCTTTGTATTATGCAATCTACACCCCTTTTCCCATGCAAAATCAGAAATATTAAGAATGGAACTAGAGTGACTTGGTCCTAAAAAAGTATCTATCTGATTAGCAATAGGGGAAGGCACACCCCCATTGTTTGGCTTCGTATTCCCTTGTCTCCCTCTATTGTTGGAGTTTCGATTTGGGTGAGGGGCATGGGATTCATACTTCTATTTTTGAACCAAATCATTACTCAATTTGTGAACCATCTTTTTGAGCTCTTCAACCTCTGAATAAATCTCTTTTGGTTGAGCTATGTTATTGCTAGTTCCAATAGGATTTGCGTAATTGGTGAGATCTTGACTTAACATTTGAGTTGGATTTTGAGCCACTTGATTTGCGTAGGGATTCACACTTTGAATCGAAATTGGATTGGGTGCGTAAGCGGGTGTTGATGAATATGGTTGTTGATAAGGCAAAGCATTTATGCCTGATATTTGTGGTGCCATGATCTGATTCATCATAGGAGCTTGACCATATGGACCATATTGTCCTACCATAGGCATCTGGGAAAACCCATAACCCTGTGGTGTCATTTGTTGTTCAATGGTCATAGCTTCATTGTAGGCTAGAGCAAGCGTGGTAACTTGAGGATTTCGCCTTGCAAACATTGTCGTCATAGGATCCAATGCCCCAAAATATATTTGCAAAGCTACTACGGGATCAATGGCAAAATGTCGAATTGCTCTATTATAGCACTTCTGAAATCTCTGATTAAAAGTTTGGATTGGCTCACCCTGGCCTCTTTTGCATGTAATGAACTGATTATAGATGATTGTGGGATCTAATGGTGACTTGAATTGGTTGACAAAAGCATTCTCCATTTGCATCCATGACGTAATGGAACCAATAGGTAAGCAAATATACCATTCGTAGGCCACTTGGTCTAGGCTCATGGGGAAGAGTCTACAAGCCACATCTTCATGTTGAACTTGCAATCTTATCAAAACATCCCTATAGGCCTGAATATGTTCTTCTACGGTCCTTGGGCCATCCGATTTGTATTTGGGAAAAAATCTCTCTATATTCTTAGGGATCTCGTGAATATCCCCTACAATATTCAAAGGAATGTTATGGGCTCCGTACCAAGGAGGTGGTGGAGGTTGGGCCATTTGATTCAAAATCGATGATGATAACCCTACAAGAACTTGACAAAACTCTCAATACCTCAAAGAAAACCTGCGACACACAGAAAATCTTGCAATTAATGAAATTCAAAGAATAACTTCAAAATCAATTTGTTAGTCATGAAAGAAGGAACCTTGACAAAGCAGTATTCTAAAAATGTAAGTTTCTGATTCACCAGATCGCATATGCGCAAGTGAAGAGCATACTCCTAGTGTTGTAGGCTTTTCGATTCACAAGATCGCATTACACGCAGGTGAAGAGCATAATACCGACAACAAATACATTTTTAGACAAAAATAATTCCTTACAAATAGATGAAATATACGTATGTTAGCATCAACCAAGAGGTGTATCCATTAAAATCGAATGAAAGTAATTGCATGGAGACAACCTCGTTAGTCAAGACCAATTTTTTTTTTTAATCAAATCAAAACACATTATTCCTGTATGAACAATCAAAAGCGTTAGAACAATGCATAGCAATTCATGTCCTCCTTTTAACACTACAAGGTTGTATTGTTAAAAGAGGGCTAAAGATAATAATCAATAGGGCATGAAATATTCAAAATTTAAATCCCTATAGCATTTAAATCACTCTGAAATAAAACAATTCAGGCCCTCCTTCTAGCGCTAATCTGTTGAGTGGTATTTTCACCCAGTTGTGAAAGTACACTCTCCTTTAGGATTTGGGTTCCAAATCCCCTCTTGCAAAGAAGTTAAACAAACAACTTCTCCAAGGTCTCCATTGTATTAGCATTTGCATATGTGTATTAGTAATCTCAAATAAAGATATTCAATTTAAATGCTTGGAACACCTTAGTGATTGCAAGTAATTGTAAACAAGGGGCAATGTTGGTTTATTTCACCATGAAACTTTAGTGATTGTTCATTGTTTTTTTGGATTTTGAAATTTTTAAATGTTTATTTTAATGCCTAAAAATAAATTAAAATTTTTGGAAAAAATAAAATGCAGAAAATGAAAATGAAATGCAGAAACTGAAAATAAAATGCATTCAGTATGATGCTATCCTATTTCGACAAAACCGAAGATGTGAGGTTTTCATGCATGCAACCTAACCTATTGGACCTGCAAACAAGCACAATCCGGATAAGCTAAGTGCTGGCTCCTAGGGTTTTAAATAAGGTTTTTCAGATTTAAACATTCGTATGAAGCAACCAAGAAAACTTGCATAAACTCCATTTACAAGCCTAAAATCTAAAAAGGGGAAAAATAGACATTTAATCTAGCATGCAGAAAATGACTCCTCCTTTCTTGCCCACAAGATGCAAATTTCTGAAAACTTCTGCATTAAAAATATGTCATTTTACAATAGCAAAATTTTTGGTTTTCCCAAACCAGTCTATGGAAGAAAAACAACTCAAACAGGTCCAGAATGGCCTTCTCGCCTTCAACTCTGCAACTCGCTTGCAGCAGTTTCCAACCCCTCTGGCCTCTTTGAATGGCGTATTTAAACTTCTAAAAAAATTGTTTCTCCTTCCATGACGGTTCGTTTCATTTTTCGATGGCTGCTCGTTTCACCTTCCCTGACTGTGTGTGCTTTGGTTTCCATTTTGTGGCCCTTCGCTGCATTTTCTCCACATGGGCTTGCGTCCGTTTCCCTCTGTGTGTAACGACCATCTTAAATGATTTCAAATCATTAAATATTCCTTATGTAACGCTTTGTCTTATTCATTGGATTTTGTCCTTATGTCCACGTCACTATGCAGGTCCGTTACCTTGGCGAAAATGGAACATGTCGCGATATCGTGACACTTTTGCCTCCTTGCTCTCTTTTGTTGCTTTTAGCCATGAAAATGTAACATGTCACGATATCACGACACTTTTCTTTCTAGTTCTTTCTTTTCTCATTTGGTCGTGAAAATGCAACATGTCGCGATATCGCGACACTTTTTCTTTTGGCGTGACAATGCAACATGTCGACGATATCGCGACACTTTTTCCTTTGGCCGCGAAATGCAACATGTCGCGATATCGTGACACTTTTCCTTTTGGCCACAAAATGCAACATGTCGCGATATCGCGACACTTTTCTGTTTGGCAAAAACATGTCACGATATCGCGACACTTTTCTTGTTTGGCCGCGAAAATGCAACATGTCGCGATATCGCGACACTTTTTCTCCTCGCTCTTTCTCTTTGCTTTGTGCCATGAAAATGCAACATGTCACGATATCGCGACACTTTTTCTTCCTCGTTCTTTCTCTTCTCTTTTGGTCGCGAAAATGCAACATGTCGCGATATCGCGACACTTTTTCTCTTTTGACCGCGACCATGCAACATGTCGCGATATCGCGACACTTTTTCCTCCTTTGGCCGTGACAGTGCAACATGTCGCGATATCGCGACACTTTTTCTCTTTTGGCCGCGATGATGCAACATGTCGCGATATCGCGACACTTTTTCTCTTTTGGCCGCGAAAGTGCAACATGTCGCGATATCGCGACACTTTTTCTCCTTGTGGTATTTTGCTTTTTCTTTGATCTTTAGCATATGGGCCACTTCGGTCTTCTTGGAACACATGCAAAAAAGGTGGGTCCCCAATTTTGGGGTACGTTGTGGAGCAGCCACAACAATAACTTTAGAACCAAATCTGTTAGTCAAAATAAAAGAAGGAACCAGGACAAAGCAATATTCTAAAAATGTAATTTAATTTTTGATTCACCAGATCGCATATGCGCAAGTGAAGAGCATACTCCTAGTGTTGTAGGCTTTCTTATTCACAAGATCGCATTACATGCAAGTGAAGAGCATAATACCGACAACAACTATATTTTAGACAAAATAATTCCTTACAAATAAGCATGAAATGACTAGCAAATATCAAACATGTAACGTATGAATAATCATGTTGGCATCAACCAAGAGATGTATCCATTAAAATCAAATGAAAGTAATTGCATGGAGACAACCTCGTTAGTCAAGACCAAAAATTTTCAAAATCAAATCAAAACACACTATTCTTGTATGAACAATCAAAAGCGTTAGAACAATGCATAGCAATTCATGTCCTCATTTCAACACTGCAAGGTTGTATTGTTAAAATAGGGCTAAAGATAATAATCAATATGGCATGAAATATTCAAAATTTAAATCCCTAGAGCATTTAAATCACATTGAAATAAACCAATTCAGGCCCTCCTTCTAGCGCCAATATGTTGAGTGGTATTTTCATCCAATTGTGAAAGTATACTCTCCCTTAGGATTTGGATTCCAAATCCCCTCTTGCAAAGAAGTTAAACAAACAACTTCTCCAAGGTCTCCGCTATATTTAGCATTTGCATGTGTATTAGTAATCTCAAATAAAGATATTCAATTTAAATGCTTGGAACACCTTAGTGATTGCAAGTAACTGTAAACAAGGGGCAATGTTGGTTTATTTTACCATGAAACTTTAGTGATTGTTCATTGAACCAAAATAAAGCAAATGTGAGTTGGCCCTCATATGACCATGATGTAGTGCCTTAATTTCCTTTATCTTGAGATTTTTAAGGTAGATTTTATCTTCTTTATTAAGTCCAAATATGGCTTCTTATCATGAATATGAAGATAGCTTTCAATGTGATCGATAAACTATCCCTCTTTAGTGAAATAGGTTTTCACAGAGAGGCAATAATTTATGGCCTTAAATTAAGGGCTTTAAAGGTCACTTTAACCTATCCCTCTTAGATGAAATCAAATTTTCATTAAGATGAACAATTAAGTGCCTTGAATAAATGACCTTCAATGTAATACTCAAATTACCCCTCTTTGGTAAAGTTAGAATTTTTATGAAGAGAGGGCAATTTTAGGCTCAAAAAATGGAAATTTGTGAAGTGCCATAAAACATAACTCCTTCAATGAAATTGGAATTTTCATGAAGGTAATGTCATCATAGGCTCATGAGCGTAACACAAAACTGAAAAAATGAAAATTGACCTTAAAATAGAAATTTTCTATTTTCGGATTTTTAAAATCTGTAATAAAATAGCAACTTCGAAGAATTTTTAAAAATACTAAAAAACTCTGAAAATGAAATTTCAAAGTTCTAATTGGAAGTATGAAGTATAACCTATGCAATGGTGAAATTAATTTTGGATTTTGAAAATTTTTAAATGTTTATTTTAATGCCTGAAAATTTAAAAAAAAAAAAAATTGAAAAAAATAAAATGCAAAAAAATGAAAATTGAAATGCAGAAAATGAAACACATGATACATTCAATTTGATGCTATCCTATTCCGGAAAAACCGAATATGTGAGGTTTTCATGCATGCAACCTAACCTATCGGACTTGCAAAACAAGCACAATCCGGATAAGCTAAGTGTTGGCTTCTAGGGTTTAAATGAGGTTTTCAGATTTAAGCATTCACATGAAGCAACCAAGAAATTTGCATAAACTCCATTTACAAGCCTAAAATCTGAAAAAGGGAAAAAAATAAACATTTAATCTTGCATGCAGAAAATGACTCCTCCTTTCTTGCCCATAAGATGCAACTTTCTAAAATTTTCTGCATTAAAATATATCCTTGTACATGGCAGAAATATGGTTTTCTCAAAGAACCAGTCCAATGTGGAAGGAAAATATCCAGAAAAACCCAGTGCCAAGGAATTGCCTTCATTCCTGCAATCTTCTATGAAAAGTTTCCAACCCTTCGCTTATTTTTTGAAGCTGCCTTTATAGACTTCTGAAACTCTTCCTTTTCCTTCATTTGGCTTATGTTTCTTCATAACGCTTTCTTTCTTACGTTTTTCAAAGCACCCCCTACACTATCCTACACCATGTAAACTTCTACTGCTGATGATGTTAGCTCAAGTTCCATCCATCGTTTTCTATCGGTGCTTCTATCTCTTCTCGATGAACATGATTCCTCTGTATTGTTTCACACTGCCTCATTAATCTTGGGGATCGAACTGTGCTGCCACCCTTGTCTACTGGTAAAAGGACCGCCACTATGCACCCAGCTGCTCGTCCATGTCCATAATCCGACAGTTCACTCGTGTCGTCCCTTCCAACAGACTGCTCTGCTGTCATTGTTATCCCACTGTGCATGTTGGATCATCCGCATCGATTTGGGAAATATGCACAAATTTACCTTCGTAGCCCATACTTATCCTCCATGGACTATATCGATGTGTACCCCCATTGCACTGTAATCTCATTGTCGTTCACATTTCATCACGCCTGAACCACCGTTGCTAAGATGTGAACATCCCGCCTTGTTTTCAACTCCGCCCGACCACTGTCACAGAGGGCTATACACGTCCAAGGTTGCTTCCCCAGCTTTGCCTACATGGGCTGTCCATAATACGTCATCGACACACTGTTTACTACACACCATTCATGTCCACCTACGATGAAACTCCTGCATTGCAGCGCTGTTCGATATTTAAAGGTGTGTGGTGTTGACGTCTCTCGATGACCATGGTGTGTGTCCAGTCCAACAATGTCTTCAATTCGGCAGAAATTAATAGTGTAGATCATCCCACTCTGCCTTGGCTGGCCTCTAATAATATCGTGCATGATACTCCACTACCAAGACTATTAAAACCATTTTCGTCTCCCTCGATCCGACGAATTCGACGATCCAAACTAGCGCTACGTATATTTTGACTACCACCTTTGATTTCTACTGCACTGTCCACATTTTACTATTTTCATTGTTGTCAAGCCTATCCTCTTTAGCAAAAAATCCCTGGATCTGCGCCCGAAATTCCTATTGCTGATTATGCCGAGTCTAGCGATGTCCACCCCAAGCGCTATTCCCAAAATGAAATTCGGCTACTCTGCTGCTATCCCTTGCACTGTCATCCCTAAGCGCTATTCCTTAATTTGGTAATTTCGATAATCCACCTAGTGGCTACACTCGTCTACATCTTCAACATCTCTACGAATACTTACCAAATACGACCTCTTTCTATGTTTCACTTCCACTGTGGGTGTTCTCAAAATTAAAGTCGTGATTCTAGTATTTTCCTCCTTCGTTAGCTGGTGAATGTCCTGCATATGACCAAATATTAGAATTTCAAATCCAATTTAAGGCAAAAATAACATGGCCCATTAGACTTTCAAATTCAATTTAAGACAAAATTAACATAGCCCATGAGCTTGTTTTAATCACGTATTTTCCTTTTTTTTTTTTAGTTTTAATATATATTGTTATCCTTTTGTTATATATATATATATATATTTTGATATTATTTTTTTTTATTTTTATTTTTAAGTAATACTTCTTATACACATCCACCATGGAGATTGAACCCGGGTCACATTACCGATATGTTTGTTTTACTTTGTATAGATGTATATTAAAGAGGTATTAAGGTGGAATGAAGTTTTAACATAAAAACCTGTTTTATATATAGAACACAAGCTCATTATACATGAATGATAAAAACAAGAAATTTAACCATCACAATGTTAACAACAAAATATTAGCAATAACATTGCTAACACAACATTGACGATAAAAATCGTCGACAACAAAATGACATTAAAAATCATCAACAACAATTTGACAAAAAAATCGTCGACAAGAAATAGTCATCGACAAGAAAAAGTCGTCGACAACAAAATATCGTCGACAAGAAAAAGTCATCGACAATAAAATATTATTGACAAAAACTAATGATAAATGCAAATTCAAAACAAACCGAGCATTAGACACTCAAAACCAACATGCAAACACCCAAATACCAAAAATAAAAAGGTGGGTCCCCAATTTTGGGGTACGTTGTGGAGCAGCCACAACAAATGGCGACTCTGTTGGGAAATGCTCCTGAGCATTTCGGTGAGAACCCAACCTGAAAACACACAAACTCAAATACAAGCGTCAACAAATATCCAACGAATGCAAATAGATCAAAAATACATGAAGCATCAGAATCGTTAAGCATCAGCTCGGTGTGTGCAGTGTGCTTCATTCCCTATCGTTTGAAACTCGTTCAACTTTCCATTGTCAGTTTTACCTGAATGCATATGCGAAGTTATGAATGATTTGTTTAGGATTTAATGTATGGTGAAGATGCTAGAGATATAACAACCTACTTTGCAAAGGCTCAAACTTTCTAGTACCATGAACAAACATATTAAAACTGTCAAACCCTCTTAGGACCAAATATGTGTATACTGAATTAATTTACTAGATCCCAAAGTTGGTTATGTGTCACTACCATCTTGAACCCATGTGCAAGTGTAAGTGAAATCAGAGCTTTGGGGAATAGGATTCCCAACCTAAGCGAGATGGGAATTTAACCCTATCCTTACTACTCCGATCTGGAGTTCATTACCTCATCTTGAACAAAATGATTTAACCTGTTATGGATGAAACTGTGAGGCTAGCCTGTCCGTTTGAGCGATCGGTGGTCTTGCTTTTAGACAAGACATGTTGCCACACATGAGCATACTCCACTTGCCAGTCAGGCGTCTATAGCCCCGGTGGAGATTAACCCCATAATCCAGGATTTGGCTTTACTTTTGATTTCTTGAACCTTAGGGATGACTACCCATCCTTGCAAGGGACATGTAGTACGATCCTTCCAATCCAATATTAATGATGAAATGAAAGTAGAATGAAAAATATTTGCTTTGGAATTTCAAGTTCTTGAGTGTAGATCGCGCTTTTAATTTCTTAAAGCGTGATGGAGGCAAAATAGAAGCTTTGGGGAATCGGATTCTCAACCTAAGCGAGATGAGAATTAGACCCTATCCTTACTACTCCATGAAGGTCAAATCAGAGCTTTGGGGAGTTGGATCCTCAACCTAAGTTCGATGGGGATTTAACCCTATCCTTACTACTCTGATTTTAGGCTTTAAGCACTATGGGAGTGGTAAAAACCATTGTTTTAAGGATTATGTTGCATGATAGGACAGACACGAAATACTCCTTTCGCCTCACCTTTTCTTCCAAGTATGGTTTTGACCATTTTGCTCAAGATCCCTTTTAATATGTGTAGAACGTGTTTGGTTCAAGATAGTTCGGGCATCAGTTCCCAACCTTAGGATCCTTTTAATATATGTTATGTAATAACCCTAAGAGGATTCGACACCTTTTCAATGATTGTATTTGAAATGTAGATGCAATTGAGATGAAATGTATATGCAATGTGGAATGTAACATGAGATATGGATGAATGCATTGCTCTTTTTGAAATGCGGATGGAGTATACCACCTACTTTGCCATAATTTGTAAAAACTGACAACTTCATGCATCACAAGTTCCAAACGATATTCTTTAATGTGTTTGCGATACTCGTGGAGCTTTCTACAATACAATTCCAATGTTTCATATTCTCCTAGTCTTAGTCAACATTCATAAGGACATAAGTTGACATCTCGCTTTTTTTTTTTTTTTCAAGACAAACCAAAAGTGTCCAAAGGACCAACACACAAAACTTAAAACCAAACCCAAAATGCAATCCCAAAAATGAAACTTGAAAACACAAACCAAAACCAAAAACCAAAGTCTATATACAAATGTACAATATGGTACAATATGATGCACAGTTTGAACCGTCACTTCCCTGGATCCCAAACATGATTTGAGCATTCCAAAAGACATATAATGTGATACACATGCCAAATGTGGAAGGAATCAAACAAAAACAAGACTAGACCAAACAATGCAACCAACTTCAACTTTCCTCTCTCACCCCACCAATTAGATTTAGTTCCATTAGTATTCTCATAGGTGAGATTCAAATTACCAAATTGATTAGACAATGGTTGATTTTCAATTCTTTCTTGTCTATTCTTTAAGGTGTAAATTTCATAATTCCATTCATGATTTAGAACTAGGCTTTCTTTATCCAAAATGAAATTTTGTAAGCAAGAGCCTATTTCTAAAAATTTCAAAGCCAATTCATTTTCCATGTTCTTAGGCCAATCAAAATTGTGCAACAATTCACAAGCATCTAGGATATTTACTAAATGGGGATCATTAGAAGTTTTTATCCTAGGTTCAAGAATTAATTGTTGATGAATTTGATTTAGCAATTTAAGTGCATCAAGCTCCTTTTCATTCATTAAAGTAATGTTATCAAAGGTGTGGTTAGAAATTAATCCTTGTTCTTCATTCACCTTCAATGGCATTTCATCATAAACATCATCCAAATTCAAAACATGGTCATGCAACTCTTCACCTATAGCTTGGATACTTGAACACAAAAGGTTAGATTCTACCTTTTGCACATTTTCATTTACCAAAACTTGGTGAGAAATCACAATTTCTTCATTTATTACCTGTTCATCAAGCATACCAAAATATGGCACCCAATTGAAAACATGTTCATCTTTCTCAATCCTCAAATTTTGTTGGTCGAAGTATATGTCACGTAATCTGTCTTGATGATCACTCATTTGAGTTGCTTCCAATTGATCAATCTCTTTGTCATTTGTTTCCAATTCCTTATTCACCATCCATGGCATCTCCTCATGTGAGATAGAAGTTTCAATATCTTGTATATCCAGTGAAATAGGATTTTCATCAATAGGGGTGTGAGAAAACAATACATCATCATATCTCCCCCAACCATTGTAAAAATTGTCATCCAGATTCGTGGAATGAAACTCCATGGTATTTGTGACATGATCTTTTGATTCATTCATCAATTCACTTTCTTCTTTGTCCTTGGTAGTAGGATCATTATAATCTTCCAAAATTTGATGAGATTTGAAACCCTCTTCCAAAACATCCTCAAATTGTACAGGAGTTGTAATATCTTCCTTTGAGTAGGCGATTATGTTGTCCTGTATATCAATTGGCACACAAGTTTCATTAGCGGTTTTGGAGTGAGTGTAGTCTTCCCACTTCTTCCAAGCATCATAATAATCATCTTCCAAAGTCAAGTGGTGACGTTCAACTACTTCTTCAACATCTTCCAATTCATCAATGTGTTTCTCATCAAATTCACCTTCACCTTCTTTAGATGATTCAATAACTTTCAAAAGTGGGTTATTTCTTGAATTCAAATTTGTAAGACTATCATCGTCCAAATTAGTAACCCATGATTCGATTTTATCACAATTTGGAGGGTGAAGAATTTTTTGATCATTAGTTCCAAGCTTCTCATCGAGAGTGTCTTCCAAGAACAAGTGGTGAAATTCTATCATATCTTCAAATTCATTTATTGATTTTCTTCCAATTTCACTTTCAACCACTTCATTCAATTCTATGGTAGTTTTTGTCCTATCACCTATCTCAAACCTTGTTGAATTTAGGACCCCTTTATCCGAATAATCATGTACTTCTATGAATGAGATCATTTCTGCATAATCCTCACTGGTGGATGTTGGCTTAGCAATTTGCACCTCCTCTTGGACTACATCTAAGGTGGTTGTAACATTTGGACCTTCAAATTCATCCCCTTGATCATTTACCTTAGGTATCATTGGAGTGGAGGGTGCTATATTTAATGGTTGGTGTCGGTTGGCATCACTAACTCCAAAAGAACAATCTCTCATGTGAACATGTTGTGCCTTTTCTTCTTCCAAAACTTGTTCTACCTTTTCCAAGATCTCATAGATTGTCTCTAGAGACAGGTCATCCAAGTTTTTCTTTAAATATGTAACAAGTTTGGGGTGTATGGCTCCCATGTATACTTGAATAGCTTCCTCTTCTGATGTGTTAAAATTTTCCCACATTTGGGAGTGCAACTCATGAAATCTTCCATTGAATTGACTCAAGGATTCATTAGGCTCATTACGTATGGAGGTAAACTGATTTTTCAACATCTCTAAGTCAACTTGATTACCAAAATGATAAAGATAGGTTGCTTCTAGTTGTATCCAAGAAGTCCTAACCTCCATGGGTAGTTGGCCATACCAAAAGAATGGTCTATCATCCAAAATGTATGCAAATAACTTACAAGCCACCTCCTCATAGAAAATTTGGAATTGACATAATGTATTCTTGTAGACATACAATTTTTGCAAGTATCCTAGTGGCACCTCTTGATTAAAACATCGTAGAAACTCCAATAACATTTTAGGAATTTGATAGGGTATCCCATGCATAGACAAACCCTTATAATGATCCTCCATCGTAGATACCATTCTTTCTCTTAGAGATGCTACTTCAGCTCTTATATCGTATGTCGTCATTAGTAAAACTCAAAATATAACTTTAGAACCAAATCTGTTAGTCAAAATAAAAGAAGGAACCAGGACAAAGCAATATTCTAAAAATGTAATTTAGTTTCTGATTCACCTAGATCGCATATGCGCAAGTGAAGAGCATACTCCTAGTGTTGTAGGCTTTCTGATTCACAAGATCGCATTACACGCAAGTGAAGAGCATAATACCGACAACAAATACATTTTAGACAAAATAATTCCTTACAAATAAGCATGAAATGACTAGCAAATATCAAACATGTAACGTATGAATAATCATGTTAGCATCAACCAAGAGATGTATCCATTAAAATCAAATGAAAGTAATTGCATGGAGACAACCTCGTTAGTCAAGACCAAAAATTTTCAAAATCAAATCAAAACACATTATTCCTGTATGAACAATCAAAAGCGTTAGAACAATGCATAGCAATTCATGTCCTCCTTTTAACACTGCAAGGTTGTATTGTTAAAAGAGGGCTAAAGATAATAATCAATAGGGCATGAAATATTCAAAATTTAAATCCCTATAGCATTTAAATCACACTGAAATAAACCAATTCAGGCCCTCCTTCTAGCGCCAATATGTTGAGTGGTATTTTCACCCAATTGTGAAAGTACACTCTCCCTTAGGATTTGGGTTCCAAATCCCCTCTTGCAAAGAAGTTAAACAAACAACTTCTCCAAGGTCTCCGCTATATTTAGCATTTGCATATGTGTATTAGTAATCTCAAATAAAGATATTCAATTTAAATGCTTGGAACACCTTAGTGATTGCAAGTAAACTGTAAACAAGGGGCAATGTTGGTTTATTTTACCATGAAACTTTAGTGATTGTTCATTGAACCAAAATAAAGCAAATGTGAGTTGGCCCTCATATGACCACGATGTAGTACCTTAATTCTTTTTATCTTGAGGGTTTTAAAATAGATTTTATCTTGCATTAAATCCAAATATGGCTTCTTATCATGAAGATGAAGATAGCTTTCAATGTGATCGATAAACTATCCCTCTTTGGTGAAATAGGTTTTCACAAAGAGGCAATAATTTATGGCCTTAAATTAAGGGCTTTAAATGTCACTTTAACTTATCCCTCTTAGATGAAATCAAATTTTCATTAAGATGAACAATTAAGTGCTTTGAAGAAATGACCTTCAATGTAATACTCAAATTACCCCTCTTTCGTAAAATTAGAATTTTTATGAAGAGAGGGCAATTTTAGGCCCAAAAAACGGAAATTTGTGAAGTGCCATAAAACATAACTCCTTCAATGAAATTGGAATTTTCATGAAGGGAATGTCATCATAGGCTCATGAGCGTAACACAAAACTGAAAAAATGAAAATTGACCTTAAAATGGAAATTTTCTATTTTCGGATTTTTAAAATCTGTAATAAAACAGCAACTTCGATGAATTTTTAAAAATACTAAACAACTCCGAAAATGAAATTTCAAAGTGCGTATTGGAAGTCTGAAGTATAACCTACGCAATGGTGAAATTATTTTTGGATTTTGAAAATTTTTAAATGTTTATTTTAATGCCTGAAAATTAAAAAAAATTAAAATTTCTGAAAAAATAAAATGCAGAAAAATGAAAATTGAAATGCAGAAAATGAAACACATGATACATTCAGTTTGATGCTATCCTATTCCGGAAAAACCGAAGATGTGAGGTTTTCATGCATGCAACCTAACCTATTGGACTTGCAAAACAAGCACAATCCGGATAAGCTAAGTGTTGGCTTCTAGGGTTTTAAATGAGGTTTTCAGATTTAAACATTCGCATGAAGCAACCAAGAAACTTGCATAAACTCCATTTACAAGCCTAAAATCTGAAAAAGGGAAAAAAAAATAAACATTTAATCTTGCATGCAGAAAATGACTCCTCCTTTCTTGCCCATAAGATGCAACTTTCTGAAATTTTCTGCATTAAAATATATCTTTGTACATGGCAGAAATCTGGTTTTCTCAAAGAACCAGTCCAATGTGGAAGGAAAATATCCAGAAAAACCCAGTGCCAAGGCCTTGCCTTCATTCCTGCAATCTTCTCTGAAAAGTTTCCAACCCTTCGCTTATGTTTTGAAGCTGCCTTTATAGACTTCTGAAACTCTTCCTTTTCCTTCATTTGGCTTATGTTTCTTCATAACGCTTTCTTGCTTACGTTTTTCGAAGCGCTCCCTACACTATCCTTTGAAACCTTCTCTTATGATGAACTCGACGAAACCTTTTGATTTTTTTCATTGAAGACAACGACTTCCATATTTTATCATCATAAGCATAGTCCCCTTAACCATCCCACTATCCACATAATAACAAAAGCATTGGGAATCTTCCCACGTGGTAGCTGGTTTACCTAAATTTACACTTCTCCTGGGTGATGAAGACGTTGTCAGACTACTCATCTGAATGCGTCTGTTTCCCTTTTTTATATAATGCTTAACGTCTCTGCCCTATAACCAAAGCCTATCCCTACTTCTCCTTGAAATATTCGTAACGCTTCCTCCTTCTTTCACATGTGGAAACATGGGGAAATAGATGTATGTTCAATCCTGCATAACAGGTGAGGGCCACCTCGTTTAACGGACTTCAACATTCTTCAATCATTGTGTGAATTTCTGACCAACCTATTTTGGCTTCATTTGGCTTGCTTGCTAATGTACCACCATTTCTGCTAACAAACGCCTTCTTCTACTAACCGTAATGGCTGCGCCAAAAATTCCCTATCATAGCACATGATGCCTTCAGATTTCCACATCGTCCACGTGGCAGTCTACTCAATTAATTAAATGAAAATGGGTCATGCCCTGTAATGTTCGCTGTCGAGATTTTATCGAGCTTTACCTACACCATGTAAACTTCTACTATCGATGATGTTAGCTCAAGTTCCATCCATTGTTGTCTATCGCTGCTTCTATATCTTCTGGGTGAACAAGATTCCTCTGTATCATTTCACACTGCCTCATTAATATTGGGGATTAGATTGTGCTTCCACCCTTGTCTACTGGTAAAAGGACCACCACTATGCACCCAGTTGCTCATCCATGTCCGCAATCCGATGGTTCACTCGTGTCGTCCCTTCCAACAGACTGCTCTACTGTCATTGTTATCCCACTGTGCATGCTGGATCATCCACATCGGTTTGGGAAATATGCACAAATTTACCTTCGTAGCCCATACTTATCCTCCATGGACTATATCGACGTGTACCCCCATTACACTGTAATCTCGTTGTCGTTCACATTTCATCACGCCTGAACCACCGTTGCTAAGATGTGAACATCCCGCCTTGTTTTCAACTCCGCCCGACCACTGTCATAGAGGGCTATACATGTCCAAGGTTGCTTCCCTAGCTTTGCCTACATGGGTTGTCCATAATACGTCGTCGACACACTATTTACTTCACACCATTCATGTCCACCTGTGATGAAACTCCTACATTGCAACGTTGTTCGATATTTAAAGACATGTGGTGTTGACGTCTCTCAGAAACCATGGTGTGTGTCCAGTCTAAAAATGTATTCAATTCGGAAAAAATTAACAATGTAGATCATCCCACTCTGCCTTGGCTGGCCTCTAATAATATCGTGCATGATACTCCACTGCCAAGACTATTAAAACCATTTTCGTCTCCCTCGATCCGACGAATTCGATTATCCAAACTGGCGCTACGTATATTTTGACTACCACCTTTGATTTCTACTGCACTGTCCACATTTTACTATTTTCATTGTTGTCAAGCCTATCCTCTTTAGCAAAAAATCCCTGGATCTGCGCCCGAAATTCCTATTGCTGATTATACCGAGTCTAGCGATGTCCACCCCCGAGCGCTATTCCCAAAATGAAATTTGGCTACTCTGTTGTTGTCCCTTGCACTGTCATCAACCTCGATTTGGTAATTTCGATAATCCACGCAGTGGCTACGCTCGTCTACATCTTCAACATCTCTACGGATACTTACCAAATACGACCTCTTTCTATGTTTCACTTCCACTGTGGGTGTTCTCAAAATTAAAGCCGTGATTCTAGTATTTTCCTCCTTCGTTAGCTGGTGAATGTCCTGCATATGACCAAATATTAGAATTTCCAATCCAATTTAAGGCAAAAATAACAATAGCCCATGAGCTTGTTTTAATCACGTATTTTCCTTTTTTTTTTTAGTTTTAATATATATCGTTATCTTTTTGTTATATATATATAATTTTGATATTATTTTTTTTATTTTTATTTTTAAGTAATACTTCTTATACACATCCACCATGGAGATTGAACCCGGGTCACATTACCGATATGTTTGTTTTACTTTGTATAGATGTATATTAAAGAGGTATTAAGGTGGAATGAAGTTTTAACATAAAAACTTGTTTTATATATAGAACACAAGCTCATTATACATGAATGATAAAAACAAGAAATTTAACCATCACAATGTTAACAACAAAATATTAGCAATAACATTGCTAACACAACATTGACGATAAAAATCGTCGACAACAAAATGACATTAAAAATCGTCAACAACAATTTGACAAAAAAAATCGTCGACAAGAAATAGTCATCGACAATAAAATATCGTCGACAAGAAAAAGTCATCGACAACAAAATATCGTCGACAAGAAAAAGTCATCGACAATAAAATATTATTGACAAAAACTAATGATAAATGCAAATTCAAAACAAGCCGAGCATTAGACACTCGAAACCAACATGCAAACACCCAAATACCAAAAATAAAAAGGGGGGTCCCCAATTTTGGGGTACGTTGTGGAGCAGCCACAACAAGAGCATTTGGTGTTGGGTGGTGAGTAGTAGAGTATGGAGGTGGTGGTGTCTTGTATGAGGTTTATTGAAAGATCTAGGTATTCTCATTGAGACACACTCTAGCGATAGTCTTGATTTCTAGCTATGTGTTTCTAGATTTTTCAAGGGTGAGGTTTCCTTAGAACATGATTGGTATCATAAGTGATATGGTGGAGAGGGAGGTATAATTTTCATGGGTTCCAGCATTGTTGATACAAACCTATAAAGAGTTGCATGCATTGAGGATGAATCAACAAACAGGGTTGAGCTATAGTTTATTGGTACAACTATGGACATGGGAGCATATTATTGTGATGAGGTCAGTAGGAATGCCATATCAGGTGCATAGTCTAATGGGAGAGGATGCGTTGTATGTCTTGATGTGGAAGACATATATGGAGGAGTAGGTGTAGAGGCCACATGAGGATGATGCTCTATATTATCAAGGTGAGTTTGAGAGATTGGATCCCTAGGATATCACCTAGCATCCATGGAGAGAGGCAATATTGTGAGCAAAGGATGTGGGGAATCTCATTCGAGTTAGGTGAGGTATATGGATTATCAATCGATATCAGACCTAGATATAGTTCTTTCTATTTTTGTGTGTTGTGATAGTTTGGTTTGCGATAAAGATTACCTGACCTACTAGTGGTGATCTCAAGGATCATGGGAGATCATGGGTTATGGCCATAAGTGGACCCATTTTATGTATTACTGGATGAGGATATTATCATACAAGATATGAATTATGTAGGGACCATTCCAGAGTATGATTCATGGTGGGTGACCCAAATATGGGATCCTATATTAGGAGTGGTGGATGGCACAAGTGATGCGAAGACAAAAACAACTGATAAACTAGAGTGGGTTGTGAGTGGTACTATGGTAGAAATTTGTAGCTCAAGGATAGCATTACCTCTTAGGCTATGAGTGCATTGTTAAATAGATAGTGGAGCAAGTCCTCTTAGACAATGAGTGTATTTTTAGACAAATAGTGGAGCAAGTCCTTCAGGTACAAGAATAGAGATAGGTGCAGGAGATGTGTCACAGTAGGCTTCTAAGGAGATAACTGAGGGTGTATTTGATGAGCGGTTATGGTAGAATGATGTTGATGGCCTTATAGATATAGAGGTGATAGAGATGATGGAGGTAACACAAGCGGTAGATATGCTACGAGCGAGGGTGAGATAGGTAGAGGTATGTATGTTCAACAAAGAGGTTGCTTGGACCTTGGAGAGGATGGGAATAGCAAAAAAGAGAGATACAACCTAAGTGGATAGAGAGAGGATGCAACAAGAGAGATACAATGGTTGTGATACTAGAGAGGGCCATAATAGAGATGCAAATATTGTAGGGTGAGTGAGATGCCATGGTAGTAAATATGGCTAGAATCTGAGAGGAAATGGGGTAGCTGAGGGTGTAGAGTACCAAGATTGAGGACTTGCAATGAGAACGTGATGATGTTGAGGCTCTTTATATCTGAGAAAGGACTAGAAAAACCCTCTTGGAGTTGGATATGGTGAGATAAGCCTTGATTTTATTGTATTCAGGATCTCAATCTCATTCACATTCATGACAAAGCTAGAGGAGCACATAGTCAATTACTCCAACAGCACCCTAAGTTATGGAGGCTACAACATAATAGGTAAATGGGATGCATAGGATCATCAAGGAGCACAAGGTGGAGAGGGGATGTAGAGGAGCATTAAGAAGGCTCTGAGGATGCGTGAAGCAGAGTTGCATTTTAAAAAAAACACATACAATCCACTGAAAACCAGAAATGCTAAAAGGAGCCAAAGCTTTCCATTAATTTCCTACTAAAAATGAGGATCCCAAAAAGAAAAGCCCTTTTACAATTTCAAAAATTCCCACTTATGCCCTATTTTCTCTTTTTTTCACACCTAAAACTTGAAATTTCAAATTTCAAATTTGGGGCAACTTACGGAGGTCATAACTTTGCGCTCGTTGACCCGATTGACTATTAGATCATATTTCTATAAACAACATGAAACGAGCTAAGTGGTTCTATCCTTGGATCTTTGCACCAAGGATTGCGTCTAGATGAAAATCCTCAAATTTGACCTCTAAGACCTTTAAAAATCTCTTGCAAGAAAAACTAGTTTTACTAGTTTTACTAGTTTTTACTAGTTTTTACAAAATTAAACAATTACAATCTTTTTTGGGTGATGCAAGATCACTTTTACACCATTGGATGCTCCTGCATCAGACACCCAGGGTAAATTGAGAAGTGACCTTCACTTCTTTGTTGTTGGAAGAAAACCAAGGCGTTCAACCTCAACCTTCGACAACCAAGATGAATCTTCAATAGGTCTGCCCTTCCACTTAACCAGATATTCTACATACTGCCTGTTTCTTGTGATTTTGCCTACACGGGTATCTAGGACCTCTTCTATCTCTTCTATATCTGGAGTAGATGTGGGAATACTCCACAATTCTACAACTGGTCCACCATTATTGTCACCTTCATGATATTATACCAAATCTGAAATGTTGAACACAGGTGATATATTCAGCCCACTTGGCAATTCTACCTCATAGGTATTCCCTTAATCTCATTTCCCTATGACCCTGCATGGTCCAAACTTCTTCATTTGTATGTCAAAACAAAAAATGGCCATCTTATTGTTCTTGTTGTATATGTTGATGATATCATATTTGGTAGCAGCAAAGATGAGTCATGTAAAGATTTAGCAAATTAGATGCAGAAATAATTTGAAATGTGATTGGTTAACTTTCGTATTTCCTCGGGTTGCAAGTTAATCAAAATGATAAGGGCATATTTATTTCTCAAATTAAATATGTGAAAGAGATGCTAAAAAAGTTCACAATGGAGGATTGTAAGCCAGTTAGCACTCCCATGATGACAGGTTGCAAGTTGAGAAAGGATGACAAATCTCCACATGTTGATCAAACCATGTAGAGATCTATGATTGGGAGCTTATCGTACTTGACGACTACCAGACCAGATATTTTGCAAGCAGTATGCATGGTAGCATGATTTCAGGCTAGTCCCAAGGAGACTTATGTGACAGCAGTAAAGATGATTCTTCGGTACCTCAAGGGTACTATGGCATATGTGTTATGGTATTCGAAATGTAAGGACTTCACCCTTATTGTGTATTCAGATGCAGATTGGGCAGGATGTGTAGATGATAGAAAGAGTACCAGTGGAGGTGCATTCTATCTTGGAGACAGGTTGGTCACGTGGCACAGTAAGAAATAAGAGTCAGTCTCCTTATCCATAGCAGAGGTAGAATATATTACAAAGACAGCGTGTTGTACGTAGGTATTATGGATGAAACAAACCCTAAAATATCTTGGTATTAACTTCAGTGAGCCAATTTCAGTTAAGTGTGATAACACCAGTGCCATTAACATCTCAAATAATCCGATCATGCATTATTGCACAAAACACATTGCTATCCGATATCACTTTTTAAATGAGAAAGTTGCGAAAGGTGAGGTTAAGTTGGATTTTGTTTCAACAATAGAGAAAGTAGTAGATATCTTCACAAAACCGTTGCCCAAAGAAGTCTTTGAGCACCTTCGTAATAAATTGGGAGTGGTCACGCTTCCCAAGAATTTACTAGCTATCGGGATCACATTCTCAGGGGGAGCATTTGTGTATTTGTTTATCTTTTTGCTCATGTTTGTGATTTTTGCTAAGTGTAATAATTTTTTCTTGAGAATTTTGTGCATGGACTCAAGGGGAGTTTGCAGCAGCCCTTTGGTATTGTTGTTAAATGGGGAGAAGAGTTATAGGAAATTGCACGTGTGTTTCCAGCAATTCCAAAGGGGGAGATTATTGAGCAAGGTGCAGCGACAGTATTGTCATTGTTGTCAACATAGTCAGATAGATCGGTTGATGCAGTGAACAGGAGTTTAGAGATTATTCAGAGTATGTACAGTGATGTTAAATGCTTATGAGGATGTTTTTTATGTTTGGGTGAAGTTGTTACAGGTTTTTTGTGCAAATTTGAAAAAATTGTCATGTTAAATGCATATTTTCCAAGAAGACCGAAGTGGCCCACATACTAAAGATCAAAAGAGAAGCAAAAAAGCAAAGAGAAAAAAAAAGTGTCGCGATATAGCGACATGTTGCATTTTCATGGCCAAAAGAGAAGCGAAAAAGCAAAGAGAAAAAAGTGTCGCAATATCACGACATGTTGCATTTTTGCGGCCAAAAGAGAAGCGAAAAAGCAAAGAGAAAAAAGTGTCGCGATATCGCGACATGTTGCATTTTCACGGCCAAAAGAGAAGCGAAAAAGCAAAGAGAAAAAAGTGTCACGATATCGCGACATGTTGCATTTTCACGGCCAAAAGAGAAGCGAAAAAGCAAGGAGAAAAAAGTGTCGTGACATGTTGCATTTTCATGGCCAAAAGAGAAGAGAAAAAACAAGGAGAAAAAAGTTTCACGATATCGCGACATGTTGCATTTTCGCGGTCCAAAGCAAAGAGAAAATGCGAGGAAAAAGTGTTGCGATATCGTGAAATGTTGCATTTTCGCGGTCCAAAGCAAAGAGAAAATGCAAGGAGAAAAAAGTGTCGTGATATCGCGACATGTTGCATTTTTGAGGTCCAAAGTGAAGAGAAAGAGCAAGAAGAAAAAAGTGTCGCGCTATCGCGACATGTAGCATTTTTGCGGTCCAAAGCAAAGAGAAAGAGAAAGAAGGCAAAAGTGTCGCGATATCGTGACATGTAGCATTTTCGCGGGCCAAAGAAAAGAGAAAGAGTAAGAAACAAAAGTGTCACGATATCACGACATGTCACATTTTTGCGACTCAAAAAGGGCAGGCAGGTAGAGAAACAAAAGTGTCACGATATCGTGACATGTTGCATTTTTTCCAAAGGAACAGAGTAGTTGACAGTGCGTCTAATATTAGTGATGAACACCAGGATGGTGAAACTGAAGACTGCATAGTGACGTGGACCCATAAGGAATCTTTAATGATTTGAAATCATTTAAGATGGTCGTTACACATGCAAAGAAGCGGACGCATGCCCATGTGGAGAAAATGAAACGAAGAGCCTAAAAATAGAAACGAAAAGTCTTTTCGAAAACCAAAACAAATGCATGCACAAGGGAAAATAAAATGAACAGTCATGAAGGATAAAACAAACAATCATCAAAGGAGAAAACAAATGCATGCACAAGGGAAAAGAAAACAAACAATCATGAAGGAGAAAACGAACAGTCATCGAAGGAGAAAACAAATGCATGCACAAGGGAAAAGAAAACGAATAGTCATGAAGGAGAAAACAAACAGTCATCGAAGGAGAAAACAAATGCATGCACAAGGGAAAAGAAAATGAACAGTCATGAAGGAGAAAACGAACAGTCATCGAAGGAGAAAACAAATGCATGCACAAGGGAAAAGAAAATGAACAGTCATGAAGGAGAAAACAAACAGTCATGAAGGAGAAAATGAACAGTCATGGTATGATAATATGGTGTCAATTCTTTGCATATGACGTGTTTGACAAAATGCCTTCTCAATATATACAAAAGGAGTTACATAAAGAAGGTGTTTACAATTGACAAGTGGCGTATGAGAATATGAAAGGAGTTACAACTAGAGTTACAAAGAGAAAGGATAATTATAAAACGAGTGTTGCTTGGAGAATTTAAATGGTGATTTGAAATGTGGGCGATAAGCGTGTGTGTTTTGTGAATTGTGGTAGACATTGGGTAAGCAATAGACCAGTCAGGGTCTTGTAAAAGTGAAGGCATTTTTATGTCAATATTCTAGTTTCAAAATGGAAGTCCAAGTTGGTGCTTGGCATTAGGGGTTGGTGCTCCTTCCAGTTGGTGCTGGTAAATCAGGGGTTGGTGCTCCTTCCAGTTGGTGCTAGTAAATAAGGGGTTGATGCTCCTTCCAGTGGGTGCTGGTAAATTGATTGTAAAGTTGGTGCTTTGCAAAGGCTGGATTTGGATGGGAGTCCAAACAGTCATTTTGAGAAGCAGCCAAATTGGTGAACCTCGGTACATCTTGTGTTGTGTGATGTTCTCTTGTTATACTTACTTTATTTGGTTTTAATTTTTCATTGTTTTGGCTTTAAGAGTTGAAGATTTAAGTTTAAAAGAGCTACACTGATTCACCCCCCCTCTCAGTGTCATTGTGAGACTAACAACCTTTGGATATGTGCCCTAAGGTCATCATCACCTTTGGATCACCTCTTTGTCCTTTCCTTTGGATCATCATTATCTTTGGGTCCTTGATTTTAGGTTACATTTGGTTGATCATTACCTTTGGGTTAACCTCTAAATCTGCCTTTAGGTCATCACCTCTAGTAAATTACCACTAAATTATATTTTTGGATTTTTTTCACATATTTGAAATCTTCCACACAATTTTTTACTATAGTTCTTCCAAGCATTGCTTGGGTCATATTATTTTGATACATAAATCATTTGTTTCAAATTTTCAAGATATTTTTACATGGGAAAACTTACATCCTTCTCATTCATTAAACTCCATCTTCTATTATAGAAACCATTCAACATTTCTTTTACTTTATTCCATTCTAACACATTCATCTATCCATAATTCATATGTATTTTGTTGGTCACTTTATCTTTATGCCAACATTTTAATTGTGAGTGATTATTGTCCCCCATGCATATCACAAGTATGTAGGTTCTAAAATTTAGTTGCCATATGTCTAGATCTTCCATAGTGACTACAACAACTCACCCTAGGAACTTTTGCATGTGATTCTTTCTTCACAAATTAGATCTCATTACTTTCTGCTTTATGTATATATCCAAGGCCTTTATTATTTGGATGGAACTATAGGATTTTTCACACCTTTCCCATATTACTCCAAACCTATACCATCATATCCCTTTTTTCTCATATATTTTAATCAATTTCTTTGGTATGTTTTTTAAAGCATTCAATTTCTTCATCACCACTTTTATTGTTGTTAACATCATCAACAATGTTCAAACACCCAATTTCTTTATTTCCACTATGGTCTCTACCACTATTACCAACAACATTAAAATACCACACATCATCATCATAATGACCTTCAACATAATTTGAATTGTGTCACTTTCAATTTTAACAATATGGCCTTTGTCATAGCCAATACAACCATCTTCTACACAATATTTTCTTTTATCAACAATATTCAAATCACTTGTATCACAAGCTATATATTCCCTTTGGACAAGATCACATGTATCATAACAACCATCTACCATCATGGGCCTCAAATCACTAGTATCACAATTGAAATTTATCCTTTGAAGAAGATCACTTATGTCACAACAAACATCTTTCATCATGGGCTTATCCTTTAACTTTTTAATTATTTCAATTTTCTTTCTACATTTCACCTCAAGGATGTCAAGGGTAAATAGTTCCATGGGCATTCTTCTCATTGCACTAATAGATATTGTCACACCATTTTAAAAGTATCCTACTTCAACTTTCCTAAGTATTTCTTGTGAATAAGACCTTAGTTTTAAAAATTATCATCTTCACTATCTTTTGATGATACACTCTTTTGAATTTCCCCCTATTTCTTGTTTTCTTACTATCTGCTTTATTTCTTGGTTTTGACACTTCCTTGGCCATGAGGACCTTATATATTTTTCACATTCTTCTTCACAATATGGTTTTGATCCACCTTGAGCAACATACCCTTGTTGTTGTGGCCTTTATTGAGATTTATCTCTTTGATAATACCCTTATCCTTGTGGATATTGTGATTGAAATTGTTGATTCCTCTGAGAAGGCCTTCAAAATTGATCCCCATGAGTCATCATATTATATTTATAAAACTTGGTATTATGTCCTTTTACACAAATATAACAATACCACCTTCTCCATTGAAGTTAATTTTGTGACAAAGATGGGGTAAAAGGAACCTTTGAACCTTTTTAAGGTTTTTTATTAAAATAAGTGCATTATTGAATAACTCATATCTCAACTAATTGTCTACTTTATATTGTTGAAGGATATTTACCAATTCTTCAAATGACACACTTCTATTTGATACTTGAAGAGATATCACCAATATTTTGAATGATTAAGGGAGATCTCTAAGTACAACTGAGACTAAGAGCTTATCTTCCACCTTTTCTCCCATGGTGTTCAATATTGACTTCAAGTCTGCAATTCTTCAAAGGAATTGTTCAATACTCTCACCATCTTGGACCCTTAATATATGAAGTTGTGGTTAAAAAATAAAGGATTGTGGATTTATTTCTCCCTTCAAATATAGTGCAAATTTTATCACATGCATCCTTTGATGTTTTTGCTTTACTAATATGCATTAGCCACTCTAAATGTGATGAGCACAAGTACCTTTGCATATTTCTCATCATATTTTTCCTAGCTACAGACTCCTCAAGGTGAGTTTCATCACTAGTAACGATATCCCAAAGTTTTTCGACTACTAGTATTGTTCTCATTTTTGTCTTCCATGGTGCAAAATTTGAACCCTTTAGCAATTGAGATTCTATGGAGATTTTTGATGTAGTTATGGCAAAGGTTCCTTATATCTCCCAAAATAGGCCCATTTTCTATATACCACACTAGTCCTATATATCAATCCTTTTGATATACCCGCTCTTCCTATATACCCGTTAGTACATGGAAGAAGCTTCTTCTCTCAATATACATGGTTGTATGTAAGAGAACCTTAAGGTACATGCAATATATCAATACATGGTACCAAGGTAGTATTAAAAATAATTCATCCTATTAATGACAACCGCTTAAAGATAAATCCTCATATGTGGTCATAACTTCCTTATATACTTGGATTTTTTCAACTTCAAGATTTTTGTCTAACGATAGTAACAATGGGATAAAAATAGAGTGAAACAAAATATCGAAAAAAAAATGTGTTCTTATTCCTCCTTGACGATTTATAGGGTCAATGTTGAGACATTGTTATGGCAACTATATTAGGCTTTACATGTAATAACCTAATGCAACAACATTACTTGTAAATACAAGTCAGAGGCATCATTTATACCAAATTTTGCAATGTGCAAAGAAAATAATTTTATTTGTACAAAGATATTTTTTATACAAAAATTATTTTTAAAAAATAATATGTTGGTCACTATTGAAAATGCACTTTATTATAATAAAAAAATTACTTTTTTATTTGTAAAAAAAATCACTATAAGATCCTTTAAATTCAAAGACTTTTAGTTATCTTTCAAATATTTAGTCCCCTTTTTATTTTTTTAATGTTAATTTCCCACTCTTCATTTCATGAAAAAAATTGCCCACTAAAAAAAATGCCCCTATGTAGCTTTTATCTCCCTAATAAAAAAAAAAAACTTTTCCTTTTGAAAATTACCCTCTATGAGCTTTGAACTCACAACCTATCCTTCAAAATATTTGTTCTTTCTTTTAAATGTCAAATTGTCTACTATGCATTATGTGACATGAAAGGAAAGTTATCAAGTTTTTAAAAGGTACCTTGTAACACTGTGTTCATAAAAAAAATCTTTTTTCTACATAATTGTTTGACTAAACATTTACCAATCAGTTGCAACCCTCATTTTGTTGCATATTAATTTTTACTTATTCTAGGTTTGATCATTAGCTCATAAAGGAATCTACTTTGTGGTAAATTTCAACTATTGTGTTTTATGAAATGGATTAACCTAAGAAGTAAACATAATCACATGACATTTTATCTAAGTGTGCTTCTAAATCTATCAACAAAATGCATCTATCTCCATTTTTCTAAATTATAGCTTTAAAATTAATTTTCTACATAGAGGAAATTAAATAGCAATTACCAGATTTATCTCTAGAATTCCTCAAGCCATTTTTACCAAAATTTTCCAATATTTTTTTAACTCTTCACCAGTGAGGACCTTGCTACCTCCATGTCACTCGTTTGCTCATGAATGATGGGCCAAATTTACCTATACACATCAATATTGGAAATGTTCTACCACTTGGATATGGTTATGTTTGAAATTCATTAGTTAAGAAAAAGAAAATTCAGTGCTAGTGCTAGTATCCTTTGGGAATAATAAATGGCAAAAAAGTATGCTTTCTCTATGTAACTTTATCCCCATGTCTACTTTCATTTGTCTTAGGTTGGCATGACCAACTATGTCCCTTATGCTTCAATGATAGGATGACAAAACTCTTTCACACAAGCATGGCTCCTAGGGGCCTCTAGACCAAAACTTTGCGCACTATTGCTTTTGCTTAATATTATATTTGTAGGTAAATTCTTACATCTCCTCTTCAATTAAAACTTATACAAGATAGACTATAAGGACATGTCGTTTGATGGTGATGATTATTCCTTCTAAAAAACACTTCACAAACTCTCCAAGCTCTAATACTAGATGTTGGAAAATTTAAGGGGAAGACAAGCAATAGTGTTTTAGACAATATATTTCACAAAATATTTCTCAATATTCTAGAAATATTCTACCAATATATAGAATACATATTTAATACAATATGGTATCTCTTTTATTCAAGAGATCTTTGGTTTTTCACCTTCAACTCTTGTCTTTTCAACTTCTCTCAATCTTCTAATGGGAAAATTATATTCCCCCACATATGGGATGAAATAATTAACATCCTCCAAAATATAATGATTATATTTATATTACAACAAATAAATTCTAATAATAATTAGGTTTAACCCTATTGCTCTTTCTTTTCTTAGCACTAGGAGCACTCCCACTATTTTTGAGGATCATCATTCTCTTATTAAGCCTCCATTAAACCTTCCATCTAGTCTTCATGAGTATTTATTGTTTGAGTGTGATAGATTGAAGAAACAAATTTGTAAGCTTAGTTTTTCTTAACAAGGTTACTTCAAGACTCCTACAACATCCAAATAAAGTTGAATTAGTTACTTGAGCAATATGACAAGGACTTTTCCCATATAGAATACTCCTTGGATAGAAATTTCCAATAGATATCTAATGCATGACAAAAAGATAATCAAATGGGATCTAATATTCTATTGGATGATCCTCCACTTGTTGTGAATTTTTAGTATTGAGATTCAAGGCACTTCCAATGACCACCTTACAAACAAGAACCAAGGCCCTTATAGTATCAATATCTGAGGTACTATCAATGCATAACTTTCAGGCAAGGTCCAAGATTTTTCTAGTGATTGCCTTTTGGACATGATGTTGGTTGCTCTCATACTGTCCACATGCATACCTAATGCTCCATAGGATTTCCTCTAGGTATGGGTAGGCTTAATGTATAGTTTAATATTGAAATTGATTCCACTCTAACTAATGTTACATTTTACTTAAGTGGCCTCATGATGTTCTAGTTCCTAAAATCAATATCATGAACTTTGAGGGAAATGATCCTCATGGTTAGATATCCAAGACGGATTACCTCAGATTATTGAACCATGTTCTTAAGAACAATAGGGTAACTCTAGCCATTTCTAAGTTGGGAACCCATGCTCATCAATGGATTTTTTGGGAATGAAGGCTTGGCTATCATTTTTATAACCAAATTATAAAAATATTCTTGCTCAATTTTTATAAGGGTCTCTCTACCTATTATGTGTTTTGGTTAATGTATACAAATTAGATTGACATGGTGGTAAAGTATTATATTGTGTTCATGAGCTTCCTCACATATGCATATCATTTAGATCCAATCATGGTAGCATTTAGTCATGGTCTAAAGGGTAATATCAGGGAGGAAGTAGATATGCATTATTTATATACCCTCCATGATACTAAGTGTTTTGTTTGAATTTCTAATGTTTTCCAAAAATATTTCAAAACATACATTCACCACAATCAAATGTAGAAAATAAGTATAAGTGATTTAAAATATAGCAATAATAAACAAAGTAAAGAGATCACGAAGGAAAAAAATAAGAAGTAGAAGATGGGTGTCCATAGGCACCCTATTATATCACATTTTATTCACACTTACAATACCTCATTATGAGGTATTTATAGTGATACCAAATCCCCAATGAGAAGTTAATGTCAAGCTAACATTAACTTGACTTTAAGTTTAACTTTATTATAATAAATATCACCCTTTAAGTAAGGTTATCCATAAATGTGGATTAACCAATAACACTAAGTATGAAATATGAAAGGGATCCTTGGGCTTACATGAACATGCTCGTAGGTTTACATAAATGATGAATGCTTTTAGGCTACTTTAATAGTGCTCATAAGAACTTCTTCGACTTTTATCCTTAGCCTAAACAAGCTTGGATTACTCATATTTGAACACCCCCCCCCTAATCTAAGATATGGGAGCAAGGAGAGAAGGAAATAGAGGTAAATCCTTCCTCATAATGGATGTTTTAGTGGGCCTTCACTTTACCATATTTATTCTCATATTCACCATTAAAAAGCTTGTGTCTAGCCCTCAAGAATTCTATTCCAATCTTATTAAACCTTATAATGTAATTTTTAATGGAATGTCCTTCCCTTTTATAATAATTGCAAGTATTTGACTTATTTGAAAGCTTAGACTTTTCCTTAGACAATTGAGCCTTAGAATCCATTAATTTGAAGTATTTTTTATAAGTTTGTGTACAAGAAATAGATCCACAATTCTTCATTTCAACTTCATAATGGATTAGAAGCCTGAAAACTCCCTTAAGAGAGATGGGTTGTGGATCCTTGATAGTCATAGCATTAACATAAAAAACCAAATCAACTATATGAAATGGAGAAGAAATATTATAAGTAATATATGTGGAATATTATTCATCACTCTTTACCTTGCATCCTACCACAACTAGATCAACTTTTACAACTTTGAAGTGGGATATTAAAGAAAGAAGAAAGATTGGAAGTAATAGATTTGGCATACTCTTCATCACTATTCACAATGCTCATCATGCCCCTCTTCATAATTTCCCATATCAACTCTATAAATGTTGTGGAAGATTAATTAAACCCTATGACCATGATGCTACTACCTCCCCTCCCATTAGAGGAGACACTCGTAGACCTGTTGGAAAAGGGTGCCAACTATGGTAGCAAAAAGGGTGGAGTTTGACCTTATTACCATATCATCTACATTGGTGTGTTTAATGGTAAACCAAGGTACATGGACGTACGATGGCAAGGATGCATGCCTAGCACATGAAAGGAATAGTGGTTATTTTCAATGCCAAAATGAAAGGCAGGAAACTAATTTGAACTTTAAATTTTTAAGAAAAGAAGAAAAATGACATGTTTTTGTAGATATAAAATGTTATCTTCTAACAATGAATGATGTGGCTTCAAACCTCTCTCTACTACCATGTATGAATTTAAAATATTCTTCAAAACGTGAATTCACCATAAATCGTATGTAGAAAAGAAATAGAAGAAATTTAAAAGATAGCAATAGTAAATGAAGTAAAGAGACAAAGGGAGACAACAAGAAGAAGTAGAAGGTGGGTACCTATAGGAATCCCAATATATCATATTTTATTTACACATATAATACAAATGGATTCTCGTTGAGGAGTATTTATAGTGATACCAACACCCCAAAGAGAGGTTATCCTCAAGCCAAAATTTACCTAACATTGAGGTTAAATTCACAATAAAATAATAATAATAATTTACACCCTTTTAGTAAGGTTATCCATAAATGTGGATTAATCAATACCACTCAGGGTAAAATATGAAAGGGGCTCTTACGCTTACAATAACATGCTCGTAGGCTTACATAAATGATGAATGCCCGTAGGCTTACGTAATCACATGCTTAGGCTACATTAATAGTTCTCATAAGCACTTCTTCACATTTTTGACCTTGGCCTAAATAAGATAATATTACACATATTTCAACATGTTTATCCCGTGTTACTAAAAAGAAGCCCCAATTGCCTAGACTCCAACAATGGTATGGTTTCAATCCTTGTTGATCTCACTTCAATAAACATAATGAGGAATTCCCATGAGGGTTCATCTATTATAAATATTAATCATGTCATCCTTCGGATGAGGCACTAAGGAGTGGCATAACTTCTATATGGAAGCAGAGAAGGAAGAAGTCTTACAGGAGGAATTTTTTACCTTATTACAATAAGAGGTGCTAGTAGAAACTGAGGATCCTATGCAGATATTGATACTATGGACTACAAGCTCATCATATTATTAAGGTTAAAGGCTTCACAAAGAGACAATGGACTAATGTACTAATTGATTTAAGTAGACTCATAATTTCATTAATAGAAAGATGACCACAGCCTTAGGATTGTATATCAATGATTTGAACTAGGACAAATTCTATGTTTTGATTGTCAATGGGGGTAATTTTTAATGTGTGTATTATACTTTTTGTCTACCTCTAGATGGATCCCTATACTTAGGTCAATAACCTTTATGTAATGGATTTGTAGGATTTGGATGATACCTTGGGAGCTCAATGGTTCTCTCAATTAAGGGATGGTACTTTGAACCTATAGCAGTCGTATGTACAACGAATAAAAATGACAAGGCCATCCATTTCCAAGTTATAAAACCCTTGCATTCCAAGGCTTTTAGCTTCCACTAGAAGGAGATTTTTTTGAATAAGTGTAGAAAATCTAAATTTGTTAAGGGCCAGCAATTATTTTTAGATCTTTCTTCTTACATGTAGTCTCTTGTTGATAAATATGCTTTTGTTTTTGACAAGTATAGGTACCTTCCACCTACACAGATTCATGATTATGTCATCCACATTGTTTCAAGAAGTCATCCATCCAACATTCATCCTTACTACTATCTCTAGCCCAAAAAGTCAAAAATAGAGAAGCTAGTTCAAGAGATGTTGAAGTAGGATATTATCCATCCTAGTACCAGTCAATCATCTCTGGTGGTCATGGTTAGTACAAGGAAAATTCTTAGCATATGTTTCCTAGTTATTTCCCACTCAACAAGATTATACTCCAAGATAAGTTTTATATTCCTAATATTTATGGTTGTTCGATGAATTGCATGGTGCAAAGATTTTTGTCAAGCTTGATTTGCATTTTGGGTTTAGTCAAATTTGGGTTAGATAAGAGGATATATCTAAAATTAATTTTTATACACACGAGGGTCATTATGAGTTAATGGTCATGCCCTTTGGTCTTACTAATGCCCCTTCCAATTTCCAAAGCTTAAAGATTTTTTTCTTTCGTCTCCTTCTTCAATTTTCACTTATCCTTTTTTATGATATCCTAGTTTATAGTAAGTTTTTATGATATCATAGTTTATAGTAAGACTTGAGCAACCTATTTGTTTCATGTTGAATAGGTGCTCCACCATTTACAAAAGAAACAATTATATGTCAAGCAATTCAAATGTTACTTCAGGGTGTCTAAAGTGGAATACTTGGGTCACATTGTGTCTCATGAAGGCATCAAGGTGGATCTCAACAAGTTCAAGGCCATGCAATATTGGATCCTATCTAAATATCTCAAGAGTCTTAAAGGATTATTATGTCTTATAGGTCATTACAAGAAATTTGTCTAGTGTTATAGGAATAATTTAGCTCCTCCAAACATTTCTTACCAAGAAGGATGTATTTGTCTAGTCTGATGAGGCTACCAAGCTCTTTAATAAATTAAAAGAGGCTATGTGCAACACCATTGCTCCTAGCTATTCTTGACTTTAGCAAACCTTTTGTTATCGAGTGTGATGCTTTAGGAATTGGTATGGGATTATTTTGATGCAATAAGTACATCCTCTAGCTTTTGAAAGCAAAAAACTCTTGCTCAATAATCTAGGTCTTTCCACTTATAAGGAGATGTTAGCCATCTTGCATGTTGTGCATAAATATAATCCTTATTTTTCAGGTTGATATTTTATTATAAGAATAGGCCATAGTAGTTTTTATCACTTCTTGAAACAATGTCTTTCTTGCATAGAACAAAATAAATGGCTGACCACACTATTGGGGTATGACTTTGTAATTGAGTACAAGAAAGGAAAGGAGAATGTGGTGGTGGATTTTATTTCTCATAAATATCAAGAATCTATTGATGTCAATGCTATCTTCAATTCCCTTCCTTGGTGGATCTTCCAACTTCAAGAGGAAAGGAAGATGAATCTTGATATTGTTTGTTTCATCCATGATGTGGAAGCTAGTAACCTACCCACTCCCTTATTATCATGTGTTGATGGTATTCTCGAAAAGAAGGATCATAATTATCTATCCTCAATGTTAAGAACATTATCCTTTAGGAATTACATGCATCATTGTTCGTAGGGCATTCTAGGTTTCTTAAAACATATCAACAACTGAAGGAATCCTTCTCTTAGAAATGCACAAAAGTAGATATCAAGAAAATTGTGGCCAAATGTAATGTGTTCCAAAAGAATAAGAGAAAATAGTTAAATATCTAGGCATGTCGCAATCCCTTCCTATCTTAGATCGATAATGGGAGCACATCTCCATGAAATTTATTAAGGGTATTCCCAAATTAGAGGGAAAAATAGTGATTTTGTGGTGGTGGGTAACCTTTTGGAGTATGCTCACTTTCGTGCCTTGCAACACTCATTCATTGACAAGGTAGCCAAGGTATTCCCTTACTCTATTTTCAAATTGCATGGTATGCCCAAGTTTGTTGCCTATGATTATGATCCTATTTTCACTAGAACTTTTAGAAGGAATTATTCACTCTTAGTGGTACTAAGTTTCACATGAGCTCTTCTTATCTCCCTTGGTAGGATGACAAAACTAAGGTTGTGAACAAGTATCTAGGTACATACCTTTATTGTTTTTCCCAAGACAAACAATATTAGTGAATTAAATAGCTTCAGATATCAAAATAGTGGTATAATAGTATTTATCATTTTCCCTCAAGATGTATCCATTTAAAGCATTGTATGGCCAAAAACCTCCATCTATGGAGGTTTCAGGCTCCTCCCAAATGGCATAGGTAGAGAATTTTCTCTAAGAGTGTTGAATTGTCCTCCAACTTCTCAAAGATAATACTTCTCAAGCACAAAATCATATAGCAAAACTAACACTACTCTAATGACAATTTGAGGTGGATGATGTGGTCTTGTGTATCTCTATTCATTGTAGTCCTTAAAGACCAAGGCAAGTAAAAAATTTCATCCAAGCTTTATGGCCCTTACTAGGTGATTTGCCAAATTGAGGAGGTGGCATACTAGTTTGAGCTTCCTCCTACTTTTGAAATCCATCTTGTTTTTCATGTTTCTTATCATAGCAAGTGATTGGTCAAAAAGTGTAATCCCAAATAGAGCTTCCAATATTATATGAAGGATAAGTTGACCTACAATTGAAGGTAATCTTACAATATTAAGTCCAAAATCTATGGTCTCACCAAGTATATGATTTCCTCAACAAGTGGAAGGATATTTGGGATGAAGATGTGATGTGGAACCAATAAGCATTTTATGGTTTTTTCCAACTTTGAGATCTTTTTGAGGGATGAGCCATGTAATGACTCCAATATAACCACGCCGACTATCATTATTATTAGCTCAGGCCTTATGTTAGGTTAGTCAACCCTTGAGTAATAGGGTTAGGGTTTGTTAATTATGTAAACTATAAATAAATGAGTTATGTTGTACTTGGATTATCATTCATACTTATAATCTTCTATTGCCTCTGGTGCACATAATAGATTTTGTCCTAAGGGACTACGAGACTTTGCCCTCTCGAAGTGGCCAAGATTTTTTTGAGACTAGGAATATGGACCTGTTACTTATTATTGTGATTTACTTTAGTGGGACCTGAATTCTATTCTAGTGCATGTTTTTCTAATATTGCATTTATGATATTTACCATTGCTATTGTTATTTCTAGAAGTTGTTTTGTTACTCCCCTCCTAGATGAACCCCCTTTAAATGATTAGTAATATTCTCCAAAAGTTCCTTATTGATAAGCTAATACACAAGTCCAAAAAGCTTGACCAAAATCAAAAAATTTTATGAGTTTAGTATTCATAGAAAAATTCTCGCTTTGTAGTCTTAAACACAAGCCATATTTCCCCTAAACAATGAGCCACCACACATTTTTTATATTTGAGTTTTGAACTAGAGAATATTTGAGGAAGAATCTTTTTAGAAGAGAAGCAATGAAATATATTGAACTCAATGACCACTTCCATTTAGTTTATTTGTAAATATTTTTACAAGTCAACCAAATACTCATTGAACTTGCATATTAACCCTTTGATTTTAAAAACCATTATATCATACTCAATTATCTCATCCGTGATAATCACTTTTGATGAAAATTTTACCATTTGGATAGGGATTGGTATATATTTGTAATTTTTCCCTATCAAAACATCTTGACTTCTAACTAGAGAATTTACCTTCCATGTTGCCTAACATTTCCTCATGAGCATCCTTCATTCTTTGAATTTATCCAAATGTCTTGAACAAGAACTTGAAAAGTGAGGATCCTTCATTGCTACACTCGCTTGTTGAATGAACCTTCTTTAAACAATAATTAGTCAAAATTAAATATTAAATGTTATAATATTTGTGTAAGATAATAATTTATGTATAATATTAATATAAAAAGGTCCTCATCAAAAAAATAAAAATAAATTAAATATAGTAACAATTGCATTTGCTTATTTTTTATAATTATATCACGATAATTTAACAAACCACATAATAATACCATATCATTAACCAGGTTTAAATTTAAGGCTCCACAACAAGATTCCACATGTTTAAACATTTAAGGTCACGTCATTTAATTAAAATTTACTTCTATTACAATTAAACATTTTTTAATTAATTTAATATTTATTTTTATATTAAACTTTTGTCATGTAAAAGAAATATTTTATAATTTCAAATTCAAATACTTTAACATAACATTGCAATATTGTTATAATTTCAATACTTTTTATGCCTTTTATGTGAAAATATGTATATTTTAAATTATTAATATTTCTTAATTAAAATTGATATATTTTTATTAAGAAGTATTAAAATGGGAAAAATTTACATTAAAAAAAATTATTCTTGTTTTAAAATTTGAATTTTTTAAAAGTTGATTCCATGTAAATTATTTGTCACATGTACCAGCATTTCCAAGATTCTGCCTCCATTAAAATTGAGCGAGCAGACATCTATTTTTCTTTTCTTTTGTTGACAATATTAATAATTATTTATACGTCCCACCATCTGGCTATCAAACCATGTCTAAACTCACATTTACCACCTCTTTTAGGCATTTAGTTGCCAGAAATCATTAGTTAGAATTCAAACCATGTCTAAACTCTAAACATCAGCAATCCACCAGTCATATGAAAGATTCGCTTTCACTTTTTTTTGCCTGAAATTTCTCAATATAAACAAAACAGCCACCTGTCTCAATCCAAGACCTGGTCAAGATGCAGATGTCCCTTTCAAACCTCACATAGAAAGCAATATGATAAAAGGCAGTCCAACGATTCCGATTTCCACGACTCACACATATTGCTGTCCTCTCCTAATTCCCCTTTAGAGTGGACGGTACACTGTTCCATGTTGTCTGAACATGGCAAGATTCCGAAGCTATTATTGCATGTCAATTCACTGGATAGTGATGGGCCAAAAAAGACGTTTAGGGAAAGCCTTGTGTTTTAAGCCTTGATTGCTTCTGCCCTGAGTTACTCAACTAAAAATTCATGAAATGGAGACTGAGCTTGCCCAAAGTATCTCCCAGGTAACAATAGTTCTGCTGAGTAATACTCTATACTGTATGAATACTTGGAGTGTTTTGGTTTGTCATTATGTATTTCAGGTTACTTCTACTCTGGGGCTTAGTTTTTACTGTGAGCTATTCTAGAATTGGGTTCTGATTTATCACGCCCCTCCCAAAGGAGTCCATTGCATTTCATGGTGAGCGTCCATGTAACTCATTATGTTTGATGGGTTGATAGTGGTTTATAAAGATTAGGGTCCTTTTTTAAGGTTATGTTTAATGGATTGATAATGGTTTATAATAGCTTACAGTCAAGCCAGACACCTTTTCAAGATTAATATTTTTTTTTATTTCAACCCTCTGACCAAGCTTGTGGCAAATTGAGTCTTCTCAATTCGACTAAATTCTTACATAAGTTGTAAGACTTTAAATGTGGATCAAATTACTTGTCTGTAGTGTAAAGCAATCACTTAATTCAAGTGGTTGGTAGCAGCCTGGAATTATATATCTCAATGGTGGCTATCGAAAATGTATTTTACAGTGTTAAATTTTGCATTGAATGTAAATTGTTACATCGTGTAAAGTGACTTGACCGTCGGACTCACAACAGATGCGTCTATAAAAAAAATACTTAACATGGTATCTCTACATAGAAACAGGGAAAGAAAAATTAGTTTCATCAGGGCTTATAGTGAGGTTTTATAAAGGATGCTAAATTTTTAATGCAATGATGGTATGCATTGTTTTGAGTTGTTGTGAAGTGCTTAACAATTATAGTCGTTATAGAGGAAACTATAAACCCTTGCATATTTTTGAACTTTGTCAAAGAGTTAAAATCTTGTATCCTTAAGAAAACTTGGAAAGGGGTCCCCTGATAAGGCTTCTTAATGATTCTATTAGGTAAAGACCCACATTTATAGGAGCAAGGTTATGAAATCAAATCCTCAAAGATGATAAAAATAATGTCAAGCATTGTTTCAATTTATTGCCAACCCCTTCCAGTTAGACACAAAGTGAATATCTCTCTATTTGACAGATGTATTACAAGTTGAAAGCCTACTTCCAGAAATCTACTTCTCAATAGTTCCACATAAAATCAAGGTTGTCTATGTCCACACAGAACCAACCTCTTACATGGTGGTAAGCCAAGTCTTGAAACCTATCAGCGGCCCCTTAGCTGAATGTGGAATCTGTGTAAGTCCTTTCTGTATTGTTGATTTTCCATTCTTGGTTATTGTGCACTCACCATACATGGATAAATTTGTGCCTATCTTTTAGCTGTACTGTGCAGTAGATTGCTTTGCTCACTTGTTGTCCTCGCATTGAAATCCCCTATTAAAATCCTCCCTCCAAGTTTGGAGTATGATGAGATGTCTTTCTTTAAATTTACATTTAAATCCTCATAGTCCATCTCACGTTTTTTTGTAGGCTTTCAATGTCTATGGAGCAAAATAGCAAGCTACAATTCTAATAGTTCTTCTTTTTCCCTTATTATAATCCAAATGAAGGTTTATTTGGGTTTTCATTCTCCAACTGAATATTATTGCCCCAAGTTTCCTTTATCAAACCATTATTTCTCCATCCCTTGACCCAAGTTGAATTGGATTTGTTATTTACTCTCTTTGGATGCACGTAAATTCCTCAAAGGTCAAGGTTCTTAAAGAATGGTCCACAGCCACAAAAGTCAAAAGCCTTTTTGGGTGGCATCCACTTATAGGAAACCCATTTATCATTATTTTGAATAACACTCCTTTAATCAACACATACAAAACATTACTAAACTTATTTAGGGATTTTAGGCCCCCAAAAAACATAAAATAAAATAAAACCAACATTTCAAAGCCTCCAAGATGCTTTTTCTCAAAATTTGTGCTTGCATTCTTTGTAGCAACCTTTTCAAGTACAAGGACAATGAACAAGGTGGCAGATCTCTTTAGTTTTCCTCCTTTGCATACTACCATCTTATATGTGAGGTGAAGTGATTTTGTCGATTTTGGAGCCATCTTCGTTTCCTTATACCAAACAACATTTGGTGACCAAATACATTTGCTGTACTGTACCCTTGAAAACAGTATAATGCATGATCTCAAATTCTCAACCAACCATTGATGATTACAGGTGCAGCTGCTCTCTATGCAACCAGTACAAACTTTCCAATTGGAAGCTTGGCCTATATCAGTCTCTACAAGCACCATATCATCCATGAGAACTGTTTTTTTGGTGGATTTCAGAAGTGATTTTGATATATCTGATCACCATGACTATATCTTGCAATAGTACGTCATTTTTCTATAATGGTGATCTTAAGCCTACATCAAAACCATTGATGCCATCACTGGTCAAGAGCCTTTCTTCTAGAACATAAGGACATATTACAGGTTGCCACTAACCATTTTTGCAGATCAAGATTGTTGATTCTTCACTCTCTTTTGACAATCAAATACAGATTCTCTACAGCTTTTAACCTTAAATTGATACCTAGAAGAAAATTGAAGACCCTTGTGCATTTTGCATACATGGCAATAACTAACAAGCACTAGAATAAGCATCTCCACATCATCCAACATTGTAGTCATAGAATGCCACATGTTTCCAAGTGTTACACTGTTTTTTTACGTGTGATATAAGCTTCAGCCTCATGTACATTATGAACTCCTAAATACCTTCCGTGGTCATTCCATTGCAAATGAGAAAAAGAGTAGAACAAAGCTCCAAATTTTATAGAATGCTTAACATAAGGACAGCCAAAGTGAAATATATTCTTTACTGAAGTTGGGCAAAATACAAATTTTTAAATCATAGACTTGGGCACAACACACTTCAAGAGGGAAAAAGGGATATTGCAATGCTTATAATGGCAAAGATTATAAACCAAAACTTTGTTATAATTCTCATCATGTGTCATGTTTTTATATTATGCTTTTATGTTAGTGCATATAACATTCAATGCCACATCTAATATATAGACCAGTCATATTTGTATCTGGGACGTATTGATGATACTTGGGTGGTGTAATGCCTTAATACTGGATTCTATTCACTTGTTACATGTGACAAGAGGACATGTGAAAATGAACTTTTATAAAGACAAACTTTCTTATCTTTGATATAACCATTTCTATTGAACAACAAACTGTGTTTTTCTTTCTTTTTGTCTTTAAAAAAGATTTGGTTATATGGGGTTCGAACAAGCCTGCCCAGTATTTCATCATGACTACTGTCAGTCTTTCAAAAAACCACATTCTCGTAGTATTACAACAAACTGTACTATCATGGGCTGCCTTATTGCAGGAAAGTCCATCACAATGCAAGGATTTGAACTCAGGTTGCTCTCATAAAATTGCATCCCATTTACCATTGCTCCACAATGCCTTGGACCCCAAGAATTGTTCTTTCATTAAGCCAATCCTTTTTTATTTTTTGTTGAAGATTTATTGTTGTATATGATCTGATAAGTGATAACCACTATGGTGTTTCTCATGATTGTTTTATAAGATTGTATGTACAGCAATGTTAAATGGGTGTCATTTTTCTGCCTTATGTTCTCTTCCAACCTTGTAATACATTCCATTTTACAGGTCAACAATCTGGAGAAGAGTGGCACCTCTTTAGTGCATCCATATGATGAGTATACCCAAGATGGCTCTGTCGATATTCATGGAAACTTGTCACTAAGGAAAAAATCAGGGAACTGGAAGGCATGTCCGTTTATTTTGGGTACGTGTCATTTCATCTTATTGGAAACATTAACACATCTTTGACCATAATGCAAACTTTTCCAAGAAGTGATTATTATAGATATGTTTGTTTATAGACTAATTAGGAAATAGCTAGTAATTTTTTAGATGTGATTTCAAATTTGATGGAGATTGCATACTATGTTTGGATACTAGCAATTGGGATGTCATATGTTCATGGTTCACAAAAAAATTCTGATGCAGGGAATGAATGCTGTGAAAGATTGGCATTCTATGGAATCAATATAAATATGGTGAACTATTTAAAAAAGTGTTTCCATCAGGGAAATTCTACTGCAGCAAATAATGTGACCAATTGGGCTGGAACCTGTTCCATAACACCTATAATTGGAGCTTTTATGGCTGACTCATATTGGGGACGATATTGGACAATTGCTGTTTTTTCTATTATATATTTTATTGTAAGTTTTTGTTTGTCCCTATGTAGTGCTTTTCTTTCTTTTTTTCTCTTCTTTGTTTATTGAACTATCTGTTAATGTTTATAAGCATTTCTTTTTTTCCCACTTTACATTTATGTTGTCGTATCATACTTCAAGAATTTGCTTGCAAACATAATCTTAAAAATTAAACACATCCTAGCTGAAGGCGTTCTATTGTTTTTCAGGGAATGTCATTGTTGACCATATGTGCATTGGTGCCTAAACTAAAGCCTCCATGTGAGAATTCAAATGTTGACTCCCATGCATCAACTGCCCAAGTTGGTGTTTTCTTCTTATCACTTTACCTGGTTGCATTAGGAACTGGAGGTATCACACCATGCGTATCATCATTTGGAGCAGACCAATTTGATGAGATTGATGATGTTGAAAAGAAAAGAAAGAGTTCATTTTTTAACTGGTATTATCTTTCAATAAATATTGGTGCCCTTGTAGCTAGCAGTGTTCTTGTCTGGATCCAAGACAACGTTGGCTGGGGTTGGGGTTTTGCAATTCCTACTGTAGCCTTGGGACTATCTATACTTAGCTTCTTTTCAGGCACTGTACTGTACCGACATCAAAAGCCAGGGGGGAGTGCTCTGACTCGAATAATCCAGGTCATGGTTGCATCATTCAGGAAACGATGTATTCGAATTCCAGAAGATAAGTCTTTGCTTTACGAAGTTCAAGATAAGGAGTCTAATATTCAAGGAAGTCGGAAACTTGAACACACAGATGAGTTCTTGTAAGATCACTAAAAGATTTCCTCCAAAAGCTTATATTTGTTTGGAAAATGTTCTACTCATACACTCAAAATATTTTAGATTGACCAGTGCATAGTTACGCAGAAAACATTATTTTCTGAAAAATGAGGTTAATATAATTAACTGTTTTTGGTCTCTTTAATATCAATTTCTCTAGTTACTCAAAACTCACTTAAAGAAAGGTATTGTTAGAGTTAAATGTTTGATAGTGTTCAACTTCAATAACTAGATTTTAACAATTAGATGGACAACATTGCTTACCAAGGAGATGTCAAATAGGCCTGTGCATTGATCAAAATAGGGCATTGTGAGAATTACCATCTACTGGTCCCTCTCACTTCCATTGTAAGGTTTTCATGGAAAGTATGTTGGTTTGTTCATCCGTTAGTAAAGTTTGAACTAACTTATCTTTCTAGATGTGCATCCACTGTGACTAAGTGCTTAGACAGATAAAGAAAACAAGTAAACTCAAATGGCTGAATGGGTAAACAAACATGGGCAACTGAGCATAGACAATAACCAAAAACGGATCTCCTAAGACCCTTGAAAATTTTCAGAACTCCGTGTATCTCTAGGCTATTAGCAAGCTGTAGGGTGTGTACGTGTGCACATAATCTGAGAAAGTGAGGACCTTGCCAAGGCCCTTGGTTTGGGATTTTAGTTAAAAGCTCTTATCCCTAAATACAAGTTTATGTGTTCAATTCCATGTGTGGCAGTATTACGAGGCTTGCTTTGTTTACACAGAGGAAAATACCTATATTTACTGTTGCCACATTTTGCACGGAGTGCCATGTCTTCGTTTTTCTTGTAAGGATGCTGCTCTCCCTTCCCTCCTCCTCCTTTCCCTTTCTCCACTATCCCCTTTCTCCCCTTCCATCAGTTTCATTCCCTTAATATCCCCCTTTTTCCTCTTTTACTTTCTTCTGTCATTTTCCCCAAAAAGAGCAAAAGGCCCCTAAAAATTCTAAGTATAAGAGCGCAACCCGACTTCGCAGCGAAGTCGGGGTGCGCCCTTAAGTTTGAGCGCACTTGGGGAGCTGAAGTGTGGAGAAATGATCAAATTTGGCTAAGTACAAGAGCGCAACCCGACTTCGCAGCGAAGTCGGGGTGCGCTCTCATTTCTGTGCGCACCTGGGAAGCAGCGGACCCTTGAAAATTCTAAGTGTTGAGTGCGCAACCCGACTTCGCAGCGAAGTCGGGGTGCGCTCTCATCTTCATGCGCAGTCGGAGCGGTATGAGCAAAATTGGCTAAGTGTTGGGTGCAACCCGACTTCGCAGCGAAGTCGGGTTGCGCCCACTTACTTGTGCGCACTCGGGCAGAATGTTGAAGGCAGCTTGAAAATTGTCTAAGGCACGGAGGCCTCCCCAACTGCGCTACTTCCCCCTTGCGCTGTCTAATTGCGCTCCAATTCCGAGCGAAGTCGGGCATGAAAGAGAGACGAGATTCCAAGGCAGATTCGTCCCTTATTAGATTTTGACAAGTGTCCAGCCTCGGGATTTGAGTCAGAGATGTGACGGGTGGTGTGGAAGCGTGAACCGAATTATTGTACCGCAACTACCCTCATTCAAGCTGACTCGAAGTTTCATCTACCGCAGCTACCCTCATTCAAGCTGACTCGAAGTTTCATCTACCGCACTGCCACGTAGCTGCCAAGTTTTTAGGTGGACCTTGTTGCAAGTACAGTCCATATCTTCAGAGGTCAACATCAGCCGCTTTTTTGCCACTTTTGTCAACTTTGTCAGCTATTGTCAGGTCTGGGATCCTGTGCCCGAAGTTGTAATTGGGGGGAAATTGCACTATAAATAGTTGCGCCATATCATTGTAAAGGGTGGAAGGGGGATATATTGCTAGGGAACCATTGTAGCTGTGCATTTGCTTCTGAATACAAAATACACTTGGCTCTATTGACTGTTCTTGTTCTTTATGCTGCCTCTATTTAGCATTTCTGCCTCATGTTGCTTATGTTATTGCTTATTGTTATTCTGCTATCTGGATATCGGTATTTGATAGTTAAGTATTCTTGGAATGCATAATTAGAGGATACATAGAATGAATGACATTGGTAGTCTCTGTAATGTATTCTGTGTTTAGTTGCTGTTAGTAGTGGTGATGATAGTTTTTGTGCTGCTTATCCTCCCCACCCAATACAAATACATTTATATTTCTTTCTGCATTTATAATTTCTTTCCTGCACTCTGAGCTGATAGACAACCGAGAAAACATAGGAAGTTGGCCTCCTCCGGAGATTGGCACGGAAGGCATTCCTTCCTTCCGGCCTTTCAATCTGTTTGGGCGAATCTAGGGCGCATTACACTAAATCCTATCCTAGTGGCAGATTCGTAACCAACAGTTTCTCTGGCACGCCAAGTGGGACACGAAAGTTTCCCACCCAAAACAAAATCGAAGCATTGGTGTTCGCTTCATTACTGTTAAATCAGAACACCTGGCGACTCTGCAAGTACCTGAATATCCTCTGAGTCCGTGAGACCGGTCCAAGCACCTTCATGCATACAAGAAGGTGGAGAGCAAGGAATCCGGGAAACTAGCCTGATCTCTACGAAATTGACATCAACGCTCTTGGAGAGCGCGTAAGGCTGGCTGACTACCAAGCTCGCATAGACGAAACCGAAACCGAAGTCGAAGAGGCCGAAGTTGAAGAGCAACCTACAACTTCGGACAGCACCGATACCGAGTACACGACCGGAGGGGAAGAAGACATGGTTGCCCAGCAAAATGATGACGACCTCTTCCCAGCGGTTGACTCCACAGGGCCCTTGGCTCTAGTCGGACAAGAGGTTGTGCCCCCCGCTGCCTTGAAGTCCATCCCTACTTACGATGGCTACGACAAAACGGCATATGAGCACATCCAAGACATTCTGGCCTTGGCTGCGCTACACTCTATTACAAATGAGAGTGTCAAGACTCGCCTATTGGCTCTTTCTCTGAGGGGGAAGCTTCTCTACTAGTGGAGATCTTTGCCAAAAGGATCTATCACGGGGTGGCCTCAGTTGGCAGGCAGGCTCGTAAAAGGATGCAACGAGTCTGCCGACCCCTCTTCATTGTTGCATCAGTTTCAGAGTATCCAACGCCACCCACAAGAGGAAATATCAGACTTCAACATAAGGTTTGCGAGGTCCTGGAAAAGAGTACCCCGCGAACTGCGACCTTCGGCAGGTCAAGCTACACACTATTACCTGAGGTCCTTCAATTCGGATATTTGATACTTTCCCTGCCCTATACGAAGCTGCCCAACAAGCAGAATTAGACATAATCTCTATAGGCAGACTTCCGCATAGAATGCAGCCTCCCATTTATCCTGATTTTCCTCAGTCCCAATATCCATCGGCGTCTGGTGTAATGCCATCATCCTCAAATCAGCACCCCCAGCAGCCATGGAATCCAACACCGATTATAAACCCCTACGGTCAGCCTCAGATCCATTATCCTAATCCGCCACCTCCACCTCCGTAGTATCCCGCACTCCTAGCTCCCCCTCATTACGCGGCGTATTCTGCACCTTCGCCATTAGCTGCAATACCTCCGCCGGCGCCTGCAGATAACGATATTCAAAATAAAATCCTTCAGGAGGTACGGGCTCTGGCCTCTGGGTATCATACTATTTCCAACGATATGACAATAATGAAGAAGAAGCAAGCCCAGATGGAGTTCCTTCCAAGGAGACCATATCCTCCTCCGGCGCTAACAAAAGATCAAGCTACACAAGCTCAAAGACACCCCCCGGCAAGGAATGCTGCCAATGAGGTTCAACCTGGCACTTCTGACCAGGTTAACTGGTGCTCCACATGCAACGATCCACACTCAGAGGAGAGTTGCACGCTGCATTAGCATTATCTTCAGACCCTTGCGGGTAGCGCCATGGAGGATGAAGCATACATGATCCTGGACGATGAAGGCAACTTTGCAGTCCCAGAAGAAGATCCTGCGTTGCTCTTGACCAAGGAAGGCAGAAAGCCCATTGAGGTTGCCACGGCCCAAACAAAGCCGTTGAAGATATACCCCAGAAGAGAGAAGGCGCATCCTGCTGGGCTACCACCTGACAAGTCACCTTGGCTCCCTACAGCCAAAGAAAGGTTCCCTACGCTCAAAGCTCCCGCGATGAAGGCTCCCACAGCCCAACCTCTAGCCGAAACAAAAGAACAAGCTCAAGAGAAGCTGAGGTATCCGTCGCTGACGAAGAGACAGAGAGTCGAAGCCACGCAGCAATACCGGACCAGGTATGAGCCAGCGAAAGAGATGGAGCCGACACTTCAACCTACAATATAGTTGATGAGCTAAAAAGGACCCCGACAAAGATAAGTATGTACGAGGCTCTTCTGCTCCCAGGGCAAGTTGATCTGTTGCAGGAATCCTTGAAAAGCGTAAAAGATGGAAAGCCGACGCAGCCTGCTGTGTTAGCTCAGCCCTTGACAGTTTCTGCTACCGGGAAAAACAGGCCACCTCCTTTCTATCTGTCATTACGGATGGAAGGCTATATAGTACATAACTGCATGGTGGATTCTGGTGCTTCCACTACTGTCATGCCGAGAGCCGTCTGTGAAGAGATCGGTATGGAATATACAAGGAGTAGCCAAGGTGTGCTGCAGCTAGACAGCACCCCTGTCAAGACAGTTGGTGTCATCAAGGATATTGCGATCCGACTGCATAAAGCCCTCGGCATAATGGTCATCCAGGAAGTCGTTGTGGTCGACTTGGAACCCTACTTCGACATGTGTCTCTCCAGGGAGTTCACTGCGAAGCTGGGTGGATATCTGTCTCTGGATTACTCACATATGGAAGTGCCCTTCAAAGGAAGGATATTAAAGATCTATAATGAAAAGCCTTCCACATTTCTGGTAGAGAAGATACCCGGAGAAGAGCCATAGAATGGCATGGTTCAGCTAACAACTGAAGAACTGGTAGAGGTTGATATGACAGAAGAGGCCCTTGAGCTATTACAAGTGGAGGATGAGTTCTCCTTGCTAGACTTCAACGCCATGATTGAGACCGAGCAAGGCTGTTACTCCGTCACCCAGCCTGAAAGACTTGACCAGTCAACAAGAAAGGAGGTTGGACCTGTTGCCACATTTTGCACGGGGGTGCCATGTTTTTGGTTTCTGCAAAAGAGCTGCTCTTTTCCTTCCCTCCTCCTCATTTTCCCCTTCTCCTTCTCTCCCTTTCTTCCTCTCCCTCACAACTTCATTCCCTCTTCTTCTTTCCCCCTTTCTTCCCCCCAGCAAAACTTCAGCAGGTGCACCTTGAAAAGTTTCTAAGTGTTGGGGCGACACCCGACTCGCGGTGGGCGAAAGTCGGAGGTGCGCCCCTCAGCTGGAGCGCAGTAGGGAACCCGAAGTGCGCGAAATCTGACTAAGTGTCAGGGGCGCAACCCGACTTCGCAGCGAAGTCGGGGTGCGCCCTTCTTCCTGGGCGCACTAGGGGAATCGTTCATCGGAAAAACGGCTAAGTCTTTGGGCGACACCCGACTTCGCAGCGAAGTCGGGGTGCGCCCCTTTTCCGATGCTTGCGGTCCGAACAGCGGATGAAGACAGCCAAGCACCGGTGCGCAATCCGACTTCACAGCGAAGTCGGATTGCGCACCGGTGCTTGGTTGGGTAAAGTCAACCCAGAAATTTGCTAAGGCAAGAAGGCCTTCCAACTGCGCTGTTTTCCTCCTGCGCAACCCGATAGCGCCCGAATTCCTGGCGAAGTTGGATAAGCTGCCTTTCAAGGCAGACACGTGTCAAACCTCAACATCCGACAAGTGTCCATCTTCGGGATTCGAGCCAAGACTTGACCGCGCAAGGACAAAGCATGGGCAACACTACCGGCGCCATCTGTCATCATTTAAAGCCGATGTGAAGTGCCATCTGCCGCACCTACCCGCATTCCTGTTGACCGAAGACTTGACCCGACGCGCTGCCACGTAGCTGTACCGCCTTCAGGGACACCATGCTACAAGGACAGTCCGGCCCGACGAAGTCAGCATCAGCAGCTCCTCAGCCGCTCGTGTCAGCTACTGTCTTGTTTGGGACTTTGTGCCCATGAATGTAATCGGGGGAATTTTGGGCTATAAATACCCACCACTTTTCCATTGTAAGGTGGTGGAAGGGGAATATATTGCTAGGGAACAATTGTAGCTGTGCGTTTGCCTCAAATACAGACATATACTTGGCTCTGCTTACTGTCTTTTATCTTGCATGCGGCCTCTCCTTGTCATTTCTGCCTCATGTTTCTTGTGTCATTGCTTGTTGTTGTCTTGAACTCTGGACTCCAGACATTTGGTGGCCAGGTATTCTGGAATGCATATATAGAGGATACATGAGATCGTTGATAGCTGTAGTTTCGATGTATGTTTGTAGATGAATGTTGTTAGTAGTGGTGATTGATTCGTTGCCGTGCTCTGCTTATTCCCCCCACCCAACTCCAATCACATTTGGAATCCCTTTCTGCACTTTTATCTCTTTCCGCATTTTTATCTCTTTCCCTGCACTCTTATCTTAACAAACCCCCCATAGGAGCCGGCCTTCTCCGGAGATTGGCACGGAAGGCATTCCTTCCTTCCGGCCTTTCAATCTGGTGGGCGAATCTGGGCGCAATAACAACAAATCCTTTCCTCATGGCAGATTCGTAACCAACAGTTTCTCTGGCACGCCCGGTGGGACCAAGGTCCCATATTTTAGAAGAAAATTTCCAACCCATTTCCACCTGGCACCAGCAGTTGCTTGGCCTTAACCGGTGGGACATGGTAGTTTCCCGCCCCCAAACAGAATCGAAGTACTAGTGCTCGCTTCATTGCTGTTCAAAATCAGAGCACCTGGCGACTCTGCAAATTATCTGAACATTCTCTGAGTCCGCGAAGACCGGTCCTAACGCCTTCATGCTAACAAGAAGGTGGCGAGCAAGGAATCCGGGAGATCAGTCTGACCTTTACGAAATCGACATTGCCGCTCCAGGAGAGCGCGTCAGGCTGGCTGATTACCAAGCTCGCGAAGAAGAAATCCAAGAAGAAGCCGAGGCTGAAATCGAAGAAGCCGAGGCTGAAATTGAAGAAGAAGAGGCCGAAGAAGAATCCACATCTTCGGACAGTTCCGATACTGAGTACACTACCGGGTCAGAAGCAGACATGGCTGCTCAGCAAGATGATGATGATCTTTTCCCAGCGGTGGACTCTACGGGGCCCTTGGCCCTGGCCGGACAGCAAGTTGTGCCTCCTGCTGCCTTAAAGTCTATCCCTACGTACGACGGCTACGGCAAGACGGCGTATGAACACATCCAGGACATTCTCGCCCTGGCTGCGCTACACTCCATTGCGACGAAAGTGTGAAGACCCGTCTGCTGGCCCTTTCCCTTAGGGGAAAGCTTCTCTACTGGTGGAGATCACTGCCAGAGGGATCCATCACGGGGTGGCGACAGTTAGCCGGCAGACTCGTGAAAGGATGCAACGAGTCTGCTGACCCCTCTTCTTTGTTGCATCAGTTCCAAAGTATTCAGAGACACCCCCAAGAGGAGGTGTCAGACTTCAACATCAGGTTTGCGAGGTCTTGGAAACGAGTTCCTCGCGAACTCCGACCGTCAGCAGGACAGGCCGCCTACTACTACCTGAGGTCTTTCAACTCAGACATTTGCCTGCTGCTGAAGGTTGCCAGAATCAACACATTCCCTGCTCTGTACGAGGCTGCCCAGCAAGCTGAAATGGATATCATTTCCATCGGCAGGCTTCCACACAGAGTACAACCGCCCATCTACCCTGATTTTCCCCGATCACAGTATCCGTCGGCTACGGTTCGGAGCCGTCCACTTCGGGACAGCAACCCCGAGCGGCAATGGAACCCGGCGCCGGTCGTGAACCCTTACGGCCCGCCGCAGATTCATTATCCGCCTCCTCGTCCTCCACGTTTCCCGGCACTTCCTGCTCCTCCACGAGCATGCACAATATTCAACTCCTCCTCCATTGGCTGCATTGCCTCCCCCAGCTCAGTTACCGCCGCCTCCCGATCATGATATTCAGAATCAAATTCTTCAAGAGGTACGGGCTCTGGCCTCTGGCTATCATACCATGTCTAACGACATGACTGTTCTGAAAAAGAAGCAGGCCCAGATGGACCTGGCTCCAAGGAGGCCATATCCGCCTCCGGCGTTGACAAAAGATCGGCCCCCTGAGCAACATTTGCAACGGCGGCCCCCTCCGAGGAATGCTGCCATTGAAGAGGAACCTGGTACTTCAGACCAGGTCAACTGGTGCACCACGTGCAACGACCCGCATGACGAGGATGACTGTACACTGCACCAACACTACCTCCAGACCTTGGCCGGCAGCGCCATTGAGGACGAAGAGCTCTACATGATCCTGGGCGACGAAAGCAATTTCGCCGTCTCAGACGAAGTTCCGATGCCGCCTCCTGCCAAGGAAAACAAGAAGTCTGCCGAAGTTGCAGCCAAGCCTTTAAAGGTGTACGCCCGAAGAGATAAGGCGCAACCTGAGGAGCCACCGCCCTACAAGAGACTGTGGCCTTACACAGCCAAAGACAAGGCTCCTCCGGCGAAGACTCCCGCAGTCAAGCCTCCTGTAGCCAGACCTCTTCCGGCTAAAGCTCCCGCTACTCAGCCTCCAGCTGAAACAAAAGAACAAGCTCAGGAAAGGCTGAGATATCCGTCTCTAACCAAGAGACAGAGAGTTGAGGCCACTCAACAGTACCGGACGAAGTATGAGCCGGCGAAAGAAGCACAAGGAGCAAGCACTTCGGGCTACAGCATAGTAGACGAGCTGAAGAGAACTCCCGCAAGAATCAGCATGTATGATGCTCTTCAGCTCCCAAGTCAGGTTGATCTGTTGCAAGAATCTCTGAAGATTATGAAGAACGGCAAGCAGATACAACCCGCTGTCCTGGTGCAACCCCTAACAGTCTCAGCCACTGGGAAGAACAGACCACCTCCCTTCTATCTGTCATTACGGATGCAAGGGTACATAGTACACAACTGCATGGTGGATTCTGGTGCTTCCACGACCGTAATGCCGAGAGCCGTCTGCGATGAAATCGGGATGGAATACACAAGGAGCAGCCAAGGCGTGCTGCAACTAGACGGCACCCCTGTCAAGACAGTCGGTGTCATAAAAGACATCCCCATTCGGCTGCACAAAGCTCTCGACATCGTGGTCATCCAGGAGGTTGTGGTCGTTGACTTGGAACCTTACTTCGGCATGTGCCTCTCCAGGGAGTTCACGGCGAAGTTGGGAGGGTATTTATCTCTGGACTACTCGCACATGGAAGTGCCCTTCAAGGGAAGGAGACTGAAGATTTTCAATGAGAAGCCTTCCACTTACTTAGTAGAGAAGATACCCGGAGGAGAGCACGAGGATTGCATGGTTCAGCTGTCGAAGGAAGAGCTGGTAACGGTGGACATGACAGAGCAAGCTCTCGAGCAGCTGCAAGTAGAAGATGAATTCTCCTTGCGGGACTTCAACGCTGTAATTGAAACTGAGCAAGGCTGCTACACCATTGTTCAGCCTGAAAGGCTCGACAAGTCAGCCAGGAGAGAAGTAGGACCAGCACCTGAAAAGCTGTGGAAGCTTTTCTTTGACGGCGCACGATGCAAAAATGGCGCCGGTGCGGGAGTACTTCTGGTTTCCCCAACCGGGATCCAGAAGGATTACACCTACAGGCTGGCCTGGAGCTGTACAAACAATGCTGCGGAGTACGAAGCCCTGTGCTTGGGTTTGCGAAAGGCGGAGAGACTAGGGATTAAACATCTACAGATCTACGGAGATTCAGAGCTGGTGTGCCACCAGGTCACGAACAAGTGCGCCTCCAAAAAGCACTATCTCAAGGCGTACCGAAATCGGGTCTGGGATCTGATGGAGTCTTTTGACTCGTTGAATGTCAAGGCTATTTCACGAGAGAAAAACAAGCATGCAGACATTACGGCGTCTGTTGGAGCCAGGTACATTCCGGTTGATGACACTGTCCAGAAGCCGAAGCCGGTTCGTACTATTTACAGGCCTTCTGTGCCTGATAAGGACACCCACTGGCAGGTGTTTGACTGTGATGAGGAGATCGTCACATTTTTGGTAAATGAAGCTTGTGCAATCGAAGGTAGAGACCCTGATGACGAGCAATACGAGGGGTTAATACAGTTAAAAAATAATCATGTCCCAAAAGGACTGATTACTCTTGAGAGTCTATTTGATCAGAACGACAGAGCCATATCTCACCGGATCAAAGTAGACCCGAAGCAGTATGCCGACCTGGAGCTGGAACCTGGTAAATCGATCAAGGTCGGGACAGATTGCACCACAGAGGAACTCGAGCAGATCAGAGCATTGTGTCGAGAGTTCCCGGACATAGTAGCCTGGAGCTACCAGGACTTGAAGGGGTATGATAGAGAAATAATCCGGCATACCATTGAGCTAGAAGATGGCGCCAAGCCATTCCGGCAAAAACAGAGGGCCGTCAATCCAAAAATCGAGGCCATGATGAAGGCCGAGCTCTTGAAGATGCTGGAAGCCAAGATCATCTACCCCATCAAGCATTCATCCTGGGTTGCGAACTTGGTTCCTGTGAGGAAGAAGAACGGAGACATTCGTCTCTGTGTGGACTTTAGAAATCTGAATCAGGCCTCCCTCAAGGACCATTATCCGCTGCCCCAAATTGATCAGATCCTCCATATAGTTGCTTTGGAGCCCAAAGATTTTCCCTCTTAGACGGTTTTTCCGGCTACAACCAGATATGGGTCAAGGATGAGGACCAGCATAAGACGGCGTTCACCACCAAATGGGGAACGTTCGCCTATCAGCGCATGCCTTTCGGCTTATCCAATGCTGGCGCCACATTCCAAAGAGCCATGGACCTGGCCTTCGAGAGCTGCTTAACAAAGTAATTGTCATCTACTTGGATGACATGACTGTTTTCTCTCACAAGCGAGAAGATCATGTTCCCCACCTGCGGCAAATATTCGAAAGGTGTCGTGAATTCGGCATCTCCATAAACCCGAAGAAGTCTGTCTTCGCGGTGAAAGAAGGAAAGTTGTTGGGGCATGTCATCTCCGAAAAAGGCCTAGCCATAGACCCTGACAGAGCAGAGGCCCTCCTCCGCTTGTCCCCCCAATTGACAAAAAAGGGCTGCAGTCCTTCTTCGGCCAAATCAACTTCGTGCGGAAGTTCATACCGGACTTCGCGCAGGTAATCAAGCCCATGGCCGAGCTGCTGAAAAAGAATACTGAGTTCTTATGGACTGAAGAAAGGGGGCAAGCCTTCGAGGAGATCAAAGCTCGAATTGCACAAGCGCCGGTGTTGATAAACCCGGACTACTCCAAGGATTTCATCTTGTACGCGGTGGGAGAACCAGAGAGCTACGCCGCAGTCCTGACCCAAAAGGGAGATGATGGCGAGGAGCGCCCCATAGCGTTCCTGAGCCAAGTAATCCAGCCACACGAAGAGAAGTACAACTTTATAGAACGGCAGGTTCACGCTGTCATGAAATCTCTCCGAAAGTTCAGGCACTTTGTCTCCCAGAGCAAGATCACTGTCTTTGTGATCCACCCGGACGTTCGAAGCTTCATCATACAAGGAGAGCCGGGTCACAAGAGAGCAGGATGGATTGCCAAAATCCAGGAGTTCGACATCGAAGTGCGGCCAACCAAGCTAGTCAGAGGCCGAGCCTTGTGCCAAGAGCTAGCCCGAAGCGCGGCAGCCGAGATAGCCGCCTGCGAGTGGGAGGATCCAGCAACACGCATCAACCTAGCCAACTCCTTACCCGAGGAGTGCGACTGGACAGATGAACTGGTGAGATACTTCTGCACCGGAAGATGTCCAGACCACATGAATGCCTCACAAAGAAGGAGGTTTCGGTTAGGTGCTTTGAAGTACACTCTTCGCCCCGAGGGGCTTTACTTTAAAAACATCGACGGCATCCTGTTGCGGTGCGTCAGAAAATCAGACCAGTCTAGGGTCCTCGGAGAATTTCACTCCGGGATGCCTGGAGGTCATCATTCCGCAAGGCCCACGGCCTTGAAAATAATCAGAGCTGGGTACTACTGGCCCACTCTGTTTACAGACGCTCATGCGGTCTGTACCAAGTGTGATCAATGCCAGAGATTTGCTGGCAAGAACAGAAAAGCACCCCTGCCCCTTCAGCCGATCCAAGCCGAGACTCCGTTTCAGCAATGGGGTCTGGATTTCATCGGGGTGATTTCGCCGAACTCTGCAGCGGGCCACAAGTTTATCTTAACCGCCACCGACTACTTCACGCGGTGGGCAGAGGCGATCCCCACGAAGAATGCCGACCAAGAGACGGTCATCAGGTTCCTCGAAAGCCTGATTACCCGTTTCGGGGTCCCGGAATCAATAGTGACGGACAATGGTCCGGGGTTCGCAGGCGCAGTACTCACGGAGTACACCAGCAAATTTGGCATCTATCACAAGATGTCTTCCAACTACTACCCGCAGGGGAACGGTCTCGCCGAGTCCACCAATAAAAATCTGCTGAAGATCATTCGAAGGACAGTAGAGAAGAACAAGAGGACTTGGCACCTGCTCCTGAATCGGGCGCTATGGGCGGATAGAATCTCATTCAAGAAGTCCATCAAAACGTCCCCTTATGCGCTCGTGTATGGCAAAGAAGTTGTCTTGCCAACGCACATTGAAATACCCGCTCTCTGGATGCTTGATGAAGAAAGAGGCAGCGGGGATCCGGTGGAAGACAGACTTTGCCAACTGCTGCAGTTGGAGGAAGACAGAGAAAAAGCGTACCAGGCCTTCACCAAACACGCTGAAGCAACCCAAGGCTGGTTCGCAAAAGGCACCACAGCCCGAGTTTTCAAAATCGGGGACCTGGTGCTGAAGTGGGACTCGTTCAAGGCCAAACCCGGCAACCATGGAAAGTTTGATGCCCTCTGGGAGGGCCCCTATCAGATTGCCCGGGTTAATCAATTCAATGCATATGTGCTTCGGGACATGGAGGGACATCCTCTCCCCATTCCCGTCAACGGGTTCCACCTCAAATTGTACCACCACTGAAGGCGCCCGAAGGGGCCCTTCTTTGTACAAATTTCCCTTTTTGTATTTTAAGTTTTCAGCATGTAAATATTTCAGTTTTCAGCTTTCAGTTTTCCATAAAGCCCGAGTAAGTCAAAGGCAAATCCCCGACTTCGCAGCGAAGTCGGGCAGCGCTCACCAAATGGGGCGAAGTAGGGAAGAAGGCAGTCGAAGAAAAGGCTAAAGTGTCTAAGTCTAGCTGCCCAACCCGACTTCGCAGCGAAGTCGGGTTGCGCCCCCTCCAAAGGGCGCAGTCGGGCAGCAGACTACAAAGAAACGCCAAGAGTCGGACCGCGCCCCGTTTTCTGGGCGAAGTCGGACTGCGCCCATTTTCCGGGCGAAGTCCGAGTGCGCTCTCACTCTCGGGCGCACCCTGGGTGATCCGATAAAAGGAGCTGAAAGCGCCTAAGTGTAAAATCCAAAGTTCGCCCAATTTCCCGGGCGAAGTCCGACTGCGCCGATTTTTTGGGCGAAGTTCGACATGCGCCCGTTTTCGATGCGAAGTCCGACTGCGCCCCGAATTTTGGGCGAAGTCCGAACAGCTCACCACGCAGAACGAAAAAATCACAAGTGTGGGCCCAGGGCGAAATTCGGCACGAGGCTAAATTGGGTTATGTTCTTTGAAAAGTGTGCCCAATGGTGGCGGTGACGTCAGCGGCGGCACAACAATCAAGAGGCTTTAAATGATTGCGCGATTACCAATGACGATGCATTTAAAGGGTAAGGCGCCTTTTTGGGGGCTAACGACTAATAAATCACGTTTTTCGAAAAAAGGCCCATGCACAGCCGCCAAGATCATAACGCCTCCACCAACCCAAAGCAAACTGCCCTAACTCCCTCCTTCGCGCCATTAATGAGCAATCACTGTCTACAAAAGGACCCTGGCACGGCCAGAAAATTCATAAGTTCGAAGCTGACTCCCGGACTGCAGAGAATAAGCCTGACAAGTTCAGAAGTATTTGTCCCTGTCTGATTGTTCCAACCAGGATGGACAAGGGAAAAGCGCCCGTACGGGCGCAATCAAGTGTAGAAACGCGCGAAGGCGGCAAGTCTCCCGAGTCCGGCGACCATGAGAGCGCAGCGCCTCAGAAGGGCAAGAAAGCAAAATCCAGAACAAAGAGGCGCGTAGTTGGCCAGACTCCGCCGCCACCAATCAATCGTCTGTCCGGGTACAAAGATGGTTCGTTCTCCATCAGTATCACGAAGCTGCGTCTAACTATCGCAAAGTGGGTGGGTAAGGTTCCGCCTTCTCACCACCTCGGAGCTGCATATAATTCAAATCTTCACTGGTTCCTGTGCCCTCCGACTCACTGGTGTCCGGAGCTGGTTGAGGTGATTGCCGAATATTATAAACCAGTTGCGCGGAAGATATGCGATAACAGAGGAAGGGTGCTGTTCACTCTCTTCCGAGAGAGCGTCCAGCCGGCGTTCGCCCCAGGGCTTCAGTACAGCCCAGACGTAATTGTCAGAAGGGTGAGCATCGAAGAACAGACTGGCAGATTTTCGCAGACGAAGCGGATGAGAGAGTTTCTTAACTCAGAGCTGAAGACTCCGCTGAACCCTGGGCAATGGCCAACTGGCCCCATACCACTGGACCGTTTCGAAAACAAGTACATCTACATCATCCTGGCATGGGTCCTCGGCTGCGACTCAGACAGAGTGGTACGGCCGTTCCAGCTGGCAATGGCCGAGTGCATCCTGCACGGGGAGTTCTACGACTCCACGGCGCAAAAGAGCGGGAAGCGCCCAATCTTCTACGACTGGGCGGACTGGTTGGCCTACGCAATTCATGCGAGCCTGGTGAGACTGCAGCAGAAGCAGTCAACGGACTTCCGGTTTTGCTCATTCCTCACATGGCTATGCCTGTACCATATGCATTACCGGATGAACGTCCCCAACCCGAGGAAGGCGAATGAACAAGGAGAGCCCCTCCCCGTGTACGAGTGGGTGAGGTCCTGTACCGGAAGGGCTCGTTCTACGAGTTTAATGTCCAGTTCCTAGGGGCCAGGCAATGGGACTGTTCAACCGTGGCGCGACTCGCCCACTAGCGGCTATGACAAAGCATCTGACAGACAACGAGCTTGGTGATACCTTTCGGCTGACTCAAGGCATTGTTGTCCGAATCTACGGATTCAAGGGAATACCATGTTTGTTGCCCTACTTCTGCACAGACCATCAGTTCGGGATGGAGGTGGCGCGGCAAATGGATTACGTCGAAGAGGAATTTGGCCAGGGAAAGAAAAGGGGTCACATATTTAAATATCCTATGACCTGGGCCAATATCCAAGTCTTCGAAATAGGGCAGCACGTTTATCTTGAACAGGAGCTGCTGGAGATGGGCCTGATAATGCTGCCCCAACGCTGGAAGTACGACCCAATCGGGGTCTGGGGAAAGTTCACGCACATCTGTCCGAGACCTGAGATCATGCAAGAAAGAAGGAACTTGACAGGTGCGGACCTCCATTGGCGCATTCATTTGATGCAGTCATGGCCACCGTGGCATGAGTTTTACTGCGAAGAGGTCGCTTACGATCCTGAACGGAACCCGGACCATCGAATGGAGTCGGCAGGTTTCAAGAAGATTCCTCGCTAAGGTGGCGCCGCTCAAGCGGCATAAGGACAAAATCCTCGAATCTCTGGAAAATGAGGTGTCGCACGCAACACGACAAATCAAGTAGGAGGAATCTTGCCGTTGATGATGAATTTTCGGCACTATATGATCAACACGTCGACACGTGGCAGCCCTTCGAGTTTCGCGTTTGCGTTCCCCGAGGCGCAAATATAAGGTATAAAAGAAGGGCTACCCCTCAGTCATTGTCAACCCCGGCGACTTCCAGCGCGACTCCTTCCAGCAGTCAAGTGGGCCCGATGCAGCCTGTTACTTTTGTAGCAGCGCCCGAAGCGGCGCAAGGTTCAGCGCGGTCAACTCCTGAGCGGGCCCCTCCATCAACAGAAAAGACGCTCACACCGCCAGCCAGCGGACCAAGTGCGGCAGGAATCCTCCCAGCGCGCCCCAGGTACAAATTTACCGTGGGGACATCAGCGCCTGCCCCTTTATTGCCGCTTCCTTCAGGACCAACCGCAGCGTCGGGAGAAAAGAAAAGGAAAAGGGTCGAGAGGACCAAACGTCCCAAGGAGCCAGTGCAGCAATCAGCCGCAGAGCAACAGTGCCGGAGGTTGTCTCTTTAGACAGCCCCGAACCAGAAGCACGTACCCAGGCCGCGACCATCCCTCCAGCATCGGCTCAGGCGGAGCCCGCAGGTACGTCCTTTGTGCCATTTGCCCAAGTCCATGTCGGCCCTGCAGAAACCCCAACTCCCACTTCGTCAAGGCAAGCCGTAGCCGCATCCTCTGCATCTCAAGCCACCCCGCCGTCTAGAGGCCTGCACTCGTTTGACCAGTTTGCTCAGGATCCCAACGCTTTTCAATCCCTGGGTCAAACCCTAGAGCCATCACCCACGGTTAGTACTGAAGCCGCTCCCTCATCTCCACATCCTTCGCCCCAACCAACTGAAACCCTACCAGCGCCGTCTAGCCAAACCCCTGTCACTCCTAGGACCCGGTCGCCCTCGAAGGTAACCACCCCCTCTGGCATCCCACCGACTTCATTGTTCGCGGGAAAAATGCCGCAGCAGGCCCAGGAGCTAGAAGATCTTGATTTCATGAGCATCACTGAGGACCAGCCTCTGGCAATAAGAGCCGCAGGGGGGTCTGCCTCCTTTCTTCAAGGAGTTAAGCGCAGAAGGGCCGAAGGGATAGCCGCCCCGGTCAAACGCACAAAGTTTGACCTAAATCGGAGAGTGCTTACGACAGAAAAGCTAATTCCTAAGGTGAAGAAGCCTCTCCGCGACATGACCGAGGCAGACTACGAGCTTCAGACCAAGGAGAAGAACTTCGATGATATCAACGAAGAGTACGAGATCCGCGGTATTCGCCGCAGAACAGACAACCTCCTTGTCAAACATCTCGAGACCCAGGAGGCGCTTTTCCAGCTGCAGAATACCACAAGGCAGCTCAAAGAAGACTTGGCGAGGGCTACCGCGCAGTTGGGGTCAGTGCAGCAAGAAGTTGAAGACCTTAAGGCTCAACTTTGGCCCTTGAAAAATCCCACAACTTTCATGGTTTGTGGAGTGGTAATGCCTGCAAGAGCATGGACTGAAATCTCTGCCTCAGACCCCTGTGTATCTTCTTCCTGTGGAGAAGGTGTTTCGAGGGGGTCCTCATCCTCATCACTCTGGTCAGTGTTAGCAGGTTCCTCAACATCTATCAAGAACAGTCTTTTGTTTGCACACTTATGTCCTTTAAAAAACTTTTCATCACAATTATAACATAAGCCTTGGGCACGATGTGCATCCATCTCCTCTATAGTCAGTCGCTTGGGTGTAGTAGGTTTACTATCCACTGAATTTTGGGTTCGAAAAGGAAATGAAGGTCGGTTTGGAGAAAACTACGGGGGGCGCCTTTGGTTTGAGAGTTTAGATTCGGCCAGACGGGCCAAACCGATAGCTTCCATCATGGAATGTGGTTTCAACATCTTTACTTCAGCTTGGAGATCCCCTTTTAACCCATCGATAAAACAACTCGTGAAGAACCCTTCCGTCAATCCTCTTGTCTTATTGGCTAATTTTTCAAATTGAGTTTGGTAATCACGGACTGAGGATGTTTGTTGTAGTTTGGTCAAGGCCCCTGTGAAGTCCTCATACTCACTATGGCCAAATCGGGTCAGTAGTTGGGACTCAAATTCCTCCCAAGAGAGATTTGGGTTGGAATTACGTAACCACTGGAACCAGTGTAGAGCCTCAAATTCCAAATTGAAGGAAGCCATCCGAACTCGATGATATATGGGAACATTATGAAGTCTAAAGAATTGATCAACCCTACATAACCACCCATCAACATCCTTCCCATTAAATCGAGGGAAGTCCAATTTTGGCATTTTAAAGGATGGGTCATGGTCATTCCTTGTAGAGTTTTCAGCCTGGTGTTCTGTTTTGAGTGGTCCCTTATGTAACTTGCTACCCATATTTATCAGTGTTTCTTCTAAGCGAGCGCTAGTGGCCTCATGATCTAGACAAAGACCTTGGACCTCTTCCCTTATGGAGAAAATTGCCGAGTTCAAATTCTCAATGGCTTTGGTTAAGGAGTCCATCTGTTCTAGCTCTTTTTGATGTCCACGGGTACCCTGGGCCATTTTGGAACCTTTTGTGACCAGTTACTAAAATTAGAATTGGGTTTCAGGACTTATTATTTTTAGTAAGTGTCCAAAAAAGTGTTTGGGTGCTATATATCAAAACGATCAATTCGAAGAGGTGGTCACAATGAGCTATATCCCACAACACTACTTTTGGGCACCCTAGACTTCTTTTTTTCCCTGTTTTGCCGAGTCTAACGGTGTTTACAGTTTTTGATTTTGAGATACAGTGCAAAGTTTGGGTACTGGAGCACTATCTATAATTGGTCTCTGGTCACTCGCTCACTGTTTTGCTCAGCTTGGACAGTCTCTCTGACACTGCTTACCTCACTCATCTGAAGATTCTCCCGTATTGTGTAGGTTATTGTTATGATAGTTCTGTTCTGACACTGAAAACTGCAGTCTCTGACCTGACTGACCTCACTGTTACTGCCACTTGTAAATTTGATTGTTATTCTCTAGACTATCAACTTAACTGTCACCCTCATATTCTATCCCGAATCCATGCAATGTATGTTATTTTTTTGGTAAGGATTCGTTTCTTATATGCTCACTTTTGAGAGTTTGGAATGCAGGTTTACAAACAGGGAGTTTTGGTTTGTGATTTTGTTGCAGGTTGAAGTTTTAACAGAACCAGGGTATGCTAAGTAAAGGAGTATGTAACACCCATAGGCCCTCTGTTATACCGCAGTGACGAACAATAGTGCTCGGACCAATATTTCAGGCCACTACCCAAGGAGGATTCCACACATACCTTTGAGCACACTATCTGCCTCTCTGACAGTACGGGAGGGTAATCGTCCGGGATGCTGTGTCCCGTGGACTATGGATGATACAAGGCCGATAAGCTTCCTATTGGATAAAATTTTGTTAACCCTAGAATGGTCTCCCGATACACCCGAAGATGCGTGGGAGCTCAAGTCCGTGCGCGAGTTCTGTCTGAGGCCTGGGTATTGGAGCCTGATCGCCCCACTTCACTAGACGCTGTATGGGCTATCTAGCTTAGCCAATAGCGATATTTTAAAACCCCCGGCACAGGGTTTCTACCTACTCAACTAAAAAGGACTATTTTTTATTTATTTTTTTTTTTTTTTGATAATAGTAAAAAAAAATACACGAAAATAACAGAGGATTAAACCTAACAGACAAGAATCGTTACTGTTGCAGCAGAACTTGGCCCTGGAAAACGCTCTGATACCACTTGTTAGGATCCTACTATAAAATAAACTCAAATAAACACACTCTCACACAATTGCTTGGAAATAAACTCACATAAACATCATATTAATATTCAGAACAAAATACACATTATAACAAAAATTTGCATAAAGGAACAATCTCACAATAAGATAGAATCGCAGGCCTCTTCGAGGGGGCAACCTCCTTCAACACTTCATTAATTTGCAAAAAGATGAATACATTGGTGCCTTCTCGGGTATTTAAAGAGTTCCCTTCCATGGTTGGCTTACATGCAAAATGCCACCTGGATTACATGCATAATGCCACCCGAATTACATGCATAGTGCCACTCGAATTACATGCACAATGCCACTCGAATTGCATGCACAAGGCCATCTTACATAACCTATCTACCATGTGTTACATAAAAAGGGTGTCATTTGTCATAGGCACTATATAAGCTAAAACTTAGAACATTACAAAATATTAATCATGGGTACTACCCACGTTATTTAGGAATTATTACATCATAGAAGTTATTACATTAAGGGTTAGGATGGGATCCTAACATTTTACAACTTTTGGCAAGGTTGGGGATCTGTGCTCAAAATGTAATCTGGGGAGAAAATGTGCTATAAATAGCAAAAGCATTTCATTGTAAAAGGGTGGAAGGGGGGAACATATTGCTAGAGGACTCTGCTGTGACGGACCACCTTCTACTTAATTCAAAGCATCCTTGGCTATGCTTCTTGTCTTTGTCTTTTATGTTGCCTTCTGCTAGTATTTCTACGTCATATCCATTTATATGTCTGTTTGAATTCTGAAACCTGGATTTGAGCATTGGTGATTATTTGGATCTGGAATACAAAACAGAAGGATACATAGGATAGAATCATAGCTGCAATTTATGTTACATGCTTTGTTTTGATGGTTGTTGGTTCGGATGCAAATTTGCAATCGTGCTGCTTGTTCTTCCCCCCACCCGAAACGCATGATATTTACATCTCTTTCTTGTTCCCCTATCTTTTTCAATCTCTTTCCAGTTTCCTTCCCCTTTTTAATCTCTTTCCTGCACTCTTATCTAACCCCTCAAAGTAGATTAGTATAGGATCTGGCCTTCTCCGGAGATTGGCACGGAAGGCATTCCTTCCTTACGGCCTTTCAATGTTGCTCTGCGGGTCTAGGGCACATTGACACACCAAGTCCTTCCCAGGTGGCGGATCCGTGGCCAACATTTCTAATTCTGTTTCCATGCCAATTCCAATCCGATTCTGATTTTCTCAACTATGCTGCTAACCTTATTTGTAATATAGGACTCATATATATCTAATGGAGAATTCTTCTCTTCTTCGGTTTCCCTACCACTTTATAAGGTTTACCCCCTTCTAGGCAACAACGGACGTAATACTCTATCCAACTAAAATAACAAATGCTTGACAAAGTGACACTTGCAAGTAAGGACGTTCAACTACTAAAACTTAAATAACAGTCATTGCATTAGATATCCATTTTCTGTGGGGTTCCTTTACTTTTTCGGATTTTCCTATACCAAAAAAATTGCATTGCAAGTAATGAAGCCTAATATATTCTCCCTTGTGTAAGCCAAAAGACTAGTAGCAAAACATAGTCAATAAGGAAATAAAATACCTCCTAAGAAAAATCCAAAGTGCTTTAATTCTTAAGTTATTGTGGGAGGTCTTGAAAGCAATGAAGCCGTTGATCACGGATCAAAATCCTTTTGTCCTTTATTCTGTAAATGTTAACTATAGACATCAACTGATATATAGTAACATTTAAATAATGAAACAAGCAGTTATATGTGCCTTGACAGTGATATTTCTCCAGTGTCCTATGATTTGCAGAATCCTTCTTAACTTCACTAGATTCTGCCAAAACAAATGCATATTCGCCTACCATGTTTCAACATTTCTATTTAAAATGATTTTATGTCACTTCCTCTGTTATTATTTTGAAAGTGTTAGTTATTTACAGTGTGCTTGTAGAACAAGCTTTGCACTAATGGAAACAGTTTATGCTGATGGGTCACAAAAATGACAATTAACACATTTTTTATCTCAGCACAGATTTCTGGACAAAGCTGCAATAGAAACGGAATATGACAGAAATAAAGTGGGACCCATCAACCCATGGAGGCTCTGCACTGTGACTCAAGTGGAGGAGTTCAAATCAGTTATTCGTATTCTTCCAATTTGGGCCAGTGGAATCATCTTTTCCACAATTTACAGTCAAATGAGTACACTGTTTGTGGAACAAGGAGACACTATGAACACCAGGATTGGTTCCAATTTCAAAATTCCACCAGCATCATTGTCTATATTTGATATTCTTAGTGTCATATTCTGGGTTCCAGTTTATGATTTTCTCATTGTTCCACTTGCACGTAAATACACTGGGCACGAAAGGGGTTTTACCCAACTACAACGTATGGGGATTGGCTTAGTCATTTCTATTTTTGCCATGGTAGTTGCAGCAGTTGTTGAAATCAAGAGACTTGACAAGGTCAGGAAGCACGACTTCTACGAACTGGAGCATATCCCCATGAGCATTTTTTGGCAGGTTCCTCAGTATTTTTTAATAGGTGCTGCTGAAATTTTCACCTATATAGGACAAATAGAGTTCTTTTATGACCAAGCACCTGATGCTATGAGAAGCTTATGTAGTGCACTCCCGCTTACTGGTCAGGCATTAGGGAGTTACCTGAGTACCCTGCTTGTTACCATTGTAACCCACCTTACAAAAAGGGATGGGAAGAGAGGATGGATTCCAGATAACTTGAACTATGGGCATATTGATTACTTCTTCTGGCTCTTGGCCATCCTTAGTATTTTTAACTTTCTGGTCTATCTTGTTATTGCACGTTGGTACAAGTATAAGAGGGCCCTTGGAGCTGTCTACATAAGCCAGCCATGCATATAGAAGGTATATCAGAAACCTAAGTGTTCTATGGATATATTTAGCACATGGGGTGTTGCCAAAAGGAACAAAGTGAGAATGTTTGTTTGCCACTGCCACAAAGTGACTCCAACTGCAAAGTCCTTCCAATTCGTAACAAACTCTGTAATATATGAAGAACAAGTCCTTTTGTTTGTATCTCTCAAGATGTGCTATTGTAGTATAATACTTGGATCCCAAACAGAATTGGGATATTTGGGATTATATTTCTCTCTTGATTTCCAGCTTCTTACCCATAGATTTCTTTATAGAAATGCAAGTTTTATCAAAAGTTGCATGTAACAATGGATGATATGATTTTTTAACTTCCACACACCCCCCTTTTTTTTTTTTTTTAACGTGTGTTCATACTCCAATTCAAAACTAAATGATGTTGGAAGTTGTTTACAATCTCCTTAACCTTAGACTTATGTATAATAACATAAATACTGTCAGTGTTACTTTTATCAATGGATGATAATGTTGTCTATTAAATGTGTGCCCTGTTGAGAAATGTAGCTCGGACAAGAACTTCTTGCACAGGCTTCAGTATGAACGTGCTAGAGTGGTTTGAGACATTTCTAATTCTATTTTGAATTTCAAAGAATGGGAGGAGAACATATTGCAGAAGGAAAACTACAAGCTTAGGAGGAGAAGAATGGTGATTGTTGGCTAGAAAAGCAGCAAGAGAGCAGAAGTGTTCAGCTGTAGCTGTAACCTCTTTTATTTGTAATATTTCGGGTTCATAAATATATTTGATTTCCATTGTTCACGTTGTTTATTTTTCCAGCCATACGTGTGGATCGTTGCATGTTTGAATAAATTATTCTCGGATCCGATTTATTTAAAAATAACATAGGACAACGATTATCTAGGGCTGGAAAATTTACATGGTATCAGAGCTAGGTTTTTGTGATTGAGATCCTCAAGGGTTTACAACAGTAGATCACTGCTGGATATTAAAGAAAAAAAAACAGCAGTTAGGGTTTCAAGCGAAAAAATAAAAATAAACAGCAGTTAGGGTTTCATTTTTTTTTGGCTTGAAGGACTAACCTTATTTGCAGGACTGTTTTTTGAGTCATTAATATTTCAGAAGTTAGGGTTTCTTAGGGTTTCATATTTTTTTTGGCTTGAAGGACTAAGCTTATTTGCAGGACTATTTTATTTTAGTCATTAATATTTCAGATCTCAGAAATGGCAGCAGCTAGCCCCAGATTTTAGGATAGATTGGAAGGTGCCTCCAATTTTTTGCCCTGGAAAGTTAGGGTAATGTTCTTATTGGAAGAGAATGATCTCCGGGATATTGTCAAGGCTGATGTGACTTTGCCTACGGATCCGCGAGGAATTGGCAGCTCACAAAAAGAAGGAAGTGAAAGCCAAGCGGATGATATTGGATGCGGTGAAGGATCACCCGATTCCTCACATATCCGAGAAGACTAAGGCAAAGGAGATGTTCGATGCCCTGGTTAGCCTCTACCGGAGCGAGAACATAAACGAGAAGATGATATTGCGGAACAAACTCGGATCTATGGAGATGACCGGATCCGACATCGTTACCGATTACTTGATGAAGATCACGCAGATTTGTGATCAATTGGCAGCGATTGGGGAGACGGTTGAAGACACAGAGATGGTGAACGTGGCACTTAATGGTTTCTCAGCTTCATGGGAACCATTTGTCAAAGGCATTTGTGCTCGTGAGAACCTTCCCAAATTTGAGAAACTGTGAGATGATTTCATCCAGGAGGAAACTCGGATGGAGTCAAAGGCCAACAAGAAAGGTGGTGACGATAACCTAGCTCTTTTTGGGCAAACCAAGAAGGGCAAAGGTAAAGGACCCAACAAGGGTGAGGTAAAGAATGAGGAGTCAACCTCATAGTCAGGGAAGGACTTGAGCAAGATCAAGTGCTTCATTTGTCATAAGCACGACCATTATGCATCACAGTGTCCAGACAAGAAGGGCAAAGGGAAGCAACAGCAGATGCAAGTCGCAACCTCTGCGAAACTCGAGATGAGTGAGTTTGCTACCAAATTCGAGAAGGATTTCTCATTGGTCTCTTGCCTTTCTACCAACACGGTTCCAAGGAATGTTTGGTATGTGGATAGTGGGGCATCTCGGCACATGACATTAGCCCGAAAATGTTTTACCAGTCTACAAGAGCAGGACTCAGGGGTTCAGGTTGAGCTTGGTGATGATACCAAATATCCAGTTGTAGGAATTGGTACCATTCCTTTTCGACTCCAGTCAAGGAAATCTTTAGACTTTGATGATGTTTTGTTTGTTCCAAATCTCAAGAAGAACTTGCTTTCAGTTTCGGTTATGGAGGATAAGGGGTATGCAGTGGAGTTCAAGAACCAGCATTTCCTTATTAGACCAAAAGAATCTAGCCCGGAAACAGCACAAGAGGATGGGGCACCTGCATCATAGAGTGTTGCCTATTCTGAGGGAGATAGTCACAGGTCTTCCAGACTTCAGCATTGAGCAACAAGGAGTATGCAGAGGGTGCACGCTTGGCAAGCACGCCAAGGCTATTTTCCCAAACAATGAGCATAGGTCTAAGAAGATACTAGATCTAGTACATTCGGATGTTTGTGGACCGATGTCAGTAGCATCAATTTCAGGTAGCATGTACTAGGTTTCCTTTATTGATGATTTCTCTCGTAAGACATGGATCTATTTTTTAAAGACCAAGGATGAAGTCTCTAGCAGGTTTCAGGAGTTCAAAGCTCTAGTTGAGAACCAAACGAGAGAAGAAGATCAAGGTCTTGAGATCGGACAATGGGGGTGAATATACCTCCAAGGAGTTCAACGGTTTTCGCACGCGGGCAGGAATCAAGAGGGAGCTGACTATTCCATACAACCCACAACAAAATGGGGTTGCAGAGCGAAAGAATCGATCCATCATAGGGGTTGCTAGGGCCATGATTCATGACCAAGGCTTGCCAATGTTTCTTTGGGCAGAAGCATGCAACACAACAGTCTACATCCAAAACAGGTGTCCTCACAAGATCTTGGAGGACAAGACACCAGAGGAGGCATTCACTGGTGTGAAACCAAAGGTGAGTCATTTCCGCATCTTTGGATGTCCAGTTTATATCCATGTTCCAGAAGATAAGAGGACCAAGTTGGAGCCCTCCAGTAGCAAGGGTTTATTTGTAGGATACAGTGAGACTTCAAAAGCTTACGGGGTTTATATTCCGAGAGAAGAGGAATACGGTGAGTGAGCGAGGATGTAAATTTTAAGGACATTGCATCTAGGAAGTCCCATGAGCCTATTCCATTATGAGCAAGAAGCTCCGAAGGTTGAGCCAGGGTCACCAAAGACACCGGTGGTTTCCGAGTTCGGAACTGGCCTTCGGGTGAGGAGGTGGAGATATTAGCCCCTTCCAATTATATCAAGAGACCTCAATGGCTTACACAGACATTGAGCGATGTTGAGAAGTATGTTGAGGCTCCTAGCAGCATGATAGGGAGAGCAGACCTCCAAGGAAGTTTTCAAGCTACATGGCATTGATGAGTAACATCATAAATTCAGAGCCTACCGGTTTCGGGAGGCAACGAGACCAACGAGGTTTGGCGGGATGCCATGGTGGAGGAGTACACCTCCATCATGAAGAATGTTGTTTGGGACATAGTGCCAAGGCCGGAGGGGAAGTCGGTTGTGAGTTCCAAGTGGCTCTACAAAATTAAGCATGTTGCGAGATGGCGGCATCGAGAAGTTTAAGGCAAGGTTTGTGGCGAGAGGGTTTGCCCGAGAAGAGGGGAGTGGACTATGAGGATACTTTTTCTCCAGTCACTAGATACACTTCAATTAGAGCAGTTATATCTTTAGCTTCATCTATGGGATGGCATATTCAGAAGGGAACCGTAAAGCTCCAGTATATTCCCACAGATAAGCAGGTAGCTGATATTATGACCAAGCCCTTAGTGAAAGGGAAGTTTGAAGAATTCAAAGACAAACTTGGATTGGTGCAGAATTCCTTCCTCGCTAAGAGGGAGTGTTGAGAAATGTGGCTCGGACAGGAACTTTTTGCACAGGCTTCAGTATGAACGTGCTAGAAGTGGTTCGAGACATTTCTAATTCTATTTTGAATTTCACTCAAGTGATTTTCTATTTTCAAGTTCACTTAAGTGATTCTATTTTGTAATTCACTTAAGTGATTCTATTTTGAAATTCACTTAAGTGATTTTCTATTTTTAATCTTACATCTCAATATGAGATGAGATCTAATCTTAGGCTTAGAGAGATTAGGGTTACCTTTTTCAAAGATATAAGGAGAAGATCAAGAGTGTTTTAGATACACAGACACAGACACAGAAAAGAATGGGAGGAGAACAGATTGCTAGCTAGAAAAGCAGCAAGAGAGCATAAGTGTTCTGTTGTAGCTGTAGCCTCTTTTATTTGTAATATTTCAAGTTTAGAATATATTTAACTTCTGCTTGTTCACGCTGTTTATTTTTCCAGCCATCTATGTGACTATTGCATGTTTGAATAAATTATTCTCAAATCTGATTTATTTAAAAATAACATAGGACAACAGTTATCTAGGGCTAGAAAATTTACATGCCCATATTTCAATTAAAAACAAAATGCTGTCCACAAGTTGTTTACATGTTATAAGGACTATATACAATCAATATGTGTATGATGTGTAACAAGATTTTGTTATTTTTCATGTTTGATCCAGTTATGCTTCATCACTTGATTGATAGATTTCTATGTCTACTTTGTGTTGGATTGTAGTATATGACATTGCAAGATATTCTTGACGGGATATGAGCTTAGCCTGGTATTAAGAAGGAATTAGACAACCACAATATACAAATATGTGTTGAAGTACATGCATATATTTAGACAGTTGTTAGACAGCCACAATACCTTAAAAATGTGTCAAATTAAGTGCATATATTTATACAGTTGTTGGACAGCCACAATACGCTAAATATGTGTCGAAGTACATGCATACGCTCGTTTGCACATTTTGTACAGTTTGAAAAGCTTCCAAGTGCCTACCTCCACTTCCATTGTAGGCATAAATTTTAAAGGAAGTGGATAGTTATAGATCCAAGCTCTTGATCAAATGTTAAAAGAACTTGTAATTTGAACATAAATGGACTCTTTATCCAAGCAAAAATATGCCCAATAGTTTACCACTAAGTTTTTCCTAGTCTTTTCAATCTTATATGACTACAACTACAACTTTGTTGCTAATTACAATTTTAATATATATATATATATATATTTCATGGATTACATGGGATTGAAATAGACTCTACCCATATTACATCATGACCAAATAGTGGTATTATGATGTAATAAAAAAACATTAAATCATATGAAAAACATTAAATGTCACAATGATGTAATAAAAAAACATTTAATGTTTTTCACAGGCATTTAATGCTTTTCACAGGATTTAATGTTTTTCCCTATAGGTGTGGATTTAATGTTTTTCCTGGTAGGTGTGGATTTAATGTTTTTCCCAGTAGGTGTGGAAATGGCTCGACTTTGGGTGCAAGCATAGATTTAAGTGGGAAGAACTGTATTTCTAGAGTATTGTAAGGGTTGTTATCGCCGTTAATGAAGAATATCATTGGTTTTTTGCATGATTATTGTAAATTTGTCTTTGAATTTACATCAAGTGGTATCAGAGCATGCTTGATCCTGCAAAGATCGTGGAGGTAAGAATATCCGGGTTTTTGTTTGTGTGTTTATTGCCTTATTTTGGAGGAATATGAGAAGAGGAAGGGTTGGATATGCCCAAATGAATAGGCAGATCCAAGAGTTGTAGAGGCAAATAGCTTAGATCGCAGTTGTGGTGAATCATCTGAGACCAAGAAACCCTAATGATGTGGATAGTGAACTAGGTGAAATTCCACCCATGGAAGGGGAAGAGGAACCCCTAGAGGAAAGGCCATTTGAGGAAAGGTTGATCAGGGCCTTGGAAGGTAAGAATGATGGGGTGAAGGTTGATGTTCCCGAGTATGGAGGAGGGTTACAACCAGAGGAGTTGTTAGATTGGTTGAATCGTATGGAGAAATTCTTTGAATGGAATAATATGGCAGAAGATAAAGGGTTAAATTTGCATGTACTAACCTGAAGGGCCACTCATTGGTCTGGTGGAATCACCTCCAGAATGAGAGACAAAAAAGGGAAAAGACAAGATCAGGGTTTGGAACAAAATGGAGAAGAAATTGAGGGTAAAATTTCTCCTGGTAGATTATGAGCAAACCCTCTTCATGAAATTACAAAATCTGAGGTAGAGAGAACACAGTGTGGAAGATTATACCAGTGAGTTTTATAAGCTCTCCATCAGAGTGGCACATGAGAAATCCAAGTATATTTTGAATGCTAAATTTCAGACTGTAGACGATCAAGAATATCTTGCAATGTCTTATACTACAATCCAACACAAAGTAGACATATCAATCTATCAATCAACTGATGAAGCATAACTGGATCAAACATGAAAAATAACAAAATCTTGTTACACATCATACACATATTGATTGTATATAGTCCTTATAACATGTAAACAACTTGTGGACAGTATTTTGTTTTAAATTGAAATATGGGCACGCATTTAAGTGTTACATTAAGCCAAGTATGTTAAGCTCATCTTGAATGCTAAATTTCAGTGTTACATTAAGCCAAGTATGTTAAGCTCATCTTGAATGCTAAATTTCAATGTTACATTAAGCCAAGTATGTTAATGGTCTGAAATTTAGCATTCAAAATGAGCTTAGCATGCTTAGGCCTCGTACTGTAGACGATGCTTATCAGTTAGCCCTGAAAGTAGAGGAAAAGCAAAATAGGAACAATTTCAAGAAGAATGTGGGAGTAAAGAGAGGAGCATCATCCTCCCCATAAAGAGGACATGGAGGGTTTAATCTTGTCAAAGGAGAATCCTCAAATACAACAAAAATTGTTGGAGAAGAAGAAATTCTTCCTGTGGAAGAATTTGTTGCAGAAAAAATTCTTCCTGTGGAAGAAATTGCTGTAGAAGAAATGGCAGCAAAAGAATTTGCTAAATTCTTCTTGTGGAAGAAGAAATTTTTGAAGAAAAATTGGAAGCAATACCTGGAATCGAACCAGGATCTATGGGCATGGAGCCCATCGTCCTTCCCTTGGACCATACTACTGCTATTGAAGCAATGGAAAAATTTGAAGAAGTTGAAGATTTGAAAGAAGAAAAGACAAATGTAATACTTGTATTCCCTACTTTTGAGGTTGTTATATCTATTGGTGATATTGTTGTTGCAGTCATGGAGGAACTAGATCTAGTTGCAGTTTTAATTGTTGCAGATCTTGTTGCAGTTCTTGATGACATTGCATGCCTGACGCAGATCTTAAGGAAGAAGACCCAATCTGTTTTCCCTTTGCAGTTAATGTTCCTGCTGTTGATGATGTTGCAGTTATTCTACCTTTGGTAGATCCTGTTACCATTGCAGTTTCTTCTACTGTTGCAAATGATTCTGGAGTTGCAGAAAAAGATGATGTCAATTTGTCACAGTTGGCAAATCTGCAATTGATCTGCGTCATAGTTTGGCCACCATCGCTGCCCTCACTGCTCAACAGTTCCATATCCTTTCCTTTGTTGCACGCACTGAAGACTACTCTGTTGTGCTGTAGAAATTTGTTTTTGTTGGAAGATGATACAAATCGACCTGATCCTTGGCCACCACCACTGACCTCGTTGGTTAGCAGTTGCAAGAGTTTGAACAGCCGAACTTGCAAGAGTTACGTTCCTTTGAACCAGAGGATGGTGTAATAAAAAAACATTTAATGTTTTTCACAGGATTTAATGTTTTTCCAGGTAGGTGTGGATTTAATGTTTTGTTCGGTAGGTGTGGATTTAATGTTTTTCCTTGTAGGTGTGGAAATGGCTTGACTTTGGGTGCAAGCATAGATTTAAGTGGGAAGAACTGCTCGTTTCTGGGGGGATGTATTTCCAGAGTATTGTAAGGGTTGTTATCGCTGTTAGGGAAGAATATCATAGTTTTTTGCATGATTATTGAAAAACTGTCTCTGGATTTACATCATGTTACAACTTGACAATTATGCATCGCATGGCAAGATTCAAACATTGGTCTCCTCCTTGAAAGTTACGCAATTTAACCATATGAGCTAATGTCATTTGATAATTTAATACATAGTCACGAAACTCGGCGAGTTTTTCAAAAACGCCAAACCCACTTGCAAAGAGAGCAAAGAGAAGGTGAAATCAGACCTAAAAAACACTCATTTGCATCCTAAACCCAACTTTTTCCTAGTTTTCAAGAATCTAACATCCACCAAGAAATTACGTTTAAGGTAAAAGAATCAAGAACCAAAAGGAAGGCTAATGCCACAAGGTCCACCTGATTACGAAGGACCAAAGACGAAAGGAAAAGAAAAATTAGTCAGCAAAGGACAGGGATAAGGTCAAAGAAGATCAACAATGGAAGTTGAGACCAAAAGGGTAGACAATTTTAAGAGGAATCCAAACAAATCTTGTATGGAGTTCCATGACAATATGTCCCACCCCATGCAAAGTATAACAACTTCAATATTCAAGAATAAAATTTCTTTACACTTCCCCATAATATACATTCTCTAGAACATTCTTCTAACCACTAGGCCTCGGAACAAACAAATGCTTCTGAAATCCTAACACAGGAAACATTCACCATGTTTGAGGCAACTCAAATGCATCAAGATTTAGACACAAAACAGCAAAGTGCTTGGGCCCTCTCAGAATCCCAATGAGATTTATAAGATGCACATAGGATAGCAAGAGGCCATGTGAAGAAGCACAAAATGTCCTTGAGGTTTATTTCCAAGAAAGACAAGTTGATTAATAATTGTGATATGTAGTTATACCCTTTGAAGGATAATATACTACTCATACTCTGCCAGAGAATAGCTTCAACCATATTCAGTGTTGTTTTGAGCATTGCACATGTGTATGGCCACAAAACTACAATGGAAGATAACATGACTTGAAGGATTTTTTTAACAGTAGCCACTAGCCCATATATAACCATTCATCTATGGGAAGCATCCTCTAGTACAGTCACAGTATGAGAACCATGGAAATTAGAAGGGATATGTACCAGCCTCATGTACTCCCTTTGGATTCTGCCTCAATATGAAATATTAACAAACACTACATATTCATCAAGACTTGTAGATGCACCAAGACAAATAAACAATATGTTAAATGACAACCAAAGCACTTGTAGATGCTCCTAGACTGAATCTAACAACCACCCATTAGTTACATTGATGTGTGTTTTGTCACTTTCATGTGTAGTTTAAGGTTTTATTGTGATATTCATGAAAAATAACTTTTTCCCAATGAAAATTTGCATTTTCTTCGGGTTTTATTTTTAACTGAGTTTTTCCAAGTATTTTGCCAAGTTCAAATCCAAGTCAAAAATTTGCCTTGCCAAGTCCACACTGAGTCTGAGTTTCTCTACTATGACTTAATATAATATTTGAAATATGTATATATTTTTGATAATCTTTTTAATGTTCTTTTGATATACCTCCTTACACATGGTTAACATCAACGATGACCTAACTAGTTGAGATAAAGACTATGAATAAAGGCATTCTCCACAATTTGATTGCATTCTTCTTTATCCTGTCAAAGAGTTGTGATCTATAGTTCTGATCTATATAAAACCACATACATAAATTATGTGCATTGTCCCTGCAATGTTTGATTTAACTTTAAAGTTGCAACAATGTATTACGTTTGAAAAGTTCCTATATTTTATGTATTTTTTTAATTCCTCTATATATTTTAAAAACATCACCAAGAACTCCGTTCACTAATAAGGTCAAGAAAGTTTTATTCCATCCACCAATGTTCATTTTCACGACACTCTACTTTTCTTAAATAGCATGAATAATAAAGCTACAAGGTTAGGTGTTGGGGTGCATGTCTTGGGTGTACTTTACAGAAAAAATATCTCTAGAAGTGGCATCTATACCGAAGAAATTCAATGCCGACTGTAAGTTTCATTGCAAATCCAACCAACTCTAGAAGTCTAGACTCCATACTATGCAATGATCACAAGAAAAATACAACACTTGAAGCAAACACTTGATAGCTTAATAGAGATAAACTAATAAAGCATGATACATAATTCCTTACATTGAATGAGAAGCCTTATGTGACATGTGCAGTCACATCAGTTTACCCAAGAGTGTCCATAAATTAGTAACACTTGTGTTCACAAAATAGTGCCATCTATTGTTGGAGGAAAATGCAAAATGCAAACACCTAGTCTTCTTTTAGGGTGCATCCATTATTAACCGCATTCTTTTTAAACTAGCATAGATTCTTTGTAAATCAAAAAATGATACACCATGTAATTTGCTTTTCACATTGCATGACTCATGACACAATTGTTCAAGTTGACAAACATTGAGTTCCAAAGAAATCTTGAACCCATAGTTACTAGACAGTTATCAAATTGTTCAAGGTGGATTAATTATTGTTAGCAAATGGGCCCAAAGATAACACAGGTCCAATTTCCCATAATCATTAAAGCACTTGCAATTAATCACAAAATCAATATTGCACAAAATAACTTTTTATTGATAATCAAAATCTCACAATACAAACTTCATTCAATTACATTCAAAAGATTATATAGCATGGAGCTTTGTCTCCAATATATAACTTTACATAGAAACTCTTCAATACTCTTGACTATTGCTCTCCTCAAACTCCAGGAGATGCAACCTTTCACATGCCTTACATTATGACAAAGCTTCTCATGATTACATAACCTCCTACTCCACATCTTGACACTTCTCACGACTCTTCACTTCCACACTAGACACCTATCATTTATGACTCTTCACTTCCACACTAGACACCTATCATTTATGACTCTTCACTTCCACACTAGACACCTATCATTTATGACTCTTCACTTGCACATATAAATACTCTTCACACTTTGACACATACTTTAGACAAATATTAAATTCGCTCCCTAAAACTAAATATTTACAATAGTACTCGATGGAATGTACCAAATAATGTAATACCTCTAACACCCCCTTCGTATTGCATTATTTGGTATGAAGACCTTAAGTCTTCAATCTTCAACTTCTATCTTCATTTCTTCATTCTCTGACTTTGACTTGTGATGTTGTCTCTGCTTCATTGGCCCTTCAATTGACCATTCCGCTCCTCCTTTGGTAGTTTTTGGAATTCTTTTAAAGATGAGTTTCTGAAGAAGTTTATGCAGTCTTATCATCAGAATTTTTTTCCATCTATTGTTATAAATTTCCTCCTTGTACCAACAAAACTCTTGAGGATGATTATTTCTTCCACAAAATTTACATGGATAAAGATTCTAGCATTTTGCTTCTTCATGTCCAAGTCTATTGCAACAATTACATTTCTTTATATTATTTCCATTCATTGCACATGCTTTTGAAACATCTTTTTTATCCTTCCTTTGATGAAGATCATTGTAGCATACATCCTTCATTAAGGATTTATTCTTCAATTCTTGTCTTTTTGTCTTAATAACCAAATCTCTGTATGCATGGTTATTAGCATTCTTGAGAAAACAATGTAAACAATGTTGAAGTATTAAAGACATTCTATCTTTATTTTTCTCATAAATGAGTTGTAGATATTCCATTAATTTTGGTGATCCATTGTTTTCAACTTCAATGACATTTTTCAAATGATCTTTTGATGTCTTTCCTTTAACTTTATATTGAATACTTGTATTCTTTTTTCCATTTTTAAATTGCTTTGATGTCAAAAATTTCTTTCAATTTCTTTTGATGTTGACTTCCTTATAACTCCCAAATATTAATTTCAAATTCTTCCCTCTTTCTCAAATTCAAATTTCAAATTTCACTTTCTACTAATTGTCTCCCTAATTTTCAAATTTAATTTTACAATCTTCAAAAAAACTCAATTTCACTTCCATTCCATTCCACCTACATGAAACTCAATTCTTTACTCTTCTTATATCTCCCAAATTCACAATTTCACTTTCAAACTTCAATTTAATCCAAATTCCAATTATTTCAAAATTCAATTCAAATTTCAAACATTTAATTCTCTTATATTTCTCGTTCATTAATTTGTTCCTAAATCAATTTCACTTCAATTATTTTAACCCAATTCAATTTTTTCTTTAATCAAATTTTAAATTCACTTATACCTCTCAACCCATGCAACTTAATAAACCTTATAACTCTCTAAGTCTTTGAATAAGGAAATAGTTCTTTCTAAAAAATCCATCAAAATGAAAGAATTATCGTGCGCCTTTCTTAATGCTTTTAAAACAGGAATTTACCTTCGCTATGGTGCCACGTATCAACTCGAATTAGGGCAATTCGCAAGCATTACACAGTATCTTTCGCGTTCCACTCTATCAATTTCGTTATGTTTTGAAGACCTATTGTCTTGTTGTTCCTCTGTGCTTATTCTGTTAGGTTCCTTTGTTGCTCTCAAGCTTTACCCTCAATCTTTGCTCTTAGACTGCGCTCTCAAGCTTCTCCGTTGCTTTCAAGCTTTGCTCTCAAGCTTCTCTGCTACTCTTAGACGTTTGTTCACTACTTCCACGTTCCTCTCCAATCTTCAATCTCATGTGCTATTGCCTTCAATCTCTCTACCTCATATTTATGCTATGTTGTGATTCACTCTTCCACGAACTTCCAATCTGTTGTCTTCAAACGTCTTTCTACTCATCCTTCTTGCAATCCTCGCGTCCTACTGTAATCATCCAACGTCCAAAAATCTTCAATCTCTTTCTTTTGCTTCTCTCTAGCAATCCTCACGTTCTTCTCCTCCAATCGTCTCTTCTTCTTCTCCACTCTTCTACTTTCTCCTTCAATATTCTCTTCTCTAATCTTCTTGTCCACTCTTCTACTTTCTCCTTCAATCTTCTCTTATCCAGTCTTCTTCAACGATCTTCTTCTTCTTCTCACACTCCCTCTCTTCACCTTCAATCTTTTCTCTCTCTCTTCACCTTCAATCTTCTCTTTCTCTCTTCACCTTGTAAAGGGTTCACTAAAGTGGCTCTAATACCACTGTTAGCAAGTGTTTTAATGATTTTGGGAAATTGGACCTAAGTTATCTTTGGGCCCAAGAGATCCAACCTTTCACATGTCTCACATTATGACAAAGTTTCTCATGATTGCACAACCTCTTACTCCACATCTTAACACTTCTCATGACTCTTCACTCCCACACTTGACACCTATCACTTATGACTCTTCACTTGCAAACTTGACTCTTGCACACATACTTTAAAAAAATATTAAACTCACTCCCTAAAACTAAATATTTACAATAGTACTCGATGGTACTCAATGTACCAAATAATGTAATACCTCTAACAATTGTCACAAATCTTGCTGAATTTGTGGTCCATATCTTATTTTGTATGTTACAAATAATTCCAAAAGGCAAATTAGCAATGCCCCGTATATGTACTAGAACATCCTATTTTCTATATTACAGTAGTTCCGAAAACACATTAATAATGCTCTGAATGCTATATGGCGGGTTTGTATTATTAGCTCCTAATTAGGAAAAAGAAACATTATCTATTGAAAATAAATATTTTTACATCCAATTTCTTTACTGAACAAAGGAAGTTAAGCACTCGTCAATGTTCATTAGCTTTTTATGTAAACCCAATAATCTCACGTCTGTAACAGTGATAAAATAGGGCTGAAAAGAAGATAGTAGTCAAAACTGAATGAGAAAGGAATCTAGCTATTTCTACTAAAAGACGAAAGAATTGAATATAAGCATCTAGTAAAATGTCAAAAGAGCACCAGACTTGTATAGAGATTGGAAATACAACAAAAACACCAGCCTAATAGCATTATAATATCCAATGTAGCAGTTAAATATGTTGTCCAAGTATACAAATATTTCACAAAATGTCGATGAACTGTTGTTCTGCTAACGACAAATATGAAGATATCCAACAAAATCAGCTAAGGGTACATGGGAAAAAAAAAATTATGGTTGGAAAAAAAGTATTAAATGGCTTGCTTTGAAAAAAATTAATTGATAGTGCCACATTTAACAAGTGGTATGACATCAAATGATATTAGTTCAATCAGTTAAGTTCCTCAACATTCAAGGAGGAGACCCAGGTTCAAATCTTACCAAACAATACATGCAAAATTGTCAAGCTGTTATAATACCATTATGTGGTCATGGTGTAATCTGCATGGGGCCCGATTCAACCTTATATAACCCATTAAAAAGAGAACAAGTAGCACAAATAAAAGTATTCAGACATAATTATACATGCTTATGTCCAACAAAAGACACACAAAAAACTTTGATAAAGGAAAACATTCTGCGACTTGTTAGCCGCAAAATATATATAGCTTGCATTGCATAGTGGCATGTTTCCATTCTTTCTTGGAGTTAAATTTTCACATATGTATCATAGACTTGACAGGAACAAATGACCACCCTTGTCTTTGATTATTTGCACTTTTGACGGAGAAGCTGAAGGCTTGTAACTATGTTCAAAATTGCCAATACCAGTCATTATTGGATCAATAGAATAGGTCTGATTAAAGAGACATGGAATGGATTTCCTGCACCAAAACAAAATGAATGTTCCAGCAGGTTAATAGTGTGAAGTTTAAACCGCCTAGTATTAAAGTAGTTTCTCTTTTCTATAGTCATTATAAATCAAAGTAATGTTCCAACATTCTTCAAAAAAATATATGACAAAAAGGGCATATTCCAAGGGGAAAGTTTGAGTGAAAAAACAGCAGGGGACCATCAACTCAATATTTGCTTATGTCATATAAAGAAAGCTGACCATTCAAAAAGTCCAAAATTGACCTTATGCGCCCTTTAACAATATCTATCATTATCATTTCTTTAGCAGAACACGGCATACTTGGATGAGTTTGCCAGCACCAATAACTGATATCAATTTTCCATATCCTATTGGATTATAGTTTTAAACTTTTACTACTACCTATACTTCAAATTTTACATTACGATACCGCCATGTTCTTGCAAGAATATAACAAACTATGGTTTGATTGATCCTATCATCTTTAAATTCTTAAGTCCATCATATCATGGCCACTTACCATTTTGGCTAACTGGCACAGTTGGATTTTGAAAATGTGCATTGCTTGTAAGTAGTGCAGAAAATCCATACCAACTCAAAGATTACTTTTTAAGCTATTCCTCAGTGAAGTGTCACAACATCCATAAGATCAAGACAATAATGGGTCATCTTGCCATGGCTTCTGTCATTGATTGTTTGCCACTAATTTGTTCAAAATCTGTATTGCTCCTCACTTTAGGAGGCAACACGTAATAATGTAACAACCGGCAATCTATTCCTCCCATTGTTATAGGCCATTTTTTATCAGCCTTCATACACAATTCTCTTGTCACAGTTGAATTGCCACTGAAAATATACATATCTGCACAGCTGCAATGTTGTTTTGCAAATTGTCCTAAGGCTTGCCATGTACATTCTACCTCTTCATGACCATTTTTGCTGCAAAAGAGAACATCATTAGTTATTGCAAGAGGACATATTACATAGGGAAACATACAGTTTGTAAAAGTTTAACATCTAAAAACTGATGATTTACCTTGAATTTGGAAGGCGATATCCCCATGGAGGATTGACCACCACAAGAGATGGAGTTACGCTTGGAGTGTAGTCTCTACAATCTTTGCAACTCAATTCAAGGGCCTCCTTTACACCAGCAGCCTCAGAATCCCTGGTACATAATGATAAAGCTCCTTCATGTATGTCATTGCCCAATATTCTGAAACCCTTGGGTATTCCACTTTCTTCTGAGGCTGCACTCTCACAACACTCTCTCCAAATCACTGAATCAAAGTCATGCCATGACTGCAAGGAACAATATTGCAATACCAGATTTATTTTCTTAGCCTCGCTAGGCATTAAGATTAACTAGCTCCCAATTTGCTAGCACTACAGATAAAGTTCATGAGTATCTCAAAAATTTGAAGACAAGTGTTTACTATCGAACCTCCTGCCTCTTGAAGAAACTTAGAAGGTAAACTACAAAACCTAACATGCAGTTCAAAATAGTCCCTGCTACAAATGAAATGCTTTGTATTACTATTATTCCATACTGTTTTAGCAACACCAAGAAAATTACACATAGTACCAAAGGATTAGCTCTCAGAAGCCCAAGAAAACTTATTACATTAGTAAGATATTTTGAATACCAAGACACACCTAGGTGCCATTTGTATGCTATTCCAAATTAATTAGGAATAACAGAATTCTTATTACAAGATAAATAATCAACAGGACCATAAGTTCCTCTGTGTTTTCTTCCTTTCTCATCCCTAACTATTAAATGAACATCCAAGTAATTTGACACAATCCTTTTTCAGGGAAACAGGCCAGCAAAAGAATCAAAAAATTGTCTTCTTTAAACAAATAAAATAATAGAAATATTCCTTAGGAATGAAAGTAAAGAAATGCACGCACAAGACAAAGATTTCATACTGAAAAAATTACTTGATAAAGACAAAAATATTAGCAATCATAGGAAAGGTTGATCTCAAGCTTAGGTTTATCTTCAAACATGTAAAGAGCCTACAGAACCATCTACTGAAAGGAACAAGAAAAGCAGTTTTAGGAATTGCATATTTTGACATGAGAACCAAGTTGGATTGGAATGAATGAATGAATGAAAGATTTTAATTACGTCCGCGAGACCCAAATATGGTCTATGGGACCTCAAATATGGAAGTACAATTACTCAAATCATATCATATGATCTTTAATATCTTTGAGAAGGTTGTTCCTTCTCCTGCTGATTTGTGTTAGCAATTCTCCAACTTTTTTTATTTTACTGTCTTCAAATAAATCTGTCATAAACTCGTTCCCAAGTGTTTCTTTGTATTTGTCACGGATATCTGAAAAACTCGGGCATTTATAGATGAAGTGTTCCTCTGTCTCTACTGCCCCTGTGCTGCATAGAGTACATATCCTTTCTTCCCATTGTTCTTTGGGCGTTGTCCATCTCCCTGTTTCACATCTAAGCCTATGAGAGCTAGTCCTTATCTGAGCAATGAGTATTTTTTCCTTCCACTTGATTTCAGCGCCTATATACGCTTTTTCCTTGTGGTCATACGTTGGGTTAAAATTTGCAATATAATATTGTCTTTTCCTGCTTGCATTTTTCCACATTCCACTTCTGAACTTTTCATTCACATAATTTTTTATGTCTTTGTTGACATTTGGGCATTCATTTATGTTGATTTCCCAACGTTTCATCCATTTCTGATTTTGTTTCATCCACGTATTCTTTCGCCTATGCAACTCTTCGTCCCTAGCTGCCCTAGGCCATCTATCATTTGTCATGTTTTCTGTTTTTTTCAAGTAACATAACAGCTTGGTCATAGCAATTGCTTCTAAAGGGAACATTCCAGTTTCAGCTAGAATAATTTCATAAGGGGTTGTGGCCTTAATTTTGAGAAAGTTTGTGATTAGATATTTTTGAATCCTTTCTATTTGCCTCCATTTTGCATTTGTTGTGCCACTAGCCCACACCTCGCAACCATACAACAGAACCGGTGTAACAAGTAGGCCAAATAAGACCTTGGTGGTCTTCCAGTCCCACAACTCGGCATTCCTACACCTGTTTTGAAGTGCATATAGTGCTCTCCAGCCACTTTGAGTTCTTTTCATCCTACATGTATTCCAATTAAGTTTGTCATGAAAGTCTATGCCCAGGTATTTGTATTCTACCACTACATCAAGCGGTTCTCCTGCAAACTGAAATTTGAGTTGTTGCTTCTTCTTTTTTGCTGAAAAAATCATAATTTTTGTTTTGCTCGTGTTCACCTGCATCCCAACTTCTTTACAAAAGAGTTCTAGAGCTTGAAGGTGATCTTCTAGATCTTTGGCTGTTTTAGCCACAAGAATTACATCATTTGCATATATGAGGAGTTTTACCACATATTTGGCTAAATGCATACCCTCTCCCCCAAATTTGTTTATCCATTCTTCTAACTTGTCAATGTACAGCCCAAATACGGTCGGAGATAGAGGGCAACCTTGTTTGACACCTATGTCACTACCAAAACATTCAGATAACCCTTCCTGTGTTCTGATTCTAGCCTTTACATGCTCATATAGTCTGTGAACTGCTGCCCTGTAGTGAATTGGAACCTCTAGCTCTTCCATTCTGCTCCATAATTTTTTCCTTGGCATTGTGTCAAATGTCTTTTTGAAGTCTACAAAACAGCAAAAAGCCTCCTCTTTTTTGTCCCATATTTTTTCCACTATGTGTCTAAGCGTGATACAGTATCAATAGTTGAGTGCTTGGGCCTAAAACCTGCTTGCCCCTTTGCTCTATTTCCCTTTTCTTTTGCCCATATGCTGATCCTACGCTCTATCATACTCCCAAACAACTTTGCAAATAGAGGATTGATCATGATAGTTCGATAGTTTGAGGGATTATTTACATCTCCACTTTTAAACAAAGGAATGGTCAAGCTAGTTGTCCACTCAGTAGGGAAGCCATTTTGTATGACCTCATTGAAAATTTCTTTGATTTGCGGTGCCAAGATATCTACCCCCATTTTATATGCTCTGCTTGAAGATTGTCTATGTCACGGGCTTTACCAGTTGCTAACTTTTTTATCCCTTGAATAATGTCTTCAATTGTGAAAAGTTCTTTCTTGACAATGATAGTAGGGGGTGTCTCCTGCTGGTTACTACGCTGATACAGTTGTTTTGAATACTCCAACCATTGATTAACTGTTATGTTATTTTCAGTTTGCATTCTTTTCACGCTTAGTTCCTTCCAAAATTTCTTTGGTTCATGCTTCCCTAAATAAATCAATTATTTCCTCCTTGTTCTAGTGTATTCTTCTTTTTTTGCCCTTACCAATTTCTCATATGCTTTTTTGTTTGCTCTTGTTTTACCCGTTGGTTCCTTTAGTAATCTTCACATTTTTTTGCAATCTTCATCGAACCATGGGTTGGTTGGGAAGCTATTCCTTTCTTTCTTTTTAGGTTTAGCTCTCTTGCATTTGTTTAGAGCTTCTTGAATAACGTGCATTAACCATTCACTCTTATTGTAATCTCTACTACTGTGATGTAGTTCTTCCCTTTCCTGTAACTTATTATTTAATACTGCTCTAAAATTCTGTCGATTTTCATCTGTTAAGAGAATGTTTCCCTTGTGAGGATATTTATTTCGATTGCCTTGCAAGTGTTTTTCCCTTGGTTTGTCTCCATGCATTCGAAGTTTCATAACAATTGGGTTGTGATCTGACTTAAGTTCCACTGGAGAATCTTCCACTTCTAGCTCCTCTATTTTTGGTATGTAATTATGTGAGCATATTACATAGTCTATTACACTTTGTCCCTTATATGTTTTGCATGTATACTTTCCTGAATTTTTCCATTTGTTCATCCCATTGCAAATAATCAAATTGTATATGCTGCAAAGACCTAACAACTCTTCTCCATATTGCGTGATAGCCCCATGCTCATCTTCTGAAGTCCTGGCCTGAAGAAAACGACGAAGCAGTTTGATCATATTGATTGATATCCATATAAAGGTTACAATGCATGCAGTTATTAGTTGGTTTATCTAACCAACCTGGTGGTTAATCAACCAACCTAGAGAGCGCCTACGAGCGCTACCATTTTGCCAAGATGTAATACAATGACATATATGACATATATGCTAACATCCCCCCTTATTACATTATTGGCAAATTCCAATAGTATCTCGAAACTTTTCATATTTGATACGCCCAAGAGCTTTGGTAAAAATATCTGCAACTTGTGCATCAGTAGGAATGTATTGAAGTTGTATATGGTGCTTGGGAACTGCATCTCGAATGAAATGACATCTGGTATCAACATGTTTGGTACGTTCATGAAAAATTGGATTTTTGACAAGATTCAAAACACCTTGATTGTCGCAAAACAAATGAAGAGGAAGATTCTTTGGGAGACCCATGTTTGTAAGAATGCGACTTAACCACATTATCTCACAGACTGCTTCACTTGCTGCGCGATATTCTGCTTCTGTAGAAGATAAAGCAACCACTTGCTGCTTCTTACTGTGCCAGGAAACAGGTCCAGATCCAAGATGAAAAACATATCCAGAAGTGGATTTACGATCATCAAGGGATCCAGCATAATCTGAGTCCGTGTAACCTAGTAGGAAAAACTTATTATTCTTTTTGTATTCCAGACCATAATTTGTACTGCCATGAACATAATGAAGAACTCTTTTTGCTGCTTTCCAGTGACTCATCTTAGGCTCTTGCATGAATCTTGAAAGATATCCCACAACAAAACGAGATCTGGCTCTGGTATTTGTCGGATATAGGAGACTCCCAATCAAGCTGGCGATAGAGAGTACCATCTACCGAGGTGATTCATCATATCGGGATAACTTAAGTCCTTGCTCCATTGGAGTTGCTTTTGACTTAGAGTTAGTCATCCGATATTTTTCTACTAAAGTCTTGGCATATTTCTTTTGTGTTACTACGATATGAAATCTTTGCTTGAGTAACTTCTAAACCAAGACAATAGTGCAGAAGTCCTAGATCTGTCATTTCAAATGAATGCTTCAAATCATTTTTTACTAAGTCAATCATTCTTTCCGAGCTTCTAGTTATGATCAGATCGTCTACATAAAGTACAAGGATCACTATATCAGAACCATTTTTCTTAATATAGAGATTTGCATCTGAAGGACTTCTTTTGAATCCATGTTGCACAAGGTGATTGTCTATCTTGATATACCAAGCTCGAGGAGCTTGTTTGAGCCCATACAAGGATTTGATCAACTTGCATACTTTTTGTTCTTGCCCCTCGACTATGAATCCTTCTGGTTGAGTCATGTATACTTCTTCCTGTAAGTCACCATTCAAGAAGGCACTTTTAACATCCATCTGATGCAACTTCCACCCAAACTGAGCTCCCATGGCACAAAGTACTCGAATGGTAGTCATTTTTGCAGTAGGGGCAAAAGTCTCTTCATAGTCTATACCTTCTTTTTGAGCATAACCCTTTGCAACAAGTCGGGCTTTATGCTTATCAAGAGATCCATCTGCCTTATACTTTACTTTGAACACCCATTTGCAGCCTATGGGTTTCTTTCCTGTTGGCAGATCGACTAACTTCCAAGTTTTATTTTTTATGAGAGAATTATGTTCTACATCCATGGCCTTTTTCCATTGTGGTTTATCAAGTGCAGATTGAACCGTTGTGGGTTCATTTTCATTCAATGTAGACATATAAATCTTTTCGTCATCCTCATCTTCTTCTCTAGCATTTTTTGTACCCACTGACAAATCATCAAAGTGTTGACAAAGTTCGTCAACCTCTGAAGTAGATTCCTCTGCTCTCATTTGTTGAGTCATCTTGCGAGTACATGGCCTATCTAGAGATAGATCTGGAAGAGAGTTCAACTTAGCATCTCTCAAAGTGCTAGTGTACCATTTTGGAACTTTCTGTTGTTGTTGTGGAAGTTGATCCTCCTTCTTAGATTCTTCTTCATCTAGATATACGAGTTGTGGATGTGTCTTTTGATGTGAAAGCTTCATCAAATATAACATCTCTACTCACGTGTGTCTTCTTGGTCTTAGTATCAATCAATCGATACCCTTTTGAATACTCATCATAGCCAAGAAAGATACACCGCAAGGGTTTTCTCATCCAATTTCCTCCTTTTCTGTTTTGGAATGTGCATGAATGCTTTACATCCAAACACCCTTAGATGAGAAATGGAAGGTTTCTTACCACTCCAAGCTTCTTGTGGTGTTTTCCCTTGTAGAGCTTTAGTGGGTGCTCTATTTAGGAGGTATAATGTTGTGTTTACTGCTTCTGCCCAATATTGATCCTCAAGATGTGCTCCCTTTAGCATACATCGAACCATTTCCATAATGGAACGATTTCTCCTTTCTGCAACTCCATTCTGCTGAGGTGTATAGGCTGTAGTCAGTTGTCTTTTGATCCCATGCTTCTTAAGAAATTCTGAAAACTCTTCAGAGGTGTATTCCCCCCCCGATCTGAGCGGAGAGTTTTTATCAAACAACCTGACTCTTTCTCAACAAGTCTCTTGAACTGTTGAAAGTAGAGGAATGCTTCTGATTTCAACTGAAGAAAGAAAACCCACATCTTTCGTGAGTAATCATCAACAAATAGTTGAAAATACTTCTTCCCACCATAGCTGGATGGCATAGGACCACACAGATCGGTATGTACCAGCTCTAAAGGTTGTGTAGCTCGAGAGGAGCTTGCTTCAAAAGGTACTCGGTGTTGCTTCCCTGCTAAGCAATCCGAGCAAACTGGTAAGATAGACGAGAGTGGGGGTAGACCGATCACCATCCCATATTTGTATAATTCAAGCAAATATCCAGAACTGAGGTGCCCATAACGTCTATGCCGAGAGAGGTGGCCTCTTTTGTAGTTGCAAAGAGCAACATGAGGAGTTGAAAGGGCATCGAGAATGAACAAACCATGTTTGTAGGATCCGGTTGCAACATGTTTACCACAGTGGGTGATAAAACATCTCTTCTTGCCTTTGATAACTCGAAACATGACAGCCATATTTCTATCCAACATTTGTGTGACTGAAAGTAGATTATTGGCTAAACCTGGAACATAGAGTACTTTCTCAATTTTACAATCACCATCAGGAAGAGACACAAAAATATCCCCTTCTCCCTTTACTTGATAGACTTGATTGTCAGCAATGGTGACTGGCTTACCCTCTTTCTCCACAAAAGTATCAAACCATGATTTGTCTCCAGTCATGTGTTTGCTGGCTCCTGAATCAATATACCATACAACATCGATATGGGAAGACGAAGTATGGGTCATGAGCACCTTGTGTGCTCTTTCAGAGTCAGAATGTGAATCGGACCCAGGAGAATCGGAGTCTGAATTGGAGTCAGCATAAGCAACATGGCCTTTAGATTGCTTATGTTTGTTGTATTTCTGTTTGTTTTTGCCCTTCTTCTGAGGACCTCTATCATTTTGTTGCTTGTTTTTGAACCAACACCTGTTGGTGTCATGGTTATTCATATCACAAATCTTGCAATATTTTGTATCCTTTTGTTGATTTTGCTTCCCTTTGCCTTTGGAAGAAGGACCCCCTTTTTGAAACTGTCCTTGTTTTCTACCACTTTGTTGTGTGGAAAGAGCATTATCTGGTACATCATCTTTTTGGATCTGAGTTGCCTCCTCAGTCTGAAGCAAATTTACCAGCTCCACAAATGATACTTGTCTACCAGAAACATTGAGAGAAGTGATCAACATCTTGTAGGAATTTGGTAACGCTCTCAAGATAACAGAGTTCAAGACATCATCATCCAAAGGTTTTCCCATAGCATTCAATTTGGCTTTCAAGTCAGCCACTCGGCAAAGGAATATATCAACTGTTTCCCCAGAATTCATACTGAGATTATGTAGTTGAGTTTGAAGATGAAGAATAGTGGATTGATTCTTTCCTTCATATACTGTGATCAAGGCATCCCAAGCTATCTTACTAGTTTTTGCATCACAAATATGAGGCTGCACCTCATCTGTAGTAGCAAGCAAGATAAACACAAGGCTCTTCTTATCTTTCTTATCCCAAGCATCTTGATCTGTTCCTGTTGTCTGAGGGCGTTTTGCAGTGCCAGTCACTACATCCCATAGATCTTCCAACTGAAGAATAGCTTTCATCTTTGTCTTCCATGGAACAAAATTAGGACCTTTCAACAATTGTGAATCTGAAAGATACTTATGAATTGTGGCCATTATGAAGGTTCCTTATATCACCGATTGGTCTCCCTTTCTTTATACCTGCCAGATCTTTATATCGTAACCATTCAGTATATACCTGCCCTTACGTGAGGGAGACTATAGGTATATAGGAACAGTATACTACTCAATATGTACCCGCCCTTACGTGAGGGAGACTATAAGTACATATGAGAAGCACAATATATCGAACATAGGCGATACTGAAAGGGCATCGTGTTGTTAATGACACCTACCATAGAAAATTTTATTCCTCATGCGTGGGGCGTAACTTCCCCTAAACACTTTGGAAAAAACTTTCGTCAGGATTTACGCCTAACAACAATCACGATGTGGGTATGAAATGGGAAAAAAAACTGGTTTGCCTTATTTCTCCCCGACGATTAATAGAGAACAAGCTCAGACGTCGTTGTTGCAGCTATATTAGGCGGCGAATACAGTAGTCCAAAGCACGACAGCATTACCTGTAAGTGTGGACCAGAGGTATCTCAAATACCGAACGCTGCTTGTGCAATAAATTGCACAAATAGGGTATAAATTTGGGGTCTTATATTTTTTGTAATTTATGATTGTTAATGCAAGAAAAAAAGATATTTAAATGCAAAAGAAACAATCACAAATGCCCACAAATTTAAACACCTATTACAAATTTAGCAATTATTCTGCCAAATGATTGGTTTTCCCCCCTTTATCTTACAATTTTGCAAATGAAACATGTGAAGACCTGAGATCTCTCCCCCGTCAAGTTGCAAAATAGAAAAGGAGTGGGAAAAAAATGGTACCTGAACACCCAAAAAAATTTTTGGAGCCGTCAAGGCGTCATTTTGACTGCACAGGCGTCAAAAAACCATGTCTGGGCATCAAACGGGCATTTCGGGCGTCAAATAAGCGACCCGCCGTCAACAATCAAGCGATCCGCCGTCAAAAAACCGCAGGGCGTCAAAAAAAATGCACCCGCCGTCAAAAAATTGCACCCGCCGTCACAGCGCACGTAGAGGGAATGGAAACCGTGACCTACCGCCAAACAACCACCGCACTTACCACGGGAGCCAGAGGGCCCGATGTGAACAAAGAGGAACTAGGCCAGTGTTAACACAATCGAGGCCGGAGAAGAGGAAAAAAAATATAATCCCACATGGCCTGTGCTGCCACTGTGGGGATCTTTAAAGGTGCGGAAAGTAACTATATCTTTCGGTTGCCTTCGGGCAACCACCCCGCCCTTTTGCCTCCGTAATCGTGCATCGTCCGCCCTATCTTTGCCTCGCGTGTCCTCGGTTTGCGTTGCGTGCCTATGTGTCGTCCTCTGTCTGCGTTGTCCTGTGGGCGGGGTTAGTCCGTCCTCTGTCTGCGTCCGGTCAGTCTGCCGTCCGTCCTCTATCTGCGTCCAGTCAGTCTGCCGTCCGTCCTCTGTCTGCTTTCGTCTGTCTGCATTCGTCAGTCTGCGTTAGTCTGTCGTCCGTCCTCTGTCTGCGTTCATCAGTCTGCGTCAGTCTACCGTCCGTCCTGTGTTTGCGTCCGGTCAGGCTTGTCTGCGTCCGTAGCTCTGATGCCATGAAGAAAACGACGAAGCGGTTTGATCATATTGATTGATATCCATATAAAGGTTACAATGCATGCAGTTATTAGTTGGTTTATCTAACCAACCTGGTGGTTAATCAACCAACCTAGAGAGCGCCTACGAGCGCTACCATTTTGCCAAGATGTAATACAATGACATATATGCTAACATGGCCCACTGTTGATTTTCCTCTTCTGGCATCCAAAGAGGATTAATCTCAATATCTTCGTTACCTTCTAGAATGTTAGCTTGCTTATTTGCTGTCCTTGCATTGAAATCTCCAATTAATATAATCTCCCCCAACTTATCTGTATATTGAAATGTCTCTTTTTAGGGAGGAGTATGGGTCTTCTCTGTTAAGGTCATGTTTCTTATAGAATTTAGAATTCTTGGGAGCAAAATAACATGCTGCTATGCTAATAACTGACTTATTTTCTAGGATCTTTATCCGGATGTACTTGTTTGTTTTCATCTTGTTTTTCAATTTTAATGACCCTATCCCATTCCTCTTTTATTAAAACCATAATACCCCCATGCCCTTTGCCATTTTCTGCTGCTTTATTCCATATTGCTATTTTTTTGTATCCCACAAATTTTGGAGTCCTACATCCATCGTGTTCATGTGTTTCTGTCAATATGATTATATCTTTGTCTCTAGCAATGGGCCCTAACCCGGGTCCTCTTCTCCAAGGGAAACCTCTACAGTTCCAACTTACCATTGTAAGATGTTCCCGGGCGGGCCATACTCCCTATTTGTTTTGGATTTGTTTAGATGTGATGTATGCCTTTCCATTTCTTAAATATGTTTGTTTCCCTTCATTCCTTGCTGCCCTCACCTTTTCCCATTCCTTATTTCTTTCTTCCTGTTGTAAAAATGTTAGGTCATCATCTAAATAAAATTGTGACCCTCTCAACATGCCTCTGTTTTTAAGTAACCTTATTTTATCCTCGTAGCTCATCAATGTGACCCGAATATGTCTATCTTTGCCTCCTTCTCTCAGCCTGCCAATTCTGCTTACTTTTTTTATCTGACCCTTCCATTGTAATCGATCTGACAAGAAGTCCCTGGTTAAACGATTTGTGTCTTCCCTGTCCGCATAATCTTTCAACCCTTCGATTATTATATTTGTTAACTTCTCATGTCTTTCTTTCTCTTCTGTTAATTGAATTTTTACTTGCTTCTCTATCAACTCTTTTTGTTGATTGACTGGTTCTTTTACTGCTTGAGACCATGTCTTTGCCTTTGCTAATTCATTTCGTAGCTCATTTTCTCTTGTTTCAATGTTTTGGAGTGTTTTCTGTACCTCTTTTATTTGATTTGCATTTGTTTTTTCCACCTCTATTGCATCATTGATTGGGGGATGGATGGCTTGTTTGAGGACATGCCATTCACGTTGACCCATGTTTGCAAGCTTTTGTAGCTTTGACACTTGCTCCTTGAGTTGGTTGTTTTCCTTTTCCAGCCTCCGAATGGTGTTTATAACCTCATCTGATTTAGTTTCTCTTAATTTCTCCCTCCTTTCCATGCTTTCAAGTTTCTCTTTCATCTTCATTAGCTCTTGCACATAAAGTCTTGGTGCCCACATGAGTGGTGTAGTTGTGGGACTGTAAGTTTCTTCCTCATCCGAAAACTCATTTTGGTGATTTGCCTTTGATTGTTCCTTATTCTCCACCTGTTTATGTGGTAGAATATTTTTTATTTTTATTTTTTGATATGCCCTTTTCATTGTTGTTGCCCTTGCTCGAGCTTGTCGACGCCTTAATATCCTCCAATATTGTTTCTCATTGACATATATTGGTTCTTGCAATTGTTGCTTCCCTTCTTCCATTTTCAAACCCTTTATAGCTAAACCCTCTGTACTATTGATCCGATGAAATAAATGTGTAATAAAACCCTCCTTGCTCTGCAAACCCTCTGCTGCAAACCCTGGTTGATAATAAAACCTTCTGCCGCAAACCCCTATAACGAATGTATTTCTCCTACCTACTTAAATTGTTTTATAAATCGAAAGAGGACAAAAAAATATGCTTACCCGATGAAATAGATGTTTAATACAATACTCCGCCGCAAACCCTCCTTGCTCTGCAAAAACCCTTTGCCGCAAACCCTTTAATTTTTTGTGCTGATATTTCTTGTCTGGTTCAGTGTACAGTTCAAATCTTCTCCGTTCTATCGGCTCTGCTTCAGTATCCCCGTGCTCTGCTTCCAGTATCCCCGTGAATACTCCGCCGCAAACCCTCCTTGCTCTTCGCTAAAGTTGAGTACACCCTCTTTAACCGCGGGCAACAGAGGCCGGAGCTACCGCAATGCAAAGCTAAAAAAAATTCCAACGGAAGTCCTCTTTAAACGTTGGGTAATAAATAAATTAAAAATAAAAGGTTAGAGGATTTACAAAGAAGAAAGAGGCGAAGGAGTGGAGGAGGGAAGGCAATTCGTGAGGATGAACAGTGACGAAGATGGACACCGCCGCTTCCACCCGAGATCGGCTCGCCATCTTGCAACCCACATGCCCTTCACTACTCTTTCGCCGGTGTCAATGAATTCAAACCTTGGATAGATCCAGATATTTTTGAGAAAAAATATTTAATTAGATACCCTTTGTTGTCGTTTACGACCCATGGCAAGCATTCCACAGTCAAACTAACAAATTTTTTTTCAAGGCATTCTAGGCATCCACTTAGAGAGTCATAACAACCCTCCATATAGATAGTCCAAAACATTTCAAGGTTTTTAGGTCTTCATCTGATAACCACACTGTTTTTCTTTAGAGTGGTGAGGTTCATGACTCAAATGCTACCCTATGCTTATGAGGATGCCCAAGTTCAACGCTTGGTTTACTAAATTTCTTAACTGAGGGTATACCACATATCATCAAAGGCCAGGCTGTCAGGATGACCCTGGAGAATGCACCTAATTGCAGGAGGAATAGTTGCAGTGCTATGAATGGTAAAAGAACAATAGTCTCATCTCTGGGTAACTGGTATGAAGGTGCTCTTATCTGATTGGGCATAGTTTAACTTTGAAGAAATAAGTTATCTTGATGTGAAGATGAACATATAGATCCATAAAACAGAATTCACATAGCACCAAGCCTAGATTTGTGAGCTACACCCTCAAAAATATGAGGTGAAAAGTTGTCATTTGACTCCTTTTTCTACTAAAATATTCTATACAAATTGACTTACGGTCCAATTTGGTTGTGCAAAAAAACGTCCAATTCTTTCCCCTGAACTGGTTACTAAAGTTGACATAACATTAATAACTTAATAGAAGTCAAAGTAATCCATAAACTTTCACATCAGCACAGTAACATGAAATATAACGCAGAAAGGATAAATCAAGGACAATCTCAGAACATTACCCAAAAGGAAATCTCCTCTTTTGCCTTCATTGGGAAATCTAATAGTAGAGGGCATAAAGGTAAAGGCAGTTTATTAGCACAGCCCAGTCAATATGGCATATTCCAAATTTCTACCTCCATATGTTTCAACTTGTGACAAAGGGCAGGATAATTCAAGCCTTGCCAATTTGACTGCACCCTAGGACAACCGTAGGGGAAATTTGGAGTTACAGGTAATCCAGATCCTACAGCCAGTCAAAGACAACCCACTAGACTGTAAGATTCAATCTATTATGAAAAAAAACATGTTTTATACTATTACCAATAAACAATTAGAGTGCAAGGAATGCACCCATTCATAGATGCATAGAGAGCAACGTACCTATAGGAGCTAAAAAGAGAATTTACATTAATCTGAAATCCCTACATGTAAAACCACTAAGAAGAGATGTAGAATGTGTACGCATCTATCTCTAAGAGAGAACTACCATTGGTATTTCTGCAGTATCCGTGTGTGTAATATATTGCAAGGAAAAGTTAACTAAACAAAAACAAGCAAGAGGAAAATATTATGTGGTTTATCCTATCATCATTAGAAGAATGACACCACTCTCAGAATGTTGGGACTGAACTGGCGCCATGACATTTCATGCAATTTTGAATTCGTGATGTTGCTGAATTGGCAATGAAGTCTAGGAGAAGTGGGCAAATGATGAAGAAATGCTGTTGGCAGTTCCAGCGCTTTGATGAACGTAAGGCATGAATGGTCATGCCAGACAGAATTTGATGGTTAAGCAGGTATCTACACCTTTATTTTATTCTCCATGTATGAGGCGCTGGCCCCTTGGCCCCATAAGGTATAAAGTAAACAATCAATCCTTTGGTTGGTATGAAGGCAGGTTGAGAAAGCTCCTAATCAAACTGTGACCTTCAGTAAGCCCAAATATTCTCCTCAAAAAAAAACATCCATTGTGGCATCCGAACCAGACTGAAAGTACTTCCTGCCAGTCCATCTTAACAAACAAACAAGTTGAAAGAAAAAAATTTATCTTGCCCTGATAAAACCACCTTACCATGCCAATTCATAAACTTGCACTTAAGCCTTGACTAGACAGTGAAAGAAAGCATGAACATGCAAATTATTCCCCACTCAGAAAATAAAAAAGGAAGACTAAGAAAAACAATGCCTACTAACAAGATGTGCCATCAATATTAACATACATGCCAAACGCAAGTGTTTAATAACGATTTTTTTAGACAATCAATTCACTAGGAAAAGCAACGAATTGTGCAAACTGAATATAAAGATCCAAACAAGAGGCACTCAGTATAGGAACAGGATATTTAGAATGCAAACTGCACCTCAATAGCACAAATCCACTTCTACAAATATGAAGCAAATTTGTAACCATTAACCGACACCCAAATGGGTAGAGCAAACCCTTCTGCAGGGAACACAACTGGTACTGAGACAGTCTCCCAAACTCCTGGGAGTGTGGCAACACAGCCAGGGCGATGGGCCCTTCCTTCATTTGAGCCGAATAAGGAACCGGCACTAGTGTATGGGTTGGGATGATTCCTCTACATCAGGGTGCGATTGGGTCTGCCATGTAGGTTTTTCACCAGGTTCTGATCTCAATAGGCCTAACCATAGATGGTTTAGGTGTTGGTAAGCCCCATAGCCTCTTACTTCAATACAAGAAATGTTCTATTTTTGAGTTTGGTGTGGAAATTAATGGAACTACGACAAGAATCAAATATAGAATTTTCTTTGTGTTGATTTAAGGGACTAGTCATGCAAATTACAGGACAGGTAGGTGATTTTTGAAGGGTCAGTGTAGACCCCTTTCTGCGGAAACTCAGTGCCAGTTTCAGGAATTTTAAGGAACTTACTGCAGCTTGCATGCCATATATCCTACTCTCTCAACATACTATTGCAGTTTGTATACCAGATATCCTCCTCCCTCATATGATAAGTGACTAGTTCAAGGCTATGGTGTAGCAATAATCCATGCTGTTGTGTTGCAGGAAGGTGAAGCACTTAATGCCTGGATAACCCAACTTCAAATCCCCGCAGGTTGCTCCCCATAATAATGGAGAGGGTAAGGCTTAGGTACTTCAAATAGGAGGTCCAAGGTTCAAATCCAAAGGGGTAGGGTATGTATGCCTTTTAGGCAGATAGCACAACACTAGTGCCTTCCTCCATGCATAGTGAACTGGGAACCACATGGTGATGTAATGCTCGTGGACCTTTAAAGTTCCTTCAACTTAACTTTCTGAGCTCTAAAGGGTGTATTTTAATTTTATACAGAGACAGAGTGTACAAATGGCATCTGATATGCCTTAATGGACTGAACAGACTGCTTAAATTTTTAAAATTCAAGCTCTAAAGGGTGTATAGGGTGTACAAATGGCATCTCATATACCTAATGGACTGAATAGGCTACTAAAACAGGCAAGGGTAGCCAGACTAGTTACTAGAATTAGATAATCATCTCAAAAAGAATACTTACCTTAAAGGGCCAGGTAGTCCTCATCAGGCCAGGAGCCTTGTTGGCCGCCATCAATGCAGCCTCTATCAGAAATGTGCCAGCACCACACATTGGGTCCAACAGAACCACATTCTCCAAGCTTGCAAGAGCCCCATTCTTATTTGCAACCCCTAGACCCTGAACCCTGGTGTTCCATCCAGCAAGGGTAAGAATCCCAGCAGCCACAGCTTCGCTCAAGCTAGCCCTGTGCATCACATCCCTGTACCCCCTCCTGTGCAAACTAACACCACTCATGTCCCTGTACAGAACAGCATAATCCTTATACAGAGACAAAAACAATGGAACATCAGCCATTGCCCCTCCCCCTTCTGGTGGGCCCGGCTTCTTATTATTGCAAGCATCCCTGATTGCATCACAGATGGCATCCTTGGCCCTGGTAGATGCTGACATGGAATTTGTGACACGTTTGCAGTCCCAGACCCTGCTCTGAACTGCAAAAGACCTGAACCTCCATTTTTTGAAACCAGAATTTTTAAGGGTGTATTGTGCTAGATACTCTGGCCAATCCACAACATCCCTTACAAAATTATATACACAGTCCCTGTCTCTTTTGGAGATTTCTGCCTCACCCAACTCGATTAAAACTCTTATTGCACACCTAAGCCATAGATTTGCCTTGTACCCAGTTGCTATTGTGCCTTGAAAATGGACCCCACCTGATCCCTCTTGGATTTCATTAGCTCCAATCAATGGGGAGGCCAGTTCTGCTGCTACTGCTTGCTCTAGGCCTGGGGAGCAGGTAGCAAAATACTTGCAGGGCAGGGTTTTGGAGGGTCTGTCTGGCCATGGTTGGAGAATTCTTGCTGAAGAGTGGTCTGGGGATCTGGATTGTGCTGGCGATGGAGCTGGGATTATTTGAGATGATGTTATAGGAAGAACTTTGTGGCGCTTGGGTGTGGCGTGGTGGGAAATTTGGACTGAATTTGATTGAAAATGCTTCAAAGGGACTGACGGGATTGAGTTTAAAGAGGATGTAGTTCTGTCATGAATGCAGGGAAATGTTGGAAGAAAAATGGAGGGACTGGCCATGTGAGGAAACTATCATGGGTTTTGGGGTTTAACAAAAATCTAGTGCTACTGATCTGGTCAAACACCGGAGAGAGGTTTTGCTTCTATGATATTTTGCCTGTCGTCATGCTCATTCGTGACCTTATCTGGAAATGAATGTGTGTATATTTATGTTGTAAACAATAAATTGTGCGGAACAATGGCAAGTTCTCAATTTTAAGTGTGTCGTTGTTTTTTAGTTAGCAACAAAAAAATTGGCCAACTTAAATGGAAAAATTAATAAAAATAGTTTTTGGATTTTTTTTTAAGTGACGAGGATTGTAGTGGTATCACAAAGCATTTTGACTACTTATCAGTATTTTTCTACGTGCATTTAAAGCATTTTTTTATTAAGTAAATACTTTTTAAGTAATTTATCAGTTTTTTTTCGTCCATTTAAACTTTTTAAGTTTTTTTTTTTTTTTTTTTTCTTTATAACAATCTCAACCCCGTACAACTATGTTTCTTTTATGAGTAAAAGTTGTAATCGTGTCTTTAAAGGTTAGGTGGATTAGCAAGTGTTAGTGTGGTTGAGCACTTGCCAAGAAGAGACCTAGGTTCAAACCTTGAAGGTGCCATTTAGGAAAGGAAGTAGTATGTTCTTAATCCTATGAGTGCACGCTAGATCGACGATTATGGTACGAACCCTGACCAATCGGTGGTCTCGTCGAATCAACAACAAATGAGGGTGGGTGTGGGGAGCAAGTACAACCAAGTGCAAGGGTCGGGGTGGGGAGCAAGTACAACCAAGTGCAAGGGTGGGGGTGGAGAGCAAGTACAACCAAGTGTTAAGGGTGGGGGTGGGGAGCAAGTACAACCAAGTGCAAGGGTGAGGGTGGGGAGCAAGTACAACCAAGTGCTGCAGCCAAGTGTTGAGGCTGGGGGTGGGGAGCAAGTACAACCAAGTGCAAGGGTGGGGGTGGGGAGCAAGTACGACCAAGTGTTGAGGGTGGGGGTGGGGAGCAAGTACAACCAAGTGTTGAGGGTGGGGGGGTGGGGAGCAAGTACAACCAAGTGTTGAGGGTGGGGGTGGGGAGCAAGTACAACCAAGTGCAAGGGTGGGGGTGGGGAGCAAGTACGGCCAAGTGTTGCAACCAAGTGTTGAGGGTGGGGGTGGGGAGCAAGTACAACCAAGTGTACGACCAAGTGTTGCAACCAAGTGTTGAGGGTGAGGGTGGGGGTGGGGAGCAAGTACAGCCAAGTGTTGCACTTGGTTGTACTTGCTCCCCACCCCCCACCCTCAACACTTGGTTGCAACACTTGGTCGTACACTTGGTTGTACTTGCTCCCCACCCCCACCCTCAACACTTGGTTGCAACACTTGGTCGTACTTGCTCCACACCCCCACCCTCATGTTGCACTTGGTTGTACTTGCTCCCCAGTGGGGGTGGGGAGCAAGTACAACCAAGTGTACGACCAAGTGTTGCAACCAAGTGTTGCAACCAAGTGTTGAGGGTGGGGGTGGGGAGCAAGTACAACCAAGTGCAAGCTGTACTTGCTCCCCACCCCCACCCTCAACATTGTACTTGCTCCCCACCCCCAACCTCAACACTTGGTTGCAACACTTGGTCGTACTTGCTCCCCACCCCCACCCTCAACACTTGGTTGCAACACTTGGTTGTACACTTGGTTGTACTTGGCTCCTTGGCTGTACTTGCTCCCCACCCCCACCCTCAACAACACTTGGTTGTACTTGCTCCCCACCCCCACCCTCAACACTTGGTTGCAACACTTGGCTGTACACTTGGCTGTACTTGCAACACTTGGTTGTACTTGCTCCCCACCCCCACCCTCAGTGGGGAGCAACACTTGGTTGTACTTGCTCCCCACCCCCACCCTCAACACTTGGTTGCAACACTTGGCTGTGCTTGCTCCCAAGTGTTGCACTTGGTTGTACTTGCTCCCCACCCCACCCTTAAATGAGGGTGGGCGTGGGGAGCAAGACTAAGCTTGTTGGGAGCAATCCTTGTGGTTTGAACCCTACACTTACCTGTTACTAAAAGAGTGACTGTAACCAACGCCTCTATGTAACCAAAAAATTGTTATCTTTTCATAATCTAGTTTGTAGATATCATGGTAATTAGGATCAGACTTTGCCTTGTATATAGTGGTCAAAATTTGTTGGCCCTAGTTCCACTTTCTTGTATCTAATCATCCCAAAGGCTTAAAAGAGGTTGTTCCCATGTTATTTTTAGACTTTATTTACTTTAGGAAGAACCCCACTCACAAATGTGTATGGTATTTGGATTGGATAATATTTATGCATCAATAATGTTATTATACACTCTAGTTTTTGGACTTAGCCTACTTAGGTTTATAAGTTGTGAGAGGACATTGTGGTGAGATATCTCCTTACATTAGTGATGAGGGGAATGAGAAGCCTAGTTTTAATTATGATCTTAACTTCTAACATTGTTGTAATTTCCTTAAGCTCTAGTTTACCTAGTCTAATCTCTATGATAGGCAGATTACAGTACTTAACAGGCTAGATTGAGCCATGATATCAAAGCATTATGACTTAATTTTTTATCTTTGCTTCAACTAGCATGTCTCTACAGCCTTATATGGTTTGTTTTCTAATCATTTTCACATCCATTTTAGAATAGGCTAGGGAACTAATTGTTCAAAGCTCCCATGCATCTAATTTCATCTTGACACTAATCACCTTAACCACTTAGGAATTGTTAAGGTCATTCAAAGAATGCATAACCTCATTCCCCATCTTCATGGGGAATTTGAGTGGATTGAGTGGTGGAATGTTATGATTTCTCACACAACTTTTCTTCACATATTTGTTTTAAAAAATGCCAAATTTTAGAAGCAAGGAAACATAATTGTGCACCAAGAGTTTTCATGTCTACCAAGATAGAGTAACATCTAATGCATAAGGCATTACAAATCCAAAATACAAAACTTTGCCATAAAATCCAAGTGGCTAAAGCATATGAGGCTAGAGATGCTTAGATTAGAGCTCATCTATTCTAACTTAAAATTTGGAGACAACCTCTAATAATTATTTCAAGCCCTTCATAATGAGTACTTTTCATAACAAATTCAACCAATTAAAACTAGTGCGAGGTTGATTGCTCGTCTTGATATGTCTTCTACTTTTGTAGAATATTATAAGCTTATGTTACAATCTCAACAAATAACTACAAAAAGGAAAGCACCTTTATAGCATCGCCTTGAAGTTGTTCCTACTAAAGATTTTAGAGGCTTAGTGTCGTACTTGTGATAGACCTTTGACTTTAGAAGAGCTCACTAATGCTTCTTTTCAAATGGCCAATGAAAAAGTAGTTGGATTAGATGGTTTTCCATGTGAGAAAGTTGAAGGAAAAGGAACCTTACAAATAGATAAAAATAAAAATAAAATACACAAAATACTTACTTTGCACTAGGTTTGAAGCACTATTTGATGAGTATAGGGCAACTTGTAGAGAAAAACTACAAATTGGTCTTTGAGAATGAGTGCATCATCAATGATAAAGCAAATACAAACCAAACAATAGTTATACTTATGAAAAATAATAGAATATTTCCTTTGAGTAATGGAGGAGAAGAGAGTGATGTATCATACACTCATTGAGGACAACAAATAGTTATGGCACCCAAGGTATAGTCACTTGAATTTTTGAAGCTCATATTTATTAAATGCTAAAGGATTGGTTCATGGAGTATCTTGTATAGAATCAAGAAGTGAAGTATGTGAAGGTTGTATAGTGGGAAAACAACATAAAGATATTTCCAAGAGGAAGAGAATGGAGAGCATCATAGTCATTGTAGCTTATTCATTCATATATTTGTAATCTAATGCCTACATCAAGTGTTGGTAAAAGCTTCTATTTTATCACTTCCATTGATGATCATACTAGAAAAGTTGTGCATATATTTTGAAGAATAAGAATGGTGCTTTTAAATTATTTAAGATCTTCAAATCTATGGTGTTGAAAATATGTTGAATATTTTCTATGTTATTCTGGTGGGGCTAACACTAAAATTTGAAACCAAACTTTTTAGGGTTTAAGTTATTTTTAGACCCATATGGGCTTTTAGGGTTACTATATTTGAACCCATGTTTTTTTGCCCATGATATTGTAAAAATTCGTGTATGTGCCTTTGTTATATATATTGCACTTGCATTAGGGTTTGAAGAGACAGAAGAAGAATATTATTGTATTGGAGATAGTCAAGTTAATGCAATAATAAGATAATATTGTGATGGTTTTTTATTGATTGAGGGTTTCTAGGATAAATATTGTGTAATGTGTGAATCTGCTATCTTCTTCTTTTGCTTCTGTTATTACTGCTTTTCTGATTTAATTTATTGGGGCTCCTTATTTATCTTCATATGGTATAGAATGAGAGCAAATATAGAATCAAAACATTAAGGATCTATCATGGTGGTGAGTATTTTCCAAGAAATTCAACCAAATTTATGATGAGCATGGGATAGGAAGACAATTGACATCATCTTATACACTTCAACAAATAGAGTAGTAGAAATAAAGAATAGTAGAATCATGAAGATGACAAGAAGCATGGTAGTAGCAAAATGTTTGGACAATCATTTGTGGGCTAAAGCGGTTTCGACAACAATGTATATCCTCAATATAATTCCCATAGTTATAGTAAAGAATATGACTCTTCATGATTTATGGTATGAAAAAAAGTATTCAATAAGTCATTTGAGAGTGTTTGATTGTTTGGCTTATGTTTATGTTGAATATAAGAAAATTATGAAGTTAGATACAATGAGTCAAGCATCAATTTATATTGGTTATTTAAAAAAAGCAAGATATAGATGTTATCACCCTAAATCTAGGCAATGCACTATGTCTAGAGATGTGATTTTTGATGAAGCAAGAGTATATAGCCAAGAGGTAGAAAAAACCAAATAAGACAATCATAGTTGAAGATGTTGGTGTGTCATAGGCATCATGTAGAGACACAAGTATTTATCCAAATACAAGCATAAAATGGAATGGATCATTACATCACATCTAAGCTACAAAATATTGGATTAAAATTTTGATAGGAAGTTCACAGCAATCCAAGCACAAGCCTAAGAATAAAGGGGAAAAACAAGAAAATAATATGGTGAATTGTGCACTATTGTCCAAGATTGAAGTGGAATTCTCAAGTTTTAAGAAGTAGCCAAAATAAAGTTATGGATCAAAACCATGAATGAAGATTTGAATAAAATTGAAAAGGATAATAATTGGGAGTTGTATGAACCTCCAAAGGATAAGGAGATAATTGGATTGACGTAGGTTTTCAAGACCAAGTACAATAGTTATGGATTGATTAAAAGGCAAAGGACATAAATACAAACTAAAATAGTGTAAAGAGTTCATACTGCTTTTTTCAACCTATAGATATCTCTTCTTGAAAAAATCATAATTGAAGTGGGGATTTGTGAGAAGTACGAATGAGTCCACATTGTACTACCAAAAAGGAGGTGATGATAGTTTGATAGATTGTTAGTATGTTGATGATTTAATTTTAAAAGGAAGTTCATAAAAAATGAAGAGATAGTGCAAGCAAGCCATGTTGCAATAATTTGAAACGAATGATTTGGGTTTTAATCATTACTTTCTTGGAATAGGCATAATCAAACACATGATGAGGTCTTTATTTTCCAATCTAACTATGCATATGATATGCAAAAGAAGTTTGGCATTGAAAATTGAGAAGATGTTGTTGTCCACTTGCACAAGGCAAAAGAATGTGTAAGGATGATGGAAGCAAAAGATTCGATGAGAGGAAGTATAAAATTTTAATCGATAACCTTATGTACTTGATAACACCAAGACCAAATATTGCATATATAGTCTTTTTAGTTTCAAGATTCATTAGCGAATCATCAAAAGATCATATGAGAGTAGCTAAGAAAATTTTGAGGTATATGAAATGGACCTTAAATTATGGAATTCATTATAATTTATCCAATAATATTGACTTGGTTGGATATAGTGATTCTAACTGGGGAGGTTCAATTGATGATAGGAGATCTACATCAAGAAATTGTTTCTCATTGAGAAATGGACTAGCAACTTAGAGTTTGAAGAAACAAGCAATAGTTGCACTTTTAACAATCGAGTCTAGTAGCTACATTAGCAGGCACATAACCAATATATTTATGGCAAATCCCAAAAGACCTTGGTAAAAAATAAGAAAGACAAACTACCATTTTGTGACAACATGAGTGCAAATAAAATGATAAAATCTTATATTATTAGAGATAGTTCATTTCAAATGATCAATATACATATATTTTGACAAAATTGTTGGCAAATAAGAATTTTATTTCACTTATAGGTAAAATGGAAATGTTCTCATTTAGTCTTAAGGGAAAGAATGTTGAAAATTATGGTACCAAAGAAACAAAAACTAAAAAAAGACAAGGCTTGTAAAAAAATCAAAATAGGACAAAATTGGTTACAAGTGAAAATTAAAAAGAAAAAGAAAAATGTGTTCTCACCCAAATTTGGAGAGAATATGGAGCACCAATAGTCTCTTGAGACAACCAAAAGATATTCCATAATATATAGATAAATATAGTGCATTATATCAAATTTGTGTACAAATTTGAAGAACTATAAGTGTTTTTTTGGTTCTTGTGCCAATTCATTTTTCTTTCTCCATTATGTTAATCTCTAATTTAGAATACCACCATATCACACACTCTTAAAATTGTTAAGGTTTTTTCTAAATCAAATTATTTAAAAATATATGCTTCCTGCTGGGCGGGATCTTCTCGATGGTGGTTTTTGGCTACTCCCCGCTGGGCGGGATCTCCAAAACTACTTTCTTTCTTATTTGTTTGTTTCCCGCTGAGAGGGATTGTTTCATGCTTATCTGTTACCAGCTGGGTGGGATTTGCTTTGGTGTTCAGTTTCAAGGGATTGATGCCCTAGGCCCATTGCTTATGTAATCGAGGTTTTTTTTAGGGGTTACGATTTCTATAATAGGCTTATACATAAAGCCAGGAGGCATGATGCAAGGCTGATTTTGTACATAAGGTTTTGGGATCCTCTATAAAAACCCTTTTTTAATCTACTATAATAATTACCAAAAAAAAAATTATTTAAAAATATAAATGCTTTGGTATTTGAGGATTTGAATTCTATGTTAGACATGAGATGATAATCATAAACTATTTTAGGAGTCATTTTGCATTAAATTATGGACATTCTAGATTGAGCTAATATTTGGTTCCATAGAGAAATTGACTTCATATCAAATACTGTAGACAAAGGAGATATGGCCAATTTCATATTTTTCCAAAGAATGCACACAACAAACAATCAAGAAATTCAATAAAAGTTTAGCTTTTCTGAAATTTATATGAAAACATAGAGGGTTTCAATCAAAACTTCTTATTCTTTTAATTTAGTGCTCAAAAAATGGGTTAAAGTCTCAATTAAAGGTGCCATTTTTTTTCAAAATTTCTCAACTAATGTTTTTTAAATATTCTAGGACATTGTTAAAATATTATATGGATAAAAAATAGCATCATAATCATATCCTCCTTCGTTTCTTTGTGGTGGATCCTATTAGTTTGTGTTCCTTGAGTACTCATTAACTTGGAAGGGGATGGAGATGAGATCCCCTAATACAAATCTCTCCATTTCCCGACATAATGATTAGGGCAAGTAATATGGGCAACACTATGGTCTCAATATGTTCAAAACTAATGGATCATGATTTTGAAACCATGCTTCTATAGAAGATCCACCTCATCAACTCGTGGTTGTAGTCCTCCCTTAAGGGGAGTTGTACTCTTAGTGTGCAAAGAGTTGTTTCTCAAAGTGATTAACCAACCTAGATAGCTTAGGCCACTTATGTATTGGAGGTTATCTATATGAATTTGAACTTCATTAATGTTATGCATTTGCCACCTTCTTTGAGACTACTTTGCATGAATGCACTATTGGAACCCCTCTAGGTGCGCTATATGTGCTAACATGTAAAGTATGGCTGACCAAAATGGTGCCCTTTATATATGCATATCTATAGACACACACTAATCAAAGCAGTCTCAACCAAATATCCATAACCATTTTACTAGTGAAGAGGGTTATCATATTTAGACTTGTCAAAGAGAGTAATGAATGGGAAAGTGTCACATGAAAAGGAAGAAATTGTAGGAAGAGGCTAATATTACAAATTTAACTTCTTGTGCTTTACAATCTATTATAAGAGAAGTAATTTTTTTATATTGCATAAGTTTTGGATCTCTATGCAAGGTCAAAACAATGATATAGTGTTAATATTCAAATAATACCATGATCGACTTTACATTATAGTTATTATATTTTACCTATGGGACCATGTATACCTTGCAAGTTGACAATTTTGTAATATTATATTATCATCCAAATGAGTGATAGTAGGAGAGTTGTACCATGAGTTGGTATTATACTCTCATTTGCCTAACCAAATTCTCATTGGTTGGAGATATTTCTTTATTTGTTATGATAGATTTCTGGTTTCTAAGGACACTTAAGTGCTATGTTCTTTCTTTGTTGAGTAATGTGTTTGATTTTATTTGTTCTTGATTGTATTGCATATTCTAACTTGGTATTAAAGCGGGTATGATTTGTCATTGTTCAACCTAAGAATTGGTTCTTAACTTATTGTGACATTAAGTCTAGAGTAGTCTTTTTCAAGAGAAGTGGTTGTGAATTAAGGTTTTGGTGGACATTATGTTCTTAAAATTTTATAAAAACCCTAGTTTGTGATTTTAGAGTTTGGTTTATGATAACTTTGTGTTGATGTTTCATAAGACAAGTGGGTGAGATATGAGTGTTTTTTGATAGATTCCAGTGCTTTCCTCTCATCATTTGATATTAAATCATCTCATTTTTTATTTAAGGACCTAGGGAAGTGATGTTTCTTATATGAGTGACTATGAAGCAAGAGCATGGAGTGGGGTTTTTAAGTTTTTAAAAAATTATTGCTTATATTTTAAGACTTTTTAAAAAATATATTTCTTTCGTATTTTTGGATTGCTTATCATTGGAATACTATAAATGAAAGGAAAAAGTATTGAACATTCGTTGAACAGGATGTTGAACATTAGGCAACTATCCATTTTGGTAAAATATTTTTGAACCTAAAGATATCCAAGTATCAAGTCTATAGAAGATCTACTTGTTAGTTTCCATAACTTTCATGGGGATTAAACTTCAAAGGATGATTGATTGGTTTTTCTAATCCCAAAAACTAATTGTAAAGGACCAATTATAAGAAATTTGAATAAATCGTAAACACTTTAAGGAATCTTCATGAAAATTGTGGGGGTTTGAGTTCAACGTTTTCTACATGTTTTTCATACAAGGCTTTATTTTTAAGGCCAAAGATGTGTACTTTTCGTTATTGTTATTTGAAATTCAAAAACATGAATTTGGAAAGAACAATTTACATTTTCTAAGGAGTATTACCTTCTCCACATTTTCATTTGATTTGGCTGGTTATGAAGGATAGGATAAACTTTTTCTTTTTAACTAGAGAGGCACACTTGAGGGTATGTGTGGCCATTTCTTATTCTAATGAAAATAATTGACAACATGGTGATTAGAGTGACAAAATGCATTAGTGGAGGCTTGATAATGGGTTTAAGCTTTACCTTACACATTGCATCATCTTTGTTGTTTTATGGTTCTATTTTACTGATAATGGATTATTGATGTTATGGTCATGTGCATTGTATAAAGGCGTTGCCTTTGAGGAATTCATAGGTTCTAATCCTATACCTCGTGTCCTCTCTTTAGCATATATAAGATATTTTTCCTTTGAGGATTGTGAAAGACAATAGCTTGGTTAGTCTTATAACTACACATAGGTCATGGATTCATAAAGGTCACAATTTAGATTCTTATTTCATTTGAGTATATGTTGATGCGTCAATTATAATGGATGTGGCACCTCTTTTAGTTATGGATTCATAAAAGTCATAATTTAAATTCTTATTTCATTTGGGTACATGTTGATGCATTAATTCTAATGAATGTGGCACCTCTTTTATTCTAGACAAGAACATGGAGTCTATGGCCATCATGCCATGTGTTGGCTACTTGCTTGTAGGCTTTTATGAATTTGAATCCATTCACCTCCACGATGTTGTACTCTATATTGAGACCTCCCCTGGATTGTTTATGGTGGCTAATGTTGACCCTATTGTGATTGATGTGGCACTAAGTTGACCTTTAGATCCAAAATTTTCACTATATGCATTTGATTTTGACCTATCAAAGGCCAATATTTATGATTTTTTAATTTTATACTTACATCAAAATAGATCTAACCAACAACAAAGCATCAAAATTAGTCCAATTAATGAATATGTAACCGAATTAAATTGGTTTCTAAAATATCACTTGAATATTTAATATTAAAGGTCACAATTTTGATTCTTATTTCATTTGGGTATATGTTGATGTGTAAATTCTAATGGATGTGGCACCTCTTTTATTCTAGACAAGAACATGGAGACTATGATCATCATGCCATGTGTTGGGTACTTGCTTGTAGGTATTTATGAGTTTGAATCCATTCACTTCCACTTTATTGTACTCTATATTGAGACCTCCCTTGGATTGTTTATGGTGGTTAATGTTGATCCTATTCTGATTGATGTGACACTGAGTTAGCCTTTAGATACAAAATTTTCACTATATGTATTTGCTTTTGGCCTATCAAAGGCCAATATTTATGATTTTTTAATTTTATCCTTATATCAATATAGATCTAACCAACAACAAAGTATCAAAATTAGGCCAATTAACAAGATTAATTTATTTTCTAAAATATCCCTTGAGTTATGACAATGTGTGCCAGTGATAACACAAGAGACCTTAAAAGAAAATAAATTAAAAAAATTGTTAGTAACAAAATTTGGCTATATAAGGAGTAAAATTCCAAGTGTTATATCTCCACTATATAGAAGCATATTGGTCCTATTTTCAGATTGCATAGATTTTTTAGCTCTTTGCGTTGATGCCTATCTTGTTGTCCTATTTTGTTGATTTAAGAATGAAATTATGCTAGAAGCACATGGACCAATCATCATAAATTTTCATTGTAAATTTGCAAAACTATTCCTCATGAAAAATCAAAATAAAGGTTGTTCTTCACAACAAGGTCCTATGGAAGTATCTATCTAAGGACAAACTTCTTGCTATAGACACTTATGAGAAGAAATAAATCATATAAACAAGAAAGATACTAATCTTGGTGTTATTGCCTTATATATGGATAAATAATCGGAGAATCACTTCACTAATAATCCATATACTATTTGATTTATTGAAGACATTCAATAAGCTACTCGATAAAACAGATTCAACAAGTCATAGATTGGAAGTAGAGTTTGCTATCTTAAAGATGGTTGATTTCCATGGTATTGAAGATTACATTAATAATTTTAAAAATTGGAAGGACATATTAAAGCTATTGGTGGAACCAAGAGGGAAATTATTAAGTGTCAATATGGTCCATGAGAATGTTTCCACCAAATCGAATTAGGTTGCCCTAATAAGCTTTAAATAAATTTTCCAACTCAAATTATTCCTTCTATTGATATGCTTTTCATGTTAGATATTATTAGATTATTTTAAAACAAATTTAAAGAGATAAAGTGCTAGTATCTTCCAAAATGGAAAACACCAAGAGTCTTATGAGAACTTAAGAGACATCTCAATGCATATATGATTGTATAGCCCTATTTTTTTAATTTTAATGAGTCATCCTATTCCATGCTCGATCCATCATTGATATCAAAGCAATATTATGAGTTCCATAACTCCTCATTCTTACTCTATTTATTTTTATCTATTTTTCTAGAAAATCCAAAGTTCAAACCTCGCTTGTTATCCACTGTGTCATTGTCATTAGTTCTCTAGCTACTCTTGAACCTCTCTTTCTTGATCTTAGCCTCAATCCATTCCATGACATAGTCCTTGGTATTGATATCCCCATTGTTCTCTTATACCCACCACCAGTCCTTCCCTAGGGACCCGTTCTTCCTCTACCCAAGATAAATATTGTTGTTAGCATTCTCATGCCTTCCACTATCCATACTCACCTTATCAAAACAACAATATGAAATATTGGTATTATTTTTTGTCTCCCCTAGTGAAATTGACACTCTTGGCATCCATAATTTGATCCTTGGTCTTGCTTGTTTTTCCATATTATTACCCCTATCCAAGTCCACAATCTCAAAGGGTGTTCTTTCTCTTCTTTATCCTTTCGTTAATTTCCTACAAAGCAACTTCATGAGCAACAACTTACACTTGGAATTGGCAAAGAGGAAAACCTATGAATTTTCTCATACAAACTTAATACCCATGGAAAGGTAAATATTTATGCCACTAAAACAACATATTTTTGTCTTGGGAACCATGTCCATGATCATGTTTGTAAATCTAGAATTGTAGTAACCATGTTTGTCTCATAGTGTAAACCCTCAAGGGGGACGCATTGTTACTCAACAAAAAATTATGTTTCCATTGTCAAAGAATTAAAAATCAGAGTAGAAAGCTCATAAAGCTCTATGGTGGTTATGGAAGGTGATGTCATTATGAGAAAGTAGATGAGCAAAAGGAGAAATACTCAAATGAATAGCTGGTTGGTTTAGCAACATTGATGACTTTCAACCAAGAGGTCTCAGGTCCAACTCCCTACTTTTAAAATTTTTCTTTGAACTTGCATTTCTAAGGGGTTAAAAGCAACACTTTCCCTTTTATCATGCATATGGGATAAAGTAGGAGAATTGGCTAGTTGAAACAAAGCATAAGTTATTAAAGCAAAGGTCAAAACTCATCAAGACAAAAATAAAATTAACCACCCTAAGAAGGACAATTTGTTAAATTTTGCAATTTCTTGTAGTATTTGTGGGCAAATAAATTCAAAATTAACTATAGTGAATATTTTGCAAAACAAAGAGGCATAGTAAAATTTCTTTTTAAAAGGTGTATTTTTGACGATGACTGATACCTTCAATTTTATAAAGCAATTTTCTTCAAAAAAGATTCATGCTTTGTATAAAACAAGTGCTCAAACACACTTTCAACATTCAGGATCAACAAGATCTCTGGTTTACATTTATAGATAAATTTATCACTTTAAGATATTGTGTCTATAAACTAATAAAGTTGTCACAATGATGTTTGTCCATGGACCCTATAAATCATCGAGGAAATATAAAGACATCATTTTTTTATCTTTTCACTCTATTATCTATCCTATTTGTCACTATCGCTAGACACAAATCCTTAAATTAAGGAATTCCAAGCATATAAGGAAGTTACATCCATGTACAAGGATTTCTTTTGAAGCAAGTGTGTACACATGGAAAATTGACCCATCAAAATGAGTCAATATTTCCTTAGATCTTTAGGAAGCCACCCAAACTTACTAAGTGCAAATTTGGGCCCCTTTTCCTCTCTTCTTTTGCCCTCTTTTCTTAGCTTTGCCAAATTCACACCCGATACATATGAGGCATAAATTTGGCTTACCAAATTTGCAATTTATCAGGATGGGGTACGAATTTGGATTTTTAGGTATTTTTCTCTCAAAATCCCCCCTCGTCAACCCCTTTTGGCGTCAACTCTTGCCCTTGGTGAAATTTTATTTTCCCCCATTTTAGCCCTCCAAACCTCTTATAAATAGAGGGTTGTATTCCTCTTTTTCAATGCTAGATATTCCCAAATTATCTTAATGATACCTAGGCTTTTTTTTAATACTAACAAGTGTTATACTACCATTAGATTGAAAATTTGTTGTTTTGTGCTTTGGTGTTAGTTGCTCTTGGTGAACAAGTGGAGGAGTCTTGACGATTGGAGAGGTCTACCATCTTGGGTTGCTTCTTTCACATTCTCATTGCTCCTTACTTCCTAGCTAACCAGGTTCTTTACTTGCATTATTAGTCATTAGATCTATTTTTTGTTGTTTTGCATCGTATTTTTTGGTGTTTTGGGACCCAAAAAGTGCTCTAAATCAAATTCACATCCCGTTCGTATAGGGTGTGAATTTTGTGAGCCAGATTCATGCCCACCCCTTATAGGGTATGAATTTGGGGGTAATTTCTTGCTTTCCAAAACCCTAATTTGCATCTTGCATGTTAGATTTATATTATGTCCATTTTTTTTGCATTTTATTTTGTTGTTGCATGCCTATTTCATATTGCTTTTGATTGTTCCAAAGTTAAAAAACTATTTCATTTTTGAATAGTCAACTAAAAGGACAAAGGGGACTTGACTATTGCATCTATAAGCTCAATCATATAGTGGCCTAAGTAGGCCCCCAAACACTGATCAAATTTTCTAGGGTTTATAAGTTATTTCACAAGATTAAAGTTGTTTTGATATTATGGACACAAGTTAAAGCTAGGATCAACCGTTAGATAAAATAAGTGCCCTAAATAAACTTCTTAGGTTGTTTATTGTTGCTTTTTGTCCATTTTCTATTCTAGATCTAAATCATAAATAAAAAGAAATATATTTTGATTTTATTTCTAGGTAGTTGAAAGAGAAAAATCATATAGTTTGTATTATATGGATAATTTTATCTGTGCATTCCCTCATAACCCTTGCTTAAAATAAAAAGGCTTATTTTATTACAAGTTAGGGTTTAATCATCATTGAAAATCAGGAATCATACTAGGGTTAGCTTCTTGTCTTCTTGCACCATTATTTTTCTTGCACCGTTCTTTCATTTTTTTATAGTTTAGCTTATAAAAATGTTAAACATAGGTGTTTGTTCAATACATACATCAAAAATTTCATCCTTGGACTTGGAGTAAGTCCTAAAACCATTCTTGATAAACCCCTTGATCCACGAACTACACACAAGTTCCTCATCAACATTGAGTTCTCATCGTATAGGCAACCTGATTCAGAAAAGAGGCAAAAGAGTGAGTGCACCTTTATTTTTCCTTCATTCTACACAGGAAGAATCGGCTAAAGTGGACGCTCACCGTCATCATGATTCTCCTAAGGATGCTTCTACTATTCTTCTTGGTAACCCCCCACTAATGCTCCGACCCTCAAGATATCCTTGCCTCCGAAAAAGTGACATTAAACTTATGCAAGAACTTGTGCAAATACTACTTGGAAAGCACCTAATCAATTTCAACAACAATTTCCTTAATCCCAACTTTGAGGACAAAGCTCCTTTTAAGGAGGGTGGCATGTTAGGATTCACTAATCCTAATTATTATCTAATCATTTACAATTATTAATTTATATAGACCATTGTGTCCTTTCACTGACAACTATAGAGCAGGTATATAAGATCATTCAAATGGGTGTAAAAAACCATCCATGAATAAGAAAGAATATAAATATATTATTTATCCATTGGCAGGGTTTCCTCTCCAGTGAAAAGGTGATTCAATCCAAAGGTGATTATGTCATTTTCATTAATTTCTCACATCTAAATCTGCTTGTTTAACCCGATAGGACGTAGAGTCCTACCATTACTTCCTCCATTCCATATCTGAATGGGGTTGCTAAGAGAATAAACAAATGGTTTATTGTAACTCACAAGACTTAGTCTAGAGTAGTAATATTGGATGAAAGTTATCTCTTCTATGATGTATCTTCAAAATAGAGTGCCCACAAAGGCACTTCAAGGTATTATACCTAAAGAAGGGTGGTCTAGGAGAAAGTCTTCAATTGTACATCTTATATCTTTATAAGGCATGCATGCATATGCCAAAGCAAAAGAGAACCAAGTTGGATGCAAAAATTGTGTCTTGCATATTTTTTGGCTATGATGAGGCATCAAAAGCTTATTGAATGATAGCTCCAGTCACTAAGAAAATACATATAAGTAGATATGTGGTCTTTGATGAAGAATTTAAGACAAACACTAAGGATTCTAAGGAGTCTAAAGATGCCACATCTCTAGTTGTGAGCATGGAATCAAATGTAAAAGTTTATTAAGAAGTTCTAGAATATGAGTTAGTTTTAGAAGTTGTTGATAAACAAGTTATAAAACAATTAGCAGTTGCTTCTTCACAATCAAGGTAGACTCTAAAATGGCTCACTAATACTCTCAAAGATGCTAAACTTGATGCACCACCTGACCTCACTTCTACATGACCATGCACTCGTAGTAGTATACGACAAGAAGTAAATATAGGCTTGATGACTTTTGTAATGGAGAATGCAAAACCAACCTTAGTAAAGGAAGCACTAAGTTTACCACAATGGAAGGAAGCCATGGAAGTAGAATACACATCTCTGATGAAGAATAAAATATAGGATCTTGTTGATTTTACAAAAGAAAATAAGTGCATAGGTTGTAAGTGTGTTTTCAAAATCAAATATAAAGCAAAATGATCTATTGATAAATATAAGGTATGACTCATTGTAAAGGGCTACACATAGAAGTAAGGAATAGACTATGAAGAAATATTTACACCTACAACAAAAATGACCATCATCCATGCACTATTTGCACTAATAACACAATTTGGTTGGAAAATTCATCAAATGGATGTTAAAAGTGCCTTCCTTAGTGGTGATCTTGAAGAATAAGTGTATATGACACAACCCCAAGACTTTGTTGACAATGGAAAATTTTAAAGATTATGCATATTAAAAAGTCACTATATGGATTGAAGAAGGCTCCCAAAGCTTAATATATAAAAAATAATGATCAACTATTATAGCACGGTTTCATGATAAGTTTCTTAAAAAATGGAAATGAGATAGGGATCCTTGTGCTCTATGTTGATGATTTGGTCATCACTAGTAGTTCAGATAAATTGGTGAATGATGTGAAGGATGACTTGAAAAAATCATTTGACATGACAAATTTGGGACTTCTGTTGGGACTTATATGAAATGAACAAGATGAGATATTTTACAAATGAAACAGGGTTACAATATATAGGCATAAGCCTATATGAAATGCATGACACTTGTCAAGTGAAACTGACAAGTGTCAAGGAAGGCATAGTGCACATTACATTAATTCTAACATTCCCCCTTAATGTGCACTATCCTAACTAAAGAAAAAAACAAGTCAACATTAGGTAACATTCCCCCTTAATGTTGACTTCTCTAAAAAAATTCTACATCCTCCTTTATTGCTGATTTGGTCTAGGCTCATGCTCTTTGCGCTTGGCTCTCCAACTGTGAATAATGCTAGATTCACTGTGTATACATCTCGATCTGTTGCCTTAGGGTCAGCCACTTCCATGGGTCTGTTGCCATTGGGTCAACCGTCTAAGTGCCTCGGGGTCATCATGGGTGCCTTAGGGTCAACCACTTATGGGTCTGTTACCTCTGCAGGTCATCCTCAGAGGATGTTGCCTCTCGTAGGTCACTGACTAGGTCCACCATGAATATCAAATCCATCCTCATGGTGAAATCAATATAAGATGTCGATTTCTATCGAAAATGCACCTTAATACATAAGAAAAAACAAGCCATGAAATAAAATTGAGCCATAGAAGCCAAATATGGAGGAGAAGAAAGAAGAATAGAAAATAATCTTTTGAAGTGTCTTCGTCTGTAGTCTTTAGAAGTAGATCCAAAAAAAACCTCGGATAGAGTCTAGGGTGTCTTTGTATGTAGTCCCTAGAATAAGTGTCCTTATGGTAGTCACCTCATCTTACCGAAATGCATGGGTAACCAGCCGCTGCATCCGCCAAGTAGAAAGAGGAGAATACTAGATACTAGGTTCACTTACAAGTGCCTTGGGAGTGTCGGGTACAACCGAGAGTGCACTCCAAGGTAGAAAAAATTTGAGGCTAAAAAAATTAATTGAAACAACCTTAGAATTACAAATGGATACCACTAATGTGTCCGTCATGAAAAAAAGCTTTTCGACGACTATAAATACCCCTATACTTGGGTTTGAATGGGGCCTTCAACTTGCTGAAAAAAAAATAGCATGCCTCTCTAGGCAGCAAAATAAACAACATCGCTCAATGGCGGCATCGCTTTCAGGCAGAATAAAAAATAGTCTTAAAATTTCCCTCGCAGGGGAATTACATGGGCTATCAGTCATTTCACTTCCACTCTCATGTGGAAAAAATAGGCCAATTAAGTTTTACTATCAGCCACTTTCACCATGATTAAAATATTTCCCTCCAAGGGAAATTACAAAGGCCATGTGGCCCTCCACGGCATGTGGGAAAAAGAAAATGCCCCACTATCATTTTTAAATAAATATGCCCCATTCCATAAAGTGGTTTCCCATAAAGTGTTCCCTTACACTTAATAACTTAATTAAAGAGAAATCATGGGCAAAATGCATGGGTCCGATAAATCCTCCGTCGTTCGCCACTTTCCCATAAATTTATGAGGAGCATCTCCATATGCACAGCAAGCATTAAAAATATCAAAATATTCTATTTTTAAACTGTGCTTATCTATAGCAGCAACGGGCCTCCGATGACGATGGTGACGGCGTTCAATTCGATGACGATATTGGCATGGTGCTTTCCATTGTGACATACATGCGACCACCACCAGCGACAATCTCCTAATCGTGTTGTTGGTGCCTCCACTAAGTCCAGAGGAGTCATCATGGAAACAATAGTCCAAAACCTTGCCTCCCTGCTACAGCGCCACGTCTCCCTACTGAAAAATTGCCAAATATTTCTGCTTCAGCACCACGCCTCCCTCTGCCAGCATCGTCGCTCCCGACACTAGAACCGTCGCTCCTGGCAGCAGCAACGCCGCTCGTCGTGCCGCCTCTCGTTGCTGCACTGCATTCTCTCATCCATTACACCAAGCCATATTCAAAGTGCAGGCATTTCATAGCAAAAAAATAAAATAAAATAAAATAAACTTGGCCCTGTCAACAAAAACTTGGCGTCCCAGCGGCTATGTCAAATTTAAATGTGGATGCTCGGGCCTTCCCATATCATCTCTTCTGTCATCACATATGCCTCACAAGAGCACCGACCATCCTCTTGCTGCTGCATCGCATTCTCTCATGCCCAGTAAGGCCAAGTGAATCTGCATCTTCCCCAGGTTTGAAGCACAAAGGAACAATACCCATACCAGCCAAATTGCTTCGATGAATTCGTTCAAAGCTCTTTGCAATGACAGCTTTAACACCCAGTAACTTGGGGCCCTTTGCAGCCCAATCCCGAGAACTTCCACTTCCGTACTCAGCTCCAGCAAGAATAATTGTATCACACCCTGCACTTTTGTACTTCATAGCTGCATCAAACACACTCAACTTCTCTCCAGTGGGAATATGAACAGTTTTTGGACCAACTTCACCATTCAAAAGCTTGTTCACTAGGCGTATATTTGCAAATGTTCCTCTGGCTGTGATTTCATCATTTTCGTGAACTCCTCCGCGTTGGGGATCCAGACAGAGCTCCACGACAACAATACCACGCTCACAACGACCATGGCATAGCGGAGCAGCTTCTTCGCCTTTCGATTTCTCTTGACCTTCTTTATCATCACCTTCATCTCTTCAGGCTTGAAAGGATCCATTGCCTCCTATTTTTCAGACTCGACAGGGTCCATTTTGTCACAATCCATCTTCAAACGCTAGAACTTCAAAAGAGTCCAAATCTTGCCCAAGGCTATCCACTCAGACTCTGAAGTTACCGTAATGAATGGCTCGAGCAGCAGGATTTTGACAAATCTCATGGCAAATCCTTTACAAAGCTTAAATGCTAAGACCGTAGCCTTCAATTGGAGCGGCTTCGAACAGGTTAGGCGAGGCTCCTCCTTCGTCACTCAATAAGTGCAGGGGAATAGTGTGGAGAAACATACCATTTTTTTTTTCAAAAAAACTAAAAGCACAGGAACCAAACATTTTTCTTCAGCCATGGTAACAGACCGAAAATCAATCAGAAAACAACTCCTTTCGCCATCGTCAACACGAATAAAACACCATTGTGCTTCATAAATGATAAAAAAAATCTTCGCAGAAATATTAGGCTTCAGTTATCGCCACTATGATTGCGCGACATCTAAAAGATCATGGGATTTGGTCAAAATAGCACGATCCTTGGTGGGCACTTGTGCTCAGGCGGTCTTCAGAAAGCTCCTCAGCAATCAGAAATACATTAAACTTGGATCACGGTAACACAATCTCGAGCATTGAAGGAAAAAAAAATCATGGCCCCAAGCATTGAAGCTTCAGGGGCAGCCATGAAATCTTCTTCTCCCTTTGGCCTTCTGGTTTCTGATCCACAAAAGTGGAGAGCATACTCCCTGAGCCTTATGGAGAAGGAAGGAGGAAAAAATTGAGGGGGAATTTCCATGAGGGAAATCCCCCCTCAAGCTCACAAGGCTAGAGAAAGCCTAGAGCTCTGATACCAAATGTTGGGACTTATATGAAATGAACAAAATGAGATATTTTACAAATGAAACAGGGTTACAATATATAGGCATAAGCCTATATGAAATGCATGACACTTGTCAAGTGAAACTGACAAGTGTCAAGGAAGGCATAGTGCACATTACATTAATTCTAACAACTTCTACAGTATTGTCTTAGCTTGAAATTTTGACAAAGAAAGAATCACATTATGGTAATGTAGGAGTATCCTGACGTCAACCATCCAAAAGTTGAATCATTGTGGAGGTAGAAGGCCAACAATTTGATCGTTATGTAACAAATTTCAAAAATTATAAACATGTTTTTTCTTAGAAGAGGTTTTGATAGAGAGGGAGAAGTAAAAAATATTAGCATTGTATTTTAGAAGAATAATAAATAATATTTTGTAATTTAATGTGTGTGTTTTTATTATTGTTGAGTTCGTTGTATTCCATTTGGTAGATTGCATGTGTTGTTGCTTGTGTGTAGGAACTAGAGATACTTCCAAAGCTTTGGAGCCTGGGAGAAGGGGAGTCAATACAAAACATGATTCATTTGAACACAAGGTTACCTAATATTGAATAATAATATTAGATTAAATGGAGGATGAGGTCGTTGAAGAGATGCTTTAGAGGATGGTCCTATTATTGTGAAAATAGAGTACAATTACTCAAGTCAAGATTAAATAACTATGTAATACATTCAAATCTATACGAGAAGTGGTGTCTTCAAACAAAGAACAATGATTCTACGTAGCTTCTAATAAAACTTTGTGTTGAACCAAAAGGTAGGTTGAGAACAAGAGAGTTTGGGCATGTGGATAGATGAAAGAGTTTGGCTATTAGTAATGCCATGGTAAATTCAAGACCTAATTCCTAGATTGTCATCACATGTTGGAAGCACTGCATAAAGGTAAAAATAAATAAATTGGAGTGCAAAAAATTCTATCATACAAAAGTGAAATTCGTAGAAACCAAAATCCAACACCTTTTAAACCACATTTGCCACCCCACCATCAAATCTTGCATAATAAAAATATATGCCTAAGTCTAAACTTAGGGATATAAAATCCTGCACATTATCCTATTTTCCTAATTTATTAAATCTAGAAAATCACCCTAGGATACCTTACCTACCCATTGGACATGTGTCTTGGACACTTCATCCAACACCTTGCCACATCTTACCCACTCATGTCCCCCTTGTCCTTGCACATGGGTCAGATTTCCAACACCCATGCCACAACTCATTTGTTGTTGTCCCCTTGTCCCTTCATATAAAATAACATCCCATATCCCACTCCACTTGAAGCCACATCACCCCAGTTAATTGAGGCACACTGGGTGACTCACTACAACTGCCCCCTTCCACCTTGCAGTCCAGATTTGCCACTTGGCAAGTTGGGCTTGCCACCTCCCATTTCCCTCCAAAACTCTAGGAGGCCTATAAAGGCACCGTTAGTCCACCAAGAAAAGGGATTTGAATTTGCATACTAATAGGCTATCAAAATCGATCTAGACCCAATAAAAAATTGCGAGCATTTGCACGATTTCGTATCGTTGGTTCGAATCTTGAGGCAATCTGTTATTTAGCTAAAATCACCCATTCACGGTTTCACAGTCAAAAACACGCATCCACGGTTTCACAACCGTAGGTCCATGATTTCCAGCCCACAACTGCGCTTCTGCAGTTCCATAGTCTCAAGCACGAAATCATATGCACAACCAAGATCAGTAATTTTATATTAGCAAGGCTTTATTTGTTCATTGTTGCTGTCATTTGTTTCGTATAATTATCTGCTTAGATTTTATGCATAGCATTGATTTTATTGCTCAAATATACAGGTGCTACTAATCCCCTTTGTTGGTTTGAATGTGTGCAGGTGACAGGTATCTTGGAGAAGCTGTTGAAGCTAGAGTAGTCCCTTGCTGGATACCAAAGCCTACTCACCTTGGACTGTAGTTGAAAGAACGAAGAGCATGAGCCCCTGAAGATTTGGGAAACCCCCATTCCATCAAATTTTATCAATACAAAGAGAGCATTGTAGCATTGTCCCAAACACATTTAGGGCAATCCAAAATTAGTTTGTAACAATTGTATCAAAATCAATAAAGAAAACAATTTTGGCAATTCTCATTTCTTTGTGTTACATTTATTTTATTGCTCAGTTCTTTTGGTTATAGAAATGGTAAGCATGCAAATTAAAATTTTATTTACAAAAATCATTCATTTTACCACACCAAAGAGAGTTGAGTCCACTCATCAAATAAAAGTCGAGTGTCATTAGTTTTTGCACCGCATTGTGTTGTACACAACACAGTACAAAAAGGGGCAACTGTAGACATCAAAATCCAACACCTTCTAAATTACATTTTCCACCCCACCATAAAATCTTGCATAATAAAAATATATGCCTAAGTCTAAACTTAGGGATATAAAATCCTACACATTATCTGTAGTGAACCCAATAGAGAAAGATTGATTATAATGCTAGAATAATAAAAAGGAATCACTTTTATTAAAGAATCGTTGTTGTATTGTATGGGGAACCCAACAATTAATTAATAATTATATTCTTCGATGCCTCAACTATATCGAAGGTGTGATCAAAGGTCACAACCTTTGTGAAAGAGAGAGTGATTAAATAATTAACTAATAATGTGATTAGTATGGTGGTTAGGAGTAGAATCCTAACATGCCACCTTCCTTAAAAAGAGCTTTGTCCTCAAAGCTCAAAGTAAGGAGCTTCGTTGCTTGTTTTCCCAGTTGGATTTGTGCAAGTTCTTGTACTATTTTAATGTCACTTTTTCGAAGGCAAGGATATATTGAAGGTCGAAGCATTAGTGGGGGGTTGCTAGAAAGAATAGTAGAATCTTCCTTAGGAGAATTATGCTGATGGTAGGCTTCCGCTTTAGCCGATTCTTCCTGTGTAGAATGAAGGGAAAATAAAGGTGCACTCACTCTTTTGCCTCCTTTCTAAATCAGGCTGCCTATACGATGAGAACTCACTATTGGCGATGAACTTGTGTGTAGTTCTTTGAGAGTGTATGTCTTGCCTTCATTGTTTACTGCATGGATGTCTACCTTATCTTTTCATGGTGCATCAAGCACTTCTTGCACATCGACCTCATTTACTTCATTGTTATGATTTGGTGCTTTGGTCATGTCGTGCACATCTTCCTCACCTTCTTCCTCTATGGAGTGACAGGGATCAACTATATTCAATAAATACAATGTTTGTGTAGCACAACAATGAAGGGGCCCAAATTGCTCATCACAAGTATAGCAGAGGTCGTTTGCTCGTCGTTCCTCCATTTCTTGTAGGCTAAGGTACTTAACTGGCAAGGGTTTGTGTTTTGGAATAGTGTGCGTGAATGTCGATTTATCAATAGGTTTCTCCCCATGTTGACGTTGAACATTGAATGTATCATCGGCTAACAAGGCTAATCCAATGGCTTCTTGTAGGGTGAGAGGAGTGTACATCATGATCTTCACTCTAATTTCTTCTTTCAATCCATTGATGAACCCATTTATGAGGACTGATTCGTCTAACCCTGTGATGCGATTGGCGATATCCTGGAACTGAATTTTATATACACTCACTGATGTGATTTGACGTATGTGGGTAAGATTAAGTAGCAAAAGTAGGTTGAAGTCATGATATATTCTTCCATCGGCCATTTGCATAGTCGTTTGGTGAAAAGGTGTCGCAAAAAGTGTTGAAAGTCATCACAAAATTTTCTTGAAAATTATCGTTAAAAATTGCATAAAAGTCATCCTTCGACCATTGCGGTTAGGTTTTGGAGATTTTATAACCTTCGTAAGTGGCAGAATTAGCGAGAATTTTCAATGCCTTGACAACTTTTAGCAAGAATTTGCAATAGTAACAAGTCTTAGCAAAATTTATATTAGGCCCTGAATATTTTTTAAACCCTGCTTTGTCCCTCTTCCTATTGAATGTGGGATATGTGTTATATCCACTTTTTTAAAGTTTCTCTTGCCGACGTCGGAATACGAAGACGTATCGGAATTTTAGTTTTTCGATGACGAAAAATGATTTAAAACTTTATGTTATAAGTTTTATTTTATAAAATATGGCCGGTTTTCTCCAAGACGTCGTCGAAAGTTGCAGACGTCGCTGCAGAACGTAATTTTTTTTGCATGGATTGTTTCTGTTTTTGATCTGGGCATTGACTACAAGATATTGGAGGATTTCTAGGATAGTTTGAGGGTATTTTTGGATTTGTTCCCTTCAGATTATACCTTCCCAATGCTCTGAGTTCACCGACGGTTGGTGAGTGTATTTCGTTCTATGAGCTAATTAGATTCTTTGATGCTCGGTCTGTGAACTTATACGATCTGCCGCTCGATCTCCCAATGACTCTTGAGAATGAATCTACGATGTTTGATGATATATGGATGTCTTAGGAATGATGTGGCGGATGATAAGATAAATGTAGGCATAGGATCTGAATGGCAGACGACTGGTGATGACGAACGAGGTGAAAAAATTTATGTTTTGAAGCTGGCTCTGATACTAGTTGTAGTGAACCCAATAGAGAAAGATTGATTATAATGCTAGAATAATAAAAAGGAATCACTTTTATTAAATAATCGTTGTTGTATTGTATGGGGAACCCAAAAATTAATTAATAATTATATTCTTCGATGCCTCAACTATACCAAATGAAATACTTATTTCTACGAGTGTGAAGGTGTGATCAAAGGTCACAACCTTTGTGAAAGAGAGACTGATTAAATAATTAACTAATAATGTGATTAGTATGGTGGTTAGGAGTAGAATCCTAACATTATCCTATTTTCCTAATTTATTAAATTTGGAAAATCACCCTAGGATACCTTGCCTAACCATTGGACATGTATCTTGGACACTTCATCCAATACCCTTGCCACATCTTACCCACTCCTGTACCCCTTGTCCTTGCACATGGGGCAGATTCCCAACAACCATGCCATAACTCATTTGTTGTTTTCCCCTTGTCCCTTCACATAAAACAACATATCATATCCCACTCCACTTGAAGCAACATCACCCTAGTTAACTGAGGCACACTAGGTGACTCACTATAATTGCCTCCTTCCACCTTATAGTCTAGATTTACCACTTGGCAAGTTGGGCTTGCCACCTCCTATTTTCCTCCAAAATTCCAAGAGGCCTATAAAGGCACCATTAGTCCACCAAGAAAATGGAGCAAAATTTGCATACCGATAGGCTACCAAAATTGATCTAGATCCAATAAGAAATTGTGAGCATTTGCGCGATTTCATACCATTGGTTCAAATATCGAGGTAATCTATTCTTCAGTCAAAACAACCCATCCATGGTTTCATAGTCGAAACACGCATCCACGATTTCACAACCATAGGTTCGTAGTTTCCAACCCACAATCGTGCTTCTGCGGTTCCACAGTCCCGAGCACGAAATCATACGCACAATCGAGATCAACAATTTTTATGTTAGCAAGGCTTTATTTGGTCATTGTTGATGTCATTTGTTTCATATAATTATCTGCTTAGGTTTTATGCATAAAATTGATTTTATTTCTCAAATATACAGGTACTACTAATCCCCTTTGCTAGTTTGAATGTGTGCAGGTGACAGGTATCTTGGAGAAGCTTTTGAAGCTAGAGTGGTCTCTTGTTGGATACCAAAACCCACTCACATTGGACTGTAGTTGGAAGAACGAAGAGCACGAGCCCCTGAAGATTTGGAAAACCCCCATTCCATCAAATTGTATCAATATAGAGAGAGCATTGTAGCATTGTCCCAAACACATTTGGGGAAATCCAAAATTCATTTGTAACAATTGTATCAAAATAAATAAAGAAAACAATTTTGGCAATTCTTATTTCTCTGTGTTACATTTATTTTTTTGCTCAGTCTTTTCGTTGCAAAAATGGTAAGCATGCAAATTAAAATTTTATTTACAAAAATCATTCATTTTTCCACACCAAGAGAGTTGAGTCCACTCATCAAATAAAAGTCGAGTGTCATTAGTTTTTGCACCACATTGTGTTGTACACAACACAGTACAAAAAGGGGTAACTGTAGACACCAAAACCAACACCTTTTAAACCACATTTGCCACCCCACCATCAAATATTGCATAATAAAAATGTATGCCTAAGTCTAAACTTAGGGATATAAAATCCTACATATTATCCTATTTTCCTAATTTATTAAATCTGGAAAATCACCCTAGGATACCTTGCCTACCCATTGGAAATGTGTCTTGGACACTTCATCCAACACCCTTGCCACATCTTACCCACTCCTATCCACCTTGTCCTTACACATGGGGTAGATTCCAAAAACCCATGCCATAACTCATTTGTTGTTGTCCCCTTGTCCCTTCACATAAAACAACATCCCATATCCCACTCCACTTGAAGCCACATCACCCCAATTAACTGAGGCACACTGAATGACTCACTATAACTGCCCCCTTCCACTTTGTAGTCTAGATTTACCACTTGGCAAGTTGGGCTTGCCACCTCCCATTTCCCTCCAAAATCCCAAGAGGCCTATAAAGGCATCATTAGTCCACCAAGAAAAGGGAGCTGAATTTGCATACCTATAGGTTGTCGAAATTGATCTAGACCCAATGAGAAATTGCAAGCATTTGCATGATTCCATACCGTTGGTTCGAATCCTGAGGTAATATGTTCTTCAATCGAAATCACCCGTTCGTGGTTTCATAGTCAAAAACACACATCCATAGTTTCACAGTTAAAAATGTGCATCCTCAGTTTCACAACCGTAGGTTCACGATTTCCAACCCACAATCGTGCTTCCGTGGTTCCACCGTCCGGAGCATGAAATCATACGCACAACCAAAATCAATAATTTTTATGTTAGCAAGGCTTTATTTGTTCATTGTTGTTGTCATTTGTTTCATATAATTATCTTCTTAGAGTTTATGCATAGCATTGATTTTATTGCTCAAATATACAGGTGCTACTAATCCCTTTTGCTGGTTTGAATGTGTGCAGGTGACGGGTATCTTGGAGAAGTTGTTGAAGCTGGAGTAGTCCCTTTCTGGATACCAAAGCCCACTCACCTTGGACTATAGTTGGAAGAACGAAGAGCACGAGCCCCTGAAGATTTGGGAAACCCCATTCCATCAAATTTTATCAATACAAAGAGAGCATTGTAGCATTGTCCCAAACACATTTGGGGTAATCCAAAATTTGTTTGTAACAATTGTATCAAAATCAATAAAGAAAACAATTTTGGCAATTCTCATTTCTCTGTATTACATTTATTTTATTGCTCAGTTATTTTGGTTACAGAAGCTACTACAATCAAAGTTGACAACCCATTAGCCCAAAATAATTAAAACCTAGATATTTATCAGACATATTTGCCACATCATGAGGAAAATAAACAACCTACGAGAGCATAAAATTCTACAGTTCCTCCCAATCAGGTTAATTACGTGTCTCAAATACCACAAGGTTTTGTAGGAGCTATCAATATAGTTACTCGTGGACAGAGGCAAGCTAACAACACAACTCAAGCTCCAAAAACACAACCAAAAAATGTGCCCATACAACTTGGACCAAACATTCCACCACCACCATTGCATAATCATCAAATTGTTACCTTAAATAGCCGGTTAACACAAAGTTTAAAAATGGCTTCAATAAAATTATCAATTTATGAGCTAATACAACAATCAACACCCCATAGGGAAGCATTGATGGAAATCTTAAATTCTATCCAAGTACATCCAGAAGACCCCAATGCATTCAATTCCTTTGTGAGTAGTGTGCAAAAGTGCATGGAACCCTCGATAGCATTTTATGATTTTGAGGAAAAGCAAATTTTGGCATATTCAACCGATCCACCCTTGCACATAGTAGCTCACATTGATAGGAAGCCATTCAAGATAGTTCTCATTGACACCGGTTCCTCCATCAACCTCATCACCACACCTGCAATGAAAAAACTCAACATCCCATCATCACACATCACAACATCCACCTTCACCCTTAGGGCTTTTAATGACGCTTTATTCTCAACTGTAGGAAATGTTGTTCTTCTTGTCACCGTGGGGGTGAAAACAATACATATTCTCTTCCATATCTTGGAAGGAGAAATGTAATATAATATACTTTTTGGACGTCCTTGGATTAGGGAAATGAAGTGTGTACCTTCAACATTGCATCAATGCTTAAAGTATGTACATCAAGGTAAAGTACATTGTATACCAGCTGACATAGAACCCTTCAAGTACTACAACTTAATTTCAAACCTATATGAGCCCTTGCTTTCATCAACACATCTAACTATCCAACCACTCACCATCAGGACCATTCCACCTAGTAACACCTCATCAAAAGCCCCAATCCAAGAAAAATTGCCCATAGTTGACCCAGATTTTGCATTAAAAAGTGTTAGCTCAATTCAACCTTCAAATACTACATATCATTTTACAATCACACTTGATCATCCTACCAACCAACCACCAACTCCATCAACCACACTACTAGATCCACAAAAATCATTCATATTCACAACACAACCCACTCCATCCATTAGCAACCACAAACCTCACCACCCATAGTTTCACAAATAGGGCCACCTATTAGAGAAAATCCACCATCGTCATTAGAGCCACAGGCTAGCTTAGAAGAACCCTCTTCATCCACCAAGACATCAGCCTTCCAACCTTCTCGAGTTGTAGTACATCTCGCTAGTCCAGTTATTGGCGAGTATATTATTGAAAGTGTCACAATTACGCCACCCATAGAGTTAGCCAGATATTATGGTCACCCTCGCGACCCACCTTTAGCCATAGGTGAGATATACAGGATGGGTTCTCAATAAAATACAATCAATTTCATATATGGGGGGGTATATTCTTCATCTAACCCATCTCCTCTGGATGAGGACCCTTTACAAGAGTTTAATGAAGATATTGATTATTTATCTAACCCAACATTCTCGATGAGATACTTTTAGAGGGTTAATTGGCAAGGATATGGACTTGGATGACATGAACAAGGTCCTCACCACATTGTTGAGCCGAAATATAGAGAACCAAGTGACCGCTCCGATCTAGGCTACAGACCTTCCATCGCAAGCTCTTCTCTTAATCATGCCTTCCAAGAACTTGACATTGAGTGCGAGGAAGAAGAAGAAGGAAGCAACCAAGAGGATGAACCTAATGATGAGGATGATGATATAGATGGTGGATACCTAATCCATAATTATTACCCTCATGAAATTGGAGTTGTCCCCGAGAAAGCCTTACAACAAGGACCAGAATACGAAGGTCCAACAGACATGGAATATGGTGAATACAATATCTATAATTTTTACCCTCGTTGAATTGGAGTTGTCCCAGAGTAAGCCTTACAACAAGGACCAAAATATAAAGGTCCAACAGACATGACATATGGTGAATACAATATCTATGATTTTTACCCTCATGAAATTGAATCTTTTCTAGAGTAGGGCTTATAGTAAGGACCATATTACACGCCACTCATTCTGGGACCTCATACCAATGCTAATGGCTTCTCGATAAGCGACGATTATTATGAAGATGAGACTGAAATGATATATCTTAATAATGAGCGTTAAATGCAATCTAGGTGAATTCTTCGAGGAGAGGTGCATCATGAACAACTTAATTAGGAGGCAGAAGAACCTCAAGAGGAGTTAATATATGTAGAATCTATTCGGAGAGATGACTGGTAACAAAAGAAGTTCCCAATAGACCGCACTATTTTTTGGCTAAACAAAGACCCTAAGAGTCCTGAACCAGAACCTCCTCCGTCACATTGGCATCACATGCATCATCACCAATCACACACATTAGGTCAGTTGCAACCTAGAGAGAATGAGTCATCATCTCTTGAATCACAACCACCTAATTTCCATCAAGTCAACATGGTTTCTGTTGATTTTCTCACCCCACTCCGCAATTCATATGATGAGGCAAAGCCAATCCATATAGATACTAGCCTCATTACCATGGATAGGATCTCATCCCTGCCATCCATTGCCAAATTTATCATGTCCGAAGAGTTACTGTGTGCTTCAAACGCGTATATTTCAAAACAACCTTCATCATTAGATCACTCAGTTTTTCAAACTGAAATAGAGGGGGAAGCCCCTGAGACATTTGAAAATATGGCGGATGATATCCACCTCATCCCAACTCCACATAAACTAGAGGAAAGTTCTCACATGATGATTGAAGAGTCTATAGATGTGAACCTTAGTCAAGACACGGATAATCCCCAAATTGTCAAAATCGCAAAATATTTATCCGCAGAAGAAAAAGAACGCATAATCAACGTGCTGATGAGAAAGAAAGAAGTGTTCGCACGGTCGTATAGAGACATGCCTAGTTTAGACCTAGACTTGGTAGTCCACAACCTTACATTGGCACCAAATGCAAAATCGTTCAAGCAAAGACTTAGGAAAGTCCATCCAACAGTTGCATTAATTGTGAAAGAAGAACTACAAAATTTATTGGATGTATACTTCATAGTACCAATTGATTACCCATAATGGCTCTCAAATATGGTACCCGTTCACAAAACGAACGGAGGGATACGTGTGTGCACTGATTTTCAAGACTTAAACAAAGCGTGTCCCAAGGATGATTTTCCTTTGCCTAAAATTGATTAACTAGTAGACTCCTATGCTGGCCATGAAATGCTTTCCTTAATGGACGATTTCTCGGGATACAACCAAATTTGAATTAATCTCGAAGATCAACACAAGACATCATTTACAACACCCTGGGGTACATTCTGTTATAGAGTGATCCCTTTTGGACTTAAGAATGCAGGAGCTATATATCAACGTGCTATGACATACATATTTCATGACTATATGCATAAGATCATCGAGGATTACATAGATGACCTGATTGCTAAATCAAAAACACGTCTTGAGCACATTGAAGTCTTGGAAAAAGCATTCGATCGATTGCTAGAACATAAAGTAAGGTTAAATCCTAAGAAGTGCATATTTGGTGTCACATCCAGAAAGCTTCTGGGATTCATTATCTCCAAGAGAGGCATTGAAGTGGACCTAGGTAAGGTAAAAGCTATATTAGAGATGCCACCTCCCAAAAACTTGAAAGAGTTGCGTAGCTTACAAGGAAATATCTAATCTATCCGACGATTCATTGCATAAATCTCAGATAAATGTAGGCCATTCAACCTCTTGTTACAAAAGGGAGTGATATTTTCTTGGACAACTAAATGTCAAGAGGTATTTGATGACAAAAAGAAATATCTGGCTTCACCACTAGTTCTTACGCTACCTCAAACAGGAGTCCCTTTTCACCTATACATTTCTGCAACAGATTTTGCACTAGGGACAATGCTTGCACAAAAGAATGAAAAGAATAAGGAGCAAGTAATTTACTATATAAGTCGAACCTTGGTAAGTTACGAAACAAGATATGCTTATGTCGAAAAGTTGTGTTTAGCAGTGGTTTTTGCCACTAATAAACTTAGACATTATATGCTAAGCAACACTACTTATGTCATAGCTAGAGAAAATCCTCTACGATACATGATGACTCACACTTACAACAACACTCGTATTGCTAAATGGATAATGATTTTAACCAAATTCGATCTTGAATTCATAATTCAAAAATCCATAAAAGGATAGGTGATAGCTGATCAACTAGTTGAAGCTCCTTTACAAAATGATAAACCACTAATCATTGAGCTCCCAGATGATTCAGTATTCTCTGTCATAGAACAAGAAGAGTTAGTCCCTCATGAAGATGAAGCAGACATGACAATGTTCTTTGATGGATCTAAGTGCGAAAAAGGACAAGGTGTAGGAGTCGTGTTTTATACACCCGAAGGAATACCAATTCCTTTATCATTCAAACTCGACTTCACATGCACTAACAATAATGCAGAGTATGAAGCCTTAATATTGGGTCTTCAATCAGCTATAGCAATGGGCATAAAAAGACTAAGCATTTTTGGTGATTCTCAACTAGTCGTTTACCAAGTAAAAGGAGAATTTCAATGCAAAGAACCTGTTTTAAAGAAATATCATGAATTAGCAACAAAGTTGCTAGAAAAGTTTGACTGGTATGAAATTAGTAACCTACCTCGATCGACAAATAGATTTACGGATGCAATGGCTTCTTTGGGATCTCTCATCCCTAAGAATGAGCATGGAGAAGTACAACCGCTAATCATAACAATAGTGTCAAAACCATCAATTCAAAGAGCAAAATCTACAGGTGAGAAGAATGTTTGTTTGATACATGCTGAACCTTACAATTCTTACCTTGATGAAATAAGAGACTTTCTCAAGTCTGGAACACTCCCAATAGAAATGACACGAACTACAAAAATAATGTTCAAACAAAAAGCAATTCGTTTCACTCTCTTGGGGGACGTGTTGTATAAACATGGGTATGATGGAATATTATTACGATGTCTAGATCCAATTGAGGCAGAACGAGCTATAGCAGAAGCCCACGATGGTACTTGTGGTGGTCATTTCAGTGGAATGGCCATTGCAAAGAGAATATTGCGAATGGGATACTATTGGCCAACAATGGAAAATGACTGTTGTCAATATGTCAAAAAGTGCCAAAAGTGCCAATATCATACCAATTTGACTCATGTACCATCACACGCTCTACAACCCATTCAAAGTATTTGGCCATTTTCACAATGGGGCCTCGATTTGATTGGTAAAATATCACCTGCCTCATCAGGACAACATAAATTCATCATAACCGCTACGGAATACTTCACAAAATGGGTGGAAGCAATTCCAATGACCACTACGATTGGACCTCGAATAGCGGAGTTTATACTTTACCATATTATCCGTCATTTTGGAATACCCTCGAAGATAATTTTTGATAATGGGAAGTCATTTAAGAATAAATATGTTAGAGCCTTGTGCAAAAAATTCAATATCCAACATAGTTTCTCAACACCTTATTACCCACAAGCAAATGGGCAAGCTGAAGCAACCAACAAAACAATGGTATCCATTCTCAAGAAATTGGTCAAAGAAAATCATCGAGATTGGCATACTCAACTTCCTTTGGCACTATGGGCTTACAGAACAAGCATCAGAACGCCAAAGGGAGCAACACCATTTTCATTAGTTTATGGTGTTGAAGCTATATTACCTTTTGAGCTCGAGATACCCTCCTTGCGAATCGCATTATAGGAATTCATGGATGATGACATCGCTAGACAAGCACGTCTTGACCAATTGACACTTATTGATGAAAAATGCATCAACGCTCTAGAGCATTTGTGAGTATATCAAGACAGAATCAAATATGCTTACAACGCAAAAGTCCATCCTCGTGAATTTCAAGTAGGGGACCTAGTGCTCAAAGAAAATCAACAAAATACCAATGCATTGCCGCACTTGAGAGATAAATTTATGGCTAATTGGTTAGGCCCATATATTGTAAAGCATAAGTTGGGACCAGGAACGTATAGACTTGCCAACCTAGAGGGAAAATTAGAGCCAGAGCCATTAAACATAATGCACCTAAAGGCATTTTATGCATAAATCGACTTACAATATATGTATATATACATGGCTAAAAAAAAAACAATTTTGCATACATTTTACATTGTATATAATCATTTTTACATGCATTTTAAACATTGCATTCGCATATCACATAGATAATATTCAAATCACAAAATTTAAATTTTGCAAAATTCATTAGCATATCACAAAGAATTTCAATAAATTTGCATTGCAATAAACATAGCATACGCAATTAGTTGCATTAAAAAAAAAAGAGATTAAATGCATCCATCCCATCCCATGTTCAGTGATCTTTTGTAGTGGTGATGATATGACCAAAGAAAAACAAGTTCCAAGAATTGGGGGTACCCATATCAGGCATTTACGCAATTAAAAAAAAAAAACTACACCCATATATGTTTTCCATATGTCATAAAATCAAATTTTCACTCACTCAACCATTTCTAGTGTAAAACCAACTTTCATAAAATGTTCAATTTTCTTTAGGACCAAAGCACTTTTCTCACATTAAGAAAGTCTTGAGTATTATCGACTGATCCTAAAACAATCTTGCACCAAACACACCTCTTTACATCTTAAAACATTTTGAGTAAGAGAAAGGTAACGCCAAACTTGGGTAGCACCTTGAAGTGAAAAGGAGGTATTCCTCGCTTGTCCTATCACGCAACATGGTCCAAAATAAAAAATAGTGGTTTTCACCACTATCACAATTAACATACAAATAAATGTAGAGTAGTAAGGATAGGATCACATTCTCATCACACTTCGATTGAGAATTCGATTCCCCAAAACTCTATACAAAATTAATTCCATCACACACCACAAATCCCTAAAGCTGGAAGGATCGTACTACATTCCCCTCAAAAAGTTATGTAGTCATCCCCAAAGCCTAAATATTAGATCATTGGACTATGGAGTGAGCCTCCACCGGGGCTATAGACGCTTGACTGGCAGTGGAGTAAACTCATGTAGGGCGACATGTCTCTCCCCCAAAAGGGAGACCTCTGATCGCACATACGGACAAGCTAGCTACTTGGTAAATCCCATAACAGGTCAAGTCCAATTTACTCATAATGGGTTAATGAACTTCACATTCACATACACTGGTTCTTGATTGCTTAGGGTCATTACCATGCTCAAGATTTAGTAAATGAACTTCACTTGCACACACCTTGGTCCTAAAGAAAGTTAGACAATAGTCAAGTAAGTTTGTTGATATCACTAGGTTGTTTGAGTCTTTGAAAATATTCCACTATTAAAGATCAAAAACCATACCATATCATATCAACATCCATATATTCTTCCACAATCACATACATATCTACATCATACATCACCCGCATAAAGTCATCAAGTTGGATACCCCCAATTGCAACAATGAACAAGTAATGGTCAATGATATTCTGAGCTATAAAAAGATCACATGAACACCATGCATTCCATCATATAGTATACATAAATATTTAATTAAACTACATATTCCATATTAGTTTGCATTAATATTTGGCACAATAAATGCAAAAACAACAAATGAAAACAATAAATCACATAGAACAAACACATGCATAATTAGATTGCATTTACATCAATAAACAATAATAGAACATTCTAATGAAACATAAATAAAACATCATTAAAACACAAGAGATAGCCAATATAAAAGCCATGTATATATATAAATATGGAGGTCTCAAAGTACAAAATGCCCGTAGGTTGTATACATCAGAGCACCAAGGCTCATAGCAAAATAGAAAAACACAAAATATAAAAAGAGAAACATGCCACAGCTAACTGGTAGTCCCGTGAGAGCTCGATGGCCGATGAGTCCTACGACTCATCTCGGTCCCTCGGCTAGCAGTAGCCACTGACGATGAAGGAGGAACAGGCAAAGGAATTTGCCACTCATGCAAGATGTTCTCCAACATCTCAATATAGGTAGCCTGCTTGCGCAAGCTCCTCAAATCTGCACCCTGACGAGCAACCCTCTAAGAAATCTCTGCCCGTAGAGCAACAATAGTAGTTGTAGTGTCACCTCCGCTCGAACCTACCTGTAACCGAGTAAGCTCACCCTCTAATTGAGTCACCTCACCTCCAAGCCTAGTAATCTCTGCATCCTTTGCAGTAAGGGCATCGTTGCTAGGTCCACCCCGCAAACTATCCACCTCAGCCTGAAGATGAGTCACCTCGCCCTGGTACCATGCCAACTCGCCCTTTAGGCGAGTCACCTCTAAATCCAGGCTGTCACGCTCACCCTGTAGCAAATCCCAATCCTCCTCTATCTACCAAGGAGGGACATCCCTCTCACCATCCCCATCACCATACCCATATCCAACTCCCCCCACCGACTGTTGTACATCAGTCGTAGCCTCAACCCCAAAAGAACTACCTTGTCGATGCTTCATCGACCAAGGAACCCACCCTGTCATCTCTGCCTTGTCACCACTACCCTCGTCATCAACAACCAAACTCGGGGTCTAGAGAGGCTGAGAAGCAAACCAAACATCATACTCAAGAGTAGTACCCACATCATCCAAATCTACCAACTCTATCTCAGGATCATCCATAGGGTCATCAACCCTCCAAAAATTAGGAGTAATAGGAAGCCCCAACTCATCTCCTCGATGCCTATAAGTGACAGGCGCATCAGGAACACCCTGAATCAAACCAAACTAACGTTGCACCCAACTGAATTGAATGTACTCCATCTCCCTGAGATGAGCACCAACAACCCATCGTCCCCGCTTGATACGACGAAGCTCTACCACATTAGTGACCCATACCAAGCCCCTCCATGGGTGCCAACTCATCCAGTCCCTAGTCAGTGAGCTAAGCATATCTCTATACTTTGATGCCCCCACTGCTACACGACTGACCTCCTCGCTAAGAAACCACCTGAAAGCGCGAGGAGAGGAAGCATCACAAGCACATGGAAGACCAAAGGGACAACCAATGATGATATGCTCCCATGATCAAATCTAGAGCACTAAAATGCAGGAAACCCCATTTCACCCACAACTCTTCACCTCATATATCTCACTGTAGATTTGACACAAAAGAGTGGGAGCCCAAGCCAATCGTCAAGGATCACCAATCAAACCCAAAATAATAGGAACCTGATTCCATGGGATCCTAGACCCCATGGAATTGGGCAACAAAATGTTGCTCAATATATACATAAGAAAACAAGGCACTGCACCAAGTATCTCATCCCAAAACAAATCCAGATAAGAAATGTCGCCCTTGCTGTAGTCCACATCCCACAGCTCACCAAAAATAGGGCTCAAAGCCTCCTTCTTGTCCATGCCAACTCAGATGGCTTGACCCTCGATAGAAATATGAAAAATACGATATATATCCTTGAGGGTAATGGTAAGCTCCCTCGTAGGAAGCTGGAAAGTCCCCCTATTAGGATCCCAGCGCTCAGCAAGCGCAGAAAGCAATGCCTCATCAACTCGAACGGTTCCCAACCGCCCGCATCCATCAAGGCCAATAGCCTCCATAAATGTCCAATCGTCATCGTAAAGTGCCTTCCACACTTTCTGGATATCCCTCAGCCATCTATGCCGAGCATCAAGAAGCTTCACCTGAAAAACAAATAAAACAAACATACATTAGCATACAAAAACAAAAACAAAAACAAAACAATAAAAAAAAACTTTCACCTACCCCTAGGTGATCACATATCAACAAGAAAATACAAAAAAAAAATTCACCTACCCCTAGGTGATCACATATCAACAGGCAAATACAAAAACAAACACAACAAAAAAAAAAAACCTTTCACCTACCCCTAGGTGAATTAAAATATCCAGACAAAACAAAAACAAAACAAACAAAAGCCAAAAATAAAACAAACAACAAACAAAATAGCAAAAAGAAACAAAAACAAATTCATTACCAGCCCCACTTAATTAATAAAAACAAAAACAAAATAAACAAAAGCCAAAAACAAAAAAAAACAACAAATAAAATAGCAAAAAGAAACAAAAACAAATTCATTACCAACCCCACTTAATTAAAAAAAACAAAAAAAAAAACAAACAAGCAAAACACATGCAACCAAATATGAAGCCTAAACTAAAAGGACAAGACCACCTACCTCGACATAGCGGGCGCCAGCTTTCGCTCCAGCCGAGCCACCACCAACGTCACCTCCGCCACCGCTACCCTCGCCAATCTCCATCTCACTCATTGCTCTCACCAATCAACAGATGACAAATGGCAAAAATGAAAATGACAAGGCACATGGCCTATTTATAGCCATTTTTTGCGATGGAAAATGTGCATCTACGTTTTTCGAGGCATGCAAAAACACAAGTCCACGGTTTCAGGTATCCACAACTGCGCAGCCGCGTTTCCAATATATATATATATATAAATGCACCAAATTTCAAGACAAAGTTCAGTGTAAACAATCCGAGGTTAAATGACACCTACTCTGTGGGATTACAAAACACGGTAAATCACATAACCATCCAAAAGTATAATGGAATTGCTAACAGTCACTAGAACAAGCATCTAGGATGATTGGTTCCTTTACTTCATTACTTGCATGTCAATAAACCAAAAGAAAGGTTGCAGAACAAAGTCCACAATTAACTTGGGGCAACAAAATTACACTTTCAATTGGCCATTAGGTCTCATTCGATACCCACTCGCCCATTGAGGGGGTAAGCACGCAAATTAAAATTTTATTTACAACAATCATTCATTTTGCCACAACAAAGAGAGTTGAGTCCACTCATCAAATAAAAGTTGAGTGTCATTAGTTTTTGCACCGCATTGTGTTGTACACAACGCAATACAAAAAGGGGCAATTGTAGACACCAAAATACAACACCTTCTAAACCACATTTGCCACCCCACCATCAAATCTTGCATAATAAAAATATATGCCTAAGTCTAAACTTAGGGATATAAAATCCTACACATTATCCTATTTTCCTAATTTATTAAATCTGGAAAATCACCCTAGGATACCTTGCCTACCCATTGGACATGTGTCTTGGACACTTCATCCAACACCCTTGCCACATCTTACCCACTCCTGTCCCCCTTGTCCTTGCACATGGGGCAGATTCCCAACACCCATGCCACAACTCATTTGTTGTTGTCCCCTTGTCCCTTCACATAAAACAACATCCCATATCCCACTCCACTTGAAGCCACATCACCCTAGTTAACTGAGGCACACTGAGTGACTCACTACAACTGCCCCCTTCCACCTTGCAGTCCAGATTTGCCACTTGGCAAGTTGGGCTTGCCACCTCCCATTTCCCTCCAAAACCCCAAGAGGCCTATAAAGGCACCATTAGTCCACCAAGAAAAGGGAGCTAAATTTGCATACCGACAGGCTATCGAAATCGATCTAGACCCAACGAGAAATTGTGAGCATTTGCACGATTTCATACCGTTGGTTCGAATCCCGAGGCAATCTGTTCTTCAACCGAAATTGCTCATCCATGCGGTTTCACAACCGTAGGTCCGCGGTTTCTAGCCCACAACCGCGCTTCCACGGTTCCACAGTCCCGAGCATGAAATCATATGCACAACCAAGATCAACAATTTTTATGTTAGCAAGGCTTTATTTGTTCATTGTTGCTGTCATTTGTTTAGTATAATTATCTTCTTAGGGTTTATGCATAGCATTGATTTTATTACTCAAATATACAGGTGCTACTAATCCCCTTTGCTGGTTTGAATGTGTGCAGGTGACAGGTATCTTGGAGAAGCTGTTGAAGCTGGAGTGGTCCCTTGTTGGATACCAAAGCCCACTCACCTTGGACTATAGTTGGAAGAACGAAGAGCACGAGCCCCTGAAGATTTGGGAAACCCCCATTCTATCAAATTGTATCAATACAGAGAGAGCATTGTAGCATTGTCCCAAACACATTTGGGGCAATCCAAAATTCGTTTGTAACAATTGTATCAAAATAAATAAAGAAAACAATTTTGGCAATTCTCATTTCTCTGTGTTACATTTATTTTATTGCTCAGTTATTTTGGTTACAAAAATGGTAAGCACGCAAATTAAAATTTTATTTACAACAATCATTCATTTTGCCACACCAAAGAGAGTTGAGTCCACTCATCAAATAAAAGTAGAGTGTCATTAGTTTTTGCAACGCATTGTGTTGTACACAACGCAATACAAAAATGGGCATCTGTAGACACCAAAATCCAACACCTTCTAAACCATATTTGCCACCCCACCATCAAATATTGCATAATAAAAATATATGTCTAAGTCTAAACTTAGGGATACAAAATCCTACACATTATCCTATTTTCTTAATTTATTAAATATGGAAAATCACCTTAGGATACCTTGCCTACCCATTGGACATGTGTCTTGGACACTTCATCCAACATCCTTGCCACATATTACTCACTCTTGTCCCCCTTGTCCTTGCATTGTAGCATTATCCCAAATACATTTGGGGCAATCCAAAATTCGTTTGTAACAATTGTATCAAAATAATTTTTTTTTTTTTTTGGCAATTCTCATTTCTCTGTGTTACATATATTTTCTTGGGCTGTGAGGTTTGTGGTTTGATAATGGATAGAGTGGGTTGTGCTGTGAATATGAATGGTTTTTGTGGATTTGGTAGTGTGGTTGATGGAGCTGGCGGTTGGTTGGCAGGATGATCAAGTGTGATTGGAAAATGATATGTAGTGTTTGAAGGTTGAATCGAGCTGACACTTTTTAATGCAAAATCTGGGTCAACTATGGACAATTCTTCTTGGATGGGGGTTTTTGATGAGGTGTTACTAGGTGGAATGGTCCTAATGGTGAGTGGCTAGATATTTAGATGTGTTGATGGAAGCAAGGGCTCATATGAGTTTGAAATTAAGTTGTAGTACTTGAAAGGTTCTGTGGTAGCTAGTATACAGTGTACTTTGCCTTCATGTACATACTTTAAGCATTGATGGAATGTTGAAGGTACACACCTCATTTACCTAATCCAAGGGCATCCAAGAAGTATATTATATTGCATTTCTTCTTCCAAGATATGGAAGAGAATATGTATTGTTTTCACCCCCACAATGACAGGAAGAACAACATTTCCTACAGTTGAGCATAAAGCATCATTATAAGCCCTAAGGGTGAAGGTGGATGTGATGTGTGGTGATGGGATGTTGAAATTTTCATTACAGGTGGGGTGATGAGGTTGATGGAGGAACCGATGTCAATGAGAACTCTCTTGAATGGCTTCCTGTCAATGTGAGCTACTATGTTCAAGGGTGGATCGGGTGAATCTGTCGAAATTTGCTTTTCCTCAAAATCATAAAAAGCTATCGAGGGTTCCATGCACTTTTGCACACTCCACACAAAGGAATTGAATGCATTGGGGTATTCTGACTGTACTTGGATAGATTTTAAGATTTCCATCAATGCTTCCCTATGGGGTGTTGATTCTTGTATTAGCTCATAAACTGATAATTTTGTTGAAGCCATTTTTAAACTTTGTGTTAACTGACCATTTAAGGTAACAACTGGGCGATTGTGCAAAGGTGGTGGTGGAATGTTTTGTCCAAGTTGTATGGGCACATTTGTTGGTTGCATTGCTAGAGCATGAGTTGTGCGGTTAGCTTACCTCTGTCCATGGGTAACTATACTGATAGCTCCTACAAAACCTTGTGACAACTGAGACACGTAATTAACTTGATTGGGAGGAACTGTAGAAGTTGATGCTCCCATAGGTTGTTTATTTGCCTCATGATGTGACAAAGGTGTCTGATAAATGCTGAGGTTTTGATTTTTTTATTGCTCAGTTCTTTTGGTCCCATCGTGATCGCCATTTCTGTAACCAAAAGAACTGAGCAATAAAATAAATGTAACACAGAGAAATAAGAATTGCCAAAATTATTTTCTTTATTGATAATTTTGGATTACCCCAAATGTGTTTGGGACAATGCTACAATGCTCTCTCTATATTGATACAATTTGATAGAATGGGGGTTTCCCAAATCTTCAGGGGCTCGTGCTCTTCGTTCTTCCAACTACAGTCCAAGGTGAGTGGGCTTTGGTATCCAACAAGGGACCACTCCAGCTTCAACAACTTCTCCAAGATACCTGTCACCTGCACACATTCAAACCAACAAAGGGATTAGTAGCACATGTATATTTGAGCAATAAAATCAATGCTATGCATAAACCCTAAGAAGATAATTATACGAAACAAATGACAACAACAATGAACAAATAAAGCCTTGCTAACATAAAAATTGCTAATCTCGGTTGTGCATATGATTTCATGCTCGAGACTGTGGAATCGTGAAAGCGCGATTGTGGGCTGGAAATCGTGAACCTATGGTTGTGAAACCACAGATGTGCGTTTTCAACTATGGAACAGTGGATGGGCAGTTTCGGTTGAAGAACATATTACCTCGAGATTCGAACCAACGGTACAGAACCATGCAAATTCTTGCAATTTCTCGTTGGATCTAGATCGATTTTGGCAATCCGTCGGTGTGCAAATTCAACTCCCTTTTCTTGGTGGACTAATGATGCCTTTATAGACCTCTTAGAGTTTTGGAGGGAAATGAGAGGTGGCAAGCCCAACTTGCCAAGTGGCAAATTTGGACTGCAAGGTGGAAGGAGGTAATTGTAGTGAGTCACCCAGTGTGCCTCAGTTAACTAGGGTGATGTGGCTTCAAGTGGAGTGGGATATGGGATGTTGTTTTATGTGAAGGGACAAGGGGACAACAACAAATGAGTTATGGCATGGGTGTTGGGAATCTGCCCCATGTGCAAGGACAAGGAGGACAAGAGTGGGTAAGATGTGGCAAGGGTGTTGGATGAAGTGTCCAAGACACATGTCCAATGGGTAGGCAAGGTATCCTAGGGTGATTTTCTAGATTTAATAAATTAGGAAAATAGGATAATGTGCAGGATTTTATATCCCTAAGTTTAGACTTAGGCATATATTTTTATTATGCAAGATTTTATGGTGGGGTGGCAAATGTGGTTTAGAAAGTGTTGGATTTTGGTGTCTACAAAATTGTTCAATTGCACGAAGGAGAAATTGTTCAATTAGGGTTAGGTTGGAATCGTATAATAGTACGATAAAATTACAGCAATTAAGAAGAGATTGTACATGTGAGCAATTGAATCATTGGATTGTATGGTTGCCAAGATATTTGAGGGTTGCATTGATTGTATGATTGCCTACATTGTACAATTGTCAAGCTATTGTACAATTGTTGAGTTGAATGATTGGAAAACCTATTGTATAGTTACCAAATTGAACAATTTCCTAAATTAAACGATTTCCCATTTGATTGTACGATTGTTGGTTTGATCGACCAAAATTTATAGGAAGGAGAATGAGATAATGAACAATTGTTAATTGCCAAGTTGTTGATTTAAAATGAATATTAGTTTTGATTTGAGCCTTCTTGGGAAGGTGTTGTGATTGTTAGTGCATCATATGATCACAAAGATAAAGTATGATAAGATACTCTGACAAGTTTTAATAATATCACTTTAATTTTGTCAAACCCAGGGTGTCATCCAAAGGTTGTATGTGCTAGGAAATGATTATGTAGGTTTCGGTCATGGGTTCCTAAAACATTCTTGTAGAAAAATAAATCATACCTATAAAAAATTAAATCATACCCTTGTAGAAACTTAAATCACACTTTATAGAAAATAAAGTTTGCAAAAATTAATATCATGCTTGTAGAAAAAGAAATCATACTAGCTAAAAATTAAATTAACACACTTACGAGAATAAAATCTAATCTAGCAATGCAATAAATTATCCCAAAAATTTAAAAAATAATTAAAGTGGACGAAGGTAGTAGACCGACCGATTTTCACTAAATTATTACTAGCTTGAGGTCAACATTTCTAATCCCAAGCCCCTCCAGGGTCCCTCTCACTTGGAGTAAAATTCTACCGAGGTGAGGTGGGGATATAGTGGTAGCTTTTCGGATTCGAACCACACTCATATGTAGGGGATACAATTATGGAGACGTTGTCGATTCCCTTGTATAAAAAAAAAAAAATAAATAAATAATTAAAGTAATATACTAAAGTATTAGTTACAAGTTAAAATAATATACACAAGACATTAAATAAAATAATAATTTATTAATTATTGTATGAACATATTTACAATGATAATATTTTTTCATTGTGCTAATGAAGTGGGCCCTTACTCCTCATTTGAATAGAAAGTAACTCTTAATTCAAAATAAAATTTAAAATATGCACAAGTGAGAAAAGGACACAAACATCTTTTATTAAAAAAGAGGATGAAATTACCCTTTTATAAGAACCTTCAATTCATACACATCCATTCTCTTCCTCTTCTTCATTTTCATCTCCCATCATGTTCTAACCCCTATAATGCATCATTCCCTCTCTTTTATAGAGAAATCCTCCATAATAATCCAATAATAACCCATTAATATAAAATATTCCCAATCTGAATTAGTTGGAAACAAATCCAACCAATTCTATCTAGAGAACATAACAACTAAATTAGTTGAAACAAATCCAACAAATTCTATCTAGAGAAAATAACAACCAAAATTAGTTAGAAACAAATCCAACCAAATTCATTTAGAGAATATAACAACCAAATTAGTTGGAAACAATATAACCAATTTAATTTAGAGAATATAACAATCAAATTAAGTTGTTGAGGACTCTATCCAATTTAGTTAGAAACTAATCTCAACAAATCCAATTAATTTAGATACGATCAAGATAGTTGGAAACCAATCTTAATATATCTTATTTCCATATTTATTTGCCACATGGAAATAACATCACCATATCCAGTGTTGTAGAAATAGCAATATCACCATGTTTGGTGCTGACATCATCATGTTTGGTGCTACTTTAGTGTTGTTATTTGGTGCTCTGGTGCTACTTTGGTGCTATTCTGAGACCACTCCATTGCAGCTTCATATGCTCTGAAATGTTGTTTTTAGTCTTACAAAGTGTCAACCTTCCTTTCCATGCCATGATATCTATCAATTATATGTTAAATCTTGTATTTTTATCTCTAAAAGCACATAAATGCATTCTATTCAACTTAGTATTGTATTTCTCCTTTTTACTATGCTTAATTGTAATATATATGGAAACTATAATCTAATCCATAGTTAAGTGACACAAAAGAGGCTTAAAGATTGTACAAAATGAGTCTTTTTAGATCCTCATCACATTACTAGAAAATATAAGATGACATATTATAGAGCTAAGGCAACACTAATGGAGTAAGGGTTATAATTGTCCATATATGATAAATCACCTTAGGTATATGCTACTCTTTATTGTTAGCTAATTAGGAGTCTCATATACCTGACAAACACCGTGCCTAACATTAGTTTTGTTGTATGTTATCTTTTAAGATTCATGCAACATCCTAAGGAGAGTGATTGAAAAATTGTAAAGAGGATACTACATTATGTTTGTGGTACATTAAAAAATGGCCTAGAATATAAAAATAATGTTACTATTTTTCTACAAGGATACACAAACTCAGATAATGTCGGATATGTAGAAATTCAACATCTAGATATGTGTCTCATCTAGGATTTAGACTTGTCTCGTGGCATATAAACAATATGCAGTGATTTTGTCATCCACAAAGGCATGAGGAGCTACATGTGAAACAATATGATTGTAAACCATACTATCATATATGGGTGCATGTAAAAATTAACCAACCTTGTTGAATTGTGATAATCAAGGTGTTCTAAAATTGGTCAATAACCCAATATTGCATGAAAGGACATATCATATTAAAGCTTAGTGTCATTTCATTCAAGAACAAGTTTAAGATTACTAGATACAACTCAAGTACATTCCCATAAGAGATCAACTTGCAAATATTTTCACAAAGGTACTTGCAAGTGTCAAATTTGAATTGTTTCCATATTTTGTTTGTATACCAAATAATGTAATAGGAGGGGATGGTAGATATTATCACATTATTTTAAGAGAAATTTGAGGAGACAAAGTGTTGGTCTCCTACAGAATGGGAAACACCAAGAGTCTCATGAGAACTAAAGAGACATCTCAGTGTATATATGATTGTAAAACCCTGTTGTTTGAATTTGAATGAATTATCTTATTCAATGCTCGATCCATCATTTATCGTCTCTAATATATCATCGAGTGACTTTGCAAAAGTGTGAAAAATCTACTATATAGGTCCAAGCTCATCCAAAGTAGGTTCCTAAGCATGATTCAAAAAACAACAAAATATGAAACCTAGTGGAAGAAAGAATCCCAAAAAACCTTTAAGAAGCTAAATATTGCAAGGTCCATTTTAAACTTGAGGAGGTTGCAAAGAGAGTTGGAGATGATGATTTCTTCTTCTTAGTCTAATGATATGATAATAATGAATGCAAAGTTCCCCACACATTGTGGTTCATTTATATTTTATGTCATCTTCATATTTAGAGTAATGGTTTGTAGATTATGGAGTAACACATGACTAAGCACTCTCATATTTTGTTTGACTATAATGGACAACAAAAGGAGAGAGATTGTTTATTGGTAATGATTCAACCTTACAAGTCTCAAGGTACAATGATGTGGCTATTAGTTCCTCTACTTCCAAGGAAAATTTGCATATTCCAGGTGTTGATAATGATTCAACCTTACAAGTCTCAAGGTACAATGATGTGGCTATTAGTTCCTCTACTTCCAAGGAAAATTTGCATATTCCAGGTGTTGACCCCAATATTAACTCTATTTATTGCATTACTTGTACTAAGAAAAAAATAGAATTTTGGCTAGATAGATGGGATCTTAGGATATTCATGATGATTTCAAGACATCTGCTTTAGAATATTATAATGATAAAGGTCAAATGTACAAACTTGATAAGGCTCCTTCATTCTTTTTCAATTAGAAAGGAATTGTTATTATGGTGGCTAAGGTCAATGACATTAGTGAGAGGTAGAATCATCTTTGTATGGTTGAAGATCTTCCACCTATTGATCCACCTAGTGGGGCTTATAAGGGATATATGTTGGAGGAAAATACTCGTGAGTCCATTCCTAAATGGAAAACTTATCGTGCCTCTTAGTCTTTGGAGATTATTCATAATAATATTTGTGGGCCTATGGTAGATCATTTTCTCTATCGAAGAATTAAGTACTTTCTCATTTTTATTGATGATTTTTCTAGGTTCTTATGGATTTACACTATCATATCTAAAGACAAAGCCCTTGAGAAGTTTGACCTTTGAAGGTATTTTCAAAGAATCCAAATGGAAAGCATATCAAATGGCCAAGGATTGATGGTAGCAAGAGTATAATAGTAATGTATTTAAGGATTTTCTTGCATCTCATAAAATTACTTAGCAATAAACTATTTACCACACTCCTCAATAGAATAAGATAACAGAGTCAACAAATAGAATCATTTTGGATATGGCTTGTTGCATGATGCATGCAAATTATCTAGACTAAATGTTAAGGTTCCCCATGAAATTGACACTTTGATTTAGAATGTGAAACTCCTCACTCCTCATGGTTTATCTGGCATCCCTTGGACAAACAAAGAAGCTTGTTATTACGTACAATGCTTATTATTAGAGTAGTTATATTCTAATATAGAGGAAGTATCTTTTTATAGCAAGGATAATACAATAAAGTCATCCGCGTGATGTGGTCTACCGGCAAGGACACCACTTGCATTATCGGTGATGTGACCCGAGTTCAATCCCCATGGCGGATGTGTATAAGAAGTATTACTAAAAAAAAATTAAATAAAATCACCCACATAGAATGATAAAGAGAAGCACATGAATTATAGTATATTTGATTTTTTTTGGTAGGTTAAAATTATATTAAAAGCGAGTTTTGAAAGGACCCCAAAACCTTTTTACAACAGGTCAATCGACCAAACCAAAGGTCAAAAACAATCAATTTGAAAAATCCTGCCCAGCGGGAAATAAACAGTTTGGAAAAACCCGCCCAGCAGGAACAAACAAATTTGAAAAATCTCGTCCAATGGGAAACCGCCAATTTTGAAAAATCTCGACTAAGGGAAAAACATGCAAGATGAAACGTAGAGTTTGAAAATCCCACCCACCAGGAAACCACCAATTTGAAAATTTCATCCAACGAAAAACTAGCAGGAAGATGGATTTGAAAAACCTCACTCAGTAGGGAAACCAGCAGGATGATGAATTTTAAAATCCCTCCCAGCGGGAAGCATTCGAAAACCACCAAATTGAAAATCCTGCCCAGCGAGAAAACCATCAAGTTTGGAAAATCCCGCCCAATAGGAAAACCAACAGAAAAAATGAATTTGAAAAACCCCGCCCGACGGGAAAACCAACACGTTTGGAGAATCCCACCCAACGGGAAAACAAAAAAAAACTAAATTTGAAAAATCCCGTCAGCGGGAAAACCAACAGGTTTGGAAAATCCCACCCAATGAGAAAACTAGCAGAAGAATAAATTTGAAAAATTGTAGCACTGGTATCCTGCCAACAAGAGTATGAGGTAACCAGGTAGGGGGATGGCATCAGGACCCTCAGAGAAACAACAATGAAAAGCCTTCGCTTGAGCTTGTGAAATGGAATAGCACTACTAGGGATATCTATAGGCCAAGATATCCCCATGCAAACCAAGTTGAACTACGAGGAAGCCGGAAGGAGCCAGGGACAACAACATCAGGCGCAAATAAAGGATCCTCGAAAGCCAAAATTGAAGGAGGAAGGAGTGACCACAACTGCAAGCGTACCGATATCCACCCCAAGACCAAAAAATGCAGAAGAAACCCCAAGCATTCCAACAAAAAGGACCAGGAACCCACCATCCTTGCTCACAAACAGTTCTAGGGAACTAGAACTGGGACTAGGAACAACTCAAGAATAGGATGAGGCCCACCCCCAAGGCCAAGAACATGCTCTGAGAGTCCACCGAGAAGTAGGACCAGAAAGCAAAAGCCCCCAAACAAGAAACCAAAATGAAAAACTTGCGAAGCTTAGGCAAAAAGCGGTAGCAGGAACAAAGATGGGATCCTTGGAAGCCTAAACTAAGGGAGCCAGGGGTCTGCATGCATTGATCACAGGTCCCCTCCCCAAGATCGAGACATGTAGCAGATAACCCTAAGCACCCTAGCAGAAAGGACCAGGAACCCCCCATCCTTGCTCACGAACAACTTCAGGGAACTGGGACTGGGACTGGGAACAACTCAAGCACAGGAAGAGGCCCCCCCAAGGCCATGCAAATGCTTTGAGTGTCCACCAAGTAGCAAATCCAACAAGAAGCCTCCGAACAGGAAACTAAAAAGGGCCCCACCCAAAGGGATGAGACCGCCAACAACCAAAGGCATCCTAGAGAGGAGTCATTGGCAAAGAGGAAATTGGCCCCCCCAGACCAACCCCGATGAAGTGAGTACCTCATAGGATGCACCAAGAAGCAGTCGAAAACCCAACCTGCAACCACCACAGACCGAGAAAGCCCTAGGAACCAGATCCAAGTAAAAAACCTTGCAAAAAAACCCTAGGGGAAAGCATGAGGGAGATTAGGGAAAGGATCCCGAAAACATGCAGGAAACCCTAGAAGAACCCTGAGATGCACCAGGCCCAAGACTCAAGCAGGAAAACCCCAAAACTATTGGGAAAGGAGCAGAAAGTGGGCAAGGATCTCCCCCAGTGGATGACCTAGGATGAATTAGGGACTGGGCAAGAACCAAGGGAGGGAGAGCAGGGATAGGGAGCAGGTCCTTCCCCCTCTCCAAAAACCTCCTTTCTTAATCGAAGATAATCATAGTATATTTGATTTTAACCTTGTATTTGGTATTGAATAAATTATTTTATATATCATTAACTTTTGGCCATTTAAACTATACTTTGCAATATTAAAATATTTTAAAAATAATATATGGTAAATGTCATGATTTTTCCTCTTTACTCAATCAACATTTTTTCTTGGTATTAGTGTAGACCTTAACTTTCTTTAGTTTTACTCAAACTTGACCTACCTTCAACTTGATCCTTGCATCTCAAGCAAGGTTAAACAAAGGTTATGCTGCCCTAGCCTCTTTGGATAAGCAATGCTTTCAGCTCTAGTTTCAAGACATCAGTATGAAGATCAAACTCTTCCACACTCTTGTTACCCCTACACTGCTCTATGGTTGTGAAGTTTGGGGCCCTAACCTTAGAAAGTTGGATTGGTCTCGTATTGAAAGGGTCCTCATCTCAATGTTGTCCAAGTTCATTCGTTCCAAAAGAACTGTTCCACATCCCATCATTCTAGATGAGTTTGGTGCTCGTCCATTACTTACAACAACAATATTTCTTGTTGTCTCTTTACTGCGTAGATTTCATTGTATGCCAGATAGGAGAAGATATCCATATTTAGCACTACAATCCTCAATACAGTTGGAAAATCAAGGGGTTAGGAATTGCTGATATGCTCAGACTACTACTCTACTTCAATCTCTTGGCCTAGACATCATGAGACCTCCTACTAAAACATCAATCAATGCACCATACTCCAATAAGGATATTCGATATGAGATTTACTCAGCATATATAAAAACTACTTGGACTGATCCAAAGAAACCTCTTTCACCAAAACTGCTCCATTACTCACTTTTATCTCCAACTAGAGAATGGATTGATCACTACTCCAAAATATAACTTGATACAAATGTCACATAGCCTCAAGTTTCCTCTAGCTCAACTACGAGTTTGCTCCCACCAACTGCGTATTGATACAGATCATCACCTCCTCAAAGATCAATGTATTTGTAGATTGTGCAGTCTTTATATGGAATCCTAAGAGCATTTTTCACTTGTCTTGTCTACTTCGAGGTATAAAGTAGATATTATTGCTTATTCAAAGACACCCATACACTAAAATCTTGGATTAATTATGAAGATCAGAGATGCATTACCCTTTTCATCCGAGAATTATTCAATCTCAAGAAAGAACTACTTAGTAACAATTTTATTTTCACTTGTCATGTCTACTTCGAGATACGAGGTAGATATTATTGCTTATTTAGAGACACCCATACACTAAAATCTTGGATTAATTATGAAGATCAAAGATGCATTGCCATTTTCATCCAAGAATTATTCAATCTCAAGAAAGAACTACTTAGTAACAATTTGCAGAAGATAACAGGATCCCGACTTATCACTTCATTCTTCCAACCTCCAGAGGCCAAGACCAAAAAGTGCCAGGGTGATCACAGAGATATTGTTAGTCTCACAATGACACTGAGAGGGGGGGTGAATCGGTGTAGCTCTTTAAAACTTAAATCTTCAACACTCAAAGCCAAAACAATGAAAACATAGACCAAATAAAGCAAGTATAACAAGAGAACATCACACAACACAAGATATACCGAGGTTCACCGATTTGGTTACATCCCAAAAAATGACTGTTTGGACTCCCCTCCAAATCTAACGTTTGCAAAGCACAAAATTTACAATCAATTTACCAGCACCCACTGGAAGAAGCACCAACCCCTGATTTATCTGCATCAACAGAAAGGAGCATCAACCCCTGATTTATCTGCACCAACATAAAGGAGCACCAACCCCTCTACCAAGCACCCACTTGATTTTGATATTGATAATAAAATGACATGAATGTCTTCATTGAAACCAGAACCCTCTATGGTCTGTAAGATCAGAATCTAAAACTTTTTATTTCATCTAGTATAACATCCCTCTCTTTGCATTACTCAGAATTTGAACCTTCTTTTCTCACAAAAAAAATTGATTGTTCTCTTAGCTCGTTTTGCCAATTGCTAAACGCTTTCTAGGTATTGTGCAGCACTTTGTCTGCGAACACCTCTCGAAGTTTCAGCAAAAATGGATATCATATGAGAAAATTATGCCCAAAATACTGAAGTGACGTTTTTCACCACTCGCCAAAAATCACGGATTTTCACTCTTTATTTTTCTCCACACACACTTCTTTCTTCACAAAATAAAGTCCCCACTTTTCAATAAAATTCCTTGTCACTTAACATTATTTTTCCCTTTTCAATTTTAAAAAGATTTTCTTTAATGAAGCTTCTTAAAACAATATAACTTTTTTTTCTTATTTTGAGAAGGCATTTCGTCAAACACGTCACATGTAAAGAATTGACACCTTACTCGTTCTCTTACTTCGGAGCCACGTGACACCTCAAACCAAAAACAAAAGATGCTCTATTTGATGTCTTGAAGGTGTAACAACACTGAAACCGAAACTCTGGCGACTCTGCAATGTCGAAATGGCCAACTGAAGGATTTTGCACAAGTGGAACAAATTGACATAAAAGTGACCTATACCATTTTTGCAACAATCATAACTCTCACCTCGTAACTCTGTTTTCTCTAAAATTTGAAACGTAGAATATCTGCAATGCTGAATACATCCAGTCTGAATATCGCTGCATAAATCCTTATGGTTCGCCTGTACCACCTCCACGAAAACTACTGCTGACACACTTTTTCCAAAAAGAGCGTTTTTGTGACAGTCTTGCAACACTTGTAACATTCGCCTCGTTTCTCCGTTTTGGTGGTAATTTGGAAAACATGTTATTGAAGATAACAACCACCTCCAGTTCAAATTTTGCTATCAAATTCTTCTCGGTTTGCTCGTAGTGCTTCTGACAAAATTGCCTTTTTTCGGCCTGTACAACCACTTGCCAAATCATCCGCCAAGATATAAAAAACGTCACCGATCAATCCAAACACTGTGCTGACACCTCCAATGTTGTTCTGGATTTTTTCCTAACATGCTGACATGTTCCAAATTGATCCATCCTATCCAACTGCGCCCGTGACGACTTTTGCAATTTTTTGACAACTTCCTGATAATTTTTTCAACTTTTGTAAATTTGCACGAACAACCTGTAACAACTTCACCCGAACATCAAAAACATCCTCATAAGAATTGTACATCATTGTACATACTCCGAAAAACCTCTGAACAACTGTCCACTGCATCAACCTGTCCATCTGAGTGTGTTGACAACAATGACAATACTGTCGCTACACCTTGCTCAACAAATACAACAAGATCAAATCATCGTCAACTCCAACAAATAACATCTAGGACGACATCCAACTCTTACATCACTCACTTCTCTTCAGCCTTGAATGTTGGGAGTAATCCTTGATCCATAGATCTTGTATATCATATGTCATCCTATTTATTGTTTTTTTACTTTATTTTCTCTGGAGCTGCATTAGACACTCCCGTTGCTTTGTATATGTCTTACTTTACAATCCTATTGACCTCTTTTGGTCATCGATGGACATTAATACAAATTCAAATTCAAATTCAAACTCTTTAAAAAACTTTATAAAATAAAATTTAACATTTATTTATATAATCCTGACAAGGACACCACAATAACAAAAGTCATTGGACTCTCTTAATGGAGACTCAAGTTCAATTCACGGAAAAGGTGGTCCTTGATCTTTCAACCTCTTAAAAAACATTTATTTTATAGAAAATTATTAATATATATTTTTTTAATTTGGTTATTGTAAAAAACCTCTATGACGCACAAGACTGAGCAGTCTCCTCCCAACCATGACCCCTCATAAAATCGATAGCTATACTTATCAATAAAAAATTTAATATCATTAATCAATTGATAAAATAGTAAAAGAAGAAGTATTAAAGTGGAACAAAATTTAACATAGTGAACTTTGAAAGTAGTAAGTTTAAATCTTACCATAACTACCAAATACCATTACTTAAAGTTGTTGATATATAGTTTTAATATTTTATTTTTATATATATAAAAAATATATATTACCATAACTACCAAATACCATTACATAAAATTGTTGAAATATAGTTTTAATATATATATATTTATTTATTTTAAATAGGATTTTGAAAGGGTTGTCCTTTTCCTTTTACTTCAATTTAGTCACATTAAGTTATTGGATGCTCTCTAGATTTGAGATTTGAACCTTTTTTTTTTGGTAATTAAGGATCAAATTCATTGCAAACGGGTTTTGTAGGTTGACCCAAAACCTTTTACAAGAAACAGCACAGAGCTGTTACGGATCAAAAAAACAATAGGGACAGACTGTCCTACGCTATTAGCAACCATCTGAAGCCCCCTTCTGAAACAGCTTCACGCACCTCAGCCTTCAGCTTTCATCCACCCACACCTCCGCGATTTCGCGACAAGTCACGAAAATGAGACATGTCGCGAAATCGCGACACCAAACAGCCTTATGCTTCAATTTCCAGCATCACCGCGATTTCACGACAAGTCGCGAAAATGCGACATGTCGCGATTTCGCGACATCAAACAGCCAACAGCTTCCTTTGCCAGCAACTCCACGATTTCGCGACAGGTCGCGAAAATGCGACATGTCGCGAAATCGTGACAAAAAACTGCCTTCTGCTTCAACTTCATGCAACACCGCGATTTCGCGACAAGTCGCAAAAATGCGACAAGTCACGAAAATGCGACATGTCACGATTTCGCGACATCATTTTGCCTTCTGCTTTGCCTGCAAGCCCCTCCGCGATTTCGCGACAGGTCACGAAAATGCGACATGTCGCGATTTCGCGACATCTTTCTGCCTTCAGCTACAAATCCCAGCAACTCCGCGATTTCGCGACCAGTCACGAAAATGCAACATGTCACGAAATCGCGACATCTTTCTGCCTTCTGCTTCATTTTCATCATCTCCGCGATTTTGCGACAAGTCGCAAAAATGCGACATGTCACGATTTCGCGACATCTTTCAGTCTTCTGCTTCGAAGCCGCCTCCACGTCGTGAAATCGCGACATTCTAGCTGGGCGCTCCTCTCTGCCGCTGACGGTCGTGAAACCGCGACAACTTTCCATACTTAACTTTTTCCAGCATTGAGCACCGCGAAACCGCACCAGGTCACGAAATCGTGACAAAATCCCTCTAAGCTCTTCACTGCTTCTTTTGGGCGCGATAACGCGACATGTCGCGATATCGCGACATTTTTCGGTCAACGCCTCTCCTGCTCTACTTTGACCGCGATACGGCGACACGTCGCGAAATCGCGACAAACTTGCTGGGCGCTCCCCTCTGCCTCTGTCGGTCGCGAAACCGCGACAACTTTCCATACTTAGCTTTTTCCAGCATTGAGCACCGCGAAACCGCGACAGGTCACGAAAATGCGACAAGCCGCGATATCGCGACAATTTTCCTCTAAGCTCTTCACTGCTTCTTTTGGGCGCGATAACGCGACATGTCGCGATATCGCGACAATTTTCGGTCAACACCTCTCTTGCTCTACTTTGACCGCGATACGACGACACGTCGCGATATCGCGACAGTTTCCTTCTGTGCTCTTCACTGCTTCTTTTGAGCGCGATAACGCGACAAGTCGCGATATCGCGACAATTATCGGTCAAAACCTCTCCTGCTCTACTTTGACCGCGATACGGCGACACGTCGCGATATCGCGATAGTTTTGGTCCATGGTCGCACTTGCCTTTTTTTGTCGCGAAATCATGACAGGACAGCTTCGGGAGACAGAAAACTCCTCTTCCTTTTTCCAAACCCCACAGATGCATCAACATTGGCGATCATTTTGAATAATCTTGTCCACATCACTTGGAACCCCGAGTTCCCAAGTGACCAACCCATCGGCTTCCACCCCTATATTGGCTAAGATATCAGCAGTTTTATTAGCTTCGCTAAACACGTGCTGGGCCCTTCGCTCATTCTTGGCTTGGTATAGGATCCTAGCCTCTTCGATGACAGTCTTAAACCGCCACGGAGGAATTTTCCCATTGTTGATAAGGTTTATGACGTGCAGGGAATCTCCTTCGATGATAAGATTATCTTCAATCTCCTGAGCCATCTGAAGACCCCTCCAAAGCGCTCTTGCTTCCGCCTCGTTGTTAGTCCTTGTTCCCAACTGCTCAGAAAAGGCCATCACCAGAAAGCCTTGATGGTCTCTCACTACTCCTCCAGCCCCTGCTTTGCCAGGGTTACCTTTAGAAGCCCCATCAAAGTTAAGCTTGAGCCATCCAACTGGGGGCGGTTTCCACCTGACATCTACTCTAGGATTGATCTTGGGGGACAAGGGTTTCTCAACCAGGGTAAGATTTAAAGAGTGAGCGATCAGTCTCTCCCAAAGGGGAGGATTGCGAGCTTCATGAGGAATAAGGCTAACGTTTTCACGGGCAAAGGTAAGGATCTTATTGGTGATGGAGGTGGCATCATGGCTCGACTCATGGAAAGCTCTGTGGTTTCGTTCAAGCCAAATCTGCCACAGAAAATGGTGGAGACAGATCTTCCAAAAAAACCTCAACCTAAGGCTAACGAAGGGATTAGGCCATTGGTGGAAGAGGTCAATGATGGTGGCTGGTCTGACCCAGCAAATACTAAAGGCTTGAAATAACCTATTGAGGATGCTCAAAGAGACCGGGCATTCAAGGAAAATATGGAGGGTGGACTCCCAATTGGCCCTGCACAAACAACAACGGTTAGCAACTATCATACCTTTCCTTATCAAGTTGTCAATCGTAAGAATCCTGCCTTGGATCGCCATCCACGAGAACATTGCAACTTTAGGAATAAGCTTTTTGACCCACACCAACTGAGTCTAGAGAATGGGGTCCTCAGAATCTACCATTAGCATGTAAGCAGATTTGACTGAGAACTGCCCATTTTCAGAAGCTTCCCAAATTACATGATCCTGCCCAGGACTCATGGAGATGAATTGTTGATGCAATATGCTTTGGATTTCTTCTGAAACGGCTTCAAATCCTAGGATCCTTATCTGTTTCCAAATAAGCCTTCCTCTGTCCTGCCTCATGAAGTCAGCTACTTTCCTTCCATAGAGATCCTCTGTGATTCTTTTGACCCTCGCTAGGTGAGGAACCTGAGATAACGCTTCATCCTTGGCCCACCTGTCATCCCAGAACCTGATCTTCCGTCCATTACCAAGGACCCACCTTAGGCCTTTCTTTATAACCTCTCTTCTTGATAAGATTGCTCTCCAGAATGCAGAACCTCTCCTGTGCACCGTATCATCTAGGAAATTAGAACCTTGGAGATATTTCCTTCTAATTATGGCAGTCCACTCATTCTCCTCATTGTTAATAAGACGCCAAGCTTGTTTAGCTACTAAAGTTGTGTTTAGATGAGCAACTCTTCTCAGTCCAAGCCCCCGTATTCTTTCGGCCTACAAACCTTGCCCCAGCCCACAAGGTGGATCCTCTGTTTTTCCTCTGATCCAGACCAGAGAAAGTTCTTTTGAATCTGTTCAATTTTTTGGTGAATTCTGGTCGGAGCCCTAAAAATAGAAAGAAAGTAAACCGGAATGCTCTGTAAGGAAGCCTTAGTGAGGGTGAGTTTCCCGGCCTGAGATAAAAAATGTCCTTTCCAGCCGACCAATTTTTTTTGGATTCTTTCTACCACTCTATCCCACATAGATACACACGGAGAACCGTAGAAAAGGGGAAGGCCGAGATACGTGGTAGGGAGAGTCGCTATCGAACATCCCAAAATTTGAGCTATTCTGGCTTGCCTCTGATTTGGGGTGTTAAGGAAGTAGAGCTTACTCTTGTTGAAATTCACCTTCTGACCCGCCGCATCCTCGTAGAGTTGGAGAATGTGCTTAATCCTTCTAGCTTCAACCACGAGACGAGTGGGTCAACATCAAAGTGTCATCCACAAATTGTTGGTGACTAATAGGGTTGATGAGAGAGGTGGCTTTGATCCCCGAAATTAATCCAGCATTGCAAGTTGCTTTAATAGTTCTACCCAGTGCCTCTGCCACAATGACGAACAACATTGGGCTTATTGGATCTCCTTGTCTGAGCCCTCTGTGACTCTGGAAGTACCCAGCTGTCGTGCCATTGACCAGAACTGAGAACCAGGGTTCGGATATGCACTCTTTTATCAGCCTGACCCACCGAGGATGAAAGCCGAACTTCAGAAGAACAACCGTCAAAAAATCCCAGTTAATGCGGTCAAAAGCTTTGTTCATATCGAGCTTTAGGGCTAAGACCGCCTTGTTGGTTTGACTTGCAGAGTGCAAAGCTTCATGGATTGTGATCACACCATCCAAAATTGATCTCCCCTGAACAGAGCTGCCTTGGCTAGGGTCGATAATGAGGGGCAGAATTTCTTTCATCCTGTTAGCAATGGCTTTTGATAATATCTTGTAGGACACGTTGCATAGACTAATCGGTCTGAAATCTGCCATTGTCTCTGGAGTAGGGCCCTTAGGAATCAGGGCGATAAAGGTGGACTTGAACCCTCTCGGAATATGTTTTGAAGCCTAAAATTCTTTGATAGCAGAGATGACATCCGCTCCTACAGTGTCCCAAAAAGCTTGGTAGAACCTAGGAGGGAACCCATCAGGGCCAGGGGTCTTCTCAGGATCCATGCTAAATAGAGCTTTTCTGATTTCTTCATCAGTGAAGGGAGCAAGAAGCTTACCATTTATGGCCTCATCAACCAAACTCGAAATGGACTGGAGGAGGGTTTCCTTGGCTTCCTCTCTACACTGGGATTCATCCCCGAGAAGGGAGCTGAAGTAAGCTGCTGCTTCCTCCCTGATCTCAATTAAGTCTTGGGTTTTGGATCCATCGGCTTTGGTCAACTCTCTGATCTTATTATTACTTCTGTTCCTCAAGGTAGAAACATGAAAGAACTTTGAGTTCGAATCACCATCCTTTAACCATAAAGCCCTGGATTTCTGCCTCCAGTAAGTCTCCTCACAAGCTAAAATATTGTGATATTCTGACAGATTGGCTTGTTCCTCCTTCCTAGTAGCTTCATCACTGATACCATTCTGTATCGTGTTGTCAATGACCTACAACCTTTCCCCCACTTGTTTCTTGTTCTCAAACAGGTTCCCAAAAACCTCCTTATTCCAAGTTCTAAGGTTATTCTTTACTAATTTCAGCTTTTGAGCAAGAATGAAACCCGAACTTCCGTGAAAGGGTTGCTGCCACCATTTGGAAATACTTTCTTTTAAATCCGGGTGTCTGATCCACATTGACTGAAAACGAAAGGGTTTTTTGAAAGAGTTTGACTTTGGGACCTCCAAGAGGATGGGATTGTGATCGGAGGAAATTTTGGGAAAGGTTTGCAGGGTAGAGTCTCCAAACCCAGCAATCGCCTCCTTGGATAAGAAAAACCTGTCAAGTCTTTCCTGGATAAGTTGGCTTCTGAACGCTTGTTGCTCCAGGTATACTTGGCTCCTCTTAGCCTCACATCCATCAGTTGGTTCGAGTTAACAAAATCATTGAAGTCTTCCATACTTCTGGAAGGGAGCCCTGATCCACCCTTTTTGTCTGATGGGTATAGCGGCGTGTTGAAATCTCCTGCCACCACCCACGGGATGTCATGGAAAGCATCACCCAGATTGCCCAGATACTCCCACAAAGAAGCTCTCCCCTGAACAGAATTAGGAGCGTAAACATTGGAGCAGATCCACGATCTATTGATGTCAATATCATGGAAAAAAACACTCAACACCCTGTCGTCCTCTTGGATGATATTGCCTTCCACTACCCGAGGGTCCCACAGAACCATGATCCCCCCTGACATTCCTCTAGCCGGTATAAACACCATTTCCCCTTGACTCCACATCTTTTTTGCTATTGATTTTGGTCGGCTTCGTCTAATTTTGTTTCTTGCAACATCAAAATTGTTGGATTGTATTGCCTTCTTAGCGAACTAACCACTCTCTGAGTGGGCCGGCCATTGAGGCCTCTCACATTCCATGAGAGAACCTTCATTTAGATTGTTTAGAGTTTTTCCCTTTCCCCCTTCCCTGAGGAGGTTTTCCTGATTTGTTATCTTCGAGCCCTGGGATAACTTGTTGTATCGTAGTTTTCTGTTTACCGCTGGCAATCTCATTGTCAGTCCTCATTCTGTTGTGCTCTGCATTTGAAATCCTCCCCTTCTTTCTCTCATAGCCATAGTCAATAGGTGACTTAGTCGTACTCCTGGTCTTCTTGGGGCTAAATTGAGGGGGATCTAGCTGTTGAAGAACCGGACTCACGCATTCCTCAAAATCATCCAATTCTACCATCTCAGTCCTTGATTCTAACTCCTCCATATTTTTCCTGTATTCTCCTGACTTATGAGAAGAATCTTCTAGCTGGTTTGGCTGGCTTCTGGCTATGATGTTGGGGAGGTCTGGTTTCGAAGACACAATCTCCTCCACCCTTTTTCTATATTCTCTGGGGCTTAGCCTTACCCCTCCCTGGGGGATTGAGGGGTTATTTGTTATGGGATTTGAAGGACCCGCCCTTGATGGGGATTCTAGGGTTTTAGGGAGAACACATTGCCTGTTTCCCTCTTCTAATTCCTCGATCTCCCCTTCTACCGATAGATCGGCTAAAATATTGAACTTATTTGAGCTTGGAAATTTAGGGCTTACCCGATTTTCCTGTTCTTCGGTGAGATGTTGCTTGTCTTTGCTCCGATTTTGCCCTGCACCCTGTTTGTCCTTCTCCTGAAAAAAGTAGTTCTTCTTAAATGGCCTAGACCCTCCTTTGCCAACAGGGCCTCTTTTTAGAGGGGGGTTCCTAGGAAACCCTTTCTCATTTGCATGTTTGCCTTCCGATCTGTGGATGTCTCTACTTGCTGCTAGAGTAGGGCACTAATTTTGTAGGTGGCCTTGGGATTTACACTCAGGGCAATAAGCTAGCTTGTTTTCATATTCCACCGCCTGATATCTTAGGTAGTTGTCGTACTCTAGCTCCACAACATTTGGCAGCTCAGATTCAAGATTGGCGTTGACGCAAAGTCTTGCATGTGTCATCCTTGTCCTAGCCAAGGTTGCATGATCTATGGACACCAGTTCTCCGATCGTTCTGGCAATGCCATGCAGCCAATACTCGTTGACAAACTGAGCTGGAAGGTTGGGGAGCCGAACCCAAATGGGAGCAGTATTGATATTTTGTTTTTCAGGGTCAAAATCCTCCCCCCATTTCCTGAGGAAAAGACTGCGTTTCCCTAAAAACCAGGGTCCTCCAGTGAGAACGCGGCTCGCATCCTCCTTATTGTTAAATCTTAAGATAAAAAACCCCCTGGATAGGGCAACAACCTCCATACTACCCACCGTCCTCCATTTGGATAGGGCCCAAGACCGAATAGTTTCTATATCTGGCCTTCCACCCAGAAACTTGCCCACTAATGAAAACTCTTCCATGGCTAAACATGGCCCCATCGAATCAATAGGAGCCTTTATCCTGTTATTTACCGGGATGAGGGGCGGGAGTGAAAGGAAAGCACTCTTTCTCCCCTTGACAGTTTCCGCAAAGGACCGGCCACCTCCGGGACCCGCACCGCCCATCTGGGTCCCTTTGTCCGGATCTTTTTGGGGAGGGTCGCGCTCTCTCTGGACAACCCCTCCTGACGTTGCTGGCCTCCCATCCTCTGGATTCTTGCCTGGGTCAATCTCGAGGGTCCTACCCAAACACCTATTTAAATACATCATTTAAAAAAAAAAATCACTCCATTATCTACCCTATTTGTCATTATCACTAGACACAAATCCTCAAATTGAAACATTCCAAGCATATAGGAAAGTTATGCCCATGTACAAGGATTTCTTTTTAAGCATGTGTCTTTGATAGGGTGAACCCCTTTCTATAATACCTTGGAACCATATATCATTCTCTTTCATGTACCTTAAGGTCTCTCTCTCGTATACTCACATATATCAAGAGGACTAGATTTTTCCATGCATCAAGTATATAGCAAGGGTGGGTATATAGAAAGGATTAGTATATTGGAATAGAGGTATATTGAAAAGGGGACCATTTTGGGAGGCATAAGGAACCCTCACCATGGCAACATCAAAAATAATTCTTACAAAATCACAACTACTTAAAGATCCAAAATTTAGACCATGGAAGACCAAGACAAGGACCCATCCTAGCAGTTGAGAAACTCTAGGACATTGTCATTAGAAAAATCACTTGGACTAAAGAGGATGAAGAGGCTCAATAGAAATTTGATGAAGTAGATGATAAAACACTAATGATTATCACCCTTTCCATAGTAGGTGCCATTCAACCACACATTTGTAAAGCAAAAAACATCCAAGGGGACATGTGACACACTTTTTACCATATTTGAAGAGAAGAATGAATCAATATTTCTTCACCTTTAGTCTCAAGTCCACACACTAAGGGTTCAATATGGATAAAGCATTGACGAATTTCTTTACAAAGTTGTAGAATTGAAAACAAAATTGAATGTCATAGGAGAAATAGTAGAATATAGGCTCTTAGCACCCATCATACTTAGATCCCTACCAGATTATTTTTAAGTGTTGATTACTTATTTTAAAGTATCAAATGGAAAGGTGTCCTTTGATGATTTGATGAACATGCTTCAATAGAAAGAAGCAAACAATTATATGAGGTATCAATTGATAAAAATACACTCATTTCCATAAATATTCCATAAAAGGGTCCTTCTCCTTCTTCATCATCATAAAAACAAACTCAAAGATAAAGGAGGTATTTTCATATCTATGAAAGAGGACATGACATAAAATATTTTCAATATAACTCAAGAACTCGAGGAGGTCAAGTCTATAACACTTTTAAAAAGAATACACAGTTCAAACCACACTCAAATCAACAATAAGGGTATGTTGCATATGAAGAACCAAAACCTAATTTTGAACAAGACTTTGAACTGAAACACAAGGTCTTGATATCCAAGGTAGTGATAAAACTGAAAGATGAAATATGGCATATTGATTTAGGTGCTAGAAAGCACATGACTAGAGATAATGTATGGTTTTATTCCTTATAATCTAAATATGAGAAACTAGTTACTATTTTTGATGATAAGACCTACCATGTTAAAGGAGTGAAAATATTCCTCTCAATATGATTGACGATAAATGTACAATTGAAAATATACTACGTGTATGAGGATTAGCAAACAACTTAGTAATTGTATCACAAATTTTGGATTAAGACATGGTAGTCAAATTTCGAGTTAGTGATGGCTAAAATAGGTGTTTCATCATAAAACATGATAAGTTTGAGCAACTAGTTCCTATAAGAATGGTTTGTTTTTCTCAATGTCATTTCATCTCGTAATGTTACACTATTTGTAGCCATGACATATACTACCTCCCTCTTGCATAGGAGATATAAACATCTAAATTCTAGATGCTTACTCCAGTTAAATAAGAATCATATGGTGATAGGTCTACCCAATATTTCTCCCATATTGCTAGTATGCTTGAGTTGTTTAGCATGGAAGCAACATCCAGTACCTTTTGATTTTAAAACTCATAAAACTAAAGAATCATTGGATGTCATACACATCGATTTGTGCAAACCAATGCCAACCAGTTATGATAGATATAGGTACTTTTATTTGTTTGTTGATGACTACTCATGAAAGATATGGGTATATTTTTTCCACTCAATTTGGATGCCCTCATGAATTTCCAATGCTTCAATAAGCTTGTTGAAATATAAATGAGTATCGTATCTGAGTCCTCTACTCAAATTGAGAGATGAATATATATCTAATAATTTTCCAAGGTTTCTCATACAAAATGGGATCAAGTGGTAACTTATTACTACCTACACTCCATAACTGAATGGGGTTGCTAGGATAAGAAACCTATATATCATGATAATGGTTCATTGCATGCTCACAAGACCTAGTCTAGAGTAGTGATGTTGGGTGAAATCTATCTCTTCTATCGTGTATCTTCAAAATTGAGTGCCCACAAAGGTACTTCAAGGGATTAAACTTGATGAAGCTTGGTCTAGGATAAAGTCTTCAATTATACATCTCAAAGTCTTCAAAAGTGAGGTATAAATACATATGTTGAAGCAAAAGAGGACCAAATTGGATGCAAAAACCCTATATTACATATTTCTTGGCTATGATGAGGCGTCAAAAGCTTATCGATTGATAGATCTAATCACTAAGAAAATATATATAAGTAGAAATGTGGTGTTTGATGAAGATTTTAAGATAAGCACTAAGGATTCTAAGGAGTATAAAGATGCCACATCTTCATTTATGAGTATTGAATCAAAAATAAAAGTTCATTAAGAAGTTCTAGAAGATGATTTAGTTTCAAAAGTTGTTGATGAGCTAGTTATAAAACCAATAACAGTTACTCCACAATAAAGGTAGACTCTAAAATGGTTTACTAATACTCTTAGAGATGCTAAACTTGATGCACCACCTGACCTCACTTCCATATGACCACATACGTGTAGTAGCATACAAAAAGAAGTAAATCTAGGCTTGATGACTTTCATAATGGAGAATGTAAAACCAACCTTAATAAAGAAAACACGAAGTCTACCACAATGGAAGCCATGGAAGCAGCATACACATCTCTGATGAAGAATAAAATGTGGAATTTTTTTATTTTCCAAAAGGAAATAAAAGCATATATTGTAAGAAGGTTTTCAAAATCAAATTTAAGGTAGAAATATCTATTGATAAATATAAGGTATGACTCATTGCAAAGGGCTACACATAGAAGGAAGGAATAGACTATGAAGAAACATTTGCACCTACAACAAGAATGGCCATCATCCATACACTATTTGCATTGGCAGCATAATTTGATTGGAAAATCTTTAGATTAATGTTAAAAGTACCCTCATCAGTGGTGATCTTGAAGAATAAGTGTATATGACACAACCTAAAGGCTTTGTTGACAATGAGCAATATAAAAAAGTCCATAGATTGAGAAAGTCACTATATGGATTGAAGTAGGCTCCTAGAGCTTGGTATATCAAAATTAATGATCACCTATTATAGCATGGTTTCATAAGGTTTTCCTTGGATGTAAATATCTATGTTAAATAACTTAAAAATGAGATAGTGATCCTTGTGATTTATGTTGATGATTTGGTCATCATCAGTAATTCAGATAAATTGGTGAATGATGTGAAGGATGACTTGAAAATATCATTTGACATGATAGATTTGGGACTTCTATACTATTGTCTTGGTTTAGAAGTTTGGCAAAGAAATAATCACATTATGGTCACACAGATAAAGTAAAGTACGACAAGACACTATGATAAGTTTTAATAATGTCACTTTAATTTTGTCAAACCTAAGGTGGCATCTAAAGGTTGCATGCATTAATAAAGGATTATGTAGGTTTTGGTAGTAGGGTTCCTAAAACATTATTGTGGAAAAATAAATCACATCTACGAAAAATTAAATCACACCCTTGTAGAAAATAAAGCTTGCAAAAAAAATCATGCTTGAAGAAAATAAAATCATATTTGATAAAATGTAAATTAACACACTTACAAGAATAAAATCTAATCTAGCAATTGCATGAAACTATACCATGAAATTGAAATAAATAATTAAAGTAATATACGAAGGTGTTAATTAAAAATTAAAATAATATACACAAGTCATTAAAATAAAATAATAATTTATTAATTATTCTATGATTATTTTTACGAAGATAGTACTTTTCATTGTGCTGATGAAGTGGGCCCTTACTCTTTAACTCAATGAAAAGTAACTCTTAATTCAAAATAAGATTAAAAATATGCACAAGTGAGAAAAGGACACAAACATTTTTATTAAGAAAGAGAATGAAATTTCCCTTTTACAGGAACCTTCAATTCATACACATCCATTCTCTTTCTCTTTTTCATTTTCATCTCCCATATTGTTCTAACCCGATAATGTGTCATTCCTTCTTTTTTTATAGAGAAATCCTTCATAATAATCCAATAACAACCCATTAATAGAAAATTTCCCCAATATGAATTAGTTGGAAATAAATCCAACCATTCTATGTAGAGAACATAACAAGCAAATTAGTTGAAACAAATCCAATCAATTCTATCTAGAAAAAATAACAACAAAAAATAGTTGAAAACAAATCCAATAAATTTTATGTAGAGAATATAATAACCAGATTATTTGAAAATAATTTAACCAATTTTATTTAGAGAAATTAAGTTGTTAAGGACTCTAACTAACTTGAATATATCAAAATTAGTTAGAAACTAATCTCAGCAAATTCAACTAATTTAGATCCAATCAATGTAGTTAGAAACCAATCTTAATATATTTGATTTCTATATTTATTTACCACATGGAAATAGCTACATGACCATGTAGCTACATCATATCCAATGCTCCTCTAGAAATAGTAGCATCACCATGTTTGGTACTGACATCATATCCAATGCTCCTCTAGTGTTGTTCTTTGGTGCTACATTGGTGTTGTTCTAAAACTACTCCAATGCTACTTCGTATGCTTTGAAATGTTGTTTTAGTCATACAAAGTGACAACCTTCCTTTCCATACCATGATATCTATCAATTACATGTTAAAGCTTGTATTTTTATCTTTAAAATCATATAAATGCATTCTATTCAATTTAGTATCATATTCCTCCTTACTATGCTTACCTATAATATAAATACAAATTACAATCTAATCCATAATTAGGTGACACAAAAGAGGCTTAAAGATTGTACCAAATGAGGTTTTGCAAAGCTTCATCACACCACTAGAAAATATAGGATACCATATTATAGACCTAAGGTGACACTGATGGAGTAAGGGTTACAATTGCCCATATATGATAAATCACCCTAGGTATTTGCTCCTCTTTATCGTTAGCTTATCAAGAGTCTCATATACCTGACAAACACCATGCTTGATATTAGTTTTGTTGTAAGTTATCTTTCTAGATTCATGTAGCATCCAAAGGAGAGGCATTAAAAAGCTATAAAGAGAATACTACATTATTTTCGTGGTACATTAGAACATGGCCTAGAATATAAAAAGAATGATAGTTTTTTCCCACAAGGATACATGCAATTAGATTATTCTGAATCTGTAGATAGTAGAAATTCAACATCTACATATGTGTTTCATCTAGGATTTGAACTTGTCTCATGGTATAGAAACAATATGCAATAGCATTGTCATCCATAGAGGCAAGATATCATGTTGCATGAGGAGCTACATGTGAAATGATATGGTTGCAAGGCATACTATCATATATGGGTGTGTGCAAAAATTAACCAACTGTGTTGAATTGTGATAATCAAGGTGTTCTAAAACTGGTCAATAATCTAGTATTGCACAAAAGGACAAAGTATATTGAAGCTCAACGTCATTCTATTCAAGAAAAAGTTTAAGATCACCAAATATAGCTCAAGTACATTTCCACAAGATATCAACTTGTAGATATTTTCATAAAGATACTTGCAAGTATCAAATTTGAATTGTTTTACAATTCTCTTTGTATGCCAAATAATGTAATAAGAGGAGATGTTAGATATTATTAAATTATTTTAAGAGAAAAATGAAGAGACAAAGTGTCAATCTCCTATGGAATGGGAAACACCAAGAGTCTCATGAGAACTCAAGAGATATCTCAATGTATATATGATTGTATAATCCTATTGTTTGAATTTGAATGAATCATCCTATTTCATGCTCAGTCCATCATTTCACCTCTCTAATCTATCATCAAGTGACTTTACAAATTTGTGAAAAATCTACTATATAATTTCAAGCTCATCCAAAGTAGGCCCTTTAGTATGATTCAAATAACAACAAAAGATGAAATCTAAAGGAAAGAAGCATCCCAAAAAGCCTTTAAGAAGCTAAATATTGCAAGGTCCATTTTAAGAAACTTGCAAAGATAGTTGGAGATGATGCTTTCTTCTTCTTAGTCTAATGAGATGATGATAATGAATGCGAAGTTCTACAAACACACATTGTGGTTAATTTATATTTATAGTCATCTTCATATTTAGAGTAATGGATTGTAGATTGTGAGTAACACATGACTAAGCACTCTGATATTTATGTTTGACTATAATGGAAAACACAAGGAGAGATTGTTTATTGGCAATGATTTTACCTTGCAAGTCCTAAGGTATGATGATGTGGCTATTAGTTCCTTTCCTTCTAACAAAAATTTGCATATTCTAGGTGTTGGCCCTAATATAAACTCTATTTATTGCATTACTCATACTAAGAAAAAATGGAATTTTGGCTAGATAGATGGGATCTAAGGACATTCATGATGATTTTAAGACAATTGGTTTAAGATATTATAATGATATAGTTTGAATGTATAAACTTGATAAGGCTCCTTCATTCTTTTCCAATTAGAAAGAATTTGTTGTTATGGTGGCTAAGGCCAATGACATTAGTGAAAGGTGGAATCAATGATTAGGATCCTTGAGGCATATGAGTCATCTTTGTATGGTTGAAGATCTTTCACCTATTGATCCACCTAGTGGGGTTTATGAGGGATATATGTTGGAGGAAAATTATCGCAAGTCCATTCCTAAATGGATAACTTATTGTGCCTCTTAGTCATTGGAGATTATTCATAATAATATATGTGGACCTATAGTAGATCATTTTCTCTATCAAAGAATTAAGTACTTTCTCATTTTTATTTATGATTTTTCTAGTTTCTTAAGGATTTACACCATCTATCTAAAGACAAAGCCCTTGAGAATTTTGAGCTTTGAAGGTATTTGCAAAGAATCAAAATGGAAAGCATATCAAATATGGTAGCAAGAGTATAATAGTTCATCTCATAGAATTACTCGACAATAGTATATTTACCACACTCCTCAATAGAATAGGGTAATGGAGTCAAAGAATAGAAGCATTTTGGCTATAGTTTGTTGTATGATGCTTGTAAATCATGTAGAATAAATGTTAAGGTCTCCCATGAAATTGACACTTTGATTTAGAATGTGAAACTCCTCACTTTTGATGGTTACCTTACATCTTTTGAACAAGCTTGTTATTGCATACAATCTTTGTTATGAGAGTAGTTATATTATGATATAGGGGAAGTATCTTCTCATAGCAAGGATAATACATTAGAGCCATCCACATAGAATGATAAAGAGAAGCACATGAATTATGCTATATTTAATTTTGACCTTGTATTTGGTATTCAATAAATTATTTTATATATCATTAACTTTTGACCATATAAATTATACTTTGCAATTTTACAATATTTTTAAAATAATACATTGCAAATGTCTTGTTTTTATCTCTTTACTCAATCTTCTTTTCTGAGTGCTAGTGCAGGCCTTAACTCTCTTTAGTTCCTTTTTTACTCGAGACTTTGTGGAAAACTTAGTAAAAAATAATAATATAACTAAAAATTGTTATTTTATAAATTTTGATATAATATAATTAATGATAATTACATAAAATCAATTGATTAAAAAGTGGACTTTGAAAGTGAACCCAAATCTTCCCCTAACTACCAAAATATCATTTGTTGAAATATCATTTTAATATGATCATTATTCAAGATGGATGAAGCTAATTTCAATCCTAGTTAATTAATCAAAATAATAATATATAAAACTATAATCTAATATAATATTCTATTAAAATCAACAATATATAAAATTAATACACCAAATTCTAATTCATAAATAATATATATATTTTTTTAAAGTAGTGTTTGTATTTACAGCGGGTTTTAACTAGGATCCCAAAATCTGATTACATAAGAGTTGGTAATAACATGCCGAGAATAAGCCATTACAACAAAATTCTGGGCCCAAGGCACCAATACCCTGAAAATAAAAAACAAACAGAAATCCCGCCCAACGGGAATAGGTAAATTTGAATAATCCCGCCCAGCAGAAAACCACCAATTTCGAAGGAAGTTAAGTTTGAAAATCCCGCCCAGCGGGGAGCAACTGAAAACCACCATCGTGTAAATCCCACCTAGCAAGAAGCAACAAAAAACCATTATAATATAAATCCCGCCTAGCGGGAAGCAGTCGAAAAACCACCAAAGAGTGAATCCCGCCCGACGGGAAGCAGCAGAAATCCATCCCGGTATAGATCCAGCCCAGCGGAAAGCAGCAAAAACCTCAACCAAGTGAATCCCGCCTCTCGAGATAACCAGCAGGAAATGAGAAAAACCTGCCCAGCGGGAAACCCAGCGCTTTTGGAGAATCCTGCCCCGCGGGAAACCATCCCGCCCAGAAAAAGGGGGAATACCGCCCAGTAGGAAGCAACTGAAAACCAGCAAAGAGGAGATCCCGCCCATCGGGAAGCAGACATAAAGCACCACCAATAGAATCCCGCCCCCAGGACAACCAGCAGGAAAAGACAACAGGTTAAGGGACCAGGGATACAGGGACTGGGGATCCCAGGCGGGAAGAGGGAACAGCCACAAAGATGGGATCCCTAGGAGCCTAGCACAGGGGATCCGGGGTTTGCATGCATAGATCGGATCCCCCCAAGATTTGAAAAATGCAACGAGAACCCGGAGAACCCCAACAACGAGGGCCAAGAATCCCATACTTGCACGGAGAAACTTTAGGGAACCGGGACTCGAGGTCGGGAACATCCCAAGCAGAGAAAAGGCCCCCCCAAGGCCAAACAAATGCCCAGGGTGTCCACCAAGGAGCAGAACTAGCACAAAGAAGCCTCCAAGCGGGAAATCGAAGAGGGTCCTCCCCACAGGGACGGTACCAACAACAGCCACAGGATCCCAGAGAGGATTCACTAGCAAAAAGGGGAAAGAGGCCCCCCAGACCACCCCCAAAGCAGTAAGGACCTCAAAGGAAACCCCAAGAAGCCGTCAAAAACACAACCAATCACCCCCACCACCCAGAGAACCGCAGGGAACCAGATCCACGCCAAAAACCTGCAAAAAACCCCAGGGGGAAGCCTGAGGGAAAAAAAGGAAAGGGATCCCGAAACAACAAGGAACCCTGGGAAGCACCAGGCCAAAAACTCAAACAAGGGAACCCTGACCGACTGGGAGAGGTGCAGAAAGAGGAGAAGGATCTCCCTCAAGGAGATCATCTACAACAAACAATCCCAAGGAGGGATGACCTGGGAAGAGCCAGGGACTGGGCAGGAACCAGGGGAGGGGGAGCAGGGAAGGGATCGGGACCCTCCCCTCTCTACTTTTTTCCTCATCCTTCCTCTCATTCATAAATAAACTTTAATGATAGTTATAAACTAAAATTTATAATAACTTATTAAAATAAATTATAACATATAAATCAAAATAAATGAAAATACAAGATAATTTTTACTAAGATTTATAAAATAAAGCTACAAAATGAATTACTTTCAAATTAATATACTTAAAACTATAACTATGGGATATGCATCATGGAAGTTTACTATTGGAAGAAATTATTTGTATGCCTAAAGTTAAAAGTTTTCAGCCTCCTTTAGAAAAGGAAATGTAGTAGATTGAACAATGCTATAATAAAGGAAATGTAGTAGATTAAACAATACTATAAGATGTATGTAATGTTCTTTATTTTTTTTTCCTCTTCTTCCAGGGAATGGTTATTTGTATTCTAGGACTATCAAGTCTAAAATTGACAGTTGAGTCAATTTGTGTAGTGAGTTAAATCAACTTTCAAGAGACAGAAATTTCCAGTTCCCAATAGACTTTCAGTGACCTGGCTAGAACAACTCTTGTATGCCACAAAATAATTAAATTTCAATTCAATTTTATGTTTCCTAATTTCACAGACATGTATCCAACTGCTATAATATTTTAGAGGCTAGAAGTGCTTGGCTAGCTAAGGTTGTGATAAAAAAAAAAAAAAAAAAACAAAATGCAGAGTAAAAGGTAACATCTTGGTGAATTGACTCTTTTTGAAGAGTTGTTAATGATAGCCATATATGTGAATGAGACCGGAAAAACATAGGACCTTTTGAAGTAGACAATGGAGGTTGCAAAAGCTAAATATCATGATAACCCCTCTATTAGGGTGGCTCACACAATGTCTGATAATATGCTCTACATCAGCTTCCACAATATCAATCGATATTTACCATTAAACATATATGAAATAACAGGACTTAAATGAGATAAATCCAATCACAAAACAAAGACTATTAATCCACAAAACTGGATCAGAATATATGGACTTCCAAACAACATTTAGCTTCAAATGGAACCAGAAGATTTAAAAGAGAACATTACATCATGCATAGTACAAAATTACAAATACCTGTCCCAAACAAATACATTTCTATACAGAAATCTAAATGTGAGCTTGCCAGCAAAACATAATAGATCTCCATTCTACTGACAAGCTAGATGTCTATTACCATCTCTTTCCCAGAGATAAATGCAAACCAAAAAATCACTTTTTTTTCACATATTACAAAGCTTGTTAAGTCAAATTCAATAGATAAATAGCAGCATTTGCATTACTGTAACAGCAATGCAAAGATCTCCTTATTCCTTTTGACATCACGTCCCATATGAAGAATATGTCTTTCACAAGGACCAGTTGCTTGTCTGCCTTCCCTATGCTGAGAGCTTACTTGTTCAGCTCAGTTCCCACAGGCCTCTTGTATGTGTACCAATGTGCGATAACAATATAAGCCAAAAAGTTCAAAACACTGAGAATGGCCAGAAGCCAAAAGAAGTAATCAATATGCCCGTAGTTCAAGTTATCAGGAATCCATCCCATCTTCCCATGCTTTGTTGTAACATCACTAACAATTGTGACGAGCAGGCTGCTTAAGTAATTCCCTAGTGCCACAGTAGTCAGTGAAAGTGCACTCATAAAACTTCTCATAGCATCAGGTGCTTGGTCATAGAAGAATTCTAGTTGTCCAATAAAGGTGAAAACTTCGGAAGCACCTATTAAGAAATACTGAGGAACCTGCCAAAAAATGCTCATGGGCATATGTTTCAGTTCATAGTAGTTATGCTTCTTGACCAAGTCCAGTCTCTTGATCTCAACAATTGCTGCAACTACCATGGAAAAGATAGAAATGACCAAGCCAATCCCCATTCGTTGCAGTTGTGTAAAGCCCCTTTGATGCCCAGTAAATTTTCGTGCAATCGGAACAATGAGACGATCATAAACTGGAACCCAGAATATGACACTCAGAGTATCAAATATAGACAATGATGCTGGTGGGATCTCGAAATGGGGACCAATGTTGATATCCATAACATCTCCTTGTTCCACAAAGAGTGTACCCATTTGACTGTAAACAGTGGCAAATATAATTCCAGTGGCCCAAATTGGAAGAATACGAATGACTCCTTTGAGCTCTTCTACTTGAGTTATAGTGCAGAGTCTCCATGGGTTAATCAAACCTGCTTCACTTTTATCATTCTCTGTCTCTAATGCAGCTTTGTCCAGAAAGCTGCACCAATAAAGATTCTGTTAGAAGCCATCGTCATGATTAATCAATACAAACATTTTCCAATAATACAACTCACATTCCAACTGCAGTATAGACTGCTTGCACTTCCAAGTAGCTGAAGATAAAAAAATTAATAAAAATGCTAAAATGCAAAAACAAACATTGGGAGCAGAAATGTTAAATATGGTAAGTGGAATGCAAATATATAGTGCCTCTGAGAATAGTTTATAAAGAACAGCAGACTTATAACACCTCTAATAAGAGGTAAGTGTAAGTAGCTCAAATAAAGCTTATTGCATTGCATTGAAAGGGATACATAACACTTGCAAAACAAAATAAGAGGTCACGGCTTGCATAAACTAATACCTAATCATGGAAGAATCAAAGAAAAGAAATTAATTTTTTGTAGTCAAAAGGTTGTAAACAGAACCTCAGTGTGTAATGACTATCACTTTAGTTAAGTGCCCAGCTCTTGCATGCTATGGGGCTGATCCCTGCAGTTTTCTAAAAGTTCGATATAAATGGATTAATCACATCTGATTTGTGCAGGGAGGTAAAAGCACCTCTGGAAATAAGATAGATACTTCTGCAGTATACCTTAAAATATTCAATAATGTCCTTTATTGTTGTAATAGGAAGATTGGTGAAAAGAGATGCACAGTACTAAAATATTTCAGAAATTATTCCTTTCACCTAGAGTTCATGACAACTTAACATGCTAATGTGTATGCATTTAAAATTTCCTGGTTCTCTAAAAAAGGGATTACTTTTCTAGAGATTTCTGGAGTTGACACCAGTTTTCCAAAGCACTTAGGATATTGGTTTTAGGTCTAGATCTGACACTTGAACTGAATTTACTTTTCTTGCCCAATTGAAGCAGTTTACCAAAAATGAACAGTGCACTAGACCTGACACTTACAATTGGATTTACTTTTATAGCCCTATTTAAGCAGGCAGCCCACAAGAATTAATAGTCTAGTTAGAGTAAGTCTCTTAGCAGTATTACTGAAAGTTGAGTCTACGCACCCTTAGCACAAAAACTCTTCTGAAAAGAAAGGAAGAACTAAAGCAGAAGACAACCAACTTACTTTCCACTAAAACAGTGAAAATGAGAGGCACATTTATACTGCATTCTCACAATACTCTATTGTAATCAAGGCATAAGCTCTTTGGCATCTCCTCAGTCAAACTTGTTGTCTGATATCAAACTACAACCCCTGCTATTGAACCCATAATAATTTCTTTCACTGAGAAGGTTGGTTTAAGCTACTAGTCAAATGGTATAAAAGAAACATAAAATAGTTAATCAAAAAACCTTATTTAACAGAAAATAATACATGTAGTATGCATATGTTGTCCAGTTTAAAATAATGTTAATATTATTTTATAAACAAAGCATTTCTCCAACAAATATAAAACAAACAATTTAAGGAAACTTTATAGTAATCTTACAGGAATCCATCGGTATGATCAATTTTCCTACTTCCTTGGATGGCAGACTCCTTATCTTGAACTTCATAAAGCAAAGACTTATCATGTGGAACTGCATAAGCCCATTTTCGAAAAGAAGCAACTATGACCTGGGCCACCCGGGTCAAAGGACTACCTCCTGGCTTTTGATGTCTGTACAATACGGTGCCTGAAAAGAAGCTAATTATCGCTATCCCCATAGCCACAGTAGGAACTCCAAAACCCCATCCCCAGCCAACATTATCTTGGATATAAACAAGAACACTGCTGGATATAAGTGCACCAATGTTTATCGAAAAATAGAACCAATTGAAAAATGAGCTTTTTTTCTTCTTTTCTACATCATGCATCTCATCGAATTGGTCTGCTCCAAATGATGATACACATGGCTTGATACCACCAGTTCCCAGTGCAATAAGATAAAGTGATAAGAAAAAAATGCCTGTTTGGGATGTTGATGCATGGCAGTCAGCATCTTTACTGTTGAAACAAGGAGGCTTTAGTCCAGGCACAGATGCAGATATAGTCAACAAGATCATTCCCTGAAAAGAAACAAAAATGTGTTGAGCTAGTATGCACTTTACATTTTAGATTGCATTCATAACCCAGTGTAAATTTAATGGATGTCAAATTAATAAATAGAAAATCTAGTTTAAAAACAAACAATACTTACAATAAAATAGATGATAGAGAAAACAGCAATTATCCAATATCGTCCAAAAAATGAATCGGCCAGAAAAGCCCCAATTAGAGGTGTTATGTAACATGTTCCAGACCAATTGTTGACATTCTTGGCTGCCTTAGCATTGCCTTGATTTAAACCCCCAATTAAATAGTTCACCAAATTTGTATTGATCCCATAGTACGCCAATCTCTCACAGCATTCATTTCCTACATGAAAAATATGGCGTTAGCTTCTAATCTATGATAATTGATATTCCAATTGCTGGGATCTGAAATGACAATGTAAACAAATATCTGGATGTTAACTTTTCATCGAATAAGATTATATGACATGTACCCAATATAAAAGGGGCAGCCTTCCAGCCCCCTGATTTTTTTCTGTTTGCTGGGTTTCCATGATAATCCACAGTGCCATCCTTGGTATATTCATCCTCTGGATACACTGTAGTGGCCCCACTCTTGTTCTCCTCAGTTTTAACCTGCAAAGTCATTGTCTATCAAATACTGACAAAGAATGAAAGGGAGCAAACCAACATCCATTTAGCATCACTGTATCCACGCTCTTTTAAAACAGCCATGAAAACTTTTCACAAATGTCTATGATTCGTCTCATGTTGAGTTTGTTCAATACATCAAACATACGAATGGACTAATTGGAAGTAACTCCAACAGAAGCTTTCTAAATGTTGGTGTTGATTAGAACTCTGTTATATTAAGATTTTTGAAAACAGAAATTTCAATGTGTGAGAAAATTTATCAACATCATTTTATTGTAAAGGGTATGGCATAACACGAAGTACCTAAAGATTATAAAAGCTTATAGAAGAATTTGTAAGCAAATGATGGCTAAGAAAAGCATTTCAAGCATGAGAGGAAACGGAATAAAGGCGCAATAACAGTTATTGTTCAAGAAATTGTAAACATGTTTTGGCACCATCCATTCCTTTTGGCAGCATCAATTGCAGTATTAAGGAAATTTCTAATTTGTCTTTATAGATATATTAAGAGAAGGGCAATATAGAAAACATTCTATTCAAATTAAACCAAATAGCCTAGAGCATTTTAATTTATTTTTCCTGGTTTTGTAGTGCAGAGAAAGACCTCCAAAGTTTCTCAGCAACCTTCCCCCATCCCTTGTTGAAGGATTACTAGGATCTAAGGAGTTATGCTATGCTGATCACAAGAATAAGTTAACACAGCTACTTGAAGGATGCCTTGCACATTGATTTTTTTCATCATATGGAGGCATCATTAAAAAACATATAGAATTACCATTTCTCATAATGTTTACCTCGCTCTGAACGTTGCTATATAATGCAGTGACTTCTTTTATATGTTCCTGTTTTCTTTAACAAGATTCACTTTGACTCCGTGCAGCATGGTTTCCCAAAAGCAAGTGAACACCTGCTTTGTGAATACAAAAAATCTTAGGTTCCTAACCCTAATTTCTTTTAGTAGTTTAATATGGCCCTACCCTAACACCAAAAACTGCTATTACGGTTGTGCCTTTGGTCTGTAGAGATTCCACAAAATTTATAGGCCCTTAAACCTTACCACTTTCAAGTGTCATGTATAAGAAATCAACAATTTAGAAAATAACTAACAGGAGAACATGATAGAATTTCCTGAATCATTTATTTCCTAAGTCGTGTACCCCGAAAGAAATCCCCTAGATCAAGAAAACCTCGCACACCCAAATACATTGTTTGGGTAAAATATTTATTTTTTATTTTTTAATTTTAACTGAGCACCAGTTATGTCTATCGATATTCCCATAAGCAGTCTATGGATATTAAACACCAATTCAGTCAATGGATGTTGCTTCGCTCCCCTAAAGGATCTCCGAAACATTTCAAATAGTAAAACTCTTAAACAAAATTCCATTCAAGTTTCACATGTTAACTTGTAATACAAGGGCATAAGATTGAGACTATTGCCTCGATTCTCAGGAATAAACTACAATATCTAAAAATTGAATAAAACTTTCAAAATTATAATAGATAGAATATAATAAAATTCTCTTAGAACAAATGCGTAGGCTGTGGATACACGAGATTGAGGAATTGTAAGATCTGCATCCTCTTATCAGATTATTGCCACTCCACGAGTACAGAGTGGTTCCGCCCAGACAAAAGACACGGATGCATGCTCAGTAACTTGAAATGGGTCATGCATACCAACACCCAACATCTAGAACTAATCTGGACCTATTTCAAGAACACCGACCAACACAGATTAAATATCTTAAGCTGGCACTCATACGAGACACCATGAATGTATGAAGAGCTCCCACATATAAGTTACAACTATGTTGGATCATATGGATACCAAGCAAGAAATAGTTACTTTCCTTAAGAAATCCGTTGAAATAACCCTCTTCCACTATAGAATTATACATGCAAACATACAAAGCCTAAAAAAAGTTCAAGAACACCTAAGTACATAACCTAGGTATCTACGGCTGGGAACAATACCCACCACCACCGTCTTACTTTGGGAAAAAGAAGAGAAAATGGGCAACACCTGAACTCCATGAATAATATCATAGTGCAGTCTTCTCAATAAAGAGCTCCCAATTACTAGTTCATTGGATCATAAGGATAACAAACAAAAAATTATTACTTTTAACTAAAACCCATTGAAGTAGCCCACTTCAACTTGAGAACTGACATGCAAACATTCAAAGCCTAAAAACTAGCACATGAGCACCCAAACACAGAGACCATATATCCAGACCCGGGCCAAATACCCACCACAGCTAAAGCTTTACTTTGGGCAAAATAAGGCAATATGTTGGTGAATTCTAACTTCTAGTAAGCCCCCAATTTCTAGAACATTGGATCAAAGCCATAATTGCAGTACTGAACTCCAACACCCCACAGAATCCAACAATTTTATTCATTCCAAGGCCAACAAACAACAGCAAACAAACAACAGAAATTCGCCGCTATTGTTCAACGGTTATGAATTCTAAAAGACCGGACAACAAAAATATCATTACCTGCGAGTTCCTCTGAGCAAGCCCAGTTGGCTTGAAACTGTCTTCTTCCATTAGAGGAGTAGTGAGCTCACAGTACAAGCAATGGCAGTCTAAAACAAAAGAGTTGGAAGTCCATACAAGTCTCCCAAGCCAATAACACTTGTTGCATGGAATTTAGTATCTTGGTGGTATGTATTTATTTATTTGGCAGTGAATTCTGTCAATGCTAAAAATACCTCTAATTTAGCTGTCGATCCCACCATGGAATGGCTGGGCCGTCCACATCGTGAAGTGGGTGTGGGTTTTTCAATATCGGTCGTCCGAATCCAAAGGGACTCGGAGATTCTGTTTTGGAATCGCAGATTCCCGTCAAGGAAACGTCAGACCCTGGATCTACTTTAACAGTCAAATCCCAGTTTTCTTTATGTTTTTCCTGGTTTTAAGCCGGGAAATTCGGGTTGCACGCCAAGTTGGCGAGTTTTTGTTTAATGGTTTTCTATTTTAACACGGCATTATTAAAAACCTTTTGCACTAAATATAATGGGAAACCGCGTTTTATTTTTCTCTGATGAGTCATGTCAAGTGGGAGAGTGATGATTTCCAAGGTTGAAGTTAGAGCTGGTCATGGGTTGATTGGCTTTGGCCAAGGTTGGATGCTTTGTTGCTCCTTAGATCATGATTACATCACAGGTAACAAGAAGATAACTACAATATTTTATTTAATATATATTAAATAAATAATATTTATTATAAGATATTTTATATATTAAAAATGTTAAAAGTGCATAATAAATATTTCCAAGCATTTTTAGCATTTTTATTATAACTGAAGTTAACTAAATGTTATAGAAATTTAAATCTGGGAAATAATGCCACTTCCATTTATGAGGCAATTTTTTTTTGTCTAGCTGGCGTTGACCTAATATTACATAATATTGAATCTTCGAATAATTTCATTTAAAATGACAATGATTGAATATGTAACAGTTTTTTTAATTAATAAAATAGTAAGGAGAATCTAAATGCATAATAATGAGCGATGAGCTTTAACTTTCCGGGTAATATTTAATAAATTCCTTCTATTTTGTTTTATTATAATTTGTAAGGGGTTTATTTTATTTAATATATAATTTGTTGTATTGAGTTGAAATTAGTTAAGGGTTTATATATATTTATTTTCGGGAGAACATTTATAAATTACATTAACAACCATCTTCAAGGGGTTTGAACACAAGATAACTTAAGAAACAACCACCATCTTTAGCCAGTAGGGCAACTGCCTGTAGCTAAGGAGTTTCTATTTTACTTTATTTTTGCTTTTTTAAGGAGTTTCTATTTTGTTTTATGCTTGCTTTTATTAGTATTTTATTAGAAAATATATGTATGGGTTAATGTTTTTTTTTTTTTTAATTTATATTTTAAGTTTGTATTATTTAACGAGTAAGTTTAAATTATCCTATATAATCTATTAAATTGTATACAAATTATTTTAACTTTTAATTATTTTTATATTTTATTTTAAATAATTTTATAATTTATTTTAGATACTTGTTATAATTAGTTATAAATATTTATTTATTTATTGAGTAAATACTTCTTATACATATACATATTCGTCTTGAGGATTGAACCCATGTCACATCACTTATAATCATAAATATTTTAAAAATATAATTAATATTTTTTAATTGGTTATATAAGATGTAAATGTTTTATCTCTTTATAATCACACATTATTATCACAAAAACTTGATAATTATGCACCTCAAGTGCAGGGCAACGGTTTGGGCTTTGGGTCTTCTTTGAAAGGTTTAAGGTTCAAACCGTGGCATGGGTGAATGTGTGAGGGGTGGGTGTGTGTCTCCCTCATGGAGTTGTTGTAACAGGTTGGAGGATTCCTGGTCAAAACCCCATCTCTTAATATTAAAAAAAAAAAAAAAATCTTGATAATTATGTATATATGGTTTAATAAAATTGAATTTCTTTTACCAATAATATTATTTCATTTCCAAATTCTTACATTATATAATTTTTTTTTAATTTAATTTTTTTAATTAATAATATATTAGGGAGACTCTAAATGCATAATAATGGAGGGCGATGAGCTTAACTTTCGGGGCAATATTTAATAAATTCCTTCTATTTTGCTTTAGTATAATTTTTAAGGGGTTTCTTTAATTTAATAAATAATTAGTTGTATTGAGTTAGAAATTAGTCAAAGTGCTTGTCAAACTTTTAGGATATGAACTTACCAGGATTTTATTTATTGTTGTTTTTATTAGAAAATATATGTATGTGTTAATGTGTTTTTAGGATTTATATTTTAAGTTTGTATTATTTAATGGACAAGTTTAATTGTGAAATTTTAAATAGGAGATTTAAGGTTGGGGTTAGGTTAATACACTATGTTTTGCACTTGAAGTAAGGTTGAATAACTATATATTAAACAAACAACATTCTTTACGAGAATTATCTTATATAATTTATTAAATTGTATAAAAACTATTTTAATTTTTAATTATTTTTATATTTTATTTTAAATAATTTTATAATTTATTTTTAGATACTTGTTATAATTAGTTATAAATATTTTAAAGATAAAATTATTATTTTTTAATTGGTTATATAATATGGAAATGTTTCATTTGTTTATAATCACACATTAGTATCACAAAAGCTTGATAATTATGTATATATACCTTGACAAGATTGAATTTTTTTTTACTAATAATATTCATTTCATTTTTAAATTTTTATATTATATAAATTTATTTTAACGTTATTAAACTCAAATAAATATATTAAATTTATTATTAAAAAAATTAAAGTTTTTCAAAACATTTATAACAAGGTTTTAAAACACCACCATCACACTTAAAAATTAATAAAAAAATTAAAGTTTTTCAAAACATTTATAACAAGGTTTTAAAACACCACCATCACACTTAAAAATTTATATATATATATATATATATATATACACACGCACTTACTTTATTTTTAAAATTTTGATCATAAAAAAAATTTCAAAATGTAACATCAAATAACAAAAGAAAGGCTAAAGAAAGGTTATATGTAACATCAAATAACAAAAGTTATCATAATTCACTAGGATCATACAAGGGATGAGAAAGTGCAATATGTATCTTCAAATTATATGGAATTAAAGGTGCAAAGGAGGATTCGGAGGAAATATTTCAAAGAAGAGATCCAAGTTACATCAAATAAATGCTTCAATTTTCAAAGAAGAGACTTAAATCTTGTCAAGTTGTTATATGTCACTATATAGTTACAATGTAATGCAAATGCATCCATTAAAAAACTAAGTTACTTAGGTAATAAAATGATATAGACTCTTGGTTAAATTCTTCAATTTTTTACTAACCAAATCTTGTTACTCCTACTCTTCTTTTTACTAACCGTGGCGTAAACAAGTCTCTAGGGGATGGGTGTGTGGTTGTGTGTTTGACCTTTATTGATAAACTTACCTCTCATCCTTATAAGAGATCAGATCATGATCATGTTGATACACCTCTCACCTTTATAAGAGATCATGGCCCTATTGATACACCTCTCACCCTTATAAGAGATCATGGCCCTGTTGATATACCTCTCACCCTTATAAGAGGTCATGGCCCTATTAACGAGCTCACATTTCATCAGGTCATGGTTGGGATAGGATGCCCAGCTTCTCACACTAAACTCAATAAAAAATATCCTCAAATTTTAAAGAAAATATCATAATCTAATTTTATCAAACATTTTAAAGTGTTATAATACTATTATATAATTAAAATTATTCAATATAAACAAAAACATAATTTAATTTTATATAATTAATTAAAAAATAAGCTATTAAGTATTAATGTAATTTTCAACGAATAGAAATTCAATATATATTCTCGCGATAAAAGTAATGCAAAAAAGAATCCACTATATAAACCACATTTAATTTAGTTAAGATAAATACAAAAATCATAAATACTTAATCTAAATTTAAGTAGTTTAAGAGATGCATAATCAAAGAAACATGTACAATTAATAAATTATTTTTATTTAACTTAAAACCAGGATGTATGGTGGATAATGCAAGATAACGCGAGGATGATGTGTACAAATTAAGATGCAAGACTATAAAAAATAATAAAATATTTAAAAATATGTTAAAAAAGCATCCATGTATTGTCGATTTTTAATAAATTGGTTTTTTCAAAACCTTGGGAACGAGGGCACCTAAAAAGATAATTATATAATTGTTTTTTTGATTGGAACCAATAATTATAACAATTATATAATTCGGTCTTAATTATATGGATAAATTCTTTTTTATAATTATGTTTCATCTTAAACATTTACAATTATAATGTGAATTAATCACTGTTGAAACTTATATATATTTTTAATTAGGTAGTATAATAAACTTCTATTATTAATGTATATGATTGAGTAATTCTCTTTCAATCATAATCTTTAGTAAGGCCAAGATTACGATTATCAATAGGGGATTAACACACTCGTTACACTTGCCGATGTTTGAACCTTAAACCTTCTAAATAATAGTCAAACCTCAAACTATCGAGTTGTAAATACTTATATTCAAATATTATATATATAAGTTATTTGAAAAAAAATAAAAGTCCATAATATTACAGATGTTTAATTAATGTTTATAATATTAAAAAATTATATCAAATAAATTTTACAAAAAATTATAATGTTTTTGTTTAATATGTTGAAATTTTAAATTCAAAGATAGTCATTAAAGAGATTAAAGAGATGTATGTCTAACACAATTTTAAAGGTGATGGAGGAGCTCTAGTAGCATTTTGATCATTGTTGATCACTCTATCGAGCCTTCTACTAAATGGATTCAAGGTACTCATTCCTTTAGATTTTCTTTTTGGGTGACATCTAAAAGTTTAGAGGGGGCTATATGGCCCCCTCAAATCGGTCCTTTTATGGTGCCTTAAAAAAAAAATAAACCCTCACATCTACAAGAAGAATCCAAGAAAAATAGATAGGCTTAAGTGACTAAGAACTTGGTTTACAAAAATCCCACATGCATGGTTGTAACTATACCCTCAAATTGGAATGAGAGAAATGAGTAGGGAATATTAAAAGATTGAAAACGTCAACCCTATCTAATGGAATAGGTCACATATCTAACATTTGAATGTAACCATTGTTTTTACTAGTGGGATGTGGATTGGTGTGGTTCATGTTATCTTATTTTCTATTTTTTCCTCCTTCTATGTTTAGAACAATCCTTTATGCAAGTGGATGTAACAAAATAGAAAAGGAAAACATTAGAAGATGGAATGATTCATCTTCCAATTCCAATTGATGGTTCTAAGACTAGTGAAACGGTTCACCTTCTGATTGTTTTTGATGGTTATAAGTGTTTGACATTATCCACTAGCCTCTTAGTTCAAGGTGATACTAACACAACAATTATAGAAAGTTTGGTGCTATCTTTTCCGATGTTGACCCATGGCAATTTGGTACCAAAAAAAGTTAGGAACTCAAACATATTTTGAAATCTTTTAGTGTGTTTCACTTTGAAAACATTTGGAGTGATAAATTTAGCTAGAGCACATCCTATAGTTTCTAAAAAGTGGTCATATGTGCAACTCATGTTGGCACCAATGTTGAAGAATGACAATATGTGGTTTCTTCCATGTACGAATGGGGGTAACCCCTACACTTCGATCAAAGCTGGTGTTAGGACAACTTATTAACAAAAAGAAACCAAAGGTCTTCTTTCTCAATATCTTACAACAAAGTCAAGAGGGTCTTGTAAGATTACTAGGATTTGAAAAGCCTCCCTCCCAGATCTATGCTTGGGCTTTCCCCTACTCAAGGACTCTACTAAACGAAAATTTGACAATCTTTGTTAAGTAAAGTGGAAAAATAATTGCCTCCATATAAATGCATTTGGCTCTCACTAGCAGGTAGAATCACCCTTGTAAAAGTAGTCTCATAGGCTACTCCAACCTACTAACTCTCCATCATGAGAATGCCAAAAAAACTTAACTCTGTTGGAATTTTTTTTTGAGATCCCTCCTTTGGAAGGGATCAACTAAGAAGGGGAAATTCCCACTTCTAGCTTGGGAGAAAGTATGTCATCCACTCGAGTATGTTGGGCATGTATACAAAATTGTGACTTGATGAATATGGTCCTTCTAGAAAAATTGTTATGGAGGACCATCACCTTCAGGAATAGGCCCTAAAAATTCATCGTCCTTAAATAAATACTAGCCACTTATTTCTTCCAATAAGTTGCTTAAAGTGTCCTTATTGGGATAGTAAATTGGTGTGTCTTTAGGATTTCATCTAGTAGACCGAATTTTGAATCATGAGGAGGGTGGCCCCTATTGTGTCCTCAATTGAGAAAAGGTACACACCCTTTCAAAAAACCTTGTTTTAACCCTAATAAAAAATAAGTTACTTGAAGTAGAAGGCATTCCAAGTGGCTCTATAATAAGGTTGAGCACCCTCCAGTTCAAAGAGTTGATTAAAATATGTGTCTTTTGAAAAATTGGAGATGGTAAATCACTAGATTTTTTGAATCAATTTTTGTTGGAGGAAATACCTTGAAGGATAATCCAAAACTCAAGTATCTAGTAAATGGAGCATTAATGACCATAGGTAATCAGGCCATTACTATTAGAATTAGAATGACAAAGTCTAACCAAGGAATGGACATTAAAAAAATTCATGGATTCCTACCTCACTAGATAGCTAGAGGTTTCAAAAATTATTCAGAGATTAAGCAAAGAATTCAATAGTGTTTTCCTGGAAGATGAACCAAAAAGGAAAGCATATGTTTCTTGGGTTAAAACATAAAGGTTTCAAGACTAGGTTTAAAAGTGTCAAAAGGAAATTAGAGTTCAATTTACCCTTATGGTGTTTGTGGGAACCTTATGTCATATGTATGTTACCATATGCATTTGTATTTTATTACTTCTTTCATTTTATTGATCCGAAGACATTTCAAACCCTACATAATATGCAAGTGCTAATTGTCATGTTAGGTTCCCTCTTGTGATTCATAGTATAGGGGGTCAATCTCATATCATGCACAAATATTAATGTTTTCCATTGGTTTCCTTCTATTGAAAAATCATGTATTTTATTTTATCTTACAAGAAATCTTATTATCCCTTTTGTAATCTCTAATGTGAATGTGTCCTTTACTTTCTACCATTATTAATTATGTTTAATAATATCCATAAGATGTAAGTGGAAGGTACATGTTAGGGGATTTTGAGCGAAAACTAAAATTGCAAAGTGCGAAGGATTAGGGTTTTTTCCTAAAAAAATATATTGTCTTTTAGGAGCCATATCTTTGCAAAGAGAAAGATTGAGATTATCAAAAGAACCATCAATAACGTTTGCTATGTGGGGGCTGGACCTTTTGGTTGTAGGTTGTGATTATCGAAGAAGCCATTGATACCGCTGGTATGTACCCTCTATCCAACTGCCATATTCCATCGATTAATAGTTACTCTTATTTTAATGTTGAATAGACCTTAACAGCCACAGGAGGTTGCCCATTTGAAATGCCATCATTTGCTACACGTTGAAAATCATTTGACATGTTTTATACCAAACATTATTGAGTTGTTGACAATCAAGCATTAAAGCCCAAAAATTATTAGCTTAAAAACCAGTGGAGTTTTGCAGCTTAGGAAGGAAGCATAGGATACCAGAACCACTGCAAAATTGCATTGTTACTATTCTCGGCACATCAGAGTTGGGCACAAAGCAGAGGAGAGGATGAGCGGCGGGAAAGGAGAGAAGATGGGCGAGCGAGTGGAGGATGGTAGTAGAGCGAAAGCAGTTGAGAGAAGGGAGGATGGACGAATGGGCAAGGTTTCGGGGGGGACCAGCTCTAACAGCAACGAAGGATCCGGTCCTGATGTAACGAGTGCTCAAACCGATGGGATGGGCAATAGTAGGAATGATCCCCCTGATAAGGAAGGCCCCCATCAGACTCGTAAGGGATCCTATGCCCAATTTTTTGGTTCAGGCGTCCTACTACATTCCTCCACCCAGGAGATCCACCCCTCAGGGGAGGATCTGTTCATTCCCTAAAACTTGATGGAAAGTTATATGGAGATGGAGAAGTTCATGTTGATTGGGAAGTTCTTGGGGGGACGTCCGAATATGGACACTATCTACAAATGGGCTTACTCCAAGTGGAAAACCAGCGACAACATTGAGATTGTGGCCCTGTCCCGAGGTTTCTTTGCTATCCGGCTTAACAACCAGACGAACTTTTGCAACATCTTGGCTGGAGGGTCGTGGTTCCTAGGGTGTAGGAGCCTCTTTCTCAAGAAATGGGGGGAGGACTTTAATCCTGAGACCCAAAACATAAATTTTACTCCACTATGGGTGAGACTTCCAAACCTCCCCTTTCAATGTTGGCATGAGAATGTAATCATAGGGATTGCTCGATCCATTGGGGAGTTAGTGGCTTTTGATTCCTCCACCAAGGTTAGGTCCAGGATGGTACATGCTCGATTCTGTGTTACTGCTAACTTAGAAGCTGAGCTCCCCACTTTCATCAACCTATTCAGAGGAAAAACCTAATCAAAAGGTAACCTATTGAGTACGAAAATAAATCTGCCTTTTGCACTCATTGCCATACTCAGGGGCATCTCCAGTACCAATGCCCAAATATGAGGATTCAAAAGCAACGAGAAGAAGAGGCTAAGAGAGGAAACTAGAGGAACCAGGGTCTTGGGGCCAACAACAAAAAGTCTCAGCCAGAACTCATTTTGCACAACCCTTCCCACCGATCCTATGACCAATCCAGGACTCCTTCTCAAGGCGAAGCTGAAGTTGAACAAAGGGAGGATCATATCCCACCCTCTATGGACCATGAGGAACCTGATAACAATCTTGAGAAGGAATACGCACATGTAGAAGCTCCCTCACCAAGTCGAAACCAGCAAGAGGCTCCTTCAAAACCCTCGTTGCAAGGCAGTGTTCGAGCAGAGGGCTTGGTTTCCCAGGTACATTTTTTTCCTGAACCTGGTGTTTCGCAAGCCTTCATGGAAGAATATCTTAAAAGTAACAGGAAATCTCCACCTCAGTGGGATAAATGCAAAGGAGGGCCTTCCCTATTGGGGCGGATCAACCCTAAGAACACCAGAAGCAAAAAGTAGGCGATTGACTATGGTAGTGAACGGAAGAGAGGAAGACCCTCTGGTAATGACCAATGAAACAAAGAAACGGCAGAGGATGTAGCAAATGGGACTCAACTAACGTTGTTCTCAGATGATTCTAACACACAGAAGGATGAAAAACAAGGCACCAAACCCCCCTTCTAGCTGGTAAAGGGAGGCAATAAAAACCCTAAATTATTGAAATGAATGTCATCTCATGGAATGTGAGAGGCCTAAATAGCGCAACCAAGCAGAGGATGGCTGTTGACCTTAGAAAAAGGATGAACCCTTCTATTTTCATTCTCCAAGAAACCAAAAATGATGAGTTCTCATCAAGGAAGGCTGCCAAAGTCATTTGGAGCAAAGGGGAAACCTTGTTTAGCCCTGCTCAAGGCACATCGGGAGGGCTCATGTGCCTATGGGATCCGACCCTAGTGGAAGGGAAGCTTTTGTCTTCCTCAAATAGAATCCTCAACATTCTTTTTCACTCAAAGACCAACAATCATTCATGGATCCTATCCAACATTTATGCCCCTAACTCTACTGTAGAGCGAGCTAAGATGTGGGAAACCATTACTCAGATGAGAAGCAACTTCAGGACTATACCTTGGATCCTTGATGGAGATTTCAACTGCCCCTTGCACCTATCAGAGAAGAAAGGAGGTTCTGACTTGGGCAGCATAAGTATGGAGGAATTCAGAAACTTTGTCAACAACAATGAGCTCATGGACATTAAGCTCAAGGGATCCTCCTTCACTTGGAGCAACAAGAGGGTGGGCAGTGAGCTTATCCAGGTTAAGCTAGAAATATTCTTCATCTCTCAAGAAGCCATTCCTTTCCTAGGCGATGCAACCCTACTCGCATTACCTAGAATTAGGTTGGACCACAACCCCATCATCCTCGAATCCGGGAAAGCTCCCTCTTTTAAAACTCCTTTTAGGTTCGAGTCCATGTGGATTCAACATAAGGATTTTAAAGGGCAAGTTCCTTCTTGGTGGAAACTGAAGGTTGGAGGATCAGCCTCGATGCAGTTAGCCCAAAATATCAAGATAGTCAAGGAAAATCTCAAAATCTAGAACAAAGAGGTCTTTGGCAAAAAATTTTAATACAAAAAATTCATCTCAGAAAGGCTACAAGAGATAGAAAAGAGAATGGAAAATGGGGACCACAGCGCAACCATCAGAAACAAAGAGAAGATCCTCTAGAAAACTATCATAACATCCTAGCCAAGGAAGAGACCTTCTAGAGGTAGAAATCTAGGGACTTATGGCTAAAGGAGGGTGACTCCAATACTAGCTTCTTCCATGTTTCAACCATGCGACATAGAGGATCCAATAAAATTAGAGAGATCATTCGCAGCGACGGATCCTTGACCAAGGACTTAGTGGAGATAAGAGCCGAAGTAGTGGCTTTATTTTAGGACTTACTGGGAGCTCTTCTTGAAAGTGACCAGCAGGCCCAGGTTGAGCTCTTGGCTAACATCCCATGCAAAGTCACCTAGGAGGCTAATCAAAAGCTCATGGAACCTTTCTCCTCGGACGAGATTAAGGAATCCCTTTTCTCCATGCAACATTATAAGGCCTCGAGTCCTGATGGTTTCCCCCTCGATTTTTTCAAACAGTATGGGACATCGTTGGAGAGGACGTCTGTGCTGCCATAAGAAAAATCCAGTTTTCCAGAATTGTTCACCATGGGCTAAATTCCACTTTCCTGGCTTTGATTCTGAAATCATCTTCTTGTAGAACCTTTTCTGACTTTAGGCCCATAAGCCTCTGTAATGTTGTCTACAAAGTTCTAACCATGACCATGGCCAATAGGTTAAAGCCCATCCTCCCCCTCCTCATTGAGCCATGCCAGGGCAGTTCGATGAAAGGCAGGAACATCTTGGACGGGGTCATCACGATTCATGAGACCCTCCAATCTACTTCTATGGCTAAGAATGCAACCCTTTTCCTCAAACTTGACATGAACAAGGCTTTTGACAAAGTTGACAAAAGCTTCCTTTGTGCAGTCCTTTACAAGTTTGACTTTCACCCTCTTTGGATTGACCTTGTTCGAAGCTACATCTCCACCCCTTGCTTCTCTGTGTTGGTTAATGGTTCCCCTACTAGGTTCTTCCAAAGTACTAGAGGGCTTCACCAAGGAGATCCCCTGTCGCCCATCCTCTTTATTATCCTGGTAGAAGTACTAGGCAGAGCACTTAAGGAGGTGCTTTGAAGGAATAATGTGACTGGCATTATTCTTGCTTCTAGGATTGAAGCGATCACCCATCAGTAGTTCGTCGATGACACTCTATTGTCTACTTATGCCTCAGTAGCCCAGGCTAGATACATCAAAAGGATCATATTCCTCTATGAGTGTGTTACGGGTCAGAAAGTGAATTTTATCAAAAGTAAGCTTTTCTTCCTCAACACCCCGGTAAGATGACAAAACTAGTTAGCCAGGATCCTCGGGTGCTCCATTGACTCCCTTCCTACCACATACCTTGGTCTTCCCCTGTTCTGTGGCCGAGCCAAGGAGATTTTGTGGAATATGGTCTTAGAGCACATCCATAAAAAAATTAGCTACCTGAAAAGGTAAGTTTCTTTCCCAAGCAGGTAAATCCACCCTTACCAAGGCGTGCCTTCAGGGGATCCCAAACTATTTTATGTCAGTGTTCAGGTTCCCAGCTTCGCCCCTTCGCAAGATCGAGCAGATCCAAAGGACGTTTATGTGGTCAGGCAATGAGGACAAGGGCATAATTTCCCTAGTAGCTTGGAAAAAGGTTTACAAAAGCAAGGACCAGAGGGCGATTAGGCCTAAGGAGAAAGGGCTTGATGAACCTTGCTTTGGTGGCCAAACATGCATGGAGAATCATCTCCAATGATTCAACTGAGTGGGTTAGAATAGTAAAAAAGAAATACCTCTCCAACCTTTCTATCCTCGACGAAGGCATTCCCATGGATGGATCAACCTTCTGGAAGGCTATCATCCATTCACGACAATTGGTTGCGGATGGAACTAGATGGATCTTGGGCGATGGGTAGAAGATAAAATTTTGGAAGGATAGGCGGCTTGAGGAGGATCCTCTGTGTCAGCGTACCAAGTTGGATCACCTCAGATTCCGTGGTGGACCCCAACTGTGATCAAAAGGTGGTCGACTTCATTGTTTGGAGGAATGGATACCCACATTGGTCGATTAACGAAGTGGATGGGTGTGACGAGGAGGTTTTTGTGCTATTCTCTCTCCTAAAGGGGGTCACCATCCCTTCCTGAAGGAGAGCTGATCGCAGGATTTGGAGAGGAAAAAATAGTGGCACCTTCTCGGTCAAGTCAGCTTATAATCTTCTATATAGCGGATCAAGGGTGGAGTTTCCTTGCAACCTGGTTTGGCAGAAATACTTGATCCCCAAGGTAAATTTTTTCTCTTGGATCACTTTTCAGAATAAAGCCCTCACTATTGATAACCTCCATAAAAGGGGCTTTGCTTTCCCAAATAGGTGTTACATGTGCATGTCAACCTGTGAGTCTTCTGACCACTTTTTCCAGCACTGCTCTTTCGCCAATTTCGTCATTGGATTCATCCTTTCCACTTTTCATATTTAGTGGAGTCCTCCCAAGACAATTAAGGAAGCTTTCTTTCAATGGCCCAGTCCTTTCTGGAACTCGAAACTCCATTTCCTGTTGAATTCCTGTTTCCACCATTTCATTTGGCAGATTTGGTTGGAGCGAAACGGTAGGGTGTTTGGAAACTCCCCCAGAGACCCTCTATTGTCCATAGAGCCTTGGCCTTTGCCATTGACAACTCCAAGATCCTCTCCAACCCAATCCTAAATTTTGGCCTTGAGGAGGAAATTTTCATGACTCTGAAGCTTGACAGGGATCCTGGCCTAGCAAACCTGACTCTATCCAAAAAAAAGACCAGATGGATCAGGCCCCCCATGGTTAGATAAAGCTAAACTTTGATGGAGCGGCCAGAGGCAACCCGGGTCCAACAACAGTAGGTGGTGTCGTCAGAGACCATAATGGGAAGCTCGTCCTCGCTTACTATGAAAATCTAGGGATCCAATCAAATCACGTCACAGAAGCCAAAGGGGTCCAAAGGGGTCTCGAGCTCATATCGGAGGATCTCCATCCTCTGCTGGTTGAAGGGGATTCAATGAACATTACCAACTACTTGCTTAACTCCAAGACCCTATCCTGGAAGTTGTTCAACATCATTTTCGAGGCAAGGAACCTCCTTCAGCATTCCTCAGTCCAAATTCGACATACTTTCAGGGAGGGCAATGGTCTGGCATACCACATGGTAAAAAAAGGTTTTCTTTCCACGTGTCTTGTCGTATGGCATTAGAGCTTCCTGACGGACGTGGTGAGAGACGCAAACCAAGACAGTTTTCATGAAACCACTTAGGAGGAGGTCGTCGACGATCCTCGATGGCTTTGCTTCTACCATGCCGCCTATCTCCTCGTTAGCTTGGTGGATATCCAAAGTGGAGGATGGTAAGACTGGTTCAGTTCTTGGAGGACATGGTAGCTAACATTCTGGCCTCCACCAATGCGATTGTCAGTGCTATGAAGCATTACAAGGGGTGCTAGGTCCAGGACGACCAAGAGGAAACTGAAGCCTGATGGAGGTTCCTTGTTTTGCTGATGATGGATGTGTGGGTTGTAATCAGTTTTGGTTTTTTAGGTTTTTTGGGTTTTAAACTATGTCTACCTCTTGTTAGGGATAATCTTGTATGTAGCCCTATGGGCATCTGTTTCTATATTTTGGTAAGTGTCAAGCAAGGTTTTTGTGCTACTCCAACCCATGAGGCTTTTTGTATATGCCATGGTTATGGCCTGCGATGTTATAAGGTTTTGGGATCCTCTCAAAAAACCCTCTAAGTAATACAAAATCCAGCTTACCAAAAAAAAAAATCTTCGCAAAGAGTTATTTGATTTAGCTGATTCTTGCACCAACTTGTGCAAAATTTGAATAACTTTAAAATGAGTGGTCATTTGCAAAAATCCGAGCAATATTGAGGGATATAAGACCCTGTGAAGTCAACCATTTGGAACAAGGGCAGTGACAATTTTTCAAGTCGTAAAAAATAAAATTGCAAAGTGCAAAGGATTAGGGTTTTTTCCTTAAAAACATCTCATATTTTAGGAGCCATATCTTAGTGAAGCGTTATCCGATTCAGTTGATTCTTTGACCAACTTGTGCAGAATTTGAATAACTTTAAAATGTGTGGTCATATGAAACAATCTGAGCAATATTGAGAGAGATACGACCCTATGAAGATAACTATTCAGAAGAAGGACAATGATGATTTTTCAAATGGCAAAAAATGAAACTGTTAATATTTGCCAAATAGGTTTCAAACAATGGGAAGAGTAATGAAGCGCCAAGACTTCAACGAGGCAAGATATTCTATTTGGACACAAAAATTTTCACCCAAATTATTTTTCCCTTTCTTTCTCTTAGAAATTGTGTATGAAACATTTATAAATTTTTTTTATCAAATATTATATTTGCTATAGGAATTTCAGATAAATTTCATTATATTTTGAGTTTTAGTTTTCTTTCCATCCATCGATTTATAGTTAAATCCTTAGAATCATTCATAGTGGTAGAGGTTAGTGAGCACACCTTAAAGAGATCCTCATTGCTCCAAGATAGGGTAATTTTTGGTAAGTTTAATGGGTATTGGCCAAGGGCTTCAACCTTGAAAAATGGATTGATAGGAGTTGGAAGTCTCCATGAGTGATTCTATCATTTCTTTCCAAAGGTTTCTTCCTAGCCATTTATTTTTTAGGAAAGAAATGAAAATAATCCTAAAAGGGGGTCCTTGGTTTATGGGAACCACTGGTATGAAGGCTTTTCACGTAAAAATGTATATCTATACCTAGTACCAGTCTGGGTTAGGATGTTTGGGTTGCCCATTGCATTTTGAGAAATAGATACCTTCAAGGCAATAGGCAACACTCTAGGAGAATTTCTTGAGATTTCAGATGCAACCAGAGATGAATTTTTGGCTATTTATGCTCGAATATTGGTCATGATTGATATAAGTAAAGTTTTACCAGAATAAATCATTCTTAAGTATGGGGATAAGATGTGGACCCAAACTATAGATTATGAAAACATATATTTTAGATGTAGAATATGTCATGAGGTGGGGAATATTGAGAGATCATGCCCTAAGAAGAGCCCAACAGAATCATTTGTAGAAAATTGTAAGAGAAATTTACAAATGGTTATGGATAAAGATGGTTTTCAACTTTCAAAATATAAATCTAGAAAAATAAAAGAAAATGAACAGTGGAGACCAATAAAGAAGGATACTGGCAGAAAATTCCATTTATTTTGAGGCTTTAGCCTACAAAGAAAAAGTAGATAAAAACTTAGAGGACACAATACAACAATTTCAACATATTAGCAAGGAAATATCTATTCAGTATGATCGTAATTTAAGGAAGAACATTATCAATGAACCTAAGGAATGTGTCTCGTCAGATTTTGAAGACTCTTTTGAAGTACCATGTGAAGAACACAAGCTTATACTGAGAGGGGGGGCTGAACAGTATACCGCCCACTTTTTAATTTCTTTCCAAACCAATATCAATTAATGTTCTTAATTGCAATAACCAAATATAGCAGTGTGCATTAATAACTTAGATAACAATAGTAAGGCACAAGTCACCATACACAATTGAGACACAAGATTTAACGTGGTTCCCCCAATGTGGGGTACTCCATAAGATAATCTCCTTATAATATTTCACATAGAAATAAGGATTCTTATCCAATACAATGATTACTTTGATCTGCTCAAAGCTAGGCAGTACACTGATCTGCTCAGGTAGGTAATCCACCGATATGCTCAACTAGGCAACACACGGATCTACTCAGCTAGGCAACACACTGATTTGCTCAGGTAGACTCCACTAATATGCTCATCTAGGCAACACACTGATCTTCTCAGGTAGGCAATCCACTGATCTGCTCAGCTAGGCAACACACTGATCTGCTGAGGTAGGCAATCCACTAATCTGCTCATTTATGCACTCCACTGATCTTCTCAACAAGCTCACACAGAACTTATCCAAATATGCTCAACAAGCTCACATAGAACTTGTCCAAATCTGCTCAATAAGCTCACATAGAACTTGTCCAAATCTGCTCAACAAGCTCACACAGAACTTGTCCAAATCTGCTCAATAAGCTCACACAAAACTTGTATAAATCTGCTCAACAAGCTCACACATAACTTGTCCAAATCTGCTCAACAAGCTCTTACAAAACTTGTCCAAATCTGCTCAACAAGATTACAGAGAACTTGTCCAAATATGCTCAACAAGATCACACATAACTTGTCCAAATCTGCTCAACAAGCTCACTAAGAACTTGTCCAAATCTGCTCAAGAAGCTCACTAAGAACTATCCACAAATCTGTTCCAAAAGCCTTCTCAAGGCTCAATCAATCATGCACAAAAACTACCATAAATCTATCCAAAAATCTATCTCAAAGACCTTCTCAAAGGCTCAACCAATCATGCTCAAGTAGCATTCAAATTTCATCCACAAATCTACAAAGGCAAGGCTCAATGATGAACTCAATAACGAATGGCAAAGCACTCTACAATGAATGACAACTGTGATACACAATGATATCAACTCAAATCAATCTCAACTCCACTCAAGTCAACTCATAAAAGCATTTAGAGAATTGTTAGAGACTCAATATGTTCTAAGCTCAATCTCAACTCAAATCAAATTTATAGAATAGTTTGTTTCATGGAACTTGAACAATCACTTCACACATCACTTGACTAGGCTCAATCAACTCAACTCAACCAATCATCACAAGAGACATCTTTTTCTCACAAAACCCTAGTACAAGCATGTATCAACCAACTCAAATGTTTCCAACAATGCTCAACCATAAATCTCACATAACAATGATACTCATGTTCTTTTCAAGTTATTTGCATAACCAATGGGCTTCAACAACTATGCTTATAAAACAAGGTTTAACCACAACTCTCAAACTAGAAAACCTTGAAGCATTCAACCAACCACTTTAGAAAAGGAAACCACAATCAATTCTTTTCACTCCAATGATATTTCAGAAATCAACCACCATAATCAATCAATAGGAGAATGTGCCCATACATTTTATGAAGATGAAGAAACCTCTTTGGAAATTTGCCACACTCAACAAACTTCTTTTTCAACTTTCAAAAAGGGTTAGAGATCATGATTAATATCACAACAACAATATCCAAATAACACCTTATCACTCCTACTCAACAAAATGCATCATGTCCCCTTATGAAAGAATTAATCACTTTTGAAAAAGAATAAAACAACCTTCACTTTTGAACCCCTTTACAAAAATAGAAATATCTCTTTACACACACCTTATTTCTCCCTCTCAGCACATTAATCAAATAGCCCTCGAAATAAGCTTTCCAATGATATATAATATGATATACTTCTAAAAGGAAAATCACCAGAAATCTCTCTTTTTCTCAACATGCATCATAACCCTTATCTCTCCTAGGCAACCTTAGTAAAATAAAATATTACAAAAAATTATTAACTTGCCTTTGTCCTCAGCGGGATTCAATCCTCGGTCGCTGCCCTTGCACAACTCTAACTGCAGCACCAACAACCACGTGAGCCAACCGATCACATAGAACAGTGAGCGCAAACCTTCTATTTGTTTGCTTTGAGCGTGTCCTCAAACACCACGTGCGCCAAAAGAGTCCTCCCTTTCACTTTGCAAAACCAACACCGACGGGATTCGAACTTCGGATCTGCTGGCGCTTCAACACCTTACGCACCTTCCTCTTGCCGCTAGGCCACAACCGCCTACGATGCTTGGTAAGGGAACTCCCTTACTTTTATTGCCTCCTTTCTCCGTTGGATTCGAATGAGCTGCGACGCCTTTGCTCCCTCTTCAAACAAACACCCTTTGCACACTCTTTAACACGCTGGCACCTTTTGCTCCCTTAGGAATTCGAACACATCACCATCATCAAGGACATGGGGGAAATCATAACATTTGGTGGCATATTTATATATTCCTTCCTCCTTTATTTTGACGTCGACACTATAAATTAAACTTTAATATTATGTGCCTCCTCCTTTCTTTTGACGTCGATGCTATAAATTAACTTTTAATTTTAAATTTTAAATAATTAAAATTTAAACTTAAATGTTTAAAATTAAATATCTCCATCATCGGGGCACCTTTTTCGATGAAACGAAAAGCCAACCTAGTATTTTAGAAAAACCCATTTCAAATCTGTCATCCATGATTTTAAATAAAACCTTTTATTTTGCCTGCCTTGGTTTTCACAAAAATCCTGTATATATTCATGCTTTCCAAAATATCATAAATGCTTATTTATGAAATATTTTGACCACCAAAACTCAATGTGATCCATGTGACATCAATGATCCACGTGACATCAATGACAACATAAAATACCTCAAATTTCCAACACCATGCACCATTCAGGAGAAAATAATTGGAAAAGAAAATTCAATTTTAGAAGTTAATACCTCTTCCATAAATAAGAAAATACCAAAAAATGAGCAAGATAAGTCAAAAGCTTCTATAATATGTTGAAAAACAAAATTGTAACAGAATATTGAGGAATAGAATAATAAGACCTACTCCTGATATAGGCAAGGCAAAAAGAGGAAAACCCTCAAATTATCAAGCAAGATCTAGGGAAGCAAGAGCTAACATAGAGAAAGGAATACAAACTAAGTTGGTTGAACTTCTCTTTACCAAACAACAAAATGATATTGGTAATACACAAGAGGGGCCAAAAGCCCCTAATGAGACATGATTATCATATCATGGAATATAAGGGGTGCTAATGCCCCCTCAAAGCATAGGTGTATTAGGGACCTATGTTTAAGTAATAAACTTGATATTCTCTATATCCAAGAAACTAAAATGACAAAAGAAGAAGTTTCAAAAACTATGAAAGAAGTTTGGGCAAGATTTGAATGGGATGCTATGGATTCTGAAGGAGCAGCAAGGGAATTCTAACTTGTTGGAATCCTTCTAGAACCTCTTGTATAAGCATTCATAAAACTAGGCATTGGATAACCTCTTTAGTCACTTGCTACTTTGCAAATTTTCGCTTCATCCTTATCAATGTCTATGGACCTACAAATCAGTCAGGTAGATTAGAAGTTTGGAGTGAGATTGAAACCTTTATTAGAAGTAAAGACCAAGAAACCCGATTCATGATGATTGGAGATTATAATGCCATAACCAAGCTGAATGATTTTTTTGGGGGAATTATGATATTGATCTAAAGTATGAAATATTTCTCAGCTTGTATTCAAAACAACAATCTATGGGAAGTTGAGTTTGAAGAAGACAACTATACTTGGACCAACAATAGGAGAGGCCAAAACCTAATTGTAAAAAAATTAGATAGACGCATTCTCTCAAATGACTGGTTGGATGAAGGAGCTTGTGCTAAAATTAATACCTTAACAAGGATTGGTTTAGATCACTGGCCAATAAGAGTTAAAATGGTGGTAAGTGAATTAAAAAAAGATCATATTTTAAATATGATCAGATGTGAGAATACCATCCTCAATTTGTTGATATGATAGCTCAAACATGAAATTCTTTAGGTAATGGTGGGTTGTATGCTCTTCCAAACCAAATTAAAGCTATGACATCTAGATTAAGAGAATGGAACAAGAACACATTTAGTAACATTTTTTAGAAGAAAGAAGAACTAAAAGATAAACTTTTAAATTTCCAAAAAGGTGATGAAAATAATACAAGCTCAGAGGAAAGGGGGTTGCTTAGTGAATATCATAATATTTTGAGTAAGGGAGAGAAATTCTGAAGATTAAAATCAAGACAAAATTGGTTAAAAGAAGGAGATAAAAATATAATTTTTTTTCATAGGATGGCTATAGTATAGAGATTATCTTCTAGAATTAGTAGAATTAAATCAATAGAAGGGGTTTAGATTGAAGATTAGAGTGAAATTAGAAAATATGCAAAGTTGTTTTATCAAAATATTCTAGGTTCAGAGGAGACCGAAGTTCTTAACGATAAACTTTTCAAAATTTTCCTTTAGTTATAACAAATGAAGACAATAGGAAACTGATGGAGCTTATTACTATAGAAGAAGTTCATTTAGATATTTTCTCTTTTAATAAGGATAAATCCCCTGGTCTAGATGGGCTCTCTACAACTTTTTACCAACATAATTGGGATATAGTGAAGGATTTTTTATTGGTGGCATTGGAACAGTCTAGGGTAAAATAATACATTCCTTATAAAATAAATGCAAGTTATCTTACCCTAATTCCAAAAAAGAAGGATGTTGAATTGTTTGATTCTTTTAGACCCATGAGCCTATGTAATATGGATTATAAGATTATTTCCAAAGTGATGGTGAATAGTTTAAGGCCATTGTTAGACAAAATCATTTTAGAAGAGCAAGGAGGATTTGTGAAAGGGAGACAAATTCTGGATGGGATCATACTAGCTCATGAAGTTATACATTCATCAACTTCAAGAAAAGAGAAATCCATGGTCTTAAAACTTGATATGAGTAAAGCCTATGATAGGGTTAAATAGGATTTTCTTTTTGTAGTTTTAAATAAGTTTGGTTTTGGAAACAAATGGGTTATATGGATTAAAGCTTGTGTCTCTACAGTTTCTTATTCAATGTTGGTCAAGGGTTAGTAACATAATATTTTAAAGCCAAGAGAGGCCTTAGACAAGGAGATTCTCTATCTCCTTATTTGTTCATTATTATGGCAAAAGTTTTGAGTAGGAACTTAAAGAAGTCTTACAAAGATGGGCTTATAAGTGGACTTAAGGTTGGTAATAACATCAATAAAATCACCCATCGAGAGTTTGTAGATGTTACAACCCTTTGTGGAAGGACAAGGATAAATGAGGCCAGAGCTTTGAATAAATTTTTAAAAGAGTACGAAAGAGCTTCAAGGCAAAAAATTAACAAGACTAAATCCAAAAATTACTTCCTTAACACTCATGCTAATATCAAAGCAAGAATTTGTAGGTTGCTTCAAATGGAGGAGGCAAATTTACCAACAACTTATCTAGGGATGCCTTTATTTGAGAGGAGAATGAGGATATATTTATGGAATCCAATTATTAGTAAAGTTCAAAATAAACTTCCAACTTGGAAAGGTAGATGGTTATCTTTAGCAGGAAGAGTGCAGTTAATTAAGTTAGTCTTACAAGCCATTCCAACATATTATATGTCATTGTATTCTATGCCAAAATCAGTTGAAATTTTTTTAATCTTTATTATGCGATCCTTTTTATAGTTAGGTTCACATGATAAAAGGAAATTTCCTTTGGCAAAATGGAGCAAGTTTGTGATGAAAAACCTAGGGGAGGTCTTGGTTTAAGAGCTCTTATAGATGTAAACTTAGCTCTTAGGGGGGAAGTTATCTAGAGATTGTACAAAGAGAGTCAAAGACAATGGGCAAGAATTCTTCTAAGTATGTTGATCCCAATGACCCAAGTTTAATATTCATGCATTCTCTCTTCCAAATGGTTTTGATCTTTGGAATGGTTTAAATAAATCTATTGATCTTATGATTAAAGTTTTAAGATGGGTGGTGGGAACTGGAAAAAAAATTCTATTTGGATGGATACTTGGTGTGATAAAAAACCACTCAATTTAGATATAGTTTTGAAACCTTGGATGAGATTGCTTCAAGACAAATACGGTGATAGGGCTTCAAAATTTTTGTACAAGGATCGAGAAAGAAGATACAAATGGAAAGAATATTTTTAACAAGTATACAAGACATTGATGCTAGGAGACAATTGAGTAGAAAGATAACAACTATGATTATTCCTATGGGTGCTAAGGATAAATTGATTTGGGAGTTTAATAGCTCAGAAGAATACACAACAAGAAGTGGATATAATGTTCAACACCAACATAATAATAATATCACTAGAATATGGAGAAATATTTGGGATAGCCCAAGCATTCCTAAAGTCAAAATGTTTGTTTGGCTAGTAGGTCATAGAAGAACTTTATCCTGGGATAACCTTATGAAAAGGGGTTTTCATGGCCCCTCTCAATGTGTTTTTTGTAATAAGGAAAAGGAGAGTATTGACCATATCTTGGGACATTGCTCAATAGTCTGGAATGTTTGGTAAATGCATGGTGATGAATAGTAGAATTGAATATTGGTTAAAGCAATGGCAGAGCACTTATAAAAGTGAGGCTTTACAAACAATATGAGATATATCAAAAGATACAATACTTTGGACTGTATGGCTAGAAAGGAATAGAAGAATATTTAAAAGAAAGGAAAACAATTTAGAGGTAATGAAAAAGAAGATATGTTTAGCCATAGAGGAGTCTAACCAACCCTATCAACTCACTCAATTCCTAATTTGGAAGTAGAGAGTCTTGATAGATGGAGTCAAGTCATTAAGTGGAATTATGATGTTGGGTACAAGAGAAGCAAAAATAAGGTAAAGAATATAAAGTGGAAACCACCAGATGTGGAGTGGGTTAAATTGAATTTTTATGGAGCATATAAAGGAAATATAGGACCAACAAGAGGAGGAATAATTAAAAATAATAGAGGAGAGATTTTGTCTCATTATGCTTTCAATAGTGGATTTAAGATAAATAATGAAGTTGAAGCTTGGGCAGCTTTAGAAGGATTAAAAATATGTAAATAAATGAAATGGAATAGAGTATGGATGGAAGGTGATTCTCTCATAGTAATAAATGCAATTTTGAGGAAAGAAAAGGCTCCATGGAACATACAAGAGATAATTGTGAAAATTCAAGATCTTGCTAAAGAGTTTGAAGAAATAAGGTCTACACATATATTAAGGGAAGGAAACACGTGCATATTAATAGAGATTTTGATTGAGGATCGTGAAATTAAATTCTCCTTTCCATGGTTAGAGGAAGTAGAAAGTTTAGTTGAAGCTAAAAAAAAATGTTGATTACCTATATCAATTAATGATTAAGATTTACTTTAATGTTTTCCATTGGTAATGTCTATTTTTTGTAACAATATTGTGTTTTCATTTAAACTATTTATTATAATTATTGTGGTTGCACTTATGTTTCCGGAAGGAAACTAGCAATCCAGATTTGGTAAAGCAGACTATGATAGTGCGATGTTTTGGAAATATTACTCTACTAAGATGCAAGGTATATATAGTAGAGGTGAAGTTTTGGCATTGTGAAGGCTGCTATAGGAAAATGTCAAGAAAGATGCTAAATTATGGAGTAATTGTATTCATACAAAAATTTGAAAAGATCCAGAAAATGAAAATCAAGAATTCAAACATTTTATGTAAAATGATGTAGGATTCTAGCTATAGCATCTCAATTGAGATGAGAAGTGTATCTATTTGTAAACTCTCAAGCTCTAAAGAAGAGAGATGTAATTTTTCAAGGGTGGGGGACTGAGTACAACCCCTTACTATCAAGCAAAAAAAAAAGGTGCAGGTGGAATATAAGCAATGAGGGTCTCCTTAAGCCATAAGCCCCCTTTCCAAAGCTCTCATAAGACATAGTTACTTATTTTTCCATCCATGTTATGCCTCTCCTTTCCCTTATTGATACACAATCTATTTAGCACACCATTTTATGGCACCTCACAAGTTGACTTTTTAAAAAGCTTTTTCTCTAAAAGCGATTCTTAATAGCATTTTGGCTTTCATTGGAAACTTTAAGCTCCCACCACTATGTCTCATGTGTCTCAATACAAATCCTATGAATTTTAAATGGAAGTGTTTAGTAGATAAGGCAAATGCCTCCTTGGATTAGAATAAACACTTCCCTCTTATCATTCTCAATATAATTGCCACCAACATTGAATAGTGTCAATCATGAATCCCTACAATGATTGTAGCTTTTTGATGCTCAACATGTCTTTGCAAAAAATAATTAGGAAGCTTGGACTTATTTTCATCTTTTCCATGGTCATCTAGGAAAATTTCCATTTATTTATGTGTTCAATTCGAGGGAGAGATATGAATTAATATCAGTGACAATATTAGTTGAGGGGATGAAAATTTCCACAATCAAATTAGTTTATACATTTATATAATGGAGTTGATTTTCAAATCTAATAAGACTTTGTAGGTCTTATTCCTTCATAGGAAACCATACTTTCCCCTCTCACTTACCCATGCTCAATGACTAATCTCTATTATTGTAAGGAGATACCATTCAAATGACCTTCTAATCAAAGATACCAAAACTCTAGACATTTGATTTGAAAACAAGGTTTCATTTGCAATTATAAATATCCCTATGAAGTATGCAATTGATATTGTTGTGCTACAAAACTCATGGGCAACACAAAAAGCCACTCGAGATGAAGATGTCTACAAAAGGCTGAAAACTCCTTTTTTAAATCCTCTTTGGCCATAGGTGGGGGAAGAGGAAGAAAATTTAAACCTAGGTTGAGGGCCTCAATTTCATTTTGGAAAAGCTCTTTGGAAGAGAAATTATGGACAACAAAATTTGTAATTTTTCCATCCACAACCCAAATACAACTCTTGTATATATAATGGCAACCAAAATCTTATGGGCTAAAAATTGTTGACCAAGGGGTTATTTTTTGTTTCTGTTGCTATTTTGGTGATGAAAGTCCTTATCTTTGCTACTTCTAAATAAATGGGGTAGAACCCTACTTGTGATTCCTAGAACTAGAGTTGCAAAAATTTCTTCCATTGTCCTATCACTATCATTGCTGCGTAGAGAAAGTGCAATTCTGGAAGTTCCTCCCCTTCTTTCGTCTTCGTGGAGAAGGGCCTAGGTAGTTTAAATTATGCCCCTATTGTTGTTATTACCTTTGTTGCAACTGCTATTTTTGTTGTTTATTCCTTTGTTGTAGTTATCGTTCTTGTTGTGTGTTTCTGTGCTATGGAGGTTGTTGCTATGTTTACCTTATTTGTGTTGCAAAGGTCTTGTGGTTTGGCTATCTACTACGGTTTCTATTCCTGATGTATTGTGCAAGAAAATTCTTTTACATACCTATGATTATTTTCTCCACATGATAAATTTGTTGCTTGATATCTCTTTTAACCAAGTTTGACACGTTTTTTGTAGTTTTAGCCATATTTACTTTAGAAAATTATGTGGTAGCATTTTCCTAAGCAATTTTGGCTTTTCTTGCATGTCTTTTTGGATTCACATTTCAACTTTCTAAGCTTGGAGATTTCCCTCAAAAAACTCCTTAATATGAGATTCCCATTCCAAAGGATTTTCCTAAGAAATAGTCTTACATTTATTTACAAAATCTACAAGAAGTTCTTTAGTTGTAGGTAGTAAAGTGCTAGGAATGTAATTGTTAGCCTGAGCAACTAATTTTTTTGTGTATTTCTTGAAGTTGTTGATGTGCAATTTGGTTATTTCTAAGCAAAAAAAAATTGTGAGTGCCTCTGGTTCATCAACATGCTGCTTATTAATTTCTTCATATGGAATCTACAAACGCAATTTCTCCAAGCTATGAGGAACTATGCCTTTACCCAGATTGTCTTCAAATAAGATTGACTTGGTTTTGCATATTTTTGCCTTTCTGCCCAAACACTTAAATTCTTTGAAACTTGTGTCGAAAATTTTGTCTAGTTAATCTGGGCATTGAAGAACACCATGCATTGCACCAATTCCAGCAACAAAGGTCCTTCTATCTTGTGAAGAAGGAAGTCTCCTATTTTGAGCAAACCCTTTTGTTTTGTCTAGTAATACATATATTCAAAATAATGATATAATGTTATCTTGCAAGTCTTTCTATTTTTAATTTAATTTGAATTATATTTAAATTGTTTATATAGATAGATATATAGAAGAAAACACAAAAAATTTGAAGTCCACCTAAACAAATATACATTAATTAAATTATAGAATTGAAAATTAAAGGAATATTTTTAAAATATTGATGTAGTCAATAAACCTACATAGTGATGTCATTTTAGGTATTAATATATCTCAAAAAAATATCGATAAATTTTAGAGTTATAAAATGTTGTTTGCTAGAGTAGTTAGTTGTAAGGTACAAACTCCTTACCCTATAATGTCACATAAAATGAAATATTACCATCAGGAAGAAAACCAATGTCAATAATAGTTGGTGATGCTTTCAATTTAAAAGAAATGTTGATATCAAGATGACAAAATGAATTAAAATATGAGAATTAATGAAATTGATTTACCTAAATGTTTATCAAAGTATACAAGACTTCATGCAAAAGAGGTAATAGAAACTATTTAATGAGATATTAGTAAAAAATGATATATTCTTACATGAGTACTTGTGGGCATGAAATAATATTTTTGATACAATTTAAGGGTTTTATTAGTGACTAGTTAAATAACAACTTAAGTGAAACTAAGCCAAAAAGCTCTATAGTTATTTCAAAATAATTTTTCTAATAAGGGTTGAAGGAACTCTTTAATTATGCTAAGCTAAAGATAACTCTAGCACAATTGGTTCATAAGAAATTAATTTTTCTATATAATAATTTTAGAAATTTTACACTTAGACATCTATAATTGTTTGAGGCATCTTTTAGTTTAAATTGGGGATATTTCCATCTATGACTAATAGTCTTCTTAATTGTTATATCTCATATTCACTTGGACCCTTTATAATATACAAAACATGACATGTATATATGATAATCCTATATAATATCATTATCATAAAGACTAGAAAGTATATAGACACCACTAAGTGACCATCAAAGTGTATTAACTTAGATAAACCAATATTAAAAGTATAATACTTTGGAAGTACTTTATTCACCGTATAATATTTCTATCAAACTCATCATGCATAAATTGTTGGTGATCTAAAACTACCATTAATGAGTAAAAGCACCACCATGATCATTACAAACATCAATCAAACTCATCATGCATAATTTTTTGGTGATCCAAAACTACCATTAAAGAGTAAAAGCACCACCATGATCATTATAGACATCAATCAAGATACACTCCTTTTCTACCTCCTTACCATTGACTAATACTCCCAAATGACTTATTTTTTTTCTAGCTTTGAGTTTATGACGTCAACCCTTTTGTACCAAAACCAATTGCGCCCTTATTAAGTCTTCAACCACGATTCTCATCCTTATTAGATCTTCAAACTTAAATTCTAAGTTTAGGAGAAAGTATGCTAACTCAACATTTAAATCTTCAACACACTTTCCTAAATTCCATTATGTAGAATTGATGAGGTATGAAAATAGAAATGAGAAAACATAGAATCTTGGATCTTCTCATTAAATTTATTAAATATATAAGATATTGATCTAATCATGTGACCCTTTTGGGGCATGGTTTTATGTCCAAAAATACTCAAACATCTTATTTTAAATCCTAACCACACTCTTAGGAGCATAACTTTGTGCTTGGAACTTTGTTTTGATCCATTCAATAAGTATTGAAAAGCTTAGAGGGAGAACAATAATATCAACAAGCAACCTTGTCACAGATAAGGTTGTTGGCTACTGTATGGAACAAACACTCTAAAGGCCCTAAAAAATACAAAACAAAATATTTACTAAAAAAAAAAAAATCTACTTTTAGATTTTAATAACCAAAATGCATCTCTAATCATGATGACACACATTGAAGACAAACTAAAAAAGGACAAACCATATGTATGTAATTTTCATTTAATATGCACTTTTTATTTCATGGAGGGTGAATCACCGTATTTTTATAGGGGTGACCTAACTCGTGGAAAGTGAACCACCACATTTCCATGTAAGTGACTTTTCATAATTATTATGATGGATTTCCACACACCAAAAATAATATATAAAAAGAGATGCACCTCTAACTATAAAAAGATATGTAATGAGTGTAATGTTATGGCCTCACATATCTTACTAGAGATTGCTTGCATTATATTATATTTTCTGAACAATAAAATCATTTTATTATTTTTCTTATATATGTGATCTAATTTATTAATTTATTATATTCTTTTGTTTTTGAATTTTCCTCTTTCTTGAACTTTCTTTAACTCGAAATTTTTATTTTTAGATTAGATATTATATAAACATTTGTGTACTTTAGCTTATAGATAAGACTGAAGAGCTCTTTACCAAACAACTACTCTATTGTTCTCATTACTATAGGAGCTCTTAAGTTTAAAATTTCTATCAATTCATCCTATTATAAACATATTTCTACATACACGAGTTTCACGTATTTACTATTCTCTCTCATGTGTCCTATTTGATTGAGACATTTGATTGAGTATAGGGTAGTTTCAAATGCTTCTTTTAAAAAAGATTAAGGCTTTATGGTGTCTGCCTTCCGTTATTTTTCTTGTATTTTTTTATTTCAAAACACTCTTATGAATAAAAGACCACTATTGTGAAACTTCATTACATATCTTTGTCCAAACACCTTATCCATACCTTACCCACATGTGAAACTTACCACCACCTTAGGTAATCATGAATGAGATAAGAATAATAATATATGAAAATTAATGAATTGTCCTTTTGCAATCTTCTACTAAAGATGAGAAGCAGTTTGATTGGAGTCCATAAAATAAATATGATAATGAATTTGAGTATTCTTGATGGTTTCTATAAATAATGATTTCTAGCTTCCCTTGCACACATTGTAAATGAAGTTAATCGTGTGATATCATAACATATCGTCATTATAGATACATCTATAATTATTTAATGGATCTCATATGACTCTAAATCAGAGATGCATAGTTACAATGAGAGGTTGTTCAAATGCATAGTTACACGTTAGGCTCTTCAAACTTGTGTAAGTTCAGTAAAGTCTTGTTTAAATGATATTTTCTTCTCTCCTATCTTATTGATTTGACCTTAAATTTTTTTTAGTTTTTTATATTATAATAAACAATCCTAAAAAATAAAAGCCTTGTGATGACTATAGAGTGTTGTTGATTATTGTAAAAAAAATTTAGTTTGTTTCGTGCATTTTTTTTAAATTTATTTTAATTTTATTTATCAGGTTAAACTTTAGTGGTTTTGATTATTGTAAAAAATTTTAGTTTGGTCTCATGCATTTTTTAAAATTTATTTTAATTTATTGTAATTTTATTTGTCAGGTTAAACTTTAGTGGTTTAGATGAGTCTTCTTTTATAAAGAGGATTCAATTTTAAGTTTTAATTATCATAAATCATAGTTTGTGTGTAAGTGATCAATACTTAATTTTAATTGTGTCACTTTTTTTTTATCATGGTGTAAACCCAAGGGTACATAGTACAATATAAACTAAAAATACAAGCATTGTAGTACATTATGTAATATTTAAAATGAAAAGATGAAAATTCATTATATTTTAAAAGTGCATAATAATACATATCAAATAACATTAATTCAATTACTTAAGTTTCTCAACTTTCAAGTAGAAGAATCGACTTCAAATCTTACCAAATGATATATGTATAAATATTGTCACTATGTGGTCAACAATGATACAATATGAACAATGATACAATATGTGGGAGTTTGTTTTCAATCCCATATAACCAGTTTAAAAAAATGCAATAAATACATTATACAATATAGTTTGAAAAATACATTAATTATCTTAACCTTTTTATAAATCAATATACTACAATCCATTTCATATATATATATATTAATAAATTAAGTTATTTAAAAATCATATTACATTTCCTGCATTTATAAATTATGTTAATATTAATTTTTATTTTTGATTACACAAGGGAATCTGTAATTATTCCAGCGAACCGGGTTTGAATATGAAAAGCTACCACCTTAGTTATCAAATTCGCCAAAATTTGGAGATAAAATTCGAAATTCGTTAAATTTATTTGACGAACAAACCTTAAATTCAAATTTAGATATATTATCTCCTAGATATATATTTGGACTAGCTACAGTGCATTGCCCCCATTGAATTATTGTACTAAGCATGTACTTGGATCAATATAAAGTGCCTCCTTTAAGAGTTCATTTGCTTCCCTATTTAGTTCTCTACAAATATGCCAAAAAGTAAAAGCTTCACTCTGATCCATAACTTCTTTTATTTGAGAAGATGGGTTGTAGAATCATGTTTTCCATCCTAAAAACACCAAGCATCCAGTTTATTACCACTTACGAGTTTCCATAAATTTGAATTTTTTGTATTCCTTTTGATTCTACCAACTGAACCAACAATTTGATGACTATGATTTAAGTGTAATTATTAGAAACTTCTCCCAATCTAACCTTGAATTTAAAATAATGAGAGTAAAAAATATATAGTAATCCTCTTGTTCCACAAACTCCAGGACCTCTATCTAGCCCCATCAAAAAATTTCCATGCCCCTTGATTTATCAATATTTTGAGGGATGATTTGTCTATTTACCTTTGTTGTTGTCGAAACCTTACAGTTATTGAAACTTCCAATGATTTGGGAGGAGACCTGCCAAGTAGGCTTCTCCCAATCCTGAAAAATTATTGCATTCCTAGATAACCATACTCCCTAAGACAAACAATGAGAGAGCTATAAAACCATTGTATGACCTATTTTCAAACCAATATTTAAGCACTCTCCTAAGGAATCTTCTTGCAATCCTATAAGAAGCTTTAATAGTGTTATAATCTCCCTCCAAACTTGTCTAGTAAAGGAGCAAGCAACCAATAAATGATCAATTATTTCATTGTTTTGACTTACATAAATGACACCTTCCTAGAGCATTTCGATTCTTCTTTTGTAATACCTCCTATGTCAAAACTTTATTTTTCATGGCAAGCCATAGGAACAGTCTTGTCTTCAACAAGGTTTTTTTCTTCCAGAGTGTCTACAACCACCATGTTGCATCGTCGTTGCTATCTTTCAATAGAGTCTTTTACCCCAACTTTGGAGTTTACTCCCACGTAGCTCCATTCTCTGTCCAGACCAATTGATCAATTTCCTCTCACAACTTGATATGTCTAGCTTTAAGTCTTCCCACACATTCTTCCCATTAGTGTACCTCTTGGCCCTTAAGTCCTAACATTGTTGCCTTCTTCCAACCTTGACTCTACTTTGTAGAAGATTTTGGGTTAGTTGCTTGGGTGAGATTTCCAATCCTCTGAGCTCTTAGGGTCTAAATTACGTTATTTGGAAGTCTATGCATATCACCACAACCAATCCAAGGGTTTAATCCTAGTCTTATCCTTGAACCATCCCTTATTTTCTAGGCAAGACAATCACCTGTAATATAAAAGACCTGAATCATTGCCTTCCAATAGATTGAAAATTTATGAGTTTACTTCATTGGGGCCCTTACCCACCCCTCAACTGTGAGTGGCTCTATATATTTTTCATGTATGATCTTATTCCATAAGCCTTCCTTCGATATTATCTTCCAAACATACTTTGCTGCTACAAACTTGCTAAATAAAAAGATGTTCTTGAGTCCCCATCCTTCATTTTCCTTGGGCTTGGCTATGGATTGCCATTTAACCAAGGGAATACCTTTCCTTTCCCTTTTACATATCCATAAGAATTTATAGCTTAACTGTCTATTTTTTTTCCAAAACTCCTTTTGGTATATGAGCCAAAGATTGCCAATATACTGGTATTGCTTCCAACACAAACTTGACCAAAGTCAATCTCCCCCCCAAAAGAGCCATTTGTTGCACCATATATTAATTCTTCTTTCCACCTTTATCAACCAATTCTAGTCTTGTTTAGTGTAGTCATTGGGTTTCAAAAAGAACCCCAAATATTTAAACCCCTCTTGAAGATCATATTTGTTAAAGGGGAAAAACTTACCTATTATAATGGTTTGATTCTGATCCACACAATTAAAAGAGATGTTTGACTTTTGTGCATTAATCTGCATACCTGTTGCAAGAAAAAAAAGATCTAAAGATTGTTTTAACTTCTCTGCAACTCTTATTGTTCCATTCGTGAAAAGGAGAACATCATCTACAAAAAGTAGATTGGTGACTTCCATTGTTCTACCTATTCTAATTCCCTTTACTGCCCCATCTCTCTTGGCTTCTAAAATACACCTACTTAATCCCTCAGCTACCAAAAGAAATAACAATGGGGACAAAGGGCAACCTTGTCTAATCCTCCAAGAAGCTTTGAAGAATTGAGAGGTTGACCCATTAACCAAAACTGCAAAAGAAACAACACAAAGACTTCCCATAATCTAGTTCACCATTTGCACATAGAACCCAATATGAGTATCATTTTTAAATATAGCCAATTTACTCTATCAAAATCTTTGGAGAGATCCAACTTCATCACCATAGTTGGTAGTTTCTTTGATTGTATGAAATGAAGACTTTTCTAAGCAGAGCACCAATTGCTTCATGAATTTGTCTACCATGCAAGAAACCAAATTGCTCAATAGATATAGAAGCAGAGAAGAACCTTTTAATTCTTGATGCAATTATTTTTGCTATGATTTTATACACGCAATTACACAAAGAAATGGGCCTAAAATCATCAAAAGAAGAAAAATTGTCCTTTTACCCTTTCTTTTTGCTTAGACTCCACAACTTTGAGTAAGTCAGACTCCAAAACATTATAAAGCCCGAAAAAGAATTTCACAATCCACTTATTAGATCATAAACTCTTGTCTCTATGGAAGGAGGTTATAACAACTTTCAGCTCCTCCTTTAAAACTTCTTTAGTCAACTCACAATTAACTTCCTCATCTAAAAAGTGTAACTATTTCAACTATCATGCTTGTTAAAAAAAATAAAATAAACTCTAATCTGCATCTTATCCTAATTATTTAAACTCTAACGCGATGCATAATAAAAGCCAAACTTTTTTTTCTTAAAATTTAAGCACTTCATTAAGGGAACAATTATTATTTTTAAATTTAGAATGAACTATAACATAACAAAGAAACGAAGAACTGCGTGTGGGGAGGTTTGGGAGATTTAAGGCAAAGATTCAATAACTTTTAATCATTTCTACGACCTTACTATATAATTGTTTTCCTTTAATACGTGAAGCCATCTAGCTAGTTATTCCGTGTGGGAATCGAACTCTGAAACTTCTGAAGTCCTCCGCAAACTGAAATCCCGGGTCGTTCAAAGTTTTTTATTTTTCAGACTTTGAAAAGCATACGCCTTCTATAACGCACGATTTAACTTCGGAGTTCGAATATTCTACGTAAACAAGTCAAGAAAGGAACAAGGTTCCAATGGAATATCCCTCTGTCAAAACCTCCCTGTCAACATACCCCTTCCCTTCCCTTCCCTCCTCTGTCAAAACCTCCCTGTCAACATACCCCTCCCCTTCCCTACCCCGCCTGTTAGCTTTCAAGTTTACTCTAGAACTTAAGTAGCCTACAAAGGTCTCAGCAGAAGGAAGATTGCTCCATTATTAAGGTCTTCACTGTCCTATAAAAAAAAAAAAAAAAAAAAAAAAAACATTTTTTCAGAGCTAAACTAAACGTGAGACCTTAAAACATAGGTTTATCAGGATCAAGGAAACAGGTGATCCAGAGAAGTTGAAGTAATTGATGTTTTCTAAAATTTATAACGTCTTTTAATTTTCATATGATGTTTAAGGGTTAGTGGATTGGTAAAATTTTCGGTATTAAGAAAAGACTTAGGTTTAAACTTTGGGGCATGCTTAATAAAGGCTAATTTGAGACCACTGGTTACAGGAAGTTTCCTTCACTCCAAAGGCATTCACCCAGGAAAGGTAAAACCTTTGAAAAAACATCCAAAATATATCCAATTATTAAAAATGAAAAAATGTTATCGATTCCATATTAAAAAATAAAAATAAAAATGAACCCACCATGGTTTCTCTCCGTCTATAGCCTAGCTGTCCTTGCAAATATCACGTCCTATAAGAATATTTTACAGAAAAGCTCCGCTATCATTTGAGCAGCTTTGACTGAAAAGGCTACCAAATTTATTCTAAATTTTATCCGCAACGACGGCACATGTTTAGGACCACGCCGCCCCGGACCGCCCTGACAGTCTTTTTGACTCGAAAAAGCAATTTCATGAATTTGAATTTTGTCGGCAAAAATACACATGCCGAATCCTCCATAACTGACAGGACTGGAGTAGATCCATTATGTTGCTAATTTCCCGCTAATCGACGCAAACTTTACTTGCTCTTCGCGGAAAACGTAAATAACCTCAAATAGGGAACGGGCTATCCGAATACCTCGATTCCACCAGGCCTAAGGCCGGGGATGACACGGATTCCAATCTTCTCAGAGAAATACACGGAAATAATTGCTCGACAAGAATTTAGAATTGAACCAAAGGCTATAAAGATACTGGCCCTGATATTTATCTTAGGGAAAAAGAACAGTCTCATTTATTAATTTGAATATAACTGCTACAATTAAAAGACTCCAAATATTTACAGCACATAATTCTAGATGTCTGCCTTATAAAACCTCAAATATTTCAACCACTAAGTCAGAAACGGCAAAACTTACCTTGACATTGAAGCCATTTTCGTGATTTTCCTTTCTGTGAATAGCCGTCTGTTCGGCCGGCGGATCGGCAGCTGGATCTCCGTCAATTCCAATGGATTGTGGCTGTGAGAAATAGTGTGATCTGAGCAGTCTCGACGCATGTACCCGTAGCGGAATGTCGGGATCAAATTTCCCCCAAACGCGATTAAAACGCTCTCAATCCCACTTTTCGAACACTCATTTATGGCCTCGAAATGCTCGTTATATTTCGATATCGGGGTTATAAAGGAAGCTCCGGGTCTGAACTTAATAAATTCTGAAGTGTGCAAATGGTTTCAGATTTGGTGGATATATGGCCAGGGAAACTAACGTTGACCTGTCGTTTCTATTCTAGACTCAAACGTGTTAAGATATATATTTTTTTTTGTGGACTTAGGTTAGTGGATTGGTAGTTGTGTCTTTTATTTTTGTTTGAATTTGGATATTTTATACAGGTAGCAGTTTGTTTTCAATCTTGTGAGTGTTAATGTATGAATTATAAATCCTCAGCAATTGGTGGTCCGTTTTATGATGGGTTAACAATAACAAGGTGGTATAGGCTTGTGGGAGCAGCCTATGTGTTTTGAATCTTACACTTGGCATTTCTGAAAATAGTGTAGATGTAACCAACTTCCATATGTATAAAAATAATTATTTTGTGAGAATAATAATATTAAAATAATAATAGTCAATAGGATCATGGTTAAATGGTTGAGACATATGAATAATCAAATCTAGATTCCATTAAATAAATAGGTTGTATATGTGAAAATAATAATATTAAAATAATAATAGTCAATACCGTTATGGTTCAATGGTTGAGACATGAATAATCAAATCTAGATTCCATTAAATAAGTTGTATATCATCTAAAGTCCATTAATAAGTTATATAGCTCATGTGATTAAGTTAATGAAAAGTTCAAGATTGGGATAGAATAATAAATTAAAAAAAAACTGTTTATATAAAATTTAAATAACATTTATATTACATCATCACACAATAATCTAATAACCTAAATTTATATGAACCTTCATTTAAAATAATAAAAATAACAAGATAATAAAAACAAAAAGATGAATTATATATATTATAGGAGTGATTAGGTTGCTTGTTGTGGATTCACATTAATAGTGGGTCATATTTGACCTGTGGTTTTTATTAAGTTGTAGTTTTTTCTTTTTATTTTGTTAGTGATAAACCTTTATACCAAGGCATAGGGCTAAGTAGTTTCCTTTCAACCATAATTTGATGTGCGATTGAAAACTAAAGGATTAACACACAACTATACATCCTATAATTTAACCCTTAAACTCATAAAAAATCTCAAACTTTTTGAAAACAATTTTTTAAAATAATATTAAATATAATTAAAAACCATTCTATTATTTTTTTAATTTAAACTTAAATATTATAAATGAGAATCCGTGAACGAGAGTCTTAACAATAACTGGAATGTCCCAACAGGACCTACTACAGTATTGGATATGGATCCTATTAGTAGCCATCAGTGGTTGCTGGCAAGTGGGACCAGACCCCACAGATAAACAATAACTTCATAGCTACTCACTGTAGCTGATGCTGCACGATTGGCTGGAATCTTTTCATAATACATTTCCAATGGAAATGTATAATAAAATTATTTGAAGGAAAGTTTAAATTATAATTTGTGTGATTGTGTTAAATTTTTATTGATATTTAAATTTTTTATTATTTTTTTAAAATACCTAAGCTTGTATACACTAACCAAATACAAAAATCATGAGATTGAAGAATACTCCAACGAGCCATATACAGTTCAAGGTATTTGAGAGGAACTAATTCATTATTAACGAAGGTTTCCTAACCAACGCAAGCAAGACCAAGCATGGTATCGCGGCCGGATAGAATAATGCAAATTCACCTCAGAGTTGTTAAATATGCAAATATCAAATAATCTATGTTCTTCTATCTATTATATTTTCTACTTCTGTTTGTGATTATAAAATTATAAACAAAAATATATTTAATTCCCCTCAATCATTTGTATACGAGGCGAATCTGGTAAGAGACTCATCTGGCCATTCTCAGAATCGGCAGCCATGGATCTGTAGCTTTTCTCCTTCCAAGTTCTAACAAGGTCGATTGATCCACCGCTCCTGCAATTCGACCGCATTAAAACGGCAAGTTTCGAAAAACCACGACCTCCCTCGTGCAGAAATGCAGGCGAATTTAAAGGCTGCGCTGACTAGATACAGGCGGATTTTGAATTATTGACCTGAAAAATCCGGGACGTGGACACGTGTCGTGTCTTAAGGGAGTCGGGATTCCTGACAAAGTTGGCGTCGATCTTGAATTGTGTGAAAAAGATTCCTTGCTTGGGAATCTCGATAGTGTTTGGTTGCCAGTGGGAGTCTGTCAGATTTATCTTTAAATCCACGACAACCGGTCGGCAAAAGTTGTGTGCGAGAATATCGGAAAAGACATTTAAAGTAAGCGGGACGTCGAGTTGGACTAAGATTGATAATTCAGTTGGTTTGACTTAATGCGTGGGGCAGCCCCACTAGATTCCTGGTGCTGTGAGTTTTTTTTTTAAATTAGAGGAATTGATAATTTATTATATTTTTCATCATTGTGGGTTTAAATTATGTTACTTGTTGTCAAACATATAACCTCTTGTTGCGGAGTGAACTTTTAATATAGCTTGTGGAATTCACACGATATGCTATGAAGCCTTAAAGATTGGGACTGATATTCATCCTTAAAAAAAACTTTGATCAACTTATTGGATCCTCATGCCTAAAATTAAATTGATTTTAATTAGATGGTATTAACTTAATTAAAATTTAGATTAATATATTAGATTTTTATGTTTTTTTTTTTTTTAATTTGGTTAGTGTGAGAAACTCTTATGATCAAAGTATATGGTTGAGCAATCTCCTCCCAACCTCCCAACCATGATCCCTTGTAAAGCTGAGAGCTATACTTATCGATAAAGAATTTAATACACAATCACCACACACCCATCCCCTCACACACTCGCATACGTTGTTGTTTAAACCTTTGACCTCTCAAAAGAACCAAAAACAAAATCGGTGCACTGTCCCCTAAACTCTCACACCTAAAATTAAATTAATTTTAATTAGATGATATTAATTTAATAAAATTCTTTCATAAAACCAAAATTTTACAAAACTATACAATGACATATAAACTATGGCATATAAAATGATTAAAATACATACATAATTCCTTAACATTAAATTAATTTTAATTAGATGGTATTAATTTAATTAAATTTTTTCATAAAACCAAAATTAAAAAAAAACTATATATAATAACATCTAAACTATTTATACACTTGGAGGTGTAGCCCAATAGTTTGGGCTTTTCAAACCGTGGCATGGTGAGTGTAAGTGTGTCTCCTTAATGAAATTGTTGTAACAAGTTAAAGGATCCTTGATAAAATCCTATTATTTAATATTACCAAAAAAAAAAAACATCTAACTATGTGAAATATATTAATATTGACTTAAATAAACAAAAACATCTTGCCTGTAAAGGATACCTACGTTAAGGTACTTATGAAGAAGTAGTTGGACACCTGAAGTAGTTGGACACCTGCAGGATTGGCAAGTCAATTATTTGAGTTTTAAAACATTATATTAATAACAAAGTCAACTTGGAGTTAATAATACACAAACTCAAAGTTTGTGCTTACCTCATAGGTACAAAGAAATCCTAATCAAAGGCGTATGGTTATAATGTAAAAAAGCCATACAATTAAGCTCAAAACTTTTACTAATACAATACTTCAAAAAATAAAATAAAAATTAAGCTCAAAACTTTTACTAAAACAATATTCCGAAAAAAATAAAAATTTAAGGAGGTTGATTACCTACCTACTCGTTCATAAGGCTTTTGGTTCTTAGTTTTTTTAAGCATTGTATAAATTGACTTATTTATTTTATAATAATTGCTAGTGTGGAAATATATTAATTGATAAGAGTGGTAAGATAAATATGAAATTATATGAATTGTTTTTTTTTTAATTTTAAGATATATATTAATATTTAAATAATTTTTTTATGCTATGTAAAGTTATTTAATTGTTAGTTTTATTTGTAAATATAGATAAATATGTCAGAGATGTGTAGATAGATTATTTGTATGCAAAGTAATAAAATTTTAATATATTTGTAATGAATTCCAACAATGATATTTGTTGCAAGTGTGAATAGGGTTTCTACTTAAGTGGCTTAGAAAAATCTAGTTTGTTTTTCTAGTCCTAAGTGTGAAAACTCCAAGATTTGTCGGCAAGTTGTTTTTCGATTTGTTGGCATAATTTGTATTTTTTCTCCCTCCTATTTTCCCTCCTATATTCTTTCCCCTTATTCCTCCACGCCTTTCATTCCCCTTATCTCTCCAACCACCTTATCCCTCCAACGTATTATTCCCTTATCCCTCCATCCTTCCTCTTCCTCTTCCCTATATAAATATTGGTACATATCATATAAGTGTAAGGTTGAAGGGTGCAATTTAATAAAAAGTATTTTTCCGCTGCGTTAATTATTTATTAAAATTTTTGTTTGTTTCGTGCTGCGTCAAAGTTTGCACCCGGTCGATCACTGGTATCAGAGCTGAGGTGAAGCCAGGCGGGGACGCATCCCGAGGCAGGTGTCAAGCACGAAAGTCGAGGCATCGCTAGCAAGGCTCGAATCCTGAGGCAGATCACGAGCTGGTGTCAAATAGATATCTGGAGGCTCGGATCCCGAGGTGGTGACACGTGGATCGAGGTGACACGTGGCAGCTACAAGAGGCAACACGTGGCGGACAGAGGCTCGACACGGATCCCAAGGCAACAAGTGGCGGCTGACATGGCATCCGATGAGGTGGCAGCTGATGTGGCAGCAACTGATTGGATAGCACACGGATCGAGGCAGCGGACGTGGCGGCAAGTGGTTGGTCGAAAAGTGTGCCACATGGCGACGAGTGGCGGATTTGCATTGGTCAACATGGCATTGTTTGATTGGCTGCGTTTGCGGCAAAAAGAGGCGACTGTGATTGCCCGAAAGGCAATCGAAGTTGTTTGTGTGTTTTTGGGTTGATAAAGCCCAGTTGCGCCTCCGCCCACTACATGTGGGATAAAAAAGTTAATTTAAAAAAAAAAAAAAACCTTCCGTCGCGTATTTAAAATATACCCCGCGTGCCTTTGACGTCACGTCCGAGGGGCGTGGCTCAGCGGACAAAGCTTTCCGCTAGCGGGGAGAAGACCCGGGGTCGAATCCCGTCGAGGGTTAAGGAAAGAAAAAAAAAATTGTTTGCTTATCGCCGCCACCGAGGATAAAGGGGAGGAAGTCTCTTTTGGTTTCAGCGCAGCCGCGTGGTGCAGTGGCTAAGACCGCCCGCTGGTGTTTGAGAGGTCGCGGGTTCAAATTCGCCCGCGTGAAAAAGGTAAAAATTTTTTTTTTAAAGTTTTAAAGGCTTTAATTTTTTTTTTAAGTTTTTAAATTATTTAATAATTTTAATTTATATTTTTAAAATTATCTTTTTAATAATTTATTTAAAAGGTAATTTAAAAAATATAAAAAATTTATTAATTTTTTTTAAAGACTTTATAAATTTTTTAAAAACCTTGTTTGATGAGCATTTGAAAAAGGAGAAATAATGTGCCCTTGAAATGTTAGATGATCCGGTCAGTGGGGTGCTATAATGCACTTCTCTCGATTTTGAGAAGAGAGACACCGGAATCCTTTGATGAAAGGGTTCAACGATCAGGTCTCCATACAGTCTTTTGTCAGCTGGAAAATCAGGTGATTGATCATCTGAGGAAACCGGATTCAGGGTACGAGGGAGATTCTGAAGACAACATCTTCGGACAAAGGATTGAAGAGTCCGAGACCGTGGAAGTTGTACCAGAGGACCAAGCAAGTGCCAGTCATACACCTGGTGTACTGGTAGCAGAATCAAGTGAGAGCTATTCACCACGCTCTCTTGAACCAGAAGACGAAGAAGAAGAAGCAGAAGAAGAAGAAGAAGATCTAGAGGAAGTGGATCTTGAAGAACCTGAGGTCATAGTCATCAGCAACAGTTCTGAAGCAGAACCTGAATGTTCTAAAAAGGTGAGATTTGATTTGAATCATTAATCTCTTTGTACTGCTTTATATTGCTTGTTTGCTTCAAATAAAGTTTGTTTTCTGAAATGACGTCCAATACTAGTCTACCGATTCCTGAATTCAATGGAGGAGACTATGAGTATTGGTCAATTAAAATGAAAACTCTTTTGATAGGAAAAGGTTTATGGGATGTAGTCGAAGAGGGCTACACTGAACCTACTGCTGCTGAATGGGCAGCTTTCACTAATGCTGATAAAAAGGCTAAAAAGGAAGCTCAGAAAAATAATTCTTTTGCCCTTTATCACATACATGCTGCCCTAGATAAAAGTATTTTCCCTAGGATTGCCTCTTATGTAATTGCACAAGATGCCTGGAATGCCCTGAAAGAAAGTTATAGAGGTAGTGACCAAGTAAAGCAGGTAAAGCTGCAAACATTGAAATGAGATTTTGAAAATCTCAAGATGCAAGAAAATGAAAAAGTGGGAGATTACTGCGTGCGAGTGAAAGCCGTAGTTGATAAAATGGTCACACTAGGGGAAGATATTAAGCCAGAGGTTATGGTGAAGAAAGTGTTGAGAACACTTCTTCCTAAGTGGAATTCAGTTGCAATAATTATTGAAGAATCCAAAGACTTAACCTCGTTGTCTTTTGATGCCCTAAGCTGGTTCACTTCTCTCACATGAAGAGAGGTTACAGGAAACTCCTACCACCGAGTTATGGAGGAGATGATAAAGCTTTTGCCTCACATGAAGGAAGAGGTAGAGGCCGTGGCGAGAGGACAACAAAGAGGCGAGAGGAAGGAATAATCAAAGAGGAGGAACTCCTAACAGAGGAGGATCATCCAACGAGAGGAGGAAATCGAGAATAGAGGAGGACAACAGCAAAATAGAGGGAAACAATCTAGCAAAGGAAAAGGAGGAGATAAATCAAAACAAGTTTGCTACAATTGTGGCAAACCTGGCCATTATGCTCGAGATTGTTGGTCAAAGTCTTCGCAAGGAAGCAGCAACAACCAAAGCAGTCAGTTTGGAAATTTTGGAGAAGAGGAAGAGTCCACAAATCTCTTTCTTTCTTATGGCCAGACAGAGCAAAATATGAATGATACATGGATTTTGGACACAGGGTGTTCAAATCACATGAGTGGCAAAGAAGAACTCTTTGCTACTTTAGACTCCTCATACAAATCTAGCATCCGATTGGGAGATGACAAATCATTGGCAGTTGAAGGCATTGGAGCCATGGAGGTTCCAACGAAAGAAGGCGTCAAGCAAGTAAGTGATATCTATTACACACCCCATCTTCAACACAATCTTTTAAGTGTTGGTCAAATGCTAGAAAAGAATTACAAGTTGATTTTTGATGAGGGTAAATGCACCATTTTTGACAAGAACAATAGTAATAGAATCATTACACAAGTGCCAATGTCAAAGAATAGATTATTCCCTTTAAAGTTTGGCCAGCCAGAGGGAAATAAGTTAGCAAATGTTGCTATTACCAATCCAAGTGTCCTATGGCACTTGAGATATGGTCATTTGAATTCAGCAAGTTTGAAAATGCTAACTTCACAAGCAATGGTAGCTGGACTTCCCAAAATTCAAGATAGTAAGGAAGTTTGTGAAGGGTGTGCCTTGGGCAAGCATGCCAGATCAAAATTTCCTCATGGACAAGCATGGCGGGCCAGCTATCCACTCCGGTTAGTGCATTCAGATATCTGTGGTCCGATGCGAGACCAAGAGTCTAGGTAACCACTCTTACTTCCTACTTTTTATTGATGATTGCACAAGAATGTGTTGGATATATTTTTTGAAGCATAAGGATGAAGCATTTGCATGCTTTGTTGATTTTAAAGCAAAAGTTGAAAGTGAGAGTGGATATTATGTAAAATGTCTTAGATCAGATAAAGGAGGAGAATACTCCTCTAATCGGTTTTTGAATTTTTGTAAACATCATGGCATCAAGAGGCGGTTCACAGCTGCCTACACTCCACAACAAAATGGTGTAGCGAGAAAGGAAGAATCACACCATTGTGGAGATGGCAAGATCAATGCTTCGAGACAAAGCATTTGAGTAATTCATATTGGGGAGATGCAACAAGGACTAGTGTTCACATCTTGAACAGAAGTCCTACTTCAAGTTTGAAAGGGAAGACACCTTACCAAGCCTGGTATGGTAAGAAACCAAATGTGAAGTATTTCCGAGTATTTGGTTCATTGGCATATGCTCACATTCTCGATGAGCTGAGAAAGAAGCTTGATCCAAAGAGTCGGGCATGCATTTTTGTAGGATACTTGTGAAAACACAAAAGGTTATAGACTCTACAATCCTACGACTCGAAAGATAGTGATTTCAAGGGATGTGATTTTTGATGAAGGAGGAGAATGGGGTAAGCCCCAAATATTCAGTGATGTTGAGGCCACTGATGTAATTTCTCGGCGGGTGCAACCACAGACACCACGAAAGGAAAGCAACAACCACCATAGAAAGGAAAGCAGTCTCCTCCAGATCTAGATCCAGATCCAAGTTCATCTTTTGATTCTTCTTCTTCACCAAGTCCTTCTCCACAGCGATCTGTACGTTCCTCACCAATGGACATTGATTCTCCATCCAAAGGTAAGAGAACTCTACAGTATCATCCATCATCTCAGATGTTGGATAAAATTTTTTCAAGAAGATACACTAGGAGTCAAGCTAGTGAAATGGAATCTGTTTTACACAGATTAGAAAGTATGCACTTGTATGGTGATGATGACTCCCAGCAGGAACCTAGGGGAGATCAAGTTAACTATGCTTTGTTAACTAGTGCACAACTTGAACCTTCTAGTTATGAGAAGGCTTGTACTCAAAAGATTTGGCAAGATGCCATGAAAGAGGAGATAACCTCTATAAAAAACAACGACACTTGGGAGCTGGTGAAGCTTCCTAAAGGAAAGAAATGTGTTGGATGTAAGTGGGTCTTCAAGACCAAGTTTAATGTTGATGGTAGCATTGAGAGGCACAAGGCAAGATTAGTAGCAAAGGGTTTTACTCAAAAATATGGAATTGATTATGAAGAGACTTTTGCTCTTGTAGCCAGACAGGAGACTATCAGAACAGTTCTTGCCTTAGCTGCACACAAAGGATGGAAAGTCCAACACATGGATGTAAAGAGTGCATTTCTCAATGGTTACTTGACAGAAGAAGTGTACGTTGAGCAACCACAGGGATTTGAAGAGCAAGGTAAGGAACACCTTGTTTACAGATTGAAGAAGGCACTCTATGGTCTTAAACAGGCACCAAGAGCTTGGTACTCACGCATTGATGGGTACTTCAAAGATTATGGGTTCACCAGGAGCAAAAATGAACCCACACTCTACTACCTAAAGCAAGGTAATGACATCCTCATAGTTTGCTTGTATGTGGATGATCTCATTTTTATGGGTAGTAATGAAAAAATGAATATGGAGTTCAAACACTCCATGATGACGCAATTTGAGATGAAGGATCTTGGCTTAATGCACTACTACCTTGGAATGGAGGTTCATCGATCGGATACGGGGATCTTCATCTGTCAACATAAGTATGCTCGGGATATGATCAAGAAGTTTGCTATGGAGCATTGCAAACCGAGTTGCAACTCCGAGTTGGACATGGGATCCAATTAAGCAAAGATGATGGAGCACCAAAAGTTGACATGACCACTTTCAAAAGCATGGTTGGGAGTTTGATGTTTCTCGCCAACACCAGACCAGATATTCAGTATGTTGTATCTCTTGTTTCTAGATTTATGGCTAACCCATCTGAGCTGCATTTGTAGGCAGCTAAAAGAATTTTGAGATATGTGAAAGGTACATTGGATTTTGGAATCCAGTACCATAAATGTAACACTATCAAGCTTGTAGGCTTCAGCGATAGTGATTGGGGTAGCAATATTGATGACAGGAAGTCAACATCAGGAAACTATTTTAGTCTGGGATCAGGACTAATAACTTGGAGTTCCAAAAAATAGACAGTAGTAGCGCTATCTTCAACAGAAGCTGAGTATATAGCAGTTACTTATGCAAGTACTCAAGCCTTATGGCTAAGGAAAGTACTAGAAGAGATTGGAGAACAGCAAAGTGGTCCGACCAGAGTCTACTGCGACAACATCAGTGCCATTCAGTTGGCATATAATCCTGTCCACCATAGCAAAACGAAGCATTTTGATATGAAGTATCACTTCATCAGAGATATGGTGGAACATGAAATTGTTGAGCTTCAATATTGTCACACTTTGGAGAACGTCGCGGACATCTTCACCAAGGCGATGACTAAAGCTCAATTTATAAAGCTGAGAGACTGTATTGTCAGTCCTCTCAACTTTAAGGGGGAGAATGTTGCAAGTGTGAATAGGGTTTCTACTTAAGTGGCTTAGAAAAATCTAGTTTGTTTTTCTAGTCCTAAGTGTGAAAACTCCAAGATTTGTCGGCAAGTTGTTTTTCGATTTGTTGGCATAATTTGTATTTTTTCTCCCTCCTATTTTCCCTCCTATATTCTTTCCCCTTATTCCTCCACGCCTTTCATTCCCCTTATCTCTCCAACCACCTTATCCCTCCAACGTATTATTCCCTTATCCCTCCATCCTTCCTCTTCCTCTTCCCTATATAAATATTGGTACATATCATATAAGTGTAAGGTTGAAGGGTGCAATTTAATAAAAAGTATTTTTTCGCTGCGTTAATTATTTATTAAATTTTTGTTTCATGCTGCGTCAAAGTTTGCACCCGGTCGATCAATATTGATAAGAGTTGGTAAGATAGATATAGAATTATAAGTGTTGTTTATATTTAAAGATATATATTAGTGTTTTAATAAATAACAATATTTATATCATGCAAATGCATTAATTCTGTTAGATTTGTTTGTTAATGTATATACATAAATTTGTGTTATAGATGTGTAGATAGATTACTTGTGTATCAAACTCTTCAAATAAAATTTTAATATATTTTTAACATATTTATAAAGAATTATAACAATAATAAGAGTTAGCAAGATAGACATGAAATTATAAGTGTTGTTTTTTATATATATAAAAGAATGGAAGAACGGGTTTTGAAAGGGACCCTAAACCTTTTACAAGAAAGCAATCTCAAATTTGACACATCACAAATAAGATAACCTATAAAACTAAAACAAACTGATTTGCAATAATCTTTAAAATGTAAAGGTCTATTAGGACCAAACTAAACATGAACGTAAAAAAAACAAACATCCAAAAGCAACTGATTAAAAACCTGAAACACTCGACATCAAACTTACACTAGCTAAAGAGTTGATTATGCTTTTAATGTCCTCTAGCTAGGTGACATATTCAGAACAACATCTAGCTTAATCTCATCCTAAACGCAAGCATGTCTTTAAAGATCAAGTAACTTTGATCTAGGGCTTTCAAAAAATGCTCCATTTGAAGACCCCTAGTCAAGTCATTTTAAATTCTAAGTCTTTTCCTCAAACACCTTTGCTTCAAATCTAAGGAAGCATAGGGGATAAGTGGATCTTTGTTCTTAGAATCTACGTGCTCCTCATTATCTTATTTTTTCTCTACCCTAAATGCACTTTTGAGCCCGAATTGATCATCCCACGACGCCTGACGATGTGCTTAGAGACCATTAGCTGATCCACTTGACTTTTCCTGCCTTTTTGATATTCCTTTTAGAAACGAGACCTTTCCTAATAGCAACATGTGCAGGATTATTTTGGATGCAATCCTTTGACATATATTTTAAGACCTATATTACTATTTTAATAAACTTGTAGTTAAACGTTGAAATTTATGTCATTTAAATTCATTAAATATTTAGATTTTTGTTTGTAAGTGTATATAGATAAATGTGTTATAGAGGTGTAGATGAATACTTTTATGATGAACTCTTTAATAATAATAATAATTCTTTAATATATTTGAAATGAACTCTAACAATAATATTATGTATAGAAGATACAATATTTAGAACACTATAAGTTTGATAGATTCTCAGTAAATTTAAGTGTCACATAAATTGATTTGATGGGTAAATGTTCAAATTCCAACACTGTGGTAAGAGAACAAAATTAAGAGGCAGAATGAATTTTATTGAGAATTTTAAGTCTATTTCATATTAATACCAAGTCATTTTATTTATTTCAAAATCCAAATGTTAAAATGATGATGATTAAGGTTTGAGGTGTAGACCAATTGGTTCAACCAAACCTTGTAAGGAGGGTGGAGGTCCAAGGTTAAAATTTTAGGCCTTGTCAGACTGAATGCTTGTCCTTTTCCTAGTGCTTTCAACAGTGTAAAAGGTTTTAAATGATTGTGGCATGGTGGTTGTAGGGGTGAATTACACGAAGAACTATGTGGTGGCTTTTGGGACCAGACAACCTGCCCAAATTCGTGGCGGCTACCGATTCCACCATGTAAATTCAAAAAAATGATGATGACTATCAAGAGGAAGGAGCTAAGTTGGGAAGTTGGATTGGCTCAATGAAAATTATAGATAATGGAGAACAACATAATTAATGCCATTGTTAGATAAGAGGGAGGATATATAAGGTAAATAATATGGTAATATCCAACATAGGGTGGTGGAGATACCATATTGCTTGGAACTTTGGGAAATGTACCAAGATGGATGAAAGTGGACATAATATGTATTGATCATGGAGGAGTGTAATTTGTTAAGATGTATCTACTGATAATTAGAAATAATGTCCCACTCAGTATGAGGGGACCATGATCCCTCATAAAACATGTAACTCATTGAAAAAATAATTAAAAGGAATGTGGGCAGTAGGAATGAGAGCAATTACATTTTCACAAAATGTATTAGATATCAACAAAAAAAACTAGGAAAATATGATGTCTTTATCCATATGGAGGAATGTCTTTATCTGTATGGAGGAAACCCTCATTGTCATACATGTCAAGTTGTTTAAATTGAAGAGAAACCTCAAACTTATAATGGCTCAAGCAATGGTGGAAGTGATGAGGGATAAGGTTCTAATGTTACATTATATAACATATAATATAAATATCATATATAATACAAGTGTGATATTTACATATAGCATTTTATTCTAAAGTTTTTAAAGGAAAATATTACACGCTTTAAAAGGGTATTAATTATAGATGCCAATCTTACCATTTCAAGAGGACTAATTTCCCAATTGTAAGGGGAATTTTTCAGGGGGGTCATTTTACATTCAGAGTGATAATTCTTTTTTAATTTGGAGTGCATTTTCATTGGTACATGACACTCAATTTGTCAATTTATAATCCACTTTATTCCTTGGAAAATATTATCAAATATTTCCCTGGTTAGGACTAGAGGAGCCATGACTTCCAATTTGGCAGAACAAGTAGCAGCTATCTCTAACATAGTTAGCAATTTGGTGGACAAAGTCCATAGCATAAATGTCCATTCTAATGCCAAAATAAGCACTCATCCTAAGCCCAAATCTGAAGTAAAAGTCTATTATGGCTCTAGGAATCCTGAAGTCTTGAATAGTTGGATCCTAGACATGGAGATATGGTTCTCCTTTAGCTGCATATCTGAAGAGGATAAAGTGCCCTTTGTAAAATTTAAGCTATATGTAGTTTCCAAAATCCTAATTTTTGAGTAACAAGATGCTCAAAATCCTATCACTACTTGGGACAAATTAGTCACTGCACTAAAGGCCACATTCTACTCAAATCATGGTGATTATTTGGATCTCAAATGTCTTCAGTTACACCAAAGTAACCTAATGTCTGTACAATACTACATCTACCAATTCAACAAGCTATGCATTCTCCTTCATGTCACCAATCCAACACCAACCCTTATATTGAAGTTTAAGAATGATCTACAAGCACCTTTGTTTAAAGAAATTAAGTATATATCTTTTGCCACATTGGATGCAATATTCAATCATGCTCAACTTGCATAGGAGAAATTAGCAGCATAATTGAAAGGACCATGACATGCGCCTTCATTAGGAACTTCCAAGCCATTAAGTCAACAATGACAACTCTCACAGATGAATGGAACTACCTCTTTCTCTCTTTCATCTCCTTCTTTTCCCTCTTCTTCCTCTTCTTCTTCTTCTCATAAGTCATTCCATTCTTCCTCTTCTAACATAAAAACTCAAAAGCTTTGTGATTATTTTAAATAGAAGGGACACTAAAAGTCTAAATATTTAAAGCTAAAAATAAAAAGTATGATTGTAACATCTCATGACGAGGACTCAAAACAAGGTCCCATGGAGATCATGGACAAAGAAAAACATATCATGAATTAGAGGGAAAGCTCAACAAATATACCTTAATGAATCACTTCATCTATAGGTGACCATGACCATCTCTTTGTCATGCATGCTCACCTTACCCATAATTATTTAGTGGATTGTATAATAGACAATGGCTCGCAAAAGAACTTGATTGTGAGATTTATTGTCAATAAATTTCATCTTCCTACAACTCCCCATCCTCATATCTACATGCTAGGATAGGACAATAAATCCACTTCAAAAATTACTCACACATGCTCTATCTCTTTTGCTTTTGGTCCTAAATTTATGGATAAAGTCACTTGTGATGTGACTCCCATGGATTGTTGCAGTTTGCTCCTTGAAAAATATTACCAATATGATAGGAAGACCCAATATGATGCATATCACAAAACCTACACATTACATCATAATGATCAGACATATCTCATTAAATGCACTAAAGGTACCAACAATCTACTACTTAGTTGTAGATAGGCAAAGCAAGCAATGAATCAAGCCCAGGAACTAGCACTAATTTTCATCAAACCACATCATGATGAACCACATATAAGGATCACGAAATCTACATGACACTCTTACTTAGACAAATTAGTGCATTCTCACTATCACATATTCCAAGAGCCCACAACACTTCCTCCTGAGAGACCCATCAATCACACCATTGATATTGTTCCAACAACACAACTACCAAATGCACCAATATATAAACAATAAATGACTCAAAATGAAGAAATTAAAATATAAATACAAGTTTTATTGGCTAAACGATTCATTGTATTAAGCACTTATCTATGTGCTTCATCAATTCTACTAGTTCTAAAAAAGAATGGAACTTGGAGACTTTGTATTGTTTTTTGGGCACTAAAAAAAATCACAATCAAGAATAGATATCATCTTCCTCGCATAAATGATCTTCTAAACCAACTTCAAGGAGAAATTTTTTTCTCAAATATTGATCTAAAAAGTGGATACCACCAAGTTAACATTTAGGCAGAAGACACATGAAAAACTTCATTCAAAACCAAGATGAGACTCTTTGAATGGTTGGTAATGCCCTTTGGCCTCACTAATGCTCCTGCCACTTTCATGAGGCTCATGAATGAGGTGTTCCGAGACTTCCTATACACACTTGTAATCATATAATTATATGATATTGTGATCTATTATTGAACTTGGAAGTATCACTTAAGACACCTTGAGCAAGTTCTTGGCATCCTTTAGAAAAATCAACTATATGCCAATCCTTCCAAATGTTTCTTTAGGAAAACATCTATCTCTTATCTTGGTTTTGTAATTAATGAACATGGTAGATAGGTGGATATGTCTAAGGTAGAAGTCCTACTCAAATGACCCACTTCTAGTGCTATCATAAACTTGAGGACTTTTCTAGGACTTGCTACTCAATCACAAGTTCATTCGAAATTATTTCACCATTGCTGCTCCTTTGCATCAATTAACCAAAGCCAAGTCTAGCTTCAATTGGAAAAAAAATCATGCTCATGTATTTGAAATTTTAAAACATAAGATTTGTTTAGCACTAGTTCTTTCTCTACCAGATCTCATACAATCCTTTGATATCGAGATAAATGCCTCTTAATTTGTTCTTGGTGAGTATTGAAGCAAAAAAGGCATCCAGTGGCATATCATTTAAAGACCTTTTCAGCTACAAAACAAAACTACTCCACATATGATAAGTAGCTATATGCATTGGTGCAAACTATTAAGCAGCGACAACACTATCTCCTTGGCAAAGAAACCATTGTGCGCGCATATCACTTGTCTCTTCAATGTTTCCAATCACTAAATAAAGTTGTACAAGCACGTCACATGAAGTGGAAATATTATTTACAACAATTTCATTTGCTAATCAAATATAAGAATGGAAATAACAATACAATATCAAATTGTCTAAGTCATCCTCCAACAACTCATGCTCTAACTATTGTCACTATCACACATGGGTTTTCAGACTTGGCCTTCTCAATATGCCAATGATCCAGATTTTGCACAAGTTTACCAACTTCTATAACATCCTACTTCTTCCAATACAAAAGAAGAATTATTATATAAATTAGACAAAATTTATGTGCCATAAGAACACCTATTGTATCTTCCCAAGGAAGCTCATTCCACACTCTATAGAGGACATTTTGGCAAGAAAAAGAGTCTTCACTATTTGCAATGTTTATTTTATTGGCCATATATGCAGCAGGATATATTGAGATTCTTGAGACAATGTGTCGCATATTACCGCTTCAAGATAAAAAACAAGAAATTAGTCCTTATCATGCCACTACCCATTCCTTCTCATCCTTGGGTAAGCATCTCCATGGAATTAGTCAATGGGTTTTCAATGATTGTTAGTTAACATGATCATGTCTTTGTAATTTAGACATATTTAGCAAGATGACCAAATTCATCCTGTGCCACAAAACTAGCACTACTCTCAATCTAGCCTAAATCTTATTTGATCATGTGTGGCAATTCTTTGGTCTTCCTACTAGCATTGTATCTAAACAAGACTCTTATTTTGTTAGTCATTTTTGGAGGTCCTTATGAAAACTTCTAGGAGTCTCTCTTAATTTCTCCATTGCCTTCCACCCTCAATTCAATGGTTAAACTAAATTTGTCAATCGTACCCTTATCCAAAGTATATCCATCTTCCACCATTCTTCACCATCTAAATGGGACTTGAGTCTTACCCACATAGAGCATGCCTACAATAGAGTCATTCACTCTTCCATCGATCACTCTCCATTTGAATTTTTTCTTGGCTACCAACCCATAGCTCCATATGAAGTACCCTTATCCCTTCCCTCTCTCACCACTATTCATGTACACAAAGAGTAAGATAAAGCAAATTTATTCATCCAACATTTGCAGCAAATTCAGTCTAAGGTAGTATAAATTTTGTAAAATATTTAATAGTAGCAGAAGCAGGCCATGGACAATCATCATCTTCCTCATAATTTCCAAGTTTGAGATAAATTTTTGTTTTATCTGGACAAACATCGCTTCTTTGACAAGGTACATAGCAAAATCAAACCACTTCGCTATGGGCCTTATATTATTCTTCAACATGTGTCCCCCCAATGTTGTTTTGGCTTCATCTTCTACCACATATCGACATCCATGATATTATTAATGTTGATATTCTCATGTATTATCACAACTCTACATTGGAGATAAAACCTCCTATCCATCATCCTAATGATGTGGTACGAAATTCTTAGCTTCCATTGGACTTTGATTGTGTATTCGACATCAAGACTCACCAGACTTGCCAAGGATATTTCACCTCCTATCTCGTTTTCAAGTAAGGTCAACTTCCACATCAGGTTTATTGGATCTCTTATCACCAGATGTCTAGGGACTTCCCTCTCTCTTAAAAGCATTGGAGTCAAATGCTTTTATGGTGGGGAGGAATTATGAGGTACAAGGTTCTAATGTTATATTTTATTTAACATATAATGTAAATATCACATATAATATAAATGTAATTTTGAACACATAGTTCATGTAAATGGTTGGCACTTTTGGTCGACCATCTAAGAACATGTAAAATAGTTGACCTTCTAAGTATCCAATGATTGACTTCTAGAGGAATATCAATTAATGTTTTCACCTATACACTTTAATACACCCTCATCTCAAACAAGGCATTTTGTATCTATAAATATCATGTAAGGTAATGCAATGATCAAGTTCTTTCAGGTCTACATAAGGAAGTGCTAACATAGATTACTTAAGTGAAAATATTTCTTCTTTGTTATTTATGTGATGATTGGTTGCTTATACAATGGATATGGAAAGAAGGTTCAAGGATAGTTTTTTGGCCAGTCATTTACATATGAAGAAGTTGAATTGGGTGAATGTTCGTTTGCGGATTTGATCTTAGGTTGGTTTTAACAAGCATCATTTTTTCTTTGGGTTTTTTTGTGCCTATTAACTTGGAATGGGGTTTTCATGGATATTAACCACTTCTCTAGGACAAATGGCACTTTATAGTGGTACAAATGGTTAATATGGTAGACAGGGACTTATGCATGTGCAAAGTGTTGAGCTTGAGCTATAAACATAAATTATTTTTCTCGAAAAGAAACCATTTCCATTCCATATATTGGTTAGGTTCTGATCACACAATGCTCCTCTATTTCTGGTGTAGATGGTTCTCCTTTGTATGACACTAATTAGGTCCTTTAAATTCTTACCTCTTAGCCTCTCATAATATTGATCAAGTCTTTGTAGGGCTTCCTCTTGTTGCATCAAGTCCTTTTATTTCCTTGGTATTTTGAGCCTTTATAGTTTAGATTTTTAATCGGTCTTCTATAGTTGGTAATATTTTCTCTATGGTGGTCCTATATCTATTTTAGCTAGTTTATGTGGGGTTTTTAGTCTAGTGATGTTTCTTCCATGTTTGGTCCAATTGATGGATTGGGGGTTTCTAGTATAGTGGTGGTATTTTTGTATTTATAGCTAATTATGGTGTCATAGGGCCCAAACTCTTTCTAGCTTATCCTTCCTTGCTTTGTGTTTTAAGTTCTTTAGTATCTTGGTAGGATGGGTAGCTGTGTAGGGTTTGATTTTATTCTAGTTAGTGTGGTGCTGAGGAGGTATTTGCTAGTGGAGTGGGAAATTATGCAATTGGAAAATATAACTCCAAAGTATTTTTTGGAATCCATGGTGGGAGTGGATGTATAAGTGTTCTTTTTTAGTTTTTGTGCAAATTCGGTTTTTCTTTCTACATTGTGTTAATCTCTAAATTAGAATACCACCATTTTTTGCACTCTCCTTAAATTTGTTAAGGTTTTCTTTAAAGCATTTTTTTTTATATAAATACTTTGGTATTTGAGGATTTGAATTCTATGTTAGATATGATATGACCATCATAAATTTTTTTAGGAATCATTTTGCATAAAATTATGAACATTCTAGATTGAGTTAATATTTGGTTCCATAGAAAAATTGACTTTATATAAGATGTTTTAGACAAAGGATATATGACCAATATCATATTTTTCTAAAGAATGCACATAACAAACAATCAAGATATTCAATAAAAGTTTAGGGTCTTTGAAATCTATATGAAAACTCGTGAGGGTTCCAATTCAAAAATTCTTATTCCTTTATTTCAGTGCTAAAAAAATGGGTTAAGGATTCAATTAAAGGTACCAATTTGTTTTCAACAGTTCTCAACTAATGCTTTTTAAACATTTTAGGACATTGTTGAAACATTAAATGGATAAAAATCATCATCACAGTCATATCCTCCTTTGTTTCTTTATGGTGGATCCTAGTAGTATGTATCCCTTTAGTACTCTTTAACATGGAGAGGGATGGAGATGAGTTCCCCTTATACAAACCTCTCCATTTTCACACACAATGACAAGGGCAAGTAAGATGGTCAAAACTATGGTCTCAATGTGTGTGAATAAAAAATAAAGCAACACCAATACACAAGATAAAATGACAATAATACACAAATATTGCATAATATAAACTCTTTATTATTGCGGGCGAATCTCGAATGTTACAATAAATGTACCCCAAATGTGGGGTTTTACAATGCTTATGTTGATACAAAATTACAGATACTAGGGTTATCCAAAACCCTAGTTGAAAAGAATGGTCGATCCCAACGAGGTTGCGAGTGGGATTGTGTATCCTGAAATGGGCCACTCTAGCTTCAATAGCTACCAAATATATGATTCCTATACCTACGATAAAAAAATAATAAAAGATATTAGTAATACCTATGAGGATTTTGTGAGGCCCTTAGAAATATAAGATAACCACTAAAACCTAGGTGTTGCAATATAAAACTAAAAATAAAGTGCAAGAATATGAAAATGAATACAAATAACTTTCTTACTTTGTCACTGGAATCTTTTGCTTCTATTTCTATAGATCTATTATAGAAAATGAATGGTGTTTGAGGGTTGTGGAACTATAGATCTATTACAGAAAATGCCTAGAGGTATCCTATAATGGTGGTGGATGCACCAAGGTGTTGTGTGACTAAAAAAAATGCACCGGGGCATTCTATGATTATGAAAGATGCACCAAAATATTTTGTGATGACGGTGGATGCACCAAGGCATTAAGAGACTGAGGCAGGTGTCATAAAACTAGGTCTAGTTTTACATAAATTATACGATGACAGATGCAAATAATACGAGGGCGATGATAGAGGCTAGGTATGATGATGTGATGGCTAGGATAGATGGGCTTGATCTCTAAGAATTCTTTGCAAATATACATCGATAGAATTCAACCTCAGAAGATCAAAATCTCTGTTAGGGATTAAGGATTCAAAGGGGAAATTAGGGTCTTAAGGCTTAAGGAGTGTTAGAGGTCTGAGTCATCAAAATGACTCCTCTTTTATAATCTCCCCTTGGACATGTTAGGGTTTTGATGACACAAAATGTGTGGTTGTTGTGGAGTTTTCTCGCTTACCCCTTAAAAATTTGTCACGTCATGAGAGACTGTAAAGATCACAACCAACATTGTGGATTATGGATGATCCACATATTTAACCTAGGAATAGATAACTTAGAGGGTTCTAGACAGAATAGGTTGGGTAAGGAAACCCCAAATGGTGGGTTCATCTATTAGAAATTTATGATGCAAATACCCACTATGCCAGACACAATATTTTTATGTTACTTTAGTATTTTAGTGACCAAACCTATCAATAATGGAGCTTATAAAGACCATATCGATGCCATATCCATTGGGTAGTCATAGCGAGTTTTTAAATGATCTTAGAAAAGATGGAGGAAAGGAGAACTAGTTCATTTTAATCCATTCAAATGATGTAATGTGATAAAAATGATTAAACTAGCAATATAAGGCATTATTCATAGATTATGATTATAGTAATACATGAACAAGCTAACACATAACATTCACACAGAAGATGCCAAGGGAAGAGTTGAGATTTTCATTTATATAAAGTATGTTTACATATGAGAAGATTAAAAAAGTGCTTGACCTCTATATTCTAGTTCATTACAATAAACCCCTGATTTAAATATCATAACAAGGGGTATCTTCTCTTCGTCTTGATTGCAGTGACGTAAGAGCTCTCAACTCCGGTGCGTTCCACATAAAATAATCATAGCGAACAATGCTCCTCGAGCAGTCCTTGGTGAATGATAAGAGAAAGGGCATTAAGGGATGTAGATAGGTTAACACAAGGAGAATACGACTATAACACTATACAAATATATACCTGGGCTTTTCTATATTAGAGGTTTGATAAAAAATATTTAGCTACAACATTCTCCTTCTTATAATGATGGCTCGCCTGACTGTTGTAACTGCCCACTCCAGTTGGAAGAATCCTGTTGTACTCAAAATTGAGATGTAGTAAAAAATGGGCACATAGCCCACACTCTTTTCTCACGCATGTGGTGGCTTCATATCCACTCCTGTATTACCCTGGGCTAGCGACCATGTATCTACTGGTTCATGTTTTCCTGGTGAGATGGGCCCCACTCCTGTTCTCAAGTTTTGAATGGCCTGGTCAATGAATTCCTAAGCCTCATCATGAAATGTTAGTGAGAAAAGCAACATGTTCAAATCCTGTGTGGCTTTTTTTACCCAATCCCTTACCCATTGTACATTATTCTCAGCAAAAACACATAGGCGATCCCCCATTTCCACCAAGGTCGTGAAGCGCTTTGAAAATTTATCACCAAAATTTAAATAAAACTCTTGAATCTTTTGGAATACAAAATTTTTAATATTTGGGGTCCGTCCAAAATATTCAATCGAGAGGCTACAATATGCTAGCTCATCATTGGCTTCCTTCTCAGTGTCCACCAACTCTTGACTCCACTTGAGCCAACCTTGTTGGTTTTGTAAAAATGTAAAAACTTTGATATATTCTTCGGCAAAGAAATAGAAGGAATCATCTGATAGGATGATCGTCATTGCAAAAATTGGTACATAATCCACCTGGAACATTTTTTAGATAGGCAATATTGCATCTACTCTTTGCTCTTCCTATTGTAGGTGGTTTTGGATGAGACCCACAGTATGCTGAGTGGCATAAATATCCACGACGGTGGATTCCAAATCTTCCATTTTCTCTTGAATTTTATCTTTCATTTCCTACTTCAATTTGTCTGCCAATCCAAACTAGATGCTAGCCTATACAGTGGAAGGAGTGGATATTTTTTACTTGTCAACTTCGCTTTAAAGTTGCTTAACCTTGAGCTGCAATTGCCCTGCTTCGAAAGCCTTTGATTTCCACTCCTTTAATTCCTTTTCTACTGCTTCTGCCACCTGTGCTTGAGAGGACACATGGGACTTCACCATTTTAATAGGTTTAGCCAACACCCTTATGACACCTTTGCTCATGTCAATGGTGGCTTCTATCATGCTAAGTGGTAGTGGTATCTCAAAGGTGGTTGTAGATACATTGGTGGTGACCTGCCTAACTGTTCTCCTGGGTCTAACTATGCCTTGGAGGCCTTTTTTCTTCTATGCCCTGAATTTGGTCCTCCTCATCAACCGTGAATTGGCAGGTGTCACTAAACCTTGTCATTATGAAAATTTCAACTCCTTGGGCCGAAGACTTAGTCCTAACTCTCTTGCGGGTAGGGGACTGTGTAGGACTTTTGACCTACACCTCATAGTACCTAAGTATATTTGATAACCCCCATCTTCTGTTATCCTCTTCATGAATTTTGGGGGAACCTGATGCTCCTCTTGGTTGACCACCAAGGTGATAGAATACAAAGAACATTGACCTTTTGCCAACTGGCCCTCCTTTTTTGGGCATAATAAAGTTAGTGCTGAGGACATGGCACCTTACTAAGATGGACCCATAGCCAACTCTTTCCCTCTCGAGGAGGTATATGGTGAGCTGGAAGAGGAGGGAAGCCTTGTATGCTCCTTTTGTGCTTCATCTACAATCTTCATCATGACCTCAAAGAGGTCAGAGTCTTGTTGGACGATTCAAAAGGTGGGGTTCTCAAATTCCTCTGGAGGGGTTGTCGAGACTAGTGGGACCACCTTATCAACTAAAAATCCTCGGTGCAACCTCATATGGGCACTATAATCACCAATGACCTCCAATTTACTATAAGGTCGGTTGTCCATTCTCCACACCAAGTCCAAAGTTTGATTATTTTTGAGGGCCTTCTGCATTTCATCTTCAAAATCATCCTTGTTGTGCATAACCTGCAAAAGGGCGAGCTTTCCAAAGAAATTATTTCTATGATGGCCATATGGGTCATAGGCCCTTAGAGTGACTTATAGAAAATAGTAGGTGTCCATGTTCCAGATGGCCTGCAACATGATAAAGTGGCCAAGATAAGTGTAAGGGCCCATTGAGCAAGGAATGGGTAACCATTTCACCGGTCCCTTCTTCCTAGAGTATCTGATTTTAACTTCTTTGGCCATCTATCGAGTGATATCCATAATGGCGATGGAAGTTATCTAGTGCATTTGGAGTGCCTTCAGAGGCAGCTTCAACCCGTATATTATGATGTACGAAAATTACTCCACATAAAAGAAATATCCCACTTCTACCTAGTGCAATTTCTTACTCCTACCCCAATCCTATCTGGTAAAGTTCTAGACAATCTAAAGTGGACTATGGGGAGGACCTTCTCGAATAAGGTTTTGTAACTAGTGCATCCCTCCTGGATGCGTAATAACTAGTCTTGCAAAGTTGGCACAGTCACTCCTCCCATCTGGGCCACCAAAGACTTGCCAAATTGTAGCACAAATAAATGAATAAAGAAGGAATAATAAGAGAAATGGGACATCTCCTCATTTTTGGCCAATACGACCTTCTGTAACTGCTGTGATTATTTATTCAGATTATCACTGATCACATCCTCCCATTGGTAGAGAGAAGTCTTGTTGGTTCTATTGCATTAGATGAGTAAAAACATCACCTCCTTCGTAATCCATTCGAGGTCCTTGATACCCAATGCCAAATTGATCATATCAGTATAATCCTATGCCTAGGGTCAAAGAAAGAACTTCCTAATGGGGAAATTGGATGGCTTGTTCCTCCTCTTTTTTAGTAGAGTCTGGAGGAATGTGGTGTTAAGCATCTAATTGTCCTGGAGGGCCAATGTTTGGAAATCCACCATCCTGGACATAGTAGCTAGTCCAAATACTTGCCTAATACTATCAACAGACACTCAGGCCACTACCTAGCTGTTATAATCTCTAATTTTTTTGCTCCTAGAGTCATAGGCGACTGCGAGCCATGATAGTAAATCTGAGGAGTGATACACTCTCAGGCATGTAAATCGACCCAAGTTTGTGTTCCATTTGTTGCAAACTGGGGCGGGCGAGATACTGTCTCTATATGCTTGCATGTAGAGTCTTCTTAGCAACATCGAATGATGTTGGTTATCCTCCTCATTAGGATCAAACACATAAATGGTTACCCCCTCAACCTCATTTTGTTGCTCTTCTATAATATCCCTATTTGTATTTGGCAAACTCATGAGGGCCTTGGGGTCCTGCGCTTTCCTCGTCTTCTTCACAATAGGCCAAACCCCTATAATTTTTTAATTATTTCTTTGATGACAGATGCTTCTAGAGCATTTGAATTGGTGGATGCCATCAAAATGGGTAGTGAAGCTACAAATTTTTCTCTCTTCTCCACTCTGCGATTCGACCTCATCGATGAGCAATTTGTACATGCAGTAATGGCACAAACAGGTTTACCACCATCCTTATAAAGCGTGTGCAATTAATTTTCTAGGTGGGCCTCGTACGCCTTTCTCTTTATTGAAACATTTTGATTGGTCAAGCGAACCACGTTAATTTTTGCTTTATCGGACTAATGCACCTATGTAGGGAAATGTGGCTGAATGGGACATGTGGCATCTTTTAATTGGATGGGGCAAGATGTAGGTAGGTAGGACGTGCATGTGGAGTGCACTTAATTTAATGCTTGCATGCGTGCTCCATTGGGGAGTCGAACATGCGGCCCCTAAGGTGATTGCATGGATTCATGCACTCACCCAACCTTTATGCACCCCAAGAGAGTGGGGCACATAGGACTCAATAGGGCGCACAGACTATGCGCCCCTAACTACCTTTGTGCGCTCATCGGAGTGGAGCGCACAACCCAGAGGCAGGCGCATAGATTGTGCGCCCGACTTAGACTCTTGTGTGCCCCAAGGGAATGAGGATGCGTAGACCTAGTTTGGGGCACATAGACATGTGCACCTCGATGGAGGTTGTACGCTCCGCTTGGGTAGTGGAGCACACTATCCGGGAGAGAAGCACATAGTTTGTGTGCTCCAAGGTTTCGTGCATGCTCCAACATAATGGAGCACACATCAGATTCTGGGGCATGCATGAAGGCATGCACTCATTTAGTAATTTGGTGAACTCCACTAGAGTAGAGCACATGGGGCTTATTTAGGGCGCACAAGGTGGTGTGCACCTCTATGGTCTACGCGCGCTCTACTTCTTTGGGGGGTGTGGGCTTCATGAGGGGGTGCACAATCTTATGCACCCCATTGTACTATTGTGTGCTCCACCTCCTCATGGAGTTCGTGCACTTAAGGTGGGATGCACAGATTGTGCACCCCTAGGGGACATTGTGCAGCCCATTCCCCAATGGGGCACACCGACTAGAGGTAGGTGCACAAATATGTGTAACTCGATGGGGTTCTTGTGCGCTTTATTATTGGGGCATGCAAGCTTGGCTTAGGGTGCACAACTTGTGCACTTGGGGGTCTTTTAGTGCACTCCATTGGGATGAAGTGCACAAGGTTAGATTGGGGTGCACCACCTTTGTGCGCCCCTTGGGGAGATGTGACTTAGGCTCCCAATATGGGGACTATCCTTTTGGGTGTCAACAGTGGCCAAGATTAAAACATGAAGAAGGGTGGAGATTAAATTTGGGCAAGTGGCATGGATTGAGGTGGATGGATGACTGAGATTAAAACATGGTGGAGGGCTAGGATTAATTCATATATATATAAAAAAAAAAAAAATAAAAATATTAATATTTAAATATATATATATATATATATATATATATATATATATATATATATATATATATATATATATATATAATGGATGGTTGTGATTGAAGGACACAAATGGATGACAAGTGGCTAGATTTTGGTGTCTACAAATACCCCTTTTTGTATCGCGTTGCGTGAAACACAATGCGGTGCAAAAATATGAGACACCTAGTTTGGCTTGATGAAGAAGCAACTTTATTTCCTTGGAATGCAAAGATGATATTGAAGACAAAAGAATTTTGAATGTGTAGCTTACCCCCTCAATTGGTGAATGAGTGAAGAATGAATCTCACAAGCCAATTGACAGAATTGTGCGGTGAAAATGCAATTGAATGGTGTAAGTGTAAATGTATAATGTAAGTGCAGATGATATGAATGATGTAAAAGGATATCGTTTTTGCCCCAACGGAGGAAAGGGGTTGTTGTGAAATGCAAGTGATTGATTATATTTTTGCCCCAATAGAGAAAGGGTTTTTGCCAAGTGTAAATGCCATGATCATGTAAGATGTATCCCATTGTGGGAAATCAAAATCAAATGTGGTTACCCCAAGTTTGGGGTGATTCCATGCTGTTGAAGAAAGTGCCTTTTGGCATCATTGAAATGCAAAGTGATGAAAATGCAACAAAAGAAAAATAGTCAACCTTGGAGGGTCGGCTAGTGATTGTAGGATAATTCCATCAATTGGAACCAATCAACCTAGGTAGGGCCTATCTCCATGATGACTTCCAATGTAAAATAAATTATGAGTTATGATTTTGTTCATGTTTCAAGCCCCATGAATAAGGCCATCAATGACAATTTTTTTAGCAAATTGGTCTTGGCATAGTCTCACTCAAAAGGTGAGGGACCAAAAGTGATTTTGTTTTTGAACAAGGAGATATTGGATGATGAATATGACCAAGTGTCCTTATGGTGATTTACCCATCTTACCGAATTGCATGGACAACCAATCACTGCAATCACCAAGGAGATAGAATAGACCACTAGATACGAGGTTCACTTGAAATTGTATATGAACTTGGAAAAATGTGCAAATGTAATGATTGATGGATGAAAATGATGTTGAAATGAATATTTGATGATGAGAATGATGATTATGGTCATTTTGTGAAAATTTGGACCGTTTTGGTGCGTTTTGAAATTTGAAAGATGATTTTACGTCTTTTGGTTGCAAGAAAAAATTATGTACCCAAATCGATTTTGGTTTTCACAAAACATGATATGATGATGAAATGAATGTATGGATGCAATTTGGAGTGATTTTATGGAGGTAAGCTACCTTTTTGGATCATTTTGATCTTTTCTACAAATTTTGACACCAAACATCGATGGGCATTCACAACATGTGTAGACGCTAATCATAGTTTATCGTTATATAAACACAGGATAGCATCTCAATGCACCTGTGAATGCCCATGGGCATTCTAGTGCACCAAAAACAACTATAAATGGCTTGCAGAGGTGAAATCAGATTCATTCTTGTATTCACGAATTCTAGAAGTTGCGTTTGAGGGAGTGAGTGAAGTGAAGTGGAGTGAAGGAGTGTGGTGGTGCGGAAGCTATGGTGATGGAGGGTGTGGATGCGATAGTAGGAGCAGAGGTGCATGTTGCTAAGGTAAGTACCCTTGGCACTCTTTGTTTGAACTTGTGTAAAATTATGTTTTTTTAAATTATGCAATGTATGTGACATTAATGTATTACCTTTTGTGAATGTGTTGTGCTGTAGTTGAGGATTTTGGAGGCTCAACATCGGTTCTCACCTCTCATCCTTGGGGTGAGAAAGGTATTATGGGATGACCTATGGAAGTGGTTGGAGGATGTGGGGCTGGTTGGGGAAGCTAAGGTAGATGTGGTGAGGGTTGATGAGGGGTATCTCTCTGCCTTGGCAGAGAGATGGGATCTAGATAGGGGGACCTTTCAGATCCCTACTGGAGAGATGATAGTGACACTTGAGGATGTATATCACATCCTCAAGTTACTAGTGGAGGGGTTACGTGTCAAGGTTGGACATGATAAGGGGTATGAGATGAGCTAGATATTTGGAGATGGATGGTGAGGTGTGAGTGTGAAGGGTGGAGGGATAAGGTACTTTGTTATGTATGTGGATAAGAAGTTGGATGCACTACCCACTTTGGTCATGTTCATGTTGGCCAACATAGTGGCCTCGAACAACACTAGCTATCGGTTCCCATGGAACCTGATCGGGCTGGTGTATGACATGATTGATACACCTCGGGTGTATGCATGGGCACTTGCTTTGTTGGTGCAACTATACCAAGAGTTATATGAGGTGAAGAGGTAGGGGTGAAAGGGTTTGGAATGTAGTTTACTACTATAGTGTTGGGGTTGGGAGCACTTCAGTGTGGCTTTGATTGTAGGCTTGTCTGCTAAGGCATGGGATAAGGAGTAACCCTATGCTATGAGATGGCCTGTGGTAGAGGAGGTGCAATCAAGTCATCCTATTTAGACTAGCTAGTATGGAATGGACTGATAGTTGCTCAGGTGCTTTTGGAGACCATGGTGAGGTGCCACTTGGACTGGTGATGGGGAACATCTATGAAGGGTTAGATAGGCTAGATGGGTGGTTGGGAGGCATAGGAGTGAGGTGGAGCACATCCAGTTCTCATGGGTGCTATGATAGTTTAGGTTGAGGTAGGGGGTTCCTGAGGCACCAGTGCTCTAAATGCATCATGGGGATGAGATGGGTCTACCTTGTTCTGAGGCATGGAGGGTGACCTATGAGGATGATGAGGAGATGGATCTCCCCTATTTGGATGATGCGGGGACTACTATAGAGTATGATGCATGGTTCACTGCACAACCACCATGGGTACTGAGTTTAATAGTGGATGAGGGGAATGGGGATGAGGATGAGGTAGAGGTTGAGGAGGAGATATATGAGGCTCCCAGACATCAGAAATATCTTTGGTCTAGTAGTCGAGTGAGGTGGGCTAGGGATATAGCAGAGCAAGCTCTAGATGTTGGAGGTGATGGAGATGACATGGATGATATGGAGGAGGTTCTGGAGGGACCTCTAGGTCGAAGCGAGGAGGATTGGGTGAGGCTAGAGTAGCTAGTGGTAGAGTAGGATGTAATGATAGTGGCTCGGGTTGTAAAGGTAACAAATCAAGATGCAGAGATAGCTCGATTATGGGTGGAGCTAGAGGTATGAGGGGCTATAGGTGGAGGTGAGGATAGGATCACGAGGCTCCAAGAAGAGCTACTTGAGAGGGACCATCATCAGAGACATGATGTACTACACCTTCAAGCTCAAGATGGATATATCTGGTTTTTGGAGGATCGATTGATGGAGCACCATATTGGGCTTCCAGATCCACCCTCCTCATCCATATCTGGGTCTGTTAGGCATAGTGATTCTAGGCATAGCTCTAGGTCTAGGGCTCCTTTAGGGTCATAGGGGTCCTCTTATAGGCGTTAGCTAGTGCTTAGATGCACTTTTTGTATATGAGCCTTGGTGCTCCATTGTATATAGCCTTTGGGTATTCATTGTACATGCGATATTTATATATATATACATGGATTTTACTTTTGTGTTATGCTTTTGTGTGAATGCTTTTGTGTGAATGCATGTGTATATGTGTGATGGATGATAATGCAATGATAATGTGTTATGAATGCAAATGAATTAATGCTCTAATGATCATTCATAGTTTAGATTTTGCTTGACCATGTATAGCATTGTTGTTTAATCAGGGGCACCAAACTGGTGGCATGTGAAATGGAAGACTCATGTAATGATATGGATGTTGATATGGAAGAAGATATGGATGTTGATATGGAAGAAGATATGGATGTTGATATGGAAGAAGATATGGATGTTGATATGGAAAACTGATATGTTTTGTAGAGACTCAGACATACTAGTGATATCAAACAAACTCACTAAATACTTCCTAATTTTCTCTAAGACCAAATGTGTGTGCAGTGAATTCATTTACCGAATCATGAGTATGGTAATGACTCGAGGTAATCAAGAACCAATGTGTGTGCAAGTGAGTTCATTAACCCATCTTGAGTAAATTGAGATGAAACCTGTTATGGAGAAGACCAAGAAGCTAGCTTGTCCTTATGTGTGGTCAGAGGTCTCTTTAAAAGAGATGTGTCACCATGCATGAGCGTACTCCACTGCTAATCAAGCATCTATAGCTTTGGTGGAGATTAGCTCCATAGTCCAAGAATTTGATCTCTAAGCTTTGGGGATTCATACTACCTAACCGTCTGACTAGAAATGTAGTTCTATCCTTACAACTTGAGGATCTGTGGTGTGTGATGTGTAAAATATTTAGAGTTTTTGGGATTTTTCCCTACTCTTTATTTTATTTTGAAATTGTGATAGTAGTGAAAACCATTATTTTTTTGGACTATGTGCATGATGGGACAAGCAAGGAATACCCTTTTCACTTCGAGGTACAACCCAAGTATGGTGTTATCCCTCTTTGACACAAGATGTTTTTAATATGTGTGATTGTGTTTGGTTCAAGAATGTTTAGAGTCAATTCCTAGAACTCAAGATTTTCTTAGTGAAAATGTGTCTTGGTCCTAAAGAAAACTCGACATGTATTGGAGGTTGCTAGAAACACTAGGAGTGGCTGAGTGATCGAAAACACCTAGGGATTATGGACATGTGGTTTTTCAAATGATAATTTGGCTTTATGGAATGGTGCAATGAAATGGATGATGTTTTGAAGGTGCCTCTGATTAAGGCAACATGAATTTATTGGACCAATTATTATCTGAACTGAATAAATGATCCCTAATATGAAATGTGAAATGTGTGAATATGGTTGTGAATGCAATGTATGAAATAAAATTTTTGAAATGAAATATGTGTAAATGCAATGTATGCAATGCAAATGTGTGAAATGCAATGTTGTTTTTGTGTATTAGCCATGTATATATATATATATATATATATATATATATATATATATTATATATATATATATATATATAATATAATATATATATTATTATATATATATATATATCAATTAATGAATTATATATGTATATGGAATGCATTTATATGTATATATGATTATCTTAAGAATAAGATCTCCTACTTGGAATTCATGTAGATGAACTTTGGTATTGTAAGCATGCTTTAGGTGGTCTTGATAAACTCGTAAATGCTCTAAAGCATTGACACGCCTTTCATCAAGAAGTGTGAGTTGGTCAAAATGTGCTTGTCTAGAAGTATCATCATCTATGAATTCCTGCAATGAAATTCACAATGGAGGGGATCTCAAGCTCAAGAGGTATGATTGCTTCGGCTCCATAGACCAATGAAAATGGTGTTGCCCTAGTAGGCATGTGGATGCTTGTTCGATAAGCCCATAATGCCAAGGGGATTTGAGTATGCCAATCTCTATGATTTTCTTTGACTAGTTTCTTGAGAATAGCAATTAAGGTCTTGTTGGTAGCCTCAACTTGTCCATTTGCTTGTGGGTAGTAAGGAGTCAAGAAATTGTGTTGGATATTATATTTCTTGCAAAGTGCTTGAACATCCTTGTTCTTGAAAGACTTACCATTTTCAGAGATGATTTTTGAGGGAATACCAAAATGATAGATGATATGATGAAGTATAAACTCCACAATTCTAGGTCTTATCGTATTGGTTAGAGGAATTGCCTCAACCCACTTTGTGAAGTATTCAGTGGTTGTGATGATGAATGTATGTTATCTCAAGGAAGGAGGTAAGATTTTTCCAATCAAATCAAGACCCCATTGTGAAAAGGGCCAAAGGCTTTGAATAGGTTGTAATGCTTGTGATGGTACATGAGTTAAATTAGCATGCTCTTGACATTGCTTACAATGCTTGACATAAGTGCAACAATCATGTTCCATGGTGGGCCAATAGTAACCCATGCATAGAATACGCTTTGCAATGGCCATTCCACTAAAATGACCACCACAAGTACCATCATGAGCTTCAACTATGGCTCTTTGTGCCTCAGTAGACTCGAGATAATGAAGGAGGATTCCATCATAACCATGTCTATACAACATGCATCCCCCCAAGAGAGTAAAACAAGCTACCTTTTGCTTGAAAGTGTATTTAGTAGTCCATGACATATCTGATGGGAGTGTTCCAAACTTGAGGAAGGCTATTATTTGGTTTGACCAAGGCTCATATGGCTTTGAATGGATAAAGCAAACATCCTTTTCATCCTTAGATTCAACATAAACAATTGCAGATTTAGAGATCATTGTGATAATGAGTGGTTGTACCTCTCCTAAGGAGTCCTTTGGAATCAATGATCCTAGAGAGGCCATCACATCTACAAATCTATTAGTCAAACATGGTAAACTATCAATTTCATACCAATCAAATTTGGAGAGCAATTACATTGCTACTTCATGGTAAAGCTTTATGGTAGGTTCTTTGCATTGGTATTCTCCATTGATTTGTCTAACAACAAGTTGAGAATCACCAAATATCCTGATACGCTTTATGCCCATAGCTATGGCTACTTGAAGACCTAAGATTAAGGCTTCATACTCTGCATTGTTGTTTGTGCATTGGAAGTCTAGTTTGAATGATAAGGGGATAGGTATCCCTTGGGGTGTATGAAACATGACTCTAGCACCTTGACCTTTTTCACACTTAGAACCATCAAAGAATAGTGTGATATCGACATCTTCCTCCGGAATGACATCTTCTTCTTGTTTAGTGATAGTGAATACCGAATCATCTGGGAGCTCAATAATCAAGGGTTGATCACTAGGAAGTGGAGCTTCCACAAGCTGATCGGCTATGACCTGACCTTTAATGGATTTTTGGCTAATGAACTCAAGATCAAATTTAGTGAGAAGCATTATCCATTTAGCGGTGCGGGTGTTATTGTAAGTGCGAGACATCATATAATGTAGAGGATTTTCATGAGCTATGACATATGTGGTGTGACTAAGCATGTAATGTCTAAGTTTCTTAGTGGTAAAAACCATTGCTAAGCATAATTTTTCCATGTAAGCATATCTAGTTTCATAGCTTACCAATGTTCGACTAATGTAATAGACAACTTGCTCTTGATTGTTTTCATTCTTTTGTGCAAGCATTGTCCCTAATGCAAAGTCCATTGCTGAAACATAAATATGGAAGGGGACCCCTGAATGAGGAGGAGTTAAGATTGGTGGAGAAGCTAGGTATTTCTTGATATCATCAAAATATTTTTGGCATTCATCTATCCATGAAAATATCACCCCCTTTTGTAGTAGGTGATTGAATGACCTACATTTTTCAGAAAGTTGCACAATGAAATGATGGATCGATTGAATATTTCCTTGTAAACTATGCAATTCCTTCAAGTTTGTTGGGGGAGGCATCTCCATGATGGCCTTGAATTTGTTTGGGTCCACCTCAATGCCTCTTTTGGAGATAATGAATCCTAGTAGTTTTCTAGAGGTAACACCAAAGACACACTTTTTGGGGTTCAACCTTACATTATGCTCTAGAAGTCGATCAAAGACTTTTTCCAAGACACCAATGTGCTCTTGTCGAGTTTTAGATTTTTCCAAGAGATCATCCACATAATATTCGATGATCTTATGCATGTAATCATGGAAGATGTATGTCATGGCATGTTGATAAGTGGCACCTACATTTTTGAGGCCAAAGGGCATCACCTTGTAACAAAAATTCCCCCAAGGTGTAGTGAATGTTGTTTTGTGTTGGTCATCAGGATTGATTTGAATTTGGTTGTATCTTGAAAAACCATCCATTAGAGAAAGCATTTCATGGCCAACGTAGGTGTTGACAAGAGTATCAATGTTTGGTAGAGGAAAGTCATCCTTAGGACATGCTTTGTTAAGGTCTCAAAAGTCAGTGCAAATGCGTATCACCCCGTTAGGCTTGCGAATGGGTACCATGTTTGAAAGCCACTCAGGATAGTCAATGGGGACAATGAAACCCACATCTAATAGCTTTTGAAGCTCTTCTTTGACTATGAGGGCAATGGTAGGATGCATCCTTCTCAATTTTTGTTTGATCGACTTAGCATCAAAATGCAAGGTGAGATTATGGACAACCAAGTTAGGGTCAAGACCAGGCATGTCTTTGTAGGACCATGCAAAAATTCCCTTCTTCTTCTTGAGGAGAGCAATTAATTGCTCTTGTTCATCTATGGATAAAATTTTACCAAGTTTGATAATTTGGGGATTGTCTGCATCTGAACTAAGGTTCACATTGATGGTATCTTCAATGGACATGTGAGAACCTTCCTCAAGTTGATGGGGTATTGGGATCAGATGAATGTCATCTATGATATTATCAAAATCTTCTGACTCAACCTCTTCTATGTCTACCTAGAAAACCTCAGGATCTAAAGGTGAAGGTGAAGGTGAAGGTGGAGGTGATGGAGGAATGTAGTTGGCTGAAGCCCTTAACAATTCCTCAAATAGGACAAATTTAGAAAAGGATGGAGGTGAGGAAATCTATTCCATATCAATAAGGCTCATGTCAATTGGAATTGGCTTTGCCAAATCATATGGATTATGGAGTGGGGTGAATAAGTCAATAGGATTCATGTTGACTTAAAGGAGAAAATGGTGGTTGGTAAAGTGGATGGATGGATGGATCCTATCTACTAGAACTGATGCTAGAACTCTAGGAACCTAAACAACAATAAGCAACACAAATAAATGCAATTGGCAAAAAGCCATGTACATGCAATGCAAATGATTTTTTTAATTTTTTAATTTTTTTTTTATTTTTTTGAATTATGTACATATATTACAAAATTGGTTGGTGATGTGGATCAATGAAGTGGAGGTGGTGGTTCACCGGTTGGTTTGGCTCACTCTTGTGGAAGAAGCAAGTGAAGGATGGGCTGATGGATGGGGAACATTCTGAGGTAAAACTCATCTTGTTCAGTGTATGGAATGATGGGTTTTGATTCCTCATCAGATTCATTAGAAGCTATCGATATAACATTAAATTCTTCATAAATTTCATCTTCAGATTCATCGGTGTGATGGATATCTTCTTCTGAATTCAAATGTAAACTTTGAAAAGCTTGTTCAAGAGAAGAAGTGGAAGAAAGTGGATGATAGCCTAAACCTGAATGGTCATGCACTTCTCGATATGAAACATCGATGATCTCATGCATTCCCTATTCATGTCATCCTAGGCCATGTCCTTGCCAATTAACTATATGAAAATATCAGGATGGAAAACCCGACATGTGTTGTATATTGGTAGGAGTTGGTTGCTTGGGTTCATCTAGGGAAGATAGATTGGATGATGAATCAATCCCCCCATACACAAAATTAATGCTATTGGGAATTGAACCCATGTTGTACACCACTCCTATAGATAAGGGTGGGTCACGTGGGTGACCATAATCCTTAGCAGTTTGGATGTTAAGCGGTGTGATGGTGATGTCTTGGACCACATATTCACCAATACCAGGATTAGTGAGGTGGACCACAACTTGGGATGATGTGGATGTGGATGTGGAAGTGGATATGGATGACTTAGGATTGGCTTGGGTCTTTGATAATGGGAGAGGTATGGACTGGGATGGCATCTCACAATCTATTAATGCAACTTGTGAGATATCGATTGATGTGGATGGAGGTGGATTTGGCTGAGGTGGTTGTTGAATGGGTGATGATGTGGAAGGAATGATGGTGGATGATGTTGATGTTGATGATGTGGCTGATGTGGATTGAGTTTGACCACATGTGCATGTAGTCAAAGGTGATGAAGATGGGGGTATGGAAGTGGAGGCTTGATGTGAAGTGGTGATGGGGAGCTCCTCAGGAATAGGAGCTTTTGATGAAGAGGTGGATTATGTGGTTGATGGTGTCAAGAATATATGAGTGGAAGGAAGCATGGATTCATAAGGATTTGAAATGAAATTGCAATACTTAAATGGTTCAACATCCATCGGTATGCAATGAACTTGTCCCTCATGTACATATTTCAAGCATTGATGAAGTATAGAAGGGACACATCTCATTTCCCTCATCCAAGGATGTCCAAGGAGTACATTGTATGCCATGGACCCTTCCAAGATGTGAAACATGGTGTGCAATATTTTTACCCCCACTTCGATGGGTAAAACAATAGTGCCAACTATGGAGCAGAGAGCATCGTTAAATGCTTTCAGGGTGAAAGTGGATTTGGTGATGTGGGATGGTGGAAGATTGAGGTGTTGGAGAGTTGATGTGGTGATGATGTTGATAGAGGAGTCAATATCAATCAATACTCATTTAAATGGCTTCCTATCAATTTGAGCCATGATGTGCAATGGAGGGTCCACTAATTCTGATGATATTGGTTTAATTTCAAAATCATAGAATGTAATGGAAGGCTCCATACATGTTCGGATGCTCCCCACAAAATTGCTAAAGGTATTAGCATCTTGAGATTGAAGTTCAATGGATTTTAAAATATCCATTAATGCCTCATGATGTGGGGGAGATTGTTGAATAAGCTCATAGATAGATAGTTTAGCTGAAGCTATTTTAAGGCTAGTGGTTAACCAGCTACTCAAAGAGATGATTGGCCTTGATGGATGATTGGGAGGATGAATGGGTGGAGTTGGATGACTTGGAATATGAATGGGTTGGGAAGGATTGGTGGAAAATTGAATGGGTGATGATGATGTGGTAGGTTGAGAAGACACACTTGCCTGTGGTGCTATGGGAGATTGAACAGGTTGTTGTTGTACATTTTGTTGATTGTTAGTGCATTGTTGACCTCAGGTAACTACATGGATAGCACCCACAAAACCTTGGTATTGTTGAACATGATTAACTTGATTAGGAGGGGTCTTGGTGTTAGACCCTCCTATTGTTGGTTGTACCTCCTCATGATGAGGAAGTGGTGTTTGATAGATACCAAGGTTTTGGTTTTGTTGAGCTAAGGGACTATCAAGCTTGATGGCTCCTAAGTCAATGAGATCTTGCACTATGTCTTTGAAGTTGTAGCAATTATTTATATCATGCCCATTCTACCTATGATAAGGGTAAAATAAATATTCCCTATAGTGTTTACTATGCTTGGTAGGGTCATCTGGTTTAACCTCAGGCAAGGCAAGTTGGTTTGTGTCATACAACCTATGAAATATGGAGGTATATGATTCAGCTAAGGGGGTGTATTAGCGGTTTTGTCAAATATATTATCGATGTGGATGGTTTTCCATAGTTGGTACTATGTTTTGGATTGATTATGATGGTGAGGGAACCACATGATATGCAATTTGTTATGGTTGTTGTTGCATAGGTTGTTGTTGAGCCATTATCAATTGGCTCATGACCACTTGATTGACTTGATTGGCTTGATTGGCCTGATTTGGTTTGGATTGGCCAGAATAATTACCTTTGTATTGGCCCTTATTCTACCATTCTTTATTTTTGGGCTTAAGCACACCTTCTTGGATTTTGATCTCCTCAATTATGCTAGCTTGGGCAAGAGCTTCCTCAAATGATTTGTACTATTGTAATTGTAATAACCAAGAGATGGGTTTTAGGCAACTCTTGGTAAACAATCGGGTTAGCTCTTCCATTGGTAGGGTGAATGGTAGTTTTGTGATAACAACCCTCCAACGGTTACCAAAATCATATATTGACTCATCATCATATTGTTTTAAACCATATAAGTTAGATAATGATACTTTATTTCTAACATTGAGGGAAAACCTTTCAAGAAATTGGTCAACCAACTATTCAAAAGTGTAAATACTATGATGAGGTAAATGGTTGTACCACTCTACGACATCTCCCCCAATGTCTGAGGAAATTTTTGAAGCATTAGAGCATCATGATGTTGGATTTTAAAATATGAGTGGATGAATGTACTCACATGCTCTCTAGGGTCCTCAGTCCCTTTGAATTTATCAAATTTTGGTACTGTAAAATCTATCGGATATGGTGGTGATGGTACCAAAAAGTGAATTGGTTGATTGATCAATTGTCTTAGAGTTAGCTTCTGGTTCATCATACCAGGAGTATGTTGCATCAAGCTATCAATCTGTTGTTGCATGGCTTGAATTCTAGGGTCTTCCCCAGGTATGTGGAAGCCCTGAATTACTTGATGATTTTGTGAAGGTGGAGTGGTGAGATGTTGGGGTGTGATGATATGGTGATGATTTGGTGGAGTGAATTGAATTTGGTGATGTTGAGGTTGATGAAGAAATGATTGTGAATGTTGAAAAGGAGATGATGTGTGAGGACTATGAATTTGATGATTTATGGGAATGGCATGGGTGTGAGTTAATGGTGGTGTGGGGATGGAAACCATAGAATATTGTGGTACCCATGATGGATTTGGAGTGAAAAATGTGGGTTGGGTGGAAATAGGTTGGGACTTAAAATTTATCACCTGTACTTGTTGTTGGGAATAAGATTGAGCACCTTGTTGAGCCATAAGTAATGTATTGAGATGTTGCCATGCTTTTTGTATGGCCACCTCTGAGGTAGATGGTGTGGATGTGGATGGAATGGATGAGGTAGGTGGAGGATAAGTTGCAATGGGAATTACAATTAGATGGGAGACATTGGATGAGGTGGAGGCTAGAATTTGTGAAGCAACATTGACATGTGCTTCATACAAAGGATTGCCATAGGTGGTGGTGTATGAAGATGGGATGGAGGTGCTTGGAGCACATGACTATTGTGGAATGGACCAATGCTAGGAAGGTGCAGTTGATGCCTCAAAAAGAGGGTTGTTATACACCTGGGTAAGGCTAGAAGGTTGTGAAAAGCTTCCACTTTAGCCATGTCTATGTAGGTTATGTTATGGTTGGTGGGTGATGATGGTTCTATTTCTGGAATGGATGTATGGATGGCTCTGTGCAAAACATCAACATTTGAAGTATGCACAACGTGTGAGGGACCCATAGATAAATTTGAACAACTTGTCTGTATCACACTAATGGGGTTAACCACATAAGTGGTAGGGAAAGATGTTGAACACTCCATGGATGAAGTGACTTGGTTGATGGAAATTTGACTCAAGACTTTTGTTTGATTTCTAGTTAAAACCATAAGCTAGTGAATCAAATGTGAAATGTGCAAGAAAGAAATGCAAATGAAAACTTTCACAAAATCAAGTAAACAACTCAATCCTATGTTTTTGCAATAAATTTTCTTACCTCCTTTTTTTATCTCACTTTTAATTTTAATTTTTTTTTTGTGAGTTTTGTGTGTTTTGGATGTTCTAATCTGAATTATGCAAGGTAAAATCTATGGTTGGCTGGAAAATGAGATTCTTCCTGGTGATGAAATCCAGAAATTTTTGCTCATGGGTATCTATGGTTGCTAAGGGTAGAGATTGATGGATGGAGATGAAGCCCACCATCACCAAATCTCAAGCAATGGTTGGTGATGAAATCCAACTCATTACTGTTTATTGTGAAACGTGCATTGTGTGATTCATTTTAATGTTTTTGTGTTTTCTAATGTGTACATACAATGTTAAAAATAACCTATTTCATAGGTCTAAATCAGAATCCAAAAATAGAAATACCAAGTTCCTCAAAATAATTTAGGGTACACCGCTTAAGACCCACTCTAAATAGTGGAGGGTTCACCTAATTCTTCCACCTTGAATCACCAAATGTGGGAGTATACTTATGTATTCTGATCTTGTTCCAACTTAGACAAGTAAAAATAGAAATTTTTAACCCTATTATGCAACTATTTTATGCTTTTGTAATTTCACATGAAAATAGTATGCAAAATATTGAATAAAACACACCAGAAAACAATAAAATTTTAAATCTAAAATGTGAACTATGGTGAATGTGAATGCAAGTCTACTCTAAATGCAATGTGTAAGATGAATGTAGATGCCTAAAATGCAAATGAAATATGACTACTTTTAATAGAAACTAAATGATGTTCTTTTTGTCAATTTATCTGTAAAAAGCATAAAAAATGAAGTAGAAATGGGTTAGGGTTTGAAGTAGGCTTACCAAGAAGCCTACGTATTCCTTCCCCACTCTGTGAAATACCCATAAGAGCCACTAAAATGCACCAAGGCATCCCTTGAGCACTACAAGGCATCCTCGCAACCTTAGATCAAATTCTGCAACTCTAGAAACCCTAGTTTTGCGAAAATCATGTGATCAAATTTTTGAAAACTTGTAGAATAAAAATAAAAATAGAAGTTTAGTGATAAAGTAAATTAACATAGAGAACCCTTTGGGGGTCCCACCGTGATCACCATTTGTGAATCAGAAATCAAGCAACACCAATACAAAGTATAAAATGATAATAAGCATAATAATACACAAAGATTGCACAAGATAAACTCTTTATTATTGTGGGTGGATCTCAAATGTTACAATCAATATGCCCCAAATGTGGGGTTTTACAATGCTTATGTTGATACAAAATTATAGATACTAGGGTTCTCTAAAACCCTAGTTGAAAAGAATGGTTGGTGTCTTCGCGCTTGTCTTCGATCCCAATGAGGTTGCGGGTGGGCTTGTGTATCCTAAAATGGGCCACCCTAGCTTCAACAACTACCAAATGTATGATTCATGTACCTACAATAAAAAAAACAACAAAAGATATTAGTAATACCTATGAGGGCTCCATAGTGTGAGGCCCTCAGAAAGATAAGATAATCACTAAACCCTAGATGCTGCAATATAAAACTAAAAATAAAGTGTAAGAATATGAAAATGAATACAAATAAATTTCTTACCTTGTCACTGGAATCTTTTGCTTCTATTTTTGTAGATGAGGGTCATGAGGATGCTCGAATGGTGCTCGAGGGTTATGGAACTACATATCTATTATAAAAAATACCTAGAGGTATCTTGTGATGGTGATAGATGCACTAGGGTGTTCTGTGATGGTAGAAAATGCACCACGATGTTTTACGATTATGGTGGATGCACTAGGGCATTCTATGATGATGATGGATGCACCAAGGCATTCGAGGTTTGAGGAAAGTGTCATAGAACTAGATCTAGTTTTGCATGGGTTATGCGATGGTATATGCAGATGATGTGAGGGTGATGATGGAGGGTAGGGATGACGATGTGATGGCTAGGGTAGAAGGGCTTAATGATCTCTAAGAATTATTTGTGAATATTCATTGATAGAATTCAACCTCAAAATATTAGGGACTAAGGATTCAAGGGATTTTTACAAGGAATTTTAGGGGTTTGATTCATCAAAATGACTCCTCTTTTATAATATTCCCTTGGACATGTTAGGGTTTTGATGACACAAAATGTGTGGCCAAGATTAAAACATGAAGAAGGGTGGAGATTAAATTTGGGTAAGTGGTATGGATTGAGGTGGATGGATGGCTGAGATTAAAATGTGGTGGAGGGCTAGGATTAATTCATATAAATATATATATATATAAATATAATATATAAAAATATATATATATATATATATAATGGATGGTTGTGATTGGAGGACACGGATGGATGACAAGTGGCTAGATTTTGGTGTCTACAATATGTTAAGAACTAATGGATTGTGAGTTTGAAACCATACCCCTATAGGGAATTCACCTCATCAACTATTGTTTGTAGTCTTCTGTTAAAGGAACTTGTACTCTTAATATGCAAAGGGTGGTTTCTCAAAGTGATCAACCAACCTAGCTAGCTTAGGCCACTTATGTCTAAGAGGTCATCTATCTGATTTTGAACATCATTAATGTTATGCATTTGGTACCTTCATTGATACTGCTTCACATGAATGCACTATTGGAACCCTCTAGGTGGGTAATATGTGCTAATATGTAAAGTATGGCTAACCAAAATGGAACCCTTTGTATACGTGTATCTATAGACACACACACTAATCAGGATCAACCAAATGTTCATAACCATTTTACTAGTGAAGAGGATTATCATATTTAGACTTATCAAAGAGAGTAGTGAATGAGAGAGTGTCACGTGAAAAGGAAAAATTTGGAGGAAGAGGTTAATATTTTAAATTTTAATTCTTGCACTTTATAGTCTATTATAAGAGAAGTAAAATTCATTTTTATATTTTGCTTAATTTTTGGATCTCTATGCAAGGTCAAAATAATGATATAGTGTTAATATTCACCTAATACCATGATCGACTTTGTATTATAGTCATTTATTTGACCTATAGAATTATGTATACCTTTGTAATATTATATTATTATCCAAATGACTAATAGTTGGAGAGTTGTACCCTGGGTAGGTATTATACTCCCATTTTCTTAACCAATTTCTCATTGGTTGGAGATCATTCTTTATTTTTTATGATAGATTTTTGGTTTTTAAGGAAATTTAATCTATGTTCTTTCTTTGTTGAGTAATCTGTTTAATTCTCCTTGATTGTATTGCATATTCCAACTTGGTATCAAAGTGAGTATGAATTATCATTGCTCAACCTAGGGATTTGTTCTTAACTTATAGTTACAATAATTTTTGAGCACTATTTTTCAAGAGAAGTGGTTGTGAATTAAATTTTTGGCGGACATTATGTTCTTGATTTTTTCTAAAAACCCTAGTTTATGACTTTAGAGTTTGTTTTAAGATAACTTTGTGTCGATGCTTCATAAGACAAGTTGGTGAGATATGAGTGCTTTTTGGTAGGTTCCATTACTTTCTTCTCATCATTTGATATTCAATCCAAATCATTTTTTTAATTGAAGGACCTAGGGAAGTGGAGTTTCTTAAATGAGTAACTATGAAGCAAGAGCATGGAGTGGGTTTTTGAATTTTTTTATTCTTGCTTGCATTTTAAGACTTAAAAAAAAACTATTTCTTTCATGTTTTTAGATTACTTATCATTGGAATACTATAAATGAAATGGGGAAGTATTCAACATTCATTGAAGAGGATGTTGAGTATTAGGCAATTATCCCTGTTGGTAAAATATTTTTGAGCTAAATATATCCAAGTATCAAGTTTGTAGAAGGGCTATTTGTTAAGTTCCATAACTTTCATGGGGATTAAAATTCAAAGGATGATTAACTGATTTTCCTGATTCCAAAAACTAATTGTATAGGATCATTTGTAAGAAATTTAAATAAATCATAAACCCTTTATGGAATATTCAAGATAAATATGGGGGTTTGAGGTCAACATTTTGTTAATGTTTTTTTAGCTAAGGCTTCATTTTTAAGGCCAAATATGTATACTTTCCTTTATTTTTTATGAAATTCAAAAACATGAATTTGACAAGAACAATTTGCATATTCTGAGGAGTATTATGTTCTCCACATTTTCATTTGATTTGGTTGATTCTAAAGGATAGGACAAGCTTCTTCTTTTTTAACTAGAGATACACACTTGAGGGTGTGTTTGATCACTTCTTGTTCTAATGAAAATACTTGGAGGCATAGTGATTGGAGTGACAAAATCTATTAGTGAAGGCTCGATAATGGGTTTAAGCTCTACCATACACATTGCATATTCTTTGTTGTTTTATGGTGTCTATTTTGCTAATAATAGATTATGGATGTTATGGTCATGTGCATTATATAAAGGCACTCATTTTGAGGAAGTCATGGTTTCTAATATGAAGAACACAAGCTTATACTAAGAGGGGGAGTGAACAGTATAAGACCACTTTTTACTTTTCTTTTCAATTCAATATTATGCAGTGTATAGATAGCAGTATCAATAGTTGTAATCAAAGCAATGCACAGAACACCATACACAATAGAGACACATATTTTAACGTGGTTCACCCAATGTGGGCTACCTCCAAAGAGAAAATATTTCTTCTAAATATTTCTCAAATAATCTCTTGGGAATCCTTTCCAATTACAATGTTTATGGACTTCTATCCAAAGGAGATGTTGATCCCCTAATCTCAAGTTCATGGATCTCTTCCATAGGAGAACTCTTTCTCCTTCTGCTCTGGCTAGTGATCTTCTATAAGACTCTGTCTCTATGCTGCACTGATTGGTGGATCTCTCTCCACTTGAAGACTCCTCACTCATATTTATCTTCAATTGTCCTGGCTATTGGATCTCTATCCATTGAGACTCCATCCTCTGTACTCTGTCACCTCCAAAGCTTTGTCTCAATACTGTACTAAACATAGTTTATTCGGTCTAGCATAGCTCTACTCAATCTATTGTACTAAATATAGTACATTCGATCTAGTACAATTCTACTCAATCTCTTACACTAAACACAGTCCAGTCGATTTAGTACAAGTCCACTCAAATCTGCACTAGACATAGTTCATTCGGTCTAGCACAAACTTGCTCAATAGGTCCACTCAGAACCTGCTCAAATATGCTCAATAGGTCCACACAAAACCTGCTCAAATATGCTCAATATTTCCACATAGAACCTGCTCAAATCTGCTCAACATGTCCACTCAGAACCTGCTCAAATTTGCTCAACAGGTCCACACAGAACCTGCTCAAATCTACTCAACAGGTCCACACAGAACCTGCTCAAATTTTCTCAACAGGTCCACACAGAACCTGGTCAAATCTACTCAACAAGTCCTCTCTAGGACTTGCTCAAATTTGCATAGCAAGCTTTCAAAAATCTTACTCAAATCAGTCCACAAGCCTTCTCGAAGACTTATCTAAAATCTTCTTAACAAGCTCACATAGAACTTGTCCAAATCTGCTCATTAATTCCTCTCTAGAACTTGCTCAAATCTGCATAGCAAGCTTTCATAGAAGCTTACTCAAATCAATCCACAAGCCTTCTCAAAGACTTGTCTCAAATCTTCTTAACAAGCTCACATAGAACTTGTCCAATCACATAGAATCATAAAGAGAATTGTTAGAGACTCAATATGTTCTAAGCTCAATGTTCAATCAATATCTCAACCCAATCTCATAGAAGCATAAAGAGAATTGTTAGAGACTCAATATGTTCTATACTCAAATCCCAATCTCAACTCAAATCAATCTCATAGAAGCATAAAGAGAATTGTTAGAGACTCTATATATTCTATACTAAAATTAAATAATCTATAGAAGCATAAAGAGAATTGTTAGAGAATCTATATGTTCTATTCTCAAATCCCAATCTTAACTCAAATCAATCTCATAGAAGCATAAAGAGAATTGTTAGAGACTCTATATGTTCTATAATCAAATCCCAATCTCAACTCAAATCAGAATATAGAATAGTTTGTTTCTAGGAACTTGAACAACCACTTCACACAATCACTTGACTAGGCTCAATCAACTCAACTCAACCAATCACCTCAAGGATCAATCCTTTCTCACAAACCCTAGTCCAAGCATGTATCAACCAACTCAAAATATTTCCAACAATGCTCAACCACAAATCTCACATAACAATGATACTCATGTTCTTCTCTAACTCAAGTTCAAGTTCTTTGCACAACCAATGGGCTTCAACAACAATGCTTATAAAACAAGGTTTAATCACAACTCTCAAACCAGAAAACCTTGAAGCATTCAACCAACCACTTTCGAAAAGGAAACCACAATCAATCATTTTCTCTCCAATGATATTTCAGAAATCAACCACCATAATCAATCAATAGGAGAATGTGCCCATACCTTTTATGAAGATGAAGAAGCCTTTTTGAAAATCTGCCACAATCACAATATTCTTTTGCCAATCTTCACAAGGGTTAGAAGATCACAAAATAATCAACATTACTCCACTTCTCAATAATATTTACCAAGGCTTTTCATTAGAAAAATTTCTTAATAATTAATGCACAACTTCCTTATCCCTCCTAAAACCACTTGTACCATAAAATAAAGTAAATCAAAACATTGCATAACCTTGTCACTCCCAAAACCACTTATACCATAAAAAGTAAAATAAAATATTTTATATCCTTCTTTAACACTTTTGTACTTCAAAAATAATATCCCACACTCAATAAACTTCAAAGCATAGCCACTAAACACTTCAAAACAATCTCCGCAAAAACCGACGCATAGGAACCTTAGGTAAAATGAAATATTTACCTTTCCCAAAAATTATGGCGCCCACAAATATTACGTGATTTTCATACCTTGGCAAAAGTGGTGTTTGGGTGGTTCGAACCCCCGACCTAGCAGCCGCGAGCCTTAGCACTCTCTCCACCCACCGTGTGGGCTAGACCTCCCACTTGGAGGTAAAACCGCGTTCTCTCCCTTGAAGCGCCCAAATCACTTTGACCCTTTTGACCAGCGCTTCCTCCAATCACGTGGCATGCGAATCCTCGAATTCGGAAGGGCAAATATTAAAGGATTTTATTGATATTCAAATTCGGAACATGGACTTAGCTTAGAATTAATGGCACCTTTTATATACGAAATGGATGGGGGAAGAAATAATGTCGACGTCGACAAAAAAGGGAGGGAAAACATTTTATTTAATTTTAAAATTTAAATTAAAATTAAAATTTAAACTAAACCTTTAAAATTAAATTTCTCCATCATCGGGGCACCTTTTTCGATGAAACGAAAATCCAACTTGGGTTTTAAGAAAAACCCATTTTAAATCTGCCATCCATGGTTTTAAATAAAACCTTTTATTTTTCCTACCTTGGTTTTGATAAAAACCCTTCCTTGCACTTTCACAAAACATAGTGCATACCATCATAGATTATTTTGACATCAAATAACCTTTTGACATCAATGACAACATTTTAGCTTAGGGACTCAAAATGTCCAACAATATCTCCCTTTGTCATTGATGGCAACCCATATCTTTTTACTAAAATCTGACCTTCTTTTCTGCTCCCCCTAGGAATTTTCTCCCCCTGGCTCAATGCTCTCTCAAATATCAAATCTCTCCCCATATCAAAAACTCTCCCTGATGTACACAAATCTCTCCCCCTTTGACATCAATGGCAAAGGGTCACCTTTGGGGCTTGGGGCTAAGAATGAGCCTCTTAGCTTAGCCCCTCCCCCACCTCCACATGAGGTGGTTAATTCTTGGGTGGGAGTATTTCTACTCCTCGAAAGCACTGTTCTCTACCTTTATCTTTCCCTCTTATTTTTTGAGTTTGTTGAATCCTCTCACTGTTTCTTTCCAAGTCATCATCCTTATTCCTGTCATCACTTCTGTTCTTGTTCCTATTCTTGTTCTCATCCATGTTCATGTTCTTGTACATATTCTTGTTCTCATTATTTTTTGAGTCTCTATTCTTTTATGAGTCTCTATTTCTGTTCTTTTTTGAGTCTCTGTTCTTGTTCATCTTCTTGTTTCTGTTCATGTTCCTATTTTTGTTCATATTCCTGTTCCTGTTCATATTCTTGTTCCTGTTCATGCCTATTTTTGGAATATTTTCTCTACACCATATTGCTATGTGACCATCATTATTGCACTTATAACACTTAATGTTATTATTCCTTGGATGTGCAATTGTCTTAGGATTTCTCCTAGTGAAGCCATATCCTCTTCTATCATGAACCCTGCAATTCATTGCCTTGTGACCAAACTCATTACATGAGTAACAATATCCTTTGAAAAGTTGTCCTTTTCCATATTCATGTCTTTGATGTGCCTTGCACTGTGAAGCCATGTGCCCAAACTTGTGACATGAAAAACATCTTCCATTGAAGCTTCCTTGTCTTGACCTCATTGGTCTCCTATTCTGATTGTTGTTCCATCTATATCTTCTTTGCCCATTGTCTCTTTTCCTGCTGGACTCACTACAATCTGACTCATCCTTAGAAGTTTCACTTTCACTTCTGCTTTCATCTAAGAATCCCTCTTCTGAAGTGTCTTCTTCTGAAGTTCCTTCTTCTTCAAGACTTGAAGTAGACTTTTCTTCCCATTTCTTTTGAACTTGTTTAGAACCAAGACCTATCTTGTTTGAGGCTCCTCTTTGTATCTTGACTATTTTATCCATCTTATTTGCATTGGTTACATACTTGTGTAGCTTATTCTTGGAATCCTCTAAATATTCTTTTAGTAGTGCCACTTCTTGTGTTAACTTTTCACATTCCAGAATATTTGCTTCTAACTTGTCTTTGAACTTGCTTGCCTTAGCTTTTGACTTCTCTAAATCCTCTATGAGCAATAATATTTCTTCATCACATTCTTGAAACTAAATTTCAAGTTTAGAGTGTTGCTTTCTTACCTTATTTACTGTGTCAAGAGCATAGATAAGTTCTCCCTTGAGATCATAACCATTCTCTATTGAATAGTCCTCTATTTTTTTGCCTTTGTCCATATCATTTATTTCTTTTGACTTATCTTCTATAGGATCACTCACTTCTTCTTCTAATGCCATTAGAATATTCTCATCTGGTCTACCAAGTGCATCTTCAAAATCATCATCACTGAAACTATAGCCATCCCTTGTGCAATCATATTCAAGATGTCCAAATTTACCACATCTAAAACATTTGAGAATAACTGGAGTCTTCTTCTTAACTGGATCTTTTTCTTCAACCATAAACAAGACTTCATCTCTATCATTGTTTGAAAAACTAGCATCACTATCAATTGAGTACTTACTTGCATTATCCGCATAGTAGCTTCTCTTTTGCCTTTGGAAGAACTTCTTTCCTTGTCTGTTTTGTCCATCCCTGCTTTTCTTTTGGTACCTGTATTTTTTAGATTCCCTGTACTTGTGATCTTGTTTTTCTTCATCATTGTTATTCTTTGGCTCTTTGCACTCTGTTGCAAAATGTCCATACTTGCCACAATTAAAGCACTTAATAGATCTTATATCTATCGGTACTCTAGAGCCTTTATCTCTTCTACCATAGTTAGCTTCTTCATCACTAGAATATTTATTGCTTGATTCTATCTTCTTACCTTTTTTCTTACTGTCCACTTTGAATGCAGCTTCTTTTGGAGGAATAGGATCTTTTGTTCTTATCTCAAAAGTTGTAAGCATACCAAGCAAGTATACCAAGCAAAAAATTTCTTGTTAGACTATCACTATCAATTGATGTTTCTATAGCAGAAACCTTTTCACTATACCTTTTTGGAAGAGTTCTCAAGATCTTATCGCAAGCATCAGATTCATCAACCTTCATTCCAAGACCTTTCATCTCATGTATAAGTTCATCAACCTTGTTGAGATAGTCACGAATGTTTTCATCATCCCTCATTCTTAGATTCTCAAATTCTCCTTTGAGATTTCTGATATTAGCTTTCCTAACAGGTTTATCTCCTTCATATATGGTGTGCAAGAGTTCCCACATATATTTTGTTGTTTTACAATCCATAATCTGCATAGATTCTAATCTACGTAGTCCTTTTATAATTGCATTCATAGCTCTTGAATTTGCATGCATGGGAAACCTACCTTCCTTATCTGTATGAGGATTAACAGTTGAATCATATCCAAGTTCCACTACATCCCAAACTTCATTGCCAAGTGCCATCAAGTGAAATCTCATCAACACACACCAATACAAGAAGTCACTTCCATCAAATACTGGTACTGCATTATTGAAGGACCCATCCTTTGATCCTTTTGATCCATTGTGTTCTTAGACCACTTTTCCTTCAAGATGTCAAACTCTTCTGAAGGAACCTGCTCTGATACCAATTGAAGAACACAAGCTTATACTGAGATGGGGGGTGAACAGTATAAGACCACTTTTTACTTTTCTTTTCAATTCAATATTATGCAGTGTATAGATAGCAGTATCAATAGCAGTTATCAAAGCAATGCATGGAACACCATACACAATAGAGACACAAATTTTAACGTGGTTCACCCAATGTGGGCTACCTCCATAGAGAAAATATTTCTTCTAAATATTTCTCAAATAATCTCTTGGGAATCCTTCCCAATTACAATGTTTATGGACTTCTGTCCAAAGGAGATGTTGATCCCCTAATCTCAAGTTCATGGATCTCTTCCACAGGAGAACTCTTTTCCCTTCTGCTCTAGCTAGTGATCTTCTAGAAGACTCTGTCTCTATGTTGCACTAATTGGTGGATCTCTCTCCACTTGAAGACTCCTCACTCAGATCTATCTTTAATTGTCCTGGTTGCTGGATATCTATCCACTGAGACTCTGTCCTCTGTATTCTATCACCTCCAAAGCTTTATCTCAATACTGTACTAAACATAGTTCAGTCGGTCTAGCACAACTCTGCTCAATCTCTTGTACTAAACACAATACATTCGGTCTAGTACAATTTTGCTCAATCTCTTACACTAAACATAATCCAATCGATTTAGTACAAGTCCACTCAAATCTACACTAGACATAGTTCATTCGGTCTAGCACAAACTTGCTCAATAGGTTCACTCAGAACTTGCTCAAATATTCTCAACGGGTCCACAAAAAACCTTCTCAAATCTTCTCAATAGGTCCACATAGAACCTACTCAAATATTGCTCAAAAGGTCCACTCAGATCCTGCTCAAATCTGCTCAATAGGTCCACACAGAACCTGCTCAAATCTTCTCAATAGGTCCACACATAACTCGCTCAAATATGCTCAACAGGTCCACATAGAACCTGCTGAAATATTCTCAATAAGTCCTCTATAGGACTTGCTCAAATCTGCATATCAATATTTCACAAAAGCTTACTCAAATCAGTCCACAAGCCTTCTCAAAGACTTGTCTAAAGTCTGCTCAACAAGCTCACACCGAACTTGTCCAAATATTCTCAATAAGTCCTCTCTAGGACTTGCTCAAATCTTCATAGCAAGCTTTCACAAAAGCTTACTCAAAATCAGTCCACAAGCCTTCTCAAAGACTTGTCTCAAATCTGCTTAACAAGCTCACATAGAACTTGTCCAATAACATAGAATCATAAAGAGAATTGTTAGAGACTCAATATGTTCTAAGCTCAATGCTCAATCAATATCTCAACTCAATCTCATAGAAGCATAAAGAGAATTGTTAGAGACTCAATATGTTCTATACTCAAATCCCAATCTCAACTCAAATCATTCTCATAGAAGCATAAATAGAATTGTTAGACTCTATATGTTCTATACTCAAATCCCAATCTCAACTCAAATCAATCTCATAGAAGCATAAAGAGAATTGTTAGAGACTCTATATGTTCTATTCTCAAATCCCAATCTTAACTCAAATCAATCTGCAAATAAGAATATAGAATAGTTTGTTTCTAGGAACTTGAACAACCACTTCACACAATCACTTGACTAGGCTCAATCAACTCAACTCAACCAATCACCTCAAGGATCAATCCTTTCTCATAAACCCTAGTCCAAGCATGTATCAACCAACTCAAAATGTTTCCAACAATGCTCAACCACAAATCTCACATAACAATGATACTCATGTTCTTCTCTAACTCAAGTTCAAGTTCTTTGCACAACCAATGGGCTTCAACAACAATGCTTATAAAACAAGGTTTAATCACAACTCTCAAACCGAGAAAACCTTGAAGCATTCAACCAACCACTTTCGAAAAGGAAACCACAATCAATCCTTTTCTCTCCAATGATATTTCAGAAATCAACCACCATAATCAATCAATAGGATAATGTGCCCATACCTTTTATGAAGATGAAGAAGCCTTTTTGGAAATCTACCACAATCACAATATTCTTTTGCCAATCTTCACAAGGGTTAGAAGATCACAAAATAATCAACATTACTCCACTTCTCAATAATATTTACCAAGGCTTTTCATTAGAAAAATTTCTTAATAATTAATGCACAACTTCCTTATCCCTCCTAAAACCACTTGTACCATAAAATAAAGTAAATCAAAACATTGCATAACCTTGTCACTCCCAAAACCACTTATACCATAAAAAGTAAAATAAAATATTTTATATCCTTCTTTAACACTTTTGTACTTCAAAAATAATATCCCACACTCAATAAACTTCAAAGCATAGCCACTAAACACTTCAAAACAATCTCCGCAAAAACCGGTGCATAGGAACCTTAGGTAAAATGAAATATTTACCTTTCCCAAAAATTGTGGTGCCCACAAATATTACACGATTTTCATACCTTGGCAAAAGTGGTGTTCGGGTGGTTCGAACCCCTAACCTAGTAGCCGCGAGCCTTAGCGCTCTCTCCGCCCACCGTGTGGGCTAGACCTCCCACTTGGAGGTAAAACCGTGTTCTCTCCCTTGAAGCGCCCAAATCACTTTGACCCTTTTGACCAACGCTTCCTCCAATCACGTGGCATGCGAATCCTCGAATTCGGAAGGGCAGATATTAAAGGATTTTATTGATATTCGAATTCGGAACTTGGACTTAGCTTAGCATTAATGGCACCTTTTATATATGAAACGGATGGGGGAAGAAATAATGTCGACGTCGGCGAAAAAGGGAGGGAAAACATTTTAATTAATTTTAAATTAAAATTTTAATTTTAAATAAATTAAAATTTAAACTAAACCTTTAAAATTAAATTTCTCCATCATCGGGGCACATTTTTCGATGAAACGAAAAGCCAACTTGGGTTTTAAGAAAAACTCATTTCAAATCTGCCATCCATGGTTTTAAATAAAACATTTTATTTTTCCTGCCTTGGTTTTGATAAAAATCCTTCCTTACACTTTCACAAAACATAGTGCATACCATCATAGATCCTTTTGACATCAAATAACATTTTGACATCAATGACAACATTTTAGCTTAGGGACTCAAAATGTCCAACATAATACTATACCTCTTGTACTCTCTTTAGCATATATAAGTTATTTTCCTTTTAGGAATGTGAAATACAGTAGCTTGATTAGTCTTGTGACTACATGTAGATCATGGATTCATAAAGGTCACAATTTAGATTCTTATTTAATTTGGGTATATGTTGATGCATCAATCCTAATGGATGTGGCACTTTTTTTATTCTAGACAAGAACATGGAGTCTATGGTCATCATACCATGTGTTGGGTACCTGCTTTTAGGATTTTAAGAGTTTGAATCTATTCATCTCCACTTTGTTGTGCTCTATATTGAGACCTTCCTTGGATAGTTTATGGTGGCTAGTGCAAACCCTATTGTGATTGTTGTGGCATTGGGTTGGCCATTAGATACAAACGTTTCACTATATGTATTTGTTTTTGGCCTATCAAAGGACAATATTTGTGATTTCCTAATTTTATCCTTACATCAAAATAGATCTAACCAACTACAAAGTATCAAAACTAGACATAGTTAATGAGTATGTAACAAGATTAAACTGGTTGTTAAAATATCACTTGATTTATGATAATGTGTACCATGTGGTAACACAAGAGGCCTTAGAGGGAAATTAAAAAATTAAATATGTTAGTAAAAATTTGGCTATATAAAGAGGATAATTCCAAGTGTCATATCTCCATTAAATACAAGCATATTGATTCTCTTTTCAGATTGCATAGTTTTTTGAGCTTTTTATATTGGTGTCTATGTTATCCTATTTTGTTGATTCAAGGTTGAAATTATGCTAGAATCACATGGACCAAGCATCAATAATTATCATTTTGAATTTGTAAAACTATTCCTCATGGAATATCAAAACAAAGGTTGTTCTCCACAACAAGATATTATGGAAGTACCTATCTAAGGACAAACCTCTTGCTAGAGACACTGATGAGAAGAAAGAAATCATATAAACAAGAAAGGTAGATATATGGTACTACCTTATATATGGATAAATAATTGGAGAATCACTTCACTAATAATCCATATACTATTTGATTTATTGAAGACATTCAAGAAGCTACTCGATAAATTTGATTCAACAAGTCATAGATTGGAAATAGAGTTTGCTACCTTAAAAAATAATTTATTTACATAGCATTGAAGATTACATTAACCATTTCAAAAAATATAAGGATGTACTAAAGCTATTGGTGGAACCAAGAGGAAACTTATTAAGTATCAATATGGTTCATAATATTTTTTCTATTGAATTGGATTATGTTGCATAGGTTCTTTAATAAGCTTTAAATGTATTTTCTAACTCAATATGTTCCTTCTCTTGATATGTTTTTCATGTTAGACATTATTACATTATTTTAAGATAAATTTAAAGAGATAAAGTTCTAGTCTCTACCATAATGGTAAATACCAACAATCTCATTAGAACTTAAGAGACATCTCAGTGTATATACGATTGTATAACCCTATTGTTTGAATTTCAATGAATAATCATATTCCATGCTCGATCCATCATTGGCATTAGAGCAATATTATAAGCCCCATAACTCCTCATACTTCCTACTCTATTTATTTTTATCTATTTTTGTGGCAAATCCAAACTTCAAACATCACTCGTTGTCCATTGTGTCATCATTGTTGGTTCCCTAGCTACTATTGAACCTCTCTTTCCTGATCTCAGCCCTGATCCACTCTATGGCATAGTCCTTGACACTGATATCCCCATTGTGGTCTTGTCTCCACCACCATTGCTTACCTAGGGACCCATTTTTCCTTTATCCAGGATAAACAATACTTTTATTATTTCCATGTTTGTTGCTATCCATACTCACCTTATTCAAAACAACAATCTAAAATGTTGATTCTATTCTCTTTGTCTCCTTTGGAGAAATCAACACTCTTGGCATCCATAGTTTGATCACTGGTCTTGTTTGTTTCTTCCATATTGTTACCCCTATCCAAGTACACAATCTCAAAGGGTGTTCTCTCTTTTCTTTATCCTTTTCTTAATTTTTTGCAAAGTAGCTTCATGAGTAGCATCTTACACTTGGAATTGACATACAATAAAACTTGTGAATTTGCTCATACAAACCTGATACTTGTGCCAACGTCAATATTTATAACACTAAATAGCATATTAATCTCTTGAGAACCATGTCCATGATTGTGTCTATAAATCTAGAGTTTTAGAGACCATGTTTGTTTCATAGTGCAATCCCTCAAGGGGGATGCCCCGTCACTCTACAAAAAAATTACTTTTTTCTTTGTCAAAGAATTAATTATTAAAGTAGAAAGCTCAGAAAGCTTTATGGTGGTTATGTCAGGTGATGCCATTAGGAGAAAGTAGATGAAAAAAAGGAGAAATAATCAAATGAAAAACTAGGTTTTGCAACATTAATGACTTTCAGCATAGAGGTCTTAGGTTGAACTACTTATTTTTAAAAAAATTGCTTTAAAATTATATTTCTAGGGGGTTAAAAATAACATTTTACCTTTTGTTGAGCTTATGGGATAAAGTAGGAGAATTGGCTAGTTGAAACAAAGCATAAGTTCTTAAAGAAAAGTTCAAAACTCATCAAGACCAATTTTTTTAACTACCCTAAGAAGGACCATTTTTTAAACTTTGTAATTTCCTATAGTATTTGTGGGAAAATAAATACAAAATTAACTATAGTGAATATTTTTCAAAACAAAGGGGCGTAGTAAAATTTCTTTTTTAAAGGTGTATTTTTGGTGATGACTAACACCTTCAATTTTTTTAAACAATTTTCTTCAAAAAATTATTCATATTTTGCATTAAACACGTGCTCAAGCACACTTTCAACATTTAGTATCAACAACACCTCTAGCTTATGTTTATAGATAAAGTTCATTTTAATATATTGTGTCTATAGCCTAATAAAGCTTCCATAATGATATTTGGCCATTGACCCTATAAATAATTGAGGAAAAATAAAAATAAATACATCATTTAAAAAAAAAAATCACTCCATTATCTACCCTATTTGTCATTATCACTAGACACAAATCCTCAAATTGAAACATTCCAAACATATAGGGAAGTTATGCCCATGTACAAGGATTTATTTTTAAGCATGTGTATTTGATAGGGTGAACCCCTTTCTATAATACCTTGGAACCATATATCATTCTCTTTCATGTACCTTAAGGTCTCTCTCTTGTATACTCACATATATCAAGAGGACTGGATTTTTCCATGCATCAAGTATATAGCAAGGGTGGGTATATAGAAAGGATTAGTATATTGGAATAGAGGTATATTGAAAAGGGGACCATTTTGGGAGGCATAAGGAACCCTCACCATGGCAACATCAAAAATAATTCTTACAAAATCACAACTACTTAAAGATCCAAAATTTAGACCATGGAAGACCAAGACAAGGACCCATCCTAGCAGTTGAGAAACTCTACGACATTGTCATTAGAAAAATCACTTGGACTAAAGAGGATGAAGAGGCTCAATATAAATTTGATGAATTAGATGATAAAAAACTAATGATTATCACCCTTTCCATAGTAGGTGCCATTCAACCACACATTTGTAAAGCAAAAAACATCCAAGGGGACATGTGACACACTTTTTACCATATTTGAAGAGAAGAATGAATCAATATTTCTTCACCTTTAGTCTCAAGTCCACACACTAAGAGTTCAATATGGATAAAGCATTGAGGAATTTCTTTACAAAGTTGTAGAATTGAAAGCAAAATTGAATGCCATAGGAGAAATAGTAGAATATAGGCTCTTAGCACCCATCATACTTAGATCCCTACCAGATTATTTTTAAGTGTTGATTACTTCTTTTAAAGTATCAAATAGAAAGGTGTCCTTTGATGAGTTGATGAACATGCTTCAATAGAAAGAAGCAAACAATTATATGAGGTATCAATTGATAAAAATACACTCATTTCCATAAATATTCCACAAAAGGGTCCTTCTCCTTCTTCATCATCATAAAAACAACCTCAAAGATAAAGGAGGTATTTTCATATCTATGAAAGAGGACATGACATAAAATATTGTCAATATAACTCGAGAACTCGATGAGGTCAAGTCCATAACACTTTTAAAAAGAATACACAGTTCAAACCACACTCAAATAAAAAATAAGGGCATGTTGCATATGAAGAACCAAAACCTAATTTTGAACAAGACTTTGAACTGACACACAAGGTCTTGATATCCAAGGTAGTGATAAAACTAAAATATGAAATATGGCATATTGATTTAGGTGCTAGCAAGCACATGACTAGAGATAATGTATGGTTTGATTCCTTATAATCTAAATATGAGAAACTAGTTACTATTGTTGATGATAAGACCTACCATGTTAAAGGAGTGAAAATATTCCTCTCAATATGATTGACGATAAATGTACAATTGAAAATATACTATGTGTATGAGGATTAGAAAACAACTTAGTAATTGTATCACAAATTTTGGATTAAGACATGGTAGTCAAATTTCGAGTTAGTGATGGCTAAAATAGGTGTTTCATCATAAAACATGATAAGTTTGAGCAACTAGTTCCTATAAGAATGGCTTGTTTTTCTCAATGTCATATCATCTCGTAATGTTACACTATTTGTAGCCATGACATATACTACCTCCCTCTCGCATAGGAGATATGAACATGTAAATTCTAGATGCTTACTCCAGTTAAATAAGAATCATATGGTGATAGGTTTGCCCAATATTTCTTCCATATTGCCAGTATGCTTGAGTTTTTTAGCATGGAAACAACATCCAGTACCTTTTTATTTTAAAACTCATAAAACTAAAGAATCATTGGATGTCATACACACCGATTTGTGCAAACCAATGCCAACCAGTTATGATAGATATAGGTGCTTTCATTTTTTTGTTGATGACTACTCATGAAAGATATGGGTATATTTTTTCCACTCAATTTGGATGCCCTCATGAATTTCCAATGCTTCAATAAGCTTGTTGAAATATAAATGAGTATCGTATCTGAGTCCTCTAATCAAATTGAGAGATGAATATATATCTAATAATTTTCCAAGGTTTCTCATACAAAATGGGATCAAGTGGTAACTTATTACTACCTACACTCCATAACTGAATGGGGTTGCTAGGATAAGAAACCTATATATCATGATAATGGTTCATTGCATGCTCACAAGACCTAGTCTAGAGTAGTGATGTTGGGTGAAATCTATCTCTTCTATGGTGTATCTTCAAAATTGAGTGCCCACAAAGGTACTTCAAGGGAGTAAACTTGATGAAGCTTGGTCTAGGATAAAGTCTTCAATTATACATCTCAAAGTCTTCAAAAGTGAGGTATAAATACATATGTTGAAGCAAAAGAGGACCAAATTGGATGCAAAAACCCTATATTACATATTTCTTGGCTATGATGAGGCGTCAAAAGCTTATCGATTGATAGATCTAATCACTAAGAAAATATATATAAGTAGAAATGTGGTGTTTTATGAAGATTTTAAGATAAGCACTAAGGATTCTAAGGAGTCTAAAGATGCCACATCTTCATTTATGAGTATTGAATCAAACATAACAGTTCATTAAGAAGTTCTAGAAGATGATTTAGTTTCAAAATTTGTTGATGAGCTAGTTATAAAACCAATAACAGTTACTCCACAATAAAGGTAGACTCTAAAATGGTTTACTAATACTCTTAGAGATGCTAAACTTGATGCACCAGCTGACCTCACTTCCACATGACCACATACGTGTAGTAGCATACAAAAAGAAGTAAATCTAGGCTTGATGACTTTCATAATGGAGAATGTAAAACCAACCTTAATAAATAAAACATGAAGTCTATCACAATGGAAGCCATGGAAGCAGCATACACATCTCTGATGAAGAATAAAATGTGGAATTTTTTTATTTTTCAAAAGGAAATAAAAGCATATATTGTAATAAGGTTTTCAAAATCAAATTTAAGGTAGAAATATCTATTCATAAATATAAGGTATGACTCATTGCAAAGGGCTACACATAGAAGGAAGGAATAGACTATGAAGAAACATTTGCACCTACAACAAGAATGGCCATCATCCGTACACTATTTGCATTGGCAGCATAATTTGATTGGAAAATTCTTTAGATTAATGTTAAAAGTACCCTCATTAGTGGTGATCTTGAAGAATAAGTGTATATGACACAACCTATGTTGGCAATTTTGGGTACTTTGGGTACATTGCCTTTGCTCAAGTGTATAAGTTGTCATTGATGTCAAAAGGCATTTTTGTGTTGATATCAAAAAGAGTGTGATGTCAAAAATATCTTGAGAAGCTTCATAATGTTAAAGGGTTTTTATTAAAACCATGGTGACAAGGTTAAAGGTTTTTCTTAAAACCATTTGGACTCATTAAGGGTTTTTATTAAAACCAAGCTTATCTTAATGCAAAGGTTTTTACTTCTTGAAAAACCTTGAAGGTCCATGTTTATTATTAATAATTAAATTAACTCAAACCTTTGACAAAGGTCTAAGTTTAATTTATTATTAATAAAATAATAATAATTATTATTTTAATTATTATTAAAGGGTCTTTTAACCCTTAAGCGACGCACATAAAGAATTCTTTCACCGACGTGTTGCCATCGTTGGAGGAACGCCGACGTCAAACAATTAAGGAGAAATGGCTATTTAAGTGGGGATGTTTTTCTAAAGTAATGGCACCTCCGATTAATGAAAATTCGTAGCTCTGTGACCTTTGAGAAAGCGTTGTATTTCATTGAGAGTTGATTATCCATATTGAGTTGCCCAAGTAATTTCTTGCATTTTCAGTTTGCGCTTTGACATCCGACAGATTGTGCTTCACCTACAATTGTTGGGACTGCACTCGAATTACATTTTCAGTTTGCACTTTGACATCCGGCAGATTGCACTTCACCTACGATTGTTGGATTTGCACTCGAATTGTGTTTTCTGTTTGCACTATGTGGATGATTATTTCTGTTGCCCAGTAAGTTACGTTTTGGACAGTGCTCACCAGTTTGCATGTGGCTTGAGGAAGACATTTACGTTTTCCAGATTCTTGGCATCAACTGAAGATAAAATATAGGGCAACACTATATTTCTTCATTGGGCACTTGTGGCCCAACGACGGTGGCGTTTAAGCGAAGGCGCTAGCTAGGCAGAGGTGCCGAGTTCGATTCACTTCATGGGTAATTTTCTTTTGGTCATGGTGTGCAAAGGATAGTGGTTGTGAAAGCGTTGGAGGTATAAGGTTAAGTTATCATATTTGCTTTGACATTGTTTTATTGATGCTTAATGTTTATGTGGAGTAATAAGATGTAAAGAGGTTTTACTTTGTATGTATATTATACTTATGGTGGTTTTTATTAAGTTGGAGAAATAAGGTGTTAATTTGGATCTTTATTATTGTATATTGTTGTATAGTTGCTAACTCTAATTGGTGGCAAATTGAGAGTTAGTGTTGTGACAGATTTTGAGTTCTCCTTCTTCATCAAAGTAAAGGTATGGGCAACTTCTTCCATGTATATTGTTGATTGGTGTATGTTTTCTGAAATAAGGTTGGAGTGAAAAGGTATTCTACTAGGTATCCTTTGGCTAGGTGTAAATCCTATTTTCTGGTTTGTTGAAGACTCTTATGCATTGTTATCCTTGATGAGAGTTTTGGTGAATGCATAATTCTGGTTTGAGGTAGTGGAAGCATTGTGCACTAGGGTTTATGTTTGTGAGTCTTGCTACTTGCTTTGAGTTGGTGAAACCCTTGGTTGGTTGTTTTGAGGTTGATGGTTGAGTTGCTTCCATAGAGGTTGTTTGATCAAGTTATTGCTTTTACTTGATTCATGATATTGGGCTTACTCCATTGAGTTGATTTGAGCAAGTTATTCTTTGCATTTGGTGATATTGTGTTGGTGGCTTTTTTGTTCAAATATCTTTGGAGGGAAAAGGATTTCTACTTGTTTCCTTTTCTTGTGATGATTGGTTGAATGCTTCAAGGTTAATGTTGAGTTGAATGATGTTGGTTAAACCTTGTCTATAAGCATTGTTGTTAAAGCCCTAATTGGTTGAGAAAAGATATTGGTTGTGGAAAGAACATGAGTATCATTGTTATATGAGATATTGCATGGTTGGCAATTGTTGGGTTGTGTTTCATGTTCTTGAGAAAAGCATACTACATCTATCTTATTCTGTTGAGATTGAGATTGAGTTGAGATTGATATTAGGAGTTAAGTATAGAACATATTGAGTCTCTAACAATTCTCTTTATGCTTCTATGAGGTTGATGAATCACATTGGGTCTCTAACAATTCTCTTTGTGGGTTCATGCTAAGAAAGTTTTTCTTGATGAACTTGTGAGCTGATTTGGACAGGTTTCGGTGGGGACTTGTGAGCAGGTTTTGGATAGGTTCCGATGGGGACTTGTGAGCAGATTTGGACAGGTCCTAGCAGAGGACTTGTGAGCTGAGTTTTTGAGAGTTCTATCAGAGAACTTGAGGACAGAGGAGCACTGGTTCTTTGAGAAGAACCCGAGGACAGATTTGGCAAGTCTTTGAGAAGGCTTGTGTGCAGAGGACTGATTTGTTCAAGTGTTGGACAGATCCGACGGACAGAGGAAGACTTGTACTAGACCGATCGACTATGTTTGGTACAGGTTGCTTGAGCTGCTTGTGGACGTGATCATAGAAGGCAAAGGTCTCTTAGGCTAAGCATTGAGGACAGGAGGTCTTCGATGGAAAGGAGTTCCACGTGCTTGGCAAGAGGTAGAGACATTTGATCTTCTAAGGGATCATTTCCAGAGCAGAGGGGAAGGTATCTCCTTTGAGCAGAGGCTCATAAATTCAGATTGGGGGAAGGTATCTCCTTTGAGCGAGAGGCTCATAAATTCTGATTGGGGGAAGGTATCTCCTTTGGGCCGAGGCTCATAAACATTGTAATTGGGAAGGATTCCCAAAGAACTTTGAGATAACTTTTAGAGAAAAGTTTTGTGGACGTAGCCCAACCATTCTAGGTGAACCACGTAAAAATTGGTGTCACTTTGTGGATGATATTGTGCATTGTTTTGATATTGCTGTGGGTATATTGCTTTACTATTTTGTAATATAAAGGAAGAAGTAAAAAGAGGTCTTATACTGTTCATCCCCCCTCTTAGTATAAGCTTGTGTTCTTCAATTGGTATCATAGCGGGTGCCTTCAAAAATTTTAACAGCTTGAAGGAAAAGCTAGTAAAGAACACAATGGATTATTCAAGTGGCAATGCAAGCACCTATTCTTGATGGGTCAGATTTTGGTCTTTGGAGTGCAAGGATGAAGGTTCATCTAATGGCACTTGGTAATGAGGTATGGGAAGTAATTGAAGATGAGTACACTATTCCCGTACATGGTCCAAATACTAAAGAAGAAAGGCTCCTACATCACAGCAATTCAAAAGCAATGAATGCAATCCGAAAGGCTTACAGAAAGCAGATCTCACCAAAGTGATTCACTGCAAGACAACTAGTGAAATGTGGAAACAGATTGCGGGTGGTTCATACAGGTGATACAAATGTCAGAAAGGCCAAGTTGAGACACTTCAAAGGTATGTTTGAACAACTCAAGATGAATGATGATGAAAATATTAGTGACTACATGCTTCGTATGGATGAGGTTGTTAACTCCATGAAAGACTTAGGTCTTGAGCTTTCTGAAAATGATGTTTGTGATAAGATTTTAAGATCTCTTCCTAATAGATTTAGTGAAAATATTTTTGCTATTGAGGAAGCTAAAGATTTGGATAAGTTGAAAAAGGATGAGCTCCATAGTATACTTGCAGCATTTGAGTTGAGAACTCAAGTGAAGGTTGATGTCAAGAAAGAGGCAACTTTCAAGGCTACCAAGAATTCCAAGGGTAAATAGCTTCAAGATAGTGATGAGTCTTCTAGTGATGAAGAGGCATATTACAACAAGAAAGGCAAGTTCTCTAGAAAGCACAAAAGTATGAAAAATATAAGATGTTTCAATTGTGGAAAGTTTGGTCATTATGCTACTTGATCGTACTATTCCCAAGAATGAAAGTGATGAAGATAAACAGGATTCTAAGAGCAAGGATTCTGAAAAGCACAAGCATCACAGGAAGAACAAAGATGAGCACAACAATCAAGGAAAGAGGTATTCTCACAAGCACAAGAAGAGTTTCTACCTAGACAAAGCAAGTAAGTGTTCTAGTAGTGATAGTGAAATCTCTTCAAGTGATAATGAAAATGAGATGTTGTTCATATCAGAAAAGGAGGAAGAACCGAAACATAGATTCATTATCATGAAATGTCTTAGATGTGGAAATTTTGGTCACCTTGAGGATGATTGCACAAATAATGATTTGGTTTCTAGTATGTATGAGGATGCTTGAGAAAACTATAAGGAAGATGCATGTATGGTTTTTGAAAAGGGTAGCACCTCTAGTGATAAGAAATCTGAAAAAGGCTTTGATGATTCAAAAAGCAAACAAATAAAGGATCTTGAAAGTGAACTTATTAGTGCTCTTAGTGTTTTGGAAAAGGAAAGAAAGAAGAATGCTAGACTCAAGGATAAGTTAGATGAATGTTGTATGGAGAGAGATGATCTTATAGAAAGTCTTGACTTCTCTATAGCTAAGACACGGGAACTCAAGGATGAGTTAGAGTCTAAGGTTCTTGAGTATAGTGAGTTAGAACAGAAAATGGCTTCTTTGAAAGAGGAAACTAAAGAGTACAAGGATAAGCTTTACAGGTTTCAAGATAGCTCCAAAAGGGTTAAGTCACTCATCAAAGGTCAAAGAAAGACAACAGATAAAATAGGCCTTGGTTTTGTTAAGCCACACAAGGAACAAGTTGGAGAGTCTAGTAAGAGACTCCAAAAGGAAGAGAGTTCTGATGAGGAAAGTATTTTAGATCATGAGTTTTTGAATGATAGATGCACAGAAACAGAAAACATAAATCAGAATGAGAAGAAGAAGTTTTTAGAACCTAAGAGGTCAAATAAAGGAAAGTTTCAAGGCAGATGTTTTGCTTGTCACAGGTTTGGTCACATGGCTTCACATTGCATGGCTCAAGTGAAGAAGGTAAATGACAGTTTCAAAAGTGCTAGTTACTTTCAAGGGTATTGCTACTCTTGTCAACAATTTGGGCACAAGGCAGTTTATTGCAAGGCAAATAATAGGAACAGGTTTGGTCAGAACAGGTTTGGCCAAAATAGGTTTGGTCAGAACAGGTTTGGTCAGAACTTGTGGATTCAAAGATCAGGTTTACCTCATAGAAACAACATCGTCAATTGTTTCAAGTGCAACAATGAAGGTCACACAATCAGACAGTGTAGAGCTAAAATTATAGAATACAGGAACAGGAACAGTGGCATGATCAGGTCCAAGGATCAAGGCATGGACAAGAATAGAGATGAGAACAAGAACAAAAATAGTGACAAGAATAGGAATATGGACAAAAAGTTCAAGAGAAGGCCCGACAAGGAAGTTATAGACACTGATGATGATCAGTGCCTAATGGGAGTGTTACTCCCAACCCAGAATTAATCACCTCATCAAGAGGTGGGGGAGGGACTAAGCTAAGAGGCTCCTTCTTAGTCCCGAGACCCAAAGGTGGCCCTTTGCCATTGATGACAAAGGGGGAGAGATATGAGTAAGGTGGAGAGCTTCAAAGTGAAGAGAAAAGCTTCAAGTCAGGGGGAGCAAAACTTCAAAGGAAGATTATCAGTTGTGGGCACAGTTGGTCAGTTGTTAGCATAGTTGGTTTCAGTTTTGGCTCTTGAGAAGTGTTTTCAAGTAAAGGTTGGGAATTTTGGGACTTTGGGTACATTGCCTTTGCTCAAGTGTATAAGTTGTCATTGATGTCAAAAGGCATTTTTGTGTTGATATCAAAAAGAGTGTGATGTCAAAAATATCTTGAGAAGCTTCATAATGTTAAAGGGTTTTTATTAAAACCATGGTGACAAGGTTAAAGGTTTTTCTTAAAACCATTTGGACTCATTAAGGGTTTTTATTAAAACCAAGCTTATCTTAATGCAAAGGTTTTTACTTCTTGAAAAACCTTGAAGGTCCATGTTTATTATTAATAATTAAATTAACTCAAACCTTTGACAAAGGTCTAAGTTTAATTTATTATTAATAAAATAATAATTATTATTATTTTAATTATTATTAAAGGGTCTTTTAACCCTTAAGCGACGCACATAAATAATTCTTTTACCGATGTGTTGCCATCGTTGGAGGAACGCCGACGTCAAACAATTAAGGAGAAATGGCTATTTAAGTGGGGATGTTTTTCTAAAGTAATGGCACCTTCGATTAATGAAAATTCGTAGCTCTATGACCTTCGAGAAAGCATTGTATTTCATTGAGAGTTGATTATCCATAATGAGTTGCCCAAGTAATTTCTTGCATTTTCAGTTTGCGCTTTGACATCTAACAGATTGCGCTTCACCTACAATTGTTGGGACTGCACTCGAATTACATTTTTAGTTTGCACTTTGACATCCGATAGATTGCACTTCACCTACGATTGTTGGATTTGCACTCGAATTGTGTTTTCTGTTTGCACTATGGGGATGATTATTTTTGTTGCCCAGTAAGTTACGCTTTTGGACAACGCTCACCAGTTTGCATGTGGCTTGAGGAAGACATTTACGTTTTCCATATTCTTGGTGTCAATTGAAGATAAAATATAGGGCAACACTATATTTCTTCATTGGGCACTTGTGGCCCAACGACGGTGGCGTTTAAGCGAAGGCGCTAGCTAGGCAGAGGTGCCGAGTTCGATTCACTTCGTGGGTAATTTTCTTTTGGTCGCGGTGTGCAAAGGATAGTGGTTGTGAAAGCGCTGGAGGTATAAGGTTAAGTTATCATATTTTCTTTGACATTGTTTTATTGATGCTTAATGTTTATGTGGAGTAATAAGATGTAAAGAGGTTTTACTTTGTATGTATATTATACTTCTGGTGGTTTTTATTAAGTTGGAGAAATAAGGTGTTAATTTGGATCTTTATTATTGTATATTGTTGTATAGTTGCTAACTCTAATTGGTGGCAAATTGAGAGTTAGTGTTGTGACAGATTTTGAGTTCTCCTTCTTCATCAAAGTAAAGGTATGGGCAACTTCTTCCATGTATATTGTTGATTGGTGTATGTTTTCTGAAATAAGGTTGGAGTGAAAAGGTATTCTACTAGGTATCCTTTGGCTAGGTGTAAATCCTATTTTTTGGTTTGTTGAAGACTCTTATGCATTGTTATCCTTGATGAGAGTTTTGGTGAATGCATAATTCTGGTTTGAGGTAGTGGAAGCATTGTGCACTAGGGTTTATTTTTGTGAGTCTTGCTACTTGCTTTGAGTTGGTGAAACCCTTGGTTGGCTATTTTGAGGTTGATGGTTGAGTTGCTTCCATAGAGGTTGTTTGATCAAGTTATTGCTTTTACTTGATTCATGATATTGGGCTTACTCCATTGAGTTGATTTGAGCAAGTTATTCTTTGCATTTGGTGATATTGTGTTGGTGGTTGTTTTTTTCAAATATCTTTGGAGGGAAAAGGATTTCTACTTGTTTCCTTTTCTTGTGATGATTGGTTGAATGCTTCAAGGTTAATGTTGAGTTGAATGATGTTGGTTAAACCTTGTCTATAAGCATTATTGTTAAAGCCCTAATTGGTTTAGAAAAGATATTGGTTGTGGAAAGAACATGAGTATCATTGTTATATGAGATATTGCATGGTTGGCAATTGTTGGGTTGTGTTTCATGTTCTTGAGAAAAGCATACTACATCTATCTTATTCTGTTGAGATTGAGATTGAGTTGAGATTGATATTGGGAGTTAAGTATAGAACATATTGAGTCTCTAACAATTCTCTTTATGCTTCTATGAGGTTGATGAATCACATTGGGTCTCTAACAATTCTCTTTGTGGGTTCATGCTAAGCAAGTTTTTCTTGATGAACTTGTGAGCTGATTTGGACAGGTTTCGGTGGGGACTTGTGAGTAGGTTTTGGATAGGTTTCGATGGGGACTTGTGAGCAGATTTGGACAGGTCCTAGCAGAGGACTTGTGAGCTGAGTTTTTGAGAGTTCTATCAGAGAACTTGAGGACAGAGGAGCACTGGTTCTTTGAGAAGAACCTGAGGACAGATTTGGCAAGTCTTTGAGAAGGATTGTGTGCAGAGGACTAATTTGTTCAAGTGTTGGACAGATCTGACAGACAGAGGAAGACTTGTACTAGACCGACTGATTGTGTTTGGTACAGGTTGCTGAGCTACTGTGGACATGATCATAGAAGGCAAAGGTCTCTTAGGCTAAGCATTGAGGATAGGAGGTCTTCGATGGAAAGGAGTTCCACGTGCTGGCAAGAGGTAGAGACAATTGATCTTCTGAGGGATCATTTCTAGAGCAGAGGGGAAGGTATCTCCTTTGAGCAGAGGCTCATAAATTCAGATTGGGGGAAGGTATCTCCTTTGAGCAGAGGCTCATAAATTTTGATTGGGGGAAGGTATCTCCTTTGGGCCGAGGCTCATAAACATTGTAATTGGGAAGGATTCCCAAAGAAATTTGAGATAACTTTTAGAGAAAAGTTTTGTGGACGTAGCCCGACCATTATGGGTGAACCACGTAAAAATTGGTGTCACTTTGTCAATGATATTGTGCATTGTTTTGATATTGTTGTGGGTATATTGCTTTACTATTTTGTAATATAAAGGAAAAAGTAAAAAGAGGTCTTATACTGTTCACCCTCCCTCTCAGTATAAGTTTGTGTTCTTCAACCTAAAGGCTTTGTTGACAATGAGCAATATAAAAATGTCCATAGATTGAGAAAGTCACTATATGGATTGAAGTAGGCTCCTAGAGCTTGGTATATCAAAATTAATGATCACCTATTATAGCATGGTTTCATAAGGTTTTCCTTGGATGTAAATATCTATGTTAAATAAATTAAAAATGAGATAGTGATCCTTGTGATTTATGTTGATGATTTGGTCATCATCAGTAATTCAGATAAATTGGTGAATGATGTGAAGGATGACTTGAAAATATCATTTGACATGATAGATTTGGGACTTCTATACTATTGTCTTGGTTTAGAAGTTTGGCAAAGAAATAATCACATTATGGTCACACAGATAAAGTATGACAAGACACTATGATAAGTTTTAATAATGTCACTTTAATTTTGTCAAACCTAAGGTGGCATCTAAAGGTTGCATGCATTAATAAAGGATTATGTAGTTTTTGGTAGTAGGGTTCCAAAAACATTATTGTGGAAAAATAAATCACATCTACGAAAAATTAAATCACACCCTTGTAGAAAATAAAGCTTGCAAAAAAAATCATGCTTGAAGAAAATAAAATCATATTTGATAAAATGTAAATTAACACACTTACAAGAATAAAATCTAATCTAGCAATTGCATGAAACTATACCATGAAATTGAAATAAATAATTAAATTAATATACGAAGGTGTTAATTACAAATTAAAATAATATACACAAGTCATTAAAATAAAATAATAATTTATTAATTATTCTATGATTATTTTTACGAAGATAGTACTTTTCATTGTGCTGATGAAGTGGGCCCTTACTCTTTAACTCAATGAAAAGTAACTCTTAATTCAAAATAAGATTAAAAATATGCACAAGTGAGAAAAGGACACAAACATTTTTATTAAGAAAGAGAATGAAATTTCCCTTTTACAGGAACCTTCAATTCATACACATCCATTCTCTTTCTCTTTTTCATTTTCATCTCCCATATTGTTCTAACCCCTATAATGTGTCATTCCTTCTTTTTTTATAGAGAAATCCTTCATAATAATCCAACAACAACCCATTAATAGAAAATTTCCCCAATATGAATTAGTTGGAAATAAATCCAACCATTCTATGTAGAGAACATAACAAGCAAATTAGTTGAAACAAATCCAATCAATTCTATATAGAAAAAGTAACAACCAAAAATAGTTGGAAACAAATCCAATAAATTTTATGTAGAGAATATAATAACCAGATTATTTGAAAATAATTTAACCAATTTTATTTAGAGAAATTAAGTTGTTAAGGACTCTAACTAACTTGAATATATCAAAATTAGTTAGAAACTAATCTCAGCAAATTCAACTAATTTAGATCCAATCAATGTAGTTAGAAACCAATCTTAATATATTTGATTTCTATATTTATTTACCACATGGAAATAGCTACATGACCATGTAGCTACATCATATCCAATGCTCCTCTAGAAATAGTAGCATCACCATGTTTGGTACTGACATCATATCCAATGCTCCTCTAGTGTTGTTCTTTGGTGCTACATTGGTGTTGTTCTAAAACTACTCCAATGCTACTTCGTATGCTTTGAAATGTTTTTTTAGTCATACAAAGTGACAACCTTCCTTTCCATACCATGATATCTATCAATTACATGTTAAAGCTTGTATTTTTATCTTTAAAATCATATAAATGCATTCTATTCAATTTAGTATCATATTCCTCCTTCTTACTATGCTTACCTATAATATTTATACAAATTACAATCTAATCCATAATTAGGTGACACAAAAGAGGCTTAAAGATCATACCAAATGAGGTTTTGCAAAACCTCATCACACCACTAGAAAATATAGGAGACCATATTATAGACCTAAGGTGACACTGATGGAGTAAGGGTTACAATTTCCCATATATGATAAATCACCCTAGGTATTTGCTCCTCTTTATCGTTAGCTTATCAAGAGTCTCATATACCTGACAAACACCATGCTTGATATTAGTTTTGTTGTAAGTTATCTTTCTAGATTCATGTAGCATCCAAATGAGAGTCATTAAAAAGCTATAAAGAGAATACTACATTATTTTCGTGGTACATTAGAATATGGCCTAGAATATAAAAAGAATGATAGTTTTTTCCCACAAGGATACATGCAATTAGATTATTATGAATCTGTAGATAGTAGAAAGTCAACATCTACATATGTGTTTCATCTAGGATTTGAACTTGTATCATAGTATAGAAACAATATGCAATAGCATTGTCATCCATAGAGGCAAGATATCATGTTGCATGAGGAGCTACATGTGAAATGATATGGTTGCAAGGCATACTATCATATATGGGTGTGTGCAAAAATTAACCAACTGTGTTGAATTGTGATAATCAAGGTGTTCTAAAACTGGTCAATAATTTAGTATTGCACAAAAGGACAAAGTATATTGAAGCTCAATGTCATTCTATTCAAGAAAAAGTTTAAGATCACCAAATATAGCTCAAGTACATTTCCACAAGATATCAACTTGTAGATTTTTTCATAAAGATACTTGCAAGTATCAAATTTGAATTGTTTTACAATTCTCTTTGTATGCCAAATAATGTAATAAGAGGAGATGTTATATATTATTAAATTATTTTAAGAGAAAAATGAAGAGACAAAGTGTCAATCTCCTACGGAATGGGAAACACCAAGAGTCTCATGAGAACTCAAGAGATATCTCAATGTATATATGACTGTATAATCCTATTGTTTGAATTTGAATGAATCATCCTATTTCATGCTCGGTCCATCATTTCACCTCTCTAATCTATCATCAAGTGACTTTACAAATTTGTGAAAAATCTACTATATAATTTCAAGCTCATCCAAAGTAGGCCCTTTAGTATGATTCAAATAACAACAAAAGATGAAACCTAAATGAAAGATGCATCCCAAAAAGCCTTTAAGAAGCTAAATATTGCAAGGTCCATTTTAAGAAACTTGCAAAGATAGTTGGAGATGATGCTTTCTTCTTCTTAGTCTAATGAGATGATGATAATGAATGCGAAGTTCTCCAAACACACATTGTGGTTAATTTATATTTATAGTCATCTTCATATTTAGAGTAATAGATTGTAGATTGTGGAGTAACACATGACTAAGCACTCTCATATTTATGTTTGACTATAATGGAAAACACAAGGATAGATTGTTTATTGGCAACAATTTTACCTTGCAATTCCTAAGGTATGATGATGTGGCTATTAGTTCCTTTCCTTCTAACAAAAATTTGCATATTCTAGTTGTTGGCCCTAATATAAACTCTATTTATTGCATTACTCATACTAAGAAAAAATGGAATTTTGGCTAGATAGATGGGATCTAAGGACATTCATGATGATTTTAAGACAATTGGTTTAAGATATTATAATGATATAGTTTGAATGTATAAACTTGATAAGGCTCCTTCATTCTTTTCCAATTAGAAAGAATTTGTTGTTATGGTGGAAAGCGCTGCACATGGTGCAGTGCTGAGCAAAAATAGATAACCAAAGCACTAATGATTAAGGTTTTTAGTAACCTAACCAACTCTTGATGCCCCAAGTATGGAAAGGGCACGCATTCTTGAATCCTTGCTTCTGACGAGCTAAGGAACTTAAATCAAGTATTAACCTGGTTCGGTGAGGTATTACTTGAACTTAGACATTGATCAGTCATGAATAGGAAAAGGGCGCAACCTTTTGTCTGTGGGAACCTTGAATTCATGATTCACAAATGCCAAGTATATGATCAGTTTGTGATAATTTCTTGTTTGTTGCCCCAAGCAGGGGCGCGATTGTCTTTTGCAATGATCCTTTGAATGCGCGTCATTTCCAAGACTGGGTATATTGGTGTTGATTGACAACTAAGTGTGACTACCCCCTCAAGCGACGAATCGATGAGGGAATGACTGACATGATAAAAGCGACGAGTCGCTTGACCCAAGATGACTTGTGCAAGGGTGTCGTTAGATGGTTTACCGCTAAGCATGCTCGAGCAGTTTCCTAACTGTTTTGACCTATTTTTGGTGGGTGTGAACCCATTTTGGGATGCCATTTGGGGTTAACATTGGCGAAAATCCGTCTTCCCGTGGAGTGGTCCGGCTATGGTAGCCTTCTTGGGGAGTAGGATAGCGACAAGGTAGACCCCGACATCAGTTTTCTTATGCCAGGAGGTTAAGTGCAAGAGCACTTTTGTCCGACAATTTTTAGTGGTTTTGTTGGCATTTGTCATTTTTATATTTTGGTTGTTTTGTTGTGTTTTTTTTTTTTTTTTGTGGCGTGTTTTTTATGTATGTGTTTGATGTATGCAAAGGTGATTATGAATGTGATGTTTCTAATTTGTATGATGTATAGATATGGAATGAATGAAATGAGTTGTTGATGATGTGTCGATGCACCATAGACTGTTTTGCGACATGCTAGGCTCTTCTTGTTTGAGCAGATTGATGTGGTCCTCATGGGGTTGTTTCGCTCGTTGCGGGGGGACCTAATTTTCCTGCAATGGCACGGGCTCGATGGGAGCCTCCAAAGGGAATAAGGTTAAGAGACTTTTGTGATGATCACCCATGGAGACCGCCTGTGAAGTAATGTTGTCGGACTCGAACGAGTCCCATGGCGCTATTGCATATGCTGACTCGTCTTTGGCGAGAGAGTCAGGCTCATCAGAATCTGGTGATTTTGAGATATGGAAGACCTCGTCATAAGGTAGCTCTACAACTAGGGGTTGATCCTCTGTGAGAGGAATTTCATGTAAGTTGGGCTTTTGGGGCCCCAAAATCTTGGTCTCTATCGATGCTAAGTGCTCTGGCAGCGCATTGCTTGTATCGGGGGATTTGAGCTCCTCCTCTTTGATTTGTTCTTGTTGCAGGTTGTGGGGAACTTGGGGCCTATGGAGGGGTGATAGGATAGCACCCCCCATGCCTTGGTATGGCATTTCATACCACTCTTCTTCTCGCTCAAGTTCCTCAGAGGCTTCTTGAAGAATTTTTGGGGGTGGCCCATGAACCTGGGTGGGTGCCTGAAGAATGCGCCCATCATTGGTCTTAGGATTGGCCTCCCGCTCAAGTCTAGGAGGCGTCGAAGGCAACGTTTGATAAGGTCATAGAGACCTGTCTTGCACCCAGTTGTGTCTCTCATAATGTTTTGTCTTATGCGTGTGAGGGGTTGGAGTCTTCACCTGCATAGTGTGTTGTAACAACTCATCCTCCCGGTGTCGAAGGCACTCTTGATTTAAAAGATATTGTTGCTCTAATTGTTGTTGTTCTAGCTCAAGTAGCGTGAGTTGCATCCGACGTGCAATATGCTTGGCAGATTCTAAGATAGTTGGTCCTACCGTCTCATGTCTAGAAGGCCTAGATGCCTCTCCTAGATATCTATCCCGGTCATGGTGATCCGATATCTCTATAGGCTGCCTCCCTTTTTTGGGGGTAGCGACATTCCCCCGAGGCTTTGGCCTCAGTAGGTGATCCTGATAGCTAGCAGTTGCGGAGGCGTATTGCTCCCACAATGTATATTGCGCTTGAGGAAGGTAAGGGTTTTCATCGTGCTCTCTTTCGTAAGTGAAAAAGGAATGGGTGGAGTTGGCTCACCCCGCCTGAGGAGCCTTGTGCTCTGGATTTGTCCTTGTAGTCCTGACAACTAGAGGGGGTGAAGGAGGGATAGTGTAATCATGTGGTTCCTCCCGTTGAACCCTATGTTGACCTAGTGCTTCATCACATGGTGACCACTCATAGCGAGCATCTAAGGGAGCTCTCCTACGGATGTACCCCTCATGGGAGGGTGTGTGCTAGGTGCTATGCTGAACAGGAGTGCCCCTAGAAGAGGTGCCCCTATAGTCCCTTTTCGTTAAGGTGTGTAGGGGACTGCCTTGTGTGTTAGGTCGCCAAGGTGGTATGACCAAATCTTGGGGACTATAACGGAGGCGACTCATGCCTCCTTGGACATTCCCCACAGCATCCGCCCGTGATTGGGCTTGGCTGCGAGTGAACACCATGACAATGTCTCTCTAAAAACCCTAAAATTTAAAATGAGTCAGATGGGGCCCAAAATTGGGGTGCGCATCCCTCTTACCATATATAAGCCATAAATAGAGTTTCAAGTCCTAACTCTAAATACATTAGGATATATTGACCTCCGAACAGCTCAAAAAGAGTAAAAAATTAGGTTATCAATTTTAAAACCTAATTTCGGGGCACTAGATGATGGAATTTGGCCCCGAAAATTGACTTTTTTGGACAAATAGGACTCTATAGAGTCATATTTGTTTAAAATTATCCCAACTAACTCCCTGTAAAATTTCACGTCAATCGGAGCTACGTTTGAGAAGTTATGGCCCCGACAAGATGCACTAAAATTTAGGAAAAAATATAAAATTTCCCATATTTTGTTCGATGGTCCTGCATCACTTATGGGCACCTTCAGGGTGCTTTTGGGTTGACCAAAGGGTTCATGGACACCTTTGGAGCATTTTGGGGTGACCAAACGATTGCGGGAATCCTTGGAGCTTTTGGAGCGAGTGACAAAATGCGTAGATTGTTATCTTTGTTTATGATTTTTCTGATTTTGTTTTTTTTTTTTTGTTACACTAAGTAGAAAAGAACATACACACACAAAGCAATGATTATCTCTTTTAAAGATTAATGGTGTGTCCTAAATCTGGTTTAGTGTGTTTTTGTTTGTTTTGTTTTTGAAAATTTTTGTGAAACGTTTAAATGCAATTATGAAGGCTCTTATGACTCCCAAAATGGTCGCCCCTTCAATATACCATTGTCGGACCGATATACCAACCTCTCTATATACCCGCCATTACGTGAGGGAGACTATAGGTACGTGAGAGCAGATGATACGTGGAACATAGGCGGTACGAAAGGGGAATCGCTTTGTTTATGACACCTACCATAGAAGACTTATCCTCATGCGCTAGGAATCACCCTAGCTACACTCGGTCAGCTTTCGTCAGGATTTACGTCTAGCAACAGTCACGATCGAGGTAATGGATGTAATATCTCAAGCCAAAGTGATAATGGAATCCACCTTTGGTCTTGCTCAAGGGTTGGGGTTTTACGACCAACTCCTTGTGTTTAAAATACCACGTGATGTGTGGGGTTCATTTTAATTTGCAAAAATTGAAACAGGCAAACGAAAAAGAAATCTTTCCCTAAGCCATACAAAACTAAAAACCAGAAAACAGAAAACAAAAATTTGACAGAAGCTTTAAAAAACCCCTACCTCTTCTCTACCCAACAGGATGTTTCTGATTTGCTCTAAAAAATGCACAGAACTATACTCGTCCCTGGGTGAGGCGAATATTAGAACAGTAATCGTTCTAGGGTGGGACGAATAGTTTATTCGTCCCAGGGTGAAACGAATACCAATTCTGTAATCGTCACTTGCAGAAATGAATAACAGTCCGATGATTGAAAATAGGTACTTGTAATCAAAACAAGCAATTTCAGATCAGTAATTTAACCTAAAAAAAAATAGAGGACAGAGGTCCCACCGTGATCGCCATTGAAAGCACAAGATTCCGAAAACAAAAAGGATAAACTAAAAATGCAATGTAAATGAAACTAAAATAACGCTTAAATCCTATGTTATTGAAAAATGCGTAAAAAGAAAGAACATGAACACAAGATATTAAAGCAATATAAAAATTGGCCCTTTTATTGATATGCTTTTCAAATTTGTGTTACAATGCGTCTCCTTCCTTTTTAGGGGATAGGAGCGTTAAATGTTGGTCTTTTACAACTTGTTTCAGAATTCCTTCTTCTGCGTGCCCACATCTAATATGGGCGAACCAAAACGTTGTCGTCGCTTGCGTTGGTAAAGGTAGATTCCTCGCTGCTCCTCCAATGTCGCAAATCTGCGTTCAAAGAAACAAACAAAGAATCAGTAGCACCTGTGTATGAAAAAGAAAAGATGAATCTAACGATGGTTAAAATGAGTCTAAATAAAATAAAAACTTGACAAAAGCATAAACATAAAACTAGCTAAATACAACAAAAGAAATAAAGCGGAGGGTGCCCGAAGGCAAACCACCCGCGGGTGGAACTTTGCTTCGACACCAATCTTCTTAGGATGGGTCCGAAACCTGATGTGATGTGTTGTCGGCAAATTGGTAGGATATTGTGGTCAAAAAAATCGGGGTTGGTTCTTGATTCGTGCCTTCAAAAGTCACCCAATAACCTCTCAATCGATTAAGAGATTATGGATGTTGAAAACACAAATCGCAAATAAATGAATTAGCAGCACTTCGTCGCTCAAAATGCTTCTTCTTTGTCCATCTTTTGGGTGAGGAAACTCACCATTTTACAGACCCAAGGGGTCTCTTTGAATTAACATGCAAAAGTGTTTCTTTGCATGAATGCTTTTTGTGTGAAGAGAAGACTTCTTCTTGATCAAGGGCTTCTTAACTGCCTCTGTGCATGTCTTTGTATGCTTAGAAAAGCTCACTTGCACTCCCATGCAATGAAGGGATAGCTAAGTGGCAAATCTGAGTTGTCTTAAAAAGCTCACTCCCATTCCCATGTAGTGAAGGGAGAGTCAATTGGTAGATAAGAGTTGTCAAAAGAACTCACTAGCACTCCTATGCCATGCAAGAAAAGCTAAGTGGCAGTTCTGAGTTGTCATGCGTCGAGGTCTGACTTTTTGCTGGTCAAACCTGATATTCGTTCCACCCAGGAGCGAGCGCGAATTGAAAATCCGTATTCGTCCCTGGGTGAGACGAATATGGGGCAGAGTGCCTAAAAGGTGCCAAAATGGTGTCTAATCTTCTAAAGCTGTTGTGTGAGTGGTTAGAACCACTGTTTTAACCTCTGGGGCTGCCCTAGGGGCTATTTGTGTCAATACGATCAGCGCTTGTTGTCACATAATCGGATTGGTGCTGTTTTGGTGTCTACAGAAAGAATTTGTTGTTATGGTGGCTAAGGCCAATGACATTAGTGAGAGGTGGAATCAATGATTAGGATCCTTGAGGCCTATGAGTCATCTTTGTATGGTTGAAGATCTTTCATCTATTGATCCACCTAGTGGGGTTTATGAGGGATATATGTTGGAGGAAAATCATCGCAAGTCCATTCCTAAATGGATAACTTATTGTGCCTCTTAGTCATTGGAGATTATTCATAATAATATATGTGGACCTATAGTAGATCATTTTCTCTATCAAAGAATTAAGTACTTTCTCATTTTTATTTATGATTTTTCTAGTTTCTTAAGGATTTACACCATCTATCTAAAGACAAAGCCCTTGAGAATTTTGAGCTTTGAAGGTATTTGCAAAGAATCAAAATGGAAAGCATATCAAATATGGTAGCAAGAGTATAATAGTAATATATTTGAGAAGTTTCTTTCATCTCATAGAATTACTCGACAATAGTATATTTACCACACTCCTCAATAGAATAGGGTAATGGAGTCAAAGAATAGAAGCATTTTGGATATAGTTTGTTGTATGATGCATGTAAATCATGTAGAATAAATGTTAAGGTCTCCCATGAAATTGACACTTTGATTTAGAATGTGAAACTCCTCACTTTTGATGGTTACCTTACATATTTTGAACAAGCTTGTTATTGCATACAATCTTTGTTATGAGAGTAGTTATATTATGATATAGGGGAAGTATCTTCTCATAGCAAGGATAATACATTAGAGCCATCCACATAGAATGATAAAGAGAAGCACATGAATTATGCTATATTTAATTTTGACCTTGTATTTGGTATTCAATAAATTATTTTATATATCATTAACTTTTGACCATATAAATTATACTTTGCAATTTTACAATATTTTTAAAATAATACATTGCAAATGTCTTGTTTTTATCTCTTTACTCAATCAACTTCTTTTCTGAGTGCTAGTGCAGGCCTTAACTCTCTTTAGTTCCTTTTTTACTCGAGATTTTGTGGAAAACTTAGTAAAAAAATAATAATATAACTCAAAATTGTTATTTTATAAATTTCGATATAATATAATTAATGATAATTACATAAAATCAATTGATTAGAAAGTGGACTTTGAAAGTGAACCCAAATCTTCCCCTAACTACCAAAATATCATTTGTTGAAATATCATTTTAATATGATCATTATTCAAGATGGATGAAGCTAATTTCAATCCTAGTTAATTAATCAAAATAATAATATATAAAACTATAATCTAATTTAATATTATATTAAAATCAACAATATATAAAATTAATACACCAAATTCTAATTCATAAATAAACTTTTTTTTTTTGTTAAGTAGTGTTTGTATTTACAGGTTTTAACTAGGATCTCAAAATCTGATTACATAAGAGTTGGTAATAACATGCCGAGAATAAGCCATTACAACAAAATTCTGGGCCCAAGGCACCAATACCCTGAAAATGAAAAACAAACAGAAATCCCGCCCAACGGGAGCAGGTAAATTTGAATAATCCCGCCCAGCGGGAACAAGTAAATTTGAATAATCCCGCCTAGCGGGAAACCACCAATTTCGAAGGAAGATAAGTTTGAAGACCCCGCCCAGCGGGGAGCAGCTGAAAACCGCCATCGTGTAAATCCCACCCAGCAGGAAGCAGCAAAACACCATTATAATATAAATCCCGCCTAGCGGGAAGCAGTCGAAAAACCACAAAAAAGTGAATCCCGCCCGGGAAGCAGCAGAAATCCATCCCAGTGTAGATCCCGCCCAATAAAAGCAAGCAAAAACCTCTACCAAGTGAATCCCGCCTCCCGAGAAAACCAGCAGGAAATGAGAAAAACCCGCCCAGCGGGAAACCCAACGGTTTTGGAGAATCCCGCCCCGCGGGAAACCATCCCGCCCAACGGGAAACCATCCTGCCCAAAAAAAGGGGGAATCCCACCTAGTAGGAAGCAACTGAAAACTAGCAAAGAGGAGATCTCGCCCATCGGGAAGCAGCCAGAAAGCACCACCAAGAGAATCCCGCCCCAGGACAACCAGCAGGAAAAGACAACAGGTTAAGGGACCAGGGATACAGGGACTGGGGATCCCAGGCATGAAGAGGTAACAGCCACAAAGATGGGATCCCTGGGAGCCTAACCTGGGAGATCCAGGGTCTGCATGCATAGATCAGATCCCCCCAAGATTTGAAAAATTCAGCAGAACCCAGAGAACCCCAACAAGCGAGGGCCAAGAATCCCATCCTTGCACAGGAGAAACTTTAGGGAACTGGGACTGAGGCTGGGAACAACCCAGGCAGAGAAAAATCCCCCCCCCCAAGGCCAAACAAATGCCCAAGGTGTCCACCAAAGAGCAGAACCAACAAGAAGGAGCCTCCAAGCGGGAAATCGAAGAGGGTCCTCCCCACAGGGACGGTACCAACAACAGCCACAGGATCCCAGAGAGGATTCACTAGCAAAAGGGGAAAGAGGCCCCCCCAAACCACCCCCAAAGCAGTAAGGACCTCAAAGGAAACCCCAGGAAGCCGTCAAAAACCCAACCAATCACCCCCACCACCCAGAGAACCGCAGGGAACCAGATCCACGCAAAAAACTTGCAGAAAACCCCAGGGGGAAGCTTGAGGGAAAAAAAGGGAAGGGATCCCGAAAACAACAAGGAACCCTGGGAAGCACCAGGCCAAAAACTCAAACAAGGGAACCCTGACCGACTGGGAGAGGTGCAAAAAGAGGAGAAGGATCTCCCTCAAGGAGATCATCTGCAACAAACAATCCCAGGGAGGGATGACCTGGGAAGAGCCAGGGACTAGGCAGGAACCAGGGGAGGGGGAGCAGGGAAGGGATCGGGACCCTCCCCTCTCTACTTTTTTTCCCTCATCCTTCCTCTCATTCATAAATAGACTTTAATGATAGTTATAAACTAAAATTTATAATAACTTATTAAAATAAATTATAACATATAAATCAAAATAAATGAAAATACAAGATAATTTTTACTAAGATTTATAAAATAAAGCTACAAAATGAATTACTTTCAAATTAATATACTTAAAACTATAACTATGGGATATGCATCATGGAAGTTTACTATTGGAAGAAATTATTTGTATGCCTAAAGTTAAAAGTTTTCAGCCTCCTTTAGAAAAGGAAATGTAGTAGATTGAACAATGCTATAATAAAGGAAATGTAGTAGATTAAACAATACTATAAGATGTATGTAATGTTCTTTATTTTTTTTCCTCTTCTTCCAGGGAATGGTTATTTGTATTCTAGGACTATCAAGTCTAAAATTGACAGTTAGAGTCAATTTGTGTAGTGAGTTAAATCAACTTTCAGGAGACAGAAATTTCCACTTCCCAATAGACTTTCAGTGACCTGGCTAGAACAACTCTTGTATGCCACAAAATAATTAAATTTCAATTCAATTTTATGTTTCCTAATGCTCTACTATTTCACAGACATGTATCCAACTGCTATAATATTTTAGAGGCTAGAAGTGCTTGGCTAGCTAAGGTTGTGATTTAAAAAAAAAAAAAAAAAACAAAATGCAGAGTAAAAGGTAACATCTTGGTGAATTGACTCTTTTTGAAGAGTTGTTAGAATGAGACCGGAAAAACATAGGACCTTTTGAAGTAGACAATGGAGGTTGCAAAAGCTAAATATCATGATAACCCCTCTATTAGGGTGCCTCACACAATGTCTGATAATATGCTCTACATCAGCTTCCACAATATCAATCGATATTTACCATTAAACATATATGAAATAACAGGACTTAAATGAGATAAATCCAATCATAAAACAAAGACTATTAATCCACAAAACTGGATCAGAATATATGGACTTCCAAACAACATTTAGCTTCAAATGGAACCAGAAGATGATTTAAAAGAGACCATTACATCATGCATAGTACAAAATTACAAATACCTGTCCCAAACAAATACATTTCTATACAGAAATCTAAATGTGAGCTTGCCAGCAAAACATAGTAGATCTCCATTCTACTGACAAGCTAGATGTCTATTACCATCTCTTTCCCAGAGATAAATGCAAACCAAAAAATCACTTTTTTTTCACATATTACAAAGCTTGTTAAGTCAAATTCAATAGATAAATAGCAGCATTTGCATTACTGTAACAGCAATGCAAAGATCTCCTTATTCCTTTTGACATCACGTCCCATATGAAGAATATGTCTTTGACAAGGACCAGTTGCTTGTCTGCCTTCCCTATGCTGAGAGCTTACTTGTTCAGCTCAGTTCCCACAGGCCTCTTGTATGTGTACCAATGTGCGATAACAATATAAGCCAAAAAGTTCAAAACACTGAGAATGGCCAGAAGCCAAAAGAAGTAATCAATATGCCCGTAGTTCAGGTTATCAGGAATCCATCCCATCTTCCCATGCTTTGTTGTAACATCACTAACAATTGTGACGAGCAGGCTGCTTAAGTAATTCCCTAGTGCCACAGTAGTCAGTGAAAGTGCACTCATAAAACTTCTCATAGCATCAGGTGCTTGGTCATAGAAGAATTCTAGTTGTCCAATAAAGGTGAAAACTTCGGAAGCACCTATTAAGAAATACTGAGGAACCTGCCAAAAAATGCTCATGGGCATATGTTTCAGTTCATAGTAGTTATGCTTCTTGACCAAGTCAAGTCTCTTGATCTCAACAATTGCTGCAACTACCATGGAAAAAATAGAAATGACCAAGCCAATCCCCATTCGTTGCAGTTGTGTAAAGCCCCTTTGATGCCCAGTAAATTTTCGTGCAATCGGAACAATGAGACGATCATATACTGGCACCCAGAATATGACACTCAGAGTATCAAATATAGACAATGATGCTGGTGGGATTTTGAAACGGGGACCAATTTTGATATGCATAAGATCTCCTTGTTCCACAAAGAGTGTACCCATTTGACTGTAAACAGTGGCAAATATAATTCCAGTGGCCCAAATTGGAAGAAGACGAATGACTGATTTGAGCTCTTCTACTTGAGTTACGGTGCAGAGTCTCCATGGGTTAATGAAACCTGCTTCAATTTTATCATTATCAGTCTCTACTGCAGCTTTGTCGAGAAACCTGCACCAACAAAGATTCTGTTAGATGCCATCGTCATGATTAATCAATACAAACAGTTTCCAAAACAACTCACTTTCCAACTGCAATATAGACTGTTTGCACTTGCAAATAGCTGAAGATAAAAAAGTTAATAAAAATGCTAAAATCCAAACAAATATTGGGAGCAGAAATGTTAAATATGGTAAGTGGAAAGCAAATATGTAGTGCCTCTGAGAAATGTCTATAGAGAACAGCAGACTCATAACACCTCTAATAAGAGGTAGGTGTAAGTAGCTCAAATGAACCTTATTGTATCTTATTGAAAGGAATACATAACACTTGCAAAACAAAATAAGAGGTCATGGCCTACATAAACTAATACCTAATCATGGAAGAATCAAAGAATTATTATTATTATTTTTAGTCAAAAGATTGTAAACATAACCTTAGTGTGTAATGACTATCACTCTAGTTAAGTGCCCAGCTCTTGCATGCTATGGAGCTGATCCATGCAGTTTTCTAAAAGTTTGATATGAATAAATTAATGGCATCTGATTTGGGCAGGGACGTAAAAGCACCTCTGAAAATAAGATAGACACTTCTGCGGTATACCTTAAAATATTCAATAATGTCCTTTAATATTGTAATAGGAAGGCTGGTGAAAAGAGATACACATCACTTCAAAATTTCAAAAATTATTGCTTTCACCTAGAGTTCAGTGACGACTTAATATGCTAATGTATATGCATTTAAATTTTCCTGGTTCTTTAAAAAGGGGATTACTTTTCTAGAGTTTTCTGGAGTTGGCATCAGTTTTTCAACGCTTTTAGAATATTGGTTTTGGGTCATTTGTTCACTTGATCTGACGCTTAAACTGAATTTACTTTTCTCGCTCAATTTAAGCAGTTTACCAAAATGAACAATGCACTAAATCCGACACTTAAAACTGGATTTACTTTTATAACCCTATATAAGCAGCCTACAAGAATTAACAGCCTAGATAGAGTACGTCTCTTAGCAAAAGCAAATTTACTGGAAGTTGAGTCTGAGCATGCTTAGCACTAACAAAGCTAAAGAAGAAGACAACCAACTTACTTTCCACTAAAATAGTGAAAATGAGAGGCACACTTATACTGCATTCTCACAATACCCTATTGTAATCAAGGCATAAGCTTCTTTGGCATCTCCTCAGTCAAAATTGTTGTCTGATATCAAACTACAACCCCTGTTACTGAACCCATAATAATTTCTTTCACTGAGAAGGTTGGTTTAAGGTACTAGTCAAATGGTATAAAAGAAACATAAAATAGCTAATCAAAAAACCTTTTTTTACAGAAAATATTACATGTAGTATGCATATGTTGTCCAGTTTAAAGTAATGTTAATATTATTTTATAATCGAAGCATTTCTCCAACAAATATAAATAAATTTTAAGGAAACTTTATAGTAATCTTACAGCAATCCATTGGTATGATCAAGTTTCCTACTTCCTTCGATGGCAGATTCCTTATCTGGAACTTCATACAGCAAAGACTTATCACGTGGAACTCTATAAGCCCATTTTCGAGAAGAAGCAACTATGACCTGGGCTATCCGGGTCAAAGGACTACCTCCTGGCTTTTGATGTCTGTACAATGGGGTGCCTATAAAGAAGCTAATTATTGCTATCCCCATAGCCACAGCAGGAATTCCAAAACCCCATCCCCAGCCAACGTTATCTTGGATCCAAACAAGAACACTGCTAGATACAAGTGCACCAATGTTTATCGAAAAATAAAACCAATTGAAAAATGAGCTTTTTTTCTTCTTTTCTACATCATGCATCTCATCGAATTGGTCTGCTCCAAATGATGATACACATGGCTTGATACCACCAGTTCCCAGTGCAATAATATAAAGTGATAAGAAAAAAACGCCTGTTTGGGATGTTGATGCATGGCAGTCAGCATCTTTATTGTGGAAACAAGCAGGCTTTAGTCCAGGCACAGATGCAGATACAGTCAACAAGACCATTCCCTGAAAAGAAACAAAAACATGTTTAGCAAATGTACACTTCACATTTTAGATTGAATTCATAACACAGTGTAGTTCAATGGATGTCCAATTAATAAATAGAAAATACAGTTTAAAAACAAACAATACTTACAATAAAATAGATAAAAGAGAAAATAGCAATTATCTTATATCGTCCAAAATATGAATCGGCCATAAAAGCCCCAATTAGAGGTGTTATGTAACATGTTCCAGCCCAATTGTTGACATTCTTGGCTGCCTTAGCATTGCCTTGATTCAAACCCTTAATTAAATAGTTCACCATATTTGTATTGATCCCGTAGTATGCCAATCTCTCACAGCATTCATTTCCTACATCACAAATATGTTGTTAGCTTCTAATCTATGATATCCCAATTGCTGGTATCTGAAATGACAATGTGCACAAATATCTGGATGCTAACTTTTTATTGAACAAGATTATATGATGTATACCCAATATAAAAGGGGCAGCCTTCCAGCCCCCTGATTTTTTTCTGTTTGCTGGGTTTCCATGAAAATCCACAGAGCCATCCTTGGTATATTCATCCTCTGGATACACTGTAGTGGCCCCACTATTTTTCTCCTCAGTTTTAACCTGCAAAGTCAATATCTATCAAATACTGACAAAGAATGAATGGGAGAAAACCAACATCCATTTAGCATTATTGTATCCACGCTCTTTTAAAATAATTATGAAGAGACAGTATTACAACATTTAAACAAGATAAAAAACTTTTCACAAATATCTATGATTCATCTCATGTTCAGTTCGTTCAATACATCAAAAATAAGAACGTACTATTTGGAATTAACTCCAACAGAATCTTTTTAAATGTTGGTGCTGATTAGAACTTTGTTATATTAAAATTTTTGAAAACAGAAATTTGAACGTGTGAGGAAGTTTATTAACATCATTTTCTTGTAAAGGGTATGGCACAACACGAAGTAACTAAAGATTACGGCTAAAAAAAGCATTTCAAGCCTTAAAGGCAACAGAATAAAGGTGCAAATTATGGCTAAGAAAAGCATTTCATGCCTTAAAGGCAACAAAATAAAGGTGCAAATTATGGCTAAGAAAAGCATGTCAACCCTTTAAAGCAACAGAATAAAGGCACAATAACAGTGATTGTTCAAGAAATTGTAAACTTGGCACCATCCATTGTGATTGTTCAAGAAATTGTAAACATGTCTTGGCACCATCCATTGTGATTGTTCAGGAAATTGTAAACATGTTTTGGCACCATCCATTCATTTTGGTAGCATCAATTGCAGTATAAGGAAAATTCTAATTTGCCTTTATAGATATATTTAGAGAAGGGCAATATAGAAAACATTCTATTCAAATCAAATCCTGGTTTTGAAGTGCAGAGAAAGACCTCCAAAGTTTCTCAGCAACCTTCCCCCATCCCTTGTTGATCTTATACCACCCCGTTGTTAATGATTTGACATGAGGAGGATCACCAGCAACCTTCCCCCATCCCTTGTTGATCTTATACCACCCCGTTGTTAATGATTTGACATAAAGAGGATCACCGGTCGCTTGAGATTCGTATCGTTGTCGATCTAACATGCACTCAGCGGATTCAGATCAGACTACACCTTTGCAATAAGCATGCCCCCAAGGTTTGAACTTAAGTCTCTTATTGGTAAGTGTTTGGCCAAACAGACAATTACCAATTCACCTACCCTTGGAGGTTTTCTTATAAGTATACACAAGTTTTTATGAGGGGTCCCGATCCCCTCATATTGAATGAGGTTTGAACCTTGAACCTTTCAAAGAGAAGCCAAAACCTTTATCACTGCAATAAGCTTGCAGTTGGTGTGTCGTTGGATTTTTATTCAAGCTATTCAAAGTTCAAATCATTGGGAAAGAGGCCCCATTGTACCCCAAGGAGTCTGGCCCACAATTGTGCCACCCGTTGTCTATTACATTACATATGTTTTAATTGATGTTTACATTATTATAAAAAGTATATCAAATAAAATTTTAAAAAAAATTATAAGATGTTTTTGTTTGATATGTTAAAATTTTAAATCCAAAGATAGTCATTAAAGAGATGTATGTCTAACTCAACTTCAAAGGTGATGGAGGAGCTCTAGTAGCATTTGATCATTGTTAATCATTATGTCAGCCTTCAACTAAATGGATCCAAGGTATTCATTCCTTTAGATTTTCTTATTATTTTTTATATTTTAAGTGACATGTAAATATTTAGAGAAGGTCATTTGGACCTCTTAAATTTGTTCTTCTAAGATGTCGTTCTAAAAAATAAAGGATAAACAATCATTTCTACAAGAAGAATCCATTAAAAAAGATAGGCTCAAGTGACTAAAAACCTACTTTACAAAAATCCCACATGCATGGTTGCAACTAATAATTGTATGGTCCTCAAATTGGATTGTGAAAAACTAGTAGGGAATATTGAAAGAATAAAAAATAACCTTTATCTATTGGTTCCTAGGTATCCAACTCTCTATTAGGGATTCGTAAGAGTGGGAGGCTAGAAGAAAATTAACAAAAGAATTTTATGAAATAACCATCTATCCCAAAGGATACTTCATTGTCACCTTTACTAATGAGAATGACAAAGACAACTATATATTGAGTAAATTCTTCAAAAAATTACAAGATGTTTTGGTGTGATATGTTGAAATTTTAAATGCAAAGATAGTCATTAAAGAGATGCATGTTTAATCCAATTACAAAGGTGATGGATGAGCTATACTAAAATTTAATCATTGTTGATTTATATTTTGAGTCTTCTATTGAATGGATCCAAAGTACTCATTCCTTTATATTTTCTTATTTATATTTTGATATTTTACGTGAAGGTTTAGAGAGGGCCATTTGGCCCCCTCAAATCAGTCTTTTTATGGTGACCTTAAAAAAAAAGGATAGCCCTCATTTCTACAAGGAGAATCCATGAAAAATAGATAGGCTCAATTGACTAAGAACCCGATTTACAAGAATCCCACATGCATGGTTGTAACTAATAATAGTCTAATCCTCAAATTGGATTGAGAGAAACTAGTAGGGAATATTGAAAGATTGAAAAATTCAACCCTTATCTATTGGTTTATTGGTATCAAACTCTCTATTATGGATTTGTAAGAGTGAGAGATAGGAAGACAATTAACAAAAGGAACCTATGAAATAAGCATCTATCCCAAAGGGTACTTCATTATCAACTTTACTAATGAGAATGACAAATACATGACCTTTTAGGATGGTCCATGAATTTTTTGCAATGTAGGACTTATTACGAAATTCTAGCATATAGGATTCCATTCTATAGAGGAAATGCCTAATAGAGCATTGGTGTGAAGTTATTCATTTGAAGTGACATTAGTATATTGTGCTCTTCTACATTTGGATCTATTGTCAACCTCATAGGTTGCTACATTAATAAGAACAAAATCACAAAATTAAAAACTATGAAAATTTTGCATAAATCTTAGTTAATTTGAATTTGGATAAACCCTTTGTCTAAATGAATCACTCTCAATATTGATGGTTTGGTTTGGGAGCAACATATTGACTATGAAAATGTTCCATTTTTTTATCACTTTTGTCACAAATATGGGCATCTATTTAGGAATTATCCTAGGAATTCAAAGAAAAATTAGTCTAAGGACCTATATAGTAGTGGGGATTATCCAAATTTTAAGATTTTGAAAAAAAAAAAAGAACAAGGGGGAATGTTTCACTCAATGATTCTAGAATAGCTAACAATTTTCAAGAATTGAGCTGATTAGAGGAGGAAGAAGAGGTTCCAAAAACTCAAAATGAAGACATAGCAAAAGAAAAGGAAGAGACCCCTATGGTGGAAGATTATATGCATAAGAAAAATATAGAGGATATATTCAAAGACAAATAAGCAAAATGAAGACCTAGAAATGTTAAATAAATAGAAGAAAATTATTGTAAGATGAATAGCTATAGCTAGAACTAGAATAAAAACATATATCTCTTGAGACTAGAAATGAAGAATTGTATATAGGGTCAATCTAAAGGACATCATCACACTCTAGCCTCAAGCAAATAGGTGATATTGGAATGGGGAAGGGACAAATGAGATTGAAACATGTCAAAATACAAAAAGAAGCACTTGTGGAGGTAGTAGTAGGATCATAATGTCAACTTGAAAAATTGTGACCAAGCAAAAAATTGCCTTGATAAAGATTCTCTCCTAGAATATTAGGAGGGTTTGGCAGCCCCTGCAGAAAAATTTGCTCAATAGATTATAAAAATTTATAACCTAGACATGTTGTTGGTAGTGATAGAAATATTAAGGAGGTATCTACCTTATATTTGGAATGGAGTAAATGCACTACGGATATCAACAATAGGTTCAACAAAATAATTAATGATCTACTAGAATCCCATATAGGAGAACTAAAAATAAATTTCATCTTTTAACAATTACATAATTTTTAAAACCAAAAACTTAAATTCCCTCATAATTTTTAGTCTCATAAATTTCCATGGTCCTCACACAAAGGAACAAAATAGAATCTAGAACAAAAATATCTTTAAAGATATATTTCAAGAAAAATATTATTAGAATTTCAAATGAATGAAATTTAGTCCTTCATACATGATCATAGAGTTGTTTAAATTTACAATATTTTTCAAAAATCTTCCAAAACATGCATTCACCAAAATTGTATGCCAAAAAGAAGAAAAGGTGATTTAAGAGATAGCAATAAGAAACAAAGGGAGACAAGAAGAAGAAGTATAAGATGGGTGCCCATAGGCATTTTAATATATCACTTTTTATTCGCACTTATAATACAAACAAATCCTCATTGAGGGGTATTTATAGTGATACCAAAACCCCAATGAGAGGTTAGTCTTAGGTTGACATGAACTTGACCTTCAAGTTAACCTTATAATAAAATAAGAATAAATTGCCCTTTTAAGTGAGGTTATTGGTGGATTAACCAATACCAACAAGGGTGAAATATAAAATGGCCCCTTAGTTTTATATGAACATACTCATAGGCTTATATAAATGAGGAATTCTATAGGCTTACATAATCACATGCTCATAGGCTACATAAATGGTGCTCATAAGCACCTCATCACACTTTTGACCTTGGCCTAAACAAGATCAGATTACACAAATTTCAACACCCCTCATAATCTAAGTTGAGAGGGCCAAGAAGAGAAGGCATTAGAGGTAACACCTCCCCCAATAATGGATGCTCTAGTGGGCCTTCAATGTTCCTCCTTCATCCTCATCTTCATCATAAAAAATCTTGTGTCCAACCCTCAAGAATTCTATCTCAATATTCTTCAACCTTGTAATGCAATTCTTGATGGAGTGTCCTTCCCTTTTACAATACTCACAAATGTTTGACTTCTTTGAAACCTTAGACTTGTCCTTCAACACATAAGCCTTAGATTACATTGACTTGAAGTCTTTTGGATGATCTTGTGTATGAGAAATAGCTCCATAATTCTTCATTGCCACTTCATAATGGATTAGAAGCTTGAAAAGTCCTTCAAGAGAGATGGGTTGTGGCTCTTTGATAGTCATAGCATTCACATAAAGAAATGAGTCAATTGTATAAAAAGGAGGAGAATGGAAGTAATATATTTGACATACTCTTCATCACTCTTTATCTTATCTCCTATCATAGCTAGATCAAATTTTAGAGATTTGAAGTGAGATATATAGTCTTCAACATTATTGAAATCTAAAATTTTGAGATTGGAAAGCTCTATCTCTATTTTGTTAACTTCATTAGCACTTACTTTTCCATAGAGATCTTTCAAATTAAGTCCATATGTCAACAGTATCAATCTTCTCTCTGATGTGGAAAAGTACATCTAGTCCCACTAATATAAAGAATAGTTGAAGAGCTTTCTCTTTTCTCTTCTTGAGTTCATGATTATTTAGAACTTTTTATCTTGTTATTGAAGATGAACCAAAGGCTATGGCTAGAAGGTCACTAGTTCAAAACTTGATGATACCCCTTTTTTGGTATATAAACCTTGCTTTATGCGCTTCAATAGGCTCTCCTTGTTTTGGTCTCATCCCCATCGATAATGTAGTGGTTGGGTTGCTTTCTTGCAAGGCCCTAGTTAGTGGTTTGATTCCCTATGAAGCAAATTTTGAGCTACTTTATCACTACATTAAATAATATACATGTCTTAAGGAGAAAGGAGGGCTTTCAGACTCAATGTATTGAGTGGCACAATGCTTGGTTTGCTTACTAGCAGAGAAAAGATCTTGAGTTTGCCTTAGCACAAGTACAATTTTTGGTTACAAGGTGTTTTAGTTCATACAACATGTTTAAATTAGCTTTTCTCCTATATAGTTTCAAAGCAAGCGCATGGAACTTTGGTAAGATTGTCTATCATCTTAGGTAAGGTCTTGGGTTCAATCCCCATCAACTCCAAACCCACATAAAACCAGTTGTTTTATATTTATATGAGAATGATTAATCCACCAATTACTTTCAATCAAGTGTCAAAATCTAATTCATTAGTGAAAGAGTGCATAATCTAATGTAGTGGTGCTAAGTGGTAATTCTTGATTTGACAAAAAAACTATAGGTTTGGCATTTAATATTTTTATTGATTTGAGAGCTAATTTAACCAAATCTTCTAAAGACCATAATGTTTACATACGAAAGCATTTGGAGCCTATTTTTTAGATTGCACTCTTTTTTAAGCTCTAGGCATTGGTGACATTAGTTTACAAACTTGTTATAGACCTATTTAAGGTTTTTGTGTACAATAAATTTCCTAGGGTATGTTACTTGCCTCAATGAGCAAAATTAAAGCACTTGGTTAGTGAAAATGGAAAGAATACTCAAAATGGCAAGATAAGAATATTTGCCACTCCCTTCCTGCACAAATTGTAGGCCAAGCAAATCCCTTTTAACCTAGAGAAGATGTTAAAAAGCATAGAAAAATACAGTAGGTTTTGAACTCGATACCTCCTAGATAGGAACACATGAACAAACCATTACATCCACCATGTTCACATTACCACACCTATGACATCAAGTGATGTAAGTCACATAAATTATCATATGGGGCACAAAGAAAGAGCTCATGCATAGATGAACTCGCTTGTTAATCTAGAAAACAAGAGGCAGGAAGAATTTGAAATTTAAATTTTTTAAAAATTTAAGAACTTGAATGTGATGCCAAAATTGATGGCAAAAATCTCTTGTGCTGAATGAGTGATGTAGCTTCGAAATTAGCTTTGATACCATATTCAAATTTACAATATTTTCGAGAAATATTCCAAAACATGCATTCACCATGATCGTATGGAAAAAATAAGAAAAGGTGATTTAAAAGATAACATTAAGAAACAAAGTAATGAAACGAAGGGAGATGACAAGAAAAAGTGAAAGGTGGGTACCCATGGGCACCCTAATATATCACATTTTTTTCACACTTATAATACAAATAGACCCTCATTGAGGGGTGATTATAGTGATATCAAATCCCCAATGAGAGGTTAACCTTAGGCCAATATAAACTTGACCTTGATGTTAAATTTATAATAAAATAATAATTAATTACCTTTTAAGTGAGATTATTTGTAAGGTAGATTAACCAATACCACTAATGGTGAAATATGAAAGGGGCCTGTAAGCATACATGAACATGCCTGTAGGCTTACATAAATGAGTAATGCTCATAATATTACATAAACACATGCTTGTAGGCTACATAAATGTCACTTATAAGCACCTCATCACACTTTTGGCCTTGGCTTAAACAAGATTCGATTACATAAATTTTAATGGGAGCTTTGACTAATATAATGAAATAGGAAGAAGCACTTCTTCTTAACGATATATAAGAAAGAAAAAAATATTTTAAAGACAAAAGTGGAGGATCAAATGACTAGAAGAAGATGATAAAAACACCAATTTTTTTCACAAAATAACTATATCAAGAGATCATGGAATAAATTAAGATCTTAATGAATACAAAGGGATGCATAATTAAAGGTTGGGAAAAAACAAACAAAATTATTATCAACTATTTAAAATAAATCCTAATTGATTAAGGGGAGACATATGAAGAAGCACAAGATAAGATTTTAATGGAAATTCATAATTTAGTTTTGAGTTCATAGAAGGAATAGTTAATGAGTAAAATAAAGGAAGCAAAAGTGGAGGTAATTTTTACAATGAATGGTGATAATATTGGTGGCCCTAATGGCTTGCCAATGAGTTTCTTCTAAAGGTTCTAGAACCACTTCAAGCATGATCTTACAAAAGTAGTAGAAGAATCAAGATCTATAAAAGTATTCTCATGTCAATCAATACAACCTTCCTAGACTTAATACCCATGGAAAGTGATGTGATCGTAGCTCTTCAAAAATTCCATGCTATAACTAACTCTATGTAATGTTTTATATAAGATCATCTCTAAGGTAGAACCAAATAATCTTAAAAACTACTCCCTAAGCTGATTTTGGAGGAGCAAGAAGGCTTTGTCAAAAATATATAGATAATAGATGACATCACCAATAGACATGAGGCTTTATTTCACTTTCATGCAATAGACAAAAAGGTATGCTAATCAAACTAGATATTTTGAAGGCTTATGATAGGGTATTTGATCCTTTTTTAATTTTTTTTTGAGTAATACTTATTATACACATCCACCATGGGGATTGAACCTAGGTCTATTTGATTCTTTTTTAAAACGGTGTTATAGAGATTTGTTTTTTATAGGTCTAGAGGAAATGAAAAGCGGTGTTATGTGTTCATTCTCGTCATTCTCAATCCTTGTTAATGGATCTCTGATAGATTTTTTAAGATCAAGTAGAGGACTCATACAATGTGACCCTATTTCTCCTCACCTCTATATTATCATGGATGAAATGTTGGGAAGCATTTTATTGAAAGCACATTCAAAAGGAATCCTTAAAGGCATCAAATCAATGCGAAGCCTAGATCCGATTCATCACTAGTTTTTGGATGATAACATGTTAGTAGGTACACCTTCGTTATCTAAGATATAAGGACTATTGAGGGTATTCTATTAAAATATAAGTTTGATCTACATTGTGTGGGCCTAGGGCAATGACATGAAGGACAACTCTCCTTAACTGGCTGGTGGTATCAATTGAGTTTTGACACAAAGTAGTGCTATGAAATAAGGCACCAATGATGTGATTGCTCTATGAAGGAAGACAAAAATACTCTTTTAGAAAGTACTTGATTGTGTATTAAATACTATGATGACAAGAAGTAGTTGCTTATGCATTGAGGCATTAATGCCAATGCTATCTAGCAAATGAGTGAGACTCCTTAGGATGGGTGCTAGGATAAGACTACACATGGTCATAACTCATGGGACTATTACATGGTGTGTTAAGATTTGTGCTAACAAAACTATAGATGAGACATTTTGGCAAAATACACTAAACTCAATACAAATATAATAGAATGTTTACATTCAGAGACAGACACAAACAAAAGTGATAATTATAATTTTATAAGAAAATGATACAATAAATCTCTATGAAGGAAATAAAGAGAGATGTCCTAATATGTAAGATAAATTCATAAGGAATGCAAGTCAGATCCTTATATAGAAATATGGTGAAATGGGTCATATTTATGATAAAGAATGTTCTGGCACCAGTTAGATCCTTGTGTAGATATGTAGTGGAATAGGTTGCATATTTGACATTTGAATGCAACTATTGTTTTCACTAGTGAGATGTGGATTGGTGTGGATTGTGTTATATTAGCTTCTACTTTTTCCTTCTTCTTCTTCTACTTCTTATGTGTTATGTTTAGAACAATACTTTATGCAAGTAGATGTAACAAAATAGGAAAGGGCAACATTAAAATATGGAACGATTCTTCTTCCAACTACAATTGATGGTTCTAAGACTAGTGAAATGTTTCACCTCCTAATTGTTGTTGATGGTTATAATTGTTTGATATTATCTACTAGCCTCTCAGGTCAAGGTGATACTAACACAACAATTATATAAATTTTGGTACTATCTTTGCCAATGTTGACCCATGGTAGTTTAATGCCAAAAAATGTTAGGAACTTAAATTAATTTTGAAATATTTGGTATGTTTCAATCTGGAAAAATTTGGAGTGATAAAATTAGGTAGAGCACATCCTACAGTTTCTAAAAAGTGGTCATATGTGTATCTCATGTTGGCACTAATATTGAAGAATGACAATGGGTGGCTTCTTCCATGTACACATGGTGTTACCTGTTGCACTTAGATCAAAGTCGGTGTTAGGACAACTTATTAACAAAAAGAAACCAAAGGTCTTCTTTCCCAATATTTAATGACAAACTCAAGAAGGTCTTGTAAGATTACTAGAATTTGAAGAGCCTCCCTCCCAGATCTATACTTATGCTTTCCTCTACTCAAGGACTCTAATAAATAAAATTTTGGTAATCTTTGTTAAGTAAAGTGGAAAATAAATTGCCTTCATTTAAAGGCAAATGACTCTCACTAGTAGGTAGAATCACCCTTATAAAAGTAGTCTTATAGGTTATTCCAACCTACTAACTCTCCATCATGAGAATACAAGAAAAACTTAACTTAGTTGGAAAAATTTTAGAAATCCTTCCTTTGGAAGGGATCAAATGAGAAGAGGAAATTCTCACTTTTATCTTGGGAGAAAGTATTTCATCCACTCAAGTATGTTGGGGCATGTATACAAAGTTGTGACTTGATGAATATGGTCCTTATAGAAAAATTGTTATGGAGGACCATCACCATAAGGAATAGGCCTTGGAACTTCATCCTCCTTAATAAATAGTAGCCTTTTCTTTTTTCCAATAGGTTGCTTGAAGTGTCCTTGTTGGGACATTGAATTGGTATGTTTTTGGGCTTTCATCTAGCAAACCCAAGTTCAAATCACAAGAAGGGTGGTCCTTGTTGTGCCTCCAGTTGTGAAAAGGTATGGTCCATTTAAAAAAACCTTGTATTTACCCTAATAAAAAAATAAGTTGCTTGAAGTAGAAGGTATTCCAAGTGGCTCTAAAATATGGTTAAGCAAACTCCAATTCAAAGAGTTGATTAAAAGAGATGTCTTTAAAAGAATGTTGGATTTCATTGAAAACTTTAAGCTCCAAACACTATGTTTCATGTAGCTTGATATGAAGCCTACATTATTTAAAGGGAAGTATTCAGTAGAAAAGGTGAATGCCTCCCTATTGTCATTCTTGGTATAAATGACACCAAAAATAATTAGTGTTAATCATGAATCCCTACAATAATTCTAACTTTCTTATGCTCAACATGTCTTTGCAAAAATTAATTAGGAAGCTTTGAGTTATTTTCATATTTCCCATGGTCATCTAGGAAAATTTTCATTTATTTATTTGTTCAAATCGAGGGACGGATATAACTAAATCTCAGTGGCAAATTTTGAGGGGATGAAAAGTTTCTATAATCTAAGAAGTTTATATATTTGTATAATTGTGTTGATTTTCAAATCTGATTAGACTTTGTAGGTCTTATTTCTTCATAAAAAAGTATACTTTTCCCTCTCACTTATTTGTGCTCAATGACTAATCTCTATTGTTGTAAGGAGATACGACTCAATGAACCTTCTAATCAAAGATGCCAAAACTCTAGACATTTGATTTGTAAACAAGGCTTCATTTGCAATTATAAATAACCCTTTGAAGGATGCCATGGATATCATTGTGCTACAATACTAATGAGCAACACATTATTCATTATTGTTTTCTTAATTAACATTTTAGTAGAGTAGATTACTTTCAATATGTTATCTTTCACTTTGTGCCTAAAAGAAGCTTGAAATGGGAATGAGAGAGTCAATAACCTTGAATCACAATATGATGATTCACTTCATGAAGAGGGATAAATTTAGTAGGATGAAGCCCCTTATAGGGTTTAAGTATAGAGAGACAACCATATGAATCCTCGAGCTCGTTTAAACCATTTCTATTAATTGGCTTGAGGTCAAAATTTTAGAGGATGCAAAAGGCCACTTATATACCATATATATTTGGTATATAGGATAGGGTTAGTTATCTCAACCAATAACGAACCAATTAGTTGGGCATAGATCTTGTCCAACACCATCAAAGAGGAGGAGGCTCCTATAGGGAATGGAAGGAGGATGATGACTTGAACTTCTTGATTAATACCTCTTCTCCTTAGATGGCCCTATAGTGCAAGAGAAAATGTGAGATTGTAGGTAAATTGAAGAAGATAGTGTCAATAACTATAGATGCCCCTACAAAATCAAGGTCAATAGATCTAGAATCCACTCTAAATAACTCAATTAAGGTAAACATTCTATTAAGATAATATGACGAGAACAAGTAGGAGTACCAAATAAATATTATTAACATAAAGGATAGTGGTCTTGTTGGCCAATAGGATGTATAACTATAGCACCTTAGTCAAATCAATAACTATATTTTGCCTTTGACAAGATAAATAAAAGATGTAGTAACTAGATGAATGAAGCGAATAAAGCACTTGCTCAAATCATCCAGTCCACCATTGCAAAGAACACAAGTGTAGTTGCCACGTTGGAAGAAGAGAAAGTGTTTAATAAGGACTATCAACAATAAATCTTCTCAAAACTTGTCATTATCAAGCAAAGGCTACATCATATCCAATGCTATCATATCGAAAATGTATGTGCAATGGTGAATGCGTCAAATACAATAAACAAGATATGAGATTTGACATTCCAATCAAGTTGAGGTACCAACCAACTAGGCCATGGATGAGGTAAATAGGGTAGAAGAAGGGTTGTGTGAGAGGTAATCATATCCCACTAGATCTTCTTCCTAAGATTGAAAATATGTGTTTTATTAATCTTATAGTGTTTAAGTTTAGCTATTTGCATACCTTTTTATAGAAGAGTATGTTTAGAAGTATGTGTTCTAAAAAAATATAAATTAAAGATGAGTTTATAATATTTTGTTTATTATACTACTCTTAAACATATAAATTTAGTACCAAAGTCAAACATATATTTATGAGGGTTCATGTATTTACATTTACTCATAAACTATATTTGGATAAATTAATACTACTCCATTCTAAGGGAAGGCCCTTTGTAGCTAAACATATTCCTTGAACCTAGTGTTGACAATTACTATTTCATAAATATTATGTTTTACCTACCTAATAACTATTTTTAAGTTTAGTTATAATTGCATTTTTAATATCTACTCAAAATCTTAAAAACAATATAAATATACATATATATATTGAATAAGCTATATGTGGCTTCTATTGGGGGTCACTCCCATATCAATATCCCTCTCGTTTTTTTTGTTCTCTTTGTTTGGGTCTTCCTCTCTTTTTCATTTCCACCAATACTTTCATCTTGATCCATCTCTTCAATCTTCTCACATTGCTCAAAGTAAGACTTATCATCTATAGGTTTGTCTTATTGTGTAGATTTGTAGAGCAAGGAATAACCTCATAAGCACATTCTTCTTTATATTGCCATAAAAACCCTAAAATGCAAGGATGCTCTTCCAAAGCAATTACCTTTTTATTTTTCCCTAAAACCCTAAATTATTACATACTTCATCCATCCTCATTTATTTATTATGTTGCTCTTAAAATCCTAGAGTGCAAGGGATGACCTCTATACCACTTTCACTTTTATTACTAGGAGAGGATCCTATACTACTTGAGAAAAATGAAGATGATTTACCTAGAAGATCTTGACCTCTTTTGTCGTCTGTGTTTGGATTTTTCTCCATATTTACCTTTGCACCTTTATTCCTTATTCACTCGAACTTACATATTACACTTTCTCATCCCTTACATATTTATTTGTTTCTTCTAACTATTGATCCAAGTGAGTCATGGTGGCCTTTTCTATAAGATGTAGATAGGCTTTCTTTGCCCCTTCTTTAGGAGTAGAATATCCTTGATCTGATCTAACTTCTATTAATGTGTGATTTCCTTGCTTCGCCTTGAAGTTTTTTTTATGACCAAAATTTTATCTCTTTCATCATATTTTTCACTTTACAAACTCTTGCCAAGTGGCTAGTCTCATAACAATTGCAACAACTAAATGCTATGTTTTCATAATCCACTTTTTGATCTAATTCTCTTGATTCAAATTTAATCTAATGTTAATGGATTGTGGCAAAGGTTTTGAAATATCCATAAGAACATATATTTTTGTATATTTATCATGTTTCTGCTCCTTAATAGTTAGTCTTTCTTTGATGAATTATCCTAGGGTATTTCCAATATTCTTCAAAACATCCTTATCGATAAGCTTATATGGAAGTCCAAAAAACCTATCCCAAATCAAAAGCTTCTTCATACTTTTTGTCTTTAAAGAAAATTTTCATTCCATAGTCTTAAATAAAGGATATCTTTCTCTTAACCATGGACCACCACTCAATATTTTTTCCCTGGTTTTTTAAATAATCTAATATTTTTTTTAATCTAGATTACTCAACTTTAAAGAAGACCAATATTACATATTTAAATAATCAACTTATTATAATAAGACTGTATGATGATAATAATATATTCTATTGTATATAAGATTTTATATATCATATAAATTTAATTAATATTTTAAATTATATATAGTTGGCTTAATCTTTAAGCAATATATTATTTTGTTCAATCAAAATAAATAAATAAATATATATATATATATATATAAACTCACACACTTTTAAATTAATTATTAAAATAAACGCATGAAACAAATCAATTATTAAATAAATCGACAGAACGAATAGTCGGTGTACGCAAAATGTCGATCGATAATGAGAGAAGCAACGATACATACATGTTCAAGGGCTTTTTCTCTCCGATTTACTATTATATTTATACTATTTATAAAAATAAAGATTATTTATCTTGTGAGTGTGATTTATTAGTAAGATGATGTCATTTGCATTATGGGTGATGTGACATGTGACCCAGGTTCAATTTTCATTTGCATTATCGATGATGTGACATGTGACCCAGGTTCAATCTCCATGGTGGATGTGTATAAGAAATATTTACTCAAAAAATATACATATATATTTTTAATTAACTAGTATAAATTAAATTATAATTTTATTTTTTATTTTTTTATTATTTTTGGTTAAGGTAGTGTAAGAAACTTATTACCAATGTTTAGGACTGGGTATTTTCATCTTAACCATACACATCCACCCTTTCACACACTCGCTCATGCTCTTAAGGAAGAGCCAAAACCCGAACCATGCTCTCGAGGAAGAGCCAAAGCCCGAACCATTGCTTTGAAAGAATACATGGATGAAACAAAATCAGAAATGGATGAAACGTTGGGAAATCAACATAAATGAATGTTCAAATGTAACAAAGACATAAAAAATTATGTGAATAAAAAGTTCGGAAATGGAATGTGGAAAAATGCAAGCAGGAAAAGACAATATTATATTGGAAATTTTAACCCAATGTATGACCACAAGGAAAAAATGTATATAGGCGTTGAAATCAAGTGGAAGGAAAAAATACTCATTGCTCAGATAAGGACTAGCTCTCATAGGCTTAGATGTGAAACAGGGAGATGGACAATGCCCAAAGAACAATGGGAAGAAAGGATATGTACTCTATGTAGCACAGAGGCAATAGAGACAGAGGAACACTTCATCTATAAATGCCCGAGTTTTTCAAATATCCGTGACAAATACAAAGAAACACTTGGAAACTTGGGAACGATTTTATGGCAAATTTATTTGAAGACAGAAAAATAAAAAAAGTTGGGAAATTGTTAACACAAATCAGCAGAAGAAAGAACAACCTTCTCAAAGATATTAAAGATCATATGATATAATTTGAGTAATTGTACTTCCATATTTGAGGTCCCATAGACCATATTTGGGTCTCGCGGACGTAATTAAAATCTTTCATTCATTCTTCCGAACATTTAAATTGTAATTTATAATTATAATTTATCCGCTTTCATTCATTCTTTTGAACATTTAAATTGTAATTTATAATTATAATTTATCCGCGCGAGTGTGGTCTATTGGCAAGGACGCCACTTGCATTAATTTATAATATGAAAAATGTGAGCATCCCTAGGAATTTGATCCATGTACTTGTGAATTACTAAAAAAAATAATGTGGATATAACCAACTCCCTTATATCTCAAAAAATATTAAAAATATGATTTTTTTAATAATTATAAATAAATTATATTAAAATAATATAATAATATACTCAAGTGTTGTAGGTGAGTTGGAGAGGAGAGGGCAATCCTCCAAAGGAGGTCCCAAGTTCAAATCTCCACCCTATCAAAAAGTTGAATTGGATATCCAAAATTCAATTGATAATGTTGGTGCACGCAGGGTCGGGTGTGACCACCGGGTGACTTTGACGGTGTAGAACTCCCTGTTCGTGGTCTCTCAAACCAAGGTAACCTCGCAAGAGATTTTTCGCTTAAAAAAAATATAATATAATAATATTTTTATAATTATAAATATATTATTTATTAAATTTTGTTTAACTTTAATCTTATGATTTTAAGCTTTTAATTAGAAGCTTAGGTTCAATTCACCAATGTATAATTTTTTTATACTTAAATTAAAAATAATTTTTTTTAAAAGGTTAAAATTTAAACCACAACCTAAAAAACGGTTAAATGTTTAACTCTTATCTTAATCATTTAAATTTTAACGCGATGAATAACACAAGTCAAACTTTTTTTTATGGGTGTTAAAAACAAATCTTAAATCGTTTAAACTTGAGCGCGATGGATTAGAAAAGTCAATCGTTTTTTTAAATGCGTGTAAAAAAAAACTCTTAATCATTTAAACATGAACACTATGGATGACAAAAGTCAAACTTTTTTTCCTTTATGCGTGTTAAAAAAAAAAATTAAACCCTAATCTGCATCTTATCTTAATCATTTAAACTCTAGAGTGAGATCTAAGTGTTGTAGGTGAGTTGGAGAGGAGAGGACAATCCTCCAAGGGAGGTCCCAGGTTCGAATCTCCACCCTACCAAAAAGCTGAATTGGGTACCCAAAATCCAATTGATAATGTTGGTGCGGGCAAGGCTGGGTGCCACCCCTGATGACTTTGAGGGTCTAGAACCCCTGTTTTTGGTCTTTTAGACCAAAGCCTCGCAAGGAGTTTTTCGCTTTAAAAAAAAACTTTAGTATGATGGATTATAAAAGTCAAACTATTTTGCCTAAATTTTTTGGATTTTAAAGATAAAATTATTATTATTATTTTATTTTATTTATTTATTTTTTAATAAGTAAAATTTAGATTATATTTTAATTTATTAATTTTTAAATATTATAATATTATAGTGTTAACATTATTTACCATTTGGAAAAGTGCGCTCTGGCGATTTGGCGTTTTGGCGGGAAACTCTCTATGCAGGCAACAGGCGATGTTCTTGGATTGGTGGGGCGAAGGTTAATCCAGGACATCAGGTGGCTTCCTACTCTGTTTTGTTTTTGCGGATCTGAAGGATCGCTTGCAGCTCCAAGAGGGCCCAATAGGGTCTCCTCCAGACCCTCTCTCTGGGAGAAAGGGCTCTTACGCGGAAATTCTTAAAGACAATCCTTCGTCTTCTAATGGCGAAGCTCAGAGAAATAATCTGAATATGATGCTCAAGAATGCTGGAAGGGGTTCCGCAGCACATCGTGTCAACGGATGTCTCCCTCAATCCGCTTCGCGGCCTAAGATTGTAATCGAACCAAAGCTGGTCGAAGACACAATTCTATACAAAGCCGACCATGATTTGATTTGCAAATTCATGGGTATCCGAGCAACCCTGAATTTCTTGCACACTTGGGTCAAACAAAACTAGGATCCCCATGGTGAGTACTCCCTGTGGTTTATTAGCAACGGGTATTTCATCGTTAGCTTTTCTTCTTTAGCTGATAGGAACAGAGCGTTTGAGTCAGAGAAGAGAAACCACGGTCCGGCAGGGTTATTTGTTCAACCTTGGAGAGTGGGTTTCGATCCCCGCATTGAACCCACGGTTGTCCCGGTCTGGATTCGGTTGTACGCTCTGCCAATGGAATTTTGGGGGGAGCAGGTCTTGGAAATGATAGGTAACTCCCTGGGTAGATACCTGGGCGTCTCCAAGGATACTATAGAAGGTAACTCTGGTGTCTATGCTAGAATCTGTGTGGAAATGGACATTAGCCAGCCTCTACCAGCAGAGGTGGAACTGGAACTGGCAGGAGTATCCTGGATACAACAGTTAGATTATGAGGCTCTGCCTTTCAGATGTAGAGTCTGTCACAAACATGGGCATTTGGCCCGGTTCTGTCCAAATCTTCTGAACTCCAAAACGGAAGCCCAACATGGCATGCCAAACCGCTCCAAAGAGGGTAAGTCCAGTTCTGCCAAAGAAACATCCAATACTCCTCAAGCTAATGAGGGTCAGAAAGATGGCTTTGAACAAGTCAAGAGAAGGAGAAAGCAACAGAAAAATGGTAAGGATCAATTTCAATCCAAGCCAGCCAACAGATATGAAATTTTTAAGTCTTTAGTAGATCAGGAGGACCAGGATATGGAAGGCTGTTCACAACATGAGGTCTTCCAGGGAATGTTTTGACTGGATTATTGCAGGGGATTTTAATGCAAAATTATCTGCTCGTGACCAGGAAGGTGGCACCCCAATTTTGGATCCAGGGGATCGGCTTCTGATTGCCCAAGTTCAGGCCTTTCAATTAGTGGACATTCAAGGCCCTAGTACCTTTTTTACTTGGACTAACAAGAGGAAGGAGCCACACAGCAGGAAGGTCAAGTTAGATCGTTTTCTGGTCTCGGAGGAGGCTTTTGTAAAATGGAATACTAAGTTCCAGATTTTGGAGGGCCCTGTTTCCGATCATTTTCCCATTTTGCTGGAGGGAGGGACTTCGATAGGGCAGCATCACAGGCCTTTTAAATTTGAGAATTTTTGGTTACAAAAGGAGGACCTTCGACAAAAAATTCCACAATGGTGGGCAGAAGGCCGTCCACCTTTTGGGACAGCAATGTTCAAATTTCATAAACAGCTTCACTTTGTCAAACTTCAACTGAAACATTGGAGGAAAGAAAATAAGTTGGATTTCAAGCTCCAAAGGGCCCCCTTGGTGGCCAGATGGGAGGAGGTTCAGAAACTCTTTAGGGAAGAATCAATTACTAAGCAACTCAAATCTGAAGATGATGCACTGCGCAAAACGGCTGAGGCCATTGACAACCAAGAGGAGATATACTGGAAACAGAGGGCAAGAAATACTTGGTTATTAGAAGGGGATAGAAATACCAAATTTTTTCATCGGTCAGCTTGTGCTAGGAGACAGATGAATAACATGGAAGCCCTTAAATATGAGAATGGACATTCCTTCGATACTCTTCCTGGTATGCACTCCCACTCAATTGATTACTTTTCTAAACTTTTTAAGGAAAGTATGGAGCTGGATGTTGAGGCTCAGAACGAAGTTCTTAATGTTATTCCTTCTATTATCTCTGAAGAAGACAATCGAGCCCTGCTTAGACCCATTGAAAGTGATGAATTGAGAAATGTGGTCTTTGGTATGAGTACTGGAAAATCTCCTGGTCCAGATGGCTTTCCTATTGAGTTTTTTCAGGCCTTTTGGGACACTTTGGGGGAGGATGTTTTGGCTGTCACCGAGGAATCCAGAACCAATAAAAGAATGCTCAGGGCGATTAATCACACCTTCATCTCTTTAATTCCAAAAGGGGAGGAGGGGACTCATATCTCTGATTTCAGACCTATTGCTTTATGCAACGTGATTTACAAAATAATCACTAAGATAATGGCTGAGCGGCTTAAACCCCTTCTTCATAACATCATTTCCTCAGAACAAGGGGGCTTCGTAGAGGGAAGACAGATCTTGGATGGGGTGGTTCTTGCTCAGGAGGCTATCCACTCAATGCAAAATTCGGGCAATAAAGGAATGTTCATTAAATTGGATATGTCCAAGGCTTATGACCGGGTGGAGTGGAGCTTCTTATCGAAAATGATGGCAGCCTTTGGTTTCTCCCAGGATTGGATTGATTGGGTCATGAGCTGTGTTTCTACGCCCTCTTATTTTGTTCTCATTAAGGGTCTTCCCTCGCATCCTTTTGGAGCCACTCGTGGTCTTTGCCAAGGAGACCCTTGCTCTCCCTATCTTTTCCTCATTTTGGCTGAAGGATTAGGTAGACTGTTCTTGAGGAGAAGGCAACAAGGCCTGCTAACTGGTATCAAGGTTGGGGAGGAAACTTTGACTCACTTGCAGTTTGTGGATGATACTGGATTGGTTGGTGTGGCCAGTCTTAGGGAAGCTAGAGGAATCAGAGATACTCTTAATGTCTACCTTAGGGCTTCAAATCAGGTCCTCAATGACAGGAAGTCCAAAGTGGTCTTTTTCAATCTTGACCAAAGGCTGCAGGAGAGGGTTATTGAGATCCTGGGATTCACAAGGACTTCCCTTCCAATAGTTTACCTGGGCGTTCCCCTGCATTTCAAAAAATTAAAAATAGATATTTGGAAGGATCTATTGGAAGGCATCAAAGATAGAATGAATCACTGGTCCCATAAATGGTTAAGCTATGGGGGTAGATTAACCTTCCTGCAGTCAGTTATTCAGGCTATGCCAATCTATAAATTCTCTATCCTGGCTGCCCCTCATACCATCTGGAAGGAGTTGGACAAAATGGCTAGAATATTTTTATGGGAAGGTGCAAAAGGGGAGAAAAAATGGGCTTTGGTTGGGTGGGATAAAGTTACCCAGCCTAAGGACAAAGGAGGGCTGGGCCTGAGAAGCTCCAAGCTTAATAACAGAGCCTTGGCTGGAAAACTGTATTGGAGGTGGATTTCCCAGCCAACCTCCCTATTCAGCAGAATCCTTTCCAGTAAATATTTGGGTCATGTACACCCCAATGAGGTGGGCCGCTTTCCCTTGGAAGGTACTGGATCCTTAGTGTGGCAGACTCTCAAGCTTGGATCTCAGGTTATCAAAGACCAATTATTTTGGAAAGTGGGGAGAGGGGATAAGGCACATTTTTGGACTGACTCTTGGGACCAGTATCCGCCCATCATTGCTACGTTTCCTGAGCTACAACCAATCAAGACCGCCTTAGAAGCCCAGGGCTGGATCCACATTGATAACTATTTCCACACCAGCCAATTGGGGGAGTATAAATTCAAAAAGTTTAAGAGGTGGGAGGAGTGGCCAATTACTATCCCTCCGGAGTTGGCGCCCATCTTGCACAAAATCTTGTCAGAAAGGTTCCTCACAGGGAGGGATGAGGAGGATGAATTAGCTTGGGGCTATGGAAGCCTTGGGGTCTATTCAGTAAAGGATGGGTATGAAAAGATCCTCCCTGAGCCTCCCCCGCACTCATTTTTGGTTCAGGATTGGAGAAGGATTTGGCATTCCAAGGGCTGGCCGAAAGTGAATTTCTTCGCCTGGCAGCTTATGCACAATGGAATTCTCACCTTTGACAATCTCAGAAGTAGGGGAATCATTGGCCCCTCTCAATGTGCTTTATGCCACCAACATGAGGAAACTACTAATCACCTGATGTTCGAGTGCCCTTTTACACATCAGATTTGGGAGCGCTGGTTCTCTCAATTTAAACTCCAGGCTAATGGTGATCTAAATCGTGCCAATATTTGGGAAAAATGGAAAAGGGGCAGATTCAAATCCATAGCTCTCCGAATTGGCTGGGAGTTAGGATTTCTCTTCATTTGGTGGCAAGTTTGGCTGGAGAGAAATGCCCGGATCTTCAGAGACACTTTCTCCTCGATAGACGACGTTTGGCAGGTCATCTGGAGCAAAGTCACAAAAACTGTTGCCATCAATGCTGAAGAAGAGAATCAGGCTGGTCTTGGGCATCTAGAAGAGGGGGTTGAGGGGCAAGAGGGACAAGACAGAGTTTGCTGGAAACCTCCCCCAGTAGGTTGGATAAAGATTAATACTGATGGAGCTGCAAAAGGCAACCCGGGCAGTGCGGGTATTGGTGTTGTCTGTCGGGATCATTCTGGTGCGGTGCTTTACTGGGAACTGCAGGGCTTGGGCAGAGCCACAAACAATGAAGCTGAAGCCATTGCCATCAAATCAGCTTCTATCTGGGCTGTTAAGCAGGGTTACAGGAGAATAATTCTCGAATTCGATTCTCAAGTCCTGGTCGGCGCTCTTGATTGCATGCGAAACTTCTCCTCGAAAGCTTGGAGACTACGGATTTTGATCTCCCAAATCAAGGAGTTATGGAGGGAGTTAGATGATGTTATCCCTGTTTATGTGAGCCGAAATTTGAATACGATAGCTGACTTCCTTGCGAAGATGGGTGCTGAGAAAGAGGTAGGGGTGCAGCTGCACAGTGATATGCCTCTGATAGATGAAGTGATTCGGCAAGGTCTGGAACGATCCCTGCAACAATGAGCACAAAAACGGCTAAGGATGGTTTTTGTCACGATTTCGTGACCTGTTGCGCCGTCGCGGCCTTTGCTGGAAAGCTGTCGCGATTTCGCGACATGTTGCGCTGTCACGGTCTTCGGAGAGAAGTTGTAGCGATTTTGCTACTTACTGAGTTGTTGCGGCCTTTGATGAGAAAGTGTAGCGATTTCGCTACCTGTTGCGTCATCACGACCTTGGCTGGAAAGCTGTCGCGATTTCACGACATGTTGCTCCGTCGAGACCTTTCCCGGATAGCTGTCGCGATTTCGCTACCTGTTTCGTTGTCGCGGCCTTTGGAGGAAAACTGTCGCGATTTCGCGACCTGTTGCGTTGTCACGGCCTTTGGTGGGAAGGTGTCGCGATTTCGCGACTTGTTTCGCTACTGCAGTCGTTGGATGGAAGCCGTCGCGATTTCGCGACGCTTTTGGAAAAAGTGCGTTAAGGGGAAAAATCGTCGCGATATCGTGACATTTTTGGTGAAAAGCTGCCCAAGGGAAAATTCGTCGCGATTTCGCGACACTTCTGCCGAATGGGCTCCCGGGGGAGAAATCGTCGCGATTTCGCGACATTTTTGCAGCAATGGCACTAAGAGGAAAAGTCGTCGCGATATCGCGACACTTTTGAAGATCGGGCATCAAGGTGAACATTTGTCGCGATTTCACGACATTTTTGAGGAAAGGATGCTAAGGGGAAAACTCGTCGCGATTTCGCGATAGTTTTGGAGAACAAGCTTCATGAGGGAAAATCATCGCGATATCGCGACTCGTTTGAGGAAAGGGCGCCAAGGGGAGAACACGTCGCGATTTCGCGACACTTTTGCTGAAGGGCCGCCCAAGGGAAATCTCGTCGCGAAATCGCGACACTTCCGATCAACTGGAGCCATGAGGAAAAGACGTCGCGATATCGCGACACTTTTGCAATGTTGGCGTCATGGGGTGAACTCCTCGCGATTTCGCGACACTTCTGGAGATCAGGCGCCTTCTGGCTTTCTCGTCGCGATTTCACGACGCTTCTGGCGTCTGGGTGCTTTGGTGTTGTGCCGTCGTGATTTCGCGACACTTTTTGTGTTTTGCGGCCTCGGCGTTGTTCTGCCGCGATTTCGCGACATGTCGCGATTTCGCGACTTGTTGTCGTGGTGCGGCCGTGGTTAGGTTTGGTGTCACGATTTCGCGACATGTCGCGTTTTCGCGGCATGTCGCGTTTTCGCGGCATGTTGTCTTCTGGCTTCTTTGCCTTCGGTTGGGATGTTTTTTCTCCCACTTGTAACTGTCTTTTGTTTTAATACAAGTTTTTTCAATTTTTTCAAAAATAAACATTATTTACCATCTAAATATATAAAATAAGATGAATAAAAACAATCATAATTGAAAAAAGTAAAGCATTCATAATTGAATATTTATAAAAATAAAAGCTAATAGCAACAAAATATTAAAAGGCTAATATTATTGGTGTTAACATTGTCCACAAACTTAAAAACAAAATGAGGTGGATAAGAGTAAATCATCCATAACCAAATAAAAATAAAAATAAAATCTAATAACAACAAAAAGACTAATATTATGATGTTAACATTATCCACAAACTAAAAAACAAAATAAGAATAAAACATACACAATTGAAAACACATAAAAATAAAAACTAATAATAACAAAAAAAAAAAAAACTATAATTATTAGCATTCATTTTTGGTAGAACTTATTTTATAAAAAAAAATTAAAAGTGTCTTTCATGATATCTTTTAAAAGTTAAGTGTGAAAAGCATTTTTAAGTCTATGGAACTTTTAGATTACATGTGGGACACACCATATCTTATTAATTGATTTCATAAGAAAATTTATCTTTATAACTTCAAAAAGAAATAAAGAAGTGCGTGTCTGGAAGTTTGGGAGAGTAAGGATTCAATAACTTACAATCATTTCTATGAACTTTCTATATAATTGTTTTCCTAATATACTTTAAGCCATCTACCTACTTATTCCTTTTAGGAATCGAACTTCTAAAGTCTTCGGCAAACTGAAATTCCGGGTTTTTCAATCTTATTTTTTGACCTTTTGGTTTTCGTACTTTTGGAAAGCATACGCCTCTTATGACGCACGATTTAATTTTGGAGTTGAATATTCCACGTCAACAAGAAACAAGGTTCCAATGGAGGAGCACCTTGTTTCACACGATTCAGCGTTCATAATTTATCCGTTTCGATATATTACACATCCCAACGTCACAAATACATAAAATAAAACAACGCCAGACCTGCCTGTGGTTTCAGCCCCAGCTCAAACAAAAACAGTTGTTTACAGGACTTTTAGGTTTGTACTTCCCGCTTTCAACTTTAAAAATTGCATTTCGTGGCCTATTCGGCTATTTGATCCTTAAATTGTGCCGTACACGGCCAACTTCAACGAGGTTGAGTTTAAAACTCAAATAAAATTTGGGTTAAATTAGTTGGATGGGTATTAACCCTGAGTTACAGATTTATCAAGGAGAGATAAGAGTTTTAAAGCCAGTAAAAATGTTACAGTATTTTTAAAAATAATACAAACGGCCTGTTAACAGTTAAATTTGAACTTCTTCTGTTAACAAACAGAACCGTCTAATATCCGAAAACCTTTAACCTACTACGAATTTTCCAAGAACTTACCTCGACTCTTCCGTTCACTACTATCAAAACCTTCCTGTCAACATACCGTCCCCTTCCCTCCTCCGTCAAAACCTTCCTGTCAACATACCTCTCCCTGAAGGACCCTACAAAGGTCTCAGCAGAAGGGTGATTGCTCCATTATTTAGGTCCCCTCTCTTCCTAAAGAAGGTAATTTTTTCAGAACTGAAATAAACGTGAGACGTAAAATCATAGGTTTATCTAGAGAAGTTGAAGTAACGGAATGTTTTCTGAAATTTTCAGGGCTGTTTAACTGCGGTGCAAAATTTTTTTATTTTCATTTTATTAATGAACCAAAGCATGGTTTCTCTTGAGTTTTAGCCTAGTTGTGCCTAAAATATCCTGCTATACATTATTTTACAGAAACAGCTCTGGTATTTTTTTGAGCAGCTTTGACTGAAAATGCTACCAAATTTATTCTAAAATTTATCTTCAATGTCGGCACATGTTTAGGACCACCCCGCCATGGACCGCTCTGTCAGTCTATTTGACTCGAAAAGGAAATTTCATGAATTTGGATTACACATTCCGAATCCTCCATAACTGACAGCACTGGAGTAGCTCCATTATGTTGCAAATTTTAATCCCGTTAATTGACGCAAAATTTATTTGCTCTTCACGAGTAACGGAAAACATAAATAACCTCAAATAGAGAACAGGCTCTCCGAATACCTCGATTCCACCAGAGCTAAGGACGGGCATGACACAGGTTCCAATCTTCTCAGAGAAATAGACGGAAATAATTGCGCTACAAAAATTTAGGATTGAACCAAAAGCTATGAAGATACTGGGCCTGATATTTATCTTAGGGAAAAAAAGAACAATCTCGTTTATTAATTTGAATATAACTACTACAATTGAAAGACTCCAAATATTTAACAGCACATAATTTCAGATATCTAACCAGCAGTAATTATGCACGCCTCGGTCTGCTTCATAAAACCTAAATAATTTCAAGAAACTTACCTCGCCATTGAAGCTATTTTCGTGATTTCCGTTTCTGTGAACAACCAACTGTTCGGCCGGCTGACCGGCAGCTGGATCTCCGTCAATTCCCATGGATCGTGGCTGTCTTAACAGTCTCGACGAGTACCCGTATCGGGATCTTGGGAACAAATTATCCCCCCAAACGCGATTAAAGCACGTTCAGTCTCGCTTATGGAACACTCATTTATAGCCTTGACTGCTCTATATATTTCGATATCGGGTTATAAAGGAAGCTCCGGGTGTGAACATAGTAAAATCTGTAGTGTGAAATGGATTCCCATATGGTGGATATATGGCGATGGAAACTAATGTTGACTTGTCGTTTCTATTGTCTAAACTCAAATTTTAAAGTCAAGATATTTTAATTTGTTGAAAGAATAATAATATTAAAATAATAAAAGTTTTAATAGGGTCAAGTTTAATGGTTTAAGATATATGGTGCTTTTCATAGCATTAAATAGGTTATATATATAATTTGATGTGATTAAGTCAATTTAAAAGTTTAAGGTTTTTGATTAAAAAAAAATATATATTTTTAAATTATTTATATATATTTAAAATGACATCTATATTACATTATCACTACATTGAACTAATATCCTAAATTCACATGCACCTTGATTTAAAGTAATAACAGCAATAAAACAACTTTTGAAAAAGATGTAATCCTATCAATTATATTGCTTGTTTTGGATTCACATCAAAAGTGAGTCATATTTGACCAATGACCCTTACTACAGTTTTTTAAAGTAATGCGAAATATAATTATGATCAATAGTCGTTACTACAGTCTTTATTTATTTATTTATTGTGATATAGAAGAATTGACAACTATTTTTCTCACCTTAATAAACATGACCCGAAGTGAGGGAGACCCTCAGTGGCTTGGGGTTGGAGCAAACTCAGGTCAGGCTACTACCTTTGCCCAGATTAGGCATGCCCTGGAGGTTTGAACCTAGGTCTTCTTTTGGTAAGTGCCCAACTTCTTATTAATCCACTAGCCCTCACTGACAAAAGGTATATGGTAAACCAATGTAATTTGAACCGAAATTACGTGGATCCGGACCATATAAATCATGTTTCCTAAACTGACCGTCTCACACCAATACATACTTACCTTTGTAATGCAAAATATAATTAAGCATAATTAAAAGCCATTTTACAATTTAGGTACGTGAATGAGAGTCTAACGATAACTGGAAAGTCCTGACAGGACCTACTACAATTTTGGATATGGGTCCTATTAGTAGCCATGATGTGGTTGCTGCCAAGTGGGAACAGACCCCACAGATAAACAATAACTTCACAGGTACTCACTGTAGCTTATGCTGCACGTTTGTCTCGAATCTTTCCATAGTTTGTCCCCACGCAATTGTATCCATCACGCAATTGTATCCATCCTGATAATGAAATAATCAGGGTTGACTTGCTTTGATTGAAGAAATTCCAACGAGCCATATACAGTTCAACTAAAGGTATTTGATAATGAGTTATTAAGTTTTTAAAATATGGTTCTTGGAATCTTATTCTCCACGTCGATAACGAAGGTTTCTTAACCAACGCAAGCAAGACCAAGAATGGAATCTCCGCCGGATAGAATAATGCAAATTCACTTCACAGTTGTTAAATTTGGAATTATCAAATAATCTATATTCTTCTATCTATTATATTTTCTACTTGTGTTTGTGATTATAAAATTAGAAACAAAGGATATTTGATTCCCCTCAATTATTTGGATACGCGGCGAATCTGGTAAGAGATTCACCTTGCCATTTTCAGAATCGGCAGCTCTTCTCCTTCCAAATTCCAACTTCAGAAGATTTCGTGTTCGACTCTGCAATTTAACCGCATTCGTCCGTGAAGTTTTGAAATACTACAACCTACCTGTTGCAGAAAGGCGGGCGAATTTAAAGGCTGCGCTGACTAGATACAGCCGGATTTTCATTTATTGACCTGAGAAATCCGGGACGTGGAAACGTGTCGTGTTTTAAGGGGATTGGGGATTCCTGACAAAGTTGGCGTCGACCTTGAATTGCGTGAGAAAGATTCCTTGCTCGGAATGCCGATAGTCTTTGGTTGCCAGTGGGAATCTCTATCTTTAAAGGAAAAGATATTTGAAGGAAGCGGGGCGTCCAGTTGGACTTAACGTTGATATTTACAGTTGCTTTGACTAAATGCGTGGCAATATTTAGGGCAGCCCCACTAGATTCCTGGTGCCTTTCGTTGAAGAAGTCAGAGTGGGAACTCTTTTCAATATTCGATATTATATTAAAATAAAATTAAAATAATTTTAATTAAATGGTATTAGTTTGGATTCTCCAATAAACCCAGATAACATTTAAACTATTTATATGTTATCTATTTATGACATATAAAATGATTAGAATACATACATTATTCAAGTGGAATATATTGATATGAGTTAAATAAACAGAAACATCTGGCCTATAAAGGATACCTACGTTGAGGTCCTTATGAAGGAAGCAGTTGGAAACTTGTAGAATTAGCAAGTTAATTATTTGAGTTTTTAGAATATTATATTAATAATCAAAGTCAACTTGAGTTAATAATACACCCAAACTCAGACTTTGTGCTTTGCTTATGTATCTGAAAGAAATCCTAATCAAAGGCTTATGGTTACACATTGTTTTCAACTTTAAAAAATTGCCAAATGAAAGATGAGGGCATAACTACTCATCAAATTTAAATTCTTACGCCAATGGTCATGGTTGGAGAAGAGGTATTATTAAAGTCATCAGTATTGAAACCATAATATCTAAGTATTTTTAGAGTTCAAGTATACAGTGAAGGTATAACAGATGATTTGAACATTATAAAAACTTAAGCTCAAAGTTTTTATTAATACAATGTTTCCCCAAAAAAATCAATTTTACAATGAACAAGGTACAAAAAGGTCAATTATCTCCACAATCGTACAGGCTTTTGGTTCTTAGCTTCTTTTTTTTCCTGGTCAATTATCTCCACAATCGTACAGGCTTTTGGTTCTTAGCTTCTTTTTTTTCCTGGTCAATTATCTCCACAATCGTACAGGCTTTCGCTTCTATTTTTCCCTGACATATTTATTTTCTAGTAATTACTATTGTGAAAATATGCTGATTGATAAGAGTTGGTAAGACAAACATGGAATTGTGCGAGTTGTTTTTGACATTTAAACACATATTAGTGTTTAAATAAACTTCTTTCGTCGTCTGTCATATAAAGTTATTAAATTGTTAGATTTATTTTTAAAATGTTTATGATTAACATGCGTTATGGACGTGTAGGTAAATTATTTGTATGTTAAACTTTTGATAATAATAATTCTTTAATATATTTAAACATCTTTGTAATGAATTATAACAACGATATTGATAGAGTTGGGAAGATAGATATGGAACTGTAAGTGTTGTCTACATTTTAAGATAGTGTTTTAATAAACAACTATATTTATGTCATTTAAATTTATTAAATATAAATAAATATGTGCTATAGATGTGTAGTTTGATTACTTGTATGTTAAATTTTTTAATAATAATAACATTTTAATATATTTATAATGAACGACAACAATGATATTGATAGAAGTAAGATAAATATAGAATTATAAGTGTTGTCTTTGATATTTTAAGATATATATTATTATTTTAATAAACTTGTTAAAAACTTGTATTTAAACATTGCTATTTATGTCATGTAAATTTATTAAATAGTTAGATTTTTGCTTGTAAATTGATGGGAGCATCCTGATAACATCTGAAAGTAGTATAGTTGTGGAAGTGAAAAGCCAACAATTTGCCTATTATGCAATTGCTTTTTGAAATTATATATTTTTTCGAAGAGGGGGCTAACAAAGAGAGGAAAGGGAGGTCTCAACTTGGCTTTGTAATTCCAATAAAATAAATAAACACTACTTTATCCATTAACCCTTGTGAGACTTGTTGTAACTTGCATATTTGGTATTGTATGTGTTTTGTTGCTTTTATTTGTGTAGGTTCTTGAGAATCATTTAGTGCATTGTAGTCCAACAAAGAACTGTGGTGTTGGTGTTGGTGTTAGAGTAGAAGAAGTCATTGGAATGAGAGGAATACAAATCATAGTGAAGATAAATATTGATAATAAAGGATAGCAAAGACATTGAAATACATTTCCATGGGTAAGGATATCATTCAAAATACCAAGAGTGATTAAGGAATTGAGAATTCACTTTCAAGTTGCAATGTGAGAGATTTATAACGTGAGGGGAAGTTGATGCTTATATTGGAGCTAGACTGGGAATGAAGGAGATTGGGTGCAATAAGTTACAAAATAGTTATTTATCTCACAATTGAAATACCCAAGGTTCAATCTGTTTGGCATTATGTGCAGGAAGCGTATCGTACAACTATGGGTCACTCGGAGCTATATTGAACGAACAAAAAAAGAGAGGAAAAGACTACCTCTGAATGGTGTAAATGGGTGGAGTGAAAGTAACATAAATTATTAATATGGAGTGCAGCAAAATCTACCATACAAAATAAACCGTACAATGCACAAAAGAGAAACACATAGTTAGGGTTAGGGTTGGAATCGTACAGTTGTACGATAAAAACTACACCAATTAAGAAATGATTGTACAAGAGAATGGTTACCAAGCTATTATATGATTGCTTAGGACAATACAAGTTTGATAGGTTGTTAGTAAAGTTAATTGTCACACAATTTTGATTTGATGGGTAAAGGTTCAAATTCCAACACTATGGTAAGAGAACAAAATTAAGAGGGAGAATGACCTTCATTGAGAATTTTTGGTCTATTCCACATTAATATCCAATCATTTTATTTATTTGAAAATCTAAATGTTAAAACGATGATGATTGTCAAAGAGGAAGGAGCTAAGTTGGGAAGTTAGATTGCATTAGAGGAAGTTGTTGGTAATGGAGAACAACATAATCGGTGCCATCATAAGATGAAAGGGAGGGTAGATAAGATAAACAACAACATGGTAGTATCCGACATAGGGTGGTGGAGATATCATCTTGCTTAAAACTTTAGGAAATGTACCAAGATGGATAATAGTGGGTATAACAGGTATTGATGATGGAGGAATATAATTTGTTAACATGTATGCACAAATAATTAAAAGGAATGTGGGCAATAGGAACAAGAACAATTACATTTCCATAAAATTTATTAGATATCAACAAAAAATAACTAGAAAAATATGATGTCTTTATCCAAATGGAGGAAACCCTCATTGTCATACGTGTTAAGTTGTTTAAATTGAGGATTAACCTCAAAATTATAGTGGATCAAGCAATGGTGGAAGTGCTAACATAGATTATTTGAGTGCAAAGCTTTCTTCTTTGTTATTTATGAGATGATTGGTTGCTTATACAATGGATAAGGAAAGAGGGTTCAAGGATAGTTTTTTTGCCTATCAATTACACATGAAGAAGTTGAATTGGCGACTTTTGGTTGAATGTTTATTTGAGGATTTGATCTTAGGTTGGTTTTAACAAGCATAATTTTTTCTTTGGGTATTTTTTTGGGTGTTGTTGGCATTTTTGCCACATTGATTTTGATTCAAATATTGTTTAAGCTGTTGCAGATCTTACTTTTATACTAACACAGGCTTTGATGTGGTTTTGATGCAAAAGGAGCGAAAATGAGCAAAAAATAACTAAGTCCAAAAAATGCAGCGATTCGCTGACATGTCGTGAAATCGCGGTCAACGCGGTCAACACATGCAGCTAAGAAGAACCGTCGCGATATCGCGACGTGTTCTATTTTCGCGACTTCAAATGAGCAAAGGAGGAAGAGCGACAAAATGTCGCGAAATCGTGACAAAAAGTTCGGCCAAAGACACAAAGTTAAAAGTTGTAGCGCGTCGCTGCATGTTTCATTTTCGCGACGCTGGCAGCTTCAAAGACTTAAGTATTAAAAGTGCAGTGATGCGCTGCACGTAGCGTTTTCGCGACGCGGGCGGTTGAAAAGGTTTAAGTGTAAAATGTGCAGCGACGTGCTGCACGTTCGAAATCGCGCGGCGTTTGGCTCCAAAAGCCTTAAGTTAAAGGTTGCAGCGACACGCTGCACGTTGCCTTTTCGCAATGCTGATGGTTTCGAGGGTCTAAGGCGTAAGAGTGGTAGCGATATCGCTACACTTTCGAAGCCAGGCCAAAACAAAACAGAAGTGGCAGCGATTCACTGCACGTTCGTTGAAGAGGAAGTCAAAGGAGGAAAGTGTAGCGATGCGCTACCATATTGAAATGAAGCTCAACAAGCAAAAAGGTGCAGCGATGCGCTGCATGTTTCAAAAGCGCGGGGCGATGAAAGGAATGAAGCCTATTATGTAGCGATATCGCGACAGGGAGGATTTTCGTGGGTTTGAATAGTCAAGGCGTATGACATCAAAATATGTCGCGATTTTGCGACCCGTAGCGTTTTCGTGACCTGCCTCAGTTTCCCGCCAAGACGCAGTATGAACGCCCGATAAGGTTTTTTCACTTTTTGAGGATTAAATGCGTGCCCGAATTTAATGTTTCGAGGATTTCCAAGGTAGTCAAGGTCGAAGAAGTGCCTAGGCCACCAAGATTGAAGGTTTTATTTGTTCGAAGCTGCTGTTCGTGGATTGATTCAACGGTCTCATGCACATTTTCAAGAAAACATATTTAATGAAGGAGATTCGTGGTCTAATTGCATTTAATTTTTGCTTCCTTAACACTGCAATTAAGGGGATTGTGTTCTTGGTTTCCAAGGCATAATTGTAGATCACAAGAAAGTTGGTTTCAAATATTAAATGCTGCAAAGAGAACGGCCCTCTATAAAACCCAATGTAAGCTTCATTTGAAAGCGTTGGAAGTTTTTGCTAAAAACTGGAAGTGCATTTGCGAGAATAAAAGTATTGGCTTCAGATTTTTCAAGCAGCTGTTTGGGTGATTGTCTTTTCTGTTCCTTTTGCATTTCTAATAGAATTTATATTCCTTAGGTGCTGTTACATTCAAATTCTGTATATTGGATTTGAATCTTGCTTGTAAGGATATGATTCCTGGAGTGTAATATTGGAGAGATTTTCTGCATGCAGTTGTGTGAGAGTTGAGTTATTATCTTTTGTTGCTTGTTGTTGCTGCACTTTAAAGTTTTCTGTTGTTGTTCTTCCGATCCCATAACTTCGGCCTGCGGCCATATTTCTATTTCTTTTTGCAATTTTTAATTTCTTTCCAGCAACCCTTATCTCCAAACAGAACTTTAGAATAGTTAAGGGAACCAGCCCACTTTGGAGATTGGTCTGGGAGCCATTTCTTGCTTCTAGCCTTTCAATGTTGGTCGGGTCTAGGGCGCACTTGTAAAAACCCTTTCCTATGGCAGATTCGTGACCAACAGTTTTGGCACGCCCGGTGGGACAGATTTTATCTGTCTCTAAAAGATCCCATAGTGTCGAAGGTTTAATGTTCGCCTTCATACTGTAAAATTAGAGCATTTGGTGACTCTGCTGAACTCAGAAATACTTCATGATCACGAGATCACAGTCAAAGAAATTTGGCGATTTTGTCGAATTTTTCGAACTTGATAGTTCAAGAAGTGGTGAGCATTCTAGGTTGGTGTCCTCATCTTTTCCATCATCTGTTACACAGAGCTCTGGTATTGTTACTAGTGTTTCATCTTCCCAATCATATCCAATAGTTCCAATGGCACAATATCCTCTACCTCCACCCAGGAAGTTCTTGGCATGGAACAGTTCTGGAGCCTTGAATTTGCAGGCTCAGAATCCAGTCCCTCAGGCTGCTTTGAAGGCTTTGCCAACTTATGATGGTACGGGTAAAACCGCATATGAGCACATAAATGATGTAGCTTCTCTAGCAGCTATTCATGACATTACTGATGAGGATGTAATGGTGAAATTGTTGGTATGCTCTTTGAGAGGCAAATTGCTGTTTTGGTACCGAACGTTGCCACCAGGCACCATAACATCATGGGATCAGTTCGGTGATCTGCTGGTCAAAAATTTTCATGAGCAAGCTGACCCATTTTCCTTGTTGAATCAGTTTACAGTAATCCAGAGGCACCCGCAGGAGGAGATAGCTGATTTCAACGTTCGGTTTACCAGAACTTGGCACAGAATTCCTAAAGGTATTCGGCCTGCTGATGAATTTGCTGCACTGTACTACCTCAGAGCGTTCAACTCAGATATTGCCTAGGCTGTTAGGCAGTCCAATGTGACAATATTTCCTGAGTTGTTTGAACAGGCCATCAAAGCAGAAGCTGATCTGATTGCTATAGGGAGACTTCCACCAAAGGTAACTATGCCTATAATTCTCGATTTGCCTCAATATTTATATTATGGCTCAGTTCCACAGCCCATGCCATCTATGTATCCCATACCATCATGGAGCTCTAAAGCATCTCAAATTACACCTGTCCCAACTCCTCAGTTGCCTACTTTAGCTCCTCTGCCGCTTCCTACACCCAGTACTCAGCCATCTCCCATTTCTACTGCATTTCTAGCTTTGCCAGCACCACCAGCTCCTTTGCCTTTGCCAGCCCCCCCTGCACCTGTGAACCCTGATCCATATACAACATTATTGCAAGAGGTAAAGTCTGCCAATTCGACAATAAGGACTATGGGTAACAATATCACAATGATTGAGAGGAAACAAGCTGAAAGAGATTTCCAGCCAAGGAGATTTCAACCGCCTGCAATTACTAGAGACCAAGCTGCCTCTACTAGTAAGGCACCTGAAAAAGGTTTAACTGTTTTGGTGAATGAATATCCAGCCCTTGCAGACAGAATGTATTGGTGCTCAACTTGTAATGACCCTCATGGAGAGGATACTTGTATGGTCCATCTGAATTATGTGCAGACATTGGCTGCTAGTTCTTCGGGTGGACAAGTTAATATGATTTTTGAAGCGGGTCATAGTTTGATATCTCCAGTAGAAGAACAAGTTTCAGTTCTGACAAGAACTGGAAAGAAGCCTGTAACAGTCGATCCTGTTGACTTAGAGCCGTTGAAAGTACCTGTTGATGTGAAAAAGCCAGTTCCAAAGTCTGATGCACCTGTTTTGCCAAAGGATCCCATTTTTTACAGAGTTCAAGAAAAGGTTGCTGTTGCACCAGCAAGATCAGAAGCAGAAGAACAAGCTCGAGAAAAGTTGAAGTATCCCTCACTGACAAAGAGGCTAAGGGTAGAAGCCACACAGCAGTATCGAACCAGATTTGAACAACCTGCCGAGAAGAAGGACTCTACTGCAGTTGCATACAACATTGTTGAAGATCTGAAAAGGACCCCAGCTAAGGTAAGCCTCTATGATGCTTTGCAGTTGCCAGGCCAAGTAGATTTACTACGGGAATCATTAAAATCAGTGAAAGATAATGAAAAAGGTTCTACCCAGACAGTGTATGCTCAAACCTTACCCACCTCTGCTACTGGGAAAAATAGACCACCTCCATTTTATTTGTCATTGCAAATAGAGGGTTGGATTGTGCATAATTGCATGATCGACTCTGGAGCCGCAACAACTGTTATGCCCAAGGCTGTCTGTGAAGCAATGGGAATGGAATATACACGGAGTAGTCCTGGAGTTTTGCAATTAGATGGTACTCCTGTAAAAATAGTAGGTGTTATTAAGGATGTCCCAATCGTCCTGCATACTATGCCCCAAATTACTGTTATCCAAGAAATTGTTGTGGTAGATTTAGAACCCTACTTTAGCATGTGTTTATCCAGGGAATTTACCGCAAAGTTAGGGGGTTACTTGGCATTGGATTATTCTCATCTAGAAATTATTTTCAAGGGTAGACGTCTCAGGATTCAAAATGAAAAGCCTTCCCCTTTTCACATTGAGAAGTTGGAAGAAGCAGAAAAAGATATGCAGTCTGTTCACATGCTTACTGAAGAGTCTAAGGATTCTGTTTTGATGAGTGAAGTTCTAAATAATCTTCAGTTGGATGACCAGTTTTCTATGCTTAATTTTAATGCTATGCTGGAGACAGAAATCGGCTGTTATGCCATCCAAAGGCCTGAGAGCGAAACAAAGCAGGAACTGTCTAATCAAGCTGATCAGAATGCTGTTACAAATCAAATATGGCAGCTATATTTCGATGGAGCTCGATGCAAGAATGGTGTCGGAGCAGGTATTGTGTTAATCTCTCCTTCCGGTGTATAGAGAAATTATTCGTACCGGCTTACATGGAGTTGTACTAATAACGCTGTTGAATATGAAGCATTGTGTTTGGGTTTGAAAAAAGCAAGGAAGTTAGGAATTGAACAGCTCAAGATTTTTGGTGATTCTGAGCTTGTTGTAAACCAGATCACAAATAAGTGCATTGCTAAGCAGCATTATCTTAAAGCATATCGAAATCAGGTTTGGGATTTGTTTGAGTTCTTTACTGCTCTTAATATTCAAGCTGTTTCCCGAGAGATGAATAAACATGCAGACCTTTTAGCATCTCTTGGAGCTAATTTTTCACCTATTGAACAAGTTGTCAACAAACCCAAGACTGTTAGAATGGTATACAGACCCAGTGTGCCAGACAAAGAAACTTTCTGGTAGGTTTTTGAAAATGATGAGCAGATTGTTAATTTCTTGATTCATGAAGCTGCTACTATTGAAGGGAGAACTTTGGAGAATGAAGAAGCTGAAGGTCTCATCCAATTACGGAATAATCATATTCCGAAGGGTCTGATAACTCTGGAGAGCTTATTTGATCAGCATGATAGATCAACAAAACATCAGATAGAAATTGATAAAAAGGAGTATATGGAGTTAAAATTAGAGCCCAGCAAAGCTATTAAGGTTGGAAATGACTCTACACTAGAGGAATTGCAAAATATCAGGCAGCTGTGTGAGGAGTTTTCTGACATTGTAGCTTGGAGCTATGAAGACTTGAAGGGCTACAACAAACAGATTGTGCAGCATACAATTGAATTGGAGGAAGGAGTCAGACCTTTTCGACAAAAACAAAGACCTGTAAATCCAAAAATTGAGATGTTGATGAGGGCTGAGCTTGTTAAAATGCTGCAGGCGAAAATCATATATCCTGTCAAGCACTCAACCTGGGTTGCCAATCTGGTTCCAGTTCGAAAGAAGAATGGAGACATTCGATTGTGCGTTGATTTCCGAAATCTGAACCGTGCATCATTGAAATATCATTATCCTTTGCCACGTATAGATCAAATACTGCATTTTGTGGCTGGAGCTCAGCGTTTTTCTCTGTTGGATGGATTTTATGGATATAACCAGATTTGGGTGAAAGATGAAGATCAATATAAGACAACATTCACAACAAAGTGGGGCACTTTTGCTTATCAGCGAATGCCTTTAGGACTATCAAATGCTGGGGCTACTTTTCAAAGAGCCATGGACATTGCATTCAAGGAATTGTTGAATAAGATCATTGTGATATATCTTGATGACATGACTGTATTTTCGCTTAGACGGGAAGATCACTGTTCTCACCTGAGGCAGATTTTTGAAAAATGCAGGGAATTTGGGATTTCAATTAATCCGAAGAAGTTAGTGTTTGCAGTGAAAAAAGGTAAGCTTTTGGGCCATGTGATTTCAGAAGATGGGTTAGCAGTCGATCCAGCCTGAGTTGAAGCATTAAAGAAATTGTCACTGCCTGCAAACAAGAAGGAACTGCAGTCCTTCTTTGGACAGATCAATTTCATAAGAAAATTCATTTCTGACTTTGCCCAGGTTGTAAAAACTATGACTGAATTGTTAAAAAAGGATGCAGATTTCCAGTGGACTGCCCGAAGAAAAGCAGCATTCTAGGAAATCAAGGAGAGAATAGCACAGACCCCTATTCTGATTAATCCTGATTACTCCGAAGATTTTATTTTATATGCAGTTGGAGAAGATGACAGTTATGCTGCAGTTCTGACACAGAAAGGAGACGATGGGAACGAAAGGCCCATTGTTTTCCTCAGTCAGGTCATTCTACCTCATGAAGCAAAGTACAATTTCATTGAGAAACAAGTATATGCTGTGATGAAATCCCTCAAGAAGTTTAAACATTTTATATCTCAGAGCAGAACAATTGTTTATGTGATTCATCCAGATGTAAGAAATTTTATTCTTCAAGGAGAGTTGGGTGAAAAACGTGCTGGTTGGGTCACTAAGATCCAAGAATTTGCTGTTGAAATCCATCCTACTAAGCTAATGCGTGGTAAGGCTCTGTGCCTGCAGTTGGCAAGGATGGCAGCTTCTGGTGTAAGTGACTTTCAGGTAGAAAATCTTGCCAGTGATGACAACTTGATGAATTTCTTAATTCAGGAAAAGGATTGGACAGATGACCTCATTGATTATTTCACAACTGGTAGGTGTCCTTCACAGTCGAATGCTTCACAGAGGAGGAGATTTCGGTTGCAAGCTATTCGGTATGTTTTGTTACCAGAAGGACTATTTTTTAAGAATATTGATAGTGTTCTTCTGAGATGTGTTAAAGAAGTAGACAAGGCTAGGCTCCTAGAAGAATTTCATTCCGGTCTATCAGGTGGTCACTTTGCAGGAAGACCGATGGCCTTGAAAATAATTAGAGCAGGTTATTATTGGCCGACTCTGTTTTCAGATTCTTTTAAAATTGCACAAGCCTGTGATAAATGTCAGAGATACTCAGGGAGAGTAAGGAATGCAGCACTGCCTTTACATCCAGTTCAGGTTGAAGCTCCCTTTCAGCAGTGGGGGTTAGATTTCATCGAGATTATTGATCCTAATTCCTCAGCTGGACACAGATATATTTTGACAGCTACAGACTATTTCACAAGGTGGTCTGAAGCTATCCCAACAAAAGTTGCCAATCAGACTGTGGTGATTTCTTTTATCGAAGGCTTGATTACTCGCTTTGGCATTCCTGATGCCATCATTACAGATAATGGGACCCCATTCATTGGAGCTGAACTGGCTGAGTTTGCTAATAAGTATGGCATTTTCCTAAAAACATCCTCTAATTATTATCCACAGGGAAATGGCTTGGCGAAGTCCACGAACAAAAATTTGCTCCGGATTTTGAAGAGGTCTTTGGGAGAAAACAAGAGATCATGGCACCTTTTACTAAATCAGGCTCTATGGGCAGATAGAATTTCAGTCAAGAAGTTTATCAAGACCTCACCCTATGCCCTAGTTTATGGGAAGGAAGCCAGGTTGCCTGTTCATCTTGAGTTACTTGTATTGCAGCAGTTGCAGGCTTTCCAGGACAATGAGACAGACATAAGTTCCTTGGATATGTGGATAGCTCAATTATTGCAGTTAGAAGAACATCGTTCTGAAGCATATGAAGAATTTTCTAAACACACACAGGGTATCTCGAAGTGGTTTTATAAACATTTTGCGGATCGTCCACTCAAAACAGGAGATTTGGTGTTGAAGTGGAATGAGAATAAAGCTAAACCTGGGAATCATAAGAAATTTGATGCTTTATGGGAGGGTCCCTTCCGTATCACCAGCACAGGTGCAGCAAATTCGTTCTACCTCAATGACTTGGAGGGCAACCCACTTCCAATTTCAGTAAATGGCTTTCATCTGAAAGCCTACAATTCTTGAATTGACAAGTACAGTATGAATTTGTATATAGTAAAAAAAAAAAAAAATATATATATATATATATATAAAAGAGGAAAAGAAAAAGATATACATGTTTTGCTTTTATTTTGTCACCTTGGTTCTTGTTGCTTGCGAACTGTAGGTGCCTTTTGTTTTTTCTTTGCTTCTCTCCTTTCCCAGCAGTTGATGGCTTTTCAGAACATTCTTCTTTCCATTTTCTCTCTTTCCTTTCTTCCTCTTTCTTCTTTCTTTTCTTTTTCTTCTGCAGATAGAGCCACGACTGTTGTTTCTTTTCCCCATTTTCATTGTTCCCGTTCCTTCTCATACCTTTCTTCTAAGTTCTGTATTTTACGTATTTATTTCACAGTTTAGTTCATTTCATTTCACAGTTGTCCTAGTTCCATTTCCATTCCATACTTCCCTTCCATCTTCATTACAATTGGTCATATGACAGCATTTTGTTGTTATATCTTCCACATCGCTTTGTCATTACATCAACCCATTGTTAATATCATTCCATTTGCAATCACTGCCGGCGCAATCGCAGGAGCTCATTCCATCACCTCATTCCATTTGTTCCATTTCATTATCCATTATATGCAGGTTCTTTCAGTTTTTCAGTAGAAGATCATTACAGCAGTCCCCTGAGATCTACCACAGCGGCCAACTTTCTGTTTCAACATGACTCTGTGCCCAATGGATTCAGGCCTGGATTCTTGCATACAGCGAGCTGTATACCCCGCGAGCCGCCAAGAATGTTGGCATTTTTGCCACATTGATTTTGATTGAAATATTGTTTAAGCTGTTGCAGATCTTATTTTTATACTAACACAGGCTTTGATGCGGTTTTGAGCAAAAAGGAGCAAAAAATAACTAAGTCCAAAAATTGCAGCGATTCGCTGACATGTTGCGAAATCGCGGTCAACGCGGTCAACACATGCAGCTAAGAAGAACCGTCGCGATATCGCGACGTGTTCTATTTTCGCGACTTCAAATGAGCAAAGGAGGAAGAGCGACAAAATGTCACGAAATCGCGACAAAAAGTTCGACCGAAGACACAAAGTTAAAAGTGCAGCGCGTCGCTGCATGTTTCATTTTCGCGACGCTGGCGGCTTCAAAGACTTAAGTATTAAAAGTGCAGCGATGCGCTGCACGTAGCGTTTTCGCGACGCGGGCGGTTGAAAAGGTTTAAGTGTAAAATGTGCAGCGACGCGCTGCACGTTCGAAATCGTGCGACGTTTGGCTCCAAAAGCCTTAAGTTAAAGGTTGCAGCGACGCGTTGCACGTTGCCTTTTCGCAATGCTGATGGCTTCGAGGGTCTAAGGCATAAGAGTGGTAGCGATATCGCTACACTTTCGAAGCCAGGCCAAAACAAAACAGAAGTGGCAGCGATTCACTGCACGTTCGTTGAAGAGGAAGTCAAAGGAGGAAAGTGTAGCGATGCGCTACCATATTGAAATGAAGCTCAACAAGCAAAAAGGTGCAGCGATGCACTGCATGTTTCAAAAGCGCGAGGCGATGAAAGGAATGAAGCCTATTATGTAGCAATATCACGACAGGGAGGATTTTCGCGGGTTTGAATAGTCAAGGCATACGACATCAAAATATGTCGCGATTTCGCGACCTGTAGTGTTTTCGTGACCTGCCTCAGTTTCTCGCCAAGACGCAGTATGAACGCCCGATAAGGTTTTTTCACTTTTCGAGGATTAAATGTGTGCCCAAATTTAATGTTTCGAGGATTTCCAAGGTAGTCAAGGTCGAAGAAGTGCCCAGGCCACCAAGATTGAAGGTTTTATTTGTTCAAAGCTGCTGTTCGTGGATTGATTCAACGGTCTCATGCACATTTTCAAAAACATATTTAATGAAGGAGATTCGTGGTCTAATTGCATTTAATTTTTGCTTCCTTAACGCTGCAATTAAGGGGATCGTGTTCTTGGTTTCCAAGGCATAATTGTAGATCACAAGAAAGTTGGTTTCAAATATTAAATGCTGCAAAGAGGACGGCCCTCTATAAAAACCAATGTAAGCTTCATTTGAAAGGGTTGGAAGTTTTTGCTAAAAACTGGAAGTGCATTTGCGAGAATAAAAGTATTGGCTTCAGATTTTTCAAGCAGCTGTTTGGGTGATTGTCTTTTCTGTTCCTTTTGCATTTCTAATAGAATTCATATTCCTTGGTCTGTTATATTCAAATTCCGTATATTGGATTTGAATCTTGCTTGTAAGGATATGATTCCTGGAGTGTAATATTGGAGAGATTTTCTGCATGCAGTTGTGTGAGAGTTGAGTTATTATATTTTGTTCCTTGCTATTGCTGCACTTTAAAGTTTTCCGCTGTTGTTCTTTCGATCCCATAACTTCGGCCTGCGGCCATATTTCTATTTCTTTCTGCAATTTTTAATTTCTTTCCAGCAACCCTTATCTCCAAACAGAACTTTAGAATAGTTAAGGGAACCAGCCCACTTTGGAGATTGGTCTGGGAGCCATTTCTTGCTTCTAGCCTTTCAATGTTGGCCGGGTCTAGGGCGCACTTGTAAAAACCCTTTCCTGTGGCAGATTCGTGACCAACAGGTGCCTATTGACTTGGAAGGGGGTTGTCATGGGTATTAACCACTGAAGACGTATGCTTCTCTAGGACAAATGGAACTTTACAATGGCACAAATGGTAAAGCTGGTAGATAGGGACTTATGCATGTGCAAAGTATTGAGATTGGCTTGTAAATATGGATTATCTTTCTTGACAAGACATCATTTCCATTCTATCTATTGGTTAGGATTTGGTCACACAATGCTCCTCCATTGCTAGTGTAGATGGTCCTCCTTTGTATGACAATAATTCTAGTCCTTTGAATTCTAACCTATTAGTCTCCCATAACATTGATCAAGTCTTTGTAGGGATTTCTATTGTTGGACCAATTCCTTTTGTTTCCTTGGGATTTTGATCCTTTATAGTTTAGAGTTTTAATCAGTCTTCTATATATGGTTTATTCTAATGAATTTTCACCTATTTAGGTATGTCGATGAAGTTGGTATTCTCTTCTATATGGTGGTCATGTATCTATTTTAGCTGGTCTATGTGGGGTCTTTTAGTCTAGTGATGCTTCTCCCATGTTTGGTCCATTTGATGGATTGGGGGTTTTTAGTCTAGTGTGTAGTCAAATAATAATCAACATTAGAATTGTATTATACATTAGGTATAATATACAAAATGATAGGCTAATATTAGCCATAAACAAATCCCACTAATAGACAAGTTGTTGCATTACGTAGGCTCTAGGATATTATAGTAATTACCCAAGATAGGAATCTAGATATTACCCAAGTAATGGGATAGTTACTCTAACACCCCCCTTATTCCATTATTTGGGATAACATATATAACTCCCCCCTTAATGTGAAGGAGAGATAAATTAAAGATGCTCTTGTGTTGACTTTGGCTCTCGGCTTTAGATTTGGCTCATGGCTCAGGCTCTAGCTCTAGGTGTACCTTTAGATTATTACCTCTGGGTCTGCTACCTACAGATCTGCATTTGGATCATTGCCTTTGGATATGCTTGTATGTCTACCTCTGGATCATTGTCGTTGGGTCTGCCTTTAGATTTATCACTGGATCATTACCTCTAGGACGACCACTCGATCTATCACTAGATCTACCTCTGGATCATTGTCGTTGGGTCTGCCTTTAGGTTTATCACTGGATTATTACCTCTAGGATTGCCACTCAATCTGTCACTAGATCTACCTTTGGGTCTACCATAGGTTTTACCTTTTCTATAGAAGCCATACAACATTTCTTTCATCTTGGTCCATTGTGTGAGATCTGTCCATCCACAATCAATATGAACCTTGTTGGTCATTTTCACTTTGTACCAACAATTTATAGAGGAGTGATTTGTACATCCACATGAGTCACAAGGATGTAGTATCCAACACCTAGCTACTACATGTTTTGTTCTACCACAATGACTGCAACAATGCTTTGTAGGAGTTGTAGAAGATTTAGGTTTTACAAACATGGTTTTACTGGTACTTGCTTGTCCATCATAGCCAAGGTCTTCATTCTTTGACCTGACATTTGACATTATAGGAGTTTTAATGCCTTATCCATGTCTACCTAATATTTCACCATTGATTTCTATTTTGTTCATGAGTTTGGATCCAATGCCTTTGGTGTGCTTTTCAAAACACCCAAGTTCTTCATCTTCATCAATGTTTTTAACAATATGGTATTTGTCATAATTGATGAGATTATGGAGCTCATTTTGAGGATGTTCAGCTTTTAAGTCACTGGTGTCGCAAGCAAAATTTACCTTTGTGATGAGATCACCTGTGCTACAACTGATATCTGCCCTTATCGGCATGAGGTCGCTTGTATCACAACAAGCATTGGTTATCATGGGCTCAAGGTCACTTGTGTCACAATAATCATTCACCACCATGGGCTGAAGGTCACTTATGTCACAACAAGCATCGACCATTAGGAGCATGACCTCTGATTCCTCACTGATGTCCCTTTTATTTTTACGTTGGGCAATGTCAAGTGAAACCAATGACATGCATACTGCCCTTACAACATTTATAGGGATTAGAGCACCATTTTTCTGAAGGTCTTCACAAGACTCAGAATCTCTGAGAATGGCTCGAACACCACTGCGTAGTGTGAGAAATTTGTCATCCTCATAAAAATCCATTCCTTCCATCCCTGGTGGAAAGTAAGGACCTTTAACTGATTTTGCACATTCAATTGGTTTTGGGGCATTTTTTTCTTTGATTTACCCATCTTTTTAAGGTGTCGGTTTTTGTCGAAAATGCACCTTTTTACAATGTGATTTTTTAAAATACTTGATAAGGTGGCTAAGGTGTCGGTTGCTATCGAAAATACACCCTTATAAGTTTCCTCCATTTTTGTAAAATATGTTGTGATGGAAGAAATAATTTATCCCCCTTGATTTCAAGCACTACAACAAAAAAATGGTTGCTTTACAAAACTTTGCCTCCTAGGCAAATTGTCAAAAAAATCACCAAAAAATCCCCCCTTATTGCAAGTACTTCAAGCAAAAATTTGTTGTTATGAAGCCTAAAAAGAGGTTTATAATGGTGCCTTCGAGACAATTTTCAAATTTGTTCCCCCTATTGTTTGTAAAATAAATAAGTTTTGATGGCAAAGTGTTTGTTTTTAAATTGATGAGTTCCCCTTTTTGAGTTTACAAAAAAAACTTGCAATTTTTTATTTCCTCCTTTTGAAAAAACAAATGCACAATTTGTTGTTTTGAATGTGCAAAAATTTGTTGTCTCCTTTTTTTTTGCAAAAATAATTTCAATCAATTAAATTTAAGTAATAATTAAATATTTGAACCCACGTGTTGTAGGTGAGTTGGAGAGGAGAGGGAAATCCTCCAAGGGAGGTCCCAGGTTCGAATCTCCACCCTACCATAAAGCTGAATTGGGTATAGAACCCCCGGGTGACTTTGACGGTATAGAACCCCCTGTTCGTGGTCTCTCAGACCAAAGCGGCCTGCAAGGGGTTTTTCACTTAAAAAAATAATAATAATAATTAAATATTTGAAAAATCAATTATTAAAAAACCAACAATTGATTAAACAAAATATAAAATTATTAAAAAAATAATATATATATATATATATATATATATATATATATATATATATATATATATATATATATACTTTTTTTGTTAGCAAAATAATTGTTTGATCTTCACGGGGTTTGAACCCCTGGCATCCTACGCGGCAAAGTCTAATCTTCGACCTTGCAACTAGCCCAACTAGCCATAGCCTTGGGAATGAAAGGTCACGATCTTGCTTTTGAGGTCACCTAGAGGAAAATTCAAGAAAAAAATTACAAAACCTTTATCCCACATGCATCTAGAGAAGAAACTTTGAGCGAAATAAAAAACTTAATACGCCCCTTCAGAATCGATTGCCTTCGGGCAATTGGTCTTCTATCGTTGTTTTGTCACTGTCCACATGGAGCGACCTGAGTCATCCAAGTGTCCAGTGGCCAGTCCACCACGTGTCATCTAGTCAACGTCGGTAGTCCGCCACGTGTTCACGTCATGTTGGCAATCCGTCTGCCACATGTTCACTTGGGATTACCACGTTAGTGCCTCAAGAGCTATGCCCACATCTGAGTCTGCAAGGGAGTCCACATCAGCAGATCTCGATCTGCATGTAAGGGGTCCATGTCAGCAGATCTCAATCCACCTAGGGAATCATACCCTAGTTTACGGTCGATGTCGATAGATCCAATCATCTGTTAGACTGTTCGATGTGGGTCGTGCATTAGTGTTCGAGTCCAAGAGCGAGGGAGTCCAATGGTATTGACTATCGTGTCAAAGTCAAATCGTGTGTCCAAAGGTCTCTGATGTTGCGTGTAGAGAGATGTCAAAGGTTGTTCATCTCAAAATTTGTGTTGCATCCAGTTCGATGTCCAATGAGTCTCGTTAGGGTGTCTTGTTTGGATCTGTTCGATCCATGTAGGTTCGTCCGCCTCATATTCCTTTAGGGTCCCAAGGTCCTATGTGCCATGCAGTTCAATCAACCGGATCTGATCTATCAGAGCTCCACCAGGTCCGATTCTGATATGGTCGGTATGATCTTGGAATGTTCGATGGTAGGTTTAGGAAATCCAGATATATCACATCAGTGCCAACAAAGTCTGGTCCGAGTTGAGTTGTGTTGTAAGTCCTTGACTACTGGAGTCTGTTGTCATGTCAGATATTATCAAATCTACCGCATAGATTGTCTAGGTCTATTATGAAAATCCATGTCAGTCAGTCAGGTCTATCTATCTACCTCAAAAATCATGTCAAGAGAGTCCAGCTTCAAGGGTCAAGTTCACCCCACAAAAAAATTCCTCGAAAAGCATGTTGCCTTGATCACCTGCTTATTGCCACTCTGATAGTTCGATCAGAAATGGATCACCAAACCTGCATCTTCGCCACGCAAAATGATTTGGAGCAAGGCCAACACTCGCCTCCTCTGATACCAATGTAGTCAAATAATAATCAACATTAAAATTGCATTATACAATAGGTATAATATACAAAATGATAAGCTAATATTAGCCATCAACAAATCCCACTCATAGGCGGGTTGTAATGTAACAACCCGTAGGCGGGTTGTAATGTAACAACCCGCTATGTAGGCTCTAGGATATTATAGATATAACCCAAGATAGGAATCTAGATATACAATATTTTTGTTTTTTCCTCCCTTTTTTGCTTAGTTTGTTTATCTCCTAATTTTGTGGGACTACCCTTCAATGTTTCCTCTAATTTATTTGGAAGCACTTCCCTTTCTTATTGGTCCCCTTTGTATACCCTAGGTTTAGGGTTTGAAGCTAAATGGACTGTTAAACATGGGTCTGAGTCAAGTCCTCCACATTCTTTGTCCCCCTAATGCCACAAGTCAAAAAGTTCTTCCTTAGAGAAAAAATTGAGGCCAATGAATATTCCTCAAGCCCTTCACTATAGTCTACTACATATTATTCATTCATCATCAACTTAGATGTTTTGCCATTGTTAGTGATTAGTGGGCTATGTCTGCACTAGTTGAGAGTTCCTATTGAATTTTTTTTTTTATTATTTCTATCATCCCCTCTCTTTCTTGGCTCTATTGAGCAAAGCCCAATGATGAGAGCCTCATTTTCTTGAGTGTAAGCAATTGCTATTTTTTTCCAGATCTCAAGGGTCACCCTCTACCACGCTTTTGCAATGATGATGGCCTCATCCTCGACACTGTTAGTGGCCTTGCCAATACTGTGTTGTCATCTGGCACTTCCTTCCTTGACGTAATTGAGCTATAACTTTGTCCAAAGTCGGTGATGGTGGTGTCTCCTAGGATGATGTTGCTTGTTGTGAAGCCAATGGTGGCATCGTTTATTATGATGGCCCTTTTTGTTGTGAGTCTAATAATGGCATTATCTGTTGTAATGGCCTCGTCTATTGTGGACTTGGCAACAACATTGTCTATTGAAATGGCCTTATTTGTTGTGAACTTGGTGATGGCATCATCTTATCTTCAAACCCTCACTACAAGTAATTCCCCAAGCCATATCTCCTACGATCGCTAGTAGAAAACTCTCTATTTCTTGACCCTTCTCACACTAGGGTTTGATATCCACCACCTGCTTCAGTTGCCTGCCTCCTTGCACTAAGGTTTGATCTTCATCGCTTGCTTCAATTTTTTTCTCTCTGCATGCTTCAAAAAATCTCTCGATTGTCTCATCATTTGCTTTGGAAAATCCACCTTTGTCGCAAAAGAAATCTATCTCCTACCTCCTTGCACTAAGGTTGATCTTCGTTGCCTGCTTCAATTTTTTTTCATCTCTCAATCTACTTTCAAAAAAGTGTTGTCTGTCTTAGAAAATCCACCCCTTGTCTCAAAAGAAATTCGTCGCATGCCTCCTTGCATTAAGGTTTGATCTCCGTTGCCTACTTCATTTCTTTTTTTTAATCTCTTGTTGCCTCCTTTAGAAAATCCACCCCTTACCTCAAAAGGAATCCGTTTCTTTTTTTTAATCTCTTGTTGCCTCCTTTAGAAAATCCACCCCTTACCTCAAAAGGAATCCGTCGTATGCCTTCTTAGACTAAGGTTTGATCTCTATCACCTGCTTCATTTCATTTTTTTTTCAATCTCTTGCTTCAATTTTTTTTCCTTTATGTTTGCTTCAAAAAAATCATGTTAAATTATAAAGCCTAGACATTCATTTACTTTGCTAGTCAATTTTTTTTTACATCAACTTAGTCGTGTTAAGTTATAAAGCTTACATTTCTTTTTTCAATCTCTTGCTTCAATTTTTTTTCCTTTATGTTTGCTTCAAACAAATTTATGTTAAATTATAAAGCTTAGACATTCATTTACTTTGCTAGTCAATTTTTTTTTACATCAACTTAGTCGTGTTAAGTTATAAAGCCTATCTGGTGCTATATCAATTTTTTTTCCTTTAAGTTTGCTTCAAACAAATTTATGTTAAATTATAAAGCCTAGACATTCATTTACTTTGCTAGTCAATTTTTTTTTACATCAACTTAGTCATGTTAAGTTATAAAGCTTATCTGGTGCTATAGGGATTTGAACCTTTAAAATTTCAATGAGTTTACACATGTTTTTATGAAGGATCCTAGTCCCCTGGTACTGAGTGGGGTTTGAACCTTTAACCTCTCAAAGAGAAGCCAAAGCCCTTACCACCGTAGTAAGCTTGCAACTCAAATTGTGTTTCTTTTTTATAAGTTTACACAAGTTTTTATGAGAAAGTACACAAGCTTTTATAAGAGGTCCTTGTCCCCTCATATTGAGTGGGGTTTGAATCTTGAACCTCTCGAAAAGTAGCCAAAGCCCAAAGCCCTTACCACTGCAATTAACTTACAACTTTGTAAAGCACAAATTTTTAAGAGTCCGAATTCCTTAAAACTAAATAGAATTTAAACCTTAAACCTTCACAAAAAAAAAATCAAAACATTTCCTATTACAGCTCTATAAAAATTTGCACCTTTATTGTTTTTTTAAAGCCAAACCCAACCGGAATTGATCCTAAGTCCAGCGAAGAAAATACTTAGCTCCCGACCGGAATTGATCCTCTGACAAGCGGAGAAAATACTTAACTCCCACGCACTAGTGGGTGCGGCAGTCTTTTTTTTTTTAAAAGAAAATTTGTTTGCTATAATGTGTAGATAACTATCTTCTCCGGCAGTCTTTTCTTTTTTTTTTAAAAGAAAAATTGTTTGCTATAATGTGTAGATAACTATCTTCTCAACTGTTTCAAAAGGAGGAATGCAGAATTTGAAGTTTTTAAAGTTGGTTTTGGTTTGAGATATTATAGTAATATGTTTTTGGTTTTTATTCTTAAAAGGTTAGTGGATTGGTAAATGTTTTACTAAGAAGAGATTTGGGTTAGAACTTTGGGATGCTAATTTGTAAAAGTAGCAACCTGATTTGAATCTTCTGAGTGCGTGTCAAATCGACAACTGTACACAACTCAAGCGAGTGGTGGGGTCAACAATATTAAATCGACAACAACTGTACACAACTCAAGCGAGTGGTGGGGTCAACAATATCCAGATGGAATAGGCTTGGGAGCAGCCCATGTAATTTGAACCTTGACAGTTACTAAAAAATAATATGATTGTAACCCACTCCCTTTATGTATCAAAATAAATAAATAAATAAATAAATAAATAAATAAATAAATATATATATATATATATATATATATATATATATATGATTTTGTTCTTTTTTTTTTAATTTGGTTATTTGGTTTGAACTTTGGACCTTCTGAAGAAAAGCCAAAGCCCAAACAATTGGGCTGTCCCCATATGGGACTTTAAAATTTTAGGTGCTGTCCCCCATGGGACTTTAAAATTTTAGGTTAGTATGAGAAACCCCTATGACCAACGCAGGTCTGAGCAATCTCCTCCCAACCATGACCCCTCCCAACTAGGGTTGAGCAATCTCCTCCCAACCATGACCTCTCAAGAGCAATGTTTATCAATAGGGAATTTGTTTTTTTATGTTTTTGGTTTCATCTGGAAAACTAGACTTTAGGTCCACACCGGCCCACACCATGGTTTGAACCTTGGACCTCCCAAAAAAGAACCAAAGCCCGAAATGTTGCACTGTCCCCCGTAGGACTTTTAAAATTTTAGGTTAGTGTGATAAACCCTTATGACCAAGGCCTGAGCAGTCTCCTCTCAACCAAGGCTGAGCAATCTCCTCTCAACCATAACCCCTTGTAAAACCGAGAGCTATGCTTATCAATAGGGATTTTTTTTTTATGTTTTTGGTTTTCATCTAGAAAACTAGACTTTAAGTTCAAAACTCTGCATAAAGACCCTTAAAACCTATGCTTTCTCCTATAATTTTGTTTTTGGTGAAACAAAATAGATAATTTTGTTTTTGTTCAAACAGAATAGATATATCCTTGGGTTCTCACCTAAGAAACCTAGGTTCAAACCACTACACAAGATTAAGACCTGGATTCAGCAACATCCATACTTTACCCTAAAATTTTAATTGTAATAATGTATCTTTAAATTTTCATCCAAACAACCCAAATCAATTTTCCAACTCTGCAACTCTATTCCGTTTTTCCTTCAGGGAAGGAATCATGGAAGGAATCGCTATATATCTAGCATGCAATCTTTAGAATAAACCTCACGTTGCTATTAACTGATTTTTACAACGCGATGCGTCCCAGAGTTTCGGTACATTTAATAATGAAGCAAACAGTTCAATTATCTGTAGCATTATTGGATAGGACATACAAGTTGCAAACATCTTCTACCACAGAGATGCATCACTCACGCTCATATCGTTCATGATAGTATTCCAATCATCTCTTAGAGCCCAAAACACTCCCATAATTTGAGGAGTCCAAAGACACTCCCTGACCTTTGACAAATCTTAAAAGAGGGTTGTCAAATCTTAAAATTAAATCTTGTTAGCAGTAGCTGAAGAGGAGAGCCTAAAAAAATTTATTCTATTCATTTCATACAGAGGCTGCTGGCTTCAGGCTTCATATGTTTCAGTTCACTACAAAAGTTCTTCTTTTCATTTCACATAGAGGCTTCAGGCTTCATATGTTTCAGTTCACTAGGAATCTTAGAAAAATAAAATCAGTCAAATTAATTTGGGCAAAACCAAGATACTGAAGCGGAGGCAAGACTTCCTACTCAGATAAATCTAGAAAACAGATTAGATTCCATTCGCTACTTGTTAAATGGCCAGGGACTTCATTTTTTAAAAAATGCTACCTCTCATAAGACCATCATTTTTTTAAAATGAAACAGGCATATACCCTTAAGAAATTTTGTGAGATAATTGAAAATTTCAGGAAAGTAAAATAATAAAATGATATTGACACCACTCAACGCAGACCAAGCACAGAGAAAAGAAGATTGGTCTGCTCGGATAGTGTCAATGTTAGCAGGTGTAAAATACACGCTGCTAACAACAGATCAATCTACGAAGAGTAACTATAGAGACGTAGCAAATATGAATCTACTTCTCCACTCTTCCCTTCGAACAGAAAAACCCTAAACTTATAGTAATACTATGGTAATGAAATGTACGAAACGCGGTAACCATGGGCAAATAAAAAATCACACACGGCCATATGTTTCTTATGTGTTGATGTGGCTACAGCCTCATTGGCAAAGCAGGAACTGGGCCATGAATACTCACCCGTTTCCTGGTACATGTAGCGGAATGCGGCCTACATTACACCCTAGCCAGGCGCTAATCGCATAAACCCTTGAACCAACAGCAAACCCTTTCCCACAATGTTTTATGAAGACTAATCCTAACAATGATTGCTCTTCGCAACAACGCCACTTGAATTGGGCTCAATTGCTTAATATAACAAAAGAATTTTTGTGCAAACCCTAACCCTAAACTGCACCGATTTTACGAGTTTCATTCGGAGGGACAATACTTGCTATGAATCCTCGAATATTATTTCAAAACTTTTATCAAAGGCATGACGTGGTTGCATAAACCGTTGGGCTTAAAGAAGATGTCTTAATCGTCCTCTTGGGGTCTCATTGGAAATGAGAAGTTAGATATCTTAAATGAGAGATCTAACACTCGAATATGAAGAAAGGAAGGTAGAGGGGAGGTTGGAGCTGAAAGGAGGATTAAATTGGGATAGATACGAAGGTATTATATATGTTTTTATATTTATAATTTTTAAGGTTTATGGTAAAGATAAAGTTAATTGGACCTTAATTTTTAGGGAGTTAAATTGAGGTAGCCTATTAGTCAGCATTAGGCTTTGTCAGGGCTAAAAAACTTAAGAGTAAAGTACAAGTTTGGTCCTTGAGATTTGAACTTGGATGTCTTAGATGAAAATTCAAAGACATATTTTTAAGGTATCCCTTATGAGACCAATATTTTAAGGCAAAGCGCGGGTTTTGGAAAGAGACCCGCATCCCATTATTTTGGGCTAAAAAACTTAGAGTAAAGTGCAGGTTTGGTCCTTGAGATTTGAACTTGGATGTTCTAGATGAAAATTCAAAGACATATTTTTAAGGTATTTCTTATGAGACCAATATTTTAAGGTAAAGCATGGGTTTTGGAAAGAGACCCGCATCCCATTATAACATGGTTTGAACTTGGGTTTTGTGAATGAAAACCGAAAGATATACCACTACATTATTCCTCACAAGACATAAGTAGATAAAATGTTATTGATTCCTCTCTCTCTATATATAACGCTGGGCAGGCTCCCTCCAACCATGACCCCTCTATATAAGGTTGGGCAAGCTCCCTCCAACCATGACCCCTCTATATAAGGCTGGGCAGGCTCCCTCCAACCATGACCCCTCCTGGGCAGGCTTCCTCTAACCATGACCCCTTTTAGGCAGGCTTCCTCTAACCATGACCTCTCCTAAATCCGAGAGTTATGCTTATCAATAGGGAATTTAACACACATCCACCACACACACGCCCACTTCGTTGTTTGAACCTTGGACCTCCCAAAGAATATATATATTTTAAGTAGATAATATAGTATATTTAATCTGTTATTTGTGGTGCAGTGGTAAATGCCCTGGGTGTTGGTAGAGGCCGACCCAGGTTCCATTCCCCTTGTCTCCATCATGCAGATATATGGTATAGTTAAGAATGTCCTATGTGCTGGTAGAGGCCGACAAGGCTACATTCCTCCTATGCCCAACTTGTTGAAAGTGACACCTCGAAAGGGGTGTTTTCCACTATAAATTAGTTTACCCAGGTGTTGTAGGTGAGTTGGAGAGGAGAGGGCAATCCTCCAAGGGAGGTCCCAGGTTCGAATCTCCACCCTACCAAAAAGCTAAATTGGGTACCCAAAATCCAATTGATAATGTTGGTGCGGGCAGGGCTAGGTGTGACCCCCGGGTGACTTTGACGGTGTAGAACCCCCTGTTCTAAGGCAGCCCCGCAAGGGGTTTTTTGCTTAAAAAAAAGTATATTTAAATAATATAATATATACTATTATAATATAATATTTAAATAATATAATATATACCCAAAATCCAATTGATAATGTTGGTGCGGGCAAGGTCGGGTGCGACCCCGAGTGACTTTGACGGTGTAGAACCCCCTGTTCCAAGGCGGCCTTGCAAGGGGTTTTTCGCTTAAAAAAAAATAGTATATTTAAATAATATAATATAGTCCCCGAGGCCTAGGTGGATTGGTAAGTTCTTGTTTAAGCTAGACACTTATCAAGAAGACACAAAGATTCAAATCTATGGAGCAGCCTATTTGCAAAGGTAGTAGATCTGAATCCTCTGAGTGCAGGCTAGATTGACGATGATAGTACAAATCCCGAGTGATCGGTGGTTTCCTTCACACTAGGTCAATAATAACCATACGAAATAGATTTGGTGGGAGCAGCCCTTATTGTTTGAACCCTCAATTACTAAAAATAGTGTGGTTGGACTCTCATATGTAACCAAAAAAAAAAAAAAAAAAAAATAATATATATATATATATATATATATATATATATATATATATATATATATATACATAATAATATAATAATATAATAATATAATAATATAATATAGGTATTTTTTATATATATAGTCTATGTATGGAATTATGGGACATATAGTCTGTAAAATATAATGATAATAATTTTTTATATTGATTATATGAGAATGTAATATGGTAAGTTGGGGTGCTTACCGAGAGGAGACCTAGGTTCCAATCCTACGAGCGTGCCCATGCATAGCCAGTAGCTTGATCCGACTCCTTTGCGTGTTGCACATGACTGATGATGGCAATCTATTTCTTGCTTGTTCGATGATCCTCCTTTATGCTACGTGTTGAACCAAATGGATGAAGATGGTGCGAACCTTGTGTGTCTGGTGGTCCTCATCTCACGTCGGTTACCATTAACGAGATAGTGGGTGTGTTGGAAGCCTTCGCTGATAGTTTGAACCCTGCCAGCTACGCTGACAGTTACTAAAAATTGTGATTGTAACCAATTCATCTATGTAACCAAAAAAAAATATGAGAATGTAATATTTGAATATGAGGAAAGGTAAAAGGGGAGGTTCAAGTTCACAGGGAAGGAAGGAAGATTCAAATCTGAAGAAGGTAGAGCAAGCAGGGTATATCCACCAATAAGTTTAACATTTGAATATGAAGAAAGGTAGAAGGGGAGGTTAGAGCTTTAAGGAAGGTTCAAATCTAAATAAAGTAAATGAGAGTAAGGACTCACACTTATAAAGGGATAACACAACACTTTCAAATGGCATAATATGAGTTCCTTATTACATGCATAGTGGAAGCAAGGGAATACGAGATATATAATAGATAGAAAATGATTGTAATATTTATTTTCTTTAATTGGTTATATAGAATTGATATGACCCTTATTAATATAACTTTGTGATTGTAATATGGTATTATAGGGGCTCATCAATTATGCATATATCTTTTGGCAAAATTCAAACTTGGGTCTCTTCTTTTAAATTCAAGTTTATTTAACTAATTAAGTTCATTCCCTTCTATTGATGGCAATAATATTATGAAAAGAGGTCATTTCACTAACTATATATATAAAGAAGGAGAATATAATGAGTAAATTTTGATAGCAATATTTATTTTTTATTTTTTAAGTTTAGTTAATTTTGATAGCAATATCTATACCAACTAATAAGGGTCAATAGTAAGTAGAATTTGATGGGAATATTAATGAAAATTTATCTAGTTAAAGCTTCATAGAGTAAGTGGTGGAGAATGAAATCTTTATATTGTTTTTTTTTCTTGTTATACAGGGTAATCAACAACATCTCTATTATTTTATTCCTATGGGTATGGTTTCATATCCGAAAAGCTACCACTATACCTCTACCTCACCTTGGTAAACTTTTATTCCAAGTTATGGGGACCCCAAAGGAGCTTGGGATTGGAACCACTAACCTTAAGCTAGCAAATGCTCAGAAAAAATTGATCGGTCTACTACCTTTGCTCAAGAGGTTTATATTATTATTCAATATTTCAGTTTTATAGGTAAACAACATCCATGAAAGAAGAACTCCAATAAGCAAAGTCTTTTTTTCAAAATTTTGGGTCCATGTTCTAAAAAAAAATAAAAAAATTCAACAAGAAAATGCTAGATGGCAAAAAAGAAAAATAATTTAAGAAGCATTAGTTGGAAGTAAGATATCCTGAATAAGGAAAGTAATATTTGAGATCTTAAACTCATTCTATTAATCAAGTTTGCTCAGGTTACAATATATATAGCTGAAAACATAAGAAATCACGACTCAGAATAGACTTATGCCAATCCAACAAAACTAGATGGCTATAAAGACTCTAACCAATCTTCTAACAACATTCTATTCCTGAAATGCTACGTAAAATATATCTTCTAATATTCTAATAATAATGACTTATATCTTCTAATCTTCTAACAATAATGACTATGACTTAGGGATTTCCAACATTCTCCCCCTTAAAGTTGAGAGGATTGACTAGACAGTCTCTCAGCTTTACATATTAAGCTTGAGCAACTCCTTTGGTGGTTTCTTCTTCTTGCAAGTAACCGAGTCCCTCTTTTGATGAGCTACTCCCCCTTCATCAAAAACTCCTTCAAATGATGGCATTCCCATAATGCCACAAGTATTGGTTCTCACTAACCAATCTAGTACATTTCTTTCATCATTCAATCTATGGTCTTCAAACCATATTTCAAATCCTAATACTCCTCCTGAGTATGTACAATGCAACATCTTATGTAGATGGTTTTGCCATTTTACAATTTTACATACCTCTACACATATCTTCAAACAAAATATAGCTATGCAATAGCTAGTTACAAATGCAACAACAAATTGTTGCTCCTCACACAATGTTTCACTCTTTACTATGGCTTTACATGATTCCTTCCAAGGAATTTTAAACACAAAATATAGCCAACACATATCCATGGTTCTCATCACCATGCTATCCATGTCCTTTGCAAATGAAAGAACTTCATCCAAATATGTCTCTACAAGACAATCATCTCTCAATAATGCCTTTTTAAGACATTCTCCTCCTTTCTTCAAATACCTGTTCACAAAAAACAAATCATTAATCACAAAAACATTACCTCCAGTGTGATTATATTTGGTGCTCCCCATAAAGCTATTTTGTGGTATATCTCCTTCATTGTATGTTGCTTCAAGAGCAACCATCAACTCTTCACTAAGAGTTCTCCTTTGTTCAATCCATGTTGGTGTGTTGAAACACCTTTCATTCAAACAATCATACATTGTTGCCTTTTCAAGACAACTATTTTCCTTCAATGTAGACACTCCAAGTGAGTGATCTTCAAACAAGAAGCTTATAGCTTCCATCTCCTCTTCATCAAAATTTTCTTGTGGATCAACATCCCACATCACTTCATTTGCTCTTTCAAGAGAGCACACATCCATTCCAAGTGAATGGTCTTCAAGCCAATGATCTTCCATGAACATTGCTTCTCCATCATCATCTTCTTTATTCTCCTCCATGAGAATTGTAGGTGCATTCTCCATAATGCATTCTTCATGTGTGAGACATTCTCCATCAAGCAAGGAACACTCCAATGTGAGTGTGTCTCTTCCTTCATTATCAAATTATTTTTCCACTTTTGAGTAGTCTTCACAACAAGGTCTTGGAGCAATTATCTCTCCATTGAGACATCCGTCCTCTTTGCTATCAATATGAGTGTTGTCCAAGTATGCCATTCCTACAAAAAATTCATTAGTACAATTTTTCTTTTCATATTTTTCTCCTCCTAAAAGAAATAATTGACTATTACAATTTTCCATGCCTTTACAAGACATGTCTTCAGATATGGGTGTCTCACAATGACTCTCTCCAATGAGAGCTATACAAGGCTCCTCCACCTTCTCATCCTCTTCTCCATGAAGGGATTCCTTATCTTCTTCTCTCTTCTCTTCAAGAAGAAGTTCATCATCACTCTCTTCTTCAAACATGTCTTCCTCTTCAAGGAAGAATTCACCATCATAATAATGTATGTCTTCTTCAAAAAACATATCTTCATATGAGTCTTCACAAGACTCTTCAAAAACTCCTTCAAAGAAGCAAGGCTCCTCCTTGCCAGTCATATGACTTGAGCAATCAGTATCCAAAATCCAAGTGTCATTTGGATCTGATTCTCCATAGGCAAAGAAAAAAGTTGAAGTTTCTTCTTCCTCTCCATAGTTTCCATATTGATTACCTTACCCTTCTTGTGAAGGTTTGGACCAACAATATCTAGAAAAGTGACCAAGCTTACCACAATTGTAACAATATTTATTTGATTTATCACCTCCTCTTCCTCTTCCTTGATTGCCTCCTCTTGATATACCTCGTCCTTTTGATCTCCCTATTGAAGATTGGCCTCGTCCTTGTCCTCTTCCTTGTGCATTGTCATGAGTCTCATATTCCTTGGATGAGAATGCTTTTTCATCACCTCCAAAGCTTGATGATGTAGCACCCTGTAATATTTCTTCATGAGACATCAAAGAACCAATAAGAGCATCAAAAGTTAGAGTAGACAAATCTTTAGACTCCTCTATAATTATTGCAATATGATTCCATTTAGGAAGAAGTGTTCTCAACACTTTCTTCACAACTAATTTAGTTTTGATGTCTTCTCCAAGGGTTTGCATTTTTTTTACAATGGATTTCACTCTAATACAATAATCACCTACATTTTCATCATTTTGCATTTTTAGATTCTCAAAATCCCTCTTCAAGGTTTGAAGCCTCACTTGCTTCACTTGATCACTTCCTTGATAGCTATATTTCAAGGCTCTCCATGCATCTAGAGCTGATGTACATGAAGCAATCCTTGGAAAGATGCTTTTCTCCAAGGTTGCTTGGAGATGATAGAGGGCAAAAGAATTCTTCTTTTGTGCATCCTTCTTTCTGGTTTTATCAGCAGCACTCAAGGTGGTCCAATCTGCAGGTTCTGCATAGCCTTCTTCAACTATATCCCATAGCCCTTTTCCAATGAGTAAGGTCTTCATATTGATAGACCAATACTTATAATATTACCCATTAAACTCAGGAATTGACATATTATTGTTAGCAAGCATTTCTTTTTAATTAATCAACAAACCACTTCTCTCTCTCTGGATTTCTTGCACCAAATAGAAGTAAAGTAGTAGCAAGAAAAAACAATTCACCAAATTTCACAATACTTCTGTCTTTACTCTAATTTGGCTGCAGGTCCCTGCTCATGGTCACAGGTCCATTAATTTTGGCCAATGAATAACGCAGGTTCTCAGCAGGCCCTTTCCGGTACGATCTCCAACAACCTTCTTTTGAGCTTAAACTTTTTAGCATACAATGCGTCTCACAATAAAAGAAATCATTTATCACAACTAATAACGCAACACTATTGCAACACTTATGTGATCCTCTTTATCCCCAACGTAACAATTCTGCTGCATGTCTTAGGTCTTAACAAACACAGATTCTCCTTCGGATCGCTTCAACGTCGTCCACGCAAAATGTTCATGCAAAACATCACCCAAATTACCATTTATGTAATAACAGCTCCCGATGCCACCTACTATTTGATTTTCTTCGCATCCTCCATTTTGCATAGAAATCTCTCACTAGTTTTACTGTCGCACTCCTAACAACAACACATCCGCATGCGTAAAACTTTCACAATGTTTTACAGTCAATTGCAGCACGTCTATTTGTGCAAATCACAATAAATTATAGAATTTATAAAGGATTTTTATAAATTCTCAACGCAAATTTCCTCCAGCAATGCGTTTCTCCATGCTTTCTACAAGGTGCGTACTCATCGTTGATTGATCGTAGTATCGTTCAATCAACGATGAAAAATAATCAAATTCCTAATCCAATGAACACTTAGGAAATCCTTCTTCATGCAGCGTATCGTTGAGCGATTGTCTTCAAATGCAAATCTACAATGTTCTCAGCATCAAATCAGGTAAATCTATAGTGTTCTCAATGTGTGAATGTCCTCCTCACGGTAACTTCAAGCTTTCGTAGGGCCCTTATGTATTTCAGGCTCCTTACACAACAATCCGTCATGACCAAAACCACAAAGCAACAATCCTTTCGATGGCTTGACCAAACACCTCTCGTTGGTGTCTCTCTACGAGCTTTGAATGGTGTTTCTCTACGCTTTCATCGCAACTCTTAAAATGTCCTTTCAATGTCATTTTTCAAGCTTTCTTTTACGGATTAAGCATGCTAAATCGGAGTGAATAACGAATTTTCACATAGATCAAAAACTCTTTGTCATGGTTCGATTTGTCTCACGCTCGACTCACAAGCGCATTCACAACACCTCTATGAAAATGCACCTGGGTTCCTTCCATAGATGCATGCCAAAGATGTCTAAATTACTGAAACAAGCTTTGTTTTGCTGCGTCGCCAGAGAGTTTGGCTTATGGGAATTATGGAGAATTTCCTTCATCGTTTTTCAAGTGGATTCATGCCATCTTACGCGAATCACTATTTAATAAAAAAATAGGTGATTTAATCCAGATGCACTCCAAGCCGCTATCAAGATCTTTGCGCAATATTCTCTTCGCTATCTCCAATGCACATACACGGAATAACTCCTCGACGTCTTCTTCACATCGAATCATGCTACCTCCTTTTGCTTGATCGCACGTCTTCTTATGCAAGATTACCTTCTCACGCACATATCACCAACAGATCTCTCTTGGTAGATTGAACTCACAACAATGATGGATAATCTCTCAGGGTGCGAGTACTTAACCTCCACTCTGATACCACAATGAGATCTTAAACTCATTCTATTAATCAAGTTTGTTCATGTTACAATATATAGCTGAAAATATAACAAATCACAACTTAAAATAGACTTATGCCAATCCAACAAAACTAGATGGCTATAAAGACTCTAACCAATCTTCTAACAACATTCTATTCCTGAAATGCTACGTAAAATATATCTTCTAATATTCTAACAATAATGACTTATATCTTCTAATATTCTAACAATAATGACTATGACTTAGGGATTTCCAACAATATTTTGTTGCTAAAAAATAAAAGGAATATTGAATTTAAGGTATTCCCTACCCACATGTTAGATGATAGACATAAAATTATTATCAAATATCAAATAAGAAAATCAAGTGTGATATGATTGATTTTTAAAACAAGAGGGTTAATATATAAGTTTAATGAATACTAACTAGGTTTTGCAAGGATTCAAAAGTGGATTTAAAGAAAATCAAGATTGAATTTGTTTTATCTAATGGCTTCCCTTAATGAAATTTTGTATCATCATTTGAACTTAGTTCAAAAGTGAGGATAAAAATAATAGATGGTGGCCCATGGTCTATGGGGAGAATTGAACAGTATATAAAACCACAAAGAAATTTCTTGGTAAGGATAAAAACTCTTAAAGTGATTCTGCTATAGCTTACACATTTTAGAATTTTATATATTTTTAGATTGTTTATATGGGATTGAAATGAGCCCCACACATATTACATCATGACCACATAGTGGTATTACAACAACTTTGAAATTTATGCATATATCACTTGGTAAGATTCAGACTTAAAGAATATAATTAGTTGAGCTAATATCATTTAATAACTTTTATAATAATTATCAAAAAAGTTTTAAAAAAATTTGGTTTTACTTTAAAAGAGTTAATTTAAAAGATAAATTTTTAGAGAAAGGAAGTTGTTACGCACACAAGAATATATGTTGCAATGGATATTTTTAAAACCTCTATAGCGTGCAGGCCCAATAGAAGCCCCTTTGCATTAACAAAGAAAAAGAAAATTAATAAAATAATGTTAAAAAAATATATCAAACATAAGCTACTAACTCGTAGACAAGCAACGAACCATTGTCCTTAAAAAGCAGACACTTCCTGAAAAAATAAATGTGTCATCCCTTTTAAGTGATCACACAACACTCAAAATTGTAGAAATATTATTTATTATGTATCAAAATATTCTACAACGAAGAATCAATGCTACAAAAATTAGAATAATATTCAATAGAATAATTCTCTAATCGCCACTACCATGACTGCTATTCAATCTCATCTACAAATCTTCTATATATGTTATGGAGCCAAGTTTAGGAACCCCCTTTACATGGAGAAATCCAAGGGAATTTATCATATCTTGTGATATATTAAAAAAAACTAATTTTAGGTAGATCTATGAAGAATATTGTAGTGGTAAGTTCTTCGATTTTCATCTAAGAGACTTAAGTTCAAACCCTAGTATGAGGAGGTCAACACCCTTCTAAAAACCCATGTAAAATCAATTTTTTTTAAATAAGTGGTATTATCTCAATCGACTAGATTCCTCAACATTCAAATAGGAGACCAAGGTTCAAATATTTCCAAGCGATATATAGATATAGCTAAGTTTTGTTATAATACCACTATGTGGTGATGATGTAATACGGATGCAACTCATTTCAATTCCATATAACTAATTTAAAAATAATCATTTTAAGTAAAGATAACCAAGCTACTAATAACCTACAAATTGACTTTCATCTTTGTTTCTAACAAATGTAACTTTTTTGTAGAAGATAAACACATCACGCTTTATAATAGAAATGACCATGTGTTCCAATTAGCTAGATTAATTAGTAAGAGATAAAAGTCTACTAGATTGGCTATCTTTTAGAGTGCATGAGCCATCATAAATTCTGCATGAACTGTGGTTCTATAGTAGCTAGTGATTCCACAACATATGTCAATTTTGCAATGTCTATTCACCTATAATGATTTATTAAGGGATGTGTTTGTGGAAACAAGGTTAATATTTTTTAATCTTATAAAAAATAGAAAAGAATCCTATATCCAACCAAAAATTTTAAATATCAAATCATTAGCCATAGGTAAATGTAAGCTAAAATGGATATAATATGGATTAAGAGCAAGTGTACACAAGGGCTAATATCGACACAACTTTGTAATATAAATGACCATGTGTTCCAATTATATAGATTAATTAGTAAGAGATAAAAGTCTACTAGATTGGCTATCTTCTAGAGTGCATGAGCCATCATCAATTTTGCATGAACTGTAGGTTCTATAGTAGCTAGTGATTCCACAACATATGTCAATTTTGCAATGTCTATTCACCTGTAATGATTTATTAAGGGATGTGTTTGTGACAACAAGGTTAATATTTTTTAAACTTATAAAAAATAGAAAAGAATCTTATATCCAACCAAAAATTTTAAATATCAAATCATTTAGCCATAGGTAAATGTAAGCTAAAATGAATATAATATTGATAGGATTAATATCAAGTGTACACACCCAGGTGTTGTAGGTGAGTTGGAGAGGAGAGGGCAATCCTCCAAGGGAGGTCCCAGGTTCAAATCTCCACCCTACCAAAAAGCTGAATTGGGTATCTAAAATCCAATTGATAATGTTGGTGCGAGCGAGGTCGGGTGCAACCCCGGGTGACTTTGACGAGTGTAGAACCCCCTGTTCGTGGTCTCTCAGACCAAGGCGGCTCCATAAGGGGTTTTTCGCTTAAAAAAAAAAAAAATATCAAGTGTACACAAGGGCTAATATAGACACAAAAATAGTTAAAATAAAGATAATTATGACACCATCACATATAACGACATTAGCTTGATATAGAACACAAGGGATAAGATTTCCACAATACTTACCTTAGAATTTTATTGATCAAATCTTTCTTTTATAGGTGAGGAAACCTTTACAAAACAATTGAAGAAACCAAAACCATGTTAAAAAACCATGGAAGTATTTACAAAAGGTTGCAAAAAGGTGATAGCTCTAACAATAAAAAAACTACAATCTAAAAAATATTTATAAGAGCTACAAAGAATAAAATCTACAGAGAATGATTAAAACCTTAATTAATTAGAACTGATTAATTAATATTAATTAAACCTACCTTTGATAGATCTTATTTTTTGAAGCAGGACTACAATCCACAAAACACAAACAAACTTCCCAAAACAGAGAAAATTGCCAGAACAGTGTCAGAGCTCTTCTATTACTTTCATGAGAATGAGGATACAAAACCAGACCCCTTTTTACAATTTCAAAATACCCTGTTTCCCCTTTTCCTGCCTAAAACAATCCATTTGAAATTTGAATTTTGGAGGTAAACTTCCCGGGGTCATAACTCCTCGCTCGTTGCTCGGATTGACTACTAGAGCACCTTTTCGGAAAGCTCTCGAAAAGACCTACAACAATGTAATGTCCTAAAGGAAATTATACCTAATTTTTGCTGCTCTATGAGGCCTCTAAGGCCTTCAAAATTCACCTGCAAGTTTTAGTAGCAAGATTTTCACTATTTTTGGCAGGGTAGAAGACCTTAAAATTTACATATCTCCCAAACCGCTCAAGATATTGGGATGATTCTTTCAGCGTTGGGTCTATTTATCCATCCTCTAAACATCTAAACAAAATTTATAACAAATTAAAACAAATACAAATTTGGGTGATGCAATATCACTCTTACATCGCTAGATGCTCCTGCATCATTTTTGGGGATGATAGAATCCATCACTAGATTTTGGAGCACTTGCATTTACTCATGGTAGTTGTAGTTCAAATATTAGAGTGACACTTATCCATTAGTTAATGTGTTCATTGAGTTTTTCCATCCTTCCTCATCTATATATGTGAGTGTTGGGTGAGACTTCATTAGGATAAAAGGTTATACAAAGGTAAGGTTGAAGAGGCTACTGAAGTTGTTGAGGGACAAAGAAGAGTGTGAAAAGAAGGTGCAGTAGAGAACAACCTATGATTATATTTCATAGAAGTGAATACAAAAGTGAAGTAGCCATAGCAAAGACAAAGAACTTTGTTTGGTATTGTGAATTGATATTTTGTAATAGTGAAGGGAATGGATATGTGGATTTGGATGTAAAGTTGTTGCAGTAGCCATTCTGATATAGTATATGCCTTCATGCATTTATTTTTAATTTTACTAGTAATGTGCCCTAGATAATTTATTATGTACTTTTTCTTAAGTCTTTATCTTTTAGAACCATGCAACCTCAAAGTGAATAAATCCAATAAATTTGGTTATAAGTTGATTTTAGGGTTTCGTGCTTGTCTTTTTCATCCAACTTTGGGACATCTTGACTTTATTATTGTGTGCACAAAATTATATTTTGAATCTGGCTGACATCATATGACCTTGCATAAAGTCTAGTTCTATGCATTGAACAAAATCAAAGCATAACTCCAACCTTTACCTTCCAAAGTTGTGCAAAGTCTAATTTTGGATTTAGATGTACCAAAACTAAAATATAGCTCCAATTTCCCAATTTTGTTTCTTCAAATTGGTATCAGAGCCTGATCCATCAGTGGGATATTAAGAGCCACAACAATAATGAATTCTAATAATAATTCTCTACAATTGTAGATCCAACATTTTAATGAAAAAAATTCTAGAGCATTCATATGAAGATTTTGTTTGGGCCTTAGGAGCTTTGGGACTTGGTGGAGAATGGGTATGCAAAACCCACAAATACAATATCTTTGAATACACTTTCTCAAGCTCAAAAATATCTATTGAAGGAAAATTTAAAGAAAGATCATAAAGCCTTGTTTGACATAATACAGGTAGTTGATGAGACCATATTTCCTAGAATTGCAATATCAACCATGTAAAAGCAGACATGGGAAATATTATCCAAATTGTTCCAAGGCAGTAACAAAGTTAAGTTGATAAGGTTGTAGATGTTGAGAAAAAAGTTTGAAAATCTACAGATGTATGAAGGTGAGTCCATGAGTGACTCTTTTAACTTTTGTATACCAAGAAAATTGTTGTTTTAAATTGATAATCAAAGGGGGTTACAAGTGTTGTCCTTTTACAAATTTTACCTTTGAAGGCTATAATATGGGTCTTCCACAATGGAAGTTGACTTTTAGTGAAATCGTTAAACAACTGCAAGTATCTTCTTTGGATACCTCAAAGGGAGTGGGCTTACTATGTGTGGGCCACTATTAGTCATGTAGATCATCTAAACCTGCACAACCTTATAAAATGGTTAAAAAATATTTGAGGGCCTGTCTCAACAAGACCCCTCATAATAGAAGATAAAAGACTAACTAAGACTAGTCTATTACATCGTAAAAATGACTAAAAATGATAAAAAATAACAAGAGTGTTACTTACCTATCTTGGTAGTATATTGTAGGGTTTTTGGGCTAAAAAAAATTACAAAAGATAATAAAAGAGTGTTACTTACCTGACTTGGCAGTTTATTGTAGGGTTTATGGACTAAAAAAAGTCTCTAGACTAGTTTGCACCCTTGTGTGCAAACCTACTTTGTGGTATCTAGACATAAGATTTTTGTGTTGTAGAGGTTCTCTCGGTGCTACTACAACTCCTTTTTCATGCTAAATGATATTTTGTACCTGTAATTGAGATCAACTCACAAAGAAAATAGGGATGTTGCCAAGCACATATGGGAATCCATGGTAGTTGATGATGAGTGAGGGCTCAAGTGGTCTCTAGAATGATTTTTGCAGAGTTTGGGTATGTGAATTTCTGACTCTCTAAAATGGTAGAAATGACCTTCTATTTATATAATTGGCTAGAATTATATTTTAATTTAAGTGAAGGGTTTAAAAAGATGCACAAGTGTGAGACCAGGTGAGAAAAACATTTTTCGTAGGACTGCCCAAACTACCAAACTTGTTTCAGCCATATTTCACTCATCCGGACTCGGATTGAGCTAAAATTTTGAGGGTAGATGCCTGACAAACCCTAGAACGTCTCCACCAATTTTTAGATCATTTGGAGCAACAAAGATCCTAGCGCATCCCTATGTGTGAACAAGATTTTTGGCAAGCGACTGTGCGAGGGTTTCATCTGGGTTGAGTGCAAGCAGCTCCAGAGGTTGTTTTTCGGGGCCTTCGGGCCCTAGTGGCCAACATTTTTGTGGTTTTTGCTCAATATTTTAGCAGGATATGTTGCAGGGGACCCAAGATGGGTTAGAAATTTATCTTTCAATAGATCATGCGGTGAACTTGATTGACAATGGCTTCCAATTTGCTGCACAAAACAAAAGTGAAAAGCATACCTTTCCTCGGCGTCTAGGGCATGGATTAAAGAGATCACGAAACAAGTTTCAAGCAGTTGATCAAAAAATGGTTCAGATCTCAAGCGAATCTGGTGCTAAGGTGCACCCCCAAAATAAATCCACAATGGAAACCCCTTTCAAGGGCAAGGATTTCCAAGACTCGACCCCAAAAATGAATTTTAGGGATGTCCTCCATGGTGGACAACCTCAGCCTAATGCTAACATTAATCTTAGGGCTTCCCGTAAACCTCTAAGAATGCCTAAGATTGATCCGAGGAAAACTGAGTCAGGATGTCTTAGAGCAGCTGATGGAACTCCTATTGTTAAGCTTGATATGGGCGACATTCAGACTAGCATTGAAGATCTGGAAAAAAGAGGACTAATTTGTCATTTCTTGGGTTTTCATCCGAGCCTATCTGCTTTCAAAGTCTGGGCTGCAAAAAGCTGGAAAACTAAAGGTGAGTTACAAATCTCTATTTATCCAAATGGTTATTTTCTTGTTTTATTTGCTAATAATGAAGATAGAGAGAAAACATTTCAAGGGGGTCCTTGGTTCTTTGGAAGGGCAGGGCTTTTTATGAAGCCCTGGCATACTAAATTTAAAGTCAAAGAAGAGATGCCTTCTACAGGTCCCGTGTGGGTTAGACTCTTTGGCCTCCCAATTGAATTCTAGAATTCGACTATTTTTTCTTCAATTGGAAACTCTTTGGGAACTTTTATGATGATTGTTGATTGTACTAAAAAATTTGAACATATTATTTATGCTTGGATTTGTGTTTTAATGGATTTTGACAAACCCCTACCTAAAAATATCACATTACAATTTGGGGAGGACACTTGGGAGCAAGTAGTGGACTATGAGAACATTCCTTTTCATTGTAGAATTTGCCATGAATATGGTCATTTGGCTAGTGTTTGCCCAAATAAAATTCCAGATCAAAAGAAAGAAGATACAAATTCAACAGGTTTCCAAATGCCTAAGAAGAAGAACACTCAAAAAAAACTAGTTATGAAGGATCAATCAAAGTTATCAGCTAATATGTTTGAAATTCTTTCCACAAATGATGCCCTAGGTGAGGAAGAGGAAATAATGGAAATATAAATCTTAGAAACACAATTTAGAGATGAAAGGAATAACTCAGAGACAAACCAACAAATCAAAAGTTTTCAACAAAAAAAGGAGAAAATATACACAAGAAAAACAATCTTTTAAATGTTGAGACTTCAAATAATACAGGTCCCAAGATAGACTCTGTTGAACCTTCCAACAACACTTTGGCTTTGTACATGCATTCTTCAAGGTTAGAAGACATCCCAGATTCAATTGGAGTAAGTCAAGAAATAAGGAAAAAAATTGAAGATGGATTCTAATCAAAAGGTAGGTCGCAAGACCAATCAACATCATATGGTAAAAGAAGGTGAAAAGCTTGTAGAGGAAGGTAATATTAATTCCCTTACCAACTATTTTAGCCCTAGTATTAATGAAGATCATCACTTGGAATATTAGAGGACTCAAAGGGAGTCTTTCAAAACAAAATGAAATTAGAAGAATGATTCAGATAAACCATCCACATCTTGTTTTCCTTCAAGAAATGAAGATGTCAATAGAGGAAATGGATTCAATTGCTAGTAAAATCTGGCCAGCTGGAAAAGTTGTTTCCCTCAGTTCCCAGGGGACTTCTGGTGGCATTGCTTACCTTTGGGACCCAAAAGAGGTAGTTATTCACCATATGGTTGGTAGTTGGGGTCTTTTGGCTATAGCTATTCAAAGTAGACATTCCAACCAAATTATGCTTTGCATAACTGTTTATGCTCCGACTTCTTTGGAGGAAAAGAGAAGATAGTGGAAGGATATAACTTATATTATCTCTCATTTTCCTGAAGCTTGGATCTTGATAGGAGGATATTTCAATACCATCCTCTCTCTGGATGAGAAAATAGGGGAAATAGAAATTTGGATAGGAGCACTGACCTCATGAATGAATATATTGCAAACCTTCATCTTGTGGACATCCAGCTAGATAATGGCCTTATGACTTGGTCTAACATAAGGCAAGGCTTAGCTTGTATCATGGAGAGATTGGATAGGTTCCTGCTCTCTGACCATTTCTTAATCCATGGTCACATTCCTAAAGTGAAGACTCTTAACAATGTTGGTTCAGATCACTGGCCAATCATGGTGGAAATTTGGAAAACCAATGTGAGTTTCTCTCCTTTTCGATTTTAGTTAATGTGGCTTAGAGACAGTTCCTTCAGACCTCGAGTGCAACAATGGTGGAAGGAAGGTAAACCAAGATATGGGACTAAGATGTTCTATTTTACCAAAAGGTTGCAATATATTAAATCCAAAATCAAGACTTGGAACTGGAAGGAGTTTGGGGATGTTCAACAAAAAACATGAAGTTATTGCTCAACTTGAAAATTTGAATAAGAAAATCCGTTTAGATGGCCTCATAGAGAGCAGAAGTACAGATGAAATTAGACTCACAACTCAGTTAGAGGAATGGGAAAAAAGAGAACTCTTATGGAAGCAAAAATCTAGAATTCAATGGCTCAAAGAAGGAGATCGAAACACAAATTTCTTCCACAAATCTCTTCTAGCTCGAAGATCTCACAACTTTATTTCTTCCCTAAATTCAGATTCTGGAGATGTTGTCTACACTTGGGATGGCATGAACTCTATTGTTGTGAATTACTTTTCCAATATTTTTGTTGCTACTCCTCTTGACTCGACTTCTCAACAAAATATTCTTCAAGCGATCCCTTCTCTTATCACTTCTGAGGAGAACTCTATTTTGACTGCTCCTATTACTATTAATGAGCTTCAACAAGTGGTTTTTAAAATGCAAAAAGGAAAAACCCTAGGTCTTGATGGTTTTCCCATTGAGTTCTACCAAGAGTTCTGGGATATCCTTCATGCTGATTTATTAGAGGTGGTGGAAGAAGCCAGGAAAGCCAAAGAAATTTTGAAGGTTATCAATAAAACTTATATAACTCTTGTCCCAAAATCTCAAGAGGCTTATCATATCTCAACTTTTAGACCTATTGCTTTATGTAATGTTCTTCTCAAAATCATTACTAAGATCATGGCAGAAAGGTTGAAGCCTCTTTTGCATAAGATTATTTCCCCTAAACAAGGAGGTTATGTGGAAGGGCATCAAATAGTGGATGAGATAGTTCTTGCTCAGGAAGCCATCCATTCCATGGAAATGCAAAAATCTCCTTCTATGTTCATTCGTTTAGACTTATCCAAAGCTTATGATAGAGTGGATTGGCACTTCCTTATCAAAGTTTTGAGGCAATTTGGTTTCTCTCAAGATTGGATGGATTGGATTATGGGTTGTATCTCTTCAGTATCCTACTCAGTTCTTATCAATGGTAGGCCTTCACAATTGTTCCCAGCTTCTAGAGGTATTAGGCAAGGTGACCCCTCTCCCCTTATTTATTCATCATTCTTGTTGAATGCTTGGGTAGGACTATAACAAAAAATAGAGACAAGAAAACCCTTGAGGGAGTTACCATTGCTCATGGAGCTAGGCCTATCTCTCATCTTCAATTTGTTGATGACTCTACTCTGTTAGGTAAAGCTACAGTTAAGGAAGCTTCTAAAATTAAGCAAATCATTAGCTATTTTTCTAAGGCTACTAGGCAATTGATCAATGAAGACAAGTCTAAAGTCATTTTCTTTCACTGCTCTACTAGATAGGAATCCATGGTCTTGGATAAATTAAGATATAAGAAGACCTCCCTTTCGATCACTTATTTAGGCATCCCTATCAATACTCAAAGATAGAAAAATAAATATTGGAATTGGTTGTTGGACAGAGTTAAGAAGAAAATTGGAAAGTGGACCAATAGGTGGCTTTCTTTTGGGGGTAGAATTACCTTGGTAAAATCTGTCCTTCAAGCTATACCTATTTATGTTTCTATCATGTTGAATATCCCAAAGGTTGTTCTTTGAGAATTGGATCAAATTAATCATTGGTTCCTCTGGAGTGGTACTAAGGAGAAAAGAAAATGGGCCTTGGTGAAATGGGACACTTTATGTCTTCCTAAGAATGAAGGGGGTTAGGATTCCGGTCTGCTATTAATAACAACAAAGCTTTAGCTGCTAAATTGTATTGGAGGATTTTACATAACCCCAATGCTCTTTGGGCCAATAATCTTCGTGCTAAATATGTTGAGAACAAAAGTCTTGAAGACCTTGTTCGCTATCAATTGCCTACCAAAGGTTCTCCCATTTTAGCGGTTCTTAAGACTGGTGAGGATTTGATAAAGAAAAAGTTATTTTGGATCATTCATAATGGTCAACAAGTAAATTTTTGGATAGATTCTTGGGATGGTCACCAACCTTTGATAACTCAGTTTCCTGATTGGAGGCCTTGGATGGAGGAGCTTCACCGAGCTAATTGGATAAAGGTGGCTAATTACTATCGATACCATACTGGTAATTCAGAGGTTGGTAGATATTGGATCCCTATTGAGGACTGGCCTATTCAAATTCTAGAAATTCAAAGACAAGACATCCAATGCATCCTGCATATGAGATCTCTCTCTTGGTCCCATGATAAAGATTGTTTTGGATGGAACAACACTACTAAGGGTGAGTATTCAGTTGCTCAAGGTTATTTGGCCTTATGCCATAATAATCCCAACCAATCTTATGACATATTTTCTCAGTTGTGGGCTCAAAAGCTCTGGCCTAAGGTGAGGTTCTTTACTTGGCTTTTATTGCATCGTAGGGTGCTAACTGGTGAGCAACTTATGAAACGTGGTTTTCATGGCCCTTTTAGATGTAAAATGTGTGGAGAGAATGTGGAAACTCTTAGCCATATTTTTATTGAGTGTACCTTAGCCTCTGAGCTATGGAGGAGAATGGCCATCTTACTTGGCTTATAGTGGTCCAATTTTTTTACTTTTGAACAACTTTGGAGGGATTGGCCTAAACAGGAGGGTGTTGATCATTTCATTAGGCAGTTAGTTTGGATGGGTTCTACCATTCTACCTTGGAATATCTGGAATGAAAGGAACAACCAGATTTTCAATCAAGAAAGAAAGGATATTCACTATATCTGGCAAAAGACCATTGCCAACTTAGTTGAATCAGTCCAACAACTCCTTAATCACCCCCAAAACTCCCACCAAATATGGGATCAAGTGATGCAAATATTGAATATTAACTCTTCTAAGGGTAACCGACTTAAAGGGAATGTGAGTAATTGCAATATGGAAAGAACAAGGAATTGGCAGCCTCCTCCTAAGGATTATGGAAAATTCAATACCGATGGAGCCTCTAGGGGGAACCTTGGAAAAGCTAGTGTAGGAGGAATTGGTAGACTTTCAGATGGCTCCCTGGTTTTCACTTTTGCTGAGAATTTGGGTATCCTTTCCAATAACCTTGCTGAGGGGTATGGTATCCTCAGAGGCCTTCAAGAGGCTGCTAAGGTTGGATGGGAAAAGGTGTTGGTTGAATCTGACTCTCAACTCATGATTAATCTTCTGAAGACTCCTAAGAATCATAAGGTTGATTGGAGAATAAAAAGAATTGTTGAGAAGATTCAATTAATCCAGATGGGCTTTTTGAAAGTTGATTACAATCATGTGGTCAAAGAACATAATATGAGTGTTGATGCTTTAGCTAATTGGGCATTGGACAAAGGTGATCTTACTTGCTACGACCACCCTCCTAGATGGTGGGCTTCACAAATAAGGGAAGCTCTACTTTTTATCCTTTCTTTGGATGGCTCTAGTACTAGAGGTACCTAGTTCCTTTTTGCTTTGTTTTTGCTTCTCTTTGGTTCGGTCAAGGTATTTTAGTTCCCTAGCTCAGACATATCTTTCTTATGTTTCCTCTGTTGAATCTTGCCTTAAAAGTCTTTTGGCCTAGAAAGGTCGTAGTTGTGTTTTGTTTTTTTTTTCTTTTTTTTAGTTTTTCGAGGGGTGTGTGTTTTTGTTTGTTTTTTTTTTTTTTTGTTTTTTTTTTGTGTGTTTTTTGTTTTTTTGTGTTTTGTGTTTTTGTTTTTAAGTGTTTGTGTGTTGTTTTGTTGTTTTTATGGTTTTCTTATGTGTTTTGTTGTTATTTTTTATTTTATTTTTATTTTTTTTTTTGTTTTTTGTTTTTTATGTTTTTATGTTGTTTTTGTTTGTTTTGTGTTTTTTGTTTGTTTGTTTGTTTTTGTGTGTTTTTGTGTTTGTTTGTTATTGTTTTTGTTGTTTTAGGCATGCTCGTTGAGTGTGCCAAAGGGGCAAGCCAGGTGCGAGCCCTGGGTATTTTTGGTGGAATAGATACCCCTGCCTCCTTGGGACTTACCCAAAAGTGGCATCCCATTTGGGGTGTTTTCCACAAACAAAAAAATAGAATTGGCCAAGGCTAGGGGGGCTGAGTTTTCCTGTGAGGTGTCTTATGAGATGTCCCCTAAGGTGGCATGGTGTGACATACCTCATAAATAGGTTTGGGTGAGATAAATCCTCACCCATCCACATGTAATAAATAGGCATGGGTGAGGCATGAAAGTCTTCTCCCCATTATGGCATGGTGGAGGATGACTCATCCATGCTTTCAATGCCTTGAATGCCTTAATGCAAAAGGTCTTAAAATATCATTTATGATATTGAATGCACATGGGGATGTGGAGGGGAGCAAGAGTTAAGGTTTAACCATAGTTAGGTTAACCATGGGTTTAGGGTTGACCAAGGTGAGGTGGAGGCTAGGCTTTTATGGAAGCTAGACTAGGGTGAGGTTGACCATGGGTTTAAGTTTGACTATGATGTGGAGTTTGACCAAGGTTAGGCTAGGGTGAGCTAGGCTGGTCAAAGGGTAGACTAGGGTGAGGTGTTCCTAGATTAGGCTAAAGAGATGGTTGCATGATGACTAAGGGCTAAGCATAGAAAAGGGCATAAGTGGCCAAGGGGGTTTAGGGTGATTAATAGTGTTTTTAGGAAAATAATGCAAAATTAAAGGGGTTTTGCAAATTAATCCGTCATCATGATGGGATGAGGGATAATGTAATATTTTTAGGTGTCTACATTTACCCCTTTTTTACGGTGTTGTGTGAATACACAATGCAATGCAAAAAGTGATGACACCAGGTTGGTGGTTGAATACGAGATATGGATTGATGGTTTATGATGGGTGATTGTGGTGGATTACGATTTTTGTTAAGCCACACTGATTGTTTGAGAGGAGTAGACACAAGGTTTTCTTGAGTCATGATCAATGTAAGATGCCCCATATTTGGAAGGGATGAATGTCTTTGAAACTTTTCCTTTGATAATCTTTTAAGCTCGACTTGATTTGGTAAGTCATCCAAACCTTGATAGGTATTCTCGCCATGCTTTGATCATCTTGCTAAAGTGAAATTGTGAATAACCTTATAGTCATAGGCCTTGGGCGTACCAAATGTTTGTTTTGAATTGGAGTTTTGTTAAGAAGAGGAATTTTGCTTTTGTTTTCCCTAGTAAATGAGGGCTTCTAATAGTCTTAGGCAAAGGTTCTTGGACAATTGTGGATTCCAATATTGAGTGTTTGAATATTGATCATGCATAAGGGGACTTTATTGTTTGATGTCTACCCTCTCAAGCGATAAGTTAATGGATGGAGAAGCAGAAACAATGGTGAAATACTTGATAAAATAATCGTTGGTCAAGAGGTTTGATAAATGATGTGAGAAATTGATAAAGATCAAAATTTGGATATGCGATGCAAAGTTTGAAGATAAATTTTTGGTTCGTATGGAGGGGTGTGAACCAACACGTTTACACCTATCCATACAAACTAGTGGTGTGTACTTATAAATGCATATTCTTAGGGTGTGTTCCTCATTTATGTTGCATGATTGAGGAGAATTAAGAGGAGGAGACTAGTGAGGATGAACTAAATTAAGGATGCGAAGCAATGAGATGGCCAAGGGTGTAGCGAGTGTTGGCATTGGAGGGTGTGCAGTGCTAGTTAGTTGGCTTTTGCCCCTATTTTTAAATTTTAGGACTAAAATAAACCCTAAGGCTTAACTTTTAGTGAAATGAAACCTTAGTTAAGCGATAGGCTAGTTAGTTGTGTATGGGATAAAATAGTGAATGGGTTGGGGGCTTTACATGCCTGTATGTGTGTTGTGCATTTTTTTTTGCTTTGTGATATATTTATCGATATGCGTACATTCTTGATATGCTTGATGTGTGTGTTTTACCACAAGGGGGTATGTTTCAGTGAAATGGGTTTTCAAATTTACCCTCTTTGGCTAGTTCGTACGAAGTCATATAAACATATGGTTTGTATGGAGTAGTACAATTTTTTTTTGTTTATTATTTGTTTGTTGAGGCTAAAAATGATTTGTTGGATGTTGTTAGTTGAATAAGGTGCAACCAAGACATCAATTTTATTCGTTACTAAATAAATTGAAGGATGTGTAGACAACTGATGACCATGAATGGTTGTGTACGGTAGGGTTTCATGGAGTGGTGCAGGTAGTGACCATCCACTATAATCATTCTAATCTGTTAGTGTTATATGAGCATTGGGATCTAGATAGGAACAAATTTCATTTTTTTATGGAGGAAATGACTATTACCATAGAGGATATATACAATATTTATAGATTTTCCATGGAGGGAGTTACTGTTATAGCTAGGAGGGGGAGCCAAAAAATAAATATCATGTTGTAGAGGGCATTTGATCCTGGTTGGTGAGCTGTAGAGTATGTTAGGGGTATTTTGTATGAGGATTATTGGAAGATCCACTCATTGTCATTGATACATACTCTAGTAATGATCTTGATTACTAGTTATGTGCTACCAGACTCCTCAGAGTGGAAGTTCCCCTAGAATATACTTAGTATTGTGTGTGATATAGTGGAGAGGAATATGCAATTTTTATGGGTGCTAATGCTATTGGCGTAGACCTTCAGGAATTGCATGATGTGAGGATGATGTGATGGTTAGGATTGAGTTGTAGTTTATTGGTACAACTATGGGCATGAGAGCATGTAGTCGTGATGGGATCAGTAGGATTGTCATAACAGGAACATAGCCTAATGGGATATGATGTGCCATATGCCTTGCAATGGCTAATGGATAGGGAGTAGCAGGTGAAGAGGTCCTATGAGGGTAATGAGTTATATTATCATGGTGGGTTTGATTACTTGGTTTCCTAGGATATCACATGCTGGTTGTGGAGAGGAGCATCGATATGGATCGAGGATGCAAAGGAGTTAGTTCAAGTTAGGTGAGGTAGGTGGGTTGTTGGTAATTATCTCAACCACGTTGAGTTCTTCCCATTTTCATAAGTATTGAGATAGTTTTATTTGCAACAAAGATTGCTTGAAACACTAGTAGTGATTTGGAAGATCAAGAGGGTTCATGGGAGGTGACCATAGGTGGACCTATTAGATGTAGAATGGAATGGGGCTATGATTATACTAGATGTAGATGATGCAGGCACCATTCTAGAGTATGGTGTGTGGTGGGATACTTAGAGGTAGGAGATAGGAGTAGGGGTAGTTGATGGAATGAGTGATGCAAGGGTAGCAATAACTAGTGGATTAGAGTGGGCTACAAGTGATATTAAGACAATAGTTGGAGAGGATAAGGAGGAGTCACCACTTAGGTGATGTGTGTAGTGATGGATGGATAATAGGGTAGGCCCATATAGGGTGAAAATAAAGGAGGCAATAGGGGTGCTAGGAGAGAGGGAAATATAAAACCTCTTATGAAAGAGGTGACACTATCTAATATCTGCATAGGTCAACTACTTCTGCTTCACCCTCAGGAAGTCTTAGTCAATAGCGATAGTTACACACTCATTAATTATGTATAGCCCTATGAGAAAATATGTCTAACCTAACCTACCTTGAGGATCTCTCAAGGGTAGGGAGTTTTTTGATGATGAAGTCCAAAAAATCACTCATAGGGGCTACTATGGTGTCTAAGGGATGAGCCAACAGTTGGAGATGAAAATCAACTTAGTTGGTCTCAATTGGGGTTTGGTGATGAAGTCCAACCTTACCAATGTGTGAAAAACATGGGAGTGTATGAGTTGATTATATGCTTAAGACTAAAATACGAGAAAAAAATTAGTCTAAGCAATAAAAAGATGCCTTTGTTTTTTTTTAAAAAGAGTGCTTTTTAAGATAGAAAGTGTATACTAAGTAAGCAAAAAATATTAAATTTTGGTAAGCAAAGATCTCTATAGAAAAACAAAAAAAAAGTTATTTAATTTCAATAAGAAGGTATTGTAACACACAAAAGTCACCATTCCAAAACTAATGAAATAATAGCTAAATGCTCTTTTATTGATTTTAGAGGGGTTACAACATAAACTTCTCTCAAGAAGGGTTTTCCTCTTTTCTCAATGTGAATGTGGTGCATTCACTGATGTCTTCCGGTGCCCTCAATGTAGGTGGGCTTCTTGCACGTGTAAAATCACTTGGGTGCTTGAAAATGTCCTTTGTACCTATTTAGGCATACAAAAATAGGTTAGTATGTTTGGGGACTTGTAATTTATAAGATCCCATATTTATAAAGACAAAATGATGCAAAAATGAAGAAAATCATGATGAAAACTAAAAATAAACCTATAAAAACTATAAACAAGGGATACTTACCAGATTTGTAGCTCTAAAATTGTTGTAGACTAGGTTCACATGGTAGTGTGTGAACCTCTGGCTTGGGTTCGTATGGGAGTGCACAAACTAGACTATCATGCAAGTTTCTATCCGGATGAAATCTTGGTACTATTGCTTGATGTGTGATGGATGCTAAAGTGACAAAAAATAGTCTGGAGTGATTTTTGTAGAGTTTTGGTAAGTAAACCAAAAGGAAAAGAGTTATTTCATTGTGTATATTACCATCTATTTATAGAGTGGGCCAAGGCTAGGGGGTGAGGTGTCCTTTGTGAGGTGGCATGAACCTTAGGTTAGATCTCAACCATGGTGAGGTTAAAAGGATGAAGTGGAAGGTGAGTCATCTCTTCATATGCCTTGAAGAGGAATCTAGAAATATCCTATGTTCACACATGTGTGAGCAAGGGTTAAGGTTAAAATTAATTAGGAAATTACTAGGCTAGGTTGTGATTAAGTTAATCATATTTTAAATATCTTAACTAAGTGATGGGTGCACACATGTGTGAGGATAATATTAGGGTTAATCTTGATTATCCCTAATTAAGCATGTTTAAGTCATAAAATACACTTTAATGATAAAGTGATATTTTTAACTAAGATTAGGGTTACCATGATTAGGCTTTTTGAAGGTGGTCGCATGGGGACCATGATTAGATGTAGGAAAGGGCTTAGATGGCCTAAAGGGGCTTATGGATAGCCCTTTTGTGAAAACAAGGTGTTTTTGGATCAATTAGTGCAATTTTGTGAGGTTTACGACTTAATTAATCGTGAAGGATGAACTTACAACCAAATGCAACTTTTAGGTGTCTACATTTACCCCTTTTTGTATTATGTTGTGTAAAACACGGTTTAGTACAAAAATATGATGGAGGAAGGTGATGATATGATTGGAAAGATGAAGAATGATGTGATTGGAAATATGAAGTTTCTTGCAACAAAGAAAGATAGAAAGTCATATTTTCCCCAAAAGTTGCATACACACAAGAATTAAACTAAGTTAAGTGAGTAAGATTGCAAGATGGTGTACAACCGAGTTTTACGACATGCAAGGATAGAAATAAAGTGAGTGATTTCACCTTGGGGATATCATTGTGAAATACGGTTTGGTCTATAAAGGTAAGAGGACAAGTGAAATAACAATCTCTATGGGAAAATCTATCCCCAACTTACCTACAACTGTGGATTTGTTGTGGGCTATGTAGAAACTTATACCTTGCTATCAAGGAATTAGCTTCTAGAGTGTTTTAAGAGTTTGTATGGGCCCATGCAAACCTTTTATTTGTATCCCTCTATATGAACCTAGCTCATAGACTATAAATGCTTCTACCTTTGACCTAAGGTGCATTTCAAAGTTTTGGAGGGTTATATGCTATTTTTTGTGCTATCTATAACATAAAAAATGACAAATATGTTAGCGAGCTAAAAATTTAGCTAAAACAATAACTAAGTGGGGGTACCACCATGATCACCATAAATGTGTACATAACAAGTTATTGTTCTACATTAAGTAGTAAAAAGCAGTTACAAAATGTGTTCCTATTTACAAGGTTGCCCCATGGATTATAATGACGTGCTTCCAAGGAGGAAGGCTTTCTATCATTGAATTGATAAACAAAAACAAGGGCCTTCCATGGATACCTCAAGGGGAGTGGGTTACTGTGCATGAAATACTAATAGTTGTTTAGATCCTCTACCTGTACAACCCTAAATTTTTTTTTGGGGTTTATCTTAATTAGACCTCTCACGATAGAAGATAAAAGACTAACAAAGACTAGTCTATTACATGATGAAAATGATTAAAAATGATAGGAAATAACAAAAGAGTGTTGCTTACCTAGATTGACATTATGCTATAGGGTCTAGGTTGAAATAGTTCTCTAGACTGGTTTGTACCCCTCTGTATGAACTACTTTGTGGTATCTAGACAAACTATTGTTGTGTTTTAGAGGTTCTCCTAATGTTGTTGGAGTTCCTTGTTCATGTTGAATGGTCTTATGTATCTGCAATTTAGAGTAGCTCACAAAGAAAATGGGGATATTTCCAAGCACATGTGGGCATCCATGGTGGTTGATGATGGGTGAGGGTTTAAGTGGCCTCTAGAGTGATTTTTGCAGAGCCTGGGTATGTGAATGCATCTCTTTGAAATGGTAGAAATAACCTTCTATTTATAGAATTGGCCAAGGCTAGGGAGGCTAAGGTGTCCTATGATGTTTCTTGTGAGGTATCCCTTTAGGTTGCATGGTGTGCTATACTTCATAAATGGTTTTGGGTGAGAAGTCCTCACCCATCCACATGCAACAAATGGGCATGAGTGAGGCATGAAAGTCTTCTCCCTATTATGGTATGGTGGAGGATGACTCATCCATAATTTCAATGCCTTGAATACCTTAATGCAAAAGGTATTCAAATATCATTTATGATATTGAATGCATAGGGGGATGTAAAGGGGAGAAAGAGTTAAGGTTTGATCATAGTTAGGTTAATCATGGGTTTAGGGTTGACCAAGGCGAGATGGAGGCTAGGCTTTGGTGGAAGCTAGACTAGGGTGAGGTTGACCATGGGTTTAAGTTTAACTATGATGTGGAGTTTAACCAAGGTTAGGCTAGGGTGAGCTAGGCTAGTCAAATTTAGGCAAATAATACAAAACTAAAGGGGTTTTGCAAATTAATCTATCGTCATGATGGGATGAGGAACAATGTAAGATTTTTAGGTGTCTACACCTGCAAAATAGATGTTATCAATTAAATGAGGATGAATGCTAAGAATGTTGAGAACCAAAGGATTATGGAGAAAATACTGAGAATCCTACTAGGAAGGTTTGACTTAGAAGTAATTTCTATTGAAGAAGAAAGGGATTTAACAATCATTTTAATGGATGAGTTGATGGATTCTCTACAAACACATGAGTAGAAGCTAAACTAGACAACATCGTCCTCATTGGAGCAAACATTTAAGAAATAGGTCTTAGTCAAACACAACTATCAAAAACGAGAATTTTGGCAAGCAATATCAAGTTATAAAGGAGGAAGAGGACAAAACAATAGAGGTAGAGGTCATAGAGTCCAAGAAAGAGGTGGAAGAATAAACTACTACAACAAAGGAAAAAATAATTGTAATATCCATCAAGCAAGAGGAAGAGGTACCAATAAAAATCAACAAGGAGACTCAAATAAGAGTTATGATAAATATAAAATTCAATGCTATTACTATAAGAAATTTGGCTATTAGAATGAGTGTAAAAATAAGATGGCTTAGGAAAATAAGCAACAATTCCACTATACCAATGAGAATGAGAATGTATAAAACAAATATGCATGTGGGTCTATGATGTTAACTTGCAATGCTAATGAAGAGAGCCAAAATAATGTATGGTATCTTGATAGTGGCTACAGTAACCACATGTTTAAGAATAGAGAAATGCTCTCAAATATAGATGAAACAATCAAATTTGAATTGAAGATAAAAAATAATAGAAAATTACTTATCATGGGAAAAACGATGATCACAATCCACATAAAACAAGGATAAATAAAACACATCCCTCATGTTTATTATGTGCCTAGGATAAAACATAATCTATTGAGCATTAGAAAACTTGTACAAAAGGGGCACATAGTGTATTTTGAAAATGGATCTTTCATCATTACAAATATAGAAAATAACTTATAGCAAATGTGGTCATGAATAAAAACAAGATGTTTCACCTAAAAATTTAGAGTGAAATGCTAATTTCATTTAGTGCAATTGTAAATAATGCTACATGGTTATGGCATCTTATATTTAGCCATTTAAGTTTTAGCAACATGAATTTTTTGCACAAAAAGCAAATGGTAAGGGGATTGCCTCTTATAGAGAAACCCAATCAAGAATGTAAAGGTTACCTAGAAGGAAAGCAACATAAGGATGCATTACCTATAAGAAATTTATGGAGAGCTTCACAACCATTGTTGCTGGTGCATTCAAGTATTTGTGGGCCTATGCAAACCAACTCATTTTCCAGCAACAAATATTTTTTGAATTTCATAGATGAATTCAACCATAAGACATGCGTATAATTCTTAAAACAAAAGTCAAAAGCATTTCATAAAGTCAAGGAGTTAAGGGTTTTTGTTGAAAAACAAAGTGGTTGCTATATGAATACTCTTAGAACCAATGGAGGAGGTGAGTATATCTTAAATGAATTCCATAATTTTTGCAAGGAAAATGGAATTAGAAGGTATTTCACATCTATACACACACCACAATAGAATGGTCTAACAAAAAGAAAAAATAGGATAATAATGGAGATGGCAAGGAATATATTGAAGGTAAAAGCATTACCAAATGAGTCCTAGGCAAAGGTTATGGTATGTGCAGCTTATCTTCTAAATATGTGTTCCACAAAGAGTGTGAAGGATGTGATTGCATAGGAAGCATAAAGCTACAAGAAACCAAGTGTTGCTCACTTAGAAGTATTTAGATGCATAATATATGCACATATTCTAGAATGAAGAGAAGAAAACTAGATGATAGGGCAGAAAAATGCATCTTCATTAGGTATAGTGAAGAGCCAAAGACCTATAGATTATATAACCCTATTACAAATAAATCAATCATTAATAGAGATGTGAAGTTCATAGAAAATGAAGCTTGGAATTGGAATTTCAAGACTGGTCAACAAAGGACAACAAGTATTGAATTAAAATACTTGAATGGAGAAAGCATGAATCAACCTATAGTTTTAAGCAACAATACTAGTGGAGGTAGCAACCCTTCCTTATTATCAAACTCACCATTTATTGCAAGAATGGTATCCAACACGAGGACACCAACAAAGACAAGAAGCTTGCAAGAAATATATGGAGTAATAAGAAATATAATAGAAGATGAAGATACTTTTAATTTTGATTTATTTTTTAGCATGATCATATTTCATTTGAAGAAGCAATTAAAGACAACAAATGACTGAAAATAATGAATGATAAAATAGAAGCCATTGAGAAGAATCAAACTTGGGAGTTAAAGGATATTCCAATAGGCAAGAAATCCATTAGAGTAAAATGAGTGTACAAAATGAATTTTAATGCCTAAGGTGATGTTGAAAGGCATAAATTAGGGGTGGTTTCAAAAGGGTATAAACATAAGTTAGACATTGATTACCATGAAGTGTATGCACCTATAGCAAGACTTGATATAGTCAGAACACTTATGGCATTAGAAGATCAAAAAAATTGGAGAGTTTATTAAATGGACATCAATTTTACCTTTCAAAATAGAGTATTAGAAGAAGAAGTCTACATAGATAAGCCACCTAGCTATCAGTTGGAAGGATAAGAAGGTAAAATGTATAAGCTGAAGAAAGCCTTGTACAAGCTAAAAAAAGCACTCAGGATCTGGTACAATCACATTGAATCCTATTTTCAAGAGCTATGAATATACTCTATACATTAAGACCAATGCACAAGGAAAAATGATAATAGTCTACTTGTATGTAAACAATTTGATTTATATATGCAACAACAATATGTTGTTTGATGAGTTTAGAGGTGTAATGAAAAGTGAATTTTAAATGACAGACTTAGGCTTAATGAAATAATTGAAGTTACCCAATCAAAAAATGGTATATTTTTTTTACAAGGCCAGTATAGAAGGGATGTCTTGAAGAGGCTTAAAATGGAGAATAATAAACCAACCAACACACTAGTTGCAACAGGTTTGAAATTAAGAAAGAATGATTGCAAAAATAATGTGGATTCAATATTCTACAAGAGATTAGTTAGTAGTCTTATGTATTTGATAGCCACCAAACTAGACATTATGTTTGTAGTGATATTAATCAGTAGCATCAAGGAGATACCACATAAAACTCATTTGTATGCAGGTAAAATGATTATATGATATGTTAATGGTACTAGAGACCATGGGATATTTTATGCAAGAACAAACCAACTTGAGCTTGTTGGCTACATAGATAGTGATTGGGCTAGTAATATTGATGATCGTAAGAGAATTTCTAGATACACATTCCATCTTGAATGAGGTGCAGCCTCATTGTCATCAAAGAAGCAACCTATTTTTGCATTGTCTACTATAGAAGTAAACTACGTTGTTGCCACATCTACATGGCAATCAATTTACTAAGAATAATTTTAGGCAAGTTGAATAATGAATATGAAGCAACAACAACAATAATTTGTGATAGCAACTCAGTCATAACACTATCCAAGAATCTAGTGTTTCATTACAAAACCAAGCACATCGATATCTAATATCATTTTATCAAAGAGCTAGTGAAAAAAATAAATTTGAATTGTTGTTTTGCAAGTCTAAGGACCAAGTTGCAATAAAATTCACAAAACCCTTGAAGAAGGAATATTTTAAAGGTTGAAGGAAATGTAATGTATCAAAGCTATTGTGAAATCTGGCTTAAGGGAGAATGTTGAAAATTAATCTAGATTTCTCCTACTTTTGACAGATCTTTGACAACTCTTTTTTTTTTGGGAATGATAAAATCTATCACCATATTTTGGAGTGCTTGCATTTATTCATGGTAGTTGTAGTTTTTTAGATATTAGAGTGACACTTGTCAATTAATTAATGTATTGGTTGAGCTTTACCCTCCTTCCTCATCTATATATGCAAGTGTTGGGTGAGACTTCATTAGGATTAAAAGGTTAGACAAAGGTAAGGTTGAAGAGCCTATTGAAGTTGTTAAGGGACAAAGACGAGTATGAGGATAAGGTGCAATAGAGAAGATCCTATGATTATCTTCCATTTAAGTGAACGAAAAAGTGAAGCAACCATAACAAAGACAAAAAAATATTTCCAATATTGTGCATTTCTGTTCTATAATAGTGAAGTGAATGGATCTATGGATATGAATGTAAAGATGTCAACACAACCACTTTGATATAATATATATATATATATATATATATATATATATAACACACACTTTTAAGTTTTAATGCATTTGTTTTTAGTTTGCTTGGTAATGTGACCTTGATAATTTATTGTGCATTTTTGCTTAAGTGTTTACCTTCTAGAACCATGCAACCCCAAAGTGAATAAATCCAAAAATTTGGTTGTGAGTTGATTTTAGGGTTTTGTGCTTATATTTTTCATTTGGCTTTGGGACATCTTGACTTTGTTCTTGTGTGCACAAAATTGGATTTTGACTCATCCGCATTTACATAAAGTCCGATTCTATGAATTGAACAAAAAAGAAGCTATGAATTGAACAAAACGGAAGCATAGCTCCAACCTTTGTCTTTTGGAGTTGTGCAAAGTCTGGTTTTGGGTTTGTGTGTAAAACCAGAAGACAACTCTAGTTTTCCAATTTCGTTTCTTCATTTTTGTGTTTTTTTATTTATTTGTTTTAATAATAGCCATATCAAAAGTTAAAGATCTAAATGATTAATTTTTTTTAATTTAAAATTAATTCATTAATTAATTAATTTTTTAATAATGAATTTCTTATGGTTTATTCTTGACAACAACAATTGAAATATACATGCAATATTCATATGCACCATATGTTTTTTATAGTTATTTTTATTTTTTCAATTGGTTATATGGGATTGAAACGACCCCAACCTTATTACATCATCATCACATAGTAGTATTACAACAAAGCTTGGATATTATCCATGTATCACTTGGCAAGATTTAAACCTTGATATCCTCAAATTTTGAGGAATCTAACGAGTTGAGCTAATGCCACTTGATCACTTGGCTAGGAGCGATAGTTTTTTTTAATTGAAAACTATAATTTATTCCATTTTCAAAAGTTTAACTTTTATATATTTTTTTTTAAAGTATACAAAATGATATCGTTTGGACAATATTTTCGATAAAATTATAAGTTATAAAATTTTAGATTAATATTTTAGGATTTGATTTTTAACCTATAAATAAAAATAAGTTATAATTTAACAAAGATTGTAACTTCAAAATTCTTGTCATTAAAAAAATATATAATTTTTATTAAAAATAAATATCATTTAAATATTTTTCTCAATTGGTTATATGGGATTGAAACAGGTCCCTCTTGTATTACATCATCACCACATAGTGGTATTACAATAAAGCTTTGATATTATCCATGTATCACTTGGCAAGATTTGAAACTTGGTCTCCTCCTTAAATGTTGAGGAATCTAATTGATTGAGCTAATACCACTTTATAACATTATTTAAATATTGTTTGCTTGTTGTTCCATATTATAATTTTTTGGCTTGATTTTTTACATTAAATAAGTATATAGTTTTTTAAAAAAATATCTACAAGTGTTTCGATTTCAAGTCAAAATTGTTTTACACATGTAATAAAAGGTATGTATAGACTATAAGATAGTCACTAAATAAATTATATTTTTTTCTTTTTTTTAAACTAAGTTTCATGCTTGTATTTTTTATTTGGCTTTGGAACATCCTGACCTTGTTCTTGTGTGCATAAAATTAGAGTTTAAATCTGATTGACATCATACGCCCTTGTATAAAGTATGGTTCTATGCATTCAATAAAATTGAAGCATATCTCCAAACTTTGCCTTTAAGAGTTGTGTAAAGTCTAATTTTGGGTTTGCATATGCCAAAAATAGAATATAGCTCCAATTTCCCAATTTGTTCCTTCAAATTGGTGGTAGAGCCTAAGCCATCAATGGGAGTTTAAGAGCCACAATAGTAATGGCGTCCAACAACAATCCTCTACAATTATAGATCCCATAATTTAATGGCAAAAATTATGACTACTAGAGAATTAAAATAAATATTTTGTTTAGATCTTAGAAGCTTTAGGACCTGGTGGAGAATGGGTAAGAAAAACCCATAAATACAACATCATTGAATGCACTTTTTTAAGCTCAAAAATATTTTTTGAAGAAAAATACAAAGAAGGATCATAAAGCCTTGTTCTACATAATGCAAACAATTGATGAGACCATCTTTTCCAAAATTGCTACAACAAGAAAGTAAAGTAATAGGCATGGGAAATATTAGCCAACTCTTTCCAAGGTACAAACAAAGTTAAATCGATAAAGTTGCAAATGTTGAGAAGAGAGTTTGAAAATCTGCAGATGCATGGATGAGTCCATGAGTGATTTGTTTACCTGCACAATGGGTATTATCAATTAGATGAGGATGAATGGTGAGAATAAAGAGAACCAAAGGATTATGAAGAAGGTAATGAGAAGCCTACTAAAAAGGTTTGAATAAGTAGTCATTTCTATTGAAGAATTGAGGGATTTAACAACCCTTTCAATGGATGAGTTGATGGGTTCTCTACAAACATATGAGTAAAGGCTAAACTCGACAAAACAATCCTCATTAGAGTAGGCATTTAAGACATAGGTCTCATTTAGAGACAACTTCCAAAAGGAAGAATCCTAGTAAGCCAACTCAAGTTCTCAAGGAGGAAGAGGATAAAACAATAGAGGTAGAGATCATGGATGCCAAGAAAGAGGAGGAAGAACAAACTACTACAATAAAGAAGAAACTAGCTATAATTTCCATCAAGCAAGAGGAAGAGGCAACAATACAAATAAAAAAGGAGACTCAAATAAAAGGTACAATAAATGTAAAATAAAATGCTATTACTGTAAGAAATTTGACTATTATATTTATGATTGTAGAAAGAAGATGGCTAAGAAAAACAAGCAACAAGCCCATTATACCAATGAGAATGAGAATGTAGAAAACTTAGATGCGTGTGTGTTTGTGATGTTAATTTGCAATGCTGATGAAGAGAGCCAAAATAATGTATGGTATCTTGGTAGTGGTTGTCGTAACCACATGTCTAGGAATAGATAAGTGCTCTCAAATATAGATGAAACCATCAAATTTTAAAGTGAACATGGGAAATAATAAAAATGTACCTATCATGGGAAAAGGAATGATTATAATCCACACAAAACAAGGAGAAATAAAATACATCCCTAATATTTATTATGTGTCTGGGCTAAAACATCATCTATTGAGCATTGGGTATTTGTGCAAAAGGGGCACATGGTGTATTTAAAAAATGGAGCCTACATCATTACAAATAAATAAAATAAGTTTATAAAAAATGTGGTCATGACAAAAAATGAGATGTTTCCTTTGAAAATTTAGAATGAAATGCTACTTTAATTTAGTGTAATTGTAAATAGTGCTACATGGTTGTGGCATCTTATATTTAAGAATTTAAGTTTCAATGATCTAGATTTGTTGCACAAAAAGAAAATGGTAAGGGGGTTACCTCTTATAGAGCAACCCGATCAAGCATGTGAAGGTTACCTAGAAGGAAAGCAACATAGGGATTAATTCCCCACATGAAATTAACGGAGAGCTTCACAAGCATTGGAGTTGGTGCATTTAGATATTTTTGGGCCTATACAAACCAAATCATTTGCCAACAACAAATATTTTTTGACTTTCATAAATGACTTCATCTAGAAGACATAGGTATACTTCCTAAAATAAGAATCAAAAGCAATTCATAAATTCAAGAAGTTTAAGGTTTTGGTTGAAAAGCAAAGTGGCTACTATGTGCAGACTCTTAGAATAGATGGAGGAGGCCAGTACTTATCAAATGAATTACATAATTTTTGCAAGGTAAAAAGAATTAGAAGGTATTTCATAGCCAAATACACACCACAATAGCGAAAAGAAAAATAGGAGAAAAAAAAATATGGTAAGGAGTATGCTAAAGGCAAAAGCTTTTCCAAATGAGTTTTGGAAAGAGGTTGTGACATGTGTAATTTAGATACTATACATGTATTCCACAAAGAGTGTGAAGGATGTGATTGCATAGGAAGTATAGAGCAACAAGAAACCAAGTGTTGCTCACTTACAAGTCTTTGGTTGCATAGGATATGCCCATATTATAGAAGAGAAGAGAAGAAAAGTGGATGATAGGGAAGAGAAATGCATCTTCATTGGGTAAAGTGAAGAGCTAAAGGCCTATAGATTATATAATTTTGTTACAAAAAAATTGATCATGAACATAGATGTTAACTTCATAGAATACTGGTGAGCAAAGGACAACAAGTATTAAGTCAAATATTGGAATTCCAAAATTGATGAGGAAAGGACAAGTATTAAGTCAAAAGACTTGAATGGATAATGCATGGATCAACCTACATTTTCAAGAAACAATACCAGTGGAGGAATCAAACCTTCCTCATCATCAAACTCACCATAAATTGTAAGAGTCATATCCAACATGAGAACACCATCAAAGACAAGAAGCTTGAAATAAATATATGGAGTAATAAGAAATAAAATAGAAGATGAAGAGCATTCTAATTTTGCTTTGTTTTTTTAGCATGATCCTATTTAATTTTTAGAAGCAATTAAAGAAAACAAATGGTTAAAAGCCATGAATGATGAAATAGAAACCATTGAGAAGAATCAAACTTAGGAGTTAATGGATCTTCCAGCAAGTAAGAAATCCATCAGAGTAAAATAGGTGCACAAACTGAAGTATAATGCCTAAGGAGATGTTGAAAGGCATAAATCAAGGGTGATTGCAAAAGGTTATAATCATAAGTTAGACATTGGTTACCATGGCATGTATGCACATGTAGCAAGACCTGATATAGTCAAAATAATTATGACATTGGAAGCTCAAAAAGAGTGGGGATTTTATCAAATGGACATCAATTATACCTTCCAAAATAGAGTATTAGAAGAAGATATCTACCAAACCACCTAGCTATGAATTTTAAGGACAAGAAGGTAAAGTGTATAAGTTGAAGAAATCATTGTATAGGCTAAAACAAGTACTCGGGGTATGGTATAGTCACATTGACTCATATTTTCAAGAGAATGGTTTCATCAAGTGTCCATATGAGAACACTGTATATATTAAAACCAATGCACAAGTAGAAATGATAATAGTTTACTTGTATGTTAAAAACTTTATTTATACAAGCAACAACAATATGTTTTTTGATGAGTTTAGAGATGCAATGAAAAGTGAATTTGAAATGATAGACTTGGGCTTAATAAAATATTATCTTAGAATTGAAGTTACCCAATACACAAATGGTATATTCATTTCACATGGTAAGTATGTAAGGGATGTCTTGAAGAGGTTTAGAATGGAGAATAGTAAACCATCCAACACACTAGTTGCAATAGGTTTGAAATTGAACAATAATGATTGCAACAATAATATGGATTCAACATTTTACAAGAGATTAGTTGGTAGTCTTATGTATTTGACATCCAATAGACATGATATATGTTTATAGTGAGCTTAATCAACATATTCATGGAGACACCACAATACACTTATTTTTAAGAATAGACCAACTTGAGCTTTTTGGCTACACAAATAGTGATTGGGCTAGCAATATTGATGATCGAAAGAGCACTTTTGGATACAAATTCCATCTTGGATTAGGTGCAGTCTCATGGTCATCCAAGAAATAAGCTACTTGTGCACTCTCTAGTACAGAAACAAAGTATGTTGCTGCTACATCTACAACATGTCAAGCAATTTGACTGAGAAGAATTTTAGGCAAGTTGAATTATGAATAGGAAGTAACAACAATAATAATTTATGATAACAACTCAGCCATAACACTATCCAAGTATCTAGTGTTTTATGAAAGAAGCAAGCACATTGATATCTGAAATCATTTCATCAAAGAGTCGATGAAAAATAATGAAACTGAACTGTCATTTTATAGGTCTAAGGATTAGGTTGCAAAATGTTTTAGAAAACCTTTGAAGGAGGAGGATTTTAAAAGGCTAAAGGAAATGTTAAGTGTCAAAACTTTTATGAAATTTGGCTTAAGAAAGGATGTTAGAATTTAATCCAGATTTCACTTACTTCTAATAAATCTTTGATAGATATTTATTTTTTAGAAATGATAGAATCCATCACCAAATTTTTGAGTGCTTACATTTATTCATGGTAGTTATAGTTGTTCAGATATTAGAGCGACACTTGTCCATTAATTAATGTATTAGTTAAGCTTTTTCCTTCGTATCTATATATGTGAGTGTTAGGTGAGACTTCATTAGGATTAAAGGGTTAGATGATGGTAAGGTTGAAGTGCCTGCTAAAGTTGTTGAGAGATAGAGAACAATACAAAGAGAAGGTGTAGTAGATAAGAGCATGTGATTATATTTTACAAAAGTGAATGCAAAAGTGAAAGGCAAATAACTCTTTTCAATATTGTGCATTGTTAACGGATTTGTGGATCTGGATGTAAAGCTATCACAATAACCACTTTGATATAATATAAATATATTTGCTTTAGTGCCTTCATGCATTTATTTTTAGTTTTCTTGGTAACGGGCCCTAGATAATTTATTGTGCATTTTTGCGTAAGTGTTTAACCCCAAAGTGAATAAATCTAAATTTGGTCGCTATTGGATTTTAGGGTTTCACACTTATCTTTTTCATCTTGCTTTGGGACATCTCAACTTTTTTCTTGTGTGCACAAATTAAAGTTTGACTCATCAACCCTTGCATAAAGTTTAGTTCTATGCATTGAAAAAAACTGAACATATCTCTAACCTTTGCCATTTGGAGTTGTGCAAAACTAGGTTTAAATGTTCCTTATTTTTTGTATTTTTTTATTTATTGGTTTTAACACTAACCACATAAAAAGGTTAAAGATATAAATGATTAAACATTTTTTTATTTAAATATAAATTTTGTAAATTATTATTTTTTAATAATGAATTGCTTATGGTTTATTCTTGAGAACAACAATTGAAATATACCTGCAATCTTTATATGCATTATATGTTTTTAATATTTATTTTTAATTGAAAACTATAATTTGTTCCATTTTCAAAAGTATACTTTTTATATGCAATATTTATATGCATTATATGTTTTTAATATTTATTTTTAATTGAAAATTATAATTTGTTCCATTTTCAAAAGTATAAGTTTTATATCAATTAGCATTAGTTCAATCGGTTAGATTCCCCAATATTTTAAGGAGAAGACCTAGGTTCAAATCTTGCCAAACGATACATATATAATATCCAATCTTTGTTGTAATATATATATGTGGTGATGATATAATACAGATGGAGTCCATTCAATTCCATATAACCTTAAAAAAAGTCTAACTTTTATAATTAATTTTTTGAGAAGTATACAAAATGATACCATTTTGACAATATTTTCGATCAAATTAAAAGTTTAAATTTTAATGTGATGTGTTAGGCTTTGATTTTAAACCTCTAAATAAAAAAGAAGTTATAATTTAACCAAGATTGTAACTTCAAACTCCTTGTCATTAGAAAAAATATAATTTTCTTAAAAGTAAATATTATTGAGATATTGTCTGCTATTTGTTCCATATTATAATTTGTTGGCTTGATTTTCTACATTAATAAGTATACATATTTTTATTTTATATATATCTACAATTGTTACGATTTCAAGTCAAAATTGTTTTAAACATGTAACAAAAGTCATGTATAGGTTAGGATAGTCATTAAATCAATTAATATTTTTTTAAATTATAATTATTAACATATTTAAATTATAAATTCAATTTAATTGGAGCAATATTGAAGGAGATATGACCCTAGGGTAGGGACGATGAAATAGTAAAAAATGAAATTGCAAATATCTCTTAACTAGGGTTTAGATGATAGAAGGAGCAATGAAGGGCTAGGACTTTAGTGAGGTAAGAAATTCTATTTGGGCATAGATTTTTTCAGCTAAGTTTCTTTTTCCCTTATTTATCTTAAAAATTTTGCATGCAAATTATTATAATTTTTTTTCAAATATTATATTTGCTATAATACATTCTGGTAAATTTCAGTAGATTTTGAGTTTTAGTTTTCTTTATATGGACCAATTTATAGCTAATTTATTAGAATCATCTTTAGTGGTAGAGGTTAGTGAGTGCACCACAAAAGATCAATCCTTATTGCTCCAATATAGGGTAGTTTTTTGTAATTTTAATGGGTATTGGCTAGCGGCTTTAGCCTTGTGAAAATGGATTGAAATGAGTTGGAAGTCTCTAGGAGTGATTCCATCCTTTCTTTCCAAAGGTTTCTTCCTAACCATTTTTTATTCTAGGGAAGAAAGAGATAGAATCCTAAAAGGGGGTCCTTAGTTTATGGGAAGAGCAATCCCTAGTACTAGTCTGAGTTAGGATGTATAAGCCCATTGAATTTTTGAAATAGATACCTTCAAGGCAATAGGAAATACTCTAGGACAATTCCTTGAGATTTTAGATACTACAAAATATTGATTCTTTGCTATTTATGCTCAGATTTTGGTCATGACTGATATAAGCAAAATTTTACCAGAATTAATCATTCTTAAGTATGGAGATAAAATGTGGATCCAAACCATAGATTATGAAAACATATTTTAAATGTAGAAGATTTCATGAGGTGGGGTATACTGATAGATCATGAGGTGGGGTATCCTCAATTTGATATGATAGCACAAATGTAGAATTCTTCAAGAAAAAGTGGGTTGTATGCACTTCCAAAACAAATTAAATCAATGACATCTAAATTAAAAGAATCGAATAAGAACACTTTTGGATTTTTTTTGAGAAAAAAGAACTAAAATATAAACTTTAAAAATTATAAAAAGGTGATCATATAATCCAAGCTAGAGGAAAGGGAGTTGCTTAGTGAATATCATAATATTTTGAGTAAGGAAGAATTTGTTTTAGATTAAAATCAAGACAAACTTGGTTAAAAGGAGATAAAAATACAAAGTTTTTCATAGGATGGCTATAGTGTAGATATCAACATCTAGAATTAGTAGGAGTTTGGATTGAATACCAGAGTGAAATTAGAAAAGAGGTAAGGTTTTTTTATCAAAATATTCTAGTATAATTGAAGTTTGAAGTTCTTAATGGTAAACTTCCATAAGAAGTACCTTCAGTTATAACGAATGAAGATAATAGAAAATTTATGGAGCCTATTACTCTGGAAGAAGTTTATTTAGATCTTTTTTTTTTTAAAGTGAAAAACCCCTTGTAGGGCCGCCTTGGTCTGAGAGACCACGAACAGGGGGTTCTATACCGTCAAAGTCACCCGGGAGTCGCATCCAGCCCTGCCCGCACCAACATTATCAATTGGATTTTGGGTACCCAATTCAGCTTTTTGGTAGGGTGGAGATTCGAACTGGGACCTCCCTTGGAGGATTGCCCTCTCCTCTCCAACTCACCTCCAACACCTGGGTTAGATATTTTCTCTTTTAATAAGGATAAATCTCCAGGTTTGGATGGTCTATCTACAATATATTACCAACATAGTTGGGGTATAGTGAAGGGTTCTTTATTGGTGACAGTGGAATAGTCTAGGGTAAAACAATACCACCTCATAAAATAAATGCAACATATCTGGAGAAAAAAATTCTTTTAAGTATGTTGAGCCCAATGACGAAGCTTAATTTTTACTACATTCTCTCTACCAAATGGTTTTACACTTTTGAATGGTTTAAAAAATCAATTGATCTAGCCATTATAGTTTTAATATGGGTAGTGGGATCTGGAGAAAAAAATTATATTTGTATGGATACTTGGTGTGATTAAAAACACTCAAACTAGATCTAATTTTGAAACTTTAGATGAGATTACTTTAAAAAAAATATGGTGATAAGGTTTCAAACATTTTGCAAAAGTATCAAGAAGGAAGATACGAATAGAAATAATATATTTTTATAAGTATACAAGACATTGATGCTAGGAGGTACTTGAGTAGAAAGATAACAATAGTGATTGTTCCTAGGGGAGCCAAGGATAAATGATTTGGGAGTTCAATAATTCAGGAGAATACACAACAAGAAGTGGATATAATGTTAAGCATAAAAAAAATAGGAGTATCATAAGAATATGAAGAGATATTTGGGATAGCGCAAGCATTCCTAAAGTCAAAATGTTTGTTTGGCTAGTAATTCATAGAAGAATTCTATCCTAGGATAATATTATGAAATAAGGTTTTTATGGCTCCTCACAATGTGTTCTTTGTAAAAAGGAGGAGCAGAGTATAGACCATCTCTTGGGACATTGTTCAATAGTCTAGAGACTATGGCAATTGGTTGTGAGTATGTTTGGTAAATGCATGGTGATGAATTGGAGAATTAAAGAATGGTTAAAGCAATGATAGAGAACTTTTAAAAGTGAGGCTTTAAAGAAAATTTGGGATATATCAAAATATACAATACTTTGGATTGTATGGCTAGAAAGGAATAGAAGAATACTTAAAGGAAAGTAAAGTAATTTAGAGGTAATGAAAATGAATATTTGTTTAGCCATAGAGGAGCCTAATCCAACCCTATCAAATCACCCAATCCCTAATCTGGAAGCAGAGAGCCTTGATAGATGGAGTCATGTAATTAGATGGAATTATGATGCTGTGTACATGAGAAATAAAAAAGGTAAAGAATATAAAGTGGAAACCACTAGATGTGGAGTTGGTCAAATTGAATTTTTATGGAGCATCTAAAGGAAATATAGGACCAACAAGAGGAGGAATAATTAAAAATAATAGAGGAGAGATTTTTTCTCATTACACTTTCAATAGTGGATTTAAGACAAGTAATGAAGCTAAAGCTTGGACAAATTTAGAAGGGTTAAAATTATGAAAACAAATTAAATGAAACAGAGTATGGATGGAAGGTGATTCACTCATAGTAATAAATGTAATTTTGAGGAAAGCAAAGGGTCCATGGAACATACAAGAGATAATTGTGGAAACTCAATATCTTGTTAAAGAGTTTGAATAAATTAGATTTACACATGAGTTAAGAGAAGGAATCAAATGTGCATATAGGGTACCGAATAGAGGGGTTTTAATTGAGGATCGTGAAGTTAAATTCTCTTTTCCATGGTTAGAGAAAGTAGTAAGTTTAGCTAAAGTTGACAAGAAAATGTTGACTGCCTAAATCAAATAATGATTAAGATTTACTTTAATGTTCCATTGGTAATATATACTTTATTTTATAACATTAATATGTTTTCATATAAACTATTTATTATAATTTTTGTGGTTGCACTTGTGCTTGAAGGAAACTAGCAATCTAGATTTGGTAAAGAGGACTATGATAGTGCAATGTTTTAGAAATATTACTCTACTAAGATGCAATGCATAGATAGTAGAGGTGAATTTTTGGTATTACGAAGGTTGCTATAAGAAAATTTCAAGAAGTATGGTGAATTATAGAATATTTGAATTTACACAACAAATTTAAAACAATCAAAAAAATGAAAATCAATAATTTAGACACTATATAATATGATGTAGATTTTTAGCTATAGCATCTTAATTGAGATGAGAAGTGAATCTATTTGTAAAATATCAAGCTTTAAAAAAGAAAGTTGTGATTTATCAAATGTAGGGACCCGAGTACAACCCCTTGTTCTCCATAAAAAATAGTTTAATTTAATTAATTAAAATTTTATTGATAAAACAAAGGATGAAAAATCTACTTGCCTACGCATGAGATACGATTTACTAAAAATAAATATATACTATTTAACCTAAGTCTATCAAGAAATATTTATTCACTATACACCCTGATAAAGCCCCTGGGCCTGATAGTTTCTTCCCTCAGTTTTTTCAAACATTTTGGGACATTATTGGGCAAGATGTGTGCAAGGCAATCACTGAACTCCAACATGCAAAATCCATCCCTAGAGGTATTAATTCTACCTTCATAGCTCTTGTTCCTAAAGGTCTTGTGTACAAATCTATGGCAGATTTTAGACCCATCAATTTGTGTAATGTGATTTATAAAATTCTAACCAAAGCTATGGCATATAGAGTGAAAGAATTTCTTCAAATCATAGATCCCTACCAAGGTAGTTCGATAAAAGGAAGATCTCTAATTGATGGTATCATAACTTTGCATAAAGTCCTCCATTTTATCTCTAGCAATAGAAAAGCTATCTTGGTACTTAAAATTGATATGAATATTTTTTTTGATATTGTCAATCGAGAGTTCTTGCTTGCTTTCCTTCTCAAGTTCAGTTTCCATAGAGAGTGGGTCAAACTTATTCAAGGCTACATTTCTAGCTTATGGTTCTTAGTGTTAGTCAATGGGTCTGCAACAGGTTACTTCCCAAGCAACAGAGGGATTAGGCAAGGGGATCCCTTCTCACCTATTCTCTTCATTATTCTTGTTGAATCCCTTGGAAGTGCTCTCAAAGCTACTTGCTCGGATGACATGATATCTGGTATTTAAGCTACTTCCAACATGAGACCCCTTTATCATTAGTAGTTCGTAGATGACACTATCTTAGCCATCCATGCTTCAATTTGGAAAGCAAAGTCAATTAAAGGTATTTTAGATCTCTACGAAGAGGTTGTAGGGTAAAAGATAAACTATGCAAAGAGTAAAGTTTCATTCTCAATACCCCCTATCTAGATAGGTCAATATTACTCATATTCTCTAGTGTGTCATATATGATCTTCCCATTGTCTATTTAGGGCTTCTCATGTTCACTAGTTTCCCCAAAGAGTCTATGTAGAGCAATGTTATTTAAATAATCAATAAAAAGCTTGCAGGTTGGAAAGGGACCCTCCTATCCCAAGCAACCAAAGCCACTCTCACTATGATCTATCTTAAAAGTATTCCTGTTTATTTTATGTCAATCTTCAAAGCCCTAGTTTATGTCGATAACAAAATTGAACAGATTCAGAAGAGATTCCTTTGGGCAGGTTTAGAGGATAAAATAAGTTTCATTTGGTCAACTGGGAAAAGGTTTGCTTACCCAAAAGTCAGGGAGGGCTGGGTATTAGAAGAATTAGTAATATGAACATGGCACTGTATGTCAATAAAAAATACACTCACATCTAGAATTTTATGGATGAAAATATTCCTAAATTTGGGTCCACATTCTAGAAATCAATCCTCTAGACTAGACCTCTTATTCAAAGGGGAACCAGATGATAGCTTGGAATAGGAAACAAGATAAATTTTTGGTCAAACAGGTGGATCTCCAATTAAATACTTAGTGAGAACAATGAAGTCTCAGTGGTGCAGCATTTTTGAATACTGTCATAGGCAGAATGGTGGCTGATTTCATAGACTCTTCAATCCAATACAAAATATGGAAAGAGATCCACATTGCAAATTCTGATACCCAAATATCAAATGCTATCATAGAATTATCAACATTACTAAGGGCAACTATAATTCCATCTAGTATGTCTTATGATACCCCTTTATGGAAAGAAACTGACTCTGGTCTTTTTTCTATCAAATCTGCTCATCTATTGACTTTCACTCCCCAAAAATATCTCATTCCTTTCAATATGGTTTGGCTTAAACACCTCATACCTAAAGTTGCTATCTTTTCTTGGTTGGCCATCTAAAAAAATATCCTCACTACTAATAATATCATGAAGAGAGGGATGGTTGTTCCTAATAGATGCCATATTTTCTTAGCAGCCTAGGAATATTTCAACCACATATTTATGAAATGTTCTTTCTTCCACTCTACCATGGATCATATCATGTCCACCTTTCACATCTCTTAGGACCAACCCAACTCCTTGGCTCTTTTTTATCCCAATGGACCATGCCTTTCAAAAATTACAGGTGAAGCCAACCTTTGGTGTTTGAAAACAAGCCAAATTTTTGCTCTGAGTGCCAGCTACAAGGGCACCTTTTGTCCCAGTGCCTAAACCATAAAAACTCACAGTTAGAGTCGTAGGATGTGGCCCATCCAGTTCAGGGGGAAAATCCTAAGATGAAGGAGGGAACACGACAGAACCAGAACTACAAAGGCAAACAACATGCTTTTCCTCCCCCAAGCGGCGACAAACAAAAGGCAAGTAATATGTTCACCAGCTCCAACAAATTTGATTTACTTAGAAATTCTAGTCACATTGATAAATTCCAATATGAGGAAATCCTCAGCGAGGAAAACCCTGACTCAAACCCTATTGTTCAACCGAAAGCTACTAAGGCCATCCTTCAGAAACCCCCCTCCCTTCCCCACCTTGATGCCCTTCCCCCACCCTCATCACCAATCGTGATTCCCCAAACCTCCCCCCTAGACCCCTACACCCACCCATTCCCCCACCTTCGCCTTCCCCACCCAGTGAGACTGGGTCACCCTGTTCCCCATCCAGATCCCCCGAAGCCGAAGTCGTCAGTGATGATTCTTCCCAAGAGTCCTCGAAACCATGGAGCCCAAAATAGACCCAAAGTTACAGAAAGACCCAGATTGATGTGGGAGGTGACAAAAATAAGGGAAGGCCCTCGGGGGTAGACCTGAGAAACAGAGATGCAACTGAAGATATAGCCAATGGCACCCAAAAAATCTGCTTCAGGACCTAGGGATAACAAGCAAGGAAGAAACTAAAAGATCCAAAACCCCACGTAACAAGGCAAAGGGGGCAGAAAAATCCTCCAAAAGTTCCAAATGAAAGTCCTCTCCTAGAATGCGAGAGGACTAAATGGGGCAGTCAAACAAATATTGGTTGCTGCCATGCAAAAGGAAACAAATCCTACTATTTTCCTTATTCAAGAAACCAAATTAGGTGAGCATTGGTCACCAAGAGTTGCCAAAACTATCTGGAGGAAGTGTGAGTTTGTCTATACCCCAGCCCAGGGTACTTTAGGCGGACTCCTTTGCCTCTGGAATCCAGCAAAAGTTGAAGGACGAGTTATTTCAGGCGATGGGCGCCTGTCCAACATCCTCTTTCATGATTCTAACACCCAACTCTCTTGGGTCTTAACCAACGTGTATGCTCCCAACACCCCGCAGGACAAAATAATTATGTGGAACAACCTTTCCCAGATGAGACAAGCATTCAATGATGTTCCTTGGATCTTAGTAGGGGACTTCAATACTCCCTTGCATCCTTTCGAGAAGAGAGGGGGGAATGCCATTAATTCCAGAGCAATAGAGGACTTTGCTCACTTTGTAGACTCAAGCGAACTTATGGATGTCCAACTGCAAGGGGCCCAGTTCACCTGGAGCAATAGGAGGATAGGAGGAAACCTCATCCAAGAGAGACTAGATCATTTCTTGCTATCCCAAGAAGCGCTCCCTCTCTTTGGGGATGCCATCCTGTAGGCTCTTCCAAAAATTGGGTCTGATCACAGTCCCCTGATGTTCAAAACTACCAGCAGACCTCAGTTTAAAACCCCTTTTCGATTTGAATCTATGTGGACACAACACTCAAACCTCAAGAATCAGATTGTTGAATGGTGGGGGGAAAAAGTCCCTGGGATGGCCATAAACCAGGTAATGCAGAAACTTCGATCTATTAAGAGCAAATTGAGAGTGTGGAACAAAGAGACTTTCGAGAACATCTTCGAAAACAAAAACATCATAAAAAATAGACTTAATCAGATTGAGGACAGGTTCCAACAAGGATAAGGGAGATGATAATCTTAGAATAGAGGAAAGAATTTTGCTATCAGAATACCATAATACTCTACAAAAGGAAGAAATGTTCTAGCGCCAAAAATCAAGACAGTTGTGGCTCAAGGAAGGAGATTCCAACTCCAAGTTTTTCCACATCTCCACCCTTAAGCATAGAGGGGCCAACAGGATTAAATCCCTCATCAAACAAGATGGTTCCAGCACCACCGATATCCACCAGATTTGGGATGAAGCTGTTAATCATTTCAAATCCCTCCTCGGTGTCCCGTCCTCCCCCTAGTCAGGCTATGGACTCCCTCCTTGAACACATTCCCAGTTCCATATTTGAGGCCATGAATACCCACCTTCTCAGCCCTCTTACCCCTAAAGAGATCCATCACGCCCTCTTCTCTATGCAGCCAGACAAATCTCCTGGGCCTGATGGGTTCTCTCCCAGGTTTTTTCAAACCTACTGGGACATCGTAGGGCCTGACCTCTGCCAAGCCATTTTCAAAATGCAAGCTTCCAAATTCATTCCCAGGGATGTGAATTCCACTTTCCTAGCTCTCATTCCCAAGGGGCCCAATTCCCAATCCCTGTCTGATTACCGCCCCATCAGCCTGTGCAACGTCATTTACAAAATCCTGTCCAAAGCCATGGCTAACAGACTGACCAGCATTCTCCTGTCCATCATTGACCCCTGCCAAGGTAGTACTGTCAAAGGTCGAAACATCGTTGATGGAGTCATCACTATCCATGAGCTCATCCATTCGGCCCAAATGTCCAACAAGTCAGCCTTCTTCCTTAAGCTTGACATGAACAAGGCCTTCGATAGAGTGGACCGAGAGTTTCTATCCAGAATCCTCCTCAAGTTTGGATTCCATGAGAAGTGGGTCAAGTTGATCTCTAACTGCATCTCCTCTCCCTGGTTCTCTGTCATGGTCAATGGTTCAGCTGCAGGGTATTTCCCTAGCTCCAGAGGGTTGAGACAAGGGGACCCTCTTTCCCCCATCCTCTTCATCATCTTGGCAGAAATCCTGGGAAGAGTTGTCAAATTTGCTTGCTCAAGAAGATTGATTTTTGGTATCAAGGTAGCTTCCAACCTTCAACCCTCAATCCACCAGTAGTTTGTGGATGATACCCTATTGGCCACATCAGCCTCTATCTCTAAAGCCAAGGTCATCAAGTCTATCCTCAATCTGTATGAGGAAGTTGCTGGCTAGAAGGTTAATTATAGCAAAAGCAAGCTCTACTTCATCAACACCCCTGCAAGGAGGTAGGTTAAAATTGTAGGTATTCTGGGTTGCACAATCGCTGATCTCCCAACCACCTATCTTGGGCTCCCAATGTTTCAAGGGAGGCCAACCAAGACCATGTGGAATAGTGTCACGGAGAGAATCCATAAGAAGTTGGCAGGGTGGAAAGGGGCTCTCCTCTCTCAAGAAGGTAAAGCCACTTTAGTTAAGGTTGTTCTCCAAAGCATCCCGATGTTTTTTCTTTCTGTCTTCAAAATCCCAAATGCTGTGGGAGAAAGCATAGAAAAAATCCAGAAACACTTTCTTTGGGCAGGGAAGGATAATCAACGAAAGTTCCACCTGATGGCCTGGGACAAAGTCTGCACTCCGAAAGCCAAAGGTGGGCTCGGATTGCATAGAATCAACCTCATGAACCAAGCCCTCCTGGCCAAATAGGCATGGAAAGTGGCCACCAATGCCAATTTGGACTGGGTCTCTATCATCCAAAGGAAATACCTTCAACAACACTCTTTCAGAGATGAAGGGACTCCTAGCATTGGGTCCCACTTTTGGCGATCCATATCCCAAACAAAGCACCTCATCCAATAGGGAACAAGGTGGCAGCTTGGGAATGGAATGGACATCAACTTTTGGCATGATCCATGGGCCAGAGATGAGCCTCTCATCAGAGACCCCGACATTGCAACAATTAAACACCTCACCGACAATAGATTTGGCCACAAAGTCACTGATTTCATAACAACCACCCAAGACAGTCGTAGGTGGAAGACGATTCAGTTTAGGGTTCGAAATGTTGTTGTAGACAGAGCCAAGTCTGCCCTCTAGTCTATTCTCAGGGTGAATTTCATCCCCCAAAATCAAACAGTTGACAAGCTTTGTTGGAAAGGTACCAATGATGGGCAGTTCTCTATGAAGTCAGCCTACCAGCTGGCTGTCACCCCTCCCAAGTGATCTAGCTCCACCAGCAACCCTACCATTGCCAGGTCCATTTGGCTTAAGCACCTGGTCTCGAAGATCGCTCACTTTTGTTGGCTCACAGTCCACAACAGAATTCTGACCACAGACAACTTGATCAAGAGGGGGGTCATAGTCCCCAATAGATGTTATCTCTACACCCAGGCCTGGGAGTCCACTCAACACTTATTCATTGACTATCCCTTCTCCATTGAGGTCTTTTCCTCACTGACGAGCAGGTTCCAAGTGAGTTGGGCCTGGCCCAAGTCCATCCCTGACTTGGTCACCCAGTGGCCCAACGTCTTCAGAAACTCAAGACTCAAGTTTCTCTAGAAATCCTTGTTGCACCATGCCTTTTGGAAAATTTGGTTGGAGCGAAACAATCGCATCTTCAATGACAAGCCCAGGATCCCTGAAGCTATTGCCAACAAAGCCTTGACTTTTGCTGTGGAAAATGCCAACATCACTCCCTGCACAGATTCCCCTTCCTGTGAAAGGGAGGCTACACTGATCAAAAGCTTTGGGATTTCCATTGAGTATTCCAGACCCCAAAATCCTACCAGCTCTAGGAGCGATGCCAAATGGACCCCCCCTCCCGGTTGGCTCAAGGCCAATTTTGATGGGTCTTCCAAAGGCAATCCGAGAGATGCGAGGGCCGGAGGAGTTTTCAGGGACCATATAGGCAACATCATTTTGGCCTTCACAAAAAATGTGGGGATTCAAACTAACAACTACATGGAAGCTCGGGCTCTCTGGAGGTGTATTCAGATCAGCAAAACCATGAATAACCCAATCATTTTCGAAGGTGACTCACTCATCATGGTTAATCATATCAACAACAACAACAATGGGGGTTGGAACATCCACAACATAATCCAAGACTGCCAGACTTCCCTCTGGTAGTGTCCTCAAAATGTGATCACCCACGTTTTTAGAGAAGCAAATAAGGTGGCAGATCTCTTGGCCAACTCAGCGACCAATCAAGATAGCCTGATCATTTGGGAAGATGTCTTCCCCCAGGAAGTCCGCACGACAACCAATCATGATGCAAGGTGCATTCGTAAAGAGTAGCACTAGCTGCCAAAATGGTGTTTCATTAACACCTAAGGTGTTTTTTCTCAACACCAGAACAAATCTAAGGATTGTCACAAATGACAGCTTTAGCAGCCACAAAGGCATTCCTTCAATGCCAGACAGGTGTTCTCTTAACACCATGATCATCGAGAAACCACTAACATCCATTATTCTCCGATGGTTCACCTGTACGACCACCTGTGTGGGTTGCTCTGCTCGTGTCATCTTGACCAGTTACCCCCCATCGCCTCCGCTCCCGATGTGCCTCCATTCCCTCATCCTCGTTTTCCCCCTCCCCGTGGTGACCTCTTGCCACCCTCATAATTTTCCTCCCTCACCCGCTTCTTGCACCGCCTTCTCCCCTCGTCCCCCCTCTCCTTTCAGGTCTGGCTTCTCTGCTTTTCGTGCCCTGTGCTCCCTTTTCCTCTTCGGTTTTTTGGAGTGATAGCCTATCACGCCCGCTTCAAGATTAGGTTTTTTAACCTAAGCCCAGTTCTTTCTTTGTGCACTCACTTGAGAACCTCCATTTGGCTTTGCAAAAGTTAGTGTAACAGTTCGGTTGATCCCAGCCCCTCTACTGTGAAGATCATTATGGAGCCCCTAAACATTCAACTTGAGGTAGGGGTTGAAGCTTTACTTGAAGCTAAGAAATTCACCCCTTTCTTTAAGCTGTTCACCAACGTGGATGAGCAAGTGACCAAGGATTTCATCAGTACTTGGAATGATGGTGAAGTTTAGGTCCGTGGCCTTAAGTTTGAGGTAAGTGTCCACTCTATCGTTGAAATTTTTGGTTTATCTCTAGTTGGTAGAAGTGTTTGTAGAGATAGACACAATTTCAAAGAAGAACTAGAGCACTTCCCCGATAAGGGGAAAGATTTGGAGTGGGAGAAGGGGGGTGTGTTGCGCTCGTCTCTTCCCAGGCCTTGGGACGATGTCATTGTCCCTGTCATTCAATACATCATTGTCGATAATCCCAACCGTCCTTTGCATGCTTATCACCTAGCTTTTGTGAACCACCTTCGTGATGTCAAACCAATGAATTTCTTGGACTTCCTTCTCCGGTCCATCCGCATCACCATTGCCAATCTCAGAATTAGCATGTCCTCCAAGCCCCCTCATCACCAGGGCCTTTTCCTTGTCCTTTACAAGCACGCCCTTGCACACCAGGTTTCTGGTGGCATCCCTGATCGATCCCCCAACCCTGAACCTTCTTCTGCTTCCCTTCGCAAGGACAAGGATAGCTCCCCCCATTCCCCCACTTCTGCAGATTCCTCTCAAAATTCGACGTCCCCCATCGGGTCCCCCCCGATCTCCCCTTCCCTCGTGCATCCCAGTGGCAAGAAGTTTTCTCCCCCGACTCCCACTCCCAAGACTTCTGCTCCGTCTGATCGCTGCCCCTCCGGCAAGCCCCTGAGAAGCAAGCGAAAATTAGTCCACCCCTCTCAAAAAAGTAGGAAGTCCCATCGACTACAAACAAAGAACGCGAGCGCTTCAAAACAGATCCCTGAGGTCATCATCGACGAGGATGAAGAAGCGTCCTGAACTGCTGAAGACGTGTTGCACGTGGCAACCCTTTCTCGCATCAACAAAACTATGGACCTCCTGAAGTCAGCAACCAACATCATCAGGGAGGCCAAAACCAGTCTGTCCAATGCCATCAACGAAGTTCAGGAGCTCCCTGACGTTCTCGAGGCCCTCCTTGGCCCTTTCCAGAAAGAAGTTGATCATCAGGATGGGAAAGAGGCTTCCCAGTAGCCCTGGGAAGACAGTCTTAGGTAGGGGAAAATCCGGTGATTGTATGAGTTTTTGTTTAGCTCTGTTCTGGTTGACTATTTTTTTGTGTTGCCTATGTTGGAAGGGTTGGACCCTCAGATTTTGTTTTCAAAACTGGTTCATTTTTGTATTATCGGCACTGTGTATGCCCTATGTAATAGGGACGGGACCCTTCAACCCGATCAGTAAATAAAGTTTTTTTACCTACCAAATTTTTTTTTCTAGGTTGTCTTATTTATGAAAAGTTTATCTCCATCATATCTTGTGGTAGATTTGGCTTGAAAGAAACAATAGAATCTTTTCAAACATCCTTAGGGACTCTATCTCTATTGCCAACAAAACCATCACCTTTGCGGGTGAAAATTATAAGATTTTACCTTGCACCAAACCACCCGAGTCTACCCTTGAGTCCACTCTTTTTCGTTCCCTGAGTATTCCCCACAGTCCTAACTCTACTCCTAATCCCCATCCTAAAATTGATGCTCATTGGACTCCTCCTCCTGTAGGATGGCTTACAATTAACTATGATGGTGCTTCTAAAGGAAATCCAGGTGTAGCGGGTGCTGGAGGTCTGGTTAGGGATCACAACGGATGACTCATAGTGGCCTATGCTGAGTTTCTGGATGTCCAAACTAACCACAATGTTGAAGCTCATGTGTTATGGAGAGGGCTAGAAGTTCTCATAAATTACACAGGAAATTTACAAATTGAAGGTGATTCCATGAATGTTACAAACTCTATCATCAGTGATAAAATTCCTTCATGGAACGTGCACACTATTATTCAAGAAGCTAAGGTCTTGATGCAGAATATTCACAACACTAAAACCTACCATGTGTATCGGGAAGCTAACAAGTCTGATGATTTGCTCGCCAATGTTGGGATTAGTCATAGGAATTTATCCATTTGGTACCAAAAGTCCCCTTAAAATGTTCTTAATGTTGCTACTGTCGACTTGGAAATGCACAACCGGTCCTAAGAGGTATGCTCACCTCAAAAATTTTGATTATGGGAGTGATAGAACTGCTTCTTTGATGGCCATATTCAACTTGGTCTACAATACCATCATCAGTAGCATCATTAGTGGTATGTATAGCATCAACACCTCCTTGAAACTATTGGTCAAGAAATATGGCCAAAAGAGCTCTATAGCTGAAAAGATCTTCGATTATTAGAGTTGGTTTGTTTTGTCTTTCGAGCTCTGTTCCCCTGCATGGGAATTTTGGTACTAATATTTTGACCCCTGCATGGGCACTGGTTTGATTTTGCTTTATGTTCTCCTTAGCCCTTGTGTGGGCTCTCCCTTTCGATCTTTGTTTTTTTCTTAAACAACCCATGCGTGAGTCTATTTTTTTTCCAGTTTGGTTCATGGAGCGGCTAGGGTGTAAACACCCTATTTTGTGCTTCTCTACGTACTTTTCATCATATGCTTATGTTTTTGGTTTTGGGCACCAGTTAAAACCTATATAATATAATTTCTACCACCTACCAAAAAAAATAGTCTGGAAGATAGCTTCCCCCCCCTCTCTATATATACTATTTAATGTAAATCTCGAAGATAGATTTTCCCTTTCTTGCAAACCATCCACACATGAATAAGTTGTTCTTAAATTTAAACGCCAAACACTTTCAATCCGTAAGTCTTTTAATTTATTTTTTGAAAATTTTGTGTTTTTTATTCTATATAGTTTATTAAAAACATCTTGTAATTTTTTTATTTTTTATATTTTAAATTTAGAGTAGACCACAAAACTTAACCTATTTATCATTTTTGATAAACTATTTTTTTTTGTACATTTTTGTTTATTTAGTTATTTATTTTGATACGTAGGAGAGTTGGTCACGCCTATACTATTTTTAGTAACTGTCAAGTTCAGCGTTCCAATAAGCCTATACCACCTCATTATTTTATAACCAAGCGTGAAGAGGACCATCGATCGCTTGAGATTCGTACTATCATTGTGTTCTGGTGCACACTTAGAGGATTCAAAGCAGACTACTACCTTTGCAAACATGCATGCCCCCAAGGTTTGAACCTAGGTCTCTTATGGGTAAATGTCTGGCCAGATAGATGATTACCAATCCACCTAGCCCTTGGGGACTAAAACTTTGGTTTAGGGTGGGCCCCAAAGAAACCCTTAGACCCCTAGCCACACTCAAGAAGGAATGGAAATTGTACTTGGGTTGACCACAGGTCTCTTCTAGGTGAGTGCTTCGTTAGACAAAATATTACCAATCCACCTAGCCCTTGGGGACTAAAACTTTGGTTTAGGGTGGGCACCAAAGAAACCCTTAGACCCATGGCCACAATTGAAGAGGAATGGGAATTGTTCCTGGATCGACCACAACCACCAAAACCCTTTGTTAAGTTTACCATCGTGATCAACCAACTCACCCACTCAATTGGATGATAAACTACTCTTCATTGGCTCTACTCCTACTACTTTATTATCGGATGTACTGTATCCTAAAATTTACTCTAGTGGGCACTCATGTTAATGTTAACAACAATTATGAGAAGAGGTGCTCCCAAATTTTAGGAAGAATCACAACTACAAGCTTTCAAAGACAAGCATATAATTTTGGGAGACCTCCTACCCTTTCCAACTATTTTCTTTGAAGTGTGGTATTTGTTTCATATGTCGACCATGTCCAGCATATGAAGAGCTAGAATTGATTTTATTTTTGGTAAGTGTTTTTTCTCTTTGCACATCTCCGCTTTTGAGAAGTCTAATATTATTTATTTGATGTATTTTCAAATTAGAGTTCAAGTCAATAAGGTGGCCATGGAGCTCACTCATCTTCAAGAGCTTATTGATCAGTGAGGGAATGCGCCATGCATAGTCAATCGAGTTTATCTTGAGCAGGATACTCCTCGAAGCCGATTCAAGTCCAGACAACAGTGTTGCTCACTCCTAAACTGCACTCCTATCCCATTTCAATGTCCTTACAGAGATGGTCGTGGCTACTTGACTATTCCTCTCTCCCCCAACTCCTTGACTTGATGCTTGGGATAATTTAGGAGCTTTGATAATTGTTGAACCAAGAGCCATTTGTTGATGGCTGGAAGGATGTTCCTGGCACTTCTGGATAGGGGAGGGACTTAGTGTGCTACTGTTGGGTGGAAATCGTTCCAGGGGTAGCTAAACCCATCTAATAGAGCCAAACCCATCTAATAGAGCCAGGGGTAGCTAAACCCATCTAATAGAGCCTCATCATTATGTAGTCAGTCTGTCCATCAGTTTTGTAAGGCAATATTGATTAGCTGTAAATTGTTTGCTTAAGTTTACATTTTGTTTTGATGGGGATGATTTTTTAACTAATGATGCTAGCTAAATAACTTGTTTATCAACCTTTTTTTTTTTTTGTTTGTAAAGATGTATTTTGTTAATTTTTTAAATATAATACTACTTTCCAGCAAATTGTTAATCAATCATGTTTGGCTTCTCTCCCCTTAGAGTCATTTACATCTCATTAGAATTGCGTTTCAAACAATGAGACATCTACACCAAATAAATAGGAAGCGTACACATAAGATTTAGAAGGGTAACCTGAGGTGGCGGTGAAACATAGCATAAGATTTTCCCAGCCATAAGTGGGGCACCTCACCCTGGCTTGGTATGTAGCTTTTCTTCCTCTATTAAGAAATCGCAGCGTCCTGAACTCCACTGTTTTTGTGCTTTGAGAGTCCAGAAATGCAAGGCTTGGTTGTGGAAAGTTCATCGGACAAAATTAGAGCCAACTATTCCATAACTTGGAAAATCCCGTCCGTGCTCATATTAGCACCTAGTTTAGGGATTGGAGGGATTAACACTACGCATACATTCTAAATTCCTTTAACAGTTTTAAGCCTTTTGTTTAATTTCAAAAGTTGGGGAATGTTTTTTTTTTTTTTGGTAGTGAAGGCAATCCTTTTTTAGAATTTTGAAGATAGTATATAATCTTATCATTATATTTGAAGGGTCTCTGAGGTCACAACGACTTCAGGCATCATTAGGGGCAGATGTGGAATGGCATTTGATTTTACAGAATGTTTGAGATTTTTTATCTTGACAAAGTTTAGAATTCTTGTATGCAGGAGTGATATCTGGATGACTTCAAATCTGTGGACAGGAACACAAATATTCAGGAATCCATAGTGAGCATGGCCACAGGAGGAGCCATAATTGGGGCGGCCATTGGAGGGTGGTTTATCGATCGCTATGGTAGGAGGATCTCCATTCTGAGCGCCCACGTTGTTTTCTTCTTGGGAGCTGTGGTCATGGCGGCTGTACCCTTTCCTGGACTGCTTATTGTGGGCATAATCCTGGTGGGTTTGGGCGTTGGCATGGCATCCATGGCGTCCCCACTTTAATTATCAGATAGCTCTCCTGCCCATGTGAGGGACACTCTTGTGACCCTCAAGGGATTGCTTTTTACAGGGGGATAATTCCTCTCATATGTTATCGACTATGTTATAACAGCAATTCCTCTCATATGTTATCACAGCAAGCTAATTTTATGCTGATAGTATCACACCCACAACAGTTGGAATTTTCAAATCAACCGATGATTTTCAAAGAAGTTGTATGCCTGACATTATTTTAAAGTTTGGGTTGAGCTTCACCCTGAGATTCCCAATTGTTTGTTTACTTGCAAATATTCATGACCTTCACTGTGTAACTACAACAAAAATCAAACATAAAATTTTATTTTCGGTGGATTGGAAGGCTTGAACATATCAACATGGCTTCTGCCTGCTTGTCTCAGAATAAAGACGAGAAGGCAGAAGCCATGATGAAGAAAGTATTTTCGGCGGGTGAGGCATAAAACGAAATCAGGAACATGAAACGAGCCATTGAAATCGAAAAGGAAGAGTAGAAATCCTTTGGCAAAATCAAATAGGACTTGTGGAACGACATTGGAATCAGATGTGGGCTGATTGCAGGCGGCCGTATTCAGTTGCTTTGGAAAAATAATAATAATTTTTTTTTTCAATATAACCCTGTCGTGATTTCTCGTAATCCCGCAAAAAAATTATCACTTAAAAAAATTTCACAAATGCTTATCTACAAGTTGTCCTAATTCTGTTATCCAGCAGGCTTTAAAAAAAAATATTCGTTGAGAAATTATGGTGGAGTAATATTGCTGGTGAAGTCTTTTTCGTAAAGACGTTAAGAATTAGAGTTCCGAAAATATTCCACAATGTCTTTGTTGGTCTGTATATACATGCATGATGTCTATAGAATTTAAGATAAAGCTAAAATCTCTTCCATTCCAGTGGCATCCAACTTGTGATCTGTGCGGACTGTCCGGGATTACTTTGCCATGCGAGGTTAAATTATGCCGGAATTGTTGACATCGTTCCCCCCAAGAGGGAAATTTATGACATGATATATTTAATTTATTGATGCGGCATTACATGTTAGAAAAATAAACCCAGATTTCACGCCTGTGCCCAACTGCGCTGCCGCAATCCGGGATCCCGACAAAAGTGTGACATGACGTCGCACTTATCTTCTGACAGATATGACACCTGGCAGATCCGATCTCCGCAGGAGTTAATACCCAGTCGGCGTTTGTCAAAAACCCTAGATGTGGGTCGGTCCGAGGATAACCCTTATCCGGAGCTGTCAGAGGATAACCCTTATCCTCCTCTCCCCGCGGCTATAAAAGGACGGTTCGGTTCTACAGACAAACTAGTGAAAAGAGTGCGTAGAAGAAGGAAGCAGAGCGGGTGTGAGAGAAGTTCGTGAAAGTGAGCAGAGAAAGAAGGGCGAGTGTTTCAGTGAGCAGTGTGGCTCAGCTGATAAATGTCCGAGCAGCAGACTCGACATTTCCCTTGTCCAGTTTATCCTGCAGCGTAGCCTGCAGATGTTGTTACTTCCTCGGTTGAGGAATTCTGTAACCCTAGTTGTTCATATGAATAAAGTTTGCTTTTGTCTGTGGCATATTTAGGGTTTGCAGTTGTTTAAGTCTTAACCTTGGTGTTCTCTGTTCCGGCGTTTCTCTCCTCATCTCTCGGGTCTTGCCAAGTCGGGCAAACCCAAAGAAGAGCCGCGAAAGACGAAGAACTTGAAGGCTAGAGTTGGCCAAGTCTGAAGTTAGTCAGTCGTCACCGTGCCTTGTTGGTCGCCGAGCAAAGTTCGTCATCTTTGTCGTGACAGCGACGCTTCGGCAACGAGAATGCGAAGTCCGCACTCCGCGCGAGTGACAGACTTCGACAGTCTGCCCGAGCGAAGTCCGCACTTCGCGCGAAGTGCACACTTCGGCAGTCTGCCTGTGCGAAGTCCGCACTACGCGCAAGTGACAGACTTCGGCAGTCTGCCCTGTGAAGTCCGCACTCCGCGCGAGTGCAGACTTCGGCAGTCTGCCCTGCGAAGTCCGCACTCCGCGCGAGTGACAGACTTCGGCAGTCTGCCCGAGCGAAGTCCGCACTTCGTGCGAAGTGCGCACTTCGGCAGTCTGCCTGTGCGAAGTCCGCACTACGCGCAAGTGACAGACTTCGGCAGTCTGCCCTGCGAAGTCCGCACTCCGCGCGAGTGACAGACTTCGGCGTCTGCGCGTGAGTGTTGCTCTTCGGCGGCGAGAAAGAAAAAAAAGAATTCAAAATTTCCTTCAAATTGGTATCAGAGCTGATAGTACCGTGACACGGAGATAGAAGCATGGCTTCCGAGAGAAACTCGTTGCAGTTGCAGATCCCGCGATTTAACGGTAAGAACTACGATTACTGGAGCATCCAGATGAGGATCCCGTTCGGATCTCAGGAGCTATGGGAGTTGGTCGAGAACGGCTACCCGTAACCGGCAGATGCAAGAAGATCGGCCGCCCTCTCTCAGCAGACAAGGATCTGTTGAAAGAGCACAAGAAGAAGGACCAGAAGGCCCTCTTCTACATCATGCAAGCGGTTGAGGAGACCATCTTCCCGCGGATTGCATCAGCCACCAAGGCCAAGCAGGCCTGGGAAACCCTGGCGAGTTCGTATCAGGGCACCGACAAAGTGAAGTTGGTGAAGCTGCAGATGCTCAGGAGAGAGTTCGAGAACCTGCAGATGAGCGAGTCCGAGTCGATGAGCGACTTCTTCACCCGGACGACGGACATTATCAACCAGATGCGGTTGAACGGAGAAAATGTCCAGAGCCAGAGAATCGTGGAGAAGATTCTCAGAAGTCTGCTTGCGAAGTTCGACTCGGTTGTGATAGCAATCGAAGAGTCGAGGGATTTGACAACCCTCTCGACAGACGAACTCATGGGTTCCCTGCAGACCCATGAACAGAGGCTGAGCCGCTCAACTCAGTCTTCTTTGGAGCAAGCCTTCAAAGCGCAAGTCTCAGTCCGAGACAGCGGCAGACAAGACTCCCAGCACAGCGCTTCTAGTTCTCAAGGAGGAAGAGGCAGAAGCAGACGTGGGAGAAGGAACAAGCAAGGAGGGAACTCAAACCCTCAGGACGCTGAGCCAAGTTGCAACTTTCATCAGCAAGGAGGAAGAGGCACTGGCATAAATCAGCAAGGTGGCTCTCAGCAGAAGGACATGTCAAAGGTCCAATGCTACTACTGCAGCAAGTTCGGCCATTATGCCACACAGTGCAAAAAGAAGATGGCGAACGAGAATCAGCAAGCAAGCCCATTATTCGGAGGAACCCAAAAATGCGACAGGAGGAAATGTGTCGCCGACTTGCAGTATTGAAGAGGAGAGCAAGAAAAACATCTGGTATCTTGACAAGTGGTTGCAGCAACCACATGACTGGGAACAGGGAGATGTTCTCACAACGGGATGAAACAATCCAATCCGAAGTCAAGATGGGGAACAACATCAAAGTTCCTGTGATGGGGAAAGGAAAGATCCTCATCCGCACCCGGCACGGTGATAGAAAAACAATTCAAGATGTTTTTTATGTGCCTGGGTTGAAGCACAATCTGCTAAGTGTTGGACAGCTTGTGCGTAAGGGGCACACCGTACTGTTCAAATATGGAGTCTGCTCCATCGTAGACAAAGTCCATGGACAAATTGCAACCGTGTCCATGACGAAAAACAAGATGTTTCCGCTGCAGATTCGTAATGAATCTCTGATGTCTCTGAGTGCAGTTGAGAAGGATGCTACCCGGCTGTGGCATCTCAGATTCGGTCACCTGAGTTTCAGTGGCCCGAATCTACCGCACAAGAAGCATATGGTGAAGGGTTTACCCCTTATAGAGCAACCGAACCAAGTTTGTGAAGGTTGCCTGGTCGGCAAGCAACGACAGGGATGCATTCCCCGTAGGGCGCCTTGGAGAGCATCACGGCCTTTGGAGCTGGTGCACTCAGACATCTGTGGTCCCATGCAGACCACCTCATATGCCGGCAACAAGTATTTCCTGACCTTCATTGATGACTTCAGCCGGAAGACATGGATTTATCCAATCAAGTTGAAGTCAGAGGCGTTTGCAAGGTTTAGGGAGTTCAAGGCTCTGGTTGAGAAACAGAGCGGTCATTATGTGAAGACTCTCATAATCGATGGAGGTGGAGAGTACATCTCCAACGAATTCCACAACTTCTGCAAGCAACATGGAATTCGGAGGCGCTCATCGCGTATACACGCCGCAGAAAAATGGCGTAGCCGAGAGGAAGAACAGAACAATCATGGAGATGGCACGGAGCATGTCGAAGGCAAAAAGTTTGCCACATGAGTTCGGGCGTAGTCGTAAGTTGTGCGGTTTATCTGCTGAACCGATGTCCCACCAAGAGTGTGAGGGACAAAATTCCAGAGGAAGCCTGGAGCAAGTTGAAGCCAAGTGTGGCTCATTTGCGAGTTTTCGGGTGCATAGCATATGCACATGTTCCAGATGAGAAAAGGCAGAAGCTGGATGACAAAGCTGAAAGATGCATCTTCACAGGGTACAACGAACCAGCGAAGGCATACAAGTCGTACAATCCTGTGACAAAGATCATCAACCGAGATGTGAAGTTCTTGGAGGATGAAGTCTGGAACGGGAAGTCAAAGACCGGTCAGTTTGAACCAACAACTATTGAGTCTGTAGACTTGGAGGAAGACAGAGTTCAACCACCTGTGCCTTCAAGCATCAACAGTGGTGCCAACAGTAGCACACCCTCAACATCCCGCTCACCTCCACTTGCAAGTAGAATTCAAAACCTGAGGACTCCTGCAAAGACTCGGAGCTTGCAAGACATCTATGAGGTAACCCGTAATCAATTAGATGAAGATTATTCTGATTTTGCTCTCTTTACTGAATGTGATCCAGTGGAGTTTGAAGAGGCAAGTCGAATCGCAAATGGGTGAATGCGATGGATGAGGAGATAGCAACCATTGAGAAGAATGAGACATGGCAACTAACAGATCTTCCAACACGAAAGAAGACCATTGGGGTCAAGTGGGTATATAAAACGAAGTTTAATGCCCAAGGAGAAGTTGACAGCACAAGGCCGCATTAGTGGCGAAAGGCTACAGCGTAAGTCAGAGTTGACTATCATGAGGTGTATGCACTCGTAGCCCGACTTGACACAATCGAATGATTCCGGCACTCGCAGCTCGTAAAGGATGGAGCGTGTACCGGATGGATGTCAAGTCCGCCTTCCTCAACGGAGTGTTGGAAGAAGAGGTCTACATAGACCAGCCGCCCGGTTATGAAATACAAGGGCAAGAAGGCAAAGTCCCGAAACCGAAGAAGGCCCCGTATGGGTTGAAGCAAGCACCCGGGGCATGGTACAGCCGTATTGACGGCTATTTTCAGGAGAATGGGTTTCATAAATGCCCATATGAGCACTCCCCGTACATGAAGACAAATGCAACAGGTGAGCTCATCATCGTCTGCCTGTACGTAGACGATCTGATATTTACTGGCAATAGCAACAACCTATTTGCGCAGTTTAGAACAGCCATGAAGTCCGAGTTTGAAATGACCGACATGGGGCTGATGAAATATTTTCTCGGCATTGAAGTTGACCAATCAGCAGATGGCATCTTCATTTCTCAGGGCAAGTATGTGAAGGATGTCCTGAAGCGCTTCAAGATGGAGGACAAAAAACCTGCCATCACACCTGTAGCCACAGGTTTGAAGCTGAGCAAGTTGGATACAGGGAGGTCTGTAGATCCAACCTTGTTCAAGAGGCTAGTTGGCAGTCTAATGTACTTGACTGCAACTCGGCCAGATCTGATGTTCGGAGTCAGCCTGATCAGCCGTTTCATGGAGACTCCGAAGGACACGCACTGGCAAGCAGGCAAGAGGATCTTGCGCTATGTCAGCGGGACGCGAAACCATGGCCTATTTTACGCCATACGAGACCAGTTGGAGCTAGTGGGCTTCACACATGACTGGATCGGGTCGGGCAAGATCGACGATCGAAAGAGCACCTCCGGGTATGCTTTCCATCTCGGATCGGGGCGTCTCATGGGCGTCCAAGAAGCAACCCATTGTTGCGTTGTCCACAGCCGAAGCAGAATATGTCGCCGCCACGACATCCGCATGCCAGGCAGTATGGCTGCGAAGAGTTCTGAGCGAACCGTTTAATCCTCCGGAAGGCGCGACAACAATTTTCTCGTGACAACAATTCGGCCATTGCACTGTCAAAGGATCCCGTGTTCCATGGCCGGACGAAGCACATTGATATTCGTTATCACTTCATCAGAGAGTTGGTGAAGTCCGGAGAAATTCATCTGCAGTTTTGTAGATCCAAGGAGCAGTTGGCGTGATATTTTCACGAAGCCTTTGAAGGAGGAAGACTTCAGCAGATTGCGAGAGCAGTTTGGAGTCAAAGTGCTTGTGAAATCAGGTTTAAAGGAGGGTGTTAGAAAAATAAACCCAGATTTCACGCCTGTGCCCAACTGCGCTACCGCAATCCGGGATCCCGACAAAGTGTGACATGACGTCGCACTTATCTTCTGACAGATATGACACCTGGCAGATCCGATCTCCGCAGGAGTTAATGCCCAATCGGCGTTTGTCAGAAACCCTAGATGTGGGTCGGTCCGAGGATAACCCTTATCCGGAGCTGTCAGAGGATAACCCTTATCCTCCTCTCCCCGCGGCTATAAAAGGACGGTTCGGTTCTACAGACAAACTAGTGAAAAGAGTGCGAAAAGAAGAGAAGCAGAGCGGGTGTGAGAGAAGTTCGTGAAAGTGAGCAGAGAAAGAAGGGCGAGTGTTTCAATGGAGCAAGTAGTGGCTCAGCTGATAAATGTCCGAGCAGCAGACTCGACATTTCCCTTGTTCGGTTTATCCTGCAGCGTAGCCTGCAGATGTTGTTACTTCCTCGGTTGAGGAATTCTGTAACCCTAGTTGTTCATATGAATAAAGTTTGCTTTTGTCTGTGGCATATTTAGGGTTTGCAGTTGTTTAGGTGTTAACCTTGTTGTTCTCTGTTCCGGCGTTTCTCTCCTATCTCTCGGGTCTTGCCAAGCCAGGAAAACCCAGCAGCAGCCGCGAAAGACGAAGAACTTGAAGGCCAGAATTGGCCAAGTCTGAAGTTAGTCAGTCGTCACCGTGCCTTGTTGGTCGCCGAGCAAAGTTCGTCATCTTTGCTGTGACAGCGCGCTTCGGCAGCAAAAACTGCGAAGTCCGCACTCCGCGCGAGTGACAGACTTCGGCAGTCTGCCCGAGCGAAGTCCGCACTTCGCGCGAAGTGCGCACTTCGGCAGTCTGCCTGTGCGAAGTCCGCACTGCGCGCAAGTGACAGACTTCGGCAGTCTGCCCTGCGAAGTCCGCACTCCGCGCGAGTGACAGACTTTGGCAGTCTGCCTATGCGAAGTCCGCACTGCGCGCGAGTGCAGACTTCGGCAGTCTGCCCTGCGAAGTCCGCACTCCGCGCGAGTGACAGACTTCGGCAGTCTGCCCGAGCGAAGTCCGCACTTCGTGCGAAGTGCGCACTTCGGCAGTCTGCCTGTGCGAAGTCCGCACTGCGCGCAAGTGACAGACTTCGGCAGTCTGCCCTGCGAAGTCCGCACTCCGCGCGAGTGACAGAATTCGGCATCTGAGCGTGAGTGTTGCTCTTCGGCGGCGAGAAAGAAAAAAAAAAGAATTCAAAATTTCCTTCATTACAGAGATTAGAGATTGATTGTCCTGCAGAGCCCCACCACATCAAGTGTACCCACTGTTCAATCGCAGGAGGATGTGCTCAATTTCAAAAGAGGATGTGCTCAATTTCAAAAGGATGGTTGAATGGCGGTGGGATGGCCTTGTTAGAAAATTAAACTCGATTTCACGTTTGTAAGATCGTTGAATGGCGGTGGGATGGCCTTGTTAGAAAATTAAACTCGATTTCACGTTTGTAAGATCTCTGATAGATATTATCATTCAAATTCGATCGTAGATCCTTGATTTTCGATCGCTGTAAGTTTTTAGCGTGCACATATAATACCAGTAGTTGCGATTGGAAGGAAATCCTAGTTTCTATTCGGTGCATGTTAGAAGATAAGCCCTGGCGCATGTCAGAAGATAAGCCTTATTCTCTCTTCCGTTCGACTATATAATGCAGTGCGACATTTCAGAAAAATATGAAGCAGTGCACAACAATGCAGGTTTGGGTAGACAGAGGTGAGAAGAAGCGCGGAGTAGATGCAGAAGAAGAAGTCAAAGCAACAGCCTTTCGAAATCTCCATTGGGTATTTAACCTGCAACAAAAATTGCAAATGTTTTTGAAAAGCTTCGATTGAAAGAAACATTGCTGTAAGATTTTATTCTGCCTTGAAAAACTGTAGTCGCAGTTTGTAATTTTTTGGTTAATATATACAATATATGCTTATTTATGCATCTTTGGAACTTTTGCGTGATATAAATATCTTGTGTCTTAAATCTTTCCAAGTCGTCGTGAAAAATCCTTGTTGGGGCCAAAAATAGATGTCGCAAAAAAGCCTTTGACAATTTTTCCCCAAAAAGGGATTTTGTACCCTTTTATCCCGAAAAGGGTATTTCACGCAAGAGAAGGTTTCGAGACCATTCAGTCCCGAAACAAGTTTCAGGACTCCCGAATCCCTATCGTGTCCCGAAAAACCCTTTTGAGACTCCCATATCCTAAAAATCCTTTCGGGACACCTGTGTCCCGAAAATCAATTTTGGGACTGCTGTGTCCCGAAAACCAGTTTTGGGACTGTTGTGTCCCGAAACGTGACTCTTTCAAATTGGTATCAGAGCTAGAGCCTTCTTGTGGACAATAAGAAGCAATGGCTTCCGGTAGCAACCCTTTGCAGTTGTAGATCCCACGGTTCAATGGCAAGAACTACGATTACTGGAGCATTCAGATGAGGATCCTGTTCGGGTCGCAAGAGCTATGGGACTTGGTCCAGAATGGGTATGCAGAGCCAGTAGATGCAACAACATTGAGCGCTCTCTCCAAGGAGAAGTCATATTTGTTGAAGGAGAATTGAAATAAGGACCAAAAAGCAACAACAACCAAATCGAAGGAGGCCTGGGAAATCTTAGCTAGCTCCTTCCAGGGCACCAACAAGGTGAAGTTAGTGTGATTGTAGATGCTGAGGAGGGAGTTCGAGAACTTGCAGATGAGCGAGTCAGAGTCCACCGATGATTTCTTTACCCGGATAATGAATGTCATCAACCAAATGAGGTTGAATGGCGAGAATGTGGAGAACCAAAGAATTATGGAGAAGATACTGAGGAGCCTACCAGCCAGGTTTGACTCAGTAGTGATCGCGATTGAAGAATCGAGGGATTTGACAACCCTCTCTGTAGATGAGCTCATGGGTTCTCTGCAAACACATGAGCAGAGGTTGAGCTGATCAACTCAGTCCTCGTTGGAGCAAGCGTTCAAGACATAGGTCTCATTTTGAGACAACAATAGAAGAGAAGAATCCCACCAAGGAGCCTCCAGTTCTCAAGGAGGAAGAGGCAGAGGCAAGCATGGAAGAGGTAACAAGCGAGGAGGAAGGTCAAACTCCAATGACGGAGAGACCAACTGCAACTTCCATCAAGAAGGAGGAAGAGGCAATGGAAGAAATTAGCAAGGAGGATCTAATCAAAGGTATGATAAATCAAAGATCCAATGTTATTATTGCAATAAATTTGGTCATTATATTTCTAAGTGTAGAAAGAAGATGGCCAAGGATAACAAACAACAAGCCCATTACACAAATGAAAATGAAAATGTGGAGTGTAGAGATGCTTGTGGGAATGTGTTGTTAACTTGCAGTATTGAGGAGGAGAGCCAGAAGAATATCTGGTATCTCGACAGTGGGTGCAACAACCACATGTCTAGGAATAGAGAGATGTTCTCACAACTTGATGAAACAATCAAGTCTAAAGTGAATATGGGGAACAACAACAAAGTACCTATCATGGGGAAAGGAAAAATCATTATCCGCACCAGGCAAGGTGAAAGGAAGCAAATACAAGATGTCTATTATGTGCCTGGGTTGAAGCACAATTTGTTGAGCGTTGGACAACTTGTGCAGAAGGGGCACACTGTTCAATTTAAATATGGAGCCTGTACCATCAGAGACAAAGAGCTTGGGAAAATTGCAACAGTGTCCATGACAAAGAATAAGATGTTTCCCCTATAGATTCAAAATGAATTGTTGATTTTATTAAGTGCAATTGTGAAAGATGCTACCTGGTTGTGGCATCTCAGGTTCGATCATCTGAGTTTCAGTGGCTTGAACTTGTTACACAAGAAGCAGATGGTGAAGGGTTTACCCCTTATTGAGCAACCAAATCAAGTTTGTGAAGGTTGTCTAGTTGGCAAGAAACATAGGGATGCATTCCCTATAGGATAGTCTTGGAGAGCTTCACAACCATTAGAGCTGGTACACTCAGATATTTGTGGTCCAATGCAGACCAACACATTTTTCGATAATAAATACTTCCTGACTTTCATTGATGATTTCAATCGGAGGACATGGGTATATCCCATCAAACAAAAGTCAGAGGCATTTGGAAAATTCAAGGAGTTCAAGGCTCTGGTTGAGAAATAGAGTGGCTACTTCATGAAGACTCTCAGAATAGATGGAGGAGGTGAGTATATCTCCAATGAATTCCATAATTTTTGCAAGAAAAATGGAATTCGTAGGCAGCTCACTACCAGATACACACCACAGTAGAATGGTGTTGCAGAGAGGAAGAACAAAATAATCATGGAGATGGCACAGAGCATGATGAAGACAAAGAATTTGCCACATGAGTTATGGGCAGAAGTTGTATGTTGTGTAGTTTATCTGCTAAATCGATGTCCCACAAAGAGTGTGAAGGACAAAATTCCTCAAGAAGCTTGGAGCAATCAAAATCCTAGTGTGGCTCACTTAAGAGTTTTCGGGTGCATAGCATATGCACATGTTCCAAATGAGAAGAGGAAGAAGTTGGACGATAAGGCGAAGAAATGCATCTTCACAGGGTATAGTGAAGATTCGAAGGCATATAGGTTGTATAATCCTGTGATGAAGAAGCTGATTATCAATCGAGATGTAAAGTTCTTGGAGGATGAAGCCTAGAACTGGAAATCAAATATTGGCCAACTCGAGCCAACAATTATCGAGTCTGAGGACTTGGAAGAAAAATAGAGTGCATCAACCTATAGCTTCAAGCAACAATACTGGAGCTAGCAGCAACACTACCTCATCATCACAAACACCTCAACTTGCAAGCAGGATCTCCAACTTGAGGACACCCACGAAGACGAGGAGCTTGCAAGATATTTATGAGGTAACCCGAAATCAAATAGATGAAGAACATTCTGATTTTGCTTTATTTTTTGAGTGTGATCCAATTTCATTTGAAGAAGTAATTCAGAATCAGAAATGGGTGAAGGCTATGGATGATGAAATAGAAGCCATAGAGAAGAATTAGACATGGCAGTTGATGGATCTCCCAGCAGGGAAGAAGACCATTGGAGTCAAATGGGTATACAAAACTAAGTTTAATGCCCAAGGTGAGGTTGATCGACATAAGGCCAGATTGGTGGTAAAAGGCTACAAGCATAAGTCAGGGATTGACTATCATGAGGTGTATGTGCCTGTAGCGAGACTTGACATAGTCAAAATGATCCTGGCATTGGCAGCCTAGAAAGGCTAGAATGTTTACCAGATGGATGTCAAGTCTACCTTCCTCAATGGAGTGTTGGAAGAAGAGGTCTACATAGACCAACCACCAGGCTATGAGTTGGAAGGACAAGAAGGTAAGGTCCTAAAGCTGAATAAGGCCCTGTATGGGTTGAAGCAAGCACCCAGGGCTTGGTACAGTTGGATTGATGCCTACTTTCAGGAGAATGGGTTTATCAAATGCCCATATGAGCACACCCTGTACCTGAAGACAAATGCAGAAGGGGAGATGATAATCATTTGCTTGTATGTAGACGATATGATATATACTGGCAACAACAATATGCTATTTGACCAGTTCAGAACAACCATGAAGAAGGAGTTCGAGATGATGGACTTAGGGCTGATGAAATATTTTCTAGGCATTGAAGTTGACCAATCTATAGATGGCATCTTCATTTCTCAGGGCAAGTATGCAAAAGATGTCTTGAAGAGGTTTAAGATGGAGGACAACAAACCTGCCATCACACCTGTTGCCATAGGCCTGAAGCTGAGCAAAAATGATTGCAACAACAATGTTGATCCAACATTCTACAAACGACTTGTTGGAAGTCTGATGTACTTGACAACAACCAGACCAGATCTGATGTTTGTAGTGAGTCTGATTAGCAGGTTTATGGAAGCACCAAAGAATACTCACTTGCAAGCAGGGAAAAGAATTTTGCGGTATGTCAATGGGACCAGAAACCATGGAATTTTTTATGCCAGAAAAGACCAGCTTGAACTGGTTGGCTACATAGATAGCGATTGGGTTGACAATATAGATGATTGGAAGAGCACTTCTGAGTATGCTTTCCATATTGTATTGGGAGTAGTTTCATGGTCATCAAAGAAGCAACCGATAGTTGCGTTGTCCATTGTTGAGGTAGAGTATGTTGCTGCCACATCAGCCACATGATAGGCAGTATGGCTACGAAGAATCTTGGGTGAGCTGAATCATCCATCGGAAGGGGCAACAACCATTTTCTATGACAACAATTCTACCATAGCATTGTCGAAGGATCCAGTGTTTCATGGCAGGACCAAGCACATCGATATCCGCTACCACTTCATCAGAGAGCTGGTGAAAGCTAACAAAATTGTGTTACTGTTTTGCAGGTCAAAAGAGTAGGTAGCAGATATTTTCACAAAACCTTTGAAGGAGGAGGACTTCAACAGGTTGAGGGAAATGTTGGGCGTCAAAGTCTTTGTGAAATCTCGTTTAAAGGAGGATGTTAGAAATTAAACTCGATTTCATGCCTGTAAGATCTCTGACAGATCTTATCGCCCAAATCCGATCATAGATCCTTGACATCCAATCGTCGTAAGTTTCCAACATGCGCATTTAATACTGGTAGTTGCGATTGGAAGGAAACCCTAGTTTTTGTTTGGTGCATGTCAAAAGATAATCCATGGCGCATGTCAGAAGATAAGCCCTAGCGCATGTTAGAAGATAAGCCTTATCCTCTCTTCCACCTAGCTATATAAGGCGGTGCGACCTTTTAGAAAATTATTAAGCAGTGCACAACAGTGCAGGTTTGGGCTGACAGAGGTGAGAAGGAGCGCGGAGTAGATGCATAAGAAGTCGGAGCAACAACCTTCCAAAATCTCCATTGGGTGTTTAACCTGCAACAAAATTTGCAGATGTTTTTGAAAAGTTTCGGTTGAAAGAAGCATTGCTATAAGATTTTATTCTGCCTTGAAAAACTGGAGTCCTAGTTTGTAATTTTCTGGTTAATATATATAATATATGCTTATTTATGCATCTTTGGAACTTTCGCGTGATATAAATATCTTGTCTTAAATCTTTCCAAGTCATGAAAAATCCTTGTTGGGACCGAAAATAGATGTCGCGAAAAAGCCTTTGAAAAATTTTCCCCGAAAAGGGATTTCACACCCTTTTATCCCAAAAATGACGTTTTGGGCAAGAGAAGGTTTCGGGACCATTCAGTCCCAAAAACAAGTTTCAAGATTCTTGTGCCCCGAAAAACTCTTTCGGGACACCCATGTACCGAAAACAAGTTTTGGGACTCCTGTGTCCTAAAAAATCCTTTTGGGACACCCGTGTCTTGAAAACAAGTTTCGGGACTGCTGTGTCTCGAAAACTAGTTTCAAGATTGCTATGTCCCGAAACGCGACTCTCTCAAGTCTAAACATTTGGTTCCTTCTAAAGATACACAGTCCAAGTTGACACATGTCTTAAAACCGGTAAAAAATGGTATAAAAAAGAAAAATCATTGAAATTGACAACAGTGAGGTTTCTTAGACTCAACATATTCATATCTCAAAGGCTGCAAAAGCGGTTGCTTCATAGTCTACCCAACTGGCCAGTCCTTGAGTACATTTCCCATGGCTAGTGTAAGGTGCTTACGCATCCCGATAAAGGGATTTGCAGAAGAAGATGCCACTCTAGAGAAGAAACTTTATATGACTAGTGTTCAGTTGGGTAGTTAGGTTTCTAATTCATCCAACAACTACAGTGTGTTGGAATATATGCAAAGCCATTAAAGGAAGCAAAATCTAAAGATCCTTCCCTTTCTATGCGGTTTCGATGTTATCGTGGTCTTCGCTACCCAAAAAAAAGGTTTGTAGTCCTCGACAGGGAAAAAAGATGAAAATAGTCTACCAAAAAAAAAAAAGCAATAAATCTACTTGATGCTTAGAGTTACACTTTTACACTTTAAAGTTTTTTTATTCTATTTTATTTTTTATCCTTCAAAATTGATTCCAGTATTATAATATAGGTGATCTTACACCAGAAACTGTGAACTGTGATCTTTCTTACTCCTCGTATGATCTTTTCAACCACTTTTTATTGTAACCTGATAATTTTTTACTTTTAAAATTGAAATGCTTCCATGAACAACTCCATGAAAACGGAAGGTTAATGGATGTGCAGTGACATCATTTAAAATCAACACGAAACTATTAACATATATGGCAACTTCTGCAGAAGGAACACGTGTATCACAGTATATGTACACTCTGTTTAGACATTGGATATTTAGGACAGTATCAAAAATCGGACGTTCGTTGTAAACCAATGGTCTTAGACATGTATATGGGAAATGTTATGCAGTTTGTCTAAGGGATTTTAACCCTTCTTTTTTTCAATCAGCTCCATTTTTTACCTTTTACTCTGCCCAGACTAGATTTTGTGATGTTAAATTTTAACTCTCATATATATATATTAAATTTATTTTTTTCAAAATAAATTAAAACATCACTATTAAGGGATTTACATTTATTTTAATTTAAAAAAAAAATTAAAACATTAGTATTAAGGGACTCACATTTGTTTCTCTTATCTTAACCATGTGGCCAAACCAGATTGGTTAAATCTAAAGTTGGTTAAAAATTGGGAAACTCATTTCTCACATAGACGCTTTAAAATTTGCTTAAGTTATTGTGAAGTATGTCATAAATAAAATTTGCAATTTGCATATGTTATTGTGAAGTATGTCATAAATAATTTTTTTAGGAGCATTGTGAATTCTATCATTCCTTTAATATTTTATTGCATTATGGTCTCACATGTTAATTATTTTAGATTTGGTTTATGATCTATGAACTTTCTCATAAGGCTCTTTTCAATTTTTGATGTGTTTTATATAGTATATTGTTTGAAATATCCACTTTTATTTGTTTTATACTATTTTGTGAGTGGATTATAGTATGTTTACTTTTGTTTTGTTGTCCTTTCTATTCATTTTTGCTAATCTATTCTTAGCTGTGAATATTATTGTTAAATATTGGATTCAATATCCAACTAGTTATTTTGCTACTTTTGTCCAACCTAATTCTTCTCGATCTACACACCCATTTTGATGAAATCCTAACTCTTGAACACCTATATTTTCCTCATTTTTTTCATGCTCATATTTCTCATTGCTAAGAATCTTGCTCCATCTTTATTGTATCTTCTCTCCTATGATATCTACTCTCGTAGCTCGTTTCTAATCTTGATTCCTTCATTGTTACCTAGATTTAAATTTTCATTCGGGCTCAAATTCTTACTCGCTATAACCTATCTTCAAAATTTCCTGCTCCCTCGTGTTCTTTTTCTTTTCTTTTTCTCTTCCTTATTTATTTTAACTTCATTTTATTTCTTTCTTCTAATCTTTTTCTTTAAAAGAAAAACAAATAATAACTACACTAGAAGACTAGAGAGTGGTTCCCATCTCCACCTTAAAATAGTCGACATTAACATAGACCAAAAATTATAAGGCATTGTTTATTGGGTCACAACACCATTAATTAATGATAAAAAAATAACAACTATTAGGTTTTAAAAACGTACCATTGGTAGTGGATTTCGAGGGCATCTTCTAGTGCTATGTCCCTTGCCCTTTCAATCATTGTCATTAGAAATTACAAGAAACTATGGCAAGGGAAGAAACTTAAGCCAAAGTTGATTCCAAATCCTTTGACATCTATAGCTGAAAAATCCCTAAAATCAAACCCTTGATCTATGGTTTAGAATTTTGGCAAGAATCTCATTATGTCTCAAGAAAATAAAATCTCTTTTTATGCTACATTGTTCCATGCTTCATGTTGAATTTTATTCAATCCCTTATTATCATTCCACACCGGGGTTTTCTAAACAAAAAAAACTAAATAAATACTTTTATTGTCTCTAGAAAACACTTTTGCTACCTTTTGTCCTTCTCCAATCGCCATAACTAGAAATCTCAAAAAACTCTAGCAAAGGGAAAAACTAAAGCCAAAGCCAAATCTAATTCCTTTGACACTTCCACCTCAACAAACCCCAAAATCAAACCCCTAACCTATGGCTCAAATCTAGAAATAATCCTACTATGTTTCTAGAAAATAAGTATTTTTTTCTCTTTGTTCCAAACTTCTTGCTTTTTTCTCTTCAATTCCTTCGTATCATGCCACACTAGGTTTGTCCAAAATATAAAACTCAACAAATATTTTTGCTGTCTCTAACATTGTTGGTTAATAAAAAAAATAACAAGTCATGGGTTTGAAAATTATACTATTGAAAATGGGTTTTGAGGGCATCTTTTGGTGATGTGCCCCTTACCGTTCTTTGATCAAAATCATAAGAACCTCTAGGAAAGACAAAAATTGAATTTGAAGCAAAATCCAAATCCTTTGGTACGTCCACATCAAAGAATCCTAAAATTAAACACCTAACCTATGGCTCAAAATTTAAGGAAGAATCCTTCCATATTTAAAAAATAAAATATCATCTTCTACTACTTTGTTTCAAGGTTCATGTTGATTTTTCTTCAATCCCTTTGTATCATACCACTCTAGTGTCTTCCAAAAAAATAAAACTAAACATATATTTTTGTTTTCTTTGGAAGATATTTTTACTATGCCCCTTGCCCTTCTTTGATTGTCATCACAAAAAGTCACAAGAAGCTCTAACAAAGGAAAAAAAAAACCCAAGTTGAATCCAAGTTCTTTTACACCTCTACCTTTGAAAACCTCAAAATTGAACCCCTAACATATGGCTTTGAATTATGGTAAGAATCTTGTTATTTATTTAAAAAATAAAAGACCTTTTTTTTACTTTATTCCAACCTTCATTTTTTTTTTCAATCCATTTGTATAAGTCAAACTAGGGTTTTCTAAAATATAAAACTACATGAATATTTTTATTGTATCTTTGAATTTTTTTTGTTGTTGTGTTGATGTGGGAGCAAAAATATTATTTTTTGCATTACAAAATAGTGCTTAAATAAGCATGAATGAAAAAGAGTATCTTCCTCCTTGCATTGGAGACAATATTTAAAAGATATTCAATACAAAAAATTGCTAACTAAAGATAGCTATTACCAAGATGTTAGCTGAAGCATATGCTTTCATACCCAAACAAACTCAGCCAACAAACTAACAAATAAAATCTAGAAGTTATCTACAATCTCACATGAGGTTAGAAGTGTTGAGGAATATTACATTATTTGGTACATGCTAATGTACCCCCATGGTACCTTCATGGTACAAATGTAAATATGTAATAGATTAGAGTTGAATCTATAGTTTATGTATGATTTATATTTCTCTTTCATGTAAGTGTCAATGTGTAGGAAATGCACAAGTGTCATATAAGAGTGCAATGTGTAGGAAATGTACAAGTATCATGTAAGTTAGAGTGCAAGTGTGTATTGAGAGAATGTGCACAAGTGTCATGTATGTGAGTGTGTAAATTTGTAAAGTGAGGACATGCACAAGTATCTTAGATTAGAAGTGGAAAGACTCTAGCCAAATACAATTTTTAAAAATTCTAAAAATAAGATTTTTGATCTCCCCTCAATCTTTCTTGTGGCCATCTCTCTGTACCATAGATTTAACATCACTTTTAGCTTTTGAGGATGTTTATTAAAGGAAATGAAACCACAAGATGTAAAATAAGCAAGTTATGATAACTATATGATAATAGCTCTATAATATGCAGGAAAACTAGATGATAAAAATTTGCAATAGCTTAGTAATATGCCATTAATAAATGTTCATGAAAATAATACAATGCAATATAATTGAGGACTTGAACACTCCAATTTTTTTAGTGAAGAACTACATTGTACCTACTCACTACTCTTTATCTTAACATAATTCCTCTCACACACTTATTCATACTCTCAAAGGCCTATATAGGAAGATATGTTCCTAGGCATTTACTCTACCCATGACTCTTCATCTATCTATCCTATGACTCATGTACATGTGGACTATATGCACATTTACATCATTGCACATTCTAACACTTGTGCATTTATTACATTGTATGAAGTAATTACTTAAACCTTAACCTAAGATATACTCCTAATCTAGAAATGTATCCAAAATGGTACATTGACATGTACCAAATAATGTAATATACTTTAACAACATGAATGCGCCTAGGAGAGACTACTGGAGGAGGGGGTCTCATCTCTTTTGAGTCAAGATTCCTGTTTCATAGCCTTAAGTGAGTCTTCTCTATAACCTTTCATGAAACCCTAAACATGCTCAAATGATTTAAATAAATAACCACCATTGGAACCTTCAAGGGGATCATAGTTTATTTCAAGTTTCAACGTTTTCTTGCTCTTATGTATCAAGGTTAGGGTTCCCTCTATCAATCTAATCATATTCTTGGGGAATATGATCAGACTCTAGCTACCTTCGCTAACTTCTAAGGAATGGAGCCATTAGAAGAAGTGAAAGGATAGAAGAGAAAACTAACAAAAGACACACAAGAAGATTTTAAGATATTTATTAATGTTCTCTAATCTAAGCAAATATAATTAGTGGTATTTTTTAAGGTTTTCAAGAAGAGCAAAGGAAAAATGCTTCCTAATTTGGCCACTAAGATGTGCATTCACGTTGGGTTCACTAAATATGTAGAGGGAGAAAATTTCCCTATCGTGTATGATTCTCAACTAGATCCATTGGGAGCCTAGATGAACCACGAGGTTATGTTATAACTCTACAATCAATGGGAAACCAAGGGAAGGATTTAACATGAATTATTTTAGGACTCACTCCAAGTTTAGGGTGGAATATGTTTGAATGTATAAATTAAGCATGCACCCATGTTTGGCCTTTGTAAAAATGCACTATGGAAAATAAAAGAACATTGGAAGAAGACAAGAGCTAACCCTAGAATAATTATTTATTTGAATTATTGCTAACCCTAGAATTACAGAACAAAGCCTTTGAGCAAGGGTCCAAGATAAATGCACAAACAAGGTTAAAACCCTAAATGCACACTATATGCTTTTATTCTTTCAAATACCTAGGAATTTAATCAAATGCTTTTCCTTACCTGTGATATTTATTTTGAATAGAAATGAATAAAAAGTAATAAAAAAATAACCTAAAGATCTAATAGAGCACTTATTTTATTTGATGGTTGTTCCAAGCTTTATCTTGCATCCAACAATATCCCACAACTTCAATCCTACAAAAAAACTTCACAAAATCCTCAAAAAATAAGATTAGCACTAGGGGGTTTGCTTAGGCCATTGTATGAATGTACTTGGAGGTGCAAAAATTAAGCTCCCTATATCCTTTTAGCTAACCTTTAGAATACAAAAGTGAAAGTTGACCTTTTTGGAAGATGAACAAATAGAAAACAATGTAATAGAATAGTATGATGAATAGAATGCAAATTGTACAATTGCGCTCTAGATATAACATGAAATGTATATCTAAGGATTTCGGGTTGAAATTCTACCCCAATCCTATCACAAGTATTCATGCTTTGTACGATGAATTAGCACCTTATACAGTGAATTTGTGCCCTGTATGGTGAATTCATGCCTTGTACAATAAATTCACATAAAGGAGTAGAATGATGTGAAAATTAAACAAAATATGTGCAATTTAATAGTATATGAATGCAAATGGGTGAAAACAACCTGATGATAGCAAAAAAGTAGAAAAAAATATGAAGACCTCCAAGATAGTAGACTCATCCTTAGGGCTCCAACACTTATCCACCAAGAAAAACAACGCCAAAGAAGAAGATAGTGAAATAATAATACCATAATAGAAGAGCACTTATTAGCATGAACAATGAGCAATTCAAGATTAGGATTCTCAAGAATATTTATTGGATGGATTTTAGATTTCTTGATTCCTTGGATTTATGGAAAAGAGGGGATCCAATCCTCTTTTTATAAGAGGTTTGGAGGAGATTAACATAAATTTAACCTCAATTAAGGGCCAAAATCACAAAGAGCCGATGCTAGAAAGGGTTTTGGAAAGAAAAAATCCAAGAGTTACACCCTATATTGGATGATCGCGAATTTGTGATAGCTAGACCCATGTGTAGGTTTTTGGCACTTTGGAGGACCAAATGAAGTCAAAAAAAGAAAAAAACTTCTATCATCAAAAATATCTTTTTGAGCCCAATCCAATGGTATAGGTTTTGAAATGAATGGAGAAGATTTGATGGGGGAAAGTTGGCTCAAATATGACCCTATATTTTTTATGGAAAAACTTAGGATCTAACAAAAATGGCTCATCTTAATGGGTCAATGTTTACAACTGGTTGAGCCACAATCTCATTCATTCCTCCATAGAATTTCTACAAATGCATTCCTTCATCCTCATTATGATGAGGATGGTATATGCATCTAAGTGCTACTAAAATCTTGATCTCACTTCACATCCAAATGCCCAAGAAAATCACATGCAACCATCCTCATCCCATGCCAAACATTGATCATAGCATTTTACAAGCATCGACTTGATTTTTGATAGCCATAGGAAAACACAGTCCACAACAATTCAACCTTGAATGATCTCAATTTGCGATCGTCTAGATCTAGATGATCAAAATCCAACCCGCACGTAGGACTTCCAAATCCAACATAACAATAGTACAACACAACAACAACAACAACGAGAGGTAAAACTTATTTATTTATGATTACACATCATTATTTACATATCTATATTAATTTATTGCGTTTTGGTTTTGCTCCTTTTTAGACCTAGGTCTCACTTTGGGAGGCTCGATAAATATTACTAATGAATTTAAAGTGTACTTGTGTGCAGGTGTTCAGATCTAGACTAGAATCCGTAAAATTGATCCAAATCTAATAAACCCAATGAACCCAAAAAATGATCCAGAGCCACCTAATCTCACAGATCCAAATTTAGTATCAGTAGGACATCTCAACTCACAGTTGTTCGACCTCAGATGGTCTCAGGTTGAAGCCATATTGCATCTAGATGATTGTTGTACAAAGTCATCAACTTCCTTTATGACCAGTATCCTAACACTATCTAGTAGTAGATCCAAAAATTCCAAATGATTTAATAGATGCTGATCCAGACACAGATGTAGATCCAAAAAATATAGTAGACCCAGATCCAACAAGGTGATGATCATGAGAAACCTGCCCATCCAGTGTTGTAGCGATAAAATGACCTAGGAACCATTGTTATTTGTAAATGGAAATCAATCCATTAACACCTGCACAACCTCTACGAGGATCAAATTGTATTCAAAAGAGGACAAAGACACAATATAACACATACATATTTTTCTACTTTATTCACTTGCTTTTATGGTGTATCTTTTTATCATCTACAATAGGTATACTTCCTAAAATAAGAGTCAAAAGTATTTCATCAATTCAAGGAGTTTAAGATTTTGGTTGAAAAGAAAAGTTGCTACTATGTGAAGACTCTTATAATAGGATTGAGGAGGTGAGTACATCTCAAATGAATTCCATAATTTTTGCAAGGCAAATGAAATTAGAATGAATGTCATAGCAAGATACACACCACAACAAATTGGTATAGAAAAAAGGAAAAATAGGACAATAATGGAGATGGTAAGGAGCATGTTGAAGGAAAAAGTATTGCCAAATTAGTTCTAGGTAGAGGTTGTGACATGTATAGTTTACTTGTTATACATGTATCCCACAAAGAGTGTGAAGGATGTGATTGCATATGAAGCATAGAGCACAAAGAAACCAAGTTTTGCTCACTTACAAGTCTTTGGATACATAGCATATACACATGTTCTATAAGAGAAGAGAAGAAAACTAGATGATAGGGTAAAGAAATACATCTTCAGTGGGTATAGTGAAGAGCCAAAGACCTATAGATTATATAACCTTGTTGAAACAAAACCGACCATAAGAAAATATGTGAAGTTCATAGAAGATAAAGCTTGGATTTGGAAAACCAAGTCTAGTTAACAAAGGATAACAAGTATTAAGTCAAAATAATTGAATGGATAAAGCATGGATCAATATTTAGTTTCAAGTAATAATACTAGTGGAGGTAGCAACCCTTACTCATAATCAAACTCACCATCAATTTCAAGAATGATATTCAACATGAGAACAACGACAAAGACAAGAAGCTTGCAAGAAATATATGGTCTAATAAGAAATAAAAAAGAAGATGGAGAGCATTCTAATTTGGTTTTTTTTTTTTTTCTACATGATCCTATTTCATTTGAAGAAGCAATTGTAGGTCCAAAATGGCCACATCCTCAAAAAATTTGGAAAATTGTTCTAAGGTATGGAAATATCTATTCCGTTGAGGACAGAGTATTTTGGAGCAGAATCCGTGCAAGAGACCTGATTCTGCTCAACACTTAGTCTTTTTGAGCAAAATTCTCATTCTGATCGAGACATAGTATATTTTGGAGTAGACTCTGGTAGGTTCTCAATCCATAAAATTTTTGAGCTGCACTGACATCAGCACGATAAAAAGTGTGGAATGGCAATTCTTTTAGATTTAGTGCGTTCCAGTAACTAAGTACTGGGAAGCTCGATTTCATTGGGTTCTAGGACTAAAAGTGAGCGAAATGGAGAAAATCTCATTTTACACTACTTTTAGTGTGGAATGGCAACAAAAGGGCCAAAAACATTGTAAAAGTGGTGGAATGATGTCAAGGACCATTTGCATTGCTTGTAGAGAAGATTGGCAATTCTGTAGTCCAACTAAGTTAAATGATGACATCAACATATTTTAGTTTGGATTGCAACTTGCATTTTATATTGCGAATGTGAGAAAGGAGTTAAACACTTTTAAGACTGACTGAGTGGACTAACGCTAGATCTAATTCTACTCACAACTTAATGTATTTCTCGTTAAAACCTGATAATGTTGGCCAAAGCCATTGAAGATGATGTCAATAGCTATAAAAGTATGGAATGTTGTTTTGTCTTTCATCGTAACCTTGTAGAATATTTTTGAGTTTTAATTGCCACCATTCACCAAAAAACATCGATAGTTGAGATGCTACTGACATTGTTGAAGTATTTAAAGGTATATTCTTGCCAGATCAATGAAATAGTTAGTTTAAAGGTGGGAAGGCGAAGCATCGAAGGGTTTTCAAGATCAAGAACTAGATCAGTTGTAGATCTACAACATAATGAATTTTCCAAGAATGATGAGTGGTCCAGATCTGTTTCATAACGATCTGAACTCCAACTGCCATCGACGAACTAGCAAGTTGCAAAGCAGAGTTACCATGGTGGATCACTCATAGCAAATTTTTAGGACTTCACCAACCAATGAGATAATACCAACAAAACTCTCTATTGAGTTATAAAATTGTAATATTTGTAATGTCTCCTTAATATCTTTCATTTTGTAAAACTATAAATAGAGACCGAACCCTCGTTTTTAAGGGTTGACTCTAGTGCGTTTACTTGCCCTACTATAATTTTTTTTTGCAAACTAATGGAAGGTCACTACTTTGATTTTTTGACTCAAGAACGTGTTATTTTCTCTATCTTTCATGTAAGAGGTTCGAAGATGTGAATTACATTTCTATTAATTCTCTAATAGTTAGTTCATTACAGTTTATTGTATTACTAGTTGTGAAAGTAATTGAAATTTATTCATAGTTAGATCTGTGTTGATAGGAATTTTATTTTTGCTAAATCTGAATATTGGTCAATTCTTCTAAATTGGATTATCGGTAGATTAGATATTGGAATTTATTTTTGCAACATATCTTTATTTTGTGCTTAAATGTATGAATATTTCATGGTTTTGGGTGCTACTAATTTTGAGTGATGGGACATTGGAAATAGTTTATGGGAGCTTCTTGTTGTAGTTGCCTATGCTGTTAGCCTATCTGACCACTGTTTATTATAATATCTCTAACCCTAAATATTTTCTAACCCTTTTCTTAAAACCCTAAGTAGGCTTTAATTATGTCAACACTTTGCTAAGTTGACAAGGAACCAACCTACACTAGAGGTTGGGCTGAATTAACATTTGGTCCATCCAATATTAAGTGTTGAGCTATGACTATCAGGTGCATGCCTAGATAGAAAATTGGAATATAGACAGTGACAGTGTCAAGGAAAACTTGATGTCAAATCGATGCCCAACAAGTTTTTGCACGCTCGATGGGATCAATTTATAAGAAACACGAAAACCCATCATATGATTTATTGTTTTATATTTACCTAGAGGAATTAAGATTTGGTGAATTATCTTGACCTTGCTAAGCAGAGAATAACAAATTCACCTGGCAAATCCCTGGTCTGTTAACCCAAAAAAAAGTGTTATCCCTATAGACCATAGTTTTTCATGTATACCAGGTCATTCAAGAGGAATAACCCTGAATCATTTTTCTATTGTGAGTTTCCTTATAGAGGGTCTACTGTTATAAGAAATTTAGACCAATATTTCCATTCAAAAGAAAACCCTTCCAAGGAATATCTTGCAGTGTATCCTACAGTTAACCCAAAAGCACCTCCAATAGGAGTTACACCTAGAAACATGGTACAAAATGCAGTTCCAAAGTAGCCCTTGTAGAAGTACCCTATCTGGAACACAGTTGGTTCCCTTAGAATAGCCCATATGCATAACATTCCTCATGTTGTGTCTAAGGCTATTCCCACTTATGATGAATTTGGAAAAATTGCATATGAACACTGCCAAGATATTTTGAATTTGGCAGTAATCCACAATATAAATAATGAAGATGTTATTGTCAGGATTCTAGCCCTATCCTTTAGAGGGAATATTTTGCATTGGTTTAGGAATCTTGAGGACAATACCATCACCTCATGGGAAACATTGTATGATCCCTTTATGGAGGAATTTAATGAATCTACAGATCTTTTTTCCCTCCTCAATCAGTTCACGTCTATGCAAAAGCATCCACAAGAGACTTTCAAATTTTTATTTGAGATTCAGCATAACCTGGAAGTGAATTCCTCCTGTAGCTAGAACATCTACAAGCCTTGCTTATATGTATTATATCAGAGGTCTTGGATCAAAGCTAGGCCTACAAACCCAACAATCTGGGGTGGAAACTTTTCCACAAGTATATAATGCAATTGTTCATGCAGAAAATGTTCTTATTAATGTTGGGAGATTACCTCCAAAAGTTGTGCTACCTTACAATTTGGAAACCACTAATGTCCAAATCCAAGATACTAGTTCATCTTATATGGACCCCCATCCATTTTCATCCCCATTCTCGTAGATGACCCCCATTCCTCAACAAAAAGCACCATCTATTGCAACTCCTTTCCCTCCACTTCCTTCTCAGACTCCTTAGTTTTTTTTGTCATCCTTGATATACAAAATACTTTGAAAACTCTGAGTAACAATATGAATTCTATGGATAAGAGAGAAATGGAAATATATCAACAAAGAATATTCCCTTATGTGAATAAAGATCAAAGACCTAGTCCTAACAATAGTACTGGGGTTAGAGTGAATGCAACATATGAAGATATTGAGTGTTCTTTTGAGATAAGTTTTGTGAATATATGGTGTTTGGTATGTAATGATCCACTTGATTCATAATCTTGTGTTATTTACCAACACCATGTTCAAAAAGCTATGGATCAAGCAGAAAGAAATAAAAAAGGAAGTGTGAATATCCTTTGGAAACCTGACCAGATCATGGTTGGAAAAGATTCTGATGAATATGGGCCTATTGTTGTCATGACAAGGTCAAGTAAGAAAAAAATGCAAGTAGATCCACAGAAGATGGGTCAATTTTAGGTCTCCTCTCAGAAGAAGAGTGATCCACCTCCCCAGACCAGTAACACTTTTCCTATTCCCCAGGACAAGAAAAAGAAAACAGTATTCCCAAGAGATTTGAGAAAGAAACTAAGGGAGACAAAATGAGGTCTAAGGATGAAGCCCAAGAGAGGCTTAGATTCCCCTCCGTTACTAAAAGATAAATAATAGAAGCCAATTAATAGTACAAAATAAAATATGGTGAGACAGAAAGAAGGCTTGAGAGACCTACTTATACCAAATTTGAATACAACATTGTGGAGGAGATGAAGAGGATACCATCCAAAGCTAGTCTATATGACACCCTCTTCATTCTTGGTCAGATTGACCTACTAAAATATTCCTTGAACAAATATATGCAAGAAAATTAGGCCACCACAATCCTTAGCATACCCTATGAAAAGAAAGAAATGTACCTTGATTTTCTAAAGAATAAACCCCCTCCTTTATATATCTATTTAAGAATGGAATGTTGGGTAGTCTTCAATTGTATGATTGACTCAGGGGCATATACCATGGTTATGCCTAAAGCAGTTTACCAGGAGATGGGTATGGAATAAACCAGATCCTGCCCTAGAATACTACAATTGAATGGAACACCTGTGAAGACAATGGGAGTAATCAATAATGTCTTAATAAGGCTGCATAAAGCACATGAGGTAACTATAGTACAAGAAACAGTAGTGGTGGATCTAGAGCCCTATTTTGGCTTATGTCTTTCAAGATAGCTCACTGTAAAGTTGGGTGGATGCATGTATATGTACTATTCTAGCATGGTTATTCCTTTCAAAGGAAAGAGGATAAGAATAACACATGAGCAGCTAGTGTCTTACCACATTAAAAAAATTGAAGGATATATGTGCAGTCCCACTTCTCTTAAGGAATTTGAATTAGTGGATAACTTCGAGGAATTGGAAATCGAAGATGAATTTCCTTTCAAGGAGGATTACAGCTAGTTTGGGATACGTATGGGCACATACAGTATTTTTGTAGAGATAGAAAATAATATTCCTTCTATATATAATTAGTATCTAAGAGAAATAGAAACATAGACCATGCACTTTGATGGTGCCATATGTAGAAATGGTGCTGGTGCTGGTGTGCTTTTATAGTCCCAATCAAAAGAAACAAAGAGTTTCTCATATAGAATAAGGTGGGTATGCACTAATAATTCTATAGAATATGAGGCTCTATGCCTTGGACTGATGCAAGTAGAAAACTTGGGCATTAAGATCTTGAACATATATGGTGACTCTGAATTTATAGTAAATCAGGTAAGAGAAAGGTGCGGCAGTAATCACCATTACCTGAAAGCACATAGAAATAGGGTATGAGATTTGATGGAATCCTTTTACGCCCTAAACATAATTTTTTTTCCTAGAGAAAAGAATACCTTGGAAAATTCCTTAGCAGTAAGGGGAGCTAAGTTCAACCCTTCTACAGACATAGGAGTTAAGAAGGACAAAGGGATCAAAATGATTTTCAGGCCTGCGGTGCTAGATAAGCAAATTTTTTGGTAGGTATTTGAAAGTGATGAACAAATCATTGATTTTTTGGTGAGAGAAGCTTGTCTATCCATTGTTCAAGAGGAAAATCTAGAAGAGATTGATCAACATGATGTTATTCAACTTAAGAACAATCACATACCTAGAGGTTTGGTCACTCTAGAGATCCTGTTTGAAAATGAAGATAGGAAAAAGATCAGATCCATGGAAGTCAATGAAAAATCTATAAATAAGTTGAAATAGAAAAATAAAAGAGGCTTAAGGTTGGAATACAATGTTCTCTAGAGGAAGATGAGGATATCAAAGATTTATGTCTGAAGTACCAAGAAATTTTAGCTTGGTCATATAAAGACCTCAAAGTATATGATAAGAAGGTTATCCAACACACCATTGAGCTAGAGCCTAATGTAAAACCATTTAGGTAGAAACAAAGACTTGTAAATCCTAGGATCAAATCTATAATGAGAGAAGAACTTTTGAAGTTTCTAAAGACTAAGATCATCTATCCAATAAAACATTCAACTTGGGTAGCCAACTTGGTACCTATCAGGAAGAAGAATGGTGACATCCACCTGTGTGTAGATTTCAAGTTTCTCAACCAAACATAACTTAAGGACCATTACCCCATCTCATAGATTGATCAAATATTGCAGATAGTGGTAGGAGAAAAAATATTATAATTGCTTGACGGTTTATTTGGATACAGCCAAATTTGGGTAAAAAATGAAGATTTGATCAAGACAACATTCACCACAAAATGGGAAACCTTTGCATATCAAAGAATACCTTTTGGGATATCTAATGCAGGGCCTAAATTCTAGAGAGAAATGGACTATGATTTTGGGTAACTGATTAACAAAGTCATTTTTATCCATTTAGATGACATGATTGTGTTTTCCCTCAACAAGAAAGACCATTTGGAACACCTAGAACAAGTTTTACAGAAATGCAAAGAATTTGGCATCTTCCTCAATCATAAGAAGTCATTCTTTGAAGTCCATGAGGGAAATTTGTTAGGTCATGTGGTCTAAAAGGAAGGTATGGCCATTGATCCAGATAGAATCAAATACATTCTTGCTCTTCCACTACCTATGAACAAGAAAGAATTGTATTCCTTATTTGGTTAGATAAACTTTATTAGGAAATTCATCTCTCACTTTGCTCAGAATGTGAGGCCTATATCAGAATTTTTGAAGAAAGATGCAGATTTCAAATGGATTGAGGTAAGAAAGCAAGCCTTTGAAATCATCAAGCAGTCCATTGCTACAACTCTAGTGCTAGTCAATCCATATTTTAGTAAATATTTCATCCTTTATGCTTATGGAGCTGAGGAAAGTTATGCATTAGTGCTCACCCAGGAAAATGATCAAGGAGAGGAGCACCCTATATTATTTTGGAGCCAGAATCTCCATGAATACCAATTTAATTATAATTTCATTGAGAAACAAGTATTTGCTGTAATGAAATCATTGAAAAAATTTAGGCAGTATTTGGTTCAAAGTAAGACCTTGGTATATGTTGTTCATCAGGGTGTAAGACATTTTATTCTACAAGGTAAACTAGGAGATAAGAGAGATGGTTGGATCACTAAAATTTAAGAATATTATGTGGAAATCCATCCTACCAAGCTGGTAAGAGGAATATCCCTATGCCAAGGTTTGACAAAAGCAACAGTTTTAGCAGAGGTAACAACTTACCAGGTAATAGAATATGATTGGACTGAAGAATTACGATCAAGTGAATTAGACTGGGTAGATCAGATGAATAAATACTTTCAAAATGGGGTATACCATCCTGATCTCAATGCATCATAGAGAAGAAGATATAGACTGCAAGCTTTGAAGTATGTCTAACTTCCAGAAGTTCTATACAAAATAAACCTTGATGGAGTTCTCTTTAGGTGCTTGAAATATGATCAAAAACAAAAGATCATAGAGGAGTTCCATGGAGGAATATATTGAGGACACTTCTTAGGAAGAGTAACAACTTTGAAAATTATCAGAGTAGGCTATTACTAGCCTACCATATTTGCAGACACCTTCAAAGTCACTAGAGCCTGTGATAAATGCCAACAATATGTAAGGAGGACAAGGAATGCATAATTCCCCCTTAAGCCAATTCAAGTGGAAGAACCCTTTCAATAATGGGGTTTGGAATCCATAGGAGTTATCAGTCTACATTCCTTATCTAATCACAAGTACATTCTGACTACTATAGACTAACTCACGAGATGGGTAGAAGCTATTCCTACAAATAAATCAGACCAAGAAGTGGTGATTAATTTTATGGAAAGCTTGATTTCAAGGTTTGGTGTTCCAGAAGCCTTGGTGAGTGATAATGGACCAGCTTTCATAGGATCCAAATATATTGAGTTTACCAACAAGTATGACATTAAAATAAAAAATACTTCAAATTACTACCCTCGAGGAAATGGACTTGCAGAATTGACCAACAAAATTTTGTTGAAGATTTTAAAGGAGGCCATTATGGGGTAATAAAAGAAGTTGGCACCTATTGTTGGATCAATATTTATGGGTAGACATAATTACTATTAAGAAGTCCATAAAAACCTCACCTTATGCCTTAGTTTATGGAAAGGAGGTAGTGTTACCTGTCCATTTAGAGATTCCAACACTCAAACTAATAAACATAGAAGAGGAATCTGAAGAAAATCTAGTGGAAATGAGACTGAAATACCTATTGCAGTTAGAAGAAAATAGGACTCAGGCATATGAGGATTTCCAAAAGCATTTAGTTGACATCAAGGCATGGTTTGACAAGAAGGCAGGGTTTAGAAAATTCTAGGTTGGAGACTCAATACTTAGATGGAATGTTGAAAGAGCTAAACCAGGACATCATAAGAAGTCTGACTCCTTCTAGGATGGAAATTTCAAGATAACAAAGGTTAAAGAAACCAATGTTTTCTATCTTGAATATTTGGAGGGAAACATGCAACCGATTCTGGTCAATGGTTTCCATATTAAACTCTATTTTGATTGAGCTATAGCTCATTGTAATATATGTACATACTTTGTATCATATCCTTTCATTTTGTATTTCAAGTTTTGTTTTGATGAAATGTTGTATAAAAAATAAAATAAAAGGAAAAGTTGTAAATAAAGCTAAGTGTCAAATCAGAAAGCAGCAGGTTTCCATTCCACACTCAAATATACTAAGTAGAAGAATGAGGAGTGAGCCCCAATCCACACTAAAATGTATTAAGTAAGCAGTGAAATGACGGGTTAGCTCCAATCCACACTCAATTGAACTGAAAAGCCAACAAAATGCTGCATGCGCCTATTCTATGCTTAAAGAGACTAAGATGGCATTGGAATGATAAGGTTTTCTAATCCATCGAAGTCACGACTAATTTTGAGCGAAAAGTAAATTTTGCATCGCACCATTTCCTAAAATAGCAAATATGCATAAAATTAATGCTCAAGTTTCCCACGTTGCTCAAAAGGAAAAGAACAAATAATGAGTGAAACCATGAGAGCATGGAAGGTATTTGAATTTCAGCCAATCAAAAAGCAATATGGCATCTCCAATCCGCCAAAAGGAATGAATATGATTTGAAAAGCATGCTAAAGGGAAGTTCACGCAACGATCACATAAATGGTAGAGGGTGTGCATGCATGAGAAATTAAAAGTGTTAAGTTGTAGAATACATTCATTCAACAAAGAGAAACATTCACTAAGTAGAAAGAACCAAATGATAGTTGACCATTTTTTGCAAATTCTAGTGAAAGCATTATGAAAATTGCTTGCAAAAATAGATTTAAAGAAAGTGCTAACATAAGTATAGAAAAGGGGAGCAAAGGTAGATGACCATGTGGACCAAACTAGGTAGTTGGAAGACACAGTAATGACCCAAGTGAGGAGGACCTTCTTGAAAAGTAATTTTAAATTTAGATACTTTGAAGGGATACCAATTCGATTGCAAGGTACCATTGCTATAAAATCCTTCTTATTTTCTTACATTTGTGATTCTATTCACCATTGCCTTGAATTAGTTTTTGCGATGATTAAATATTACGACCCTAAAAAGAGGACAATGAAAAATCCTAATGGTATACCACTATTCACCATTACCAAATATCTTTACCTTGATTTGTTTTTCATAGGGGTGAGCCCACCCTTAGAATCTAAATTATTTGATATAGCAAAAAAAGCTAGGGTTTATGCTTCATTAATGGCTTTAGAAGAAAATAAAGTCATAGAAAGATGGTTTTATTTCCAGTTTAGAAGGATAAGAGAGGAAGATGAAATATCTGAAGTTCCAATACCCATCGACAAATTTGCTAACCTAGAGCTCTATTCAATGTTAGCTTGTATAGAGGGTTTGGATTCTGGTAGAATGGTGATATATTGACAAATTTTTGCTACATATTGCATTTCAAATGAGAGAATGTATGAGGAAGGTGCAAAAAATAAGAGCATTAGAGTATCTTCTTTGACTGGCTAGCTTTCCTTGCTCAAAGAATACATGAGCAATTAGTAAGAATGAAAAGGAGTTCTGATACACCCTATTTCCAACATTGTTCAATCCTGGTATGGATGTTCTTTGTTGCTGTAAAGCATATGATGCCCTAGATTCCAGTCAAGATAAATAATGACCACGAAGACCCCATTTCTTTTTACTATTGGACTTCTCATCTGAGGAGCACTAAGTCTTTCTATAGGTTTAACTTGGAATTTTTGGGACCAACATTGAAGATAATGTATGGAGATTGCCCTAGGTTATCTCCACTGGTGATAGGGATAAATATTTCTATATTTATATTTATTATCCATGGATGATAATGTTGCCATATTTATATGTATTATCCATGAACGATAAAGTTACCATAAATAATTGGATAAGGTTGCTTATCCGATTGATGAGGACATTAATATTAAATAATTATTATCTTTCAGATAATGTAATATCTGTGGCATTTTAATCTTATCTTGCCACCTATTTTCCACCTATGATGGCATTGTAATAGGCATTTCATGTCTATAAATATGTAAAGACTTCTCAATGTAAATCATTCATTTAGATTTCTCATAATAATATCCGTATCAATTTGGTATCAGAGCAGTTGTTCCTGCTTCTTTTTTTATCTGTCTGTTTGAGGCATCATGCTGCCTAAAAAGAGTCTCTCCCTCGAAGAGATCTCTCAAAGAGCCAAAGCACTCTTGATGGATATTGAGTCCATTCGTGTTGCCATGCTAGCAAAAGAAATAACATCTGCTAAAGATGAAGTTCTTCCTACTAAAAAGGAAAATGTTGAAAAAGAAGTAAATTTACCACTCCTTGAAGGGAATGTTCCTAATGTTGTTTCTTTTAATGGTGATCTTGTTTTGTTTGATGCAGCTCTAAAAATTGCAGATTCGTTTGAGGAGGACTCTTCTAATGAAGCCCATGAAGTTGAAGCTGGCAAGATGCAAATTCCTGATCTGTCTTACAACGACTCAAAAGAGGAGCTTGTGGATTCCATGCTACCTCAATTTATTCTCTATGGTCCGCTGGCATCACTTGCCTTCATCAACAACATAAACTATTTCCCTCAATATTTCTACCACTCTATCCTCCTCTCTGGCTACTCTATGTTGTTCCTATTTTCTTGTGGCCCTACTTTGTGTGCTCCCCAACCAACACGTGCCCCACCATGGCCACCTCCCATAGTTTTTATGTGCAATTTTTCTATGTAGTTTTCCTATGCAGTTTTCCCTCCTAGCCTTTTATAGTGATATTTGTTCTTATTTCCTCCACATCATGCGGGCACCACATGCACATGGTCCACATACATTGATCACATAGCGTACTTTATTAAATCATTAAATAATAATCCTACAAAATTAAACAAAAATATTTTTTCCTGTACGCATTGGGGACCAATGCTTTTATAGTGGGAAGGAATGATAGGGATAAATATTTCTATATTTATATTTATTATCCGTGGATGATAATGTTGCCATATTTATATGTATTATCCACGAATGATAAAGTTACCATAAATAATTGGATAAGGTTGCTTATCCAATTGATGAGGACATTAATATTAAATAATTATTATCTTTCGGATAATGTAATATATGTGGCATGTTAATCTTATCTTGCCACCTATTTTCCACCTATGATGACATTGTAATAGGTATTTCATGTATATAAATATGTAAAGACTTCTCAATGTAAATCATTCATTCAGATTTCTCATAATAATATCCGTATCAATTGACCAAGAAAGTTTTAAGAATAGAAAGTGACGAAGAGAGAGATTGGTACCTCCTAACAGAAGGCACAGTCATTGGATTGTATGGATTCACTGGTAAGCCTTTTCTACTGCCATACTTTGTTACAGATAGATTATTCACCTTGGAATATTTGAGGTAAGCAGAATTTATAAATATAAACTATGGCTCTGGAAGGAAGAGAAGGTGTTCATTGACCTACCATTAGAAGGTGTTCATTGACCTACCGTTGTGTTGATGATATAACCATTACCAAGAAGTGAAAATACAAACAAATTGACCAATATCTTGATAGGTTGGGCTTGTTTTACATTCCCTAGAGATGGAGTTATGAACAGGATGATATATTCTATAAGAGGAATACACCCTTAATGGAGAAAAGACCTATAGATTTGAGAAAAAACCCAAGCCTCATTTTGAACAGGGAAGAAATAATAAGGAGAATACTCTTTTGGAGTGGAATGTTGCCAATACGGGACAACTTCCTCCATGGTTAGACTTCTACAAGCAGATTATTGATTTTAATCTAGACAATAATGAGAAACATCGGTTGCAGGAGTCTACTATCAAAGATATTGAGAGCAAAACAGATAATAAATAGGAAAATTAGTTGCAAGAGTCTACCATCGAAGGCGTTGAAAGTAAAAAGAAATGGAATGAAGCCAATATAGCAGAATGGTGGAGGATGAGAGTTGAAATTGGTAAAGAAAAATCTAAGTTTGGATTGAAAATTGATGATGAATTTTTTGATAGATATGACAAGAATGTCACAACTTAGAAGGCAAAAGACCCAAGGAATATAGTGCTAATCTATAAGAAGTGCCAAATAGGGTCAGATTCCCCATCCTCACCTTCGCAAGAAGACATAAAGAAGAAGGAGATGATAACCCATTAACTGCTGCTAAAGTTCTAAAGACATTTCAGTCTTCAACTGAAAAAATTGAGAAATTTCCAAAAGGGGCATAGTTAATGAGTAAGATGCACTATTTTTATGAGAGGGCTATTAGTACACCAGTCATTTAGATGGTAAGTAGGCCCAAGAACCTAGCCATGGGTGGATAGCTATCAGATACATCGATAGACTGGAATCATAAGCATAAGGACTTTGTGCTCACTCCAGTTAGTTTTACCATTGTAGCCACACTGGAATTAAATCCTATTGCTAAAGAAATACTTCAAGAAGAACCAGTATAGGAAGGGTTGTCTGGAGAAGACACAGAAAGTAAAAAATCAAAAACCTTCCAAGTCTTTAAGAGAAATATCAAAAGAGCACCAGAAAGAGCCAAGAAGGATATTTCTAAAAAGCAAAAGTTGGATAAGGAGAAGGAAACACCTGTTCTAGTTACAAAATAGGTAAAATCAATGTAGTAAAAGAGTATAGAGGTAGCTGCAGAACACCCTACATTAGTAGAAAAAGGTATGGTCTCTACTACCTCTTATCCTCCTCCTCCTTCAGATTTTCTAAGGAAATATCCCTCCCTTTTTGAGCAAGATATTGTAACAAATGTGCCTTATCCACCTCATAGTTCACCTCCTATTTCATCAGTCAATACAGAGGGGTAAACTAACCCATCTCCTCCAAGGTCACCTCAGATTTCTTCTTTATCATCTAAAATTCCCTCTTCATCATATCCTATAATTCCATATTTGCCATTGCAACCACCTCCATTATCTAAAAAACAAGCTATTACATCCACACCCACTCACCCTTCTATGAGTTTTGCTTCAGTTTCCATGAGTCTACCAATTGCAAAAGCAACAGTGGTCATAGATTCCACTATAGTCACTTCTTCCAAGCCATTGTCAACTGTTGACTCCACTCTCTCATACTTTATAACCTCTCCTCCTCCTCATCATGTGACTTATCTTTCTCAAGCAATTTTACAAAAGGATAAGGAAGTTACACAAAAAATCCAAGATTTTTGGGTAGGGAAGCTATCCAAATATTCCAAGAGGATGGCAACGAAGAGGAGAAGCATGTTTGTTTATCTAGTTTCAAGAAAAAGAACATATAGATCCATGATTCCTCTTGTGAGTAAGCCTAAAACTCATATGACTGCTTAAGACTATCGTCTAGAGGAACATACAGAGGATATTGACCAACTACCAGTAGAATATGAATTGGTCATAATAAAAGCTCACTTGGATACTTTTTATGTAAAAACTGATATATACAAAGAAAAGGTGGACAAGTTGGAGGTAAAAATGGAAAAGCTTCAGAAGACCATTGATAATAAAAAACAAGTGGAGAAATATTTTAGAAAGGAAGCAAAGAATTGGTAAGACAAATTTCAAGAGGCTAATAAGCTCAAGGAGCAAGTGTAGGAACAAAAAAAGAAAAATGAACAAGCTAAGGAGATACAGAGCTTGAAGCAACAACTTCAAATAAAAAAGGATAAGTATTTTGGTTTTTCTAAAGCTAGCTAAAGAAAGTGAGAAAATAATTACTCTCTGAAGTACTAAAAAATACTCAAAGCTACAACCTATTATTGATTATATGGATGATGCCAGTCGTCTACTTTAGAATATTAAGGAAGACTTGTATAACTTCACTAGAGAACTTCAACCTATGGTAGTCCCAACTGAGTAGATTTATAGGCTGGTAGATAGCAGGCTCAGTTAGAATGCTAAGCCTATTCCCAACAAAGAATAGAATATTTCTAGGTTGGCTGCCAGGGTTGTGGTAAATAAGCACAAAGCTCTCCCAAGGGCTTGGATTTTGTTTGAAAAATTTGAGAATATGATCAAGGATGTGTTGGACATAAATAAGGAAATAATTTAGAATGGCTTCAAAGGGCTATGAATGGAAGATAACTCTCTATTATCAGTAGAAGAGGTTAAGAAGATTACTACTGAGAGCCTTCAAGAGGAGTCTGATATTGATGCTCTAGAAGAACCAATTGACCAGAAGAAGCTTCATAAATAATCATTGATTTCACCAGACTTAGAGATCTGATTGAGTACTTAGTAAACAAAGGAAGTGTTGCAATCTATGAGGACATTGACGAGCTATAGTACATTAATAAGTAGCTAAAGGAAACCTCCAATCCTTTTGAAATAGTTTGGAAGTAGGCCCTACAAACTCTGAAGCTAATGGTCTAGCTATTTGGAAAAGATGCTAAATATGAAAATAAAGAGTAAAGTTTACCTGAGAAGGAAGCTAAGTAGGAGTAACAAGATAATGTTGTAGAAGGGTCTCAGTAATAAGAGGAAGAACCAAACAAATCTGCCACATATCCAGAAGAGACACAAGCTTAGCATTTTTGTTTTGTACATTTTGTAGCCATATAGAAGTTTTGTATTTTTTTGATTCATTCTTACTCTGACATTGTCAGAAGGAAATAATAAAAGCATGAGGTCAGAGAGATACATAGAACAACAATTTTTTGTGAAGGCATTCATATCATTTATTTTGAAAAGGCCTATAAAGAGAGCATTGCTTTATTTTTGTTAAAGCATTGGTGCAGTTTTGAGGGAGTGGCAGAGATAGTTGTGTTTCTAGTATGGTCTCAATATGAATGTTTATCCTCTAGGATGTTCATAAGTTTTTTAGAGGGTAGTGTTCATATGGAAATTATTATTTGAAGCATTTTTTTGAAGACAAGCATTTTTTACTCCTGATGCCTAATGGATAAGACTCTAATTTTGATGGCTTTGCAAGCAAATCCACCCGGGAGGCACCAAAATGTCGGGCCAAAATGGCAACATCCTCAAAAAATTTGGAAAATTATTCTAAGGCATGGAAAATCTCTATTCCACTAAGGACATAGAGTATTTTAGATCGAATCTACGCAATAGACCCGATTCCACTCAACACAGTATTTTTGAGAAAAAATCTCATTCTGTTGGAGATAGTGTATTTTGGAGTGGACTTTGGCATGTTCTCAATCTATAAAATTTTTGAGCTGTGCTAATGTCAACACAATAAAAAGTATGAAATGGTGATTCTTTTGCATTCCATGCACTTTAGCAACTAAATCTGGGAAGCCCGATTTCATTGGGTTATAGGACTAAAAGTGAGCAGAATGGAGAAAAGCTCATTTTACACTGCTTTCAGTGTGGAATGGAGATGAAAGAGCAAAAAGTGTTGCAAAAGTGGTGGAATGACATCAAGGACCATTTGCATTGCTTATAGAGCGGATTGGCAATTCTGTAGTCCCACTAAGTCAAATGATAATGTCAGCATATTTTACTGCGGATTGCAACTTGCAATTTATGTCTCAAATGTGAGAAAGGAGTTAAACTCTTTTAAGACTAATTGAGTGGACTAACACTAAATCTGATTCCACTCACAACTTAATGTATTTCTCACCAAAACTTGATTCCACTGGTCAAATCCATTGAATATGATGTCAAAAGATATAAAAGTGTGAAATGGTGTTTTGTCTTTCCTCGTAGCCTTGCAAAACATTTTCAAGTTTTAATAACCATCATTCATAAAAAAACATTGATGGTTGAGATACTACTAACATTATTGAAGTATTTAAAGGTAGATTATTGCTGGATTAGTGAAACAGTTAGTTCGAAGCGTCAAAGGGTTTTCAAGATCAAGAACCAGATCGGTTGCATATATATGATAGAATGAAGTTCCAAGAATGATGAGCGGTTTAGATCTATTTCATAATAGTTTGAACTCCAACTACCATCGACGAAAAAAAAATTTGCAGAGCTGAGATACCATGGTAGATCACTCGTAGTGGATTTATAGGAATTCACTAGCCAATGAGATAATGACAACAAATCTCTCTATTGAGCTATGAAATTGTAATCTTTGTAATGTCTCCTTAATATATTTCATTTTGTAAAACTATAAATGTAACATAGTGGTGGAGTATTCTTGATGGGGAGGTATATTTCGATGGTTAGAATAATCCCTAGGATGAGCTTGATCTTAAGTACCAAATCGAATAATCTTCCAAGTACGTGAACTACCCTCGCACAAACTGTCAATCTCTTGTATGACCTTCCACACATACACTGTATGATCTGAGATCGTACAATCACCAAGATGGTATGATATTGCACTTAGAAAAACTAACAAATGCTATTTTGGAGGCTGTCGTACATAGTTTTGTAATCGTTCAAGCCGATTACCAAAACTACCAAATCGGGTAAGTTTCTATCAATCGCTTGTTTTACCAAATCGGGTAAGGATTTTGTGTACGATTTGTACGATGTACGATATGTACGATAAAAAGGTACAAAAAGATAGTATTTGCAATGCTCTTCTACTCCAATATCTCTCTATAAGGTTTTGTAAGGTTTTAATAGTCCAAACAAGATGATTCCACACATAAGCAAAGCATCCAATCTAGGATTATAAGTGATTCCATTCAAGCAATTATGCCCAAAAATCGTATAGTCTGCTTCAATATGTCCTTGAAAATGTCCTCATGCTTCTAGATCATTGTCCATGATTCCCACCAGTAGCAATCTGCTCATAACTTGCAATGAAGCCTAAAACTAACATATGATAGGAAGAAACTCAATCACACAATAATCATCCACAATGCATCAACCATACACACAGGATCGTACATTGTCATCCATAATATTTGTTCTTTATTATTAATGGTGATCAACTCAGTACAATGTGGAAAATCTATCCATACTATAGCAATAACTCAAAAATATGGCTAACTCTCTATCTTAGCAACTATGAACCAGTAAAATAGTAGCCAAACACATAAATTCGAAAATGGGGCATTATATAACGTTGCCTAGGCCATTCCAAAGTGGTTCTTGAGATAATCCATTATTCACAACTACCCAATTACAATTGAATACATTATTTTGGCCTTTTCCTAAGTTTACACCTTAGGTTAGCAAATCCATGCAACATTTCATCCCGAAATTGCATTTCCTTTACATTTCAATGAATTTGGGTGTGCCTTATATGATTTGCCACTGCTTTGTATGATTTGCCACTTCAGTTGTATGGTCTTATGTCTAATTTTCTCCCTTATGTACGGTTTCACAAAATTGGAGCAAATCATCTCCAAAATAGTCAAAACTTTAGCAAATCACTTCTTCTATCTCTGGGAGGTGGATTTGCTACCTACATCTGCCCTCCCCTTTATTTGAGTCGGCATCCTCGATGAATCGTTCTGCTTCTTCTGTAATATTTCCAATTGAGATACCTCAGCCTCAAAGTCCTTGAATTGGGTCTTGTACATTTTTCTCTTATTTTTTAGCATGGCAGTGTAGCTTCCATCTCGATGACTTTGGCTCTGTGAATGTTAGACTTTTCCTCGATGGCTTTCATGAAGTCCATCATCTAGTTCTCTCATTCAGAGGTACTCTTTGACAAATTATCTTTCCAATGAGCCTCTGCTCTAGCAGCCACTTGAAGCTCTTCATTCTTATCATCAATCGTCTTCAAGTGATGCTCAATGTCAGTTTCGAGAGCTTGTATCTGGTCTTCCTTGGTCCTTATTTGAGCTTGCTTGTCCAAGACCATATCATTGAGCTTCTTGTTGTCCATCGTCAATTCCTCTATCTGCTTGGCCTATATAGCTATTTGCTTATATTTCTCGGCCAACTAAGCTGACATCTACTCATCCTTTGCTTTGAGTTGTGCCTCCAACTCCTTGATCCTATTTTCTATCGTCTGAGCGATCTGTTGCTTCTATTCCTCAAGCATTGTAATCTTGGCTTCAGACTGTTATGAAACCCGACAGATCCTCCTCCAACTTCCTTATCTTTTCTTCTGCTGCTATCTTGATTTTCTATAGTTCTTCCTCCATTGCGGCCAATTCCTTTTGAGTGGCTACAGTCTCCTCTACTTGCACCTCCTTGAGTTGATGGATTTCTATCAACCCAATGCTCAGCCACTCTATCCAATGAGTCAAGAAGTTCAAATTTTGTAGGGTGATGGACACACATGTGGAAACCCATCTATACTCCACATCTACCATATTGGTTGGGCAGGTTGGATGACTCACTCTATCCAGGTAAATCCTTGGGTTCCTCCTGTAGTTTGTGATCGTACCTTCTGGAAAGTATTATCTTCCCAACATCATTGTTACCTCTTCCCTAGGTAACCTCCATGGATGCTATGCATGGATCTCTTATGTATTCTTTATCCACTCCGCACTAATCACCCATTCTGTTATACACTCTAACTCGAGATACACTTGCTGTTCCCATAGTACCAATTCTCCTACATGGCCAATACAAAATGTCATTCTTGCACTATTCATCATATGGCCTAATTAACTGAAGAAGTGCTCCACCTTATCATCTACACATCGTACCTCCTCTTTCATCGTAATTATTTTGAACCATGGTATCTCCAAGAGATAACTGGATTGCATTACCCGTCGTTCTTCGTCTGAAGGAGTCCTCAGTTCATCTTCTTCTCTAAGGTGGTTAGAGATTCCTCCAAGCTCTCTAAGTTGTCTCTCGGTATCAATATTTTCTTGAGGTGGAGACTTTTTCTCTTGTTCCTCCTCCCCCTCATTATCTACAATGTTTATGATCTCTTCCTAAGATCATTGCTCGTCCTGTCCCTAAGCCTTCTCTTCTCCATATGAGCCTCCTTGTGGCTCCTATGTATTGTCTCAAACTTCCTCCTTGCCCTCTAGTTGTTGCTCTTCTGCCACTATTTCCTCCTATAGCTACTGTGCATCCTCCATTGTGACCTTCGAGGCAACAAGTGCTTTGCTTTCTTATGGCACTTCCTTCTTTGAGACTTCATGTCTGCTAGAGCCTCCTGATACAAATCTGTATCATGTCTTCTTCTTCGACTCTGCTACTGCTTACTTTTGGGTAGTGGCCACTCCATTGTGTCCTACCTAAAATACTCTAAAGAAGTCAAAGACATCCATCTTCTCATATTGAGAGAAAATTTTTGGCGAGCATATTATTTTCTTTGCCTCTGCCCAATACACTTCATCTAGCTCCATCGCTTCTAAATCTGACTCTTCCATTATCCATACTTTGGGAGCTAGTTTTCCTACCATCCTCTCTCTCTGCCTTCTTGTCCTAATATGAATCAAACTACTCTCCCTTTATTTCTTGAGAGGCTGCTCCTGTTGCCTTCTAGCAGGTACCGATTGTTCTAATTCTGGCTCCAAAAATCTTGGGCATTTCCTCTGATGATGTACATCAGTATCCTTCTCCAGAGAAGTATCTTCTTGAGCTTCACTCTTGTGTCGCTTACTCTATGTTCGTGGTTTCTTCAGAGTCACCTTGGCTATGGTTATAGTCTTTACCCATTTCAGTATAGTTTGTTGATCTGGACTAATCTCCCTAGGCTACGTCAACCCTGGGAATGTCATACCTACTTTTGTCACTGCATTGAGAAGCAAACCAATAGCCTAAAAGGCCATCCCAAAGTTTTTCGATCTCTTCATCAATGCTTCATGCATCCGTCTCTCCAGATAGATACCCCAATAATATGGGATCCCCTAGGTAACACCTTCTATGTACCGTGCCATCCACATTGGCATATCTATCTTGTCAGGCTCCTTTGGATTTTGTCGATTCCAAAGGTCTACTACAACTGACATCTCTTCATTATGTAGCTTACACCACCATGTGGCCTTAAACACGATAAATATGAATAACATCATCAACATGATGGGTAATGCCCATATCCACCTATGATGGGGGTCAAGGTGGTGGGAACCCCCTTGTAGGTTCAAGGGACAACATCCCTTGTAGGGTCAAGGGATAGCATCCCTCACATGTTCCCTGTCATGAGACAGGGTAGGGTCAAGGGGCAGTGCCCTTTCGGGGCTTGGGGTGGAGCCTCGAAACCTCAACGAAAATTTTTCTAAGACCTTCAATGTCAAAGTCAATTTTTCCCTCCATTAGCACTTTGGGGTTCTTTACTCAAACTCCTTAAACAACTCCACATTGACTCTCTTTTACCCTGTATTAACCACTTATGGAACACTTTGTATGGTCCTACTCTATACGATTTCATCTTGTACGATTTCCTATTACATAATTTATTCTTGTATGATCTCACATTGTGCAATTTGACTTGAAATCATACAATCTCTACCAACTGTACGATTTCACCCAACCAACGTATAGTGCCCTCTTGCAAAATCATACAATCCCATTCTTCCTTAGGGAATTTTGAGTGTATGATGGGTTTTTCTATTTGGGAAACATCTTCCATAATAACATCTTCCATCAAAACATCCTCCATGTCAACATATTCCATGTCAACATCTTCCATGACAACATCTTCTATGTCAACATCTTCCATGTCAACATCTTCCATGTCATACCATATTCTGTGTCTTTTATTACTGTGAGGAGTGTCACAAACTACATCACTAGTGATAACCTTCTTATTTACACCATTTTATCTCAAAATGGTTATGCAAGTTCCTACATGCCGTGTGGGGTCTTCCTTACCATCATCTAAAAATGGTGGACATCTTTGGTTGGCTGCTCTGTTAGCCATCTTGGGAGAGTCGTCACTCTCACTCAAGGTCTCCCATGGAATCTCAACTGAATTCCTCCTTAGAGGTGTCTTAATTTTGTTGTCATTAGAAGAATCAATTCGAGGTATCTTATTCTGTCCCATCACTCGATGACCAAATTCTGGTGCATCCTCACTCTGCGACCTTCTTCACTAATGTGATGGAGATTATCTTGGTCTATCTTCCTAAGTCCCCACATCCTGTTGCCTTGGTGACTGACTCCCATCCTTTGCACCCTCTCGCAACCAGTTACCCTGTATTAACCACTTATGGAACACTTTGTATGGTCCTACTCTATACGATTTCATCTTGTACGATTTCCTATTACATAATTTATTCTTGTATGATCTCACATTGTGCAATTTGACTTGAAATCATACAATCTCTATCTACTGTACGATTTCACCCAACCAACGTATAGTGCCTTCTTGCAAAATCATACAATCCCATTCTTCCTTAGGGAATTTTGAGTGTATGATGGGTTTTTCTATTTGGGAAACATCTTCCATAATAACATCTTCCATCAAAACATCCTCCATGTCAACATATTCCATGTCAACATCTTCCATGACAACATCTTCTATGTCAACATCTTCCATGTCAACATCTTCCATGTCATACCATATTCTGTGTCTTTTATTACTGTGAGGAGTGTCACAAACTACATCACTAGTGATAACCTTCTTATTTACACCATTTTATCTCAAAATGGTTATGCAAGTTCCTACATGCCGTGTGGGGTCTTCCTTACCATCATCTAAAAATGGTGGACATCTTTGGTTGGTCGCTCTCTATTAGCCATCTTGGGAGAGTCGTCACTCTCACTCAAGGTCTCCCATGGAATCTCAACTGAATTCCTCCTTAGAGGTGTCTTAATTTTGTTGTCATTAGAAGAATCAATTCGAGGTATCTTATTCTGTCCCATCACTCGATGACCAAATTCTGGTGCATCCTCACTCTGCGACCTTCTTCACTAATGTGATGGAGATTATCTTGGTCTATCTTCCTAAGTCCCCACATCCTGTTGCCTTGGTGACTGACTCCCATCCTTTGCACCCTCTCGCAACCCCGTTTCTGCTTCCTCAGGCCTTACCATCCACTCTCCATCATCGTGCACTTTCTCTTTGTCACCCGTCTCCTCTATGATTGATGGGTTTTCCTCATCATCTTCTATCTCAATCAACAACGTCTCAAAGTTCGGATGTCCAAACTTGATCTATCTCTGGTTAGTACATAATTTGATCTGAGTTACTCATGTTTTCTCTTTGAGCAATCCTTATGATCCTTTTTACTAGAATTTTCTCTCATGGTTCTCTTCTCCCACGGCTTCGTGTACTGGTGTCTATCATAAGAAATCACCTCCAATTGTTTTGTCAAATTTGACCTATTTTAACAAAAATGCCAAATTCGATAAGGCAACGGTGCCAAATTTAACATAGTGGTGGAGTATTCCTAATGGGGAGGTCTCTTCTGATGGTCAGAATAATCCCTAGGATGAGCTTGATCTTAAGTACCAAATTGAACAATCTTCCAAGTATGCGAACTACCCTCGTACGGACTGTCAATCTCTTGTACGGTCTTCCACACATACACTGTATGATTTGAGATTGTACAGTGGCCAAGATGGTATGATATTGCACTCAAAAAAATTAACGGATGCTATTTTGGAGGCTACCGTACATAGTTTTGTAATCATTCAAGCCAATTGCCAAAACTGCCAAATCGGGTAAGTTTATATCAATCACATGTTTTACCAAAACGGGTAAGGATTTTGTGTACGATTTATATAATGTATGATCTGTATGATCCAAAGCTACAAAAATATAGTATTTAAAATGCTCTTCTACTCCAATATCTCTCCAAAAGGTTTTGTAAGGTTTTAACAGTCCATATAAGATGATTCCACACACAAGCAAAGCATCCAATCCGAGATTATAAGTGATTTCATTCAAGCAATTACGCCCAAAAATTGTAAAGTCTGCTTCAGTATGTCCTTGAAATTATCCTCATGCTCCTATATAATTCTCCATGATTCCCAACAGTAGCAATTTGCTCACAACCTGCAATGAAGCCTAAAACTAACATATGATAGTAAGGAAGAAACTCAATCACACTATAATCATCCACAATGCATCAACCATACACACAAGATCGTACAATGTCATCCACAATGTTTGTTCTTTATTATTAATGGTGATCAACTTAGTACAATGTGGAAACTCTATCTATACTATAGCAATAACTCAGAGATATGGCTAACTCTCTATCCTAGCAACTATGAACTAGTAAACTAGTAGCCAGACCCATAATTAAAAAATGGGGCCTTATATAATGTTGCCCAGGCCGTTCCAAAGTGGTTCCCGAGACAATCTGTTATTCACAACTGGCCAATTACAACTAAATACATTATTTTGGCCTTTTCCTAAGTTTACACCTTAGGTTAGCAAATCCATGCGACATTTCATCTCAAAATTGCATTTTCTTTATATTTAAGTGAATTTCGGTGTGCCCTGTATGATTTGCCATTTCTCTGTATGGTTTACCACTTTAGTTGTACGATCTTATGTACAATTTGCTCCCTACTGTACGGTTTCACAAAACTAGAGAAAATCATCTCCAAAACAGTCAAAACTTTAGCAAATCACTTCTTTCTTTGGGATGTGGATTTGCAACCTATAATAAATAGAGGCTAAACCCTCATTTTTAAGGGTTCTCTCTAGTGCATTTGCTTGCCCTACTATAAATATTCTTTGCAAACTAATGGAAGGAGCATTACTTTGATTTTTTGACTCAAGAACGTGTTATCTTCGCTATCTTTCGTGCAAGAGGTTTGAAGCTGTGAATTGCATTTTTGTCAATGCTCTAGCGGTTAGTTCATTCTAGTTTATTGGATTACTAGTTGTGAAAGTAATTGAAATTTATTCATAGTTAGATCTGTGTTGATAGGAAGTTTATTTTTGCTAAATCTGATTATTGGTCAATTTTGCTAAATTGGATTATCAGTAGATTGGATATTGGAATTTATTTTTGCAACATATCTCTGTTTTGTACTTAAATGTATGAAGATTTCATTGTTTTGGATGCTGCTAATTTTGAGTGATGGGAAACTAGATTTAGTTTGTGGGAGCTTCTTTCTATAGTTGCATATGTTGTTAGCCTATCCAACCATTGTTTATTATAATATCTCTAACCCTAAACCTTTTCTAACCCTTTTCTTCAAACCCTAAGTGATATTTAATTGTGTCAAAACTCTACTAAGTTGACAAGAAACCAGCCTACACTGGAGGTTGGGCTGAATTAACATTTGGTCCATCAAATGTTGAGTGTTGAGTTGTGACTATCGGGTGCATGCTTGGATAGAAAATTGGAATATAGATAGTCACAGTGTCAAGTAAAACTTGATGTTAATTTAGTATCCAACAACAATTAAAGACAACAAATAGATGAAAGCCATGAATGATAAAATAAAAGCCATTATAAGAATCAAACTTGGGAGTTAATGGATATTCCAATGGGTAAGAAATCAATTAGGTTAAAATGGGTGTACAAAACCAATTTTAATACCTAAGGTGATGTTGAAAGGCATAAATAAAGGGTGGTTGCAAAAGGGTATAAACATAAATCAGACATTGATTACCATGAAGTGTATGCACTGGTAGTAAGACTTGATATTATCAGAATAATTATAGCATTGGAAGCTCATAAAGGGTGGAAAGTTTGTCAAATATCAAGTATACCTTCCAAAATAGATTATTGGAAGAAGAGGTCTAGATATACCAACCACCTAGTTATGATCTAGAAGGAAAAGAAGGTAAATTATATAAGCTAAAGAAAGTCATGTATAGGATGAAACAAACACTTAGGGCTTTGTACAATCACATTGAATCATATTTTCAAGAGAATGGATTCATTAAGTGTCCACATGAACACACTCTATACATTAAGACCAATGCATAAGAAAAAATGGTAATAGTTTGCTTGTATGTAAACAATATGATTTATACAAGCAACAATAATATGTTGTTTGATGAGTTTAGAGGTGCAATAAAAAGTGAATTTGAAATGATAGACTTGGAATTAAAAAAATAATTTCTTGGAATTGAAGTTACCCAATCAGTAGATGGTAAATTCATTTTACAAGGTAAGTATGCAAGGGATGTGTTGAAGAGGTTTAGAATGGAGAGCAGTAAACCAACCAACACACTAGTTGCAATAGGTCTAAACTTGAGCAAGAATAATTACAACAATAATGTGGATTTAATATTCTACAAAATATTAGTTAGTAGTCTTATGTATTTGACAACCACCAAATCAAAAATTATGTTTATAGTAAGCTTAATCAGTAGAATCATGGAGTTACCACATTAAACTCATTTATAGGCAAGCAAAAGGACTTTGTGATATGTTAATGGAACCAAAGATCATGGGATATTTAATGCAAGAACAAACCAACTTGGGCTTGTTGGCTACATAGATAGTGACTGGGATAGCAATATTGACGATCGTAAGAGAATTTATAGATACAAATTGTAACTTGGATAAGGTGTAGTCTCATTGTCATACAAGAAATAACCTATTGTTGCATTGTCTACTATAAAAGTAGAGTATGTTGTTGCCACATCTACAACATGTCAAGCAATTTGACTAAGAAGAATTTTAGGCAAGTTGAATCATGAATAGGAAGCAACAACAACAACAATTTCCTATAACAACTCAACCATAATATTGTTCAAGGATCTAATGTTTCATTATAGAAGCAAGCACATTGATATCTGATGTCATTTCATCAAAGCGCTGGTGAAAATAATGAAACTAAATTGTTGTTTTATAGGTCTAAGGATCTGGTTGCAAAAAATTTCACAAAACCTTTGAAGGAGGAAGGTTTTAAAAGGCTGAAGATAATGTAATGTGTCAAATATTTTGTGAAATATGGCTTAAGGTAGGATGTTGGAAATTAATCTAGATTTCTCCTACTTTTGATTGATCTCTAATAGATCTTATTTTTTGAGAATAATAGAATCCAGCACTAGATTTTGGAGTGCTTGTATTTATTCATGGTAGTTGTATTTTCTCGAAGATTAGAGTGACACTTCTCCATAAATAAATGCATTAGTTGAGATTTACTCTCCTTCCTCATCTATATGAGTGTTGGGTGAGACTTCATTAGGATTAAAAGGTTAGCCAAAGGTAGGGTTTAAGAGCCTATTGAAGTTATTGAGGGACATAAAAGAGTACGAGGAGAAGGTGCAATAGAGAAGAGTCTATGATTATATTCCATAGCAGTGAATGTAGAAGTAAAGTAGCCATACCAAAGGCAAATGACTCTTTTTAGTATTGTGCATTTCTATTATGTAATAGTGAAGTGAATGGATCTTTGGATATAGATGTAAAGACATCGTAACGACCACTTTAATATAATATAAATATATATGCTTTTAAGCCTTCATGCATTTGTTTTAGTTTGCTATGCCCTAGATAATTTATTATGCATTTTTTCTTAAGTGTTTACCTTTCAGAATTGTGCAACCCCAAAGTGAATAAATTTGGAAATTTAGTTGTGAGTTGATTTTAGAGTTTTGTGCTTATCTTTTTCATCTAGCTTTGGGACATCTCAAATTTTTTCTTGTGTGCACAAAATCAAATTTTGACTCATCTGTCCTTGCATATAGTTTATTTCTATGCATTGACTAAAACTAAAGCATAGTTCAAATATTTACCTTTTGGAGTTGTGCAAAGTCTGGTTTTGGGTTTGTGCGTACCAAAATCAGAAGATAGCTCTAGTTTTCCAATTTTATTCCTTCATTTTTCTGTTTATTAATTTATTTGTTTTAATACTAACCACATCAAAATGCTAAATATCTAAATGATTAAACATTTATTTATTTATTTTTCTCAAATTATTATTTATTTAATAAGAAATTGCTTATTGTTTATTATTGACAACAACAATTGAAATATACATGCAATCTTCATATGCACTATATATTTTTTATAGTTATTTTTAATTGAAAACTATAATTTGTTCCATTCTCAATATGTATTTTAAAGTATACAAAACGATACAATTTGGATAATATTTTTGATAAAAATAAAAGTTATAAAATTTTTATTTAATTTTTTAGGATTTGATTTTAAACATATAAATAAAAATAAGTTATAACTTAACCAAGATTGTAACTTCAAACTTCTTGTCATTAGAAAAAATATAATTTTTATAAAAAAATAAACATTATTTAGATATTGTTTGCTATTTGTTCCATATTATAATTTGTTGGCTTGATTTTTTACATTATATATATATATAATTATTACGATTTCAAGTCAAAATTATTTTAAACATGTAATAAAAGTTATGTATAGGTTATAAGATAGTCACTAAATCAATTAAGTTTTTTTTTTTTTAATTATAATTAAGTTTCACACTTGTCTTTGGAACATCATGAATTTGTTTTTGTGTGCACAAAATTAGAATTTGGATCTGGTTGACATCATCCACCCTTGCAAAAAATCTAGTTCTATGCATTGAACAAAATCGAAGCATAGCTCCAACCTTTACCTCCCAGAGTTACACAAAGTCTAATTTTGGGTTTGTATGTACCAAAATTGGAATATAGCTCTAGTTTACCAATTTTGTTCCTTCAAATTGGTGTCAAAGCCTGAGCCATCAGTGGGAGTTTAAGAGTCACAAAAATAATGGCTTCCAACAACAATAATCTACAATTGTAGATCCCACAATTTAATGGATAAAATTATGAATACTAGAGCATTTAGATGAATATTATGTTTAGGTATTAGAAGCTTTGGGACCTGGTGGAGAATAGGTATGAAAAACCTACAAATACAACATCATTGAATGCATTTTATCAAGCTTAGAAATATTTTTTGAAGGAAAATATGAAGAAGGATTATAAAGCCCTATTCTACGTAATGCAGGTAGTTGATGAGACCTTTTTTTCCATAATTGCTACACTAGCGTAAAAGTAGGCATGGGAAATATTAACCAAATCATTCCAAGATACCAAAAAAGTTAAGTTGATAAAGTTGCAGATGTTGAGAAGAGAGTTTGAAAATTTGCAAATGCATGAAGACGAGTCTATGAGTGACTTATTTACCTACACAATGGGTATTATCAATTAGATGAGGATGAATGGTGAGAACATTGATAATCAAATAATTATGAAAAAGGTAATGAGAAGACTACTAGTAATGTTTGACTCAATAATCATTGCTATTGAAGAATTAAGGAATTTAACAACCCTTTCAATGGATGAGTTGAAGGGTTCTCTACAAACACATGAGAAAATATTAAACTAGACAACACAATCCTCATTGGAGCAAGTATTTAATACACAGGTCTCATTTAGAGACAACTATAAAAAGGGAGAATCCCAACAAGTCATTGCAAGTTTTCAAGGAGGAAGAGGATAAAAAAATAGAGGTAGAGTTCATAGAGGCCAAGAAAGAGGAGGAAGAAACTAGCTATAATTTCCATCAAGAAAGAGGAAGAGATAATAATACAAATTAACAAGGAGGCTCAAATAAAAGGTAGGATAAATGTAATATCTAATGCTATTACTTAAGAAATTTGGCTATTAGAGTTATGCGTGTAGAAAGAAGATGGCTAAGGAAAATAAGCAACAAGACCATTATAAAAATTATAATGAGAATTTAGAAAACATAGATGCATGTGGGTTTGTGATGTTAACTTCTAGTGCTGATGAAGAAAGCTAAAAGATTGTATAGTATCTTTGTAGTGGCTACATTAACCACAAGTCCAAGAATAGAGAAATGCTCTCAAATCTAGATGAAACCATAAAATTTGAAGTGAATATGGGAAATAATAGAAATGTACCTATCATGGGCAAAGGAACGATTATAATCCACACAAAAAAAGGATAAATAAACCACATTCCTAATGTTTATTATGTGTCTAGGCTAAAACATAATCTATTGAGCATTGGATAACTTGTGCAAAAGGGGCACATATTGTATTTTAAAATTGGAGTTGCATCATTAGAGATAAAGAAAATTAGCTTATAGCAAACGTGGCGATGAACAACCCAATCAAGCATGTGAAGGTTACGTAGAAGGAAATCAACATAGAAATGCATTCCCTATAATAAATTCATGGAAAGCTTCACAACTATTGGAGCTGGTACATCTATATATTTGTGGGCCTATGCAAACCAACTTATTTGCCAACAACAAATATTTTTAACTTTCATAGATGACTTTAGCTAGAAGACATATGTATACTTCCTAAAATAAGAGTTAGAAACATTTCACAAATCCAAGGAGTTTAAGGTTTTGGTTGAAAAGCAAAGTTGGCTACTATGTGAATATTCTTAGAACAGATGAAGGAGGTGAGTAAATCTCAAATGAATTCCATAATTTTTGCTAGGCAAATGAAATTAGAAGAAATTTCACATCTAGATACACATCACAACATAATGGTATAACAAAAAGGAAGAATAGGAGAATAATGGAGATGGTAAGGAGCATGTTGAAGGCAAAAGCATTGCCAAATGAGTTTTGGGTAGAGGTTGTGTTATGTGTAGTTTATTTGCTATATAGGTGTCCCACAAAGATTATGAAGGATGTGATTGCATAGGAAGAATAGAGAAACAAGAAACAAAGTGCTGCTCACTTACAAGTCTTTGTTTGCATAGCATATGCATATATTATAGAAGAGAAGAGAAGAAAACTAGATGATAGGGTAGAGAAATGCATCGTAATTGGGTATAGTGAAGAGCCAAAGGCATATAAATTATATAACCATGTTACAAAGAAGTTGATCATAAGCAAAGATGTGAAGTTCATGGAAGATGAAGCTTGGAATTGGAATTCCAAGACTAGTCAACAAATGATAACACATATTATGTCAAAAGACTTGAATGGAGAAAGCATGTATCAACCTACAGTTTCAAATCAAGAATACCAGTGGAGGTTGTAACCCATCCTCATCATCAAACTCATCATAAATTGCAAGAATGATATCCAATATAAGAATACCAAAAAAGGCAATAAGATTACAAGAAATATATGGAGTAATAAGAAATAAAAAAGAAGATAGAGAGCATTCAAAATTTGCTTTTTTTTTTTTTTGATTGTGATCCTATTTCATTTTAATAAGAAATTAAAGGCAAAAAATTTATGAATTCCATGAATGATGAAATATAATCCATTGAGAAGAATCAAACTTGGGAGTTAATGGATATTCCAGCAAGCAAGACATCCATTAGAGTAAAATGGGTATACAAAACCAAGTTTAATACCTAAATTGGTTCAAGGGTGATTTCATAAAGGTATAAACATAAGTTGAACATTGATTACCATGAAGTTTATGCACATGTATAAAGAATTAATATAGTCAAAATAATTCTAGCATTAGAATCTCAAAAAGGGTGGAAATTTTATCAAATGGACATCAAGTCTACCTTCCAAAATGAAGTATTGGAAGAAGAGTTCTAGATAGACCAATTAACTAGTTATAAGGTGGAAGGATAAAAAGGTAAAGTGTATTAGTTAAAAAAAGCTTTGCATAGTCTAAAAAAAGCACTCAAGGTTTGGTACAATCACATTGACATATATTTTCAAGATAATGACTTCATAAAGTATCCATATGAGCACACTCTATACATTAACACCAATTCACAAGGAGAAATGATAATAGTCTGCTTGTATGTAAATAATCTTATTTATACAAGCAACAATAAATGTTTTTTGATAAGTTTAGAGGTGCAATGAAAAGTGAATGTGAAATGATAGACTTGGGATTAATAAAATATATTATTGGAATTGAAGTTACCTAATCAACAGATGGTATCTTCATTCCACAAGGTAAGTGCACAAGGGATGTCTTGAAGAAGTTTAGAATGGAGAATAGTAAACTAGCTAACACACTAGTTGCAATAGGTATTTGTTAGAGGTTACTGAGTCCACCACAAAGGATTTATCTTTGTTGCTTCATGATAGGGTAATTTTTGGTAAATTTAATGGGTATTGGCTAGGGGATTTAGCCTTGTGAAAATGAATTGATAAGATATGAAAGTCTTCAAAATTGATTCTATCCTTTATTCCCACAGGTGTTTTTCTAGCTATTTTTTGTTCCAAGAAAGATAGAGATAGAATACTAAAATATGTTCCTTTATTTATGGTAAGAACATGACTCTTACTTACCCAATGGTATGCAGGATTTTCACCTAAAAATATAAATCTATCCCTAGTATTAGTTTGGGTTAGGATGCATGGGTTGTTCATTGAATTTTTGGAAATAGATACCTTCAAGGCAATAGGAAAAACTCTAGGAGAATTCCTTGAGATTTAGATGCTATAAAATATGGATTCTTGGCTATTTATGCTAGAATTTTGGTCATGATTGATATAAGTAAAGCTTTACCAGAATTAATCATTCTTAAGTATGAAGATAAAATGTGGATCCAAACCATAGATTATAAAAGTATATAACTTAGATGTAGAATATGTCATGAGGTAGGGCATATTGACAGGTCATACCCTAAGAAGAGCTAAACAAAATCATATGTAGAAAATCGCATGAGAAAATTACAAATGGATATGGATGAAGATGGTTTTCAACTTTCAAAAAATAGATCTACAAAAATGAAAGCAAATAAATAGTGGAGACTAGTAAGAAAGGATATTGGAAGAAATACCAACTCTTTTGAGGCTTTAGCGTATGAATAAAAAGTAGATAAAAGCTTAGAGGACATAATACAATAGGTTCAACATACTAACAAGGAACTGTCTATTCAATATATTCTTGATTTAGGGTCAAAACTTCTTGATGAACCTAAGGAATGTATCTCATTATATTTTGAAGGCTTTATTGAAGTACCATGCACCATTTAGGAGAAAAATTGGTAAAGAAAATGTAAATTTATATGTTAATACCTCTACTATTAATAAGGAAATACCAAAAAATGAGCATGACAAGTCAAAAGCTTTTGTAGTAGAGCCAGGAGAGGATAAATTTGATGAAAAACAAAGTTGTGAAAGAAATATTGAGGAATAGAATAATAAGACCTACTCCTAATACATGCAAGGTAAAAAGAGGAACACAAACTAAGTTTGTTGAACTTATTGTAATCCCCTCACATTATCAAGCGAGATCCAAGGAAGCAAGAGCAAAAATAGAGAAAGGAACACAAAATAAGTTAGTTGAACTTATCTTTACCAAATAATAAAATAATATTTGTAATTTGCAGGTGGGACTAATAGCCCCTAATAATACATGATTATCATCTCATGAAATATAAGGGGTGATAATTCCCCCTCAAATTAGAGGTGTATTAGGGACCTCTGTTTAAGTAATAAGCTTGATATTCTTTGTATCTAGGAAACTAAAATGACAAAAGAAAAAGTTTCAAAAACTATGAAAGTAGTATGGGCGAGATGTGAATGGGATGCTATGGATTTTGAAGGAGCGACAGGGGGAATTCTAACTTGTTGGAATCCTACTAGAACCTCCTATGTAACCATTCATAAAACTAGGCATTGGATAGACTCTTTAGTCATATGCTACTTTATAGATATTAGTTTCATCCTTATCAATGTTTATGGACCTACAACTCAGTCAGGTAGATTAGAAGTTTGGAGTGGGATTGAAGCCTTTATGAGAAGTAAATACCAAGAAACTTGATTCATGATCATAGGAGATTTTAATCCCATAACCAATTTTGATGAATATTTAGGAGAATTTAGAAGTTAAGCCAAAGTATGAGATATTTCTCAGCTTTTATTTAAAATAATAATCTATGGGAGGTTGACTTTGAAGAGGACAACTATACATGTACCAACAATAGAAGATTCTAGAACCTAATAGCAAAACAATTAGATATATGCATACTCTTAGATCATTGCCTAGATGAAGGTATTTGTGCTAAAATTAATACCTTAACAAGGATTGGTTTAGATCACTAGCCAATAAGAATTAAAATTGTGGTAAGTGAATTAAAAAAGATCATATTTTAAATATGAGCAGATATGGGAAGACCGTCCTCAATTTGATATGATAACACAAACATGGAATTATTTAGGAAACGGTGGATTGTATGCACTTCCAATAAAAATTAAATCAATTACATCTAAATTAAAAAAATGGAACAAGAATACCTTTGGAAATATTTTTGAGAAGAAAGAAGAATTAAAAGATAAAATTCTAAAATTTCAAAAAGGTGATCATAATAATCCAAGCTTAAAGGAAAGAGAGTTACTTAGTGAATATCATAATATTTTGAGTAAGGAAGAGAAATTTGGGAGATTAAAATCAAGACAAACTTGGTCAAAAAGATAAAAATTACAATGTTTTTCATAGGATGGCTATAGTATAGAGTTCAACATCTAGAATTAGTAGAAGGGGTTTGGATTGAGTACTAGAGTAAAACTAGAAAAGAGGCAAGGCTTTTTTTTATCAAAATATTCTAGGACTATATGAGTTTGAAGTTCTTAATGATAAACTTCTACAAGATGTACCTTTAGTTATAATGAATGAAGACAATAGAAAACTAATGGAGCCTAGTACTATGGAAAAAGTTTATTTAGCTATTTTCTATTTTAATAAGGATAAATCTCCAGGTTTGGATGGTCTCTTTGCAATATTTTACCAACATAATTGGGATATAGTGAAGGATTATTTATTGGTGGTAGTGAAATAGTCTAGGGTAAAACAATACATACCTTATAAAATAAATGCAACATATCTTACACTAATTCCAGAAAAATAAGGATGCTGAATTGTTTGATTCATTTAGACCCATAAGCATATGTAATATGGCATACAAGATTATCTCCAAAGTTATGGTGAATCGATTAAGGTCATTTTTAGAAAAAAATTATTTCAAAATAGCAAGGAGGATTTGTGAAGGGAGACAAATTATAGATAGGATCATAGTAGCTCATGAAGTTATACATTCAATAAATTCAAGAAAAGAGAAAGCAATGATCTTAAAACTTGATATGAGTAAATACTATGATAGGGTTAAATGGGATTTTATTTGTGCAATACTAGAAAAGTTTGTATTTGGGAGTTATATGGATTAAAGCTTGTATGTCTATAGTTTCATATTCAATGTTGGTCAATGGATTAGTAACAAAATCATTTAAAGTCAAGATATGTCTTAAATAGGGAGATCCTATATAACCATATTTGTTCATTATTATTGCCAATGTTTTGGGTAGGAACTTCAAGAAGGCTAATGAATATGGGATTATAAGTGGACTTAAGACTAGTAACAACATTGATAACATCATTGATCAACAATTTGTAGATGATACAACCCTTTTTTGGAGAGTAAGGATAAACGCAGCTAGAGCTTTGAAAAATTATTAGAGGAATATCAAGCTAAAATTTGAAAAACTTATTAGAGGAATATCAAGCCAAAAAGTTAATAGGACAAAAACCAAAATTTACTTTCTAAAGACTAGCTAAAATGAATGCAAGGATTTGTAGGTTACTTTAAATATAGGGATGCCCTTATTTGAGGGAAGAATGAGAATATAATTATAGAATATAATTATAAGTAAAGTTTAGAATAAACTACCAGCATGGAAAGGTAAATGGTTATCATTAGTATGAAAAGTGTAGCAAATTAAATCAATTTTATAGGTCATTCCAACTTATTATATGTCATTGTATACTATGAAAAATCAACAAAAAAAAGTTCAATCTATATTATGCAATAATTTTTGTGGTCAAGATTACATGATAAAAGGAAATTTCCATTGCTAAAATGGAACAACGTGTGTGATGATAAAACTAGGGGAGGTCTCAGTTTAATAATTATTACGAATGTAAACGTAGCTCTTAAGAGAAAATTAATCTAGAGATTGTAAAAAGAGAGTCAAAGGCAATGGGCAAGAATTCGTCTAAGTATGTTGAGCCCAATGACCAAGATTAATTTTTACTACATTCTCTCTACCAAATAGTTTTACACTTTGGAACGGTTTTAGAAAATCAATTAATCTAGTGATTAAAGGTTTAATATGGGTAGTGGGAACTAGAGAAAAAAAAAATATTTGGATGGATACTTGGTGTGATAAAAAACCACTCAATCTAGATCCAATTTTGAAACCTTAGATGAGATTACTTCAAGATAAATATTGTGATAAGGTTTAAAATATTTTGTATAGGGATTATGAAGGAATATACAAATGGAAAAATATTCTTTTACAAGTATAAAAGACATTGATGCTAAGAGGCACTTGAGTAGAAAGATAAAAACAATGATTATTCCTTGGGGATACAAGGATAAATTGATTTGGGAGTTGAATAGCTCAAGAGAATACACAACAAAAAGTGGATATAATGTAATACACCAACAAAATAGGAATATCATAAGAATATGAAAAGATATTTGGGACAATGCAAGCACTCCTAAAGTCAAAATGTTTGTTTGGCTAGTAGATCATAGAAGAATTTTATCCTAGGATAACCTAATGAAAAGGGGTTTTCATGGCCCCTCACAATGTGTTCTTTATAAAAAGGAGGAGAAGAGTATAGACCATCTCTTGGGACATTGCTCAATAGTCTGGAAACTATGTCAATAAATTCTTAGTATATTTGGTAAATGCGTGGTGATGAATGGCAAAATTTAAGAATGGTTAAAGCAACAACAACGCACTTTTAAAAGTGAGGCTTTACATACAATTTGGGATATATCAAAAGATACAATACTTTGGATTGTATGGCTAAGAAGGAATTAAAGAATATTTAAAAGAAAGAAAATTTATTTAGAGGTAATGAAAAGGAATAGCCATAGAGGAACCTAATACAACCCTATCAATTCATCCAATCCCTAATTTGTAAGCAGAGAGCCTTTATAGATGGATTTATGTTATCAAATGGAATAATGATGTGTACATAAGAAGTAAAAAGAAGACAAAGAATATAAGCTGGAAACCACCAGATTTGGAGTTGATCAAATTGAATTTTGATGGAACATCTAAAGGAAATATAGGCCAACAAAATGAGGATGAATTATTAGAAATAATAGAGATATTTTGTCTCTTTACACTTTCAATAGTGGATTTAAGATAAGTAATGAAGTTGAAGCTTGGGTGGCTTTAAGAGGGTAAAAAATATGTAAACAAATGAAATGGAGCAAAGTATGGATGGAAGATTATTCACTCATAGTAATAAATGCAACTTCGAGGAAAGCAAAGACTCCATGGAACATACAAGAGATAATTATGGAAATTCAATATCTTGATATAGAGTTTGAAGAAATTAGGTTTACACATATGTTAAGGAAAAGAATCAAATGTACACATAAGATAGCCAATACAAGGATTTTAAATGAGGATCATGAAGTTAAATTCTCTTTTCCATGGTTAGAGGAAGTAGTAATTTTAGCTGAGGCTAACAAGATAATGTTGACTGCCTGAATCAAATAATGAGTAAGATTTACTTTAATATTTTTCATTAGTACTATCCGTTTTATTTTATAACATTAAAATGTTTTCATATAAATTATTTATTATAATTTTTGTGGTTGCACTTGTGCTTCGGAAGGAAGGTATCAATTCAGATTTGGTAAAGCGGGACTACGATAGTGCAATGTTTTGAAAATATTACTCTACTAAAATGCAATGCATAGATAGTAGAGGTGAAGTTTTGGTATTATGAAGGTTGCTATAAAAAAATCTCAAGAACAATGCTAAATTATGAAATATTTGTATTTACACAAAATTTAAAATAATTCAGAAAATAAAAATAAAAATTCAAACATTCTATATAATATAACATTCTATATATCATGATGTAGGTTTCTATCAAGTGGCATTAGCTCAACTGGTTAGATTCCTCAAATTTTAAGGAGGAGACCAAGGTTCAAATTTTGCCAAGGGATACATGGATAATATCCAGGCTTTGTTGTAATACCACCATATGGTGATGATGTAGTCGAACCCGTTTCAATGCTATAACTAATTGAAAAAAATATAAGATTTCTAGCTATAGCATCTCATTTGAGATGAAAAGTGAATTTATTTGTAAAATCTCAATCAAAGATAAAAACCCAAATACAATTTCTTATTTTTAATATAAAATAATTTACTTATAATTAAAATTTTATTAACAAAACAAAAAAAAGAAAAATCTACTAGCCTACCCACGAAATAATATTTATTAAAAAAAAAAAAATAGGCTATTTAATCTAACTCTCGAAGATAGCTTTTCTCTGCAAATCATCCTCACATGAATAAGTCATTCTTATACTTGAAATTACTCTTTTAATTTAATTTAATTTTTTTTAAATAAAAAGTTTGTTTGTGTTTATGTTTTTTTTTATTAAGGTTAGTGTGATTTTTTTTTTTATAATTGATGGGTTGGGTATTTTCACTATAAAGGTGAGAGCTGAGAGACCAAATACATAACCATATACATTTACCTCCGTCTCAATTTAAACCTTGAACCTTCCAAAAAGAATCACAATTTACTACTTTATTAACCGATATACTAAAATTTAGTATTAGTATAGTGGGCGTTCATGTTTATGTTAACAGCAATTATGAGAATAGGTGCTCCCGAATTTTAGGAAAAATCACAACTATAAGCTTTTAAAGACGACGAAATTGTTAACTAATCATGTTTGGCTTTTCTTCGCTGAGATAGAGAAATTCCGAGTCATTTACATCTCATTAGAATTGCTTTTCAAACTATGAGTCATCTACACCCAATAAATAGACAATAAAGGAAGCCTACACATAAGATTTAGAAGGTAAACCTGAGGTGGCGGTGAAACATAGCATAAGATTTTCCCGGTCATAAGTGGGGCACCTCACCCTGGCTTGTTATGAACAGATTTTCTTCCTCTATTAAGAAATCACAGCGTCCTGAACTCCACTGTTTTTTGTGCTTTGAGAGTCCAGAAATGCAAGGCTTGGTTGTGAAAAGCTCCTCGGAGAAAATTAGAACCAACTATTCCATAATTTGGAAAATCAAATAGGACTTGTGGAAAAGGAAGAGTAGAATTCCTTTGGCAAAATCAAATAGAAGGACTTGTGGAACGACATTGGAATCAAATGTGGGCTGATTGCAGGCGTGGGTATTCAGGTACGTTGGAAAGATACGTATGTCAAAGGCTATATGCATACCCATGATCAGTATTTCTTTTATGATTGTTCCTTGAAGGTTATTATAGTGCTATGTTTCTGGGATATAATAAATTCATAATAAACAAATGCTTATCTATAAGTTGTCCTAATTCTGTTATCCAGCAGGCTTCAAAAAAAAATATTCGTTGAGAAATTATGGTGGAGTAATATTCCTGGTGGAGTCTTTTTCGTAAAGACGTTAAGAATTAGAGTTCCGGAAATATTCCACAATGTCTTTGTTGGTTTGTATATACATGCATGATGACTATAGAATTTAAAATAAAGCTAAAATTTCTTCCATTCCGGTGGCATCCAACTTGTGATCTGTGCGGGCTGTCCATGCTAGGTTAAATTATGCCGAAATTGTTGACATCGTTCCCGAAGAGGGAAATTTATGACATGATATATTTAATTTATTGATGCGGCATAACAGAGATTAGAGATTGGCCTCGAGAGCCCCACCACACAAGTGTATCCACTGCTTAACTTTAAGAGGATGGTGTTGAACGGCGGTGGAGGGTGTACCACTATTAATGGACTCACCTTTGTTTCTCTCATCTTTAGTTAAACTTAAAGTTGGATTATTACTGGGAAACTAATTTGCATACGTTGTTTTTTTTTTTTTTTTTATAAGGTAGTATGCATTAAAATGTGTTTTTGAAAGGAATTTCAAAATTTTATTACAAAAATAGTATTATAGGATGTTGTGAAGAGGAACAACATGAACCAGCTAGGCATCCAACTTGCAATCAAAAAATCAAAATGGAAACACAAACCCAACAAGACCAATAACAACAAAATTCCCCAAACCATAGCCTTGGGGTCGTCCTAAGCAACATCCTCGAACACATCCCTGGTAGCTTCTCCTAAGCCACATCCTTGCTACCATCCTTCGCCGCTTCCTTCGCCTCTTCCTTCACCTCTTCCTTGATGTTAACTTTAGAATAAAAAACCTTAGGTTCATCAATAGTCACAACAGAGAATTCTTTGTGGAAAAAGAGCATGTTTAGTGCATTGCACATATCCTTGAGAGTGGACGACAATTCCTCAAATTGGAAAATAGTCATGGAAATTGTTTTGATTATTAGTTTCTATAGTAGTTGAGAGGTAGGGTCATCACTGTCATCATCGGATACCACCTTTTGGATTTTCTGTTGACTCTGGATAAAATTTCTCCTAAGGCAAGCAGAGGATCTGGTAGTGCTTACAAGAAGTATGTCATAAATAATCCTTTTGGGAGCATTGTGAATTCTACCATTCCTTTAATATTTCATTGCCTTATGGTTCAACATGTTAATTATTTTAGATTTGGTTTATGGCCTATGAACTTTCCTATAAGGCTCTTATTCAATTTTTGATGTGCTCTATCTAGTATATTGTTTGGAATATTCACTTTTATTCCTTCTACACTAGTTTTTGAGTGGATTATAGTATGTTTACCTTTGTTTTGTTGTCCTTTCTATTCACTTTTGCCAATCCATGCTCAGCTATGAATATTATTGTTAATTATTGGATTCAATATCCAACTAGTTCTTTTGCTTCTCTTTACCAAACCTAATTATTCTCGACCCACACACCCATTTTGATAAAATCCTAACTCTTGAACTCCTATATTTTCCTCATTTTTTCATGCTTACATTTCTCATTACTCCATATTTATTGTATCTTCTCTCTTATGATATCTACTCCCTTAGCTCATTTCTAATCTTGATCCCTTCATTGTTACCTAGATTTAAATTTCTATTTGAGCTCAACTCCTTACTCGCCATAACCTATCTTCAAAATTTCTTGTTCCCTCATGTTCCTTTTCTTTTCTCTTTATCTTCCTTTTTATTTTAACTTCCTTTTCTTTCTTTCTCCTACTCTTATTTTTTCTTTAAAATAAAAACAAATCATAACTACACTGAAGACTAGAGAGTGGTTCCCATCTTCACCTTGCAATAGTCGACATCAACATAGACAAAAAATGCTAAGGCATGGTTTATTGGGTCACAACACCATTGATTAATGACAAAAAATAGTAACTACTAGGTTTAAAAAATGTACTATTGGTAGTGGATTTCGAGGGCATCTTCTAGTGCTATGTCCGTTGCCCTTCTTCAATCATTGTCATCAAAAATTACAAGAAACTATGGCAAGGGAAGAAACTTAAACCAAATTTGAATCCAAATCCTTTGACATCTATAACTAAAAAATCCCTAAAATCAAACCCTTGACCTATGGTTTAGAATTTTGGCAAGAATCCCGTTATGTCTCAAGAAAATAAAATCTCTTTTTATGCTACATTGTTCCATGCTTCATGTTGAATTTTCTTCAATCCCTTCTTATCATTCCACACCGGTGTTTTTTAAACAAAAAAACTAAATAAATACTTTTGTTGTCTCTAGAAAATATTTTTGCTACCTCTTGTCCTTCTCCAACCGCCATAACTAGAAATCTCAAAAAAATCTAGCAAAGGGAAAAATTAAATCCAAAGCCAAATCTAATTCCTTTGACACTTCCACCTCAACAAAACCTAAAATCAAACCCCTAACCTAGGGCTCAAATATAGAAATAATCCTACTATATCTCTAAAAATATGTATTTTTTTGCTACTTTGTTCCAAACTTCATGCTTTTTTCTCTTCAATCCCTTCGCATCATGCAACACTAGGTTTCTCCAAAATATAAAACTCAATAAATATTTTTGCTATGTATCTAACATCATTGGTTAATAAAAAAATAGCAATTCATGGGTTTAAAAAATGTACTATTGAAAATGGGTTTTGAGGGCATCTTTTGATGATGTGCCCCTTACCCTTCTTTGATCAAAATCACAAGAACCTCTAGGAAAGACAAAAATTCAATCTGAAACAAAATCCGAATCCTTTGGCATGTCCACCTCAAAGAATCCTAAAATTAAATACCTAACCTATGGCTCAAAATTTAAGCAATAATCCTTCCATATTTAGAAAATAAAATCCCATCTTCTACTACTTTATTTCAAGGTTCATGCTGATTTTTCTTCAATCCCTTTGTATCATACCACACTAGTGTTTTCCAAAAAATAAAACTAAACATTTATTTTTGTTTTATTTGGAAGATATTTTTACTATGCTCCTTGCCCTTCTTTGATTGTCATCAACAAAAGTCACAAGAAGCTCTAACAAAGGAAAAAAAAAACCCAAGTTGAATCCAAGTTCTTTTACACCTCTACCTTTAAAAACCTCAAAATTGAACCCCTAACCTATGGCTTTGAATTATGGAAAGAATCTTGTTATTTATTTAAAAAAAAATAGACCTTTTTTTGCTACTTTATTCCAAACTTCATGTTGCTTTTCCTTCAATCCATTTGTATAAGTCAAACTAGGGTATTCCAAAATATAAAACTGAACAAATACTTTTGTTGTCTTCAATTTTTTTTTATTGTTGTGTTGATGTAGGAGCAAAAATATTATTTTTTGCATTACAAACTAGCGCTTAAATAAGCATGAATGAAAAAAGAGTATCTTTCTCCTTGCAATGGAGACAATATTTGGAAGATATTCAATACAACAAATTTCTAACTAAATATAGCTATTACCTATATGTTAACTGAAGTATATGCTTTGGTACCCAAACAAACTAAGCCAAAAAACTAAAAAATAAAATCTAGAAGCTATCTAGAAGCTCACATGAGGTTAGAAGTGTTGAGGAATATTATATTATTTGGTACATGCTAATGTACCCCCATGGTACCTTCATGGTACAAATGTAAATATGTAATAGATTAGAGTTGAGTATATAGTTTATGTATGATTTATATTTCCCTTTCATGTAAGTATCAATGTGTAGGAAATGCACAAGTGTCATGTAAGAGTGCAATGTGTAGAAAATACACAAGTGTCATGTAAGTTAGAGTGCAAGTGTGTATTGAGAGAATGTGCACAAGTGTCATGTATGTGAGTGTGCAAATATGTAAAGTGAGGATATGCACAAGTATCTTAGATTAGAAGTGCATGTAGTAGCGTGAAAGTGTCATAGAGTCAAGTATACATGTAAGAAGAAAATGAAGAGTCTAGTATGCAAGTAGCAAGGTGATAAGCCAAAGGTCATGGGACTTGTCAAGATGATAAGTAGCAAGTGTCGCTATATTATGGAGATAATGCTCCATTAAAAGGCATCCAATCAATCAATTATCTAATTGTAAAAAACAAGATATATAAAAGTGAATAAATCTTGTATATAGATTTTGAGAAATCAATATTGTAAGTTTTCTTCATGCATGTACATGAATTATTTTAGCCATTTACATTCATATTTGATATTATAAGTGAATGTTATTTTAATTACTATATTGACCTTGATATACTTATTAGATTGCTCATATATAATTTTACTCTTCATTATTGATATTTTGATCTTTAATATTACAACTTATTTATATTGGGATCTATGATATATTGTGGTAGTAAGGCTTAAAATCCAACAATGGTATCAAAGCTACCACTTAACTCTATCCATTTTTTATAGAGTTATTTTATTAGCCACCATTTAAACTCTATCCATTCTTGATAGAGTTATATTAGATTCTATCCACTTTGAAGGCAATGAAGACTTAGAATTTATTTTCTAAAGACATGATTTAATAGAGATTTAGGGATAAGGTAAAAGTCACCCTAATTTAGATGTTATGGTCTTTCCACTTGGCTGAAAAATCTAGTGAAGACTAGGAATTAGCTAAGTTTGATTAAGAGCTTTAGAAGAAAGCTAAATGTTTAAGGACATTCAAAATCACTCTGATAATATTTTGGCTTCTTTAAAGAAGAGGAGAATCACTGTTAAAGATTGATTGAAAAATAACTCAAGAGAATTTTGGTCATTTGGGTACATTCATAGTCATCCTGACATTGATATTGGATTCTTTAGAAAAGAGGAGAATCATATTTTCTTCTTAGGTGTGACCTAAGACATTGAAGATAGATTTCAAAATTTAGGATAATATAGAGAAGCATTCAAGTTTCCTAAGTATAGATATAAAGAAGAAACAATATACAAAGCAATACACAGAGATAGGAGTTTTGGTTATTTAGAAAACTAGAAACATTAGGCTAATTGAAGCAATATAAGTCTTGGTCTTGACTTATTTGGATTTTTGAAAACAAGTCTTATTCTATAACAAGCAAAAAATAACACTATCAGAGTGTTTTCTAGAGTCATAGAGAAGACTACAAGCAAGGAGTATTAAGGCACATAAAGTATCGATTTGGTGGAGCTATCATCCACATAGAGGCCCAAGAGGTCAACATAGAAGAAGAGGCCTAAGAGGTCAATATAGAAGAAGAGGCTTGAGAGGGTAGTATAGAAGAAAAGACCAACAAAGTAGCCAACATACCATAAGAAACATTAGAGGTCAACACAACATAAGAAAATTGAGAGGCTAGCATAGCTTAAGAAGTTTGAGAGGTTAGTAAAACATAATAATCCTGAAAGGCCAACATAGAAGACTAAGCTCAAGCGACCAACATAAGATCAAGAGATCAAAGTGCTACTAGAGCACTATAGAAAGCACTATATGAACTACTAAAACACTAAAATTTGAGTAGAGACTACAGTGCTACTGAAGCATTATCATTCAAGGGAATAGAAGCACATATTGTACTACTGAAGTTCTATCAACCAAGCTATAAGTGATAAAAGCACTATCAGAGTGCTACCGACATAAGGAGGTCATCTGAGCACCATTCTGCACTAGCATTGAAGTGTTAAAAACACTTGCACCTAAGACGTATACATCAAACACTTCATTTGAGATAGAGGCACCTAGAACTAGAGTGTTTGTTAGCTTTTGATGATATATATCAAAGGAAATGCAACCACAAGATGTAAAATGAGTAAGCAATGATAACTATATGATAATGGCAATCTAATATATTGGAAAATTATAGGAGAAAATTTTACAATAACTCAAAAACATGTCATTAATGAAAGCTCATGAAAATAGTACAATGTAATATAATGGAGGACATGAACACTCCATAAATACATAAAGGAACTACATTGTACTCACTCTAACTACCAATGCAACTATTCACTATTGTATCTTCTATCACCCTCTTTATCTCTTCTACCTCAAAGGCATATATAGGGAGATAAGTCCCTTGGCATTTCATCTACCCTATGACTCATATACATGTGGACTACATGCACATTTACATCATTGCACATTCTAACACTTGTGTATTTATTACATTGCATGAAGTAACTACTCAAACCTTACTCTAAGGTAAAGTCCTACTCTAGTTATGTACCCAAGGTGGTACATTAGCATGTACCAAATAATGTAATGTACTCCAACACTCTCATGTATTACATTATTTGGATGGGTCTTCATATTTCAAGTATTCTTTAGTTTGAACAGGTCCTTCTTTTGCTTTAGTCTTCATTTTGTCTTTCCATGTCTTCTTCATTCACTGTTCTTCGGTATTTAAAGTGTTTGGTAGAATCATTGACCTTGAATTCTTCTAGGTATCCTTGATGAACGAAGGATCTTATAATCTTGCAAGTCATAAGTGGATCAAAATTGCTTTCTTTTATTTCCTTTGGTCTTTTGAATGACCTATCTCCTTGCTTAAAAGATTCAAACTTGAATTCATTGTTAGTGGATGCTTTTGAAATAAGAACTTGAAAGAAACAATATAATTTGAATATCAATTTCTTTTCAAATATTTTATAGTACTTGTATTTATAGTAACAGAAGAAAGATGAATGAAATTTTCCTCCACACTATTTGCATGGATGAAAACTCTAGTAGTTTGCTTTCTCATGACAAAATTTGTTGTAATAAGTGCATGATGAAGATACTTTGACTCCTTTGTTACTTGTTTTAGGTGAATCAAGTTCATCCATTTGCTTGATGAAATAGTCAAACCATCTATGTACGATCGAAGCTATTCCATATTTACTTCTTTTGTAAACTTGTATGACCTCTTTCTGATCAATATTCTTTTCTATCTTTTGGTTTTTGATAAAATAGTTGTCATCAATTCTTTTCATAATATCTACAGAATTTACTTTTGGCAAACTATTAGTTTGTGAATTCTTAGAAATATTTCTAAACCATATTGGTTCTTCTCTTCTAATTGCATTTTCCTTATTTTCATTTCTAGAATCAAGCATGTCTTTAAACCATTTTGATTCCTTGAAACTTGTATACTTAATAAGCTTTTCCATGGTTCTTTTGAAGTTGTCTTTCTTTTAAAGAAGGAACATTTTTGATAGGATTTTAAATTTCTAAATCTTTTAGGTTGACTAACTTATGACTCCCTAGTTTAGAGTATGTGATCAAGCTTGATAAAACCTTATTAAATCTTAGGTTTTGTAGAATCCCTTATATCTCCCAAGGATTAAAGTATGCTACGGTCTTGATAAAGTGCTTAATTTAAATTTCCTTTTGAGTTGACTCTCTAATGTTTTGTTCGACTCCTATTTTTCTTTATTGATATTTGTACTTATAATTTGATGAAGTTCTCTATTTTTCAAGACTCTATGGTTGGATTCCTTTTGTCCCTTTAATTTGTATATGAGACAAGTATAAGCAATAATTTCAAACTTTTTAAAGCAATCAATGATTTTGCTTCTTTTAACCTTTATTTTCAATAGTTCAATTTTCTAAATTTGAATGATCTAAAGTTTGATGTAACACTCCTTATATCTCCCTAGTTTGGAATTTTAGAAGATGATAATATTTGCAAAAGAATAATGCTTTAATTTTTCCAAGGTAGAAAACCTCATATCTCCTATTTCAATTATTTGCAAATATTATGATATTTATATTTTAACTAATGAACTTTTTAAAATATCAATTAAGGATATAAACTCCTTGTTTTGATTTGCTTTCTAATTCACTAAGGTTGTAATTTCTCCAATGCAATATAAGCTTAACCTTAGATATAATACACCTTATATCTCCTTTTACACTTTAATGAAAACAAATATTAAAATCAATGTAAATATACCTTTCTAATGCTGCATGTTGATTGGCTTAAATATTGTCTTCACTTTTCAAGCTTTGGAGCACTGCATTTCTTTTGTCTTCACAGCCATTCAATGCTCTACTTTGAATGACGCTCTCTTATGACGGTCTTTTACTCCCTTCAATGCACTTTGACCTCTGTGTACGTTGGATATGCATGCTCTTCCTGTGTGAGGCTATTAATACCTCTTGTCTTCCTTTGAAAGAACAAAGTACATTTTATGATTTAAATGAAATATTTAATGTTTTAAAACAAACCATGAGAATGTTTATATAATCTTATAAAAGTTAAAAGAGGAAAAAAAAAATGAATGATGAGAATGTTTTTTCCTTTTTCCTTTGTTAATTTTTTTAACCTTTTTTAATATAAACTATAATCACTATAAATAAAAATTTATTAAATTTTTATATTAAAAAATATATATAAAAAGTGTATAATATAAATTAAATGAAAAATTTAATGTTTTTGAAAAGAACCATCTTAATGTTTATATTATAAAAGTTTATTTAAAGAGGAAAAAAAGAATGATTAGATTTTTATTAGATATTTTTATTTTTCTTCATTTTGTTAATTTTTTTGTTTGCTTGTTTTTTGATTTATTAATTTTAATTATAAAGGGTTTAATTAAGTAGTATTAGTTTAATTAATATTATTTTAAATTAAGATTCAAATCTTATTAAAAGATATATTTATAATATTTAAATTTTGTTGTAATATTACATTATGATGATAAAATATAAGTGAAACTTCTTTCAATCTCATACAACTAATTAAAAAAAATTAAATTTAAAATTTAAAATATTAATTTTTAATTTTTATGGTTCATTAAAAATGAAAATTGGTAATATGGCGCAGGACTAAAGGTTAAGGTTACAATTATCAAACATTAATTTTTTAGTAGGCGAATTGGTTATATGGAGAAGGACTCTCGATTAATTTCGTTTAACTAGGCTTGGCAATTCATGAGAACTTCGGATCTTTTTATTGTAGGTAAGAAAGTCAATTTATGAGAACTTCGAATCTTTTTATTGTAGGTAAGAAAGTCAACGCCAGAATTTTAGATAGGATTAAGTTAATAGGATTCAATTTTTTTATTATATAATAAGATTTAATTTTTTAAATTATAAAACAGTTTACTAACAAACAATTAATTTTTATCAACCTTTCCTTACAAAATCTAAATTTTTATAAAAAAACCAAAACTTTTTAACTGAAAACTATAATTTGTTATGTTTAACTTTCATAATTAAGTCACAGTGTTTAGTAATATGTCTTCCTATTAAAAGGCCTACATTAATAAAACCTGCATGCAAACCAGAGCAAGAAGGGAAAAATTAAAATTGATACAATTTAGATAATATATTTTAAAATAAAAATTTATAATATTTTATTTTAATAATTTAAATAAAATTGTAAATAAAATAAAAGTTATAATTTAACCAAATTTGTAATTGTAAACTTCATAGTTACTCAGATATTGTGATTGTAAACTTCATAGTTACTCAGATATTATCTCCTATTTGTTTCATATTCTAATTTGGTGACTTGGCTTTTTACATTAAGTATATAAATTTTGTCGTAAATATCTGCAATTGTGCCATTTCACACCTAACAAATAATCCAAATCAGAATTGTTTTTAACTAGGTTATAGGGCAGTAACCAAATCCTTAATTTTTTAAAAATTTAATTATTAACATATTTAAATTGTAAATTCATCATTTTTAAATTTAAAAATTATAATTTAAATAGTTATAATTATATAATTAAATTTTATTAAAAAGACATAAGACCAAAAATCTAAAATTTAAAGACATTAATAAACGTTCTAAAATTTAAACGACAGACCCTATCAATCCCTAACTCTTTTGATTTTATTTTTTACAAAAAGGTTCGTTTGTGTTCTATTATTCTGTAAAATCTATCAAAAACATCCTGTAAATATATTTTTTACTTTAATTTCTTTTCAAAGGAGACAAAGTCCTTTGTTTTTCCAAATTTATAGCAGACTACAAAACTTCTAACTTGTTTTATCATTATCGATAAACTACTCTTCAATGACTCCAACTACTTTATCATCGGATATACTGTATCCTAGAATTTTATCTACTACAAGTTTATGTGTTAGTGTTAACAGCTTGTATGAGAAGAGGTCCTCCCAAAATTTAGTAAAGTGTCTAGCAATCATACTAACAGCCTGTATGAGAAGAGGTCCTCCCAAAATTTAGTAAAGTGTTTAGCAATCATACTAACAGCCTGTATGAGAAGAGGTCCTCCAAAATTTAGGAAAGTGTTTACCAATCATGTTTAGCTTTTCTCCCCTGGCATAGAGAAATTCTGAGTCATTTTCATCTCTTCAGATAATAAGTCATCAACACCAAATAAAAATATCATAAATCTCATCTACACCAAATAAAAATATCATAAAGAAAGCTTAGAGATCAGATTTAGAAGGTTAGCCTGAGGTGGCGGTGAAACATAAGATAAGGTTTTGCCTGTTATAAATCATAGCACCTCACTCTGGCTTTGTATTAAGAAATCATAGCATCTTGAACTCCACTGCTTTTGTGCTTTGTGAGTACAGAAATGGAAGGCTTGGCTGTTAAAAGCTCCTCAGAGAAAATTAGAACCAACTATTCCATCATATGGGAAAACCCATTTGTGCTCAGATTAGCACTTAGTGCAGGAATTGGAGGTCTACTTTTTGGTTATGACACAGGTAACATGATGCATACATTCTAAATTCTTTTTGGGGATTGTTTTTTTTGGTAGTGATGGCAATCCCTTTTTAGAATTTTGAAGATGGTATATAATCTACTTATTACATTTGAAGCCTAATAGATGTATTGGGTCTAGAAGGTCATTAATGTTTGAGATTTTTTTTTTTTGATAAAGTTTAAATTTTTTGTATGCAGGAGTGATATCTGGAGCGCTGTTGTATATCAGGGATGACTTCAAATCTGTGGACAGGAACACAAATCTTCAGGAATCCATAGTGAGCATGGCGACTGGAGGAGCCATAGTTGGGGCGGCCATTGGAGGGTGGTTTAACGACCGCTATGGCAGGAGGATCTCCATTCTGACAGCCGACGTTGCTTTCTTCTTCGGAGCTGTGGTCATGGCGGCTGCCCCCTTTCCTGCACTGCTTATTGTGGGAAGAATCATGGTGGGGTTGGGCGTGGGCATGGCATCCATGGCGTCCCCACTTTATATCTCAGAAAGCTCGCCTGCCCAAGTGAGGGGCGCTCTTGTGACCCTCAATGGATTGCTTCTTACAGGGGGGCAATTCCTATCATATATTGTCAACTATGCTTTCACCAAGGTAATTTTATGCTGATAGTATCTCATCAACAACAGTTGATGATTTTCAAATATGTTGTATGTCTGATCTTATGTTAAGGTGTGGGTTGAGCTTCACCATGAGATTCCCAATTGTTTGTTTGCTTGCAAATATTCATGATGTTCAGTATTTAACTAGTACAAAAATCAAACATATATATATATATTTTTGTTCTGATTTGTATGGTTAGTTGTACTAAACATGGGACAGGTAAAATGATTTGGTAGATCACAAAAATTTTCAAAGGTGTAAACTGCAATAGCAGGCATATAAATATGGGGATTTTGCAGATTGGGTTCCTTAATCAATGTTTATGAGATACAGGTTCCAGGTACGTGGAGATGGATGCTTGGAGCAGCAAGCGTGCCTGCTCTTACACAATTCTTGTTGATGATCTTCATGCCTGAATCCCCGAGGTGGTTGTACAGAAAGGTACCCTACCTTTCTCAATCTCTCTTCTCTTTTTGTTTATTTTTTCCTTTAGAGGGAAAAAATCTTGTTCTCTGCTAAATCTGCATTTTTCAATGCTAAATAGATTTTATTGTTTTTTTTATTCATGGATTCTTTAATGTTCATCTTTCCAATTTCCTCTCAACGTATGTTTTATTTGACGACGCAGGAGAATTTAAGAAGAAAAAAAACTACAAAACTTGTTTTGATGTGGTAGATCCTGTATTAACTGGTTGTTAAGAGATTGAAGAACATATGCTTGGAGACATATTTTGTGCATGTGAATAATTCTAACGATTTTAATTCGGCATTGTCTCAGAATAGAGACAAGGAGGCAGATGCCATGTTGAGGAAAGTATTTTCGGCGGGTGAGGTAGAACACGAAATCAGGAGCATGAAAGAAGCCATTGAAATCGAAAAGGAAGAGAAGAAATCCTATGGCGAAATCAAATACAAGGACTTGTGGAACGACATTGGAATCAGACGTGGGCTGATTGCAGGCGTCGGTATTCAGGTACGTTGGATATATATACGTGTCAAAGGCTATATGCTTATCCATGATTATTATATAGTAGATTTTTGATTTAGTAGATTTAAGTCGAACTTAGTTGAGATGGAATCTCTCTAAAATTTTATTCATACTTAATCTTAATCCTAAAATTTTATTCATACTTAATCTTAATCCTAAAATTTTATAGGAAAGGATAGGCAGATTGGTAGCTATCCACACAAAAAACAAGTACTATTTTTTTTTAAAACTTTATCTTAAAATTTTATTAATACTTAATTCTAATTCTAAAATTTTATCAGGCAGATTGATAGCCGCCCACCAAAAAACAAATACTATTTTTTAAAAACTTTAGTTTAAAATTTTATCCATACTTAATCCTAATCCTAAAATTTTATAGGATAAGATAGGCAGATTGGTAGCTGTCCATTGTCTGTTGACTTCGTCTTTAGTCAACATGTTAAAAATTTATCCCAAACCATAAGCAGATTCGTAGCTGTAATTGCCCTATCCTATTAACTTTGTTTTTACCTAAAATACTCCAATTATATCGAAAAATAGGCAAATTAAAGGCTATCGACAAGTCAAATGCTTGTGGTAGATTGTCCTTCCTTAGGATTTAATCTTTACCATGCCTGCACAAGGATATTCTTTTATGGTTATAGTTAAAGAGATTATGATGGAATGCCGGCAAAAGATTTTTTTTATGGTTATGGATAAGAGATTATGGTGGAGTAATATTCCTCTTATGATTAAGAGATTATGGTGGAGTAATATTCCTTTTATAGTTAAGAGATTTTGGTGGAGCTTTTTTCGTAAAGACAGTAAGAATTAGAGGTCCGGAAATAGTCGACAATATCTTTGTTGGTCTCTTTATACATGCATGCATGATATCTATAGAAATTAAATCTAAAATCTATTCCATTCCAGTGGCATCCAACTGGTGATCTGTGCGGACTGTCCTAGATTATTTTGCCATGCTAGCTTAAACTATGCAAAAATTCTTGACATTATTTCTCAGAAGAGGGAAATTTATGACATGATATATTATCAATGCAAAATATTTATTTGGTATAGGTGGTCCAATGTTGTGTATGACAAAAACCAAATAGAAAAATTTGGTGGCAATACAACACCAATTTTATTCCGATGTATTACAGAATTTCTTAGTTTTTTTAATTGAAGGCAAGTCTGAAAAGATAGAGAATTTATGAAAAAACTTGATGTTTTGAACAGGTTTTCCAGCAGTTTGTAGGCATCAACACCGTGATGTATTACAGTCCCACCATCGTCCAATTCGCAGGATATGCTTCCAATTCAACATCCCTCCTACTCTCTCTGATCACATCAGGACTGAATGTGGTGGGCACAATACTCAGCATGTTCCTCATAGACAAAACCGGAAGGAAGAAGCTCCTAATCGGCAGTCTTGTGGGAATAATCTTCTCTCTTTCTCTCTTAGGAGGCATATTTCGTTACACCTCCCAACACTCTCCTCTTGTAAGCAGACAATTGACAACCCAACAATTTTCAAACATCACATGCCCAGCTTACAAATCTGCTACTGCTACATGGGATTGTGTAAAATGCCTCAAAGCCAGACCTGAATGCGGCTTCTGTTCTGCCCAATATAAGGTGAGTTCTATCTGCCTTGCTAGATTACATCAATTATCTTTTCAATAAAAAAACCTTTTACTCTGTGGAGATATCAATTTCTTATTTTTTTTTTTTTTTTTCTATATTTGTACTTTTCTCATTATTGAAATCCGAATAAATTTGATTGATGATACTAAGTTCCAATTTTTAATTTTTAATTTTTTTATTACAGCTTTTACCTGGGGTCTGTGTGGTTTCAAACTCTGCAACCAAGAAGATCTGTCACGAGCTTTCTAGAGAGTGGTTTGTGAGAGGGTGCCCAAGTAAGTATGGATGGTTGGCACTTATTGGGCTGGGTCTGTACATTATATCTTATGCCCCAGGGATAGGAACAATCCCATGGATTCTCAACTCTGAGATATATCCGCCTAAGTACAGTGGACTGTGTGGAGGAATTGCCGCCACTGCAAACTGGATAGGCAACCTCATAGTTGCTCAGACTTTCTTGACGTTGGTGAATTCAATCGGGACTTCCATGACATTCTTCCTTTTTGGGATTTTAGCCTTTTTGGGTCTCATTTTTGTGGTGATTGCTGTTCCTGAAACGAAAGGACTGACGTTTGAAGAGGTCAGAGTTATGATGACCAAGGAGAAGAAGACGGTAGGCGAGGATGCTGAAATAAAGAGAGGAACAGGTGCTTTTGAATAATTTTGGTTACCATGGATGAGAGGAATAATAGCACTGGGCAGTGGAGTTGGTTATGTTTTCGACTGTATCGTTATACAAGTCTTGACTGTTTTACTTGCATGCACGTTTGGGATTAAAAAAAACCGAGTTTTTTTTGTATCATTATCTCTGATTTCTCAATGTTAAGGTTGTTAATGTAAACACACCTTCTTCTTTTATTATTATTAATAAAAATAGGATTTTAAAAGTTTTTTTTAAAATAATTGTATTAATAAATTTTATATTATAATTTTTTTAAATTATCTATTACTTAAAGTTGGTTTTGCAAGGGTTTGTTTTCTTATACAATTTGATAAACTTAAAAAATTAAAAATAATTTATAAAATGTAATCTTTATTACTAATCTTAATAACAGATAATCATATGTCAATCATTATAAATTTTTATATCAAAATATTGCATGTTCAAAGATTTCAGATTTTCAATGCTTTTATTGTTTGCATATTCCATGATTAGAATTCCGTTCATGTTAATACCTATCTATCTATCTAATATTCCTTCAATTATTACTTTAGTCTTTTTTTTCCCAAGTTGACCAAATCTCGTGAAAGAGGATTTGGTGGGATCCGCCTACTATCCTCTTCTCTTAGTATTTCTCAATTTGTCAACCAATCAACTAATTTATTTTTTCTTTGTATGTATGATTTATTTTGACCTTCTCAATATTTCTATTGAGACAATTGATTATATTCAACAAGTCTCTTTCCACTACCAGCTTCTTGATTTTCATATCTTTTTCCAACTTGATTTCTTCATGTATTGCCCTAGATTTTGCTACATGACTGGTTAGTAGCTCTTGAAACCCATCATATGCTCTTATTATAACTCCTTTTGCACTCCTAATGACACATCCCTTCTGTTTTCCTTGGGTTTCCCTTTGATGCACCATCAAAATTCAATTTCATTTATGCTCTTTTGGTTTTTACCATCTTAATTTTTTTCTACTTATCTCTTATAGTAAATTTCTTTTCTATCTTATGCATGTCTACCATTTCCTTGCTATCTTTTCTTTTTCTTTATTCTCTCTACTACTTTCTATATTCATGACAAAGATATTGTCACTAATGCCATGATTAATGCCATGCATATTTCTCTATATTAATCTTCTTTCATGACTAAAACCTCTTCACCAAAAAAAGTGGAATGGTAACCCATATGGTATTTAGCTTATTACCTTTGAATGATATCTCCCATTGTTGGATCCAATCCAATATGTTGCCTGGCATCATCTAACAAATGCTTAATTCTTACACTATCCCAAGAAAAATTCCATTGAGTACTTGCATCATAGGAAGATGTGATTTACTGCTTCTCTTTTCTCACACAATGAACATTTGTTAATTATTTATAATTCTCTCTTTTTTAAGTTATCCATCATTAGTATTATGTTTTGGGTTGCCAACCACAAAAATATTTTCATTTTTTATATTATCCCTTAATTTGCAAAGGTAGTAGTCTGCTCCGAATCCTTTGAGTGTGCACCAGACCGACAATGACTGTATGAACCTCAAGCGATCAGTGGTCCCCATCTCACGTCGGGTCAACAAGAACGAGACAAATAGGTTTGTTGAAAGCAATCCTTGTGGTTTGAACCTTGCACTAGCTAGTTACTAAAAATAGTGGTTGTAACCAAATCTCCTATGTAATCCAAAAAAAATATTATCCCTTTATTTCATATTATTTTTCATGGGAATCCATATTCTAGTTCTTCCATCCATGCTTCATAGGCTGATCTGAAATTGAATTCATGCTCTTCACTATTCTCCCATATGATGTTATCTTCCTTCATTATATTACTCAGGAAGTAGGATCTTAGTTTGAGATTAAGCATCTTGTAAATTTATTCATTTTGAGAATTAGCCTCTAACTTCTTCCATATTATGCTTCTTTCTTTTCCCTCTATCAAATTTTGTATCCTATTTCAATACTTTATTTCTACTTCATCTCTAATTATTGTTATTCTATTATCCTTGACTAATGGGACATTCTCCATCCATGCATCCTACCGAATATGAACTTTATTTCATTTTCAATTTTCCATTTTATTCCTCTCCATAGGACCTCCTTGCCTCTTACTATATGATTCAAATTACTGATCCCTTGGAGGGATTTTCAAATTTTAGGATTATATCTTTCATTGTTGTCCATATATTTACTCTTTAACATATTCACCCACAATGCCTCACTCTCCTAAATTATTCTCCATCATATTTTTGCTACCATAATCTTTATACTTCTTAATTTTAGTCCTCCTTATAGTCTTGGCATATGTACCATTTCCCATGATGCTAATGGAATTCTATTTTTCTCCTTTGTTCATAGCTATAGGAATCTCTTATGAAATTTTTCCATTGAATTCACTATTTTATTTGGAGTGTTGAACACTAATAGCAAATACGTTGGAAAATATTGAAGAATTATCTTTAGTAATTGCACTTTCTTTCCTTGGATTAAGAGAGAACCTTTTGAATGTGCCATTTTATCTAAATTTTATCCACTAATGGATCCCACAGACTGCTATTTCCTATTCCTAAGAATAGTGGCATCCCAAAATATATGGTTGGAAGAGATTCCATGCTGGATTGTAATATTTTGGGTATCCTCTTTTGTTTATTTTTTGGTGTATTTATAAAATAAATCTCACTCTAGGTATATATATTGTTGTTATGCTTGTTGATATAATTCTAAGATTCTCTTCATTTCTTTTACTTCCTTCATAGTTACTACCCCTAGTAGAATTGTGTCATCCACAAATTGTTGATGGGTAATTGCCCCTATGGTCAAGCATGATCTTAGGCTTATAATCTCCTAAATTCAGAGTTATATTTATACATATATCCAATGCCTCTACCATTACAATGAATAAGTATGAAGATATAGGATCCCCTTGCATTAATCCTCTTTCACCTCTGAAATATTCAACTAGACTACCATTTATTATAATAGAGAATTTGGAGGAGGAAATACAATTTCTCAACAAAATCTCCACCTTCTATTGAATTCAATTTTAACCAAAAAATTTTCCATTAACTTTCATGATACTCTATCATATGCTTTGTTCTTGTCCAAATTTAATATCATTCATTCCTTACCACTTCATATTGTTTATCGTAGTACTTAATGGATTATGATTATTCCATATAGGATATGTTTTCCTTGGACAAATCCCTCTTGTTGTTCTAATATTATATTTGGAAGGTTTTTCTCCAACGTTGATGCTATCACATTTGTGATGATTTTATAGATGGAGTTGCACAAGCTAATTGGTCTATAATATTTAAAACTTTTTATTCATTTTTTTTGGATTAAAACTACAAATATATTGTTGTATTCCTTAGGAAAATTACTTATTCTTCCTTTAATTATTTTATAATTCCCTTGTTACCCTCAATTATAATCATTCTTAGGATATGATCCAGTATTTTCTCAATTGCTTCTATATATTCTTCCTTATCCTATGCAAAAAGTGTTATGAAGTATCTTATAACCTATTGCTATTTATGATAAGTATTTTTGGTGAGTTGACCATCCTCCATTTATATCTTCCTGATATTTTTTGAGTTTCTATGATTTATAGAAATATGAAAAACTCTTTTATTCGTATCCCCTTCCTTTAGCTAGTTATTTCTAGATTTTTGCTCCCAATAAGCCTATTATTTTGTTAGTATATTGTGAAATTTGTGTTGAAAATATTTCTCCCTCTAATATAGTATTGTAGCCATTCCACTCTAACCAATTTATCCTTTCAACTATGATATTTATTATTTAAGGGTTTATTTTTGTTTAAATATGTTCACAAAAAATTATTTGTTTCATACTTTCACAACACCAAAAAAGGGCTTTAACAATGACTAAAATAAGGTGATTTTTTACAATGATAAAAAATTGCCCTAATAGACCCTAAGAGGATGGTTTAAAACTACCCTCTTAGGGTAACCGACCTCTTAGAGTCACCCTAAGAGGGTGGTTACCACCCTCTTAAGGATAAGAGGGCAGTTAAAAACCACCCTCTTAGGGTTGCCTAAGAGGGTGGTTTAAAAATGCCCTCTTAGCCCTAAGACGATAGTTATAAACCACCATCTTAAGTCACCCTAAGACGGTGGTTTAAAACCACCGTCTTAGGGTGACCTAAGAGGACAGTTTTAAACTACCCTCTTAGGTCTAAGAGGGTGGTTTTAAACTACCCTCTCTCCACCCTCCCTTTTAAAAAATTTCTCTGCCCTCCCAATGTCACCAAATCTACCCCACCAAACCACAAAACCCTTATAAATATTTCTTTCTACTTTTCATCGTGCCAAACCGACCCCGCCAAACCATTAAACCCTAGGTAAATCAATTCTTTTCACTTTTCATCGCAAATATTTAATTTACCTCAATTGGCTTCTCTATTATTCTCCCTGAAAACAAGTGAGAGGGATGAGGCCTTCGAGAGGGTGTAGAACACAACAATTTTTGAGGAAATAGAAGAGCATTTGTAGGTTCTCGATCACCCATTTTGTGGATAAACTCATTGTTGGGGTTTCATAGGGCATTCTCTACTACTTTTTTTGGCTCTCGATATTTTAGGGTTTTTGATCCATTTCAATTGTAGTTTATGAATTGGTTTCACCTGTGTTTTTTTTTTTATTATTTTGGTCTTTTGGATCAAATTTTGGCTAAGAAGGGATAAGATTGCTTGTTTTTTTATATCTTAAATTCTCTCATGCAATGGTGGTTTATTTAATGGCTCAAGTTAGGATTTTGGATGAAAGTTTTTTAATGGTGGTGTGGGCATGGAGAGATGATGGTTTATTCTTGGACAAGAGACAATGAGGTGACTGCTCAATGCTAATATTCTTATATCTGGTCTCCAAGGGCTTGGTGCTGAAGTGGGTACGTATTGTAGTCATATTATTTGCTAAATTTTACCTACAATAAAAGCATTGACCATAGACCATGACAGTCTATAAATACCTGCTTAAGCTCTCTATAACCATGCAAAATTTTATAATATCCTCTCTATTAATGTAAAAATATTCTTTAGTTTGGTGTTTATGCTTTTGGGTCTTTGTGTTTCTCCGTCTGTGTCTTGGTGTTTCAATGTCTCTCCCTGTCTCCATATTCTTATGTTGTGATTATGAGGAATCTTCAATTTAGGTTGGGGGAAGGGGTGGGGGGTTAGGCTATTCTAGAATGTGTTGTGAAAAATTCTATATATACCTCTATCTCCATATTATTATGTTGTGATTATGAGGAATCTTGGTGTTGAAGTGGGTACGTATTGTAGTCATATTATTTGCTAAATTTTACCTGTAGTAAAATGATTGACCATGGACCATGAGAGTCTATAAATACCTGCTTAAGCTCTCTATAACCATGCAAAATTTTATAATATCCTCTCTGCTAATGTAAAAATATTCTTTAGTCTAGTGTTTATGCTTTTGGGTCTCTATGTTTCTTCGTTTGTGTCTTGGTGTTTCAATGTCTCTCCCTATATCCATATTCTTATGTTGTGATTATGAGGAATCTTCAATTTAGGTTGGGGAAGGGGTGGGGGGTTAGGCTATTCTAGAATGTGTTGTAAAAAATTCTATATATACCTTTGTCTCCATATTCTTATGTTGTGATTATGAGGAATCTTGGTGCTGAAGTGGGTATGTATGTCTCCATATCTGGTCTCCAAGGGCTTGGTGCTGAAGTGGGTACATATTATAGTCATATTATTTTCTGAATTTTACCTACAATAAAAGAATTGACCATGGACCATGACAATCTATAAATACCTGATTAAGCTCTCAATAACCATGCAAAATTTTATAATATCCTCTTTATTAATGTAAAAATATTCTTTATTTCGGTGTTTATGCTTTTGGGTCTTTGTGTTTCTCTATTTGTGTCTTGGTGTTTCAATGTCTCTCCCTGTCTCCATATTATTATGTTGTGATTATGAGGAATCTTCAATTTAGGTTGGGAGAAGGGGTGGGGGGTTAGGCTATTCTAGAATGTGTTGTAAAAAATTCTATATATACCTTTGTCTCCATATTATTATGTTGTGATTATGAGGAATCTTGGTGCTGAAGTGGGTACGTATATCTCCATATTCTTATGTCTCCATATCTGGTCTCCAAGGGCTTGGTGTTGAAGTGGGTACGTATTGTAGTCATATTATTTGCTGAATTTTACCTGCAGTAAAAGCATTGACCATGGACCATGATAGTCTATAAATACCTGCTTAAGCTCTTTATAACCATGCAAAATTTTATAATATCCTCTCTATTAATGTAAAAATATTTTTTAGTCTGGTGTTTATGCTTTTGGGTCTCTATGTTTCTCCATCTATGTCTTGGTGTTTCAATGTCTCTCCTTGTCTCCATATTCTTATGTTGTGATTATGAGGAATCTTCAATTTAGGTTGGGAGAAGGGGTGGGGGGTTAGGCTATTCTAGAATGTGTTGTGAAAAATTCTATATATACCTCTGTCTCCATATTCTTATGTTGTGATTATGAGGAATCTTCAATTTAGATTGGGGGAAGGGGTGGAGAGGGGGGTTAGGCTATTTTACCTTTGTCTAGGGATGAATCAAACCAAGCCAGTTTTGTGATATGTCTTGTGTAGTCTTAATGTTCTGCTCTTTTTTCTATTATATGTTATGGATCTCTCTTATCTTAGCCTAACAAAGGATTTGTGCTATTTTATTTACTATATACAAGACGGTTTTGTATTGCAATAGAAAAGGATTACTCTCCATTAGCTTGTGTAATTATCTTAGAAAATACATGACATGCTAACATGATATTTTAGGGTTTTTGATCCATTCCAATCATAGTTTATGAGGTGAGTAAATATTGGTTTTGCCTGTGTTTTTTATTTTTATTTTGATCTTTTGGATCGAATGAGAAGGGATAGGATTGCTTATTTTTTTTTTTATATCTTAAATTCTCTTGTGTAATGGTGGTTTATTAAAATTAAATTTGTGTTATGATACCATTTAAATTAGATTTGTAATGTTAAACAACTTTAAAAACTATTAATTTATTTTTTAAAATTTAAATAATAATAATAATTCCTTAAAAGTACTCTTATATTCAAATTTTTAATAAATGTAGTGAAGAGTGCTTAGGTAGGGCCCCAACTAAAACCTAATGTTGAGCCTTTTATGTAATAGTAACTCTCTAGTAGAAATTCAAGTTACAAATTTTATTAAGAAATCCCAAGCTAGGTATTTGCATAGTGCCACTTTAGTTAGTATGCCCCAAGTGAGGTGAGGTTAATATACCATGGTAGGAAATTATATGATAGTGGTGTGTGCAAAAAATGGTGGGTGTAGCGAGAAATATAGAGAATTAAACCAATGGGAGTCGAGAATAAGGTTAGATCTCATAAAGTTATGGGCAAAAAGCGGTTTAAAATGAGGTCTCTCAATGTGAAAATCTAGGCTTACACATTTGTTTGCTTAATTATCAAGATGATGAAAATGCAATTGAATCAGCAAATGCTTGTAGCTTAAACATGATCCTCAAATCATAACCTATTAATTAAAACTAATTGAATTTTTTTCTCTAAAGGCTAACAACCATTAACATTGTGAGTTGGTACATCAAAGGAGGGAAATGAAATATCATGGGCCTAGGCACTTTTTATGCATGCTCGTCAGGCTATAAAATCGTTCTAGTGTGTGTTTGTTTATGAAAAAATCAAATCTCCATGCCTTGTACACACACATACACATATATTAACAAAATGAAATGAACCTTGAAAAATCAAATCTCCAATGTTGTTCTCTTCCATAATGAAATGAGCCTTGAAATATGGTCTAAAATTCTCAGCAAAGTAGATTATAAATAATTGTTTTGGAGTTCTCTAATTCCTCCACTTTTTTGCTTTGAATCGATCATATCTAGACTCTCTTTCTCTCTTCTCCTACATCTATTTTTATTCTTTAATATGCCTACTCTCTTGGGCATCTTTTTATTCCTCTTTCTTTATCAATTTGTGCAACCATAGCAACAAAATATTTCTTCTTAGGAGAAGAAACAAAATAAGTAATCCTTTCTCCCAATTTATACATTTTGTGTGACTCACCATAATGGACAGAAGTAATAGTTTTAAATCCCATATCTATATCCTTAATTACCCAATGATCCATCCAACATTCTACTTTTTTTTTAAAGGAAAAAAATTCTTTTATTTTATATATTTTTCAAGAACAACCTTTCAGATTCAATACAAGCTTCTCCCCAAGGCCCCACGACCACATGGATTGCAATGCCAAAAATTGGTTATGTGAATTACTAGGATCCATGGATGGATTTATCATACATTACCATATTTACAACTACTTTTCTTACTATAATTGCTACAATGGAGCCACGACAATAAGATAATCAGTTGTTGAGATCATCTTCCTATTGGGAGAGCATTCTATACCTTCCTCCAAATGGGAGTAAAACCATGTAATATAGGTGGATCCCAACCACTTTTGCAAGACTGTGTCCAATAAGAGTTTATCAACAAAAAGTCACAACACCAAAGTTTCACTAGTTGCAATGCCTAGGCAACCCAGGAGGAATGTTGATTTCCAGTAGTGAATAAGACATGTTGGGGATGACATCCAGAGTAAATTTATTGTGCAAAAATTGACATTCAAGATATCATACCCCACTGAGTCCATATGATCATTGTAACTGCAACAAACCTTTGACTTTGAATGACTAGTAGCTACTATCAATTTTGAATAAATGGCTTCCCCTGATCAAAGGGCATGTTGGGAAAATAATTGAATCATTTTGATTTTATTATTATATTATCATACCTAAATCATTGTTTATAGGAACTCTACAAGGAATTTTGTCACTTCCTTGGCAAGTATATTGCCTATTAGAATTTCCTACCTAAAGAGAGGTAAAAAGCTCCTGCAAACCATTCTTAAAATATTCACTTAGTATCATAAATAGCTACCTTCTTGTCATTTCTGTGGGAAGAATTCTTAGCTAGCTGATCAACTCTGTGATTTATTTTTATTTTTTAATTATAAAGAAAAAATGATGTAGTATTCTTTACATAGTGAGGCTTCTTTAGTTGAAACCTATTTGTAACTTTGCATCAAATATTTCATCATTCTTATGCCATAATCATTCTACTTTTTTATTCATTGAGTAATGTGTTAAATAGACAAGATGTTAGGGCCAATATTAGAAACATGAAGTACATCATCAAAAGAAGAAGATCCAATATTGATCTCTCCACATATTACAACCTAGAAAGAAGATTCATCTATAATAACAACACACTTCTTTGAATGCTTGTACCCCTGTAGGAGATGTTCGTGCTTTGTCATGTGCCTTGTTACCCCTAAATGTAAAATCCACTCATCTAAAGCAATGGACATCCAATTATGGGACCATAAAATGTCCCATACAACTAAGAAAAGTAACACCTCTTATTCCCTTATGTGTGGATAATTAGTGGATTAGGATGTAGTTGTAGAAATATAATAGCTAACTTAAGTGTAGGATGTATTACTTGGTTGTTTCAAATTAGTTCATATGATCTAGATATTTGCATATACTAATACCTTTTGGAACTTGGAAGATATAATTTTAGCTTTTTAGGTGATATTTTGTTCTGGAATGCTAAGACATGAGTGCCAAAATTTCAACAATCTTTATGTGCCAGAATGTTGACAAACCATGATCACCAAAATTCTAGCAGATCCTATATGCCAAAGTTTTAACAAATACCATGCATTGGAATTTTGATAGGCTATTTGTGCTAGAATTTTGGAGATGATAAATTTTTATCCCAAAAAAGTAGGAAGCTCCAAATAATTAGGAATCCTGAGAAATCAAGAAAACATGGGAAAAAAAGAAAAATGCTAAAAAAGGAAATATACACCAACTAGACAAAAAATAGACAGACAAAGATAACAAGAATGTGGTTTGGCACACTTAGTGCTTGCAATAAATAAGGAAAAGTTATCAAAGATATTTTAGATATATGGAATGTTATTAGAAGACTTAGACATACTCAACCATGAAATTGCTAAAATATAGCAAAATAGTTGCATGTCTTATCAAATCTGAGTAGAAATAGAATCTAAGAATAGATTTAGCTATCAATAATGGATTAGAGATAAAGTTTATTATACAACTTTATAAAATTAATATAAAATATTGAGGGATTGATAATTTAAATAAACCCTCCCATTGTTTGACTAAATTGCTTTAAAGGAGAAAATTTTTGTATGAATTTCTAAAGTTAATAAAATTTTGGAGCTACTTTCCCATATTATTGTTATTGTGTTGTAGTGAGTTGTGTTAATATTCTACCATGTAAAGAGAAAGGGTATGCTTTGTTACAAGATAGAAGATTTTTAATTTACTTTTATACATATGTTTTTAGGTATAAATTTATTTTATATTTTCCATTAGTATACTTTCTATTACAAATAATATTTCTAACTATGGTTTCTACAGTTTAGCCAAGGCCTAGGCATATCTCTATAGCTACAAATTAGTTTTATAATCTAATTTTCTAGAATTCATTTAACAGATCTTGGAAATAAAATAAATCCAGTGATTCAAAATGAGATAGAAGTGCAAATTTTTACTTACTGGACCCATTTTCATAAAATCTTACATTCAATATACAAGTGATTTCCAAATCTAGTGTATTGTAGCAACTAGTGAAATATACCAAGTATAATAATATATTCCATCAAGTATCATGGACAAATATTGGCTAGGAGTAGTTAGGTATTTCAACTTTGTTATCTACATTAACGATGAAAAGTTGTGCTTTCGATCAAATATACCTATATAGCTATACTTTCTTATTTTTTTGGGGGTCTGTTTGTAAAAATATCAAGGAATATTATTGTGGCATTCACCAATTCCTGGATTTTGCAAGAAATAATTCAAAAAACCCTTAAAGAACTAAATGTCCATGTCAAAATTGCTCAAATATAAAAACTCTTGGTTTTTTGGAGGTTTGTGACCACCTAATTTGGTACGGGATTGATAAAACATATACAAAGTTTGTTTTGCATGGAGAAAAATCCTCTAGTTTTGATAAATATGAGGGTCCAATTATCAAAGATGTACAATATGACATCGTTGGAATGGTTAATGATGCATACAAATTGCTCAATATAAATTTATCAAAGAGTGGATAAGAATTATGAGATAATGATGTTGAGTTCCAATCATCTTATGGAGTAGTTCCTGCTGATGAATATCGTAGCTTGCTCGAATATGCCAAAAAACTATTATACCCAAGCTGTACAAAGTACACAAAGTTATTGATAATCACTAAATTGTATAATCTCAAAGCAAAATATGGATGGTCAAACAAAAACTTTAGTGACTTACAGGAGTTGCTGAAAGATATGATCCCAATGGATAATACAATTCCAGAGTCCACATATGCGATAAATAAAATGATGAGGTCATTGGGATTACATTATATAATGATACATGCGTGCATCAATGACTATATTTTATATTGGAAATATCATGAAGAGAAGTAAGCTTGCCCAACATGTGATGCATCTCAATGGAAAGTTGACCCTTATTCATAAAAGGTATGCATTAATGTTCTTGCAAAGGTGTTGATACATTTCCTCATTATATCGAGGCTGAAGAGAATATATAAGTAAAGGATTTTATTATATCATTAGCTTTGTTGTGTTTTTTTCTTTCAATATTGTTTTTTTTTGAATTTACATGGTGGAATTGGTAGCCGCTACGAATTCGGGTAGGCTATCCAGCTTTTATGGCCACCACAGTATTCTGCGCTGTCTGTCCTAGAAGCCATCACATAGATCTTCATGCAGTCCACCCCTATAACCACCATGCCATAATCATTTTAAACCTTTTACACCATTGAAAGCACCAGGAAAGGGAAAAGCGTTAAGTCCGGTGAGGCCCGATATTTTAACCTTGGACCTCCGCCCCCCTTATGGGGTTTGGATGAACCAATTGGTCTACACCTTGGACCTCTTCTTTCAACATTGTTAGACATGGCTAAAGTGAGTTGTTTTCTTCTTGTAGCTTTGCAAAGGTTGTAGAGAATATGAAGTGGTATTCCCAACACAAGAGTTTATATGGTGATATGCAACATCCAGTCGACTCATCGGTGTAGAAAACTATAGATTTTAAGTGGAAATATTTTTCCAATGATCCACGAAATGCATGAATTGCAATGGAAACTGATGGGTTCAACACTTTTGTTGACGTTAGTACTGCTTAAAGTTGTTGTTCTATTGTGTTGGTCACTTACAACCTCCCACCATGGATGTGAATGAACAAGAAATATTCAATGCTCACCTTGTTAATACCTAGCCCCAAGTAACCAGACAATGATATTGATGTTTATCTACAATAATTGGTTGACGACTTGCACGAACTATGGACTAAAGGAGTAGAAATGTATGATGCATTTTCCAATACTATGTTCAATATGAGAGCAATAATGATGTGGATCATCAACGACTTTCCTGCTTATGGAAACCTATTAGAATGCATGACAAAGAAAAAGGTAACATATCCAATATGCAGGAAGACCACTTGTGAAAAATATCTTATATGTAGTAGAAATATTTCTTACATGGGCCACAAGAGATTCCTTCCTCTAGATCATCCATTTTATCATCAGAGGACATCTTTAAATGGCAAACAAGAGCTTGATAAACCACCCAAACCTTTAAATGGGACAAAAATATTGAAAATAATATAAGGAATTCCACCAAATTGGGGAAAGAGCAACTCAAATAAAAGGAAATGCAACATGGATGAGGATAACATATTTGTTCTTGTAGTAGGATAGAAGAATAAATCTATATTATTTAATTTACCATATTGAGAGGTATGACATGCAATTTTATTTATGTATTTGTTGTTATCAATGTCGAGTAATTTCTATTTGACGTTGCTATCTATGAACAACATATTCTAGTTCATAAAAACTTGGATGTGATGCATGTGGAGAAAAATATCTGTGAAAGCCTATTCAAATACTGCTAGGTATCGATAGAAAGTCAAAAGATGAAAAAAATTCCCATGAGGATTTAAAAATATGGGTATCAAGAACACATTGTGGCAAGTAATGGATGGAAACAAGACATATCTTCCACCAACACCCTACAATATATCGAAGGTTGAAAAAGAAAGGTTTTATCATACACTATACAATATGAAAGTACCAAATGGATGTAGTTTGAATATTATAAAATGTGTCTCTATAAAAGAACTTAATATCCAAGGCCTAAAATCACACAACTACCATGTTCTCATGCAACTACTTCTTTCGGTAGCGATATGACATTTGCTTGATAAGTCGGTGCAACAAACCATTTTTTGGTTATGCATGTTCTACAGGGATATATGCGCTAAAGTGGTGGATCCCATAAAAATAGAGAAATTATTAGTAGAGGTCATGGAGACATTATGTTTTCTCGGAAAGTACTTCCCCCCTTCATTTTTTGATATCATGGTGCACCTAACTATTCACTTGGTGTGGGAGGTACATATATGTGGACCTATACATTATCTATGTATGTACCCTTTTGAGAGGTTTGTATGCGTTCATCCGTTTCATAAACCACAATTTTTCTAATTTTTATAGTGTCTCATCTAATCAAAATTGTTTGTTTCATTTCTTAGAATTATGAAGATTTTTAAGGGCTATGTAAAGAACCGAGCTAGGACCGAAGGTTGTATTATAAAAATTTATCTTGTTGAGGAATCTATTTCATTATGTGTGAACTACATGAGAGGTACAAAAGCAATTGGAAATTACCTTGGTCACAAGGAGGTATGGAGTGATGAGGAAGAAGAAACTATAATGGATGAGAGGCCTTTGTATAGTGGTGAAGACTTTGATTTGGATGAAACTTCTCATGAGCAAGCCCATTGATGCATTCTCTTTAACATGGATGAATTTTACCCTTGGGTAGAGTAAGTAGATGTTTCTTTGTTGTTGTTATGTATGGCCAAATATTAATTAGTTTCAAATAAGCTTGAAAAAATTTGGGCCAAATTGTCATGACCCTCCTTGGCGGAATTTTGGAACAAAGAAACAATGTATTAATATATGATATTTTTAATACCTAACTTAAAAAATTGCACTAATTATGTGATATTTAGTTGTTTTGAAAGAGCATGGTATTACTGATAATTTACCAATATGTGTAGGATTAGGTACACTCATAGGTGGAAGAGGCTAAATCATCCACACGAAGTGGAAGTACTTGAGGTTGGGGAAATTATGATTAAGGAAACTCGATGGTAACATGGATAGATACCTTCATATAGGTATGCATTATCGGTAGGGATAATAATCAATACACTAACCACCTTGAGCCTCGGTTGATAGCCTAGTAGCTATCATAAATCCTCTAGTTGAGAAGGGTGATTGGGTTGATGGAAAGACTCCCTTCTTGTCTGTTGCATATATTGTATTTTACTTCTTCACTATCTACATTGGTGGTTTGGAAAATAAAAACATGCATGATTTAGTTACCTTTGAAAACTCTTTATTTTGCTTAAAAACCTATACTCTCTATTTTATAAATAATAGAGGTTTTACTTTAAAATGATAATGGAATTTCATTTTAATAGAAGCATTATTTAAAATGATAATAGAATTTTATTTTATAAATAGTAGAGGTTTTACTTTAAATTGATATTCAAATTTCATTTTAATGGAAGCATTATTAAAAATGATAATAGAATTTCATTTTTATAAATAATATAAGCTTTATTTTAAAATGTTAATGGAACTTCATTTTAAAAGTATTATTTTCAAACATTGATAGAGTTCAATTATAAGTAATGGTTGCTTATGATAAAAACTTCATTCAAATACATTAAACATGTATTGTTTGTAAAATAAATGCATTCCATTTAAGACGTATATCGGACTTCTTCTGGTTGTTATTGTACGTTTGAGGAATGAAGACCTTGCTAGCCTTGGGTAGAGAGAAGCTTCCCTCCCACACGACAAATCTTGTAACTTAGATTTAAAAGGGTATATAAATGGTTGATTGCCACCTTCAAGTGGGTGGTGGATTAATGGTAGTTTTTGAATAATGAAAAAAAAGTATTTTAAACCCATAATATATCCCTTGGATGGTAGAGAAATAAATTGTGGTAGGTAAGGAGGATCTATAGCACGTAGGGAGTATTGGAGTGTTAGGGTTGATGTAGTGGTTCCGCTAACTATACATAAATGATAGAGGAATGCAATCATCATAAATAGAACCTCCCTTTCATATTCTTGTTGTGTTAGAGCCATAGCACATAGGGAGTATTGGAGTGCATCCATGGGATGAGGTGGTGGTTTCTTGAGCGCGCATCATTCACAGCGCTACTGTGTATGTGTGTGATGAAGCTAGTAGATCCCATGAGGTCTTTCCTTATATTCTATTGGCTGGTTGAGATGCCTCTTTCATCGTCTCCCCTCTCAAGGTTGTAGGTGGTTGTGGTCTATCAAAATTCCTAGCTATGTTGAAGGAACAATTGACTGCTCTTTGAAAGTGTTTGTGTTTGCACATATATGAAAGGAATGAAATATATGCTATTTCAATTAAATAAGTTATTTGATTAAGATGAAAGAAATGAAATATATGTTATTTTAATTAATTAAGAAGTTATTTGATTAAGATTAAAGGAATGAAATATGTGTTATTTTAATTAAATAAGAAGTTATTTGATTAAGATGAAATGAATAAAATATGTTATTTTAATTAAATAAGAAGTTATTTTATTAAGATGAAAGGAATGAAATATGTGTTTATTTTAATTAAATAAGAATTTATTTGATTAAGATGAAAGGAAATAATTATGATTTATTTTGATTAAATAAGAAGTTATTTGATTAAGATAAATGAAAAAGGATTGGGTTATTTGTAAATTGAAGTAGTAAAGCTTTAGTTTATCAAGTAAACATAATGATTGTTTTACATATTAAAGTAATGGGACTTTGATGTATGAGACAAAGGAAAAGTAGTTTACTTTATGAATTGAAATTAAACTTCGATTCATGGGAAATAAAGGAACCCTATGTATTTAATGATTAAGGGTATGGGACTTTAATTCATTGAATAGAGAAGGGTTTGATTTAAGTGAGAACATTTTCTAAGTTGTGTATGTTGAATGACTCTCTAAATGGATTTGAGAGGTGGAAATAAAGTAAGGATTCTTTATGATGTCAACTATGCATTAGATGGTTAGAAGCTTGCTTAAATTTGTATAGTTGCAATTTGGCAAGTAAATGTTAGATTCATTTTGTGGCATGATTATCCTAAAGGAACCCTGTGTTTTAATGATTAAGGGTATGGGACTTTAATTCATTGAAAAAGGGAAGGGTTTGATTTAAGTGAAAACCATGTTCTAAGTTGTGTATGTTGAATGACTCTCTAAATGGATTTGAGAGGTGAAAATAAAGTAAGGATTCTTTATGATGTCAACTATGCATTAGATGGTTAGAAGCTTGCTTAAATTTGTATAGTTGCAATTTGGCAAGTAAATATTAGATTCATTTTGTGGCATGATTATCCTAAAGGAACCCTATGTTTTAATGATTAAGGGTATGGGACTTTAATTTATTGAATAAAGGGAAGGGTTTGATTTAAGTGAAAACCATGTTCTAAGTTGTGCATGTTGAATGACTCTCTAAAGGTATTTGAGAGGTGAAAATAAAGTAATGATTCTTTTATGATATCAACTATGCATTAGATGGTTAGAAACTTGATTGAATTTGTATAGTTGCAATTTGGCAAAGTAAATGTTAGATGCATTTAGAGGCATGCCTATCTTGAACCATGAGTGCCCTGATCCCCTATTATCCTCAAATGATCGATGGAAAGAGAAGGAGGATCTAAGAGGTAGATGGGACTAATGCACCAATTTGTTCTCTACTTACCATTTATTTACTTATGCTCAAATAGACTAGAGATGTGGGGAGATTTCCCTGATGAAATTGATGTAATATGTTATTCTTTGAGAGTATGGAGGGATTACCATACTTACCTTTATGTAATAATTATTTAATGGTTTGGAGAATGTACTTTTACTTTATTGCTATGCATTGATTTATTTTGTATTTAATCTCTCTTTCAATTAATGTTATTCTCTTTTAGTGTTGCTTCTTTCCTAGTTTATTGTATGCTTTTAAGGTTATATCTTTTGTTAGATTTAGTATCTAGAATTAGTCTTGTTTTCTTGCTAATCAACAAAACCTAAGTAATAAGTTCTAGGGTGAACTTAGAGGGTGACCTAAGGGATTGAGACCCCTTAGGGAGAATGGTAACTAAGTTGTGGGAAAATTCTACATCTGAGTTAAGATAGCTCATCGTGGAGATAAGATGGATAGCTTAACTCATAATACTCATAGCATACCTACATAGACTGGCTTGTGTATGGTATGGTGATGCGTGTATACCTTTGATTGGTTGAAGGTGATAAGTCTAGCTCATCAAGGATGATGAGATAGATAGGCTTATTTATGGTAACACATGATATGCCTACACATATGGGACTTGTGTGAGGGTATTTCGTGAGATGTAGCTCTTCAGGAAAACTTAGGGGATTTAAACAATAGGTAAATCTTAGATTGGTTAGGGGTTTATGAATCCCTCTCCTTAGTTTAAAAAAATATTTTCTTTTGTGTGTTTTCTATTTGCTTGTTTTTGGGTCATTACATTTGGTATTAGAGCTCTAGGTATGAGGGTATAGAGCTTCTTATGTGTGCTAAAGGGATTTGGATGTCTCCAATGAAGGCTTGCTTAAAGTATAAGCTAAAGCTAGGATGACCTAGAATGCCCTATTGCTAAGATCTAATGGGAATTAATCCCAAGTGTGAATGGATGTTATGATACCTTAGTATGGGCTTTGGTATTAATGATACATCATAAACTTGGAATACTACCCTAGTTAGATTTTTGATGCTTTTAGCAAGAGAACTCTGTATTATGGCTTGAATTAGTGATACAGTTTAAGGTGAAGCTATAACCTAATATTTTCTTGGTTGTAACTAGGTTAAAAATGCCACCTAAGGCTAGAAGAGAGAGGCCTACACCTAGATAAACTCAACAAAGTAATGTCAAAGAAGAAATCCAAGAGAGAGGATCCAAAAAATTCCAATAGAGAGGTAGAAGACCTCACTACTATGGTTGCTTCTATGCAGGATCAGATGAGACAAGTGTTGGAAATAATTGTGAATCAGAACTCATAAGCTAGAGGCTCAAAGATTGGCCAAGCTGATGGGCTAACTATAGAGTAGTTGCAAGCTAGAGCCCTCCTAGAAAAGGAAATAGTTAGGGATCTAAAAAATATTTGTATCTCCAAGTTTGATGGAGAAGGTGAAGGGGATGCAGCTGAAGCTTGGCTGAGAGAATTAGAGGTTTACTTCATGGTAAAAGGCTATTCCCCAGGAACCCGAATGGTTTGGGCCATGATCAACTTAGAAGGGGCTGCTCTAGATTGGTGGGAAACCCACTATGAGAAGACTAAGATTGAACCTATTGACATTCCATGGAAAGAATTCATAGTTATCTTCAAGAAAAGGTTCCTAATAGAGCATTTCTATGCACTAAAATTTGAAGAATTTGCTAGCTTATGATAAGGAACCAAGATAGTGGAGATATACTATAAGAAGTTGGTATGGTTACTTAAGTATGTGCCTACCTATGATGAGAAAATGAGGGTTCATAAGTTTATCCATGGGTTGGAATCTAGAGTAAAGCATGATGTAAACATGCATGAGCCTAAATCATTACAAAAGGTGTATGACTTGGCAAAGAAAGTAGAGTTGCACTTCTAATTTAACTATGCCACCCTATCCGAGCAAGATCGACAAGCATTGAGGAAGAGGAATAGTCAAGGATTATTGAAATGGGAAGAGGAAGAGGATCGAAAGACCAAGAACCCTTAGAATTTTGAGAAGAGAAATGATGGAAAAAGGGAAAGTTCAAGAGAAATTTCCAAAAGAAAACCAACAATAATTCCAACAATGCAAAACCTCACCCTCAAAAACCAGAAACTTTAGCTCCAACAATTAAAGTGAAGGAGCAAAAATTAAAAAAGAGGCAAGGACCCAAGGATGGGTGTTACCATTGTAGAGGCCCTCATTTTTCTAATCAGTGTCCACACCGACTAGGGCCTAGCACATCCAATGCTAAAGGAAAGGAACCTAAGCATCGGATCTATGCCGCAACTAGGAAACAAAAGTTAGAGGGGCAAGCCACCCCATTACTTGTGAAAGGTAAGATTTTTAATAAGCAAGTAAATATTTTGATAGATAGTGGGGCCATTGATAGTTTTATTTCTTCTAGTCTAGCAAGGACTATGTCAAAAAGGCTAGGATATTTGGCCCATGGGTGGAAGGTTGAGTATGGTTCTGGGTAGACCTACTTGGTAAACTAGTGTTATCCAATGGTAGAAATTGCTTTAACTAGTGGAACCATGGAATGTTGTTTATATGTAGCTCCCCTTCATGCCTTTGATGTGATCCTAGGGATGGATTGGTTACAGGCCCATAAAGCCTTGATCAATTTCCAAGATTGATGGATTGAGTATTCAGAGAAATGTAGGGAAAGACTAAGAATTCATAGCGAACAAGGGGCGTTCAAGCCCCAGATGTTGTCAGCTATGCAATTGAAGAAAGCCCTCAAGAGAGGAGGGATAGTGTATGTTGTAAAACTTAATGAAGTAGGTGATGATCAGAAGAGAGAAGTGCTAGGAAAGCACCCAATTTTATAAGATTTTAAGGATGTATTTCCAGAGGATTTACCTAGACTACCTCTTATGGGAATTTGACTTCATAATTGATCTTATGCCAGGATTAGAACCTATTCATAGATCACCATATAGGATGAATCCTATCGAGATGCAAGAACTAAAGGTTCAATTGCAAGGGTTATTGGAAAAGGGATTGATAAAACCAAGTGTGTCACCTTGGGGTGCATCAGTTTTATTTGTGAAAAATAAATATGGTTCTTTAAGATTGTGTATTGATTACAGGATGCTAAATAAGGCTACAATCAAGAACCGATATCCTTTACCTAGGATCAAAGATTTATTTGATCAACTAAGAGATGCCATGGTGTTCACTAAGATTGATCTAAGATCAGGGTATCACCAGTTAAGAATACGTGAGGAGGACACTCACAAAATGATATTTAAGACTAGGTATGGGTATTATGAGTTTACAGTTCTACCCTTTGGACTGACTAATGCCCCAACTGCATTCATGAACCTAATGAACAGTGTGTTCAGAAGACACCTAGACTAGTTTGTCCTTGTATTCCTAGATGATATCTTAATATACTCTCAAAACAAAGAAGAGCATGATAAACATCTCAAGATCATGTTAGAGTTGTTGAGGGAAAATCAACTCTATGGAAATCTAGCTAAAAGTGATTTCTATGTTTTAGAGGTATGATATCTTGGACATATCATATCAGTAGAAGGAATTGTTGTGGATCTAGAGAAGATAGAGGCCATCTTAAATTGGCCACCCCCTACTAATGTGACTGAAGTGTGAAGCTTCATGGGGTTAATGGGCTACTATAGATGTTACATAAAGGATTACTCCAAGATTTTTGTGGCAATAACTAACCTTCAGAAGAAGGAAAAGGAATTCAAGTGGTCAAAAAAGTGTGAAGCTGCTTTTGCATTGTTAAAACATAAGCTCACTACCACACCAATACTAAAGATTCCTGACCCTCAAGGGGACTTTTCAGTATGCATGGATGCATCATTGGAAGGGTTAGGAGGAGTACTCTCTCAAGAAGAGTCAGTAGTAGCATATACTTCAAGGAATCTTAAGAAGCATGAAGTTAATTATGCTACACATGATTTAGAGCTAGCTGTAGTGGTCCATGCTCTAAAGGTTTGGTACCACTACTTGGTGGGAAGGCCATTTGAATTAAGAATTGACCATCAAATTCTGAGGTACATATTCACCCAACCTATACTCAATGCAAGATAGAGGAGATGGGTTGAATTTCTCATTGAGTATGACTTTGAAATTGAGTACATTAAATGGAAAGAGAATAAGGTTGTTGATGCCTTGAGTAGAAGGAAACACATAGTAGCCATAACTAGAAGTCACATGGATCTAATGGATCAAGTGAGATAGGAGCAATCTCGGGATGAGTATTGCCAAGAAATTCAAGCTAGAATGAATAGAGATCCTAAAAATAATAAGGAATTTGGCATGATAGATGACCTTTTATGCTACAAAGGTAGAGTTATCATACCAAATATAGGTGATTTAAGGAAACTAGTAATGCAAGAAGCCCATAGATCCCCTTATTCTTCTCACCTTGGAGGAGCTAAAATGAGGGAAAACATGAAAAGAACCTTCTTCTAGGTAGGAATGAAGAAGGACATCATCGATTTTATCGCTCGATGCCTCGAATGTCAGAAAGTTAAGGTAGAATGCAAGCATCCTATAGGAAAATTATATCCACATGATATACCTACGTAGAAATGGTAGGTTATATCTATGGATTTTATAGTAGGTTTACCCAAAACCTAGTATCAACATGATGCAATCCTAGTAATAGTCGATAGATTGACTAAGGTTGCACATTTTATACCCGAGAACATCAAGGATGATGCTCAGGTAGTGGCTAATAGATTTTCCAGAGAGGTATTCCATTTACATGGATTTCCTGAGGTGATCATTTTAGATAGGGATTCCAAGTTCACTTCTAAATTTTGGAAGTCCCTACATCATGCAGTGGGCACAAAATTGAATATGAGCTCAACATACCACCCTAAGATAGATGGTCAAATAGAATGGGTAAACCAAGTACTAGAGGATATGCTTCACATGTACTGCATGGATCACAAGTCTCATTGGGAAGACTATCTACATCTTGTAGAGTTTACCTACAATAATGGACATCACTCCTCTCTAGGAATGGCTCCTTTCGATGCCTTGTATGGGCGAAAGTGTAGAATGCCATTGTCTTGGGATAACCTAGAAGATCGAGTTGTGATTGGGCCAGAAATGGTCAAAGAAATGGAGGATCAATTAAAGGTAATTAGGCAAAGACTTAAAGAAGCTATTGATAGGTAGAAAAGTTATGTTGATCTAAAGAGAACTCCAAGAGAGTACTCAGTTGGAGATAAGGTGTTTTTAAGGGTTAAACCAATGAAGAGTGCTATCAAATCCATGAATTTGGATCCACGATTTGTGGGACCCTTCGAAATCACTAAAAAGATCAGTTCGGTTGCATACCGACTTGCCTTACCACCTAACCTATCCAAGATCCATGACACCTTCCACATATCCTTGCTTAGGAAATATGTTTTTGACCCTGAACATGTGTGGGATGTTTCTAATTTGTAGATGGTAAATCCGGAGGCTATTGAAGTAATGCTAGTAAATATTCTTGAGTTTCATTCTAAATCTATGTGGAATCAAACTCTTGAGCAATGTAAGGTCTAGTGGGACCAATTTTCTAAAAGAAATGCCACTTGGGAAAAAGTGGATGAAATGCAAAAATATTTTCCTTTTTGTTTGAAAATATATAATGTAATAATTTTATTTTGTAAAAAATTGGAAACACCTGGGATGGTGTTTAGTCCAAGGGGGTAGGATGTCATGACCCTCCTTGGTGGACTTTTTGGCACAAAGAAATAATGTATTAATCTATGATACTTTAATACCTAACTTGAGAAATTGAACCAACTATGCGATGTTTAGTTGATTTGAAAGAGCATGGTACTGCTAACATATTGCCAAGATGTGCAGGATCAGGTACACTCGTAGGTGGAAGAAGCAGAATCATCCACCAGAAGTGGGGGTACTTGAGGTTGGGGAAATGATGATTAAGGCAACTCGAGGGTAACATGGATGGATACCTTCATATAGGCATGCATTATCGGTAGGGATAATCATCAATACACTAGCCACCTTGAGCCTCAGTTGATAGCCTAGTAGCTATCATAAATCCTTCGACTGAGAAGGGTGATTGGGTTGATGGAAAGATTCCCTCTTTGTCTATTGCATATGTTTGATTGTCTTTTACTTCATCACTATCTGCATTGGTGGTTTAGAAAATAAAAGCATGCATGATTTAGTTGCCTTTGAAAGCTCTTTATTTTGCTTAAAAACCTATACTCTCTATTTTATAAATAATAGAAGTTTTATTTTAAAATGATAATGGAATTTCATTTTAATAGAAGCATTATTTTAAAATGATAATAGAATTTCATTTTATAAATAATAGAAGTTTTATTTTAAAATGATAATGGAATTTCATTTTAATAGAAGCATTATTTAAAATGATAATAGAAGTTCTATATATATATATTGGATGATATGAGAAGTTGGAATATTTTGTCCAAAGCTATTTGTATTTGGTAGAAAAATGATATGTATGTTGTGGATATGCCTAATCTGCAATGTAAGAGGCTTAGGAAAAAAAGCCTCTTTAAATGGGCTGATCTATAGGATGGGAACGTTGGGTAGTGGATTCCTTGGCAACAATTGCTTGTTAAGTTCAAATTAAAACCTTATGATAAATTCATTGTTCAACAAATTCAAGGTATTCTTTTATCTAAACATCTATATAAGCTTTCAAGTGGCCTTTTAGGTATGATTTGGAAATACTGGAGGTGGAATTATGGGAAGCCAATTGGTGCTTTAAGACTTCTAAAATTTATCAGCTGATGCTTCCTAGTATCCCTCTTGGGGACATATTGAATGGTAGATGGGGTCTAAATTGTACATGCAAGAAATGGAAGAAATGATTATCTAGAGTTTGTAATTTTAGGGTCTCAATGCAGCTAAAGGTTTTTTCTTGGTTTGTGATGATGCAAGGTCTGCAAAGAAAAGCTAGGTTACTCAAATGGATGCGTATTTATGATGCTTACGCTAGTTGTGGTCGAAGTGAAACTATTAAGCACATCTTTTGGGAATGCCCAAGAACAATGAAGGTTTGGAGAGCAGTGGCATGGATTTATGGCAGTGTTTCTCAAGGTCATATTGGGTGGAAGAAGATTATTTTTGGTGACTCACTTGATTGTGCATCTCATAGGAGGGTGTTTTGGCATGTTACCAGGATATTTATTATTTTCAGCATTTGGAAGGATAGATGTAGGTTGGTTTTTAGAAATGAGGAGGCCCTTGTTGATGCTACTATTAATAGATCAACTAGTTTTGTTTCTGGTCAAATTAAAGTTTTTAGGGATGAAATTTTGAAAGACTGCCTTAGCATAGATAAAAGTGTTAGATCTTATTGTTTGTTTTTATTTCACAAGCTAATGTAATGGCTCTTTATTTTTTGCTGATGTATTTTTTATTCATTATTTAATATGAAGTATTTATTCAATAAAAAAAAAGTTTATTTTATAAATAGTAGAGGTTTTACTTTACTTTAAAATGATAATGGAATTTCATTTTAATGGAAGCATTATTTTTTTTGATCGGTTAAAGAGATTATATTATGAACAGGTTTTAACAGGGTCCCAAAATCTGATTACAAAAAGCCTCAACAAGCAATGAGTCTAGGAAAAGCAAAATAGAGAACAATCTATCAAAAACCCAAGCCACTAAGGCTATCCTCAGGGACCAACCAAAGCAACAAAACATAAAAAGGGTAACCTTAAAAGTAACCAAAATACAAAAGGGAACATATTGATAAGGATAACAAAAAGTATTCAACAACTTCTTTACACCGAAAGAAACATCAAGCCTCCTCTTCAGGTTTAGTTCCATCCTCTTGGATTTCAACATTGGAAGTGCCCATATCCACATATTTATCCTTGCCAAGGATGTCCTCAGGAAAAATATAAGTCTTGGTAACTTTAGCAGGAACACAAACCTCACCATCAGCAAAGGGTTTTCTTAAGAAGTGCAGGTTACGTGCATTACGTAAATCAGTTAATTGAGAAATACAACTTAAAAAATAATTGATGATGAACATCTGCATGCAATTATCAAGGTTATCCTTATCATCGTCATCTGACTCGATGGTCAAGGATTCCTTTTATTGGGTCTTATTATTGAGGTGTATGGAGGACTATAATGTCTTCTGCTCAAGCTCAAGTTTAGGTTTAGGGGAAGTATTGTAGGTTATCTTTATTAAAAAATGAATAGCTTTAACCACTTTTTTCTTCTTAGTAGAGAGCCTGAGGGTAGCATAATATTACGGAGTAGTTTGAGAGGAGCTAGGCTTTATAGGGCTCGGTTTAGGTTTAGGAGGGGAGACACAAAAATACCCTGAGGACAATGGATAATCTAGTGCTTATACAAGACATTGAATAACCCATGATGAGTAGGTAATTTAGACCCATTATTTGATTTGTAGTGCTCAATGGTATGGCCAATGGAATTAAGCAAAAAATGAGGAATGTTAACTGCACTCACATCTAAAAAATAATTAAAAAAAGTAAAGTGAAAACTAGAGAGGGTCTTATCTGGGTCATCAATTGTAACATACTCCATAATGGGTTTTAGAACACTTCCCCAAGAAAACAAAAGTTCGTCACGATGAGTCCCCACATGAGATTTCCTACATATATTTTTGTATTTGACGTCTTTCAATTCGGACTCACAGTTATGCTTCTCTATTCTAATGGACCTTCCTTTAGGATGTTGACCTATTAATTCAACCAAAAATTTGATGTTGACATCATAGTTTTTGTTATAGATGATGACTCTACCCTCATCCCACATTTCCATGAAAGCTTTGGTGATCTCTAGTCTTCATCCTCAAATTTGTCAAAAATGGAAGAAAGCCCTTGCTAGAGAGGATACCTTGGGTAATGGCATCCATTCTCACTTTGAAGAACACAAGCTTATACTAAGAGAGGGGGTGAACAGTATAAGAGCACTTTTTACTTTTCTTTTCAAATCAATATTATGCAGTGTATAGATAGCAATATCAATAGCAGTAATCAAAGCAATGCACAAAACACCATACACAATAGAGACACAGATTTAACGTGGTTCACCCAAATATGGCTACCTCCACGGAGAAAATATTTCTTCTAAATATTTCTCAAATAATCTCTTGGGAATCCTTCCCAATTACAATGTTTATGGACCTCTGTCCAAAGGAGATGTTGATCCCCTAAATCTGGTTTGTGGATCTCTATCCATAGGAGAACTCCTTCTCCTCTGCTCTGGTTGGTGATCCTCTAGAAGACTACTGCCTCCACTACACTGGCTTGTGGATCTCTCTCCACTGAAGACTCTTGTCCCCACTTAGAAGACCTATCCTCACTACCCTGGCTGATGGATCTCTATCCACTGGAGACTCTATCCTCTCTACTCTATCACCTCCAAAGCTCTGTCTCAATTCTATACTAAACATAGTCTAGTCGGTCTAGCATAACTCTACTCAATATCTTGCACTAAACATAGTCCATTCGGTCTAGCACAAGTCTTCTCAATAAGCTCACTCAAATATGCACTAAACATAGTCCATTCGGTCTAGCACAAATCTTCTCAACTCTTGCACTAAACATAGTCCATTCGGTCTAGCACAAGTCCACTCAAATCTGCACTAAACATAGTCTAGTCGATCTAGCACAAATCTGCTCAATAGGTCCACTCAGAACCTACTCAAATCTGCTCAATAGGTCCACTCAGAACTTGCACAAATCTGCTCAATAGGTCCACTCAGAACCTACTCAAATCTGCTCAATAGGTCCACATAGAACCTGCTCAAATCTTCTCAATAAGTCCACATAGAACTTGTCTAAATCTGCTCAATAGGTCCACTAGAACTTGTCCAAATATGCTCAACAGGTCCACATAGAACTTGTCCAAATCTGCTCAATAAGCTCACATAGAACTTGTCCAAATTTGCTCAATAAGTCCACACAAAACTTGTCCAAATCTGCTCAAAAAGCTCCTACTTCCAAATTTCTTAATAAGTCTACACATAGAACTTGTCCAATCTCATAGAAACATAAAGAGAATTGTTAGAGACTCAATATGTTCTTTACTCAATGCTCAATCACTTTCTCAACTCAATCTCATAGAAGCATAAAGAGAATTTTTAGAGACTCAATATGTTCTATACTCAAATCTCAATCACTTTCTTAACTCAATCTCATAGAAGCATAAAGAGAATTGTTAGAGACTCAATATGTTCTATTCTCAAAACTCAATCACTTTCTCAACTCAATCTCATAGAAGCATAAAGAGAATTGTTAGAGACTCAATATGTTCTATACTCAAAGCTCAATCTCAACTCAAATCAGAATATAGAATAGTTTGTTTTATGGAACTTGAACAATCACTTCATACATCCACTTGACTAGGCTCAATCAACTCTACTCAACCAATCACTTCAAGAAACAACTCTTTCTCACAAACCCTAGTCCAAGCATGTATACTCCCACTCAAAATATTTCCAATAATGCTCAACAACAAATCTCACATAACAATGATACTCATGTTCTTTTCTAACTCAAGTTCAAGTTCTTTGCATAACAACTCACTTCAACAACCATGCTTATAAAACATTCTTCACATAACAATGATACTCATGATATTTTCAAACCCTAACTTAGGTTCTTCACACAACCAATGGCTTCAACAACAATGCTTATAAAACAAGGTTTTAATCACAACTCTCAATTTAGAAAACCTTGAAGCATTAACTCAAACACTTTTAAAAAGGAAACCCTAATCAAATCCTTTTCACTCCAAACTTAATTTTCAAGTAAGCCAATCAACCAACTCAACCAAAGAAGAATTTGCCCATACCTTTTTGCTTGACAAGGAGTTGATCTCACAAATCTGCCACACTCACAAATTTCTCTTTTCCAATCTCAATAAGGGTTAGAAGACTTCAATCAAATCACAATACAAAATAATGACCCAAAATACACCTTATTACTCCAACTCAAAAATAACATTCACCATAGTCTTCTTTTAATAGAAAAACCCTTATACAAAAAATAATGCTCAAAAGTCTTAATAAGAAATTAATTAAGACTTTACTAAAACTCCTTATTACTCCTAAAATAATAAATCTCAAATATCAATCCTTCCAAAATAATCCTCAACAATCATTCACCATAAACTTCAAATATCAATCCTTCCACAATAATCCTCAACAAACATTCACCATAAACTTCAAATATCAAACCTTCCACAATAATCCTCAACAAACATTCACCATAAACTTCATGCCTTAATGTATAAAAATAATAATCAATTATGCACCCTTATTCCTCCAACATTAGGCAACTAACAAAATTTAAATCAAAATTAAATACCTTGTCTTCGGAGGGAATCGAACCCTCAACCTCGTCTCACCACAAGCGCCTTAACCACGGCCAAAGTCACCGCACGAGCCAAGCGCTCATTCGAGATTAAAGAAGCACCACGTGCTTCTTAATCTCACATCACCTTCCACCAAGGGCAAAAGGTCATGCACCTTGGGCACCTCAATCAACTCACCAAACAATGCACGCGGGGATTCGAAACGTCAACCACCTTGCTGCCAGTGCCTTTGCGCTTTCCCAACTACCACTAGGCCACGCTTGCCCAATGAAACTTGAGGATGAAAACTTCCTCCTTTATTCCCTTCGCTGCCACATTTTCGTAAATGCACAAGCTCTCTTTTCGCATGCCACCGATTATTAATTCGAGCAAGGGTAAATAAAACTTAGGTTTGTTGGGCATATTTATATGCTCCTTCATTGCATTAATGACGTCGGTGCTCACGTGCTTCCTTCCATGACGTCGACGGTAAAGGCTTCGAATGCCTTTTATTAAACCCAACCTTTGGGTTTAATTTACTTTAAACTTTGCGCTTTGAAATATTTTTCCCTCCAAAACCCAACCTTAGGGTTTTATAAAAAATAATTAATTGTCCTTTGTAAACCAAATAATATTATAATTAAAATTATAATAATTTATTTGGGTTTTTCACCACCTTGGATAAATATTATAATAAATATTATAATATTATATCCTTCCATTGCTTCAGATATATTTGCTTCCAAAGGAGAAATGAAACCACTTTCTGACCCATTCTTTTGGGTGTAAAATAAAAATATTTTAACCCATTATAAACTTCCATTAAACTTTGCACTCGAACTGAAGAAGAACTATCACTGGCATCTTGACATCAATGACAACTTTGGCTTAGGGACTCAAAATGTCCAACAATCTCCCCCTTTGTCATTGATGGCAACCCACATTCTTTTTACTAAAACCTGACCTTTCTTTTTCTTCTGCTCCCCCTGGGACATTGCTCCCCCTGGCTCAATGCTCTCTCAGATATCAAATCTCTCCCCATATCAAATCTCTTCCCAATACACAAATCTCTCCCCCTTTGACATCAATGGCAAAGGGTCACCTTTGGGGCTCGGGGCTAAGAATGAGCCTCTTAGCTTAGCCCCTCCCCCACCTCCTTTGAGGTGGTTAATTCTGGGGTGGGAGTATTTCTACTCCCAAAAGGCATTGTTCTTTACCTTTATCCTCTTCCCTTATTTTTTGAATTTTTTGATTCTTCTGATTGTTTCTATCTATGTCATCATTCCTGTTCCTGTTCTTGTTCTTGTTCTCATCCATGTTCCTATTCCTGTTCCTACTCCTGTTCTTATCCATGTTCCTATTCCTGTTCATGTTCATGTTCCTATTCCTATTCTTGTTCATACCTATTTCTAGAATATTTTCTCTACACCATTTTGTTGTGTGACCATCATTATTGCACTTATAACACTTAATGTTATTATTCCTTGGAGGTGCAAATGTCTTAGGATCTCTTCTATTGAAGCCATATCCTCTTCTATCATGAACCCTGCAATTCATTGCCTTGTGACCAAACTCATTACATGAGTAGCAATACCCATGGAAAAGTTATCCTTTCCCATATTCTTGTCTTTCATGTGTCCTGCACTATGAAGCCATGTGCCCAAACCTGTGACATGAAAAACATCTTCCATTGAAGCTTCCTTGTCTTGACCTCATTGGTCTCCTATTCTGATTGTTGTTCCATCTGTATCTTTTCTGTGCATTGTTCCTATCTTTGTTGAACTCTTTATTGTCCAACTCATCCTCTGATGTCTCACTCCCTCTTACACTATCTTCTTCTGATGTATCTTCATCTGAAGTTTCTTCTTCTTCAAGACTTGAAGTAGACTCTTCTTCCCATTTCTTTTGTACCTGTTTAGAACCAAGACCTATCTTGTTTGTTGCTCCTCTTTGTATCTTGACTATTTTATCCACACTCTTTGCACTGTTTACATACTTGTATAGCTTATTCTTGGAGTCTTCTAAATCTTCCTTTAGTAGTGCCACTTCTTGTGCTAACTTCTCACTTTCCAAGATATTTGCTTCTAACTTATCTTTGAACTTCTTTGCCTTAGCCTTTGATTTTTCTAAATCCTCTATGAGCAATAATCTTTCTTCATCACATTCTTGAAACTGAATTTCAAGCTTAGAGTGTTGCTTTCTTACCTTCTTTACCATGTCAAGGGCATAGATAAGTTCTCCCTTGAGATCATAACCATTCTCTCTCTTTTTTTTTCCCTCTTTTTTTTTTTTTTTTTTTACCCCCCCCTCTTCTTCTACCCATTAAAATTTTCTCCTTTTTCACTCTTCATACACACACTAAACTATAACATCCCTTGTGCAATCATCTTCAAGATGTCCAAATCTACCACATCTAAAACACTTGAGAATAACTAGAGTCCTTTTCTTAATTGGTTCTTTCTCTTCAATCATAAATAGGACTTCATCTCTATCATTGTCTGAAAAGCTAGCATCACTATCATTTGAGTACTTACTTGCATTATCCGCATAGTAGCTCCTCTTTTGTCTTTGGAAGAACTTATTTCCTTGTCTGCTTTGTCCATCCTTGCTTTTATTTTGATGCCTATATCTTTCTGATTCCCTGTACCTGTGATCCTATTTTTCTTCACCATTGTTGTTCTTTGGCTCTTTACAATCTGTTGCAAAATATCCATACTTTCCATAATTGAAACACTTAATAGATCTTAGATCTATGGGTCTTCTGGAACCTTTATCTCTTCTACCATAATTTGCTTCTTCATCACTGGATGACTCACTGCTTGATTCTGACTTCTTACCCTTTATTTCCTTGATTGCTTTGAATGATGCTTCCTTTTTGGAAGTAGGATCTTTTGTTCTTATCTCAAAAGTTGTAAGCATGCCAAGTAAAGAATTTCTTGTCAGACAATCACTATCAATTGATGTTTCTATAGCAGAGACCTTTTCACTGTACCTTTTTGGAAGAGTTCTCAAGATCTTATCACAAGCATCAGATTCATCGACCTTCATTCCAAGACCTCTCATCTCATGTACAAGTTCATCAATCTTACTGAGATAGTCATGAATGTTTTCATCATCCCACATTCTTAAGTTTTCAAATTCTCCTTTGAGATTTTTGATCTTAGCTTTCCTGACACCTTTATCTCCTTCATATATGTTATGCAGAAGTTCCCACATTTCTTTTGTTGTTTTACAATCCATAACCTTCATAGATTCTGATCTACACAATCCTTTTATAATTGCATTCATAGCTCTTGAATTTGCATGCATTAGAAGCTTACCTTCCTTATCTGTAGGAGGATTGGTTATTGAATCATATCCAAGTTCCACTGCATCCCAAACTTCATTGCCAAGTGCCATCAGGTGAAATCTCATCAGCATACACCAATACAAGAAGTCACTTCCATCAAATATGGTATTGTATTATTGATGGACCCATCCCTTTGATCCTTTTGATCCATTGTGTTCTTGACCACTTTTCCTTCAAGCTATCAAACTCTTCTGAAGGAACCCGCTCTGATACCAATTGAAGAACACAAGCTTATACTGAGAGGGGGGGTGAACAGTATAAGAGCACTTTTTACTTTTCTTTTCAAATCAATATTATGTAGTGTATAGATAGCAGTATCAATAGTAGTAATCAAAGCAATGCACAAAACACCATACACAATAGAGACACAGATTTAACGTGGTTCACCCAAATATGGCTACCTCCATGGAGAAAATATTTCTTCTAAATATTTCTCAAATAATCTCTTGGGAATCCTTCCCAATTACAATGTTTATGGACCTCTATCCAAAGGAGATGTTGATCCCCTAAATCTGGTTTGTGGATCTCTATCCATAGGATAACTCCTTCTCCTCTACTCTGGTTGGTGATCCTCTAGAAGACTACTGCCTCCACTACACTGGCTTGTGGATCTCTCTCCATTGAAGACTCTTGTCCCCACTCAGAAGACCTATCCTCACTACCCTGGTTGATGGATCTCTATCCACTAGAGACTCTATCCTCTCTACTCTATCACCTCCAAAGCTCTATCTCAATTCTGTACTAAACATAGTCTAGTCGGTCTAGCATAACTCTGCTCAATCTCTTGCACTAAACATAGTCTATTCGGTCTAGCACAAGTCTTCTCAATAAGCTCACTCAAATCTACACTAAACATAGTCCATTCGGTCTAGCACAAATCTTCTCAACTCTTGCACTAAACATAGTCCAGTCGGTCTAGCACAAGTCCACTCAAATCTGCACTAAACATAGTCCATTCGGTCTAGCATAAATCTCTCAATAGGTCCACTCAGAACCTACTCAAATATGCTCAATAGGTCCACTCAGAACCTGCACAACTCTGCTCAATAGGTCCACTTAGAACCTACTCAAATCTGCTCAATAGGTCCACTCAAAACCTGCTCAAATCTGCTCAATAGGTCCACTAGAACTTCCAATTCTGCTCAATAGGTCCACTCAGAACTTGTCCAAATATGCTCAACAAGCTCACATAGAACTTGTCCAAATCTGCTCAACAAGCTCACATAGAACTTGTCCAAATCTGCTCAATAAGTCCTCTCTAGGACTTGCTCAATTTTGTATTGTAAGCTTCCACAAAAGCTCACACAAAATCAGTCCACAAGTCTTCTCAAAGACTTACCTCAAATTCTTAACAAGTCCACAGAACTTGTCCAATCTCATAGAAACATAAAGAGAATTGTTAGAGACTCAATATGTTCTTTACTCAATGCTCAATCACTTTCTCAACTCAATCTCATAGAAGCATAAAGAGAATTGTTAGAGACTCAATATGTTCTATACTCAAAGCTCAATCACTTTCTTAACTCAATCTCATAGAAGCATAAAGAGAATTGTTAGAGACTCAATATGTTCTATTCTCAAGACTCAATCACTTTCACAACTCAATCTCATAGAAGCATAAAGAGAATTGTTAGAGACTCAATATGTTCTATACTCAAAACTCAATCTCAACTCAAATCAGAATATAGAATAGTTTGTTTTATGGAACTTGAACAATCACTTCATACATCCACTTGACTAGGCTCAATCAACTCTACTCAACCAATCACTTCAAGAAACAACTCTTTCTCACAAACCCTAGTCCAAGCATGTATACTCCCACTCAAAATGTTTCCAACAATGCTTAACAACAAATCTCACATAACAATGATACTCATGTTCTTTTCTAACTCAAGTTCAAGTTCTTTGCATAACAACTCACTTCAACAACCATGCTTATAAAATATTCTTCACATAACAATGATACTCATGATATTTTCAAACCCTAACTCAGGTTCTTCACACAACCAATGGCTTCAACAACAATGCTTATAAAACAAGGTTTTAATCACAACTCTCAATTTAGAAAACCTTGAAGCATTAACTCAAACACTTTTGAAAAGGAAACCCTAATCAAATCCTTTTCACTCCAAACTTAATTTTCAAGTAAGCCAATCAACCAACTCAACCAAAGAAGAATTTGCCCATACCTTTTTGCTTGACAAGGAGTTGATCTCACAAATCTGCCACACTCACAAATTTCTCTTTTCCAATCTCAATAAGGGTTAGAAGACTTCAATCAAATCACAATACAAAATAATGACCCAAAATACACCTTATTACTCCAACTCAAAAATAACATTCACCATAGTCTTCTTTTAATAGAAAAACCCTTATACAAAAAATAATGCTCAAAAGTCTTAATAAGAAATTAATTAAGACTTTACTAAAACTCCTTATTACTCCTAAAATAATAAATCTCAAATATCAATCCTTCCAAAATAATCCTCAACAATCATTCACCATTAATTTCAAATATCAATCCTTCCACTATAATCCTCAACAAACATTCACCATAAACTTCAAATATCAAACCTTCCACAATAATCCTCAACAAACATTCACCATAAACTTCATGCCTTAATGTATAAAAATAATAATCAATTATGCACCCTTATTCCTCCAACATTAGGCAACTAACAAAATTTAAATCAAAATTAAATACCTTGTCTTCGGAGGGAATCGAACCCTCAACCTCGTCTCACCACAAGCGCCTTAACCACGGCCAAAGTCATCGCACGAGCCAAGCGCTCATTCGAGATTAAAGAAGCACCACGTGCTTCTTAATCTCACATCACCTTCCACCAAGGGCAAAAGGTCATGCACCTTGGGCGCCTCAATCAACACACCAAACAATGCATGCGAGGATTCGAAACATCAACCACCTTGCTGCCAGCGCCTTTGCGCTTTCCCAACTACCACTAGGCCATGCTTGCCCAATGAAACTTGAGGATGAAAACTTCCTCCTTTATTCCCTTCGCTGCCATGTTTTCGTAAATGCACAAGCTCTCTTTTTGCATGCCACCGATTATTAATTCGAGCAAGGGTAAATAAAACTTAGGTTTGTTGGGCATATTTATATGCTCCTTCATTGCATTAACGACGTCGGCGCTCACGTGCTTCCTTCCATGACGTCGGCGGTAAAGGCTTCGAATGCCTTTTATTAAACCCAACCTTTGGGTTTAATTTACTTTAAACTTTGCGCTTTGAAATATTTTTCCCTCCAAAACCCAACCTTAGGGTTTTATAAAAAATAATTAATTGTCCTTTGTAAACCAAATAATATTATAATTAAAATTATAATAATTTATTTGGGTTTTTCACCACCTTGGATAAATATTATAATAAAGATTATAATATTATATCCTTCCATTGCTTCGGATATATTTGCTTCCAAAGGAGAAATGAAACCACTTTCTGACCCATTCTTTTGGGTGTAAAATAAAAATATTTTAACCCATTATAAACTTCCTTTAAACTTTGCACTCGAACTGAAGAAGAACTATCACTGGCATCTTGACATCAATGACAACTTTGGCTTAGGGACTCAAAATGTCCAACACACTTTGGAAGGTTTGAAAAAAATCATGGTGATGATACAGAGACAAAGACACCTTCAGATTAACAACAGGGGAAGACAACGAAGGCCAAAACATAGAACTTGATCAAAAAATTCAGTAACCTCTAAAAAGGCAAAAAAGGAAACATTTCGATGGCAATATCGGTGAGCATACCAAGAAGGATGAAAATGATCAAGGTTGCACGAAACAAGGTGATCATGGAGGGAAGGCATTTAGAAATTCTTGAAAGAATCATGTGGGAATCCAAACCAATCACCCACATGAGGGAAAGGGTGGAGATATGGAAAAAACATGAGGATAGACATGAGGGAAGAGCATGATGTGGACAAAGGGAAGAAGGGGTTGGGGGAGGTTTATGAGGCAATAGGGAGACAAGGCAACAAAAAAATGGTGGAGGGTGATAACCATGGTGAGAGGGGGTAGGGAAACAAAATATGAAGACACAAAGGATGAAACAAACCAATGCTCATAAAAAACTGAACAACCATGAGAGATCAAAAATCAAGGTTGACAAAACTAATGAGCCCAAAAATCCCATGAATCAAGGTCGCATGGGAACAATCAACAAAACAATTAGGAATCACTAGCAATGGAATTATTTAAATGTGAACTGACATAATCCACATTAGCATCAAAAGAAGAATGAATGACCAACAATCAAGGTTGACAAAGCCACTAAGCACAAAAAACCCATGAACCAAGGGGGCATAGGAACAATCAACAATGTAATTAAGAACCATCAACATTGGAATCATTTGGGAGTGCGTTGACTTGCTCCATGTCAGCAACAAAATTACTTGGGGATGCCAATTCTTGGTCAATGACATGAACCAAAATTTGGGGAAAACCAGAGGTTCACATCAACAAATTTAAATAATGGGATCCAATATTTGCCAATGCATCTGTAGCTTTGTTAATTTCCCTAAAAGTGTGTTGAAAAATTATATCTTGGAAATATTGGCTAAGAATTCTGGCTTCGTCGATGCAATTTATTATCTTCCATGAAGGGATTTTAGAACTCTTAAAATAATTGATAATAGTGAGGGAATCACTTTCTACCAAAATTTTATCAGTGTATCCTTTGACCAAAACCAAGCCATGCCACATGGCACGCGCTTCAACAATTTGATTCGACTGGATTCCAAGAAATTCAGCAAAGGCAAGGATGACCCTACCTTTGCTATCCCTAAGGATACCCCCAACTCCAGCTCACCTAGGGTTACCCTTAGCCGCTTTGTAAAAATTCAATTTAAGCCATCCTAAGGTAGGGGGAGTGCAGGCAGAATAAGATTTGCAATTGGAAGATTGATAATAGAATTTTATTTTTATAAATAATATAATATTTACTTTAAAATATTAATGGAACCTCATTTTAAAAGTATTATTTTCAAACATTGATAGAGTTCAATTATAATTAATGGTTTCTTATGATAAATACTTCATTCAAATTTATATATTTTTTGAATTTAGTGAAAAATCCCTTTCAAAGCTGCCTTGGTATGAGAAACCATGACCAGGGGGTTCTACGCCATTAAAATCACCCGAGAGTCATGCCCAACCCTGACCACACTAGCATAATCAACTGGATTTTGGGTACCCAATGTGCATTTTTTAGGATGGAGATTCGAACCAGGGACCTCCCTTGGAGGATTACCCTACCCTCTCCAAATCATCTACAACATGTGGGTACTTCATTCAAATACATTAAAAATGTATTATTTGTAAAATAAAGGTATTCCATTTAAGAGGTATGTCAGACTTCTTTTGGTTGTGATCGTACGTTCAAGTAAGGAAGACCCTTCTAGCCTCGGGTAGAGAGAAGCTTCCCTTCCAAACAAAAAATATTGTAACTTATATTTAAAAGGGTAGAAAAATGGTTGATTGTCACCTTCAAGTGGGTGGTGGATTAATGGTAGTTTTCAAAGAATGAAAACAATGTATTTTAAACCCATAATATCTCCCTTGGATGGTAGAGAAATGAATTCTGGTAGGTAAGGAGGATGACAGACATTGAACGAGTCGTGAAGCTTGGAAAAAAAACTCCATCCTTGTAAAAGGAGTTTTTTGGTGTTAGGGAGTGGAAGGAGAATTTGGAGGAAGAATGGATGAAATTGCAAAAATATAACTAGAGGGTAAAGCACTAGCGACAGGCAGCTTTCGAGAAGGAAAACACCCCCCTTTGCGAAGTGAATGCAGGTTGGTAATGGAGCTAACCTCCTAATCAGTTAAGATAAAAGAAATGCTTCCATTTCTATGTTTTTGATAACCCCATAGGAACCTGTGTTGCCTTGGTGTCTATCCTCGTTATGTGGTGGTTGTGTCCTCTTTAAAGTCAAGTTTATCTCTGTTGTGTGGTAGACTGTTAACTCTAAGACCCCCCTTAGCAAGGCAAAATGCAATCATCACCGTGAGTGTTAGCAACACCCTATATGGTTAAACCTCATTGGTTTTGTGGCTAGTTCTCTACTCTTATGTGACACATCCATCTCTCTCCTGGTTTAGCCAACATTACCTCATGAACATCAGTCCTTGACTATGTCGATAATAGCCCTCCATGATTGTAGAACCTCCATTCTATCTTCTTGTTGTGTTAGAGCCATAATGTGTAGGGAGTATTAAAGTGTTAGGGTTGACATAGTGATACCACTCACTATCCATAGATGACAGAGGAATGCAATCACCATAAATTGAACCTCCATTTTGTATTCTTATTGTGTTAGATCCATAGCATGTAAGGAGTATAGAAGTGCATGCATGGGATGCAGTTGTGGTTTCTTGAGTATACATCGTTTGCAGTGCTGTTGTGTATGTGTGTGATGGGGCTAGTAGATGCCATGAGGTATTTTCTTATATTCTATTGGATGGTTGGGATGCATATTTCACCATCTTCCCTCTCAGGGTTGTAGGTGGTTGCAATCTGTCAACATCCCTAGTTGTGATGAAGGAAGAACCAATTGCTCTTTGAAAGCATTTGTGTTTGTGCATACATGAAAGGAATGAAATATATGCTATTTCAATTAAATAAGAAGTTATTCGATTAAGATGAAAGGAATTAAATATATGTTATTTTAATTAAATAAGAAGTTATATGATTAAGATGAAAGGAATGAAATCTATGTTATTTTAATTAAATAAGAAGTTATTTGATTAAGATGAAAGGAATGAAATATATGTTATTTTAATTAAATAAGAAGTTATTTGATTATGATGAAAGGAATGAAATATATGTTATTTTAATTAAATAAGAAGTCATTTGATTAAGATGAAAGGAAATAATTATGATTTATTTTGATTAAATAAGAAGTTATTTGATTGAGATAAATGAAAGAGGATTGGGTTATTTGTAAATTGTAGTAAAGCTTTAGTTTATCAAGTAATCAAAATGATTATTTTACATACTAAAGTAATGGAACTTTGATATATGAGACAAAGGAAAAGTAGTTTACCTTATGAATTGAAATTAAATTTTAATGCATGGGAAATAAAGGAACCCTGTGTTTTAATGATTAAGGGTATGGGACTTTAATTCATTGAAAAAGGGAAGGGTTTGATTTTAGTGAAAACCATGTTCTAAGTTGTGTATGTTGAATGACTCTAAATGGATTTGGGAGGTGAAAATAAAGTAAGTATTCTTTGTGATGTGAATTATGCATTAGATGGTTAAAAGCTTGCTTAAGTTTGTATATTTGCAATTCAGCAAGTAAATATTAGATTCATTTTATGACATGATTATCCTAAAGGAACCCTGTGTTTTAATGATTACGGATATGGGACTTTAATTCATTGAAAAAGGGAAGGGTTTGATTTAAGTGAAAACCATGTTCTAAGTTGTGTCTCTAAATGAATTTGAGAGGTGAAAATAAAGTAAGGATTATTTATGATGTCAACTATGCATTAGATGGTTAGAAAATTGCTTAAGTTTGTATAGTTGCAATTTGGCAAGTAAATGTTGGTTTCATTTTGTGGTATGATTATCCTAAAGGAACCCTACGTTTTTATGATTAAGGGTATGAGACTTTAATTCATTGAAAAATGGAAGGGTTTTATTTAAGTGAAAACCATGTTATAAGTTGTGTATGTTGAATGAATCTCTAAATGAATTTGAGAGGTGAAAATAAAGCAAGGATTCTTTATGATGTCAACTATGCATTAGATGATTAGAAGCATGCATAAATTTTTATAGCTGCAATTTGGAAAAGTAAATGTTAGATGCATTTAGAGGTATGCCTATCCTAAATAATGAGTATGTTGATACCCTATCATCCTCAAATGATCTATGGATAGAGAAGGAGATCCGAAGATGTGGACAGGACTAATGCGCCAATGTTTTATTTACTTACAATGTATTTACTTATACTCAAATAGCCTAGATATGTGGGGAGATTTCCCTAATAAAATTGATGTAATATGTTATTCTTTTGGAGTATGGAAGGTTTACCATACTTACCTTTGTGTAATAACCGTTTAATGGTTTGGAGAAGGTACTTTAGTCTATCACTATGTATTGGCTTTATTTTGTATTTAATCTCTCTTTCAATTAATGTTATTCTCTTTTAGTGTTGCTTATTTCCTAGTTTAGAATGTATGCTTTAAGGTTATACCTTTGTTAGATTTAGTATTTTTTTCTTTGTAATTAATAAAACCTAAGTAATAAGTTCTAGGGTGAACTTAGAGAGTGACCTAAAGGATTGAGACCCCTTAGGGAGAATGTAAACTAAGTTTGAGGAAAGTCTACATCAGGGTTAAGGTAGCTCATCGTGGAGATGATATGGATAGATTAACTGACAATACTCATAGAATACCTACACATACTGGCTTGTGTATGGTATGGGGGTGCATGTATACCTTTGACTGACTGAAGTTGATGAGTCTAGATCAACAAGAATGATGAGATAGATAGACTTATTTGCAGTAACATATGGTACACCTACACAAATGAAACTTGTGTGAGGGTATCTCGTGTGATGTAGCTCTTCAAAAAAACTTAGGGAAATTAAAAAATTAGGTGAAAATTATATGGGTTAGGGGTTTATGAATCCCTCATTTTGGTCTTAAAAAAAAATTCTTTTCTTTTGTGTGTTTTTTGTTTGCTTTTTTTTTGGGTAATTACACAAATAAGGAAGCACTTGAAGAGTATCAAGGAATCCAACCCCCATGCAACGAGAGATGAAGGGGTGTTGCAAAAATCCATAATCAAGCATTCATCACTTGGCTACACGATTAGGTTATTGCTTGTTCTCTTGAATATGATCTTCGACATTTATATTGATCATCATGTACTAAACATCATGTAATGTTCTGCAGTCATCTTTAAACTATTATTATTTGTTTCAGTTTCATTGAGATTAATGCAACATAATGACAATGACTCTGATACAAGAGGATGGTTGACACGTGGTCCAAGGAAAGTTGCAACCAAATATTTAGGCTATTTGATCAACGATTATAGATCTCATATCAAAGACCAAGAGGAAAAATAAACAAATAAAAATAGTGGTGTGTGTATAAATGCTACTAATTTATGTAGAGCAAGCATAAAAGACACAAAATCAGTGCTTCAAATAGTCTCATATTATGGTGTTATTAAGGAAATAATATTGTTGGATTACTATTAGTTTTGATATACCCTATTCAAATGTGTCTGGGAAAATATTCTTGATATGAGGAATGGATGTAGAAAGGATGAAATGGGATTCACACTGGTCAACATGAACAGATTACTTGGTCGAGATAGACTAAAATATGATCCATTTATCCTAGCATCACAAGCCAAACAAGTCTTTTATGTAAATGATCCACTTGATACCAATTGGTATGTGGTTCTCACATCACCTCCAAGAGGGATCAAAGACATTGAAGCATACGAGGTAGAATATGTCAATGTCTCTAGAGCAACAAATTTCATTGGACCTAAAACTGCACAAGATGAAAATACAAATGACGACAACATTCAATACATCTGTGAAGAATGTGAGGGTACATGGTTGGAAGCCTAATTACTTTACTTCAAAAGTAGTTATAATTAATGGAAATAATTAACGAGTGTTGTTAGACATTTTTTGTTCTATTTTTAGAAAATGCTAGTAGATAATTAATGGGCAGCCAAGCTAGGAGTGAGGCGAGTAGGTATCCTGAGCATGAGGTTGGCTAATCAGATACAAGAAGGTAATTTGGTAAAAAAAAGAGAGAGAATGCAAGTGTTGCTAGGGCATAGGATTAAGAGTCTAATCATGCATGCATGTTGTAATGTGTTGAAATGAAGGTTTATTGTGTTGAGTGAGTGTTAGTTATGAAATTGATATTTCATATTTGACTCTTAGTCCTAGTCCTTAGCAACAATACTTGATTTGCATAGATGGATATTTATGTATCTAATAAAAGTCTCAGGATACCCTCTCACCTCATCTCTAATGGTTGGGGTGGGTAGGGATGTTTAGACATCTTCCCATTATATGGAGGGCTCAGGTTGTCCATTCACCTATATTTGTACTTCTAAATTCAATTTTGAGAATGTACATGCATTGAGAATGTTACTTCTTAGTACCCCCTATAAAAATTGGTGTTGAAGAAATGTCATAACATATAACAAAGTAATCATACATAGAGGAATCACAATTGTACACTGGGATGATCATAACATAAATTATGGAACTGAAGCCCTAATATTTAATACCATCATCTATTCACTGGTAATGTTTAGTATATGTTAGTAGTGTAATCTTAGGGATAGTCAATCATGCTTGTTTATAAAGAGATGGTAAGAGTTGAAAAGGAATTGATGAATACAAAATTTTTGCATGTGAGCTCCTTCAAGGACTATTGTTGATAACATAATGCATTTATTTATCAATTAAAAAGTTGCTAAAGTACTTATATTTCTTGCCTATGTCTTTCCATTCTTGGTCTGTGCATTGGAACCCACCTTATGACAACATTGGATTGGTCCTACCCATTTCTTCTTCTGATTTCTCGGTACACGTGGTCAGGAAATAAAAAAACAAGGGGATTCTAGTCTAAATGGTTACAAAATTTAGGGTATTGGGTCCTTGGTACCGGGCTATCAAATTTCCTCATTACTTGTGAATTCTTCATATTTCCAGGAGACCCAGATCCTGTAGGATCCTCTACATCTGTACACCACCTAGTAGTATTTGTGTTCGCTTGGGCTTTCCAAGATGGGTAATGAGATGCCTAATGAGGATGGGAACACTGAACCCTCACAACTTGAAATTACTGCAATGCAATGGGAGGATAAACATTTGGAGGAAGCAATCAGGATCTCACATTCTGACACAAAACAACCTTACCCTAAACCAGAAGTCATGACCAACAACAATAAAACAAAAACTGATCTTGTTTATCCAAGCAGTGTGAATGTCAATGCAAACATGGTACCTTCTCCTATGAATGCATGTGAACCTAATATGAATATAATAGATACAAGAAGTTCAGATGCTACAAGACCACTCTTAGAAAGTGAGGATGCTACCAAGAAAGATCCAAAATTGGAAACATGAAATGAATTACCAAGATACATATGAAAATAAGCAAGTTGGGGGTAAAGATGTTCTACAAAGTGAAACACAAGGGTCTCTAGGTATAGGTTTATCATCAATAGACATAAAAAATTCACCTTCTCCACAAGCATCAGGTACTTACAGTTTATTTTTGTAAATGACACTTCCAAGTTTTTCAATATTTGTTTTATAAGAATTTTCAACCCTTTAAAACCATAATTTCTTTGAAATGCAGGTTCAAGGGAGGCAAGGGATATCCAAAATTATCCAGTGATTCAAGTGTAATGATAATTCAAGTAATCAAGTGTATATTATCCCTTTTTATCACATTTGAGGTAACTATCTAACATGCACTATCAATTGTATGCATATATGGGAAGTGACTAACATGCATGGACTAAGTGTGTGGGTCTTTTGTTAGTAGTCATTTAGTAAAACAAAAACAAATTTTCCATCTTGTAGAAATGTGCATGTTCTTTATTTTTGATGTTTGGTCCTGATATTATTCTTCAATTAAAGGACCACGCTTATTTATGTGGAAGGGATTTTTCCCTAACCACCATTGCAATTCCTCAATTTACAATTTTCAAGTGATAAATTCCAATCACAAGGTCCTGGAGATAGGGAATTGTTGCGTCTAATGATTACACCAATTGATTTGCATAGTTATGGATTGTCCATGATTAATTGCAAGAAATTTTAAGGCTACAACCTCAATTCCTTATATATTTGTATTAGCAATCTACTAAATATTCTCCTCCTGGATTAAATCATTGGTTGGTTTCAAGAAACTATCAGATTCAACAATGAGTCATTGGTGAATTATCCAAGTATCTCAAATGAACTACCCTAATAACACCACAACTGGTGTTAAGTGTGTCATGCTAGTTTACATTCTCATGTATTCCATGGGGACTTGCACAATGTTTAAATGCCCCACAATTTTATTTGCTTCTATAATTGTATAAATAGTCTAATGGGTGTTTGTGCCTGGAGCAATTTTGTTTTGGCAGCATTTGGTATAATGTACTTTGTTTATGGTAACCATTTGGTATCCTTTGATGGCATTACATTTGATTATGGGTATTTATTTGAGGCTATACTGATGATAATGTCAATGGCAATATGTACATGTTATAGTAGCAACCTAGCATGTTATTATGATGTTGAGCATTAATGTTTGAAAAGGTGCTTTATGACAACATGGAGTAGTGTATATTGTCTATATTTTTTAGAATTGTTCATATTATTATTTGATACATGGCTTTAATTTTTGTGGTGAGAAACATTATGCAGTTGGTGGCACAATGACAACATCTTCATGGTGTTGTATTTGATATTGTGATCAAACATTATGAATGGGAGTTTGAATTGTATTTTGCATATGAAACCTAATATTGGATGAAAATATTATTTTGTATTTTGTGTTGCTTCTCCAGGTTGTGATTTAGCTTTACTATTGTAAAGCTTTCTAGTATGCAAACATCATAGATTTTTGCATGCACTTCCTCACCATCATAGATTTCTATATGATTGCAGGTCTAGAAAAAGGTATGGTGTCTTTTTGACTATTTGCCATCACAATGTTATAAGGAATAGTCAATATTTTAACATGTTCACCTTTAATGAAGAAATTTGATCTTCAACAAGTTATTTGTCATGCTTTACATGCAAGCTTGAAGTACTCAATTTTTGTGAGTCTTTGGAATAAGATCATGTATAAAAGATCTCAGATCTCAGCTCATATTCTTTGGAATAGATCATGTTTGTAAGTCTTTGGAATAGATCATGTATAAAATATCTGAACTCAACATGTCAAGACAACAAATTTAAACTTGACAACATTTGTCTTCTCATTAGGAATTTAAAAAACTATGTACAGTTTAAGTTTTTCTTATAAAAATCTAAGACATATACCACTATACCAGTTATTTTTTATGTATTGTCTGTCAAACATTATGAATGGGAGTTTGAATTGTATTTTGCATATGAAACCTAATATTGGATGAAAATATTATTTTGTATTTTGTGTTGCTTCTCCAGGTTGTGATTTAGTGCTAGGCAAGAATTAGGTAGAAAGAGAGAAATCAGTCCTACCCTATTAGGGTTTCCATAGTGGAGGAGTGTAAACACTTTGAGAGTCTTTGAGAGTTGACCAGAAAACCACTCTCTAGCATTATATTTCTATAGTCTTCCACCATTGTAGATATGTGAATGGGAGATGCCCAGGTTGAATCCCCTTTGTGTTGGAGGTAACTCACATCAGGGAAGTCACAGATGATTTCTTTCACCTTCAAATCAATTCTTGCAATGAATCATAGTAGAAAATAGATCACATCTCATCATGCCAAGCCAAATTTCATTTGCATTACTTCATAGTCATCTACTTTAGACATTGACAAGGAGTTATGATGAAAGTTCAAACCCCATTGCATCTTGTTACCCCCATCTTGGTTATCATCTTTCAAAATATCATAGCTACCCTTGTCTCCATCTCTATCAACTTCTTCCATATTTATATTATCCTTGCTTCCATATTCATGTAGGTCCATATCTTCATCCCTTCCACTCTCATTGACATCCTCTTTATTGACTTCCTATGATATCAATGCCTCCCCTTCTTTATTAACTTCCTGAGATATCAATGCCTCCCCTTCTCATTTAAACTTGACAACATTTATGTCTTCTCATTAGGAATTTAAAAAACTATGTACAATTTAAGTTTTTCTTATAAAAATCTAAGACATATACCACTATACCAGTTATTTTTTATGTATTGTCTATCAAACATTATGAATGGGAGTTTGAATTGTATTTTGCATATGAAACCTAATACTAGATGAAAACATTATTTTGTATTTTTTGTTGCTTCTCCAGGTTGTGATTTAGTGCTAGGTAAGAATCAGGTAGAAAGAGAGAAATCAGTCCTTCCCCTATTAGGGTTTCCACAGTGGAGGAGTGTAAACACTTCAAGAGTCTTTGAGAGTTAACCAAAAAACCACTCTCTAGCATTATATTTCTGCAGTCTTCCATCGTTGCAGATATGTGAATGGGAGATGCCCAGGTCGAATCCCCTTTGTGTTGGAGGGAACTCGCATCAGGGAAGTCACAGATGATTTCTTTCACCTTCAAATCAATTCTTGCAATGACTCATAGTAGAAAATAGATCACATCTCATCATGCCAAGCCAGATTTCATTTGCATTACTTCATAGTCATCTACTTCAGACATTGACAAGGAGTTATGATGAAATTTCAAACCCCATTGCATCTTGTTGCCCCCATCTTGGCTATCATATTTTAAAATATCATAGCTACCCTTATCTCCATCTCTATCAGCTTCTTCCATATTTAGATTATCCTTGCTTCCATCTTCATGTAGGTCCATATCTTCATCCCTTCCACTCTCGTTGACATCCTCTTTATTGACTTCCTGTGATATCAATGCCTCCCCTTATTTATTAACTTCCTAAGATATCAATGCCTCCCCTTCTCATTTAAACTTGACAACATTTATGTCTTCTCATTAGGAATTTAAAAAACTATGTACAATTTAAGTTTTTCTTATAAAAATCTAAGACATATACCACTATACCAGTTATTTTTTATGTATTGTCTTTCAAACATTATGAATGGGAGTTTGAATTGTATTTTGCATATGAAACCTAATACTAGATGAAAATATTATTTTGTATTTTGTGTTGCTTCTCTAGGTTGTGATTTAGCTTTACTATTGTAAAGCTTTCTAGTATGCAGACATCATAGATTTTTGCATGCACTTCCTCACCATCATAGATTTTTGTATGATTGCAGGTTTGGAAAAAGGTATGGTGTCTTTTTTACTATTTACCATCACAATGTTATAAGGAACAATCAATATTTTAACATGTTCACCTTTAATGAAGAAAGTTAATCTTCAAAAATTTATTTGTCATGCTTTACATGCAAGATTGAAGAACTCAATTTTTGTGAGTCTTTGGAATAAGATCATGTATAAAAGATCTCAAATATCATCTCATATTCTTTGGAATAGATCATGTTTGTAAGTCTTTGGAATAGATCATGTATAAAAGATCTGAACTCAACATGTCAAGACAACAAATTTAAACTTGATAACATTTATGTCTTCACATTAGGAATTTAAAAAACTATGTATAGTTTAAGTTTTTATTATAAAAATCTAAGACATATACCACTATACCAGTTATTTTTTATGTATTATCTGTCAAACATTATGAATGGGAGTTTTGGTATCCTTTGACAATATTACATTTGATTATGGGTATTTATTTGAGCCTATACTGATGATAATATCAATGGTAATATATACATGTTATAGTAGCAACCTAGCATGCTATTATGATGTTGAGCATTAATGTTTAAAAATGTGCTTTATGTCAACATGGAGTAGTGTATATTGTCTATATTTTTAAGAATTGTTCATATTATTATTTGATACATGGCCTTAATTTTTGTAGAGAGAAACATTATACAAGTGGTGGCACAATGACAATATTTTCATGGTGTTGTACTTGATACTATGATCAAACATTATGAATGGGAGTTTGAATCATATTTTGCATATGAAACCTAATACTGGATGAAAATATTATTTTGTATTTTGTGTTGCTTCTCCAGGTTGTTATTTAGCTTTACCGTTGTAAATCTTTCTAGTATATAGAAATCATAGATTTTTGTATGAACTTCCTCACCATCATAGATTTATGTATGATTGCATGTCTAAAAAAATGTATGGTGTCTTTTTAACTATTTTTCGTCACAATTTTATAAGGAACAACCAATATTTTAACATGTTCACCTTTATTTATTTTTTAATGTTAGGCCTTAATATGACGGTTTAAAATCACCCTCCTAGGGGAGGCCCTAAGAGGGTGGTTTTAAACTGCCCTCTTAGACCAAATCCATATTAGACCCTAAGAGGGTGGTTTTAAACTACCCTCTTAGGGTCTAAGAGGGAGGTTTAAAACTGCCATGTTAGATCCTAAGAGGGTATTTTTTTGAGGTGGTTTTTAATCACCATCGTATGATGAATAATTTCTATGACGTCCTCATAGATAGTGGATGAATAACCACCATTAAAGGTATTTAAGGGCTTTAAAAAATTGTCCTTAAAGACCCTTTTTGGTGTAGTGTTTGATTTATTTTTATACAATTATCAATTTAGCTATTACTATATACATATTTGATCCCTACACTAGATAATTCCACCATTCCTCTATCACTTTAAAGATGTTCATGCATTGTAACCATATGAAATCAAACTAAAAAGACATACTGCTCCTCCTAACTTCTAGGTTTATCCAAAGGACCAATGGATTGTGGTCTGATCATAATCTTGGTAATGTAGTCAAATAATGTTCTAATCTATCCATATACCTTTCTAGTAACACGAGCATTCTATATAGCTTCATTTGACTAAGATTATCTCTTATTCTCATAATGTACCATGTAAATTTTGCTCCATCCACCTCTATATCTATTAAACTAATTCTTGATATGAAGTTACTTAGGTCTTCCATACTTTCTGAGTATCATCGAGTTTCTTATTTCTTTTCTCTAGGTATAACTAGAGTGTTGAAATACCCTAATACTTGCCACTTGATTCCTATTCCAATTTTTTTTATCTACTCCACTTCCTTCCATAAGTCCTTATTTTCCTTATAATTATTAGGAGTATATATATTTATCATTAAATAAATTATTTAATTTTTTTTACTATAAAAATCATAGTTAATTGATTTCTCTCTTTGAACACTACCTCGCCCTCCAAAAATTTGAAATTTCACATTGTCGCTAAACCTCAGGAGGCCCGTATTGCTTATATTTTCTCATTGATGTCTTTATTACAAATACTTTTTTTATCTCCTTCCCAAACTACTACTTTCTTTCTATTTTATTGGGGAAGGTGTATCTCCTATTGGTTAACCCTTATCATGGATCTCACCAACCTTTGTTTGTTAGGGGCATTCATTCCCCTAAATTTCATTGTTATCATTTTTATTTCACTCTATTGTTGGTGGGGTTATTCCCACCCATAATTATTCTCAAGTTTTTCTCTCCATTATATCCTTGGTTGTATCTTTTCCATTTTAATTCCCTAATGAAGGTCTTCATGCCTTCTTAGGTTCCAATATTAAATTTGGGTGTTTCATTTCACTTCTTATCATTTCTATATTTGAGCCTTCTTGATCTCTTGTCTTCATTGGAGATCCATATTTCACCTTTTGCTCTTTTCCTAAGGACTCCTTAAGTGTGCAAGGGACAGTTTCAAGTTCACGTTTTTGTATTTCTTGAATTTAAATGAGTATTGGGTTTCATTCCTTTTCCCTTTCTCATCATTGTTTTCATTGTTTTCTTCCTCCATGCGAACTAATTTTTCATCCTTTGCATATTCCTTATTCCATTATTCTATGGTTTTTTTTTTACCTTTGATCTGTCCTTTTCCTTGTCTTTATTTTCAATTATTTCTCTCCTCCTCATCTAGTTTCATATATTCTACATCATTCTTATTTCCTTATTCTCTGGTGTGTTTTATCTCTATATTGGATTCTTGAGTTAAGCTTTTATCATTATCTGTAAAACTCATCTATTCCCTACTTTCCATCTTAATTTCCTTCCTCCTACAAGTCTTCCCTATATTTTTACCCTCTATTTTCTTTTTATTATCCACATACTCTTTTTTCAATTGACCAATCATTTTATATGCTTTGCAATAGAAGGGGTTATTTTCATATATGACTGGTTGGTTCCACTATATATATTTAAAAATAAACTTAACTTGATCAAGGCTTTGTTTGCTAAATTCATTTATGACACACACCCCTACAAAGAAAATTCTTTCTCTCTCTTTTTATGTAGTCTACTGATATGTATATTCCAATATAATTTGCTATTCTGTCTAGAGATTTTTCCTCCTATAATTCCATTGGTAATCCCAAAATTCTAATCTATACTGGAGCAATATTAATTATTTCATTACCTAGGTTGAAATCTTGTGACTATTTTTTAGGAATAATCTTGCTATACCTCTAAACCAAGGTCCTCCACATAATATTTGCATACATTCATTTTATTTTATGAAGGATATCATAAATAATCCTTCTGGGAGCATTGTGATTACTACCCTTCCTTTTATCTTTAATTGGCTTATGGCCTAATTTTTTAATTGTTCTCGATTTGGGTTTTGGCCTATGAAATTTTCTATAAGGTTCTTATTCAATTTTTGATGTTCTTTATGTAGTATATTATCTAGAATATTCACTTTATTTTTTCTGCACTAGTTTTTGGGTGGATTACAGTATGTTTATACTTGTTCTCTTGTCCTTTCTATAAAATTTTAACAATCTTTGTCCAACTATAAATATTATTGTTAACTACTATATTCCTGTCTTTATTCATAGCCAACTGTTATTATGGTTATATTTACCTAATAATATTTGTTCTAGATCCACACTCCCATTTTGATCAACTACTAACTATTAACCACCTATCTTTTTATCATTTTCCCCCACCCACATTTTTCATAGCTAAGAATCTTGATCTATCTTTATTGTATCTTCTCTCTTCTTATCTCTCCTCCCTTAGCTAGTTTCCAAGCTTGATTTCTTCATTTTTTATTGAGATTTAAATTTCCATTTGGGCTCAGCTCCTTGCTCGATCTATATTAAAAATTTCATGCTCTCTTATGTTATTTTTCTTCTATATTTTACTTTCTTTTTTTTTAAATTCCCTTTCTTTTTTTATTCTACTATTTTTTCTTTAAACAAATCAAAACTATAATGAGGATTGGGAAGTGGTTCTCGTCTCCACTTTATATTAGTCAAATTCAAAATAGACCAGAAAATACCAAGTCATAGATTAGTGAGTCACAACACCATTGATTAATGGAAAAAATTGAAAGTCATGGGTTTGAAAAGTATACCATTGGTAGTGGATTTTAAGGGCATCTTATAGTATTGTTTTCCCTTCCCTTATCCAATAACCATCACTAAAAAATTTAAGAAACTCTAGAAAAGGCAAAAACTAAAACCAAATATGTGTGAACAAGATATTTGACAAGCGACTATGCGAGGGTTTCATCTGGGTTGAGTGCAAGCAGCTCCAGAAGTTGGTTTTTAGGGCCTTCGGGCCCTAGCGGCCAATATTTTTGTGGTTTATGCTCAATATTTTATCAAGAAATGTTGCAGGGGATCCAAGATGGGTTAGAAATTTGTCTTTCAATAGATCATACTGTGAACTTGAGTGACAACGACTTCCAATTTGCTGCACAAAAGAAAAGTGAAAACCATACCTTTCCACGGCGTCTAGGGCAAGGATTAAAGAGATCACGAAACAAGTTTCAAGCGGTTGATCAAAAAATGGCTCATATCTCAAGTGAATCTGGTGCTAAGGTGCACCCACAAAATAATTCTACTATGAAAACCCCTGTCAAGGGTAAGAATTTCGAAGACTCAGTCCCAAAAATGAATTTTAGGGATGCCCTTCGTGGTGGACAGCCTCAGCCCAATGCTAATATCAATCTTAGGGCTTCCCATAAACCTCTAAGAATGCCTAAGATTGATCCCAGGAAAATGGAGTCGGGATGTCTTAAAGCAGTTGATGGAACTCCTATTGTTAAGCTTGATATGGGTAACATTCGGACTGGTATTGAATATTTGGAAAAAAGAGGACTAATTTGTTGGTTAGTGGGATTTTTCCTGAGTCTATCTGCTTTCAAAGTCTGGGCTGCAAAAAGCTGGAAAACTAAAGGTGAGTTACAAATCTCTATTTATCCAAATGGTTATTTTCTTGTTTTATTTGCTAATAATGAAGATAGAGAGAAAACTTTTCAAGGGGGTCCTTGGTTTTTGGAAGGGCAGGGCTTTTCATGAAGCCCTGGCATACTAAATTTAAAGCCGAAGAAGAGATGCCTTCTATAGCTCCCATGTGGGTTAGACTCTTTGGCCTCCCTATTGAATTTTGGAATCCTACTATTTTTTCTTCAATTGGAAACTCTTTAGGAACTTTTATGATGACTTGTTGATTGTACTCAAAATTTTGAACATATTATTTATGCTCGGATTTGTGTTTTAATGGATTTTGACAAACCCCTACCTAAAAAGATCACATTACAATTTGGGGAAGACACTTGGGAGCAAGTAGTGGACTATGAGAACATTCCTTTTCGTTGTAGAATTTGCCATGAATATGGTCATTTGGCCAGTGCTTGCCCAAATAAAATTCTTGATCAAAAGAAAGAAGATATAAACTCAGCGAGGTTTCCAAATACCTAAGAAGAAGAACACTCAGAAAAAACCAGTTATGAAGGATCAATCAAAGTCATCTGCTAATATGTTTGAAATCCTTTCCACAAATGATGTCCCAAGTGAGGAAGAGGAAATAATGGAAACTAAAATCTTAGAAACACAATTTAAATATGAAGGGAAGAACTCGAGAGACAAACCAACAAATCAAAGGTTTTCAACGAGAAAAAAAGGAGAAAATTTACACAAGAAAAACAATCTTTCAAATGTCAAAACTTCAAATAATGCGAGTCCCAATATAGACTCCGTTGAACCATCTAGTAAAATTTTGGCTGTGTACGAGCATTCTTCAAGGTTAGAAGCCATCTCAGATTCAATTGGAATAAGTCAAGAAACAGGGAAAAAAAATTGAAGATGGATTCTAATCAAAAAGCAGGTCGCAAGACCAATCAATATCATATGGTAAAAGAAGGTGAAAAGCTTGTAGAGGAAGGTAAGATTAATGCCCTTCCCAACTTTTTTAGCCCTGGTATTAATGAAGATCATCACTTGGAATATTAGAGGACTCAAAGGGAGTCTTTCAAAACAAAATGAAATTAGAAGAATGATTCGAGATAAATCATCCACATCTTGTTTTCCTTCAAGAAACAAAGATGTCAATGGAGGATATGGACTCAATTGCCGGTAAAATTTGGCCAGCTGGAAAAGTGGTTTCCCTCGGTTCCCAAGGGACTTCGGGTGGCATTGCTTGTCTTTGGGACCCAAAAGAGGTAGTTATTCACCATATGGTTGGCGGTTGGGGTTTGTTGGCTATAGCTATTCAAAGTAGACATTCCAACCAGATTATGCTCTGCATTACTTGTTTATGCTCCGACTTCTTTGGAGGAAAAAAGAAGACAGTGGAAGGATATTACTCATATTATCTCTCATTTTCCTGAAGCTTGGATCTTGATCGGAGGAGATTTCAATACCATCCTCTCTCTGGATGAGAAAATGGGGGAAATAGAAATTTGGACAAAAGCATCGACCTCATGAGCGAATATATTGCAAACCTCCATCTTGTGGATATCCAACTAGATAATGGCCTTATGACTTGGTCTAACAGAAGGCAAGGCTTAGCTTGTATAATGGAGAGATTGGATAGGTTTTTGCTCTCTGAAAATTTCTTAATCCATGGTCACATTCCTAAAGTGAAGACTCTTAATAATGTTGGTTCGGATCATTGGCGAGTCATGGTGGAAATGTGGAAAACCAATGTGAGTTTCTCTCCTTTTCATTTTCAATTAATGTGGCTTAGAGACATTTCCTTCAGACCTCGTGTGCAACAATGGTGGAAGGAAGGTAAACCTAGGCATGGGACTAAGATGTTCTGTTTTGCCAAAAGACTGCAATACATTAAATCCAAAATCAAGACTTGGAGCTGGAAAGAGTTTGGGGATGTTCATAAAAAAAACATGAAGTTATTGCTCATCTTGAAAATTTGAATAAGAAAATCCGTTTAGATGGCCTCACAGAGAAGAGAAGTGCGAGATGAAATTAAACTCACAACTCGGTTAGAGGAATGGGAAAAAAGAGAAGAAATCTTATGGAAGCAAAAATCTAGAATTCAATGGCTCAAAGAAGGAGATCGAAACACAAATTTCTTCCACAAATCTCTTCTAGCTCGAAGATCTCACAACTTTATTTCTTCCTTAAAATCAGATTATGGAGATGTTGTTTATACTTGGGATGGCATGAACTCTATTGTTGTTGATTACTTTTCCAATATTTTTTTTGCTACTCCTCTTGACTCAACTTCACAACAAAATGTTCTTCAAGCAATCCCTTCTCTTATCACTTATGAGGAGAACTCTATTTTGACTGCTCCTGTTACTATCAATGAGCTTCAACAAGTAGTTTTTAAAATGCAAAAGGGAAAACCCCAGGTCTGATGGTTTTCCCATTGAGTTCTACCAAGAGTTATGGGATATCCTTCATGTTGATTTATTAGAGGTGGTGGAAGAAGCCAGGAAAGCCAAAGAAATTTTGAAGGTTATCAATAAAACTTATATTACTCTTGTTCCAAAAGCTCAAGAGGTTGATCATATCTCAGCTTTTAGACCTATTGCTTTATGTAATGTTCTTCTCAAAATCATTACTAAAATCATGGCGAGAAAGGTTGAAGCCTCTTTTGCATAAGATTATTTCCCCAGAGCAAGGGGGTTATGTGGAAGGACGTCAAATAGTAGATGAGATAGTTCTTGCTCAGGAAGCCATCCATTCCATGGATATGCAAAAATCTCCTTCCATGTTCATTCGGTTAGACTTATCCAAAGCTTATGACGAGTGGATTGGCACTTCCTTATCAAAGTTTTGAGGCAATTTGGTTTCTCTAAGGATTGGATGGATTGGATTATGGGATGTATCTCTTCAGTTTCCTACTTAGTTCTTATCAATGGCAGGCCTTCTCGGTCATTCCCAGACTTCCAGAGGTATTAGGCAAGGTGACCCGCTATCCCCTTATTTATTCATCATTCTTGTTGAATGCTTGGGTAGGACTATAACCAAAAAGAGGGAAAACAAAACCCTTGAGGGAGTTACCATTGCTCATGGAGCTAGACCTATCTCTCATCTTCAATTTGTGGATGACTCTACTCTTTTAGGTAAAGCTACGGTTAAGGAAGCTTCTAATATTAAGCAAATCATTAGCTATTTTTCTAAGGCTACTGGGCAGTTGATCAATGAAGACAAATCTAAAGTTATTTTCTTTCATTGCTCTGCTAGACAGGGAATCCATGGTCTTGGATAAATTAAGATATAAGAAGACCTCCCTTCCAATCACTTATTTAGGTATTCCCATAAATATTCAAAGGCAAAAAAATAAATATTGGAATTGGTTGTTGGACAAAGTCAAGAAGAAAATTGGAAAGTGGACCAACAAGTGGCTTTCTTATGGGGGTAGAATCACCTTGGTAAAATCAGTCCTTCAAGCTATTCCTATTTATGTTTCTTCCATTTTGAATATCCCAAAGGTTGTTCTTCGAGAATTGGATCAAATCGGTCATCGTTTCCTTTGGAGTGGTACTAAGGAGAAAAGAAAATGGGCCTTGGTGAAATGGGATACTTTATGTCTTCCTAAGAGTGAAGGGGGTTAGGATTCCGGTCTTCTATTAATAACAACAAAGCTTTAGCTGCTAAATTATATTGGAGGATGTTGCATAACCCCAATGCTCTTTGGGCCAATAATCTCCGTGCTAAATATATTGAGAACAAAAGTCCTGAAGACCTTGTTCGCTATCAACTTCCTACCAAAGGTTCTCCCATTTTAGCAGTTCTTAAGGCTGGTGAGGATTTGATAAAGAAAAAATTATTTTGGATCATTCATAATGGTCAACAGGCAAATTTTTGGATAGATTCTTGGGATGGTCACAAGCCTTTGATAACTCAGTTTCCCGATTGGAGGCCTTGGATGGAGGAGCTTCACCGAGCTAATTGGATAAAGGTGGCTAATTACTATCGGTACCATACTTGGTAATTCAAAGGTTGGTAGATATTGGATCCCTATTGAGGACTGGCCTATTCAAATCCTAGAAAGGCAAAGACAAGATATCCAAGGCATCCTTCATATGAGATCCCTCTCTTGGTCCCATGAAAAAGATTGTTTTGGATGGAACAACACTACTAAGGGTGAGTATTCGGTTGCTCAAGGTTATTTGACCTTATGCCATAATAATCCCAACCATTCTTCTGACATATTTTCTCGATTGTGGGCTCAAAAGCTCTGGCCTAAGGTGAGGTTCTTTAATTGGCTTTTATTGCATCGTAGGGTGCTTATTGGTGAGCAACTTATGAAGCGTGGTTTTCATGGCCCTTTTAGATGTGAAATGTGTGAAGAGAATGTAGAAACTCTCAACCATATTTTTATTGAGTGTACTTTAGCCTCTGAGCTATGGAGGAGAATGGCCACTTTACTTGGCTTACAGTGGTCCAATTTTTTTACTTTTGAACAGCTTTGGAGGGATTGGCCTAATCAAGAGGGTGTTGATCATTTTATTAGGCGGTTAGTTTGGATGGGTTCTACCATTCTTCTTTGGAATATTTGGAATGAAAGGAACAACCAAATTTTTAATCAAGATAGGAAGGATATTCACTATATTTGGCAAAAGACCATAGCCAACTTAGTTGAATCGGTCCATCAACTCCTTAATCACCCCCAAAACTCCCACCAAAGATGGGATCAAGTGATGCAAATATTGAAGATTAAATCTTCTAAGGGCAACCAACTTAAAGGGAATGTGAGTATTAGTAAGATGGATAGGACTAGAAATTGGCAACCTCCTCCTAAGGATTTTGGAAAAGTCAATACTGATGGAGCCTCTAGAGGGAACCCTGGAAAAGCCGAGTGTGGGAGGAATTGGTAGACTTTCGGATGGCTCCCTGGTTTTTACTTTTGCTTGAGAATTTGGGTATTCTTTCCAATAACCTTGTTGAGGGGTATGGTATCCTGAGAGGCCTTCAAGAGGCTACTAAGGTTGGATGGGAAAAGGTGTTAGTTGAGTCGACTCTCAACTTATGATTAATCTCTTGAAGACTCCTTCTAAGAATCATAAGGTGGATTGGAGAATAAAAAGAATTATTGAGAAGATTCAATTAATCCAGATGGGATTTTTGAAAGTTGATTACAATCATGTGGTCAGAGATCAAAACAAGAGTGTTGATGCTTTAGCTAATTGGGCTTTGGACAAAGGTGATCTTACTTGTTATGGCCACCCTCCTATATGGTGGGCTTCTCAAATTAGGGAAGCTCTTCTTTCTATCATTTCTTTGGATGGCTCCGAGTTCGAAGGTACCTAGTTTCTTCTTGTTTTTTTTTTTGCTTCTCTTTGGTTCATTCGGTTTTTTTTAGTTCCCTAGCTCATTCTATTCTTTATTTTGTTTCCTCTGTTGATTCTTGCCTTAATAGTCTTCGGTCTAGATAGGTCATTGTTATGTTCAATTTTTTTTTTTTTTTTTTTTTTTTGTTTAGTTTTTTAAGGTGGGTGGGTTCTTTTGTTTTGTTTTGTTTTTGTGTTCTTTGTGTTGTTTTTTGTTGTTCATGTGTTTTTGTTGTTTTGTTTTTTTTTTATGTTTTTTGTTATTGTTCTTGTGTTTTTTTCGTTCTTGTTCTTGGGTTTCTCTTTGTTTGTGTTATTTCGTGTTTTTATGTGTGAGTGTTTTCTATGTTTTTTGTTTTTGTTTATTGTCTGTTGTTGGTTGTTTTTTTTTATTTTTATTTTATTTTTTTTAATTTTTTAGGTTTTGGTTGTGTTTATTTTTCATGTTTTTTTTGGGTTATGTCTTTGTAGTGTTTTGTTGTTTTTGTCTTGTTTGTGTTTTGTTATGTGGTTCTTGTGTTTTTCTATGTGGTTTGTGTTGTGGTTTCTTTTATCTTATTGTGCGTGTTTGGTTGTGCTTTTGTTTTTGACACACTCAAGGAGCATGTTTTTATTTTATTTTATTATTTTTGTTGTTATTTACTTATTTTTAAATTGGTTTTGTGTGTTTGTTTGCTCCTTGAGTATGTCAAAGGTGGTAGGCAGGTCCGAGTCCTGGGCATTTTTGGCGGAATGGATACCCCTGCCTCCTTGGGTCTTACCGAAAGTGGCATCCCTTTTGGGATGTTTTCCACAAAAAAAAATAAAAAAATAAAACCAAAGTCGAATCCAAATCCTTTAACACCTCCACCTCAAAATATCCCAAAATAAAATCCCTAACCTATGGCTTAGAATTCTAGTAAGAATGTTGTGTTTTTAGAAAATAAAAGTCCTTATTATGCTATTTTTTTCCAAGCTTTATGTTGATTTATATTCAATCCCTTCTTATCATGCCACACTAAGGTTTTTTTAAAATATAAAACTAAATAAATATTTTTGTTGTGCTCCCTGCTCGCTATCACCAAAAATTGCAAGAAACTTTGGCAAAGAAAAAAAACTAAAGTTGAAGCTAAATCCTAATCCTTTGACAAGTCGACCTCAAAGAACCCCAAAATCAAACCCTTGACCTAAGGCTCAAAATTCTAGCAAGAATCTTGTTGTATCTCTAGAAAATAAGTCTTTTTTTTTGCTACTTTGTTCCAATATTTATGCTAATTTTCTTCAACCCCTTCATATCATGCCACACTAGGTTTTTTCAAAATATAAAATGCAACAAAAAAGTTTATATTTCTCTAGCATTATTGGTTAATGAAAAAAATAACAAGTCATGATGTATTGCTCACAATGGATTTTGAGGGTTTTTTTTTGGTAATTTTACCCTACCCTTAGCTGATCACCATCACCAAAAGTCACAAGAAAATGTAGCAAAGGAAAAATTGAAACCAAACCTGAATCCAAATCCTTTAACACTTTTACCTCAAAAAACCCTAAAATTGAACCCCTGACCTATGGCTCAAAATTTTGGCAAGAATCCTGTTATGTCTCTGAAAAATAAAATCCCTTGTTCTGCTACTTTGCTTCAAGCTTCATGTTGATTTTTTTCAATCCTTTTGTATCATGCCACACTAGTGTTTTTCAAAATATAAATTTGGACAAATATTTTTGTTTTCTCTAGAAGATATTTTTACTATGTCCCTACGCTTCTCTGATTTCCATCACTATCACTATAAATTCCTATAAACTCTAGCAAAAACAAAAACTAAAACTAAAGTTGAATCCAAATCCTTTGACACCTTTGCATCAAAATCCCCAAAATAAAACTCCTAACCTATGGATGAGAATTCTGGCAAGAATCCTACTAATTTTATAAAAAATAAAATCCCTTTCTTTGTTTCTTTGTTCCAAGCTTCATGTTGTCTTTTCTTCAAATCCTTTGGATCAAAGCCACACTAGGGTTTTCCAAATTATAAAACTAAACATATATTTTTGCTATGTCTCTAGAAAATATTGTTTTTTGTGTTGCTTGCCCTTATTTGGTCACCATCACAAAAAAATACATGAAACTCCAACAAAAGCAAAAACTGAAACTAAATTTGAATCCAACTAATTTTGGGTCGATAATTTGATTGGAGCCTTATTCTCTTATTTCCAATATAAAATTAAATCTATTTTATTATTAGGTTTGATTTATTCAATAAATTTATATATCAATATTTTGACTGTATCAAACAACTTATAATTTAAAAATAAATTATTAGTAAATAAATTATTCATAAATATTTTTTTATCATTATTGATAAATATAAAAACTAATGAAAATATTTTTTAATTAATTTTATTTAAATCAAGGAATTAAAATAATATATATAAATATATTATATTATAAAATTAATTTGATATGTAAGATTAGTTTCTTTATATTAAATAATAATAATAAAATAAACTAAAAGTAATAAATTAGAATAACAAAACTTATAATTGTACGTACAATAATTTATAATAAACAATTATACTATGTATGGAAAATATTAATAAATTAAAAATAAGAGAAGTTATCAAGACAAAGAAAATAATAATATAAGGAATGTAAGTGTAACTCCTACAATCTCACAAACATAAGCAACAATTATTATGAACATAGAATAAATAAAATACATAGGAACAAGTTATTATTTGATTCCTTGAAGATATATTTATCATATCTATAAGCGTGTTGTGAAAGAAAATAAATGATCTTATAGTAAAGGAAAATATTGGAAAACAAAATAATATTGGCTTTTGGTTTGAAGAAATAAATTTGATATATGTAAATCATGTATTGAGTAATATGGTTAATCTTAAGGTCATAAGATTAAAAATTTAGTGATATAAATAAAACCATCAAACTTTAAAGTAATTAGAGTTAATATACATTGAGGGATATATTATTTTATTCTTAAATTTAAGATGTGTAGTAGAGTAGCATTCAAGCTTTGAAAAGAGAGGTTATTGAGGATTTAACCATGTGGACCATAGGTATGCTTTAGTTATCTAATCCTTACTATCTATATATATATATATATATAATGCATCACTTTAAAAATTATGGAAATGAATTCTATCTACAAAAAAACATATTAAGTCTAGTAGTGTAAAGGCCTTGATATACTATTCAAAGTAAGTCCCATAATTTTCTAATTGCATGGAATATTTGAATACTTAATATAAGTACCTAAAGTAGTAAATTTAAAAAATTTCTATCCATATAATTGTATGTATCATAATTATCACTTGGAAAATAAGAGTGATTATGGCTAATGATATCTCAAACTCATTAGGAAGATGCATCAAGGAACATCTTTTGGGATGGAGATGTTTGCACAACATTGAGGTAACCATGTTTTCTATTTGACTTAGACTCATTATTAAGGTAAGAAATATCAACACTTTAAGTAATGAGTGAAATGAATAAATACTTTTTTGAATATCTTAAAATTACGTAATGAGTGAGATGAATAAATACTTTTTTGAATATCTTAAAATTGAAGCAAAAAACACCATATTTTAGGAGTGGTAAGGGATACATATCTCTTTTTTAGTCTAAGACTCAACAAGTGATGATAAACTAAAATATATCCCAAATATATAATGACCCTTTCATATTACCAATAAAACTTATTTAACCTCGACCACACATTTCATTTTATAAGATTTACTTGAATACTATGTTTATCACAAAGGGATGCAAATATATGTAGCTATCTAAGTTGTATATGGTTGTGTAAATGATACATCAAACTAATTTCATGGTAGATGCAAAAACATGGGGCCAAAAAGTGAACATCTATAAAAGAAATAAAACACACTTATTTTGAACAAAATGTGTGCATATTATTGTTTGAATTATTTATCCTAACACAAAGCCTAAAAAAACATGTGTATGTTGTATAATTTATGTCTTCTCTACAATGCAAGTATGCTTTGTAAAATATGTGCATAATTTATTAATAATCATTTTCATTTGTTTATAAAACATGCTTCATATATACATACATACATATATGTATATATGTATGTATAAAACTTTTTTCAATATAGCCATAATGAATTAGGTAATATGAATTACAATTTAAGTTTGAATATATGTTGGGATAGTCACATCCAATTTCTTGAAGGATACCTATTGACCAAGTGAAATATCCTCCCTACTTAAGAAAAAGATAATGTATGTGATATCATATTTAGATACCAAATACACATGATATTGTTTTTATGTTAACAATTAAGTTTTGAAACTAGTCCAATTGATTCAAATATGAATCCTAAGCTTAAATTTTAATTGGAAATCCAAGCCATCAAGTAGGCCTACAATTATTTTTTTAGACATACATTCAAATAATAAGAAGATACATGCTTAGTTTACTTTTAAAAGGAGTTCAAGAGTTTGACTATACTTAGAAAAGGAGTATAAAAATAATTTTGATTAAAACTAATTTAGTATTAGGGTGAGTGCAAGAACATAGAGTTTAAAAAATACAAAATATATATTCTTAGTAATTTAACTATGTGCCTATACATTAAAATTAATGTGGTGACTCTAGATGTTACCTTAAACCAAAGATATAATGCCTCAATTGTAAACATATCTCATGAATTATTAAAATGGTATAGTAGATAAACATATAATATCTCATAAAACACTAACCATTCACCACTAATTCCTAGTTTATATTTAAATGAAGAGTTGCAAGATTGAGGTAATTGGTAATTAAAGAGGACAAAGATAAATTAAAAGGGCTAAATACACTTATATTAATTGATAAGTTGAATATAATTAGGGATGCTATCAATATTTAATATAGATAAGAGAACACATTATAATGCTTGTGAGGGGTGTGGGTTGATGTAATAATGGGAGGTAAGGAATCACTTAAGGTTTTTTATATTCATAATCTATATTTTTTTGAGAGGTAACAGTCTTTTTCTAATAAATTTTGCTTGTATGCTTTGCAAAACATGGTTACAAGGAAAACATAAAATGTCTTATGAAATAAACCCTCTTTGTTTTAGTTTCATAAGGACCCTCTATATTCCATATCCTAATCATTCTCTCAATATGCTAATACCAAGGTCATATTGTAGAGTTCAAAATATAAAATAATCTATACATGAGAGAAATAAATAGTAATATTTTATTTTAGTTGATTACATAAGATTGCATATTAAAAGCATGATAAAAATTAACTAGATCAAACTATTATGTTAAAAAAACATTTAATGTGACTAGTAATATCAACTAATGTAAATGTACTATATGAAATAAAATGGTCTAAAGACTTCTTAATTACTTGGAATATGTAACAAGTGAAGTGATGGAGACTAATGAGAATATTTAAAAAAATATCATAATGTTGTTGCAGATCTTAGTGAAGTGAGTTGAGTGCATGAAAATAATAGGATTATCTCTTTTATTCCAAATACTTGTTAAGGTTTTGGCATCCACTTAAGAGACACTTTTATAACCCATTATTTTGTACCTATCCTTATCTATACATTTTATTTAAATAGATATACAATGCAAATCTATCTCAAATCATATACACCACATGTTATATAAATTACATCATCTATATTAATCAAATATGTAATGTATGATACATCATATTTATATTTCAAAGATAACTAACATCTCTTTTTGTGGTAGAAAATGTCCAAATTTCCATAGAAAATTATAGCATAAAGATGTTAAATTCCATTTAAAAATTCAAGCCATCCCTAAGGCCATGAATTTTTTTTTTCTAGATAAATCATTAAATAAAGAGAACATACCTAATAATTTTATAAAGGATCTAAAGGATAAAAAATATTTTCTTTATTTTTCACCATTTAAATGTTGTGAACATGTTGGTGAAATTATCTTAAAAGAGTCCCTATTAATTGACAAGTGTTGTAAATTTCATTAGAATGAATGTTGGAAAGATACTATCCAAGAGGAACAAATGAAAGCAATTTGAAGAGTGGGATTCTTCTTGATTAGCTATAATGAATAATCAAGATACTTAATGAATGATATTATTTATTATTATAATCGACAAGGAATAATATAAATCCATTTGAAGAGTAGAATTTTATATGATTACTAGCTATAGCAAACAATCATGTCATTTGAAGAGTAGGATTCTTTACAATTAGTAACTATAAAATATAAATTCAATTTCAAGAGTTAAATAAATAAAATATCATGGACCTCATTATTTAATGAGTAATTCTAGTAGAATAACATCATAGGTATTCAAAAACATCACATGATAAAATGTATTATGCAAGGGCCATGGGTATAAAGTCTCTAAATTTTAAACATAAACAAAATTACTTCAGGATTAATCTTCGTGAACTACTCTTTAGGAGGAGAAAAATAATAATTTTGACTTTATGCCATCCTATTTTGATAATTTCCAACCACATTACATAATTATAAACTATTTGAACAATGCCCCTGGACCTGATGGCTTTCCACCCCAGTTTTTTCAACACTTTTGGGATATTGTGGGCCCTGATGTTGTTGCTACGGTTAAATTCTTCCAGAGAGCCAAAAAGATGCCAAGAGAAGCCAACTCCACCTTCATTGTTTTAATTCCCAAGTCTAATGATCGTGCTTCCCTCTCCGACTTCAGACCTATAAGTCTCTGTAGTGTCATCTACAAACTCATCACCAAAGTTATGGCAAACAGGCTGAAAGACATCCTTCCCTCCATCATCGACTAGTGCCAAGGCAGATCGGTCAAAGGTAGATTCATTGCTAATGGGGTGATAACCGTCCATGAATTGGCCCATTCGGCATCTAAAAATAAAAAACCCAGTATGTTCCTTAAGCTTGACATGGACAAGACTTTTGATCGGGTTTCATGGAAATTCCTGTTCGAGGTCCTTGAGAAGTTTGAGTTTCACAAAGATTGGGTTAAGATGGTTCGTGAATGTATCTCTACTTCTTGGTTCTCTGTTCTTATCAATGGTTCACCTGCTGGATTTTTCCCAAGTTTCAAAGGCATCCGTCAAGGGGACCCTCTATCACCCTTTCTCTTCATCATTCTGGCCGAAACCCTTGGAAGGACCCTTACTGCTGCTTGCAACAGTGGACTCATCTTCAGGATCAAACTAACCTCAACAACCAATGCCATTTCCCATCAACAGTTTGTGGATGATACTATTCTTTCCTCTCATGCTTCTGTCCTCGAAGCAAAAATCATTAAGAGCATCCTAGACTCTTATGAAGAGGCGGCTGGCCAGAAAGTCAATTATCGCAAAAGCAAGCTATACTTTCTCAATACTCCCATCCATAGGCAAAATAGGATTGCTGAGATCCTTGGGTGTATCATTGGGAGCCTTCCAACTACTTATCTCGGATTACCACTTTTCCATGGAAAATCGGTCTCGGCTATGTGGAACCCTGTTTTAGATCGCCTCAACAAGAAACTTGCAGGCTGGAAAAGTTCATTGCTCAGTCAGGCAGCCAAAGCCATGTTGGTCCAGGCTTTCCTGCAAAGTATTCCTATTTTTTTCTTATCTATCTTCAAAGCTCCAGCTTCCATCTGCCAAAGAATTGAGCAAATTCAACACAGATTCCTTTGGGTGGGAAATGAAAACCAGAACAAATTTTCTCTTGTTGCCTGGGACAAGGTTTTTTCCAAGAAAAAGGATGGAGGTCTCGGCTTCAGGGACATCAAGCAGATGAACATGGCTCTCATTTCCAAGCAGTCCTGGAGGCTCACCATCAATGAAAAAGTCACCTGGATTGACATCATCAAAGCTAAGTACCTCCATCAGGTCCCCTTTCTTGGAGAGCACAACCTTCCTAGCGGATCTCATTTCTAGAATGGCGTCACTAAAACAAGGAAGATCATCATGGAAGGCTTAAGGTGGTGTCTTGGAAATGGATTGACCATTCATTTTTGAGATGACCTGTGGATCCGTGACAAACCTCTCATCCAAGATCCTCATCTTGCAGTGCTCAAGACGATGACCGAAGCCACCTTTGGAGATAAGGTGTGTCATTTCATTAACCCAGGTATTACAAGACCTGAATGGAAACACCTAGTTATGAATGGGCCTAGGCATATAACTGAGGCACTTAGGCAGCTACAAAACTTACTAAGGAGTTGCTTAATCCACAGCTCTCACAAAGAAGACTCCATGGTTTGGAACCTTGAAGATTCAGGACATTTCACCGTTAAATCTGCCTACTATAGCCAAGAAGCTCCCAGTGATGGCCGTGACTTATCTAATCAGGTTTGGGTTCCCAAGATCATTCCCAAGGTCAAATTCTTTTGCTTTTTGGCCATACAAAATAGAATCCTCACCACTGACAATTTGATAACTAGAGGGTTACTCATCCCCAATTGGTGCATCCTGTGTAAAAATGCCTGTGAGTCTACTTCGCATGTTTTTTTGGAATGTCCATTCTCCCTTGCAGTGCTCAACCAGGTTTTCAACACATTCGACATCTCTGTAGCCCTCCCTCACTCCATTCCCCTCCTTTTTCAACAATGGCCTCGGCCTTTCAAGAGCAATCAACTCAAATTCATGTGGCAAGCTTGCCTTCACATCTTCCTATGGCAGATTTGGCTTGAGCGAAATGCCAGAATTTTCAAAAACCTTGCCACTGATAAGAAGATTTTTATTGCCAAAATCTTGGCCCTTGCTGTGGAGAATGCCTCTCTTGTCTCATCTTCCAAACCCCCCCTCCTGGCCTTGAATTGGATCTAACAAATCATTTCAATCTGTGCAATTTTTCTGCAACACCTCGTACTTCTGTTGATAGGTTTGTTATCAAGTGGGTCTTACCTCCTTCTGGGTGGTACTGGCACGGCCAAACGCAACCCTGGAGTGGCTGGCATAGGTGGAATTCTCAAAAATCATAGAGGAGAAATAATTTTGGCCTTTGCTCAGAACTTGGGAATTCAATCTAACAATATGGTCGAGGCTTGGGCCTTGCTCCAAAGCTTGATTCTCTTGGAAGGCTTGACCATCAATAAAATCATCATAGAAGGAGACTCTTTGCAATGCATCAACTAGCTCAAAGGGACCTCTGTGCCTCCCTAGGCCCTTGTTTCCATCCTCCAAGAATGTAAGGCACTAATTGACACTTACCTAGAATTAATCATTAAACATCAGTACTGGGAAGGAAACAAAGCGACGGACTAGCTTGCTAACAAGGGAGTTGACGTAACTGACATTTAGGTTTGGAGATACTCCTTCCCAATCGGCCTAAGGGACACTTCTTCAAGTTCCAATGTTTGCACAATGTGAGTGGGTTTCTGGGCTCCGAGTTTTTTCTCACTTGGAACTGGTCGAGTCTTCGCATCCTTTCTTCCTTTTTCTTCCCCTTCGGCTGCGTTTTGGCAACTTGGCACGTTTTCGTGTCACTTTTCACAGTTGGTTGCAAAATCTCAGCTTGTCGAGATATCACGACATCCCTTTTTGCTCTAGCCGCGAGGTTGTTTCTTGTCACGATATCGCGACCCTTTTCTCTCCTTCGGATGCAGTCTTCCAACTTGTCGTGATATTGCGACACTTTTTCTCTTCGGGTGCCTTTTTGCAAACTTGTTGCGATATCGTGACACTTTTGTCCTTCATGCGCTTTCTTCCATTCTGTCGCGATATCACGACCTTTTTTCTCTCTCCAACGGTGGTCTTCCATTCTGTCGCGATATCGCGACCTTTTTTCTCTCTCCAACGGTGGTCTTCCATTCTGTCGCGATATCGTGACCTTTTTTCTCTCTCCAACAATGGTCTTCCTTTTTGTCATGATATCATGACCTTTTTTCTCTCTCCAATGGCGGCCTTCCATTCTGTCGCGATTTCGCGACATTTTTTCTCTCCAACGGTGGTCTTCCATTCTGTCGCGATATCACGACATTTTTTCCTCCAATGACGGTCTTCCATTTTTGTCGCAATTTCACGACATTTTTTCTCTCCCACTGCGGTCTTCCTTTTTGTCGCAATTTCGCGATCTTTTTTCTCTCTCCAACGGCGGTCTTCCTTTTTGTCGTGATATCACGACATTTTTTCTCTCCAACGACGGTCTTCCTTTTTGTCGCGATATCGCGACACTTTTTCTCCTCGACTGCGGATGTCCAGATTGTCATGATATCGCGACACTTTTTCTCCTCGGATGCGGTCCTCTAGATTGTCACGATTTTGCGACACTTTTTCTTCTTGGCATCGATCTTCCAATGTGTCGTGATATCACGACACTTTTTCTCTTCGATAGCGGTCTTCCATCTTGTCGTGATTTCATGACACATTTTCTCCTTGGCAGCAGGCTTCTACTTTCGTCGTGATTTTGTGACACATTTTCTATTCGGCTGTGGTCTTCATTCTTGTTGTGATTTCGTGTCTCTTCTTCTCGCCCGGCTCCAACCTAGCAACTTGTTGTGATATCGTGACACTTTGCAACATGTCGTGATATCGCGACTGCTTCCCTCCTTCGGCTTTGACGGCTCACCTTGTCACAATTTCATGACTTCTTTTCTTCTCTCAGCTTCAACGACGCAACTTGTCATGATTTCGCGACATCACCATTGTGGTCGCGATTTTGCGACACCTTCCCTAGTGTGGAGGTTTGCCCGCTCTTCATTCCTTTCTTCTTGGACCATCTCGGTCGATTTGGAATTCATGTAATTTCTCTTGTTCAAGGTTCAGGGACCTTTCAACACCCTTTCTACCTATCAAAAAAAAAATAAACTATTTGAACAATATCCCTCTCAATTCTGATCTTGATACCAAACTCATAAATTTATAATTTTACAATTCTTTCCCTTTGTAAATCTTAAGTCATTTGTAAAGAGAAGACCTATATTTCTCCTCACATCCTTTCCTAAGCAAAACTCTTTGAAATTTGTTAAATTCAAATTCTATACTTATTGTTCATCATGGAAGTGACATCATATATATAAATATATATCTATATATATCTATCTATATATATATATATATAATTTTTATGAGTTGGAAGTTTTTTAATCATGTTTAGGAATATAGCTTCCTGACCATATAGGAAAAAATTTGATATTTTGTCCTAAATTGGGACCCAATGCTCCTTTTTTAATTTTTAAGATGAGGGATCACTATATATGTTGGTAGCAATTTTGAAGAACATGTGCTTATACTGAGAGGGGGTGAACAGTATAAGATAAAACTTTTTACTTCTCAATCCATATGATAACATCAACAATAATAAAGCAGCAATCATTACACAAAGCATCACACACATGAGAGACATGATTTAACGTGGTTCACCCAATGTGGGCTACGTCCACGGAGAAAATATTTCACTAAAATTTTCTCAAATAAATTCTCTTGGGAATCCTTCCCTATTACAATGTTTATGGACCTCTATCCAAAGGAGACACCAATCCCCTAATCAAGTTCATGGATCTCTATCCATAGGAGAACTCCTTCTCCCTTGCTCTGGTTGGTGATCCTCTAGAAGACTACTACCTCCACTGCACTGGCTTGTGGATCTCTCTCCACTGAAGACCCCTGTCCTCACTCAGAAGACCTCTATCCTCACTACCCTGGCTAATGGATCTCTATCCACTGGAGACTACTATCCTCTACTCTATCACCTCCAAAGCCTGCTCTTACTCTATCTCTATCTCAGATCTGTACTAAACACTAACATATTCTTCGATCTAGCATAAATTTTCTCAATATCTATCTCTAGTCTGGCATAAACCTATCCTCAAATATGCACCAAAATCTATCCTCAAATCTATCCTCAAGCCTTAACACAAATCTTGACTCAATCACAAATCAACTCTGCTAGATCTACCCCAAACCTTAACTCAAGGTTTGAACAAATCAATCAATCAACTCTTCTCACAAGTCTTCTCAAAGACTTACCTCAAATCTACTCAACAAGTCCTCACTAGAACTTGTCCAATCTTCTCAACAAGTCTTCACCAAGACTTACCTCAAATCTGCTCAACAAGCTCTCACAAAAGCTTGTTTATCTCAACTCAACCAAACACTCAATGAAAATTATTCAACAATGCTTATCAAATAAACTTCACATAACAATGATACTCATGATATTTCACAAACCCTAATCATGCACATGAAGGCTCACTCAATATTTCCAACAATGCTTATCAAACAAGGTTTCTATCATCAACCTTTATTCTAGAAAAACCTTCATCAATCAATATTGGATATCTCAATACCAAACTCAACAATGCTTATCAAACAATCCTTTTCACTCCAACTTAGCATTCACAATATCCAATCCAACAATATTTTACTCACAAGGAAGATGTACCCATACCTTTTATTTTTATGGAGATATGTCTTCAAAACCTGTCTTAACCACAATCAAATTTTCTTTGCCAACACTAGGGTTAGGTTACCACAACCTATCTCAAGATCTCCACAAAATAATTTTCTCAAAAATTATTTTTCATACAAAATATCAAATCCTTTTGTACACCTTATAATCTCCAAACTCACAATATTTAACTCAATAATTTCACCATAACAAAACACTTAATAATTTCCTTGCACACCTTATAATCTCCAAACTCACAATATTTAACTCAATAATTTCATTAAAAAACATGCATAGCAAACTCCCTTATACACCTTATAATCTCCACACCTTATAAATTTCAATCACCAAAAATCAAAATAAAATATTTTAATTTTTCTTTACCTTATAACTCCCCTAAGCACTTAGCACTCATGACAATCTCAAAGCACTTTTAATTTTCAACACCTTGGAGAATAAAATTGAATGGCATACCTTTAATTTGTTCTACCCACAAAAAACTATCTTCGATGAATTCGACCATGTGACCTTGCACTCCCAACACCCTAGCTCCAAGCTAGGCCACCAAGTGGGTTGCGTGCCCACATGAGACACATGATGCACGCTGTCCCAAAAATCTGCCTCACAAAAATATCGAGCAAGTCAAATGAAGGCCTCTTCCTCCAAAATATCGATCACGTGGATCAAACCATGATCTCCTCCATGCAAGCCTTAACACTCTCCCAACTGCCACCTGCGCTACCACCATCGGTGGGATGTCAAATCACTATGTGGCCTTTATTGCCTCATTTCCCTCCAAGCTCTTTGAAATGCAAATTATCTTCTTCTTAGATGCAACACTCGATATTCTCTTTTCTCGCATTCGAAGGTGTGTTATAAACTTTAGGAAATGGAAATCATTTCCTATATAAATACACATTATCTTTTGATTTCTCACGTCGGCCCATTTTTGAATTTAAAAATTTGAATTTAGTTTTTAAATATTAAATTTAAAAACCTTTGCCTCCATTATTAATTTAAATTAAAATTTTAATCAAAGATTAAAATATTTTAATTTAAATTAAACCTTTTGAAAATTGCTCATGGGTCTTTTCAATTTGAACTTCATTTTTCTTCACCTTGTTATTTGGCCCAAAATATTATAATAATAGAATATTATTATTTAATTTAAACTTGCTTCTCCTTCCTCGGGTCTTCATCCTTTGGGCCCTTTTTAGGCATATAATATTAAAAATAAATATTATATCCTATTCCTTTCCAAGACCTTCTTGCTTTTGGAAAAACCACTTGATGTCCTTAATGATGACGAAATTAAACCAATATTCTTTTGACATCAATGACAACAAAACTACTCAAAATTTCCAACAATCTCCCCCTTTGTCATTGATGGCAACCCCTTTATTTTTACCATTCCTTTTTCTTTTTCAAAAGTTACTTTCCTTGAGAAACTGCTCCCCTGATTGAATGCTCTCCCCTAACTCAAATCTCTCCCCCTTTGTCATCAATGGCAAAGGGTCACCTTTGGGGCTTGGGGCTAAGAATGAGACTCTTAGCTTAGCCCCTCCCCCACCTCCTCTTGAGGTGGTTAATTCTAGGGTGGGAGTAGAACTACTCCCAACTTTTCTTGAAGGTACTCAAAAGTCTCTTTCGAAAGTGGCTTAGTGAAAATATCTACAATCTGCTCCTTTGTAGTAACATATTCCAACTTGACCTGCTTGTCTATCACCTGTTCTCTCAGAAAGTGATACTTGATCAAAATGTGCTTTGTCCTAGAGTGCATCACTAGATTCTTTGAAATATTTATAGCACTTGTATTATCACACAATATGGGAATAGGATGATCATATTTTATCTTGAAATCCTCTAGAGTTCGCTTCATCCATAATACTTGTGTACAACTAGCAACTGCTGCAATATACTCTACCTCTGCTATGGATAGGGATATTGATGCCTGTTTCTTACTTAGCCAAGAGACTAAACAATCTCCAAGAAAGAATGCTCCACCACTTGTACTTTTTCTATCATCAATACTGCCAGCCCAATCTGCATCTGTATAAGTTGTGAGAGTGAAACTGTCACTTTTGGGATACCAGAGCCCAAAATCCATAGTCCCTTTTAAATACCTGAGAATCCTTTTTACTGCTGCTACATGTGTTTCCTTGGGTGCTGCTTGAAACCTTACCACTAATCCCACTGCCTGCATGATATCTGGTCTAGTAGTTGTGACATACAATAAGCTGCCAATCATAGATCTGTATAATTTTTGATTTACCTCTGGAGATTCATCATCTTTACTTAACTTACATCCTGTAACCATGGGAGTACTTACTGGTTTGCACTCTTCTAACTTGAATTTCTTTAGCATCTCTTTTATATACTTGGTTTGTGAAAGGAACACCCCTTTCTTTGATTGTGAAATCTGGAGTCCAAGAAAGAAGGACAACTCACCAAGCATAGACATCTCAAATTCATTCTGCATGCTCTTTGCAAATTTTTGACACATCTTATCATTGTTTCCTCCAAAAATGATATCATCAACATAAACAACCACAATTAGTAAGTCATTCCCTTCATTTTTGATGTATAAGTTATTGTCCACTATTCCTTTCCTGAAACCCTATTCCTGTAGGTACTTATCCAATCTTGAATACCAAGCTCTAGGAGCTTGCTTTAGTCCATAAAGTGCTTTTTTCAATCTGCATACATAGTCTAATTTATCATTCAAGTTGAAACCTTCTGGCTGCTCAATGTAGACCTCTTCTTCTAGAACACCATTTAGAAAGGTTGATTTAACATCCATCTGATATACTTTGAAGTTTTTGAAGCTTGAAAAGGCTAAGAACATTCTGATAGCTTCAAGTCATGCAACTGGAGCAAATGTCTCATCAAATTCAATTCCCTCTACCTGTGCATAACCTTTGCACACTAATCTTGCTTTATTTCTGACCACCTGACCATCTTCATTTAACTTGTTTCTGAATACCCATTTAGTGCCAATCACATTTTTATCTTTTGGTCATGGAACAAGTTCCCAAGTCTTGCTTTTCTCTATCTGATCTAATTCCTCATCCATTGCCTTAATCCAGAACTTATCTTCACTTGCCTCATTGAAGTCTTTTGGCTCAATTTTAGATAACAAGGAAAAATTTTCTTGTTGAGATGGTGTTATTATCCTTCTCCTTGTCTATCTCTCATCTGGATTCCCAATGATTAGCTCTTTTGGATGATGTTTCTGTACATACCTGGATGGAGTCTTAGGAAGAAGTCTTTGTGTTTCTTCCTCTTCTTCATCTGATTCCTCATGAAACTCTTCTTGACAACTTCCATCTTCTTGATACACAATTTGTTGAATTGGTTCTCTTGAATCTATCTTCTCATCAACTGTTACATTTATACTTTCTACAATAGTGTGTGTCCTTTTGTTGTAGCATCTATAAGCTTTACTCTTAGTAGAATAACCAAGAAAAATTCCCTCATCACATCTTGGGTCAAACTTGCCCAAGTTTTGCTCTTCCCGTCTTATGTAACACTTGCTTCCAAAAACCTTGAAGTGTTTTACAGTGGTCGGTCTTCCTTTCCAAAGCTCATATGGAGTCTTGTGATGGTTTACCCTCATTTGAGCCCTAGTGATTATATATACTATTGTGTTGACTGCTTCCCTCCAAAATCCATCTGAAATCTTGGACTCATTTAACATAGCTCTAGCCATATTCTCAATAGTCCTATTTTTCCTTTCAACTACTCCATTTTGTTGAGGAGTTCTTGTAGCTGAGTATTCTCTCTTGATTCCATGTTGTTCATAGAAATCTACAAATTCATTTGAGGTAAACTCTCCTCCTCTTTCAGATCTCAAACACTTAATCCTTTTGTCGGTTTCATTTTTGACTCATTCTTTAAATACCTTGAATTTATCAAATGCTTCCGACTTATCTTTTAGGAAAGCTACCCAAGTCATTCTGGAGTAATCATCTATGAACAATATGAAGTAACTTTCACCTTGAATACTCTGTGTTCTGGTAGGACCACATAGATCAGTATGTATTAGTTTTAATGGCTCTGATGACATATATCCCTTTGATTTGAAACTTGTTCTAGTTTGCTTTCCATGTTGACAAGGTGCACAGATTGTGTTTTGTGGCCTTTTTAGCTTGGGTAAATCTCTGACAACCTATTTATTGCTTATGTTGACTATGTTGTCAAAATTCAAATGACCCATTCTTCTATGCCACAACCAACTCTCATCTTCTTGTGATAGAAAACACTTTTCCCCTTTAATCTCACTAAGCATATAGAGGTTGTTTGGAGTTCTACTTGCATTTGCAATGACTTTTCTAGTTTTTGACTTTCTTATCTCACATCTATCTGGGTGAAATGTAACCATATGACCTTGATCACAAAGTTGGCTTACACTTAGCAGATTGTGTCTTAACCCTTTGACATATAGTACATTTTCTGTTCTTGTTTTCCCATTATCTAAACTCAGAGTTCCTTTTCCACCAATTTTTGTTGATCCATTATCACCAAAACTTACTGATCCTCTATTAGTTTCTTTGAGTACAAGAAATTTGTCTTTGTCTCCTATCATGTGTCTAGAGCAACCACTATCAAGAAACCATTGTTCTTCTTTATCCTGAGCATGAAGAGTTGTTTGAACTAACATTGATCTAGCCTTTTCATTCCCCTTTTTCTCTTTCCTAGTTGTTGAAGTTGTATTCTTTTTACTAGACTCAGGAAGTACCATTTTGCACCATCTAGCCTTGTGCCCAAAATTATTGCATTTGTAACATATGATATCATTATTCATAAGAGGTGCAAAAGAGTTGAAATTTCTATTGACATCATTTTTCACATAACCAGTGCAATGTATAGCTCTATGACCATATTTGTTACAAGAAAAGCAATAGCCATGGAAGAGATTATGTAACCTATTTGGATGCCTTTGAAAATGTGGTTGAGTGCTTCTCCTTTTGTGATTAACTCTTGTCCATGGTTCTTCTTTGCTTTCTTCTTTCCTGATATCTTTTCCTTTTGGAGTATGAGTAGCGAGCTTATCTCTATTTGATGTCTCTATTTCTTGAAAGTTGGATTCCTCTTTCTATTTCCCTAACTTTATATCTTGTTGAAGCTTGGTATTTTCAACTTCATGCCTTAGAGATACAATTTTTGCTTCCAATATTTCACACTCTATTTCCCTTGCTCTTAATAGATCTGTCATATCTTGTTCAATTTTCTTTCCTTCTTCTACCTTTATCTTGAGTTCTGTGAAACTCTGTAGAAGTTCCATTTTTGCTTCCTCATCTTCTTGAATTTATTCCTTCAAGCTTGAGTTATTCTTTCTAATCCTTTCCAAATTCTTGAGAGCAGTGAAGAATTCCTCTTTTATATCAAACATGGTCTCTTCTTCATTTTTTGAAGTCATGTGTGTTTCTGATGGATCCTTCTCCAAGTTGTTAGTCTTTTCATGGAGAGACCCACTCTGATACCAATTGAAGAACATGTGCTTATACTGAGAGGGGGTGAATAGTATAAGATAAAAATTTTTACTTCTCAATCCATATGATAATATCAACAATATTAAAGTAGTAATCATTACACAAAGCATCACACACATGAGAGACATGATTTAACATGGTTCACCCAATGTGGGCTACGTCCATGGAGAAAATATTCCTTATAAATTTTTCTCAAATAAATTCTCTTGGGAATCCTTCCCCTATTACAATGTTTATGGACCTCTATCCAAAGGAGACACCAATCCCTTAATCAAGTTTATGGATCTCTATCCATAGGAGAACTCCTTCTCCCTTGCTCTGGTTGGTGATCCTCTAGAAGACTACTGCCTCCACTACACTAGCTTGTGGATCTCTCTCCACTGAAGACTCCTGTCCTCACTTAGAAGACCTTTGTCCTCACTACCCTAGCTAATGGATCTCTATCCACTAGAGACTATTATCCTCTACTCTGTCACCTCCAAAGCCTACTCTTACTCTTATCTCTATCTCAGATCTATACTTGAATATTATCCTTTAGTCTAGCATAAATATGCTCAATATCTATCTCTAGTCTAGCATAAACCTATCCTCAAATCTACACAAAATCTATCCTCAAATCTGTCCTCAAGCCTTAACACAAAGCTTGACTCAATCACAAATCAACTCTGTTAGATCTGCCCCAAACCTTAACTCAAGGTTTGAACAAATCAATCAATAACTCTCTCACAAGTCTTCTCAAAGACTTACCTCAAATATTCTCAACAAGTTCTCACTAGAACTTGTCCAATTTGCTCAACAAGTCTTCACTAAGACTTACCTCAATTCTACATTTGTAAGCTTCCACAAAAGCTTATTTATCTCAACTCAATCAAACACTCAATGAAAATTATTCAACAATGCTTATCAAAAAAACTTCACATAACAATGATACTCATGATATTTCACAAACCCTAATCATGCACATGAAGGCTCACTCAATATTTCCAACAATGCTTATCAAACAAGGTTTCTATCATCAACCTTTATTCCAGAAAAACCTTCATCAATCAATATTGGATATCTCAATACCAAACTCAACAATGCTTATCAAACAATCCTTTTCACTCCAACTTAGCATTCACAATATCCAATCCAACAATATTTTACTCACAAGGAAGATGTACCCATACCTTTTATTTTTATGGAGATATGTCTTCAAAACCTATCTTAACCACAATCAAATTTTCTTTGCCAACACTAGGGTTAGGTTACCACAACCTATCTCAAGATCTCCACAAAATAATTTTCTCAAAAATTATTTTTCATACAAAATATCAAATCCTTTTGTACACCTTATAATATCCAAACTCACAATATTTAACTCAATAATTTCACCATAACAAAACACTTAACAATTTCCCTTGCACACCTTATAATCTCCAAACTCACAATATTCAACTCAATAATTTCATTAAAACAACATGCATAGCAAACTCCCTTATACACCTTATAATCTCCACACCTTATAAATTTCAATCACCAAAAATCAAAATAAAATATTTTAATTTTTCTTTACCTTATAACTCCCCTAAGCACTTAGCATTCACGATAATCTCAAAGCACTTAATTTTCAACACCTTGGAAAATAAAATCGAATGGCATACCTTTGATTTGTTCTGCCCACAAAAAACTAACTTCGATGGATTCGACCACGTGACCTTGCACTCCCAACACCCTAGCTCCAAGCTAGGCCACCAAGTGGGCTGCGTGCCCACATGAGACACATGATGCATGCTATCCCAAAAAACCACCTCACAAAAATACCAAGCAAGTCAAATGAAGGCCTCTTCCTCCAAAATGTCGATCACGTGGATCGAACCGTGATCTCCTCCATGCAAGCCTTAACACTCTCCCAACTGCCACTTGCGCTACCACCGTCGGTGGGATGTCAAACCACTATGCGACCTTTGTTGCCTCGTTTCCCTCCAAGCACTTTGAAATGCAAATTATCTTCTTCTTAGATGCAACGCTCGATATTCTCTTTTCTCGCATTCGAAGGTGTGTTAATTAACTTTGGGAAATGGAAATCATTTCCTATATAAATGCACATTATCTTTTGATTTCTCACGTCGGCCCATTTAAAAATTTGAATTTAGTTTTTAAATATTAAATTTAAAAACCTTTGCCTCCTTTATTAATTTAAATTAAAATTTTAATCAAAGATTAAAATATTTTAATTTAAATGAAACCTTTGAAAATTGCTCATGGGTCTTTTCAATTTGAACTTCATTTTTCTTCACCTTGTTATTTGGCCCGAAATATTATAATAATAGAATATTATTATTTAATTTAAACTTGCTTCTCCTTCCTCGGGTCTTCATCCTTTGGGCCCTTTTTAGGCATATAATATTAAAAATAAATATTATATCCTATTCCTTTCCAAGACCTTCTTGCTTTTGGAAAAACCACTTAATGTCCTTAATGATGACGAATTTAAACCAATATTCTTTTGACATCAATGACAACAAAACTACTCAAAATTTCCAATAAATTTTTGAACTTTAAACCCTAAGATCTATGGAATAATTGATTCTAAATCAAGTGTAGTGTTAAAAAAAACCTTGAATTTTAATATATCAACCGACTATTCAATAACCTCGTCATAGCATATTTATATTAATTTAAATTATATGGCCTCCTTTGATTTTCCCCATTAATTTTATCTTAGAGAAAGAGATATCCTACCCAAGCTAATAAATAAGAATAATATAAAGATATAGAACCAGTAGGTTAGAGCATGATATGATTCAAAGTATCTAGTGTAGATCCATTGTTTAAAAATTATATTTTTGGTAATTGTAAGAATTGTTAAAATATGTGGTGTCAAGCTTCACTTGATGCCATGACTAATTTTTTGTATTATATTTATTATATAACCCATCATGCCTTGTAAAAACTGTAGAGGAGGGTTTATTATAACATTTTATTAATAAACCTTAAGGTAGGTTATTTAACCTTGACCTAAAGATCACATATAAGTGGGTATTTATACCAATTGAAACCAAAATTTTCCTAATATGTTAGAGTGCTATTCTTTCCTTTAGTGAGATTATTTTGGTGTCTATAGATACCCTTCATGTTGGTTGTATTATTTTGTAAGTTCTTGTTTCTATGAAATGTGTATAATTTTCCAAGGACCTCTTTAGCCAACATACTAAAGTGGTAGGTGCATTAAGCTCCAAACTAGGCAGTTTATATATATAGATCGTATCTTGAAGTTCACAATGGAAAAAGACACTCTTCACATCCATACAATGTACATATCAACCATAAGAGTCAACAATATAAAGGATCATCGTTTAGTATTAATGGAAAATTTTAGGGTAGTATATCAAATAAGAAGGCATACATTCATATAATTATTATAGTAAATATGAATTAATGCTTTTAATTTGTTTTAGATATGTAGTGTTTATCTATTAGATTAAAGTAATTAGACTACGATTAAATTAAATTAAATTAAATTACATTTTAATACAAATCAATAATTAATTAGTTATTAAACAATATGTGTAGGAAGTGAGTGCAAGTAAGGAACAAGCCTCACATTTTCTTATTTGAAAATATTAAGAAAAAATAGGATTCTTATAAAGTAAAACTAGGTAGCATACAAAACAATCTATTTATGAAATCCCTGATTGAAATAAGGATACCCTAGCTAGAAGTATGGATGTCCTAGTTGGGGATAAGAAGAAGACCGAATATATGGTAATATCTATCCAAATTATAAATTTTATATAAAAATTAGTTATAAATAATGATATGATATAGAATGATACAATGTTTCTTAATAATAGAGGATTAATAATTAAATTTCACAAATACTATCCAGGTTCTATAGATATTCATAATTGGTTAAATAAAAGGGGGTTGGATTCATATTACTCCATGAATTTTTTTAAAAGGATTTTTCCTCCTCAAATTATTTATTTAAAAACCTAAGGGTAAAATAATGAGTGATGGTCCATGGTTTATGAGGAGATATGACCTATATTTGAAGATAAAGTAGGTTTGAATGTCCATAAGTCATATATTGTATGGAACGGTTAATTTTACCATATATGTGTTTATCCAACCAAAAATACTATTAAAAATATTCTAGTGTGAGTTTGGACTTTTGGACTTATATATATATTTTAATAAACATTTTGGACTTTTATATTAGGATATAAATAAAAAATATTTTATTGAATTTGAGATAATTTTCAATAACATTTAAAAGCATAGAATTCATCACAGTCACATGCAAAAAGTAGAAGAACATAATAGGATAGCATGTAGATAAATGAAGTAATAAGATAATCAAAATAAGGGGTCGATGCCCATAGGAAACCATGATATCACATCACATAAAACTAATACAATTGATTAATAATTAGGATATATTCATGGAGATACTTAGTCCCCAATTATCTTAAACTTTAAGTTGACATAAGTTTACTTAAAGTTAAATTATAATATATTAAATATAGTAAACCCTTCATTGAAGTTTTATTTTTGATTATATGAAAGGGGTTTTGAAAGGGTCCCCAAACCTTTTACAAAGGGGTTTTGAGAGTCCGCATACCTTGATTTCGATGTGGGCTTTTATTTCTGCTCATAGATATTTTGTAGCGGGGAATAACATTGCAATCATCCATTTACTCTATTCCACTCATGAGGACTCATACACTTTCATGTATTTACAATTTTTGGTAAAACAATGTGCAAAATTTTGTAAATTTTGGTGAAAAAAGTGCAAAATTTTGAAATATTTGGTGAAAAAAGTGCAAAATTTACAAATTTTGGTGAAAAAAGTGTAAAACTTTACAATATTTGGTGAAAAAATGTGCAAAAATTGATGAAAAAGTTGCAAAAAAATGTGGGTAAATGGTTGAAGTGGGTCAAATTTAACGATTAGAGGTCAACGAGTGGTTTGATTGATGACAAAAGGTTCAAGGTCATCGGTCAGATTTGAGCTAAGATCGACAGGTGGTGGAAGAAGGTTTGAGGTCAACATGTGGTTTGGTCGATGGTAGAAGGTTCAAGATAAGCGGTTAGGTCCGAGCTAAGTTCAATGTGTGGTGGAAGATGGTTCGATGTCAGTGGTCGAACCAATGATTTCCAAGTTTCCAATGTTAGTAGTGCCAACAACAGCTACAGGCTAAGAACACGAGCACCAGTCATGTGACTATCATAAGGTAGTCATGTAGTACTAAGCATGCAAGCACTTATAAACCAAACCCTTCCTGCAACAAGGAAGATGTGGGACAAAGTCCCAAGTATATTTAAAATTTAAATTTTATTGTTTTGTTACTCCAATAAAAAATGCATGATGGATAATGACAAACCTTGTTGCAACAGAATTATAACAAAATTTGATAAAAAAATTAGTTTATTCAATGGAAATCACAAAAAAAATCATGCTGGAAAGTGGAACATCATACGGGAACTATGAGCAACATCATAGTTTGCTGGAGAAATGGAAGTGCATCAAAAAACTTACTACCAACCTGATACTACCACATAATGATCTATGGTTGGTTGTAGTCTTTCGATGCACTTCACCAGAAAGGTAGGTTTTTCAACCATAGGAAATAAATAAAATAAAAAATATAATCAATGGTTCTTGCTATGAAAATCTAAAGAGTTGTGTGCAATCATCGAAAAAAAGGTAATAAAGGGTCTAAAATTGTTCTTGTCAAAATCGAACGATATTGACCCAAAAACCTAACGATATTGACCAAAAACCTCAGTGCACAAAGTCATTATCCTATTTATTTGTAATTGCTTACGCTCGAGAGTGAAGGACAATTCAGCTATTAACGTTGCAATTGAAATTACTACAATCTAGAAAGATAGAATGATCTCAAAGAGTTCACTACTACGAACTAGATGGATGAAAGGATGGTGGTATTTTATTCTCTCGTTCGTAGCTCTAATACCACTTGTAAGAAAAATCCTTGTTGAATATAATCAAATACAATATATAAATCGAATTCTAAATAATGATGTAAAACAAGCAATTCAACCACTTAGAGAGGGTGAAGTCTCGTACTCACTTAGAGGGTGAAGTCTCTTGTGATTATATGTAAATAAAATATGTTATTCGATGATAATAAATTAAATAAGTCATTCTACCTATAATTAGATGAAATAATCAATAAACCGACATGACCAATTGATGAACCAACTCATCTACTTTGGAATCGTTAAATTAACAAAATGGTTGTTTAGGGAAAACCATAATAGATACAAACAAACCATCAACTTTTTTGTATTCTTTGCAAATTATTATGGGGGTCATAGTTCAATTTTTTTTATCATTTTTCCTCTAGGAATTTTCAAATTGCATTTGAAAATAATACATTTCCCTTTAGTTTTATTTTTTTGAATTTTACAAAATGAAGTATTCTAATTAATATTCCATGTAGTGTATGGTAAGGGATATGATTGGATGCACCTACATCATTTGATAGTGCTAGTTGTACATAGTAGGGGGTATATGATAGTTTACATAGCTTTAAGTTTAAGGAATTTATTTATGTACCAACCTTGGTACTTGGGGAGGTGGTGAATATATGCCATGTTAAGACTTTGTTCATGGGAGGTCATGAGTTCAAACCCCCCTTAATATTGTCAATGATGTTAGCAACACTTAAATTGAATCTAATGGGCACATCAACAAGATGTATGATATGGGTTTTCATGATGATGTGATACTTCCTGATTGATACGGCATCCCTTTACACCAACATGATGATGTAGTAGTCTATACAAGTATGGTAGAACTAGGCACATTCATATCAAGGAGACAAATGGTAGTCTGTAGGAAGTGTTGAGTTGTCATTGATGTCAAAGGCAGATTTGGAAGGATGATGTACTTGTAAGTATGGGCAATATTATGAGTTTGGGTAGTATTATGAGTTTGGAAAATATCATAAGTTTGAGAAATATTATGATTTTGAGCAATATCATGAGTTTGGGTAATATCATGAGTTTGGGAAATACTAAAGGTTGAAAAATTTATTGGAAATATTGAGTATATTTAGTTTTCATTGATGTCAAAGGTGCATGGTAGTCAAGGCAAAAATATTCCCCATGGGTTTGATGAATATCAAGCAATGGATAAAATTCAAAAGCAAGGTATATGGACAAAATTCAAGGCAAGGTACTATGGACAAAATTCAAGGCAAGGTATATCTCCAAGATATTTTTCTAAGAGAAGAATTATAATATTTAAATGTCAAATTTAAATATTATGAAAAAGGACAAGGTTTAAAAGTTTTCATTATAATTCCTTGAAAAATATTTAAAGACCACAAGAGGAGACAAATATTTAAAGACAAAGATTTATTTTTCCAAGGGCCAAAGGTTTAAATATTATAATATTTAAATATTTTAGGTTTAAAATATTATAATCAAAAGAAGGTTTGAAAAGAAAGAGCGCCAAAATTTATTTGAGGCTATATGAAAGTCAAAAATTAAAAAGAAAAACATGAGCACCAACGTCATTGTAAAAGGAGGCAATATGCACATAAATAATGCACTAAAAAAATTATTTGGCTAACATTTTTGTGTAGTGCAATTCAAAATCCTTTCATGCATTGAAACTACGAATCACAAGAAGAAGGGAACATGAATTTCAGCAGGAGGTAAAGTGAGGATAAGGACAAGGTGTTGTGTTATAGGTTTCAACTAGGTATATAGCCTATATGGTTCCTTGGATAGCTCTAAGGTGTTGTAGGGGAGAAGATCATAATTTCGATTCATGCAGGCATTTTTTTGGTGGTAGAAATATTGTTTTGAGCGGCAACAAAGAGGAAGGTTTAAATTTACATCGTGCATTATTGTTGCTACCCATTGGGATAGCCCATATGGACACCTAGCTAATGCTAGGGCACCGTGGAGCAGGAGATCACATGGTCAATTCCTGCAAGTGTTGTGTTGCAAGGCAGAGAAAGGAAACCGTGCACTTGGTGGAAGGTATGCATAAATTTTTTTGATTAAAATTAATTTACAAAGACAAATCATTCGTTGGGCATATTGAATATAAAGGGGGCAAAATATTTTGTTTTAAATTTTATTTTAAAAGGGATACATAAGGTGTAATAATGATTATTTGATATTGTAATGTTTGCATGAGGAAAATAGACATAAGGTTATTTGGGTATTATTTGAAAGTTGTAATATTCTATTTTTAGAAAGGAAAGATAAGATGTATTTATGATTATTGTTATTTGTATTTTGACATATCATAGAAAGGGGATAAAAGGGTTTGTGCTATTTATGAAGCTTTATATTGTGAGGAAAATATTAGATATTATTTTCAAGACTTATTGTGAACATTGTTGAAAAGGGTTTTTAATGTGGATGATTTGAAATGGAGATTTGCTAACCAGCTTTTGAAGTGGCACTAGAAAAGAAAATTACTTTTCAAGACATTTTTGGGAATCACATCATCATCAAGGTAGTTTTAGAGGTATGGTGATTTAATTCTTTTCTAAGGTGGTTTTTGGTTGAAGAAAATATAATTAAGTTGTCATATGTTTGGAGGCATAAGGATTGATTGTTTGAGCATTGCTTGGATTGAAATTGGGAAATATTATAGATCAGATTTATGAGCAAGACTGTGTATTGTTTTGAGTGATATTGGGAATGAGTTTATAAAATTTATAGACCAATTTTGTGAAGTAAACTTATGCATCATTGTTGAATAAAATTGGAATATATGTGCAAGGGTTTGAGAACAAAGTTGTGCATCATTGTTGAATGAAATTGGGAATATATGTGCAAAGGGTTTGAGAATAAAGTTGTGCATTATTTTTGAATGAAATTGGGAATATATGTGCAAGGATTTGTGAAGCAAAAGTGTGCATTGGTTTAGATTGGTTTTGGGAGCACATAAGAGGGTCAATCATCAAGTGCTAGACTAGAGATATCTTTTGAATGCAATAAATATGAAATATGAAAAAGCGACAGAATTAATGAATGTGAAAGAACATATTGGGTATTTGTATTGCATATCATTCTTTATATGTTCATGAAGAAAAATAATTATATGTAGAATATGTCTGAATTACTTTAGCTAAAGAAAGCACTTTTGAGAAAGATATAAGCAGAGTTGTGAGCAGATTTGAGTAGGTTTGGTGAGAATATTTGAGCAGAGTTGTGAGCATATTTGAGCAAAGTTGTGAGCATATTCGAGTAGAGTTATGAGTAGATTTGAGCAGAGTTATGAGCATATTTGAGCAAAGTTATGAGTATATTTGAGCAAGTTTTGGTGAGAAGATTTGAGCAAGCCTTGTGTGTAGGCTTGGAGTAGATTTGAGCAAACCTTATGTGTAGGCTTGTAGCAGGTTTGAGCAAGTCAGTGAGCAGATGTGAGAATATTTGAGCAATTTTTGGTGAGCATATTTGAGCAAGCCTTTTGTATAGTCTTGGAGCATATTTGAGCAAGTTTTGGTGAGCAGATTTGAGTAAGCCTTATGTGTAGGCTTGGAGCAAACTTGAATAGAGTTAAGAGTAAGTTTTAGAGTAGATTTGAACAAGCCTTGTGTAAAGGCTTGGAGTATATTAGAGAAAATGGGATTGGTGTCTCCTATGGATAGAGTTCCATGAATCATAGCAAAAGGGATTGATGTCTCCTATGGATAGAGGTCCACAAACTAGAGCAAAGGATATTGGTGTCTCCTATGGATAGAGGTCCATGAACCAAAGCAAAAGGAATTGGTGTCTCATGTATATAGAGGTCCATGAACCAAAGAAAAGGGGATTGGTGTCCTCTATGGATAGAGGTCCACGAAACAAAGTAAATGGGATTGGTGTATCCTATGGATAGAGGTCCAAGAACTAGAGCAAATGGGATTGGTATCTCCTATGAATAGATTTCCATGAACCAGAGCAAATGGGAATGGTGTCTCCTATGGATAGAGGTCTTAAACTAGAGTAAATGGGATTGGTGTCTCCTTTGGATATAGGTCCATGAGCTAGGGCAAATGGGATTGGTGTCTCATGTGGATAGAGGTCCATGAACTAGAGCAAATGGGATTGGTGTTTCCTATGGATAAAGGTCCACAAACCAGAGCAAAGGGAATTGTTGTCTCCTGTGGATAGAGGTCCACGAATCAAAGCAGAGGGGATTGGTGTCTCCTATGGATATAGGTCCATGAACTTGAGAATAGGGGATTGGTGTCTCCTTTGGGTTGGTGACCATAAACATTGTATTAGGGAATTGGTTCCTAATAGATTTGTTGAGAAAATTTATAAGAAATATTTTCTTTGTGGATGTAGCCCACATTGGGTAAACCATGTTAAATCTGTGTTTATTATGTGTGTGATTATTTGTGCATTATTTCATTATTACATTCGATAATATTGGATAATACTACTTTGGAAAGAAAAGCAAAATTTTTATCTTATACTGTTCACCCCCCTCTTAGTATAAGCTTGTGTTCTTCAATATTTAATTAATGTTATAAATATTTCAAATATCGAAGGTGGAAATATTTAATTAAAATATTTGAATGTTTCAAATTTAAATTAAAAAGTGAGCTGACCTTGGGCGCCAAAATCAAATGAAACATTTGCATATTAATATAAAGGTGAGAATGCATTTTTAGTGATGAGTGGTTCGAATATCGATGAGTAGCATTGTTGTGTAAGATTATGTAATCTACAAAAGGAGCTTGTGCAAACGAAGACAACTAAAAAAACTTGCATGGAAAGAGGAAATAACAAAGTAAGGATGGAAAATGAAGGTACCTAATGAAGGTTGTGACAAAGGTAGCTAACAAGGCTTGCGTGGATGGAGGCAATAGAAAAGGAAAGATGACTAATGAAGGCAACCAGAGATAATAGTGAAAGGAAGTCATGCAGTGCTTGACCACATGGTGAATAGAAAAATATGGAGGATGATCCATTCAAAATATTTGCTACTGGTAGTGGATAGTGTATATTGATCACCATAAATAATTCAGAGGTACACTATGAATGATAAGGTTAGTCTAATAAATTTTTGTATTATATTATTTCTATGTGTGGGGCTAGACGTTGCTTGAAAAATAGAAAAGCAAATGATTAAAATCACCCAGAGAGGAGCACATTCCAAGATAATTTTTAGAGGAACAACAAAGAAAACGATTGAAATCACCCGGAGAGAAGAGCACATTCCAAGATCGTTGTTGGAGGAATAGTGAAGCAAATGAGTGAATTCACTCAAGGAAGTAGAGCACAATAAAATCATAGTGATCGTTGTTAGCGGAACGTGTTGACATGTTAGTTCGTATATGCTTATGTTCTTCATAGTCTTTATAGTTCACATGTTAGTTCATACAAGTGACCTTGTGGGAGGCACATGAATCCTAAGGTGACATGCGGTAGATAAGATGATAGTCCAAATAGGTAGTATAGAGAGACACATGGTAGCTTGTGAGTGTGCTAACATGGCATGAATAACGAGGTGACACATGGTAGATGCTAATATAGGGGTTGATGTATCATGTTCTAGTTGGAATAATGTGGTAGTTCATATAGCGGTCAATGTGGTATACTGTACACTGCTTGGCATCTATAAAAATAACAATAACCAAGCTCATTTTACCATCTCATCAAACTTGAAAAGTAGTTTGCATAGTTAGCAATAGACTTAGTGATGCATAGATTTTAGAGTGAATCATACACTGATAAGCAACACAACATGGTTTGTAGATAAGGCAACAAATTGGATTATGATAAGTGACATCACATTATTCATTGATTCATTCATTCATATAGAAACATGTGGTGGCCTCTTATTTATTGCATGTACTATTTTGTTTTAAAAAATTTCAAAGATTTTAGAAGCAAATTTTGTGATTTTGGGGCTAAAATTCTAGGGACCATAATTTTAGCATATGAAATTTTTTGAACCTTTTTTTATTTATTTAAATCACATGTTTTTTCAAGATCTCTACATTGGTAGTGTTGGTTATAGTTACTACTACTTGCAGTTTTTTAATTTTATTAGAATAAGTGTGGATCATCACGTGCCCTTGTTGAGTGGACCTAACTATGCAACAAAATGTTAATATTGAATATCTACTCAAAAGCAAGGGGTGTTTTAATTATGTGAATAGTAAATCTTGAGATATTGATACTAAAGAGGTAAAGCAATTGTATAGGGATAAGAATGATGAAGTCCATGGTGGAATTTCCCTCCATGTGGATAACATATATGAAACCCATGTCAATAACATTGCATATCCTAAAGTATTTCTTGATAAAGGGTTATGTGATCAAATTGATTCCACTCAAATTAGTAGACTGTAGGTAAATCTTACAACCTCATCCATGGATTCCTTTCATACCATTGATAAATATATCAATTGCTTCAAGGAATTGCAAGATGATTGCCTAAGGAGATAAGTGAAGGAAAGGAAGTGATAGAGAAATAAATGAACATAGAGCTAAATATTACCTTCAATAATGTGTCAAAAATATATGAGATAGCTACTATGATTTTCAAGATGCTTCTTGTTTTTTTTTCTAGACTCTCCTATAGTGCCTATTGATGAGGTATTTAAATATTTATTGTGTCATAAAGCTAGAATACATAGACATAAGGAAAATTCTATAGGTTGTTATAGTCCAAACTTTATTTTAAAATAGGAAATAAAAATAAGTACTAAAGAATGTAAGGCTACATTCAAAATATTTTAAAGATGGAAAATTGTTTAATAGTTTTTGCTATAGGAGATTCATGAGGTATTGCAGTAATATGAGACATACATAAATAGGATTGAAAATTGGTAGTAGCAAAACATATTTGGGTTGCTAGTACTTTTTGTGTAAAAGAGAAAAATATCCAACTATAATTATTCTTTGTGATAGATGTTGGAAGAACCATAATTTATTGATGTCAAATTCAATGATGGTTCATAATTGTAATCTATGGATTCTTTGGGTCAACCTCAACATAAATATATGTCCTTTGGAAAATATGGGTGGTACTCCTAGATGGTCTAAATAAATAGGTATTTTTGTTTCATTTATCTATTTAAATGACCTTTGCAATACTACTTCAAGCCTCCAATAAACTAGGATAGTAAACATATTGATCTAACTCATAGCAAAAAGATTGAATATTTTTTTTCTATCTAATATATGGTTGCAAATAGAATATAAAATCTCTTCATATATTTTATTATGAGCAAGATTAGGTCACAACCCATTATACTGGAACTTGATCTACTCAATACTAGTCATCCAAAGCCAATTTTATATTAGTGTATGTGGTTCCAAGATCCCAATTTATTCCAAATGGTTATGTTACCATTGGATAAGGGAATGTTTGAAGGATAATTTACATATACATGTTTATCAATAATATGATATATGAAAGGGAAAATGAAAAATTATAAATTGCTAATATTTTTAGTAACATATTCAAAATAAAAACAAATATTGAATCCAAGTTTTATAATTTACAAGAGAGTAGAAATTATTGGAATAGAACAAGATACATATGTGTAAGACAAATAATTACCTTTTTATTGTCATAATATATTGAAATATGAATAATCATACTAGTCCTTATTGGAATATGTGGTAGTTAAGTTTCTCTTGAGGCCAAAACAGACTATTTGCACTTGTATATTTTCCCTTTGGGCCTATGTAAACCTTGTAAAAGGAATTTTTATAATATTTTATTCCTATGGGTCGGTCTCATAACATTGACCTAAATGCATAATGTACTTTTTATAAATACTTCTTATCATTAATCACTGCATTATTAACTAGAGTGTAATTCATTTTCTTTAGTGAAGATCATTTGATAAAAAATAGAACTCCATCATATCATGTGTTCTTTATGCTATGTATTATGTTTTTTAGCAATATATGGTAATGAATGGTTCCATTAATTTCTAGAAATTACTATGAAATTTGACATTGTATCAAAATAGGTTTAAATATTCATTATTTAATTGCTTTTATTAATAGAAGTTTCATTTTCCAACTTTTCTTGAGGATAATTTTTATTGGGGATAGTAAAGAAGAATTTTTTGAAGGGTGATAACATAATATAAAGAGGTATTTTTTGGTAAAAAACTCCCAAGTGGGATTGGATTGAGAGGATCTCACTAGAATCAACATATTTACTCTAGAAAAAATATGCATCGACAAGTTCATCTTTCCTCTCATTGGCACTCAATCTTGTTTTTTCAAATTTTATGACCATATGGATGCCCTAGTTTTAGGATTGGTTTTTTTGAATTTTTTTATAAACTTAATGTATTTTAATGGATTAAAAAATAAATCTATTTCATTTCCTCTTTAAGATTTTATTATACAATAGCAACATTTTTTATAGGATAGACTACTTAGCTATTATGATAGAAGAAAAGAAGAGACTTAATTTTTACAAAAAAAGTCCCTCATACCAAAGAAGTGATGGGTAGGTTTTTATGCTTAACAAAGGCCTCTGAGCCACTTGAAAAAGCTGCAAAAATGGTCCAACATCAATTTTTTTACATAGGTATGAGAGGAGGGACTAGTTGGTTATGTTTAACAAAATGGTTGTTTAGGGAAAATCGTAATAGATACAAACAAACCATCAATATTTTTGGATTCTTTAAAAATTATTAAGAGGGTCATAGTTCATAACTTTTTATCATTTTACCTCTAGGTATTTTAAAATAATATGTTTCCCTTCAGTTTTATTTTTTTGAATTAAAAAAAATGAAGTATTCTAATTAATATTCCATGTAGTGGATGGGAAGGGATATGATTGGATGCACCTACATCATTTTGACGTAGGTCCATGTTGCTTGTATATAATAGGGGACATATGATAGTTTACATGGCATTAAGTTTAAGGATTTTATTTACGTACCAAGCTTGGCACTTGGGGAGGTGGTGAATAGATGTCATGTTAAGACTTTGTTCATTGGAGGTCTTGAGTTCAAGCCCCCCCTTAATATTATAAATGATATTAGCAACACTTAAATTTAAGCCAATGATTACATTAACAATATATATGATATGGTTTTTCATGATGATGTGATGCTTCTTGATGATATGGCATCCCTTTACACCAACATGATGATGTAGTAGTCTATACAACTATGGTGGAACTAGGAACATTCATCTCAAGTAGACACATGGTAGTCTTTATAGTTGACATGTTAGTTCATACAAGTGATCCTATAGGAGGCACATGAATCCTAAGGTGACATGTGATAGCTAAGATGATAGTCCAAATAGGTAGTATAGAGAGACACATGGTAGCTTGTGAGTGTGCTAACATGGCATGAATAGCGAGGTGACACATGGTATATGCTAATGTAGGGGTTGATGTAGCATGTTCTATTTGGACCGATGTGGTAGTCCATATAGTGGTCAATGTGGTAGATTGTACACTACTTGGCAAATATAAAAACAACATTGAACAAGCACATTTTCCCATATCATAAAACTTGAAAAGTAGCTTGTATACTTAGCAGTAGACTTAGTGATGCATAGATTTTTGAGTGAATCAGACACTGATAAGAAATACAATATAGTTTGTAGATAAGGCAATAAATTAGAATATGATAAGTGGCATCACATGATTCATTTATATACTACATAGTTAGTACACAATAAGAAACCCCTTAGTCATTCATGTAGCAACATGTGGTGGCCTCTTATTTATTGCATGTACTATTTTGATTTGAAAAATTTCAAAGGTTTGATTTTGGGGCTAAAATTCTAGGGACCATAATTTTAGCATATGAAAGTATTTGACCCTTTTTTTTTATTTAAATCACATGGTTTTTCAATATTTCTATATTGGTAGTGTTGGTTATAGTTACTACTACTTACCATTTTTTATTTTTATTAGAATAAGTATGGATCATCATGTTCCCTTGTTGAGTTGTTCCAACTATGCAACAAAATATTAAGATTTAAGCTCTACTCAAAAGCAAGGGGTGATTTAATTATGTGAATAGTCAATCTTGAGATATTGATACTAAATAATTAAAACAATTTTATAGGGATAATAACGATGAATCCCATGGTGGAATTTTCCTCCATGTGGATAATATATATGAAACCCATGTCAATAACATTGCATATCCTGAAATATTACTTGAGAAGGGGTTATGTGATCAAATTGCTTCCACTCAAATTAGTATACTGGAGGTAAATCTTACAACCTCATCCATGGATTCCTTTTATACCATTGATAAATATATCAATTGGTTCAAGTAATTTCAAGATGATATTCAAACTATGAGGATTGCCTAAGGAGAGAAGTGAAGGAAAGGAAGTGATATATAAATAAATGAACATAGAGCTATTCAATATTACCTTTAATAATGTGTCAAAAATGTATGAGATATCTATTACGGTTTTCAATATGCTTCTTGTGTTTTTTATAGACTCTCCTATAGTGCCTATTGATGAGGTATTTAAATATTTATTGTGTCATAAAGCTAGAATAAATATAAGTAAGGAAAATTCTATTTTTAATCAAACACATCTAAAATAATATATCCCAAAAGAAGTTGTAAAAAATAATAATGATAAAAATATAAAACAAAGTGATAAATAATCCAAGAAGCCCTTTAGAAAACTCACTTGTGAATTTTGTAAGAAGGACACAAGGTAGAATTTTGTAGGCTTTAGATCAAGAAGTTGGAGGAAGCAATAAGAAAATGGGGGTGTTGATGTTGCTCTCTTCTATGTATAAAGTGAGGGTAACTTTGAAAGAGGAACTTCATAGGCATATTTTGTAGTTCAATCTATGTATTGGAAATCCGCATATTTGGATGTGTGGATAACTAATTTGGGGACTACTAGATACATGAAGCATATACATATTATCCAAGGCTATAACAAACTTATGTAGAGGAACATGTCATGATTGGAGATAACTCTTCATAATAGTTTATAGGAAGTGAAAACATCACTACTAGATCCTTTTCATTTGATAAGGTACTTCATTTTCCTAATTTTGGACCTAAATTTTTGTCTATTTATTGCATTACTCACATAAACAAGAAAGTAAAACTTTTGGTCTAATATATGGATGATTAAAGATATAGACAATGGGTTCAATATTATTACTTATGAATATTTGTGATGAAACTTACCACATGTATAAGCTGGGTGAAAGATCTTATTTTGCTACTTATTTTAGAAAGAAAAATTGTTTCTACAATTATGCATGCTAATAATGAGAGTCAAATGTGGCATCATAGGCTTGGGCATATTAGTTATGGTTCCTTGAGATACATGAGTTAGCATCATATGGATTTTAGACTAAAATGCATATCTTCTCCAAGTGGTTCATGTGAGGGATACCTTTTGGAAATACATCACAAGGAGACATTTTTGAAATGAGTTTCTAGAAGGGTATCTCTCCTATTGGAGATCATACATGGTCATATCTATGGACCTATGAGTAAACCATATATTTTAGGATATAGGTAATTTATTTTTCTTATTGATGATTTTTTAAAATATGTTTAACCCCATCATGGGTAACTTATTAGGAAGTTTCTTATTTTCCAAGAGTAGGCAAAGATGAGAAAGATACATCATTTCAAAAAAATTTAACCTTACATGATGAAGTGAGTAGTGATGAGTTCAATTCTTCTATTTTGTTTTGAAATGTTGATATAGTGAAGGATACACATAATTATTTTGATTATCCTACATCCAAGTGGGTTGTGACATTTCTTAAGGATGCTCATCCTATGATGTCTCTTGAGGAATATTGAAAGGCTCTTTTCTAAGATTTGGATTTGAGAGTATTCCATTCATAGGATCCTCTCACATACTCTTAGGCTATGAGAAAACCTAAATGGTAACATGCTATGGCATTAGAGTATGAGGTATTTATGAAGAATAGAACATGGGAGTCGATTCCTCTTCCATCAGGGCAAGATATTATGGGGTGTAAATGGGCCTATAAGACCAAGTACACATAAAATAGTTAGGTTGAAAAGCACAAGTCATGCCATTTTTCTAGGGGTTTATCTCAATAGGAGAGAGTGGACTATTCTAATAATTTTGCACCTCTGGTTAGGATGGACCTTTTAATATTGATTCTCTCCATTGTTGCCTCCTATATATGGAAGATGCATAAAATGGACATGAAAAGTACCTTTATACATGGAGAACTTTAGGAGGAAATCTAAATGTAGCAGCCGCCAAATTTCAAGCTAAAGAGATCTACTCCATTGGTATATCACTTGACTATATATGTGTACAACCTTAAGCAAGCTCCTTGTTGTTGGTATTAGAAAATCCATTTATTTTTTCTTAGTTGTGGATTTTATCAATGTGATATTAATGTTTACATAAATCATCAAGAAGAAAACTTTGGTGATTGTGTTGTATATTGAAGAAATTCTCATATCTAATAGCTCAACTACTCAATTCAGGATATGAAGTGACAACTTTGTTCCACCTTTGAAATGATATATTTGGAGCTTTTTTATTATTTTATGAGAACCCAAATTGATAGGAAAAACTCTTGTATAATTTTAGACCAAGTATGATTTGGATCTTCTTAAAAAATTTAGGATGGAAAAGTGTAAACCTTCTTAAAATCCCTTTGCATTAGGCTTGAAATTTTGGGCTGATTTCACCACACCTTTAGTTGATGTAACTCATTACCAATATCTTATATGACTTATCTATCTTACTCACACTAGACTAGATAGAACCTTTATTATTAGCTATTGCTCCATGTACATACATGAACCCTAGGAGAGTCTTTAGAAAATAACCAAGTGGATTGCCAAATACATCAAAGGGACCTATCATATGGGTATCCCATTGATGAGGATTTAATCTTCCTTAGATCTTGACTAATTATTTTCATTGATAATATATATATATATATATATATATATATATATATATATATATATATATATATATATATATATATATATATATATTTATTTATAAAACCACGGTTGGAAACCATGAATGAAATATAAGCCTAATAGATAAGGCCTAACAAAATTTGTAGGATAAGGCTTAACAAATGAGCCTGATAAACTTTTCAAAACCTAAAGATATTTTAGTTAAGACCCTAATTAATTAAAAATATAATTATTTAATGTTAATTAAACCGAAAGTTTAATTCATATTTAATTAGTATAATATTACTTATCATTCCTCCCAACCACAAAAGAATTGGACTCCACTGCATACAAAAGGGGAGGAGAAAATATTTAAAGAGCATAGAAAATAGAAGATGGTCCACCTTAAATTTGATGCTTTAGTAGCTAAAATAGGTATTCACAAGACTTTGAAATATCAATTCCACTAGATGGGGATCCAAATAAGATTTACAACAAGTATAAATAATCTCATACTTGCGACTAAGAGGAGCCCTCGATTTTTAAAAATAATAGTGTATTGCTCATAGAAAAAATATAGGTGAGGTTGTTCCCTATGAAAGAAATTTCTAGGGAATATTTTGGGGAATATGCTATTGTTTTAAAATTATTACATGAGCCTTGACATTGCACTTTAATATTTTAAATCACTTGTTTGTCTACACATTTAAAATGGAATAAAAATAAATTTTAAGGCATGCATCTACCCTTCCACAATCCATGTGGGAGAAAATGAAGGGTTTGATTTGCTTGACCAAAATGGGCACCTATGAAAATGTGCCATACAAAAATTAAAGACGATGCTAGTTTTTTGTAGACAATGAAATATGTCTTGTAAAGGTAAGCTTAACATGGTGTGTTGACCTAAGTGAAATTGGTAGTGCACGCCTATGGGTAGACCAAATTTTCTTAGAGGTGTCATAGGGGGGTTTCTAGTGATGCCATAGGATCCAAGGCAATTTATTGTGACCAAAACATGGTTTATAAAGATAGTTTACCCATATCTACTTCTAAGGAGTCATAAGAAACCTTTACAACTATGTATTTTTCCATGATGGAGGAAAATAATATAGATTTATGCATACGAGTTGAAAAATAACTATAGCGCACTTTATATACACCATGGAAGAGCAAGGAAGGTAATCTTCTAGATGAATTGCATTGTAAGAGGTCAAATCCAGAAAAGTGGGGATGTTGACAACTTTACCTTCTTGAAAAAACCCTCTATGAGTGCTGCCATAATGTGTAGTGTATGTAGGAGCAAAACATTAGGCTAAAGTTGTTACACCTACATAGGATTATAAGTTGAGGGAAGGAAAACCATTGCACAAATATGATAGTAAAAAATAGTTGATGTGGGCCATAGTAGATCCTAGGGGAAAAGGTTACGACATGTAGGGTTGGCATGAGTGTAGGTGGTCAAGATGGAGCTAAAAGAACATATCAATGAAATGATAGGGCAACATAGTTGTGACAAAGGTATGAATATGGTAGGGCCAAAGACTAGTAGGACAAAAATTGCTCTATGGAGATAGAATATAAGGGTGCAGGGTTTAGACCTTGGGTCCGAGAGAAATATAAAAAATGAATAAATCAGATAAAGGGAAGTAAACAAAATGTTCTCCAAGAAACATATATCAATTCCCATGGTAGGATACTGAATTTTTTTATTAAGGGGTCCCATGTGGAGGTTGTGGCATACACAAAATTTGTTGTTGTTGGGGCTATAGAAAGTTCCCCACTCATCTACCAAACATTACACTACATAATCTATATTTGATGAGTCCAATCTCAAATAGAAGTTACTTTGATATTTAAATATGAGAAAAACACTAAAGGAGATGGGCATCGATGTGATGACCCTCCCTGGCAGACTTTATAGCATGAAAAGATGTTGTTGAATGATAATAGTTTATAATTAAACAAGTATTATATTCTTAAAGAAACATTTATAATAAAGGATCATTATAAATGGGAGAATATTAGAGTTATAATAAAATAATATAATAGATTATTATAAATAAAAAGGATTATTTATAATAAGAAGCTATTATAAATAGGGGAATATTTATAATAGAGACTATAGGAGAATTGTATATTATAAATAAAAGGGTTTATTTATAATATATACTATTATACATAATTATAATAGGAGAATTTTATATTATAAATAAAAAGGTTATTTATAATATAGACTATTATATATTTATAATAGGAGAATTATGTACTATAAATAAAAGGGGTTATTTATAATAAAGACTATTATATCCTTCGACTAGGAAAATATTATATTATAAATAAGGGAATATTTATAATAAAGAATATAAAATAAAAGAGAATTTATAAATGATTTGTATAACTAAAAAAAAAATATATCTATTATTATTTTGAATATGCATTTCAAATAATAAAGAACGTTTTTTATTATTGCATTAAAAATATTTGAAAGAATATTTATTATTAAATAAATAAATGTGCATTCAAGAGAGGTGGTTTATTGGGGATTGGAATGAGATATTTGTTTTAGTTTGAAATTAATATATATATATATATATATATATATATATATATATATATATATATATATATATATATATATATATATATATATATATATATATAAAAGATATTTTAAATATTCACCCTTGCTCTACAATCATGTGCATTCATGGAAGAAAGACTTTTGGGGCTTGAGGGTTGGGAGCCTTCATGAGGGGCAGGTAAGCATTTATGAATATGAAGACTTTTGGGGCAGTGGAGGATGGGCCTTTAAGGGATAAGTTGTGGGCTAAGAATGAAAAGGAAGGGGAACTTGTTTTCCCTTTTGGAAGTTCAAAAAAGGAGGGGGTATCTACGATGAAAATAGATGATGGATTGGAGTTATAAATGAGGAAGGGATACTTGCAGAATAGATGCTCGTAAGGAGAAAAAGGTTGGGATTACCATGTATATTTAATGCTTTTGGTTATGTTCGATTGAAATTGTAATTTTATGTATCTTCAGTCTTTAAAACTTCAATTAAATGCTTTCACTCAACACTCTTTTTTACTATATTTACCCTAAGAAGGTAGAAATTCTTAGGCTTTTGTAAACATAAAGAAAAACCTAGGATTGACCTCTATAAAACCATGTTCAAATCCTCCCTTGGACCTTGTTTAAAATTGTGTTAAAAGTTGTCCCAGGCTCGATCTAGTGTGAGTTATCAGCTAATATTTTTGCAAGTAAATTTGATATACCTTTTAACTGCCCATAGGTGTTCTAATGGAGACCTCCCTTAAAGGGTGCATAATGAAATAAATAAATTATGATTGGACCTTGAATTGAGTACACTTGTGATTAGTTAACCTCTATTTGAACAACGTCTAAACTTGCTTTCATGCTGGACAATATCTCAAAGTTTTAACCTATGGATGTTGTTGAACCAGAGCTTGCTTATGCTCGATTTTGGCTCCTGAGATGGGTTAAACCCCCTTGATGCCCTTATAAATCCTATGGATGAGTTTTTACTACTTGGTGATATTGAGGGTGGTTTAATCATCCAAATTATTATTTTCAACATGCCTTGGCATATACAAAAATCCAAACGAGCTCTGACTTACCTAGCATACTGGTCTTAGTCCCACATTCATGATATGGTGGGACAAAGGTAGTATAATAGGTTCTTCACACCTAGAAACAAATAGCCAAGCACATAGGCACTTGGCTATACTTCACTCGAACCAGTCACCCATCCCTATTCGTGGATACTTGACTTGACACATGCCAAATTTATTTATTGGATTTTGTGTTGTTTTAAGATATTGTATTGTCAGTGGTTATCCCTACGTATGGTTTGGATAAATAAAATGATTTTTGTACCTTCTATCTAAAATATTAATTCCACATTCCCCATTCTAGGGAATGGGTAGCAATATTTAAGGGATAAGACTCCCTTAAGAGGATGACCACCACTTGATGGTCATGGTGGCCACCAAACGGTGTTCACCTCACACCATTTTATGGTGCATGGGCCACGAGGTGGATACAGTTTCTCATGGGATTATTAAAGTTTTATTAATAGAATGTGTGGAATCAAATTGAGTTTGATTAATGGAATGATTTTATGCTAAATCAAAGTTTAGACATTGAGTAAAACTAGCTTTTGGTTAATCAAATGCTTATAATGCAATTGAAAGATTTATAGGTGAATAAATTCATATTTTAATTGAATATTGAAAGTTTATAAATTATGTTTTAATAGAAGGAAACATAGTTTATATTGGAAACTATAGATTATGTTTTAAAGGATCTAAGAATCATTTTAAATTAGTTATGTTTAACATAATCTAAACATAGTATTAAAATGGTTATGTTTTAAAAGATATAAGCATGGTAATGAAATGCATCCAAATATGGTTGTATAGCTTGTTATATAAAGACTAGGGAAATATTATAATATGGTTTTTAATGAAATGAAAAGCATTGAATATAGTTGCATAGTTTATATTGGAAACATGGTTTGTATTAAAGAAAGATAGATTATCTTATGAGATGAGTTAACATAGTTTATAAAGAAATGTAGATTATGTTATAAGTGGGTTTAACATAGTTTATATTAAATAAAGATAGATTATGTTCAATGGATGGAAACATAGTATATATTGCAAATTTGTAGATTATGTGCAATGGATGGAAACATAGTTTATATTGATGAAAGATAGATTATGTTATGATATGGGTTGACATAGTTTATAAATAAACATAGATTACATTATAAGTGGGTTTAACATAGTTTATATTAAAGACATGAAGATTATGTTATAATATGGTTTAACATAGTTTATATTGAAGAAAATATAGATTATGTTATGAGATGGTTTAACATAGTTTATATTAAAGAAAGATAGATTATGTTCAATGGATGGAAACATAGTTTATATTTAAGAAAGATAGATTATGTTATGAGATGGGTTAACATAGTTTATAAAGAAATGTAGATTATGTTATAAGTGGGTTTAACATATTTTATATTAAATAAAGGTAGATTATGTTATAATATGGTTTAACATAGTTTATATTGAATAAAAGATAGATTATGTTATGAGATGGTTTAACATAGTTTATATTAAATAAATATAGATTATGTTCAATGGATGGAACATAGTTTATATTGCAAGTTTGTAGATTATGTGCAATGGATGGAAACACAGTTTATATTAAATAAAGGTAGATTATGTTATAAGATGGTATAACACAATTTATATTACAAATTTATGGATTATGCTAAGTATGTTAGTTTATTCTGTAATGAAATGAAAATTTATAAACTATGCTAAGTATGTTAGTGTAGTTTGTATTGATATGAAAATAGATTATGTCCAACTAAGGGAATGTAGTGTATAAATAAATGGAATTGGATTATTATATTAAATAAAGGTATGGGAATTTAGTTAGTTTGATATATAGAATTGGATTATTAGATTAACTAAAGGTATGGGACTTTAGTTAGTTTGATAAATGAAATTGGATTATTAGATTAACTAAAGGTATGAGACTTTAGTTAGTTTGATAAATGAAATTGGATTATTAGATTAACTAAAGGTATGAGACTTTAGTTAGTTTGATAAATGGAATTGGATTATTAGATTAACTAAAGGTATGGTACTTTAGTTAGTTTGATAGATGGAATTGGATTATTAGATTAACTAAAGGTATGTGACTTTAGTTAGTTTGATAAATGGAAATGGATTATTAGATTAACTAAAGGTATGGGAATTTAGGTAGTTTGATAAATGAAATTGGATTATTGATTTAACTAAAGGTATTGAACTTTAGTTAGTTGATAATTAAATTTAGAATATTGGATTAATTAAAGGAATGAGACTTTAGTTGATTCAATAAATGGATAGATTCATATGTATAAAAAGGTACTATCATTATGAATACAATAGGCCTGAAGAACAAAAGATTATACTAAGAGGGGGTGAACAATATATGACCACTTTTTACTTTTATTTTCAATTCAATATTAAGCAGTGTATAGACAACAATATCAATAGCAGTAATCAAGCAATACACAAAAAACCATACACAATAGAGACACCACAATTTACGTGGTTCACCCAATGTGGGCTACTCCATAGAGAAAACATTTTACTAAAACTTTCTCAATCAATTCATTTGGGAATCCTTCCCAATTATAATTTTTATGGATCTCTGTCCAAAGAAGATGTTTATCCCCTAATCTCAAGTTCGTGGATCTCTTACACAGGATAAATATTTCTCCTTCTGCTCTGTCTAGTGATCTTCTAGAAGACTTTGTCTCTCTGTTGCACTAACTGGTAAATCTCTCTCCACTTGAAGACTCCTCACTCAGTATATATTCAACTATCCTGTATGTTGGATCTCTATCCATTGATACTATGTTCTCTATACTCTATCACCTCCAAATTTCTATCAGTAGGATCACTCAGAACTTGCTCAATAGGCTCACTTTGAACCTGATCAACAAGCTCACACAGAACTTGTATAAATATTCTCAACAAGCTCACACAAAACTTGTCAAATATTCTCAAAAAGCTCACACATAACTTGTCCAAATATGCTCAACAAGCTCACACAAAACTTATCAAATATGCTCAACAAGCTCACATAGAACTTGTCCAAATCTTCTCAACAAGCTCACATAGAACTTGTACAAATTTTATCAACAAGCTCACATAGAACTTGTCAAAATCTGCTCAATAAGCTCACATAGAACTTCTCAAATCTGCTCAACAAGCTCACACAAAACTTATTCAAATATACTCAACAAGCTCACACAGAACTTGTCAAATTTGCACTAGCAAGCTCACCAATAACTTGCTCAATAATTCAATATCATAGAAGCATAAAGAGAATTTTTAGAGACTCAATATGTTCTATACTCAAATCCAATATCAACTCAAATCAATCTTATAGAAGCATAAAGAGAATTTTTAGAGACTCAATATGTTCTATCCTCAAATCTCAATATCAACTCAAATCAATCTTATAGAAGCATAAAGAGAATTGTTAGAGACTCAATATGTTCTATCCTTAAATCTCAATCTCAAATCAAATCCAAAATATAGAATAGTTTATTTCATGGAAATTGAACAACCACTTCACACAATCACTTGACTAGGCTCAAACAACTCTTCTCAACCAACTACCACAAGGAACAACTATTTCTTACAAACCCTAGTCCAAAAATGTATCAACCAACTCAAATGTTTCCAAAAATGCTCAACCACAAATCTCACATAACAATGATACTCATGTTATTTTCAAGTTCAAGTTCTTTGCATAACCAATGGGCTTCAAAAATAATGCTAATAAAACATTCTTCACATAACAATGATACTCATGTTCTTCTCAAACCCTATCTCAGGTTTTTCACACTACTAATGGCTTCAACAACAATGCTTATAAAACAAGGTTTAATAGCAAATCTCAAATCAAAATACCTTGAAGCATTCAACCAACTACTTTCAAAAAGGAAACCACAATTAATACTTTTCTCTCCAATGATATTTCAGAAATCAACCACCATAAACAATCAATAGGAGAATGTGCCCATACCTTTTATGAAGATGAAGAAACCTTTTGGTTGTCCATAAAATTTGTCTCACTCAACACACTTTATTTTTCAACTTTAAACAAGGGTTAGATATCTTTATTAATAACACAACAATAACATCTAAATAACACCTTATTACTCCTACTCAATAACATACACCATGTCACTTCATAAATGAATTAATCTCTTTTGAAAAAAACAAAGCAACCTTCACTTTTGAACCTCTTTACAAAATAAGAAATATCTCTTTACACACATCTTATTTATCCCTCTAATAAAGTTAATCAAATAGCCCTCGAAATAAGCTTTCCAACGATATATAATATGATATACTTTCAAAAATTAAATCACCAGAAATCTCTCCTTTTTTAAACATGCATCATAACCCTTATTCCTCCTAGGGAAACTTTAGAAAAATAAAATATATCTAAAAATTATTAACTTGCCTCTGTCCCTGACGGGATTAGATCTCGTGACCTTCCTTGCTCAGTGCCTTAACCACAACAAACCTGTCATTGGGCCACATGCCCTCACATTTTCAAAAGGAGCACACAACAAAACCTTATGCCGTGAATATTTGTGCCCTTTGAAAACAAAACACGCTTCACGTGTTTCAACACAACAAAACACCTTTGGCGAGAATCAAACGTAGGATTTCCTACTTCACACATAGTGCACAAACCACTAGGCCAAGGAGGCCTATACATTTGGCCTTACTCCACAATAGTATTTTCAATGAACACGAAAATCGTAATTCTTTTAAAACCCTTTTCACACACACTTCGACACACGATGCACAAGCTCTTTTACCATTCGAATCCAAATATGAGATCGAGCACTTAAAGAAATAAATAGAAACTTTGGGCATATATATATGTCCTCATCCTTTCCTTTGACGTCGGCACTATAATTTAAATATTTGTTTTATGCCTTTTCCTTTCTTTGACGTCGACGCTATAAATTAAATTTTAATTTTAATTTTAAATTTTAATTTTAAATAATTTTAAATTTAAACTTAAATATTTAAAATTAAATATCTCCATCACCGGGGCAGATTTTTTGATGAAACGAAAAGTCAACCTGGGTTTTAAGAAAAACCCATTTAAAATCTGCTATCCATGGTTTTAAATAAAACCTTTTATTTTGCCTACCTTGGTTTTCACAAAAACCCTGTATATATCCATGCTCTCCAAAATATCATAAATTCTCATTTATGAAATGCTTTGGCCACCAAAACTCAATGTGATCCATGTGACATCAATGAAAACATACAATCACTTAAATTTCCAACAAGGCCCTCAAGGATGTACTATTATTCTAATAGAATAAAAGGAAGTAGCTAATCCTAGAGAAGAAATTGTAGAATATATTATGTGGATTAAAAAAGCAATTCACGATAAAGTCGTGGGAATTGTGAGTTCCTACGCATTGTATTGGCATATGTTTGGGAGAAAGGGATTATGGGATCCTTGTATTTGTGAAGACCAAACTTATGCAATAAAGGAAACATTTGAGGTTGGGTTTTCTCGAAAGGATTTTCCCCAAGATATATACTATGTTGTAGGTATTGATTCTCTCTCTTTTATATTGTTTTTAATGTACCTCTTGCTTGTATATTTTTATGTTTGATTTGAATAGATGTTTAGTAGATACTGTTCTTTGATTGATTTGAATAAATTTTTAGTAGATATTATTTTATTTGATTAGATATTTAGTATGTGATGGTGTTTGATGTTGTTAATATATATATATAATAGTAAAAATAGTGAAACCCTCAAGCTAGTTAGGTTTTAGGGTGTTACAATCGATGGTGTCCAATGGGGCAGCCATGGAGGTAGTTGCATAAGTGCTAGGAACATTGGGATAGTGTTGGATATAGATCCACATTGGAGATGCCATCCATGCATGCATTGAGAAAAGGTATGGCTATGGTGTCACAACCATAGAATATCAAGGGCTACAAAGGACATGTTCTTGGAGGTCCATGTCAAATATGGGTAGAGCATCATTGCTATGGTTGATTTTTCTAATGAATTAATTTTTTTTCCATTGAATAAACCTCTACATACATGGGCTTTATATTACTGCTTTTGGGATCCATAAACTCAAGGAGGAATTTCAATAGTATATGGATGACAAATAGTTCAAGATTTCTTGGATTTATAGTGTTGAGCACAATGCCTGCAACTATTATTATTGAGCTACTAGAGGGACTGGAGGCTAATGTCATCCCTCTAAGCTTATTTTCGATGAAAGAGAGTAAGGAATCATTTTCCACATGGGTGATTTAGGGCTAAATTTAGTAGGCTATTAGGATAGCAGTGAGAAAACTGATAGCGACTAGTGGCTATGATGAACAAGGAGGTAGGGCATAATAGGTGATACCACCAAAATAAATTCTTTGACTTTACATGAGGAGTTGAAGATTCTAGAGATGGAACTTACACTTCCAAATTGTCCCACACCTCTTCTTATTTTGAGTCTTCATCTAATAGAAATTAAAACTATTCATTAACATTAGCAGCATCATATAATGGTAAGATGAAGGGATGTTGTACCATAGATTTTTGTTGGAATATAGGTGTTACTTAATTAGAAAACAACATATCACATTCACCTATTTTTTATGAGTAGTCTTATTCAAACTCAACAGTGAGGTTTTCTTCCACCATTACAACTTTGATCAAAATTATCTTAGCATAGAGCTCTTTGGCTCATTGTGCTATTTATTACAAAAATAAAAACTTGGGAGGATCATATCTAGATAACATGGTGCCTTTAACATAAGCAACCCATAAATAGATTGGGTTTCTCTGGTACTAGTGATAAGGATCAATTCTGCCTCAGAATTTGTATAATTATTTTCATTGATCATAAACATATTTATAGATATCTACAAAACCACAATTGGACAAAACCATTGGCCCAAAACCAACAAAAACCATAAGAAAAAGATAAGCCTAACAAAATTTGTAGTATAAGGCCTAACAAACTTTTTAGAACCTAATTACTTTTTAATTAAAACCCTAATTGATAAACAACTTAATTAGTTAAATTTAATTAAACCCAAATTTTAATTAATATAAGTACTCTATTGGTTTCCCTCTAATTTTGAAAGGCTTTTTAGAGGTTGATTGGGTAGGTTATTTGTATGAGTGATAGTCCACCATAGGATTTATATTCAACTTGGGTTTTGGCCTATTTTCATGATGTTCTAGATGCCAATCCATAATTTCTTTGTCTTCCATATAGGCTAAATATTATGTTGGTAATGAGGCAAATAAACATCTTAGGTGGATGGTAATGATTTTGGAGGATATTGACATTTAGAGTTTTCCTATTTCTCTTTGCTATGAAAATTAGAGCACTATTTAACTTGTATATAATCTTATGTTTCACTAGTAAAAAAATCATATTGAAATATGAATGCACTTTGTGAGATGGCTTCATGCTTGTGGGATGTTAAATCCATATGTTGTTTCTTAATCGGAGTAGGTAGCGAACATCTTGACCAATATAATTTCCAATGTCACTTTTGTGTGTATGTAGGAGCTTCTTGGACCTAGAGAGTACTCCTTAAGGTGGGATCCAACATAATGGTCTCTCTTTATGTCCCTTGTTTAGCTTAAGGAGGAATGCTTGAATATGTGGCAGTTAAAGTTCAATCCATGATTGACTATTTGCAATTGTATTTGTTATGTTTTTCCTTTGGGACCATGTAAACCTTGTAAAATATAATTTTGTAATTGCTTTATAATATTTTATTCTTGAGGGCTAGTCTCACAAGCTTGACCTAAATATATCATGTACTTGGATTTAAATACCCCTTTATACCAATCATTTCATTATTGGTTTGAGTCTAATTTCATTTTATCTAGTGAATATTATTTGGTATTCATGGGTATCCCATCATATTCTATATTATTTAGGTTGTGTACTTCTTTTTTTAAATATTATTGGGTAATAATTGATTCCATTAATTTCTAAAAACTACTATGAAATCTAATAGTTCTAAAAGCTATGGAAAGTTGACCTAAAAAATAGGATAAAAATTCTATTTTTTGCATTTTATAGACAAGATAGATTAGTTATTTTGTCAAATAAAAAATATTTCATCTACAAATTGAAGAAGATATTAGGAAGGAAGCAATGAACTATTTAAAGTAAAATTTGTTAGACATTAGGCAATATAAAAAGGCTCAAGGTAATTTATTGCAAAGTATTGCATCAATTATTACATAAATACATAATGAGATATTGATGAGGAAGATCTCTATGAAGGATCTACAAAGGAAAATTTTCTATTTCCACCATAGTAAGGTACCTAGTATCGATGGATTTCATATATGAAAAAAATAGAATTTGTAAAAAATAATATGCTTACTTTGGTTGAATAGGATAGGGAAAAAGAAGTCCATAACAAGTGAGATCAATACCACATTTATTTTATTGATTCCTAACAAAGGTGAGATAATTTATTTAATATGATTTATAATATTATTTTAAAAACTATTATAAAATATTGAAGAGCTTTCTGGACTATGTTATCTCATAGAAACAAGGTGGTTTTATTCATATAAAATAAATACTTGATGTGATAATAATTGTATAAGATTTCATACATTATCTTTTTTGCATCAACAAAACCAAATATTCTTATGAAATTAGATATGAAAAAAATATGTGATAGGAATTGTTGGAGTTTTCTACATGATGTTCCTAGAAATGTTGTTTTTAATCAAGGTTGTTATGAATGTATTAGATTTTGTTATAGCACTAAAAAATATATTATTTTGATCAATGGATCCTCTAATAGATACTTTGAATCATTCTATAAACTTTGTCAGGGTTCTTCATTTTCTCTTTTTCTATTTATTATTTGAAGGCCTTAGGGAGAGAGTTCCCAAAGGAAAAAAATAGAAAAAAAACCAAAGGTATTCAAGTTATAATAGATGATATATTTAGATATCATATTCAATTTGTTGATGAAAATTTTCATTTGCATATTTCCATAGTTATTGACGTCATGTAGTTTCTATCAATGTGATCATGCTATGAGGAAACTACTACATAGTTGGGTAATACTACAAAATATAAGATTGTTTTATTAACATTGCTCTATATTTACAATGAATTCATAGATAGATAGATGATATCAATTTTAAGATTGTAAAAATGTATAAGATTTAAATTTGATAAAATTCTTTTGGATATTTTCTTTGGAAAGGAAGCGAAAAATATTTAGGTTTCCTTTTTGTAAGTGGGATAAATTTTGTATAGGAAAGAAAATTGGTAGGAAAAGCTTGCAAAATTATAGAATTATGAGTTCAATGGAATTAGATGCAAAAATTGGGTAGTGATTATTGAAATATCAAGGGAAAATATGGAACAAAATATTAATCCAAAAATATATAAGTTCTATTGATACAATAAAATTATCTAGGAAATGAACCCTACCTATGGGCTTGACAAAAAGGAACTTAATATTAGAGAGTTTATAATTAATCAAGAAATATATTTTATGGCTAGTCAATTAGGGGTATTATGGACATTTTTGGTTTGATGCTTGGTTGAAGTCTTACCCTCTTATTTTTTAACCACAATGGTAACCATAAAATTAGGCATGTTTAGCTCGTATGGGTCTAAAGGTCAAAGTTATGTTAATGTGAACAATAATTATAGATTATTCATTTTTATTAGCATCCTAGTTAAAGGATAGGACCTCATTTAATAACAAATGTTATTTAAAACATGATTCAAGAGTTTTATTTACCAAATTTTGGTAAAAGGATATGTTGGTTTGGAATTTGTCCAAGTATAGTGGACATCCAGTTAAGTTGGGATATAAGGATCTATAGAAACCATAATTTCCTACTCCTAGATTTACCTTCAAATAATATATGATCAGTTGAAACCATCATTAAAGCTTTGACATTACTTCGATTAGTAGTTTAGAGTAATATTCTTATAGATGAGCATCTAGAGAAGATGATATCATGCAAATTTTAGGTACTCCTTCTATAAAAAGGATCTAGAAACATCAAATTATTTGCTTGTTTAGTTGCCCTTATCTTATACAATTTGGGGTTGCTTTATCAAAAAATAAGGATATATTAGGTATAACCATCAAAATTAAAATATTTGATAAAATGTTGTATTAATTGCTTTAAGTATAGAGCATTATGTATTTTGTAAATTAATGATCCTACCATTATTTTTTAGAGTTTGAATTGAAAGGAATACAAAAAAATAAAAAATAAACTCTAAAATCATTGGCCAAGTTTGGAACCATATTATTAACTCTCCTAGAATAGTTATAAACATGGTTATCATTGTGAGAAGTATCAAGGAAAAAGACGTGCTACTTGGTTATAGGATTTGAATATATATGAAAGGTTCATCTATGACAATGGATTGAAGGTAAATTATTTATATTTATCTATGGTAAAATAGAAATATCTAAATGTTCGATTCATTAAAATTAATTTTGAAGGTGCCTAGAAAGAAAAAATAGGAAAATATGAAAGACATAGTGTTTTTCATAATAATAATGGAAAAATTATCCTCACTTGGAATCAAATCAAATTTTAACTTATAGTATATGAAGGCTAGGACAATTTTATAGTGCTAAAAAATATCATTGAAAAATGATGGAAATATATTCTAATTGAAATGGACTCACAAATTGTTATTAATGTTTTCAAGAAAAATGGATCTAAGAATCGAATAATAAATAAAATTATTTCAAATATCCATCAACTTTTATTTGAAACAATATCTTGGAATTGTTCACATATTTAGAGAGAAGGAAAGAGGAATAGACAATTTAGTCAAGTAGACTGTTGATCTTTATCCTGATAATATTCAAACTTTAGAATACAACTAGACAAGGGATATTTAATCTCTAAGTAAAAATTATAAGTAGTTGATTGCAAAAACATAGCAATTTGAGAAATATGGAGAATATTATTGATATAAAGGCCAACAAATAATATTTTGATTAAAAAGGAACGTTGGATATGGTCTAATTGACCTAACAACAAATGTAATATTGTTTCTTGTTGGGAGTGTCCCCAATAAAAGCCATGCATAACTTATTAGAAAATAATTAATTACTAAATGAACAATATGAAGAGGTTAAAAATATGGGTTACCAAAGTAAATTTAGTCATGATGTAATATGGGCGAGTCTCATTTCAATCCTATATAGTCGATTTAAAAATTTCTTAAAAACAAAAATTATATTTTTTACTTAAAATAAATTATTTATTTTTATTTTTTCTATTGAATACACAATTGTAATTTTAGTGATTTAATTTGAACAACATATTTACATCTTTAAAAATTATAAAATTACAATGCTAAATAGCTACATAATAATAATAATAATAATAATAATAATAATAATAATAATAATTTTCCCAGAGCAAGGGGGTTATGTGGAAGGACGTCAAATAGTAGATGAGATAGTTCTTGCTTAGGAAGCCATCTATTCCATGGATATGTTAAATTCTCCTTCCATGTTCAATTGTTTAGACTTATCCAAAGCTTATGACAGAGTGGATTGGTACTTCCTTATCAAAGTTTTAAGGCAATTTGGTTTCTCTAAGGATTGGATGGACTCGATTATGGGATGTATCTCTTTTGTTTCCTACTTAGTTCTTATTAATGGTAGGCCTTCTCAGTATTTACCAGCTTCCAGAGGTATTAGGCAAGGTGACCCACTATCCCCTTATTTATTCATCATTCTTGTTGAATGCTTGGGTAGGACTATAACCAAAAAGAGGGAAATCAAAACCCTTGAGGGAGTTACCATCGCTCATGGAGCTAGACCTATCTCTCATATTCAATTTGTGGATGACTCTACTCTTTTAGGTAAAGCTACAGTTAAGGAAGCTTCTAATATTAAGCAAATCATTAGCTGTTTTACTAAGGCTACTAGGCAGTTGATCAATGAAGAAAAATCTAAAGTTATTTTCTTTCATTGCTCTGCTAGACAAGAATCCATGGTCTTGGATAAATTAAGATATAAGAAGACCTCTCTTCCAATCACTTATTTAGGTATTCCCATAAATATTCAAAGGCAAAAAAATAAATATTGGAATTGGTTGTTGGACAAAGTCAAGAAGAAAATTGGAAAGTGGACCAACAAGTGGCTTTCTTATGGGGGTAGAATCACCTTGGTAAAATCAGTCCTTCAAGCTATTCCTATTTATGTTTCTTCCATTTTGAATATCCCAAAGGTTGTTCTTCGAGAATTGGATCAAATCAGTCATCGTTTCCTTTGGAGTGGTACTACGGAGAAAAGAAAATGGGCCTTAGTGAAATGGGATACTTTATGTCTTCCTAAGAGTGAAGGGGGGTTAGGATTCCGGTATTCAATTAATAACAACAAAGCTTTAGCTTCTAAATTATATTGGAGGATGTTGCATAACCTCAATGCTCTTTGGGCCAATAATCTTCGTGCTAAATATGTTGAGAACAAAAGTCCTGAAGACCTTGTTCACTATCAACTTCCTACCAAAGGTTCTCCCATTTTAGTAGTTCTTAATACTGGTGAGGATTTGATAAAGAAAAAATTATTTTGGATCATTCATAATGGTCAACATGCAAATTTTTGGACAGATTCTTGGGATGGTCACAAGCCTTTGATAACTCGGTTTCCCGATTGGAGGTCTTGGATGGAGGAGCTTCACCGAGCTAATTGGATAAAGGTGGCTAATTACTGTCGGTACCATACTGGTAATTCAAATGTTGGTAGATATTGGATCCCTATTGAGGACTAGCCTATTCAAATTCCATAAAGGCAAAGACAAGATATCCAAGGCATCCTTCATATGATATCCCTCTCTTGGTCCCATGAAAAATATTGTTTTGGATGGAACAACACTACTAAGGGTGAGTATTCAGTTGCTCATGGTTATTTGACCTTATGCCATAATAATCCCAACCATTCTTCTAAAATATTTTCTTGATTGTGGGCTCAAAAGCTCTGGCCTAAGGTGAGGTTCTTTAATTGTCTTTTATTGCATTGTAGGACGCTTACTGGTGAGCAACTTATGAAGCGTGGTTTTCATGGCCATTTTAGATGTGAAATGTGTGAAGAGAATGTAGAAAATATCAACCATATTTTTATTGAGTGTACTTTAGCCTCTGAGCTATGAAGGAGAATGGCCACTTTACTTGGCTTATAATGGTCCAATTTTTTTACTTTTGAACAACTTTGGAGGGATTGGCCTAATCAAGAGGATGTTGATAATTTTATTAGGCAGTTAGTTTGGATGGATTCTACCATTCTTCTTTGGAATATTTGGAATGAAAGGAACATCCAAATTTTTAATCAATATAGGATGGATATTCACTATATTTGGCAAAATACCATAGCCAAATTAGTTGAATTAGTCCATCAACTCCTTAATCACCCCCAAAACTCCCACCAAATATGGGATCAAGTGATGCAAATATTGAAGATTAAACCTTCTAAGGGCAACCAACTTAAAGGGAATGCGAGTATTAGTAATATGGATAGGACTAGAAATTGACAACCTCCTCCTAAGGATTTTGGAAAAGTAAATACTGATGGAGCCTCTAGAGGGAACCCTGGAAAAGCCAGTGTGGGAGGAATTGGTAGACTTTCAGATGGCTCCCTAGTTTTTACTTTTTTTGAGAATTTGGGTATTCTTTCCAATAACCTTGCTGAGTTGTATGGTATCCTTAGAGGTATTCAGGAGGCTACTAAGGTTGGATGGGAAAAGGTGTTAGTTGATTCTGAATCTCAACTTATGATAGTATCTTGAAGACTCCTTCTAAGAATCATAAGGTGGATTGGAGAATAAAAAGAATTATTGAGAAGATTCAGTTAATCTAGATGGGATTTTTGAAAGTTGATTACAATCATGTGGTCAGAGATCAAAACAAGAGTGTTGATGCTTTAGCTAATTGGCCTTTGGAAAAATGTGATCTTACTTATTATGGCCACCCTCCTATATGGTGGTCTTATCAAATTAGGGAGTCTCTTCTTTCTATCATTTCTTTGGATGGCTCTAGTTTTGAAGGTACCTAGTTTCTTCTTGTTTTTTTTTTTTTTGCTTCTCTTTGGTTCATTCAGTTTTTTTTAGTTCCCTAGCTCATTCTATTCTTTATTTTCTTTCCTCTGTTGATTGTTGCCTTAATAGTCTTCTGGTCTAGATAGGTCATTGTTTTGTTCATTTTTTTTTTCTTTTTTTCTTTTTTGTTTTTTTTGTTTAGTTTTTTAAGGTGGGTGGGTTCTTTTGTTTTGTTTTGTTTTTGTGTTCTTTGTGTTGTTCTTGTGTTTTTGTTGTTTTGTTTTTATGTTTTTTGTTATTTTTCTTGTGTTTTTTTCATTTTTGTTCTTGGGTTTCTCTTTGTTTGTGTTATTTCATGTTTTTATGTGTGAGTGTTTTCTATGTTTTTTATTTTTGTTTATTGTCTATTGTTGGTTGTTTTTTATTTTTATTTTTATTTTTATTTTTTAGGTTTTGGTTGTGTTTATTTTTCATGTTTTTTTTGGGTTATGTATTTGTAGTGTTATGTTGTTTTTGTCTTGTTTGTGTTTTTTTATGTGGTTCTTGTGTTTTTCTATGTGGTTTGTGTTGTGGTTTCTTTTATCTTATTGTGCATGTTTGGTTGTGCTTTTGTTTTTGACACACTCAAGGAGCATGTTTTTTATTTTATTTTATTATTTTTGTTATTATTTACTTATTTTTAAATTGGTTTTGTGTGTTTGTTTGCTCCTTGAGTATGTCAAAGGTGGTAGGCCAAGTTCGAGTCCTGGGTGTTTTTGGTGGAATGGATACCCTTGCCTCCTTGGGTCTTACCCAAAAGTGGCATCCCTTTTGGGATGTTTTCCACAAATAAAATAATAATAATAATAATAATAAAGCCCAAGGGGTTCAGGACAATTGGTGGACTTATAGAATTCACACCATAAACCAAGGTTCAATCGAACATGCATTTTCATGGATATTTCAAAACATTTATCATACTCTATTAGTATTATATCTAAATTAAGAGATGGAATGAACAAGTAGATTATAAAAACATCACATTATGACATCATAAATATTATGATATTGGAGACATGACTGAGATATTTCAAAGTGAGAATAATGGATAAAGAGATGGAAAATTTTGAGCATGAGATAAACTTCAATATGAAGCAAAAAGATCATATCATACAAGAAGCTAGGTCAATTCAAGGATTTTCCATTCCCAATAAAGTGGCAAGTAAATCCCATTTACATCATCAAGTTGAAACGACTATTATAGGTTACTCCAATCAACTACTAAAATAAAAATTGATACAAGGTATGGGGAAGCACAGGGTACAAGTTCAAATACTGAAGGAGTTAAAGATTTAAAGGAATATTAGGAGGAAAAATTTAAAGAAAATTATGTAGAGTTAAATATTAATCTAAATAAATAATTTTCATTTAAATAGTATATTTATTGCACTCTAAGGTTTCAAGAGTAGTGATCAACCTCAATTGCATGGGAAAATTAGGGCATCGATTGGTAGACAAAGTTTTTTTTTGTTGTTGCAGAATCAAAGATGATATTACCACCCAAGAGGTCCCAATGGGTATGCGTCTACATCCTCTCTTAGATGGACAAAGCTCATTTGCAAATTTTTTTAAGGAAAAATATCTAATAAATTTTGAAGAAGCATAAAAAATTGCACTAAAAATGCTCTTTGTAGTTGCTAGAAAAATATGAACATATCAAAGATTCAATGGATGTTTGACATAGTTATAATCAAGGCCAAATATTTTCACTAAGTAGAGTATAGTAGAAGAAATATTCGATATAATTCCAATCATGACATGATCTATAAATTTATGGGTACTCACCCTACCATGATTTTTTTGCAATTGTGGATTTGGTAGAACTAGGAGCCTCTTGGTAAGTATTCTTTTTGGTTTATTAGTAATGGATATTTTATTTTTAGTTTTTTCTCACTTTCCAATAGAAATAGGTATTTGGAGTTAAAAAAAAGGAATCATGGTTTGGCAGGATTATTTATTCAACCCTAGAGAGTGGGATTTGAACCCACTATTGTTCTAATTTGGGTCTATTTGTATGTAATAATTATAGATTGAAAAGGTATTGGAAATAATTCGTAATTCCATTAGAATATATTTCGATGTTTCTATAGACACAATGGAAGGAAACACAATATTTTATGCTAGATTGTTCATGGAAATGGATCTCAGCCAATCTTTTTTGATAGAGGTGGAACTTGAACTTGTAGGACTATATTGGATTCAACAATTGGATTATGATATGTTGTCATTTAGGTGTAGATTTTACCATAAATATGGGAATTTGAACCATTCCTACCCAAACAATATGATCACAAAAATTAGGGCTCCTCTAGGAATGTCAAATCATCCTAAGGACTGTAAGTCAATAGTTAATAAAGAAGTAGCCAATATTTTTCAAGGTAGATAAGATAGTTTTGAACAACCCAAAAGAAGCATAAGGTAAAATAAAGATGTGGTAAAGATCAAACCCAACTCAATGCCTCAAATAGGCATGAGATCTTCAAGACACTAGTGGAGCAAGAAGAAGACCAACTCATGGAAGGAGTGGATGAGAATAATGAAAATAATAATTTCCATGTTCAAATGATGACGAATCATAGGATATAATGTTAGAAAAATATATGATATAAAATATTTTTAGAAAACCTTAGAACACGAAAAATATTAGGTAGCATTAGAATTTAATAGGTTAGTTGGCCGATCATGGTATTGTTTGATACTTTTGACCAAATAGGAAAATTATAGTAGGCTCATAATGTCTATAAATACATTTATTATGTTCAATACAACTCATTCAAGGATTTTGGGTTCTTTAGTATCCAAATACATATCAATTGGTATTTAGAGCCAAGCTCTAGGTTGAAGAGTATCCTCTTCCTTAGGCCAAGTTTGGTTAAAAAAGGAATGAGAAATTCTCCCATTAGATATTGAAAATACCTTTACTTAGCTTAGATGGAGTCAACCTTTGATTAATATCTTTGAAGTTGTCTATTTGTATTTCCATATGTAGGGTTACATCCAAAAACCCAAAAGGCTTGTCCTCGACCTTGGAATTACACACATCATCCTATGTTATTACTCAACTTGTGATGGTATATTAGGTGCCAGTGTCTAGAAACCCCTACAAGATAAAAACTCAACCCTAAGAAGGCTCTAAAAATCCTCATTTTGCTCTCAATATATAATATTAAACAACGTATGACATAGATAATCTCTTGGATTAGCCAATGATTGGAGATAATCAATGTACAACCTAAGAAAATTAAGTGCATCATAAAAACCTAGTCATTGGAAGACATCATTGGTCCCTAATAGTATTTTAAATTCCATTAGATTCACCCCTATCTCAACCCACTAAAGAACCCAAAATACTTGAATGAATTGCATTGAACATAAAACATGTATTTATAGGTATTATGAGCCTATTATAATTTGCCTATTTGGTCAAAACCATCAAAAAATACCATGATTAGCCAACTAACCTATTAAATGCTAATGCTACCTAATATTTGCCGTATTCTAATATTTTATAACATTATTTACATAGACATTATTTAATATCCTACGAAGCTTACCACATGAAATGGGCTTCTTACCTCCAACAATTCCATCTAGTCATCAAGTACAAAAAGGGTAGTAAAAATTTTGTGGCTGATTGTCTAAGTTGTCCTCCATCACATGCCGTAACCATTTTCACTACCTCACACTTGGATTTTCAATATTTGCCTTCTAAGTATCCTCATGCCCCTAAATTTGCACAAGTTTACCAGCATCTCCAACATCCTTCATCCTCCAACTTGATACCTTTTCGATACTATCATCTTAAGGAGGATTTGCTTTAACACCTAGACAAAATTTGTGTACCCTGTGAGCATAGACCATCCCTTCTTAAGGAGGCACATTCTACCTTCTATGGTGGACATTTTAGAAAACACAATACTCTTCATCATATGTAGATATTATTTTACTAGACCCACATATAGCATGATGTTTTATGGCACCTATGCTAGTGTGCCCTTTATAGTAGATCTAAGCCCGCTAACAGAAAACTAAGCCTCAATATGCCTTTAAATATTGTATATAATCCTTGGGAGAGTATTTCTATGGATATAGTAGGTGGTTTTCCTATTATATTTCGTTAACATGAATGTGTTTTTGTTGTAGTCGATTATTTTAGTAAGATAGCTAAGTTTATCCCTTGTCGTAAAACTAGTTTTAATGTTGACTTAGCCCAACTTTTCTTTGATGTTGTCTAGAATTATTTTGGTCTTCCCAGTATTGTGTTTGATCGTGATTCCCATTTTTTTTGTCATTTTTGGTATTCTTTATGGAAACTCTTAGGTGTCTCTCTTAAATGTTTCACTGCATTTCATCCATAATATGATGGTTAAACTAAAGTCGTCAATTGTAATCTTGTCCAAAGTCTTTGCATCTTCCACCATTCATCTCCATATAAGTGGGATTTGAGTCTTACCTATATTGAACATGCCTATAATAGGGATGTACATTCATCCACAGGTCATTCACATTTTTGTCTAGGTTTTCAGCCATTAGTACCATATGAGTTACCACTATCCCTTCCATATTCTATAACTATCCACATGCACAAAGAACAAGATAAAGCCCACTTATTCATTCAAAATTTTTAGTAAATCCATTCAAAGGTTATTCAAATATTATAGCAAAATCAACACTAAAAAAAGTAGGCCATGGATCGACATCATGTTCCACATCACTTCCAAGTTGGAGATAGAGTTTGGTTGTACCTTGAATATTGTAAGTTCCTAGAGAAGGCACATAGAAATATCAAACCTCTTCACTATAGGTATTACACTATCATGCAGTAGGTGTTCAAGAATGCTTTTTACCTTGATTTTCTAACATACTTGTGTATCCATGATGTCATCAATGTTTACTTACTCAAACCATACCATGAGTCCACATTGGAGACAACATCAATCATCAACCATCCTATAGATTTATCTAATTTTTATATTCCATTAGAGGATGATCATCTGTTCTAAACTAGGACATGCCACACACAACAAGGATCTACCACTTCCTACCATGTTTTTAGACAAGGACAACTTCCACATTAGGCTCGATGGATATCTCACAACCAGACGGTTTGAGATTTTCCTTCCCTTTTATATGCATTAGAGTCCAATGCTTCTATGGTGGGGAGGAATGATGAGGAATCATAGAATATGAAATAATTTCTACACAAATAATGTTAGAAATTCATATGATATTAAATAATTTCAAAAAATCTTAGAACATAATAAATATTAGGTAGCATAAGCATTTATTAGGTTGGTTGGATGATCATGGTATTGTTTGATGATTTTGACCAAACAAGTGGATTATAATAGGCTCATAATACCTATAAATACATGTTTTATATTCAATGTAATTCAATCAATGATTTTGGGCTCTTCAACATCCAAATACATATCATCAAATCCCTCTTTCAACCCCTATTCTAGAGTAAGTAATAGAGTGTAGTGAGTTTCCACAATCAAAGATTATAGGGACATTGATAGTACATAACTAGAAGCAATCAATAATAAATAATGTCATAATGGTTGTGGTAGAAAAGAAAATTGAAAATCCAACTCTAGGGATAATATAGGTGGAGAAGAAATCAAATAATATCAACTCTTAAGGAGTGGGTAGAAAATCAATTAAGGAATTGATACCATCTCAAGGAGATAAACTAATCATTGGGGTATCAGTGAGGCCAATGGGATCTTAATAATATTAAGGTAACCAATGATTATATAATCATTGAATATGAAGGGTTTAAACAGTAGAACCCATCTATATTCTATTCAAAGACTTAGAAAAAAGATTTTTTTTTTTATTATTATCCAAGAGACAAAAATATCCCAAGATCTCATGCATAAAATAGTAAATAGACTTTGGAGGGATGTTGGCCATATGAAAGTGGATGCCCAAGGGGCCTTAGGGGGAATAGTTACCTTTTAGAACTCTCTTGAATGATGACAATAGGAGATATAGCTTGGAAGGGTATCCTCACATAGCATTTTAGGAGCAATATGATAACTGAGAAAGTTTTAATCACAAATCTTTATGGGGCTCAAAACCTAGATGATTAATTTAATTAATGGAAAGAGAAGCATAATATGAGAGTCTCAAGGGAGGAGTTAGACTGGATTTGTTTTGGGGATTTAATGATATATTATCATCCAGAGATCAAGAAGGGGGAACCCTAATTTTGGATCCAAGGGATATGGTTATGATTTCATAGGTCGAAGCATTACACTTGGTGGATATTAAATATCATGGAACCAACTATACTTGGATTATTAAGATGAGGGAGGCACATAGTAGGAAGGTGAATTTTGACTAGTTTTTAGTTTTAGAGGAGGCATTTGTGAAATGGAATATGCAATTTTAGATTTTGGAGGGTCTAGTTTAGGATCATTTCCCCATTCTATTTGAAGGGGGGATCAATATAGGGCAAAATTGTAAACCATTTATATTTAAAAAAATTTGGTTACAAAATGAGGAAATTCAAAATAAAATCTCACAGTGAAGAGGGATGACCAAAATATGGGACACCAATATTTAGATTCCACAAGCAACTTCATTATGTCAAGGATCTGCTAAAACAATGGAGGTGAACTAATAAGATAATATTCCAATCCTAAAGAGCTCCATTGGTGTCTATATGGGATGAGGTGCAAAAGTACTACATGGAAGGAAAAATTATAGAGTAATTCAAAGAAGAAGATGATGCATTATGTAAAGTAGTTAAGGACATTGAAAACTAAGAGGAGGTCTACTGGAAAATTAGAGCAATAACTACTTGGTTATTGAAAAACAACAAAAATAAATTGTTCCATAGGGTTAATTATGCTCGGAGACAAATGAAAAATATGGAAGCTCTTCAATATGAGAATGAGCATTACATTGATACAATCCCAGGTATGCATTTCCATTCAATGGATTATTTTGCTAAATTGTCTAGGGATGGTATGATGCAAGATGAAGAGGCTTAAAAATAATTTCCTGCTATCATACCCTCTATTATCTTTGAAGAAAAAATTTAGGCCCTACTTAAATCCATTGATAGAGAGAAGCTAAAGAAAGTAGTATTTGGAATGAGTATTAAAAATGCCAGGTCCAAATGGCTTCCCAAGGATAGAATGGGTCATGAGATACATCTCTACTATGACATACTTAGTGTTAATAAAATTTCCTTCATAAATATTTTGAGCCACTCAAGGCCTTCATCAGGGAGATCCTTGTTCCCCTTATATTTATCTCATATTGGCTAAAAGCTTGGGTAGACTCATCTTGAGGAGAAAAAAACAAGGTTTGCTAATAGGTATCAAGGTGGGTGAGGAGGTTTTGACTCACCTATAGTTTGTGGATAACATAGGATTAGTGGGAGTGGCCAACACTAAGGAATAAAGAATAAAAAAAGATAATATTAATGTTTACCTTAGGGCCACAAACCAAGTCATCAATTACATGAAATCCAAAGTGGTAATCTTCAATCTTAATCGAAGGATTTAGGATAGAATTTTAGAGATCTTGGGATTCATAAGGACTTCTCTCCTAGTGGTATATTCGAGGATCCCTTTGCATTTAAAAAAAATAAAGATATCTATCTAGAGAAATATTTTGGATCGTATGAAAGAAATAATTAACCATTGGTCTCACAAATAGTTAACCTTTGGATGTAGATTAATTTTTTTGTAGTTAGTCATTTAGGACATGCCAATTTATAAGTTTTCTATCCTTGTTAACACACATACCATATGGAAATATTTGAACAATATGGCTAGAAAATTTGTATGGGTATGAGTAAAAGGAGAGAGGAAATGAGAGTTGTAAAGGGAGGTTTGGGACTGAGGATATCAATGCTAAATAATAAATCTTTCACTATAAATATTTTTTTGAGGTGGATATCCCAACCAACTTCATTATTAAGTAGAGTTTTGACTTGTAAATATTTAGGACAAGTGAACTTGAATGAGGTGAGTCATTTAGTAATAGGTCTCTGTTGTGGCAAACTCTAAATTTAGGATCTCAGGTAGTGAAATATGGATTTTTTTGGAAATTAAAGAGAGGGGAGAAGGCACAGTTTTGGATAGATTCATGGGATGAATAACCACTTATAATTTTTGAATTTATAGAATTACAACTAGTAAAAATAGCCATGGAAAGTAGGGATTGAATCAATATTGAAAGTTATTTCATCACTAGTTAGCTAGAGGATTATAGGTTTAAGTATTTTAAGAAGTTGGATGAGTGGCCAATTCCAACCCCTTTGAAATTAATGCACATCATGACTAAAATCTTGGAAGAAATATTTCTCATATGTAGACATAAGGAGGATGAATTAGCTTACGAGTATGGGAGCCTTGAAGTATACATAGTGAGGGATGGTTATGATAGGATCCTTCTAGAACCTCCTCCTCATGCATATTAGGTTGAGGATTGGAGAAATATTTGGAACTCCAAGTGTTGAAAAAAAGTGAACTTCTTTTCCTGGTAGTTCATGCACAATGGAATTCTTATTGTTGATAATTTAAGATATAGGGGAGTTGTTGGTCCATCCCAATGTGTTTTATGCTACAAAAGTGAGGAAAATTTTGATTTCTTGATATTTGAGTACTCGTTCATGCACCAAATCTAGGAGTGATGGTTTTTAGCTTATAAAATTTGAGTCAATGATGATTTGAATTGGATTAATATTTGGAAAATATGGAAGAGGGGTATATTTAAATCTAAAGCTCTTCATATTGAGTGGAAGCTTGGATTAAAATTTATTTGGTGGTGTAGACACCTAAAACGTGTCATGTCGAGGTGACTACTCATATGTGACATGCTAGAAGACCATATGGAAGACCTTGGATAAAAACCAATGTATAGCAGTGGTTTTAACCACTCATTTAGGCAATTTTGCCTAATCAGTGTTAGCCATGGTTGACACCCATGGTTAGCAGTGTTGACTGTGCCTGTCAACCACTGATAGTAGTAAGAATCAGTTGGCATTCATCTAACCCAAAATCGGTTGCAAGCCAATTGGTTGTAAATTGGAGCAATTTGAGTGAGGAAGGTTCTAGATCCTTCAATCCAACAAACTCAACTACCCAATATTGATCTTGGCTTCCTCATGAAGCTACTCCTAGTCCTTTGCAAGTGCTATAAAATCCCTCTCCAAATTGGAAAAAATATAGAGAGATGCATAGGTGAATTTGGGAAACGAAGCCCTATCAAATTCAACACTCACCTATTTGCATTGTGACATTACTTTCTTACCCCTAATTGAGAGATTTAAATGGCAGTTCTAGCCATGGAGGTACTACGAGGTTAGGAGAGCCAAGAAACTCAATTACATCCATTTCACGTGCAATCAGAGAAATTAAACCACTAAATATGTCATAGGACATAGAGGCGTCCCTTGACCATCAATTTGGTAGAGAGATTCAGTTATTCAACCCCTAAATTGGAGGGTAAACTTATCTCAGGCTCAGTCACAACTATCAATTGTGGCTAATAATGCTCATTGTGCCACAGAGTCATGGTCAGGGTATTATCATTGATGTCCCTATTTTCTCACTGTAGATATTTTAAATGTTATTATATTAGTTTTAATTCATGTTTATTTGCTTTGATAGATACTTCTGACTGGTAGAATTAGTTGTTTAGTTATCTTGCTTTCTATATTATAATTAGGATACTAATGAATCTTTTTCATGCTTCCATGTATTCAAATTCATAATTAGGCCATTGGATAGATGCATATGCTTTTATTTTACATGTTTCATAGAATATTTTCATGTTTTGCATAGGTTTACTAGCTTTCTTGCATTTTCTTGATTATATGCTAGTAATATCATATTTTCATACAATTTCCTCAAAAAGCCTCATCAAGAGAGGTATCCTTTATTACTAATGCTTATTGTTTTTATTGCACATAGGATCAATAGGTTTTTGACATGCAAGGAAAAAAATACCTCTAATCATGGAGAAGAAGGTCATCGACACCTTGGAGTAGTTCGTGTTATTTTAAAAGGCATTTAGAATGCACCTACCCTTGAGGGGGATTTGAAACTATTGTAATTGTTGTATCAAATGGGTATCCATAAGAGGGATGTATTTGTAACTTGAATCAATTTGAAATTAATAAAATATCGTTGTATTTTGTTTATTTTGATTCTTGTCAAATTGCGTATGCCTATTTGCATCATTTTCAACAATTTCAATTTTAGGTGTAAGCCTTTTTAGATGTTACAGAAGGCGATAATGGTGGTACACCGCATTAAATGCCATGGATAACTAAATTTTATGTTTTTTGATGACAAGATCTAGCCACAGGTTAATAGATGCGATCAAAAGTTGTCATTGCGGCATAGACCCACGGGCAACACTCGTAGCTACACCACAAAGCCATGATCAACAATAGATAGGTCATACAAAAAGGACAAAAAGCTTAATATGATGAGGATATGAGGTAGGAACCATTTTTCTTTGATTTTACCTATTCTATGTCTATATTTTTCTAGAAATTCAAAATTGCTAGCATAATTAGGAAACGCAACAAAAAAAATAAAATGCATTGAGTCCCTAGGTCCTTTTTCTTAAGTACTACTAGCCGCTTCTAGTAACAACGAACCTCTATGTGCAGTACACCCTAGTATCAAGTAGTCTAGGCTCTTCTTGTATGTTGGTTTGCTTGTGTGAGACCCATCTTGTCATCATCATTAGTATGCATTTACTTTGAAATTCATATAGCTTAATCATGCATAAATCTGAAAGTTAAAACATTTATTTTTGCATAGCATGTAGAAGAATCAATTGAGTGATGTTTTATGCATCTAATATTCATGTAAAATAAAAGGAACCCCACACACCATGACATATTGTAAACATTGGTGAGTTGGAAGTCACATCCAACCACTAGTAGAATTCAATGATGATGGTAGTGATTTCCATATGTTGGTCCAACTCCTCGGTGCTACTAGACCAATACCAGATACAAGAACCATCTGTAGCCTAGAAAATTTGCATATACTTCTATTCGAAGGGTATAACGTTGACTAGGTGAGATTGGGTGAGGGTCTGAAAGTATATGTACTCCTTGCCCAAGTGTGGACTTTCATTACCACACTTTGGGGGGATTACGCAACCTAGATTTCATAGCTAGGTTATCGAGCTATGAGTATATAGGTGAAGGCCATTTAACAATTGAGTATATCATAAACATATTGAAAACATGATGATAGTTACTTATTGATACAACAAATTACAAAACACATCAAATAGTTTAGGGTTCACATTAAAGCTTTAAAAGAGCTAATCATCCTTATATTCTTTGTGTGTTAATAAATTTTGAATATAGACATAGGATACGCACTCTAGTGGTTACATGGAGAGGTTAACCCGATCGTAGATCTGAGTTCGAGGTTGAAGCTCCACCCAATGCACAACAAGATGCACAACACCCTCAATTACATAATCCTCCCAAATGTTCATTTGATTAGTATTAGAGGGGACAATTCTACGCATGAGGATATTTCTGAGAATACCCTAATACAAGGAACTACTAGACACTCCTCAAGACATAGATCAGAGCATGGAGCTTCCCAGTATGGGGGTTCCAAACATGTTAGTATTTACCATGACCGCATTCCACGTGCATCCATGGGATAAATTGAAGAGTTTGTCATCGAGGAATCCAGATTGGTACCCCTTTGTCCCATAGCTAAGGGAGGCTTGATGCCCCCAACATATGAGTATAAACGAGTTTAGGATCCATCCATCTAGGTGCAAATGGATAGGGCCACTTCTGAGCATAGGCCTTCTCAAACTACCAATAAGGATGAGCCTTGTAGGATCACCATAGACATATTTAAAGTGGGAGCCAATTGTATGCCACCTCATGAACCATGGCATAGCAAACAGTTGGATGGTTTGAGTAAGGTTCTAGGATAACTAGGTTACAAGCCTACTTCTGCATCTTCTCGCTCCATAAGTGTGTGTAGTGGTAGTACTATTAGGACTATCAGAGAACCTAGATAGTACTCCAAGCATTCTCAAGATATGCATACCCTTGCATCTTATGCAGGCACAAATTTTAGGCAATAGTTGGATGCAAATTTTGTATTCACAGATAAGGACAAGAGCATAGCAAATTAGTCCATTGGGGGACACACCCACAAAGTTGATTGAATAGAGCACACACACCAGAGGTCTCAAATGGCTGATCACGTATATAGATCTCACAAGCTAGTGCTAGAGCAAAGATGTCAGATTATCAAAGATCAATTGGAGGATGTTCGCACAGAATAAGAATGTCTCAAAAATGAGAACACTTAGAGGAAAAGGTTCATAATAGAATGCTTATATGAACAACAAATGCATGAGCAATGCATCCTTGATCAAAAGGAGTGTGTTGAGAGGGAGGATCAACTAGCCAATATCAGTTTACATCCCTGTAGTGAGCATAGGGAGCACATTGACAGATGAGTTTCTTCACAACCTGATTTGCACCCTGAGTATATAGATACCCATACTCGCTACATGACCCAACATAGAGATGGCAACTCTCTGCCTGATAATTGTGGGCATAGGTAGTACAAAGAAGAAGTGGGAGATAAATTTGATCAAGAATATCCCAAAATATCCTAATTCGAGGAGGAGGATGAGCCTATTCCTTCACCTCACCCAAAGAGGAATGTACCTCCAAAGGTGCCTCCAAGGCAATCCATAGAAGAGGAGTTCTTATCTTTGCAGGATTATAAAGTCTTGGAAAAAAATGTCAAAGCTATAGAAAAGTAAGGAACATCTTATCAAAATCCAACCTTGAATAAAATTCATAATGAACCTTTATGTCTGTTAGTGCCTATTTCGGCTTATCTTGAGCATTTTAAAATGCCTAAGCTAGAAAATTCTAGAGAGGAGGATGCTCAGGAGCATGTCACAAGTTTTTTAGACATGTGATTTTATATTAGAAGTAATGATACCCTGCTCCTATGGAATTTCATCATGACCCTCTCAAGCCCAGCCCAGGAGTGGTTTAATCAACTCAAGAGACAATATCACCAGTTTTGAGCAACTGGCTGATGCATTTCTTGAACGCTTCTCCTTTAGCATCAAGAACAAGGTGAACTTATCTGAGCTGGCTGCTTTAATGCAACATGATGATGAGCCAGTTATGGATTATGGGAAATTATGGAGAAAGATTATGGCAAAGCTACCATTTTCCATCCCTATTGTTGAACTAACTCAATTTTTTACAAAAAGTTGTGTAAAGCACATTTCACTATTATTGTAGTTGCAGCAGTATCAAACCTTTGAAGAGGCTTTGATGCAAGACAAAGTGATTAAGGATATAAAGTTACAGGAGGGTAACTTGAAACTCAGAAATAGGAAGGAATGGAATAAGAAAAGCACTGAGAAACAATAGGCCAAGCCAGCTCATGTCAATCAGGTGGTTCTAAACCTTCATAAAGGAGATAAGTGGCAGCAACAATGAAATTATCAAGCCCAACCTCCCCCTATGCAATATGAGAAGCAGAACAACCAAAGGGGTAAGGATAAAGAAAGATGTCCTCCTCGCATATTTATGCAATTATCAAAATTGTTGACAATGATTTTCCATCAGCTATGTGAGGCAAAGGCAATAAACTTACCAGAGGTCAAAATGATAGACCCTAATCAACCCAAGCCTAAGGGGTATAAGGATGATCAATATTGCATATTTCATCAAATGAAAGGTAACAAAATAAAGGTATGTTGGTATTTCAAACATTTAGTGCAGAATATTATTGAAATGTGTACGCTTCTTGTGGACAATCCACAAGCACCAGATAATCAAAATATGGGGATTTACAAGAATCCTCTACCCAACCATGAGGCACCAAGGAACAATTTTGGCCAAGTCAATCAAGTACAAATCAAACCACCAACCCATGGGTTCATCAGAATGGTCAATTTCGTCACAAGATATGCAAGGTATGAAAGACCAAATCAACCTCCAACGCTTATTAGAGTCCATGATGCACCTCCTCCAAGGCCAACCCAACATATACCAGGTCTCCAAAACCTAGAGATAACTCCATAAAATTTGATAATTTATGAGTTGATTCAGTAGTCTCCCAAGCACAGGAATATGCTTATGGATATTCTAAGGTCCATAGAAGTGCAATCCTAGTACTTTGTGGGACATGTGCAACAATGTCAAGAGCTGATCATATAGTTTCATGATAATGAAATCAAGATAGTTTCCACTATCATGGTGGATCCACCGCTCCCTATCATTGTGTGTGTGAATCACATACCCTTCAAATGGGTTTTTATTGATACAAGATCATCGATAAATATTACCACGACCAAGGAATTAACATACCTGAAGTTACCAAAGATGCATATCATACCTTCCACCTTCATGTTGAGAGCTTTTAATGACGCATTATGCTTAATTGTTGACACGATAGTCTTACCTATTTAGGTAGGGCTAAAGACCATCCCCGTGATGTGTCATATGATTAAAGGTGCTATGCAATATAATATACTTCTAGGATGTCCTTGGATAAGAGAAATGCATTGTGTCCCCTCTATTATCCATTAGTGTACCAAATACATGCATGAGGGGTAGGTTCACATGGTAGCTTCAGATGAGGAACCATTCAAATACGTGAATCTAGCATATTACCAGGGGATTTCATGCTCCTCTCAATACACATGGACATACGACCAATGTTACTGATCAAATATCCAGGAGGTAAAATAAAAGAAGTGTGTGCTAAAATAGATTGGAGCACACGATAGCCACTTCTACCAGACCGTTTGCATATATAATTCATCGAGATGATGAGAAGCTAAAAGACAAAATGGGTGAAAAATAGATAAAGCGAGTGCCTAAAAAACTGATTATTGAGGTCCCTACTCCCATGGAAGTAGAGGAGGCTCAAAGGGAAGTCGAAGAGGCACCTCATCTTGCTTCAACTGCATCTTCAGCAGGGTCATTCGCACTGCAGGTGATAGTTCATTTGGTTAATCTTGGATTGGGGGAATATATCATGCAGAATGTGATATTTACATTGATCATCAAAATTGCACAGGATGTGGGCCGATCGTGAGCCCATTGTCTTCCTGTAGGGATGGTGGTACCATTGGAGGTGCCCTAAAACAAACCAATTTCATCTATGGAAGGCTCGACTAGATTGCATCCTGCACCCCCATGGATGAAGATGATGATGATCCATTCATTGTGAATGTTCATTATCTCTCTAACCTAGAGTATGTATTACGATACTTTGAATGCTACCATTGGTATGGTTACGGTATCAAATTATCTGAGTAGGGGTATAGGAGGCCTTATGAACCATAATATCAGTTACCCACAGATAGGTTCAGGTTAGGATACCATATTGAAGGATAGGTTGAACTCCTTACGACATCCTTGGACTACATGTACCTCAGTCTGGGGGAGGAATTCAATATTTATCCTTATCACCCCAATCCTTTCGCTTTTCATTGGGACAATCGAATAGTGTCTTATTTCACTATAGAACCACCTGAGACATATCATAAATATATCTTGGTGGAAACCAATCCATAGCATATCCCAAGAGTTAACTTGGATGAACAAATCCATACAACTAATGACATAGACCTACGAGTTCACAATGTTGGCACAATGATAGAATTCAAATCAGAATATCATTTTGATGAGGACATAGTAGAGTTTGTCCCTAAGAGAGGGGGACCTAGCTACATGTATGATATAGATGACGATAGTGAGTCCTCAAACAATAAGTGATCTGAGGATGACATTGGGCTGGCTTATGTGAGCCCTCTTAACTTACGTCATATTATTCCTTTGGAGATAGTCATTGAGGATGAGCAATCCTCTATAGATGATAATGAGTGCCGAGTGTGGGCTTACATGGGGCTCCATCTCCTTAATATCCCAGTGCCAATAGGTGGTGGTGAAGGCTTTCATTATGATAGTAACAACGAATATGAAATAGAGAGAGCCTACTTGGGACATCCCTACTTGCATCATCATAATGCACTGTATACTGTAGAGGATATATACAAAGATATCAATATTCATCCTTGCCTTAAAGGAAGACCACCTAATTTGGATAAAATTTATCATATGGTATTCCCTTTTCCATCGACATTTAGAGAGCTCCTTGAGCCTAGAAATCTTGTGTTCGAGTCTATCCATAGATCGGATCTAGAGACATATCGAGGATGTAAGTTATATGAATGTAGAGTTACATGCATGTGGTCTTGGAGACATGATCCATTACATCAATATGATATCCATTGATTTGACCACTCCACTTCACAACCCAACCGATCCTTCCAAGCCGTTGTGTCTGAATATAGATTCTATTGATTCAGATTGCACTGACTCACCACTAGATCTTGAATATTTCTTCCCTAACGAGGAAATATTGTAGCCTTTTCATTTTGTGCTAGGTTGTGTATATGATGTTTATCATGTTGAGGATTCTTCCAATGTGGAACCCATAAACCTAGTATATGACATCCACTTGATCCCTATACATCATCAGCTTGAGGAGGGATCCCACATGTCCATAGAGGAAACCTTTGAAGTGGATATAATAAATGATCCCACCCATCCAAATAAGGTTAAATTTAGAGAAATTTTATCTCCTGATGAGCGTGCCAACCTCATCCCTCTTCTGAGAGAGAGACTTGATCTCTTTTATTGGACTTATAAGGAAATGTCAGGTATAGATCTGAAATTGGTTACTCATAAACTTTTGCTAGATCTATCAAAGAAGCCAGTCAAGCAGAAACTCAAGAAGATGCATATGATAGTAGCCTTAATATTTAAATATGAATTGTATAAGTTTTTGGATGTAAAATTTTCCATTTCCATCAACTATCTAGAATGGGTATCAAACATGGTGCCTATAGGAAAACCTAATGGAAGGATCTGTATTTGTACGTATTTTAGAGACCTTAATAAGGAAACACCAAAGGATTTATTCCCATTGTTGAACATAGATGCTATTGTAGATGCAACTTTAGATCATGAAATGCTCTCCCTAATGGATGATTTTTTTGGTTACAACAAAATTTGGATTAAGCCCGAAGACCAACATAAAACCGCGTTCATAACACCATGGGGATATTTTGTTATAAGGTTATGCAATTCGGTCTTAAAAATGCTGGTGCCACATATCAGCGGGCTATGACATATATTTTTCATGACTATATGCATAAGATATTAGAATATTGCATCAATGAATTATTGGCGAAGTCATTTTTGCGTTTAGAGCATGGTGAGGTCCTTAGAAAAGTCTTTGATCTCCCAATAGAGCATAATGTTAGGTTGAATCCTAAGAAGTGCATATTTGGTATAAATTCAGGAAAACTCTTGGGATTCATCATTTCAAAGTGAGGCATCGAATATGATCTAATAAAGGTCAAGGCAATTTTAGAAATGCGTCCCCCCACAAATAGCAAGGAATTAGGAAGCCTTCAAGGTAAAGTAGCATCCATAAAGTGATTTATCGCATAGTTATCGGATAAATGTCAACCCATGAATCGAATGATATACAAGGGGGTACCATTCAATTGGGATGAGGACTATCAAGTAGCCTTCGCTGAGATTAAGTAATACCTAGCAATGCTACCAATAATAACTCCACCATGACCAGATGAGTTGTTTTTGCTATATATTGACAACTGACTTTACATTAGGGATCATGTTAGCCCAAAATAATGTGCAAGATAAATATTAGTCCATATATTAAATTAGTCAAACCTTGGTGAGTTATCATATAGGATATGCATATGTGGAAAAACTATGTTTAGCAGTAGTGTTCACTACAAAGAAATTGTGATATTATATGTTAATTCATATGATGTATGTCATATCAAAACAAAATCCTTTGTAGTATATGATGAGAAAGACATATCATAATACACATACTGCAAAGTGGATCATGCTATTGATAGAATTTGATTTAGAATTCATTAGCCAAAATTCCATTAAGGGATGGCTCATAGCTGAAAAACTAGCTGAGGCACCTCTTGAAAATAGTAGGCCCCTCACCATTGACCTTCTTGATGATGTAGTATTCACCTTATAAGAAGCACCTAAGCCCAAAGAACTGGATAATAAAGCTAATATGACCTTTTTCTTTGACAATTCAAAGTGTGAGAAATGGGGTGGTGTAGGAATAGTGTTGTTCACACTGCAAGATGCTCCTATGACCTTGTCATTCAATTTGGACTTTCCTTGCACTAACAACAATGCTGAATATGAAGCCCTAATTTTGGGCCTCCAAACAACTGTCACCATGAAGATTAATAGGTTAAATATCTTTGGAAGTTTCCTTCTCATTTTTAACCAAGTGAAGGGACTTTTTCAATGTCGATGTCTTGTCCTAAAGTCTTATAAATATCTTATTAATACATATTTAGCTTAGTTTTAATGGTACAACATCGAGGTAATCCATCGTTTATCAAACAAATTTGTAGATACTATGGCATATATGGGATACTTAATCCCATAGAATCCGTTTGCTGATTTTACTACCATCCACGTAAAAATGTTTCCACACTCTATTATGCAACATGAAGCTTTGGATAACAAAGAGTCAATCAACATGATTCATGTAGAACCGAACCATGAGTGGTTCTATAGAGCTAGATATTTTCTCAAGGGAGCATCATGGGGGTATTTTATCTCATAAGAACCTATGGGGAGTGGTTCTACCATCCACCATAAGGTTATTTCCTAGTCTACATTTGTGAATGTTAAACCACAGGGGGAATATGTTGTCTTGTCAGTCGAGGCTAAGAGCTATCAGAACTGGATGTCGTAGATATACAACTTCCTTAAGATTGGTGTAATACCTCAGGGATTATAACGTGCCATGAAGCACATATTTAAATAGAAAGTGACAAAGTATGTCTTGTTAGGAGACATTTTGTATTGTCGAAGCTATGATGGAGTTATCCTTCGTTGTCTTGAGCCTCAAAAATCATCTTAGACAATTTTTCAAGCTCACGATGGTACGTGCGATAGTCATTTTAGTGACATGGCTATCATAAAGCACATCCTTCACATGGGTTATTATTGTCCCACTATGGAGAAGGATTGCAATGTGTATGTTAGTAAATGTATTAAATGCCAAAATCATGTTAACATTGTGCACCTGCCATCACAAGCCTTACAATCCATTCAAGTGGCTTGGTCATTTGCTCAGTTGGGTTTGGATCTCATCGATAAGGTCTCTCCTCCATAATTAGGCCAACATACATTCATTATTATAGCTAATGAGTACTTTACCAAGTGGGTAGAAGTAGTCCCATTAGCAATGACAACTAGAGCATGTATTATTGAGTTCATACTCACCAATATCATAAGTTGTTTTGGGATACCATCCAAGATAATTTTGAATAATGGAACATCATTTAAAAACAAAACTGTGAGAGCTTTGAAATTTAAGTATGATTTAAACAAAGTTTTGCAACTCCATATTATCCACATGCAAATAGGTAGTCTAAAGCTTCAAAAAATATAGTGGTATTAATCTTGAAAAATATGGTACAAGAACACCACAAATATTGGCACACCCAGCTGCCCCTTGCATTATGGGCTTACAAGACTAGTATTCAAACACCCATTGGGGCAACTCTGTTTTCACTAGTATATGGTATTGAGGCCATTAAGCTCTTAGGGTTGGAAATTCTAATGTTGTGCACCACATTGAAAGAGTTCATCGATGATGACACCACATGGCAAGCTCACCTAGATCAATTGATGCTACTTGATGAACATCACGTGAACTCCCTTGAGCATCTCCGAGTTTATCAGGAGCACTTAAAATGATCTTACAAGGACAAAGTCCAACTGAGAGACTTTGAGGTTGGTTATATTGTGTTGAAAGAGAACCAACATAACTCAAATTTACCACCAAAAATGCGAGATAAATTTATGGCTAATTGGTTAGGTCCGTATATCATCTTTGAGAAGATTGGACCTGGGAAATATCACTTAACATCATTGGAAGGGATTGAAGAGCCTGAACCTCTCAACATCCTTCACCTTAAAAAATTTTACGCCTAGAACCATCAAAATACCCCAAAGGTATCTATAAGCTCTTTGGTCATCCAGTAAAAGGCTCCAAAGGCATTTGTAAGCCATTTTTTCAAATAAAAAAATAGCAATAAATTCTAAAAAAATTGGAAAATATCAAAATTCAAAACATTGCATTACATTTCATTTGCATCATTGCATTTCATGTGTGTCATGCATTCCAGTTATCACATGCATTTCATGTTGCACTACATTAGGTATATCCATCCATCACACTTGAATTAGGATAATTCGTATTGGTAGTCTTACAAACGACACACCATTTGTGTTTCAATCATGTAGCTTTGCACTATCATCATCATTCACCACCAGTGTGAGTACTTGTGTTTTTCAACACAACCTTTATTATTTCTATGAAAAATATACTAGGGTTTTTCAATCATTCAACCATACCTAGTGGTCTTCTCAGGAGTTGGTGGAAAGCTTGCTTTGCTTTTGTAGATGAGGTCTAGTTTTAATAGCACTTAGCATATCAGAATCCTATCACTAATCAAACACATTAAAAATCCTAATTAGGGTAAGGAAGGATGAACACTACAAAAGTATTTTGGGTCACCTTAGGCAAAAGGTTTTGTTACTTGCTCATTTTGTGAGGTGCAATGGTCTAGAGTAGAGATCATTGGCAAAAGGACAAGATTACCCCCTACCCGAATAAATCCCTTGCTTACAAATGAAGGAGCAAAATCCCTGAGTGAAATTCTAAAGTTAAATCCTCAAAAATGAAATCAAATTAGTATCAAATCCCTTGCTCAAAACAAAAAAATAAAATAAATAGTGATTTTCATCACTATACAAAATAAATAGTGATTTTTGTCACTATATATGAGCAAGTATCCCATTAAATTGAAGAAAAGAAGGGGGTGAGCTTGAATACCTAGAATGATCAATGCTTGAAAGCCATAGTTTGATCCTCAATCTCAGCAATGGGTTGAAAGAATCCCACTTGTCATTGAAGGGTTAGTTCTAAGAAATTTACAAATGAGCTAGCTTTAGAAATATGCACCTCATTAAATATAAATACAATAAAATAAATAAAACTACAGATATAATGAGTCTCAATGTCAGATCATATATATGTGTATCAAAAAATATATAATCAGCAACACATCAGCATATGTCAAAAATTCTTGCAGACAACTATGTAGGTCCTTGATCTTACACACAAAAATGGTACAGTAGCATCTAGCATAAATCTATACTAAGTAGGGTCTGTACCCCTAGTCTGTGAGGCTTTGCTATTGTCTCTGCCATCCTTGTGTTTGGAGATAGAACTCGAGGTCCTCTCTAATCTATGACTCTTATGGCTAGAGCGAGATGAATACTGGAATATATCTTGAGTGTGATTCCTCTAAGAGCCTGAGGTCGTGGGCATCTCCGAAACCTCACCCCCTAGTAGCTGAATCGATCCTCTCAGAGAAGTGATGTAGGTAGAATTTCGTGCTCCCTCATTAATGTGTTGCTACACTAGAGCCTGAAGTCTCTTGATATTTACTCCTTGATCTAGCCCTACTAAACCCTATACTTCTGGAGCCACTAGTGGTGCTAGAGCAACTTGTGAAGCATAGGGATCTCCCCTCTCAACCTTGAGTGCATCATGCTATGCCCTAAGAGCATCTAGCTAATATTGTAAGAGGATGTGTTGGCCTGTAACCTATTGTATATCTATATCTACTAAGGAAATCTTGGCCTATGGAGCAGTATTCTCCTCCTCATAGCTACACCACTGATACTGCCCTACTGTAATTTGAGACTGTATATCCCCCACCTTTGCTTGTAAGGTGGTAATGGTGGTGTCTTGATGTAGAAGCTGTGTCTATAGAGAGCCCACTTGAGTCTCTAGGCTAGAAACCTAGGCCCTGAGCTATCTGAACTCACTGTCAAGTGTGGCCTCACCCTCCTTGAGAGTGTCATCCTCCTCCTCAGCTAGAGGTGCCTCATTTGAAGATCCCTCACCCCATCTACCCTCAGTCCTTTGATGAACTTAGCAATCGTTATGGTCTACCTTGACTCCTTCTCTACCCTCGACTGCATCATCTGCTACCTTACCCAAGGGGCCATCAAAGCCTTTCCATACCCTAAGGGTCCACCAAGTATCACAATCAGGAGTAGTCCCTACATATGTCAGTCTTGACTCCTAAAATTCGTCATCCTTGTTCCCAGTGGAGTCACCCTGGGCCAGTTCAAGTCCCTCTCTAAAGTGAGGTGATGGTAGGAAAATCTAGAATGTCCTACCTAATCCTAAACTATCAGGTGATGTGAGAGAAGTAAAAGAACTCTCATAGCTTAGACTTACAAACGAGGATCCATCTGTCTCTATGTGCCTGACATAGCCAGTCATCGTTATTTGATTTTTGTTGTGCTAAGGTACTGCTACAAAGTTTTTCTTTATTTTTGAATTTATAATTTAGCTTTTTAATTTGATGTTGCATGCTTTCCTAGTTATTCGAAATCTAGAAGAGGATCCCTATTTCTTTTGTGAAGGCTCTCCTATTCTAGAATCCACCAAATTCACTAAAAATAGACCTAGGATGTTGCTTCTAGATATTGAAGCTTCCACTTTGCATGTAGAATGCACTCAAACAAAGTCCTGATCTTCTTATCCTGAAGTATTGCAACCCTCGATGTGCATTCCAGATCTACTATATAATATTAAAGATCTCAGCTCAAAATTATAGGAAACCTTCATATTTGCGCTCATCAAGATCCACAAAACTAAGACCTTCATTATGAAAATATAGAAAGGCATCGATGAGGGCACCATACCAAATATTTTGTGCATGAAACCTCCAAGCCTTCAAATTCTAGATCCTACTATTCAGGAAGAGATGGACAAGAAATTTGTCAAGCTCACCTTGAATTTCTAGAAAGCATGTTTGGAAGTATATCTTTCAACAGAAAAGAAATTACTTGAGATCTTGAAGGTTCAGAAGGATACCATTGTCACGCATTTAAATGAACAAATGAAGCAAATATTTAATAACATGACTTTGTTTTATGATTTCGAGATTGTGTCCCATTGAAAATCGTAAAGTCCAACACTCTCAAAATGGAACTGTGTGTGGATCATTAGGTCCAACAAGGTGTAATTGACACCCAAAAAGTTACTGAGAAACAATAACAAGATACTGTCATGGATGAAACCAACACCTTAGTGGCTTCCCTCATCAAAAAGGAGTGCGCTCCACTATTTTATAAGATCCAAGAGCTCAGAAAACTTGTCACAGATCTTACCATTTTTTGCTGACCCAAATCCTGCAATCCCTTACTCCAAAATTGAAGAAGAAGGAATAGAAGTTAGTGTTATGCCCATAGTGGATAGTAGCAACAACAACAACCTCATCGGTTGGACCGACAACAACAATAGCAGAATCACCCTGAAAGACAAAACCAATAATCCCAGTCAAAAAATGATTCATGGGACCAATCCCAGAGCAAAGTTCGATGGCAACAACCAGAGAAAGAATTCATACCTCTTGCACAACAACAGTCACAACAGGGTTTTGGAAATAATTTCCAAGGATTTGGTTCTCGAATGAATCAGAACTCTGCGAAATTTTTTCCCAGGTAGTCAGGTCTGAGATTGTAGCAGATCCAAGGTTGTTCTTGCAGTGGTGACGTAAACCACTATTGAATGGTTAGAGTGCCATCTTCAGCCCTATCGACAGATGTCTGCTCTTCTTTAGCAAGAGCATGTTAGGTGTTGTGGATGGCATGATAATAAATGTCGTTGTTCATAATTTCTTTGATAGACCTCTCACAGTGGCAAAAAAAGATCTTTTTGGGCTAGGATTGAAATATATAGGTATCCCACCTCCCATAGCCCATGATGATTTCCATGTGGAGTATGTTTTGTTGTCTAGGCTTCTAAAGCTCTGGTGGTTTTTTAGTCCAAAAGGAAGGAACATCGCCAATTGGGAAGAACCTGCCTACTCTCCCTTTCGTATTTCAAATTTTGCATGGGAACCTGATGTGAAATACGAGTCCCTATTGGATCTTATTAATGATGAAAAGAATTGAGTTGAACAACAACTTGCTTCCATGGAGAGTATCTTCCAGTATACCTTGCCCAAACATCTGGCAAGAGCCTTGCACTCTCTCAGATCTGATGATTCCATTGTCATCATACCCACTAACAAAAATCTCTGCCTCACTATTCTCAGTAAAGCATGGTACCTGGAAGAATGGATCAAAAAACTTTCAGATATAGAAGTTTACCAAGAGGTTATTTATATCCCCTGGAACTCTCTTTTTTCTAGTTTGGAGTCCATTGTTCAAAATGCACAAATAAATCTTCTCCTTGATAAAAAAAAATGGAATATCTTCTACAAAAGAACCCCATCACTACTCAATTCTATACTTTCTACATCATTCCAAAGGTTCACAAACAACCTATGAAGGATAGAACCATCTACTCATACTACAGTTATACGTTGGAGCCTGTCTCCAAATGGCTTCACCACCAGCTTCTCCCCATTCTCTTGGAGAAACCAAATCATCTACAAGACTCACTGAGCCTAATGAAAATCCTTCAGGAAAGAGATTTTCCTCCAAGTTGTGTTTTGTTCACCTTTGATGTTGACAGCTTGTACCCAAGCATTCCTACAACAGTAGGATTGTTTGCTCTTCAACACTTCATGTCAGGAAGGTTCAAGCCAGGTTTGGTCCAGTTGATCCTCGAAATTGCAGAACTGGTCCTGAATAGATACTTTCTAAAATTTGATGGTAAGATATATAGGCAAAAAAGAGGTACAATAGTGGGGAGAAATTTTGTAGTTGTCTATGCCTGCTTGTTTCTTTGTTACTTTGAATTGTAAGTTTTTGGTCTTTTTCCATCTATTTCAAAAAAAAATTCTTGTATAAATGATATATTTATGAAGCTTTTGAAGTTTGGAATGGTACTAATGAGAGTATTCAATCTCTCCTTGATGCTTATGGTTCTATTTATCCCAACATCAACATCGCTACTGCCATTTCAACTTCTAAAGTTAACATCCTGGATATTTTTGTGGTCAAACCACCCTCCATGACTGTTCCAGGAAGTTTGGGTACTAAAATATTCTAGAAACTAATGAATGTGTGTCAATATATACCTTTCTATTCATTCCATCCACCCCACTAGAAAAAGACCTTCGTAGTCAACGAACTCAACAGGTTTTTGGTCAGAGAGGTGGATGAGGAAGGATTCAACAAGGTGAAGCATCAATTTTTTCATAGGTTGAGAGCTCAAGGATACCCTTCCCGCTTCTTATTTCCACTCTTTTACCAGGTGGAGTTTTGACATTGGCCTAAACTACTCCAAAAAATATTTCAAAAGATATATTTGAGATAACTAGGTCTAAAGAAATCTCCCCCAGTTCTGATGAAGTTGTACAACTACCAGTTTGCTCGTGATCTTCGTCTAAACAAAAATTTGCTTGGACCTCTCTAAAAAAAATGGAGCAAAGACCCCCAAATCTCCCATATTGGTCGTGGCATCATCTATTGGAGAAAAAACAAAAATATGAAGAAATTTTTGTGTCACAACCGGGTCGTGAGAACCCAACCCAACTTCAATCGGCCATAAATTTTGCTACAGGGCTCCGATCCTCGAACCGTTTGAAGCATTGGAAAAACGGACCCTTTTCGAAGCCTCTAGACCCCTCAAAATGTCTCTTTTCTGAAATCAATGCTCCGTATTCACGGGTGCACATCCTCAGGAGTGTTTTTTAATGTTTTAGGCACTTTTGACCATTATTCATGGAAATAATTGCCATTTTTGGCATATCCCAAGGTAACAACCATTTTTTCTTGATTCTCGCCACGTGGCATATTAGCTAGCACACCCACTGGATTGAGAAATCTATATAAAAAAGATGGATTGTAATGTTTGGTCATCAACGGAACTAATGAGCACTTAAGGTGCAAAATGCATTTTTAGATTTTTCCCTTTCATTTTAGTCTCTCTTGTTCTTATGTCATGAAGTGTCCTTTTTGCATTGATTGCTTGTGCTTCTACTTCTTCTTCATTATTTTATTTTTGTTGTGCTAAGGTAATTCTATGAAGTTTTTCTTTCTTTTTGAATTTAAAAGAACTATCATACCTTAGACTTGCATCCGAGGAGCCATCTATTTATGTGTGCCCGACATAGCCGGTCATCAGCATCCATCCATGGAGGGTAGTCTAGGTATGGGTACCAGTCAATATGATCCTCTTGTAGTCTTGTGAACCATCAAATATAGTGCACTAGGTCCCCTGCATGAAACCTAATTTAGAAACCCTCCTGATCATGAGGCTAGCATGCTACATAGCACTGGTGCACCTCCAAAATGGTGTCGATATCGAGTGGTAGAACAACGAGATGCTCTATCCTAATGTGTTGCCACCCCTAGATCTAAATTATTAGGCTACAACTGATGCACACTCTACCACTCTACATGATTTGATATAACTCATTATGGAGTTGTGCTAGTAGGGCACTCCCCTAGGATAGGATCAGGGGATGGTTAGTGCTGCTCACCAGGACATCATGCATTCTAGCTAGGAGGTTCCAAGGAAACCTTACTCTAGATGAGTCAGGCATGATAATATACATGATCAGGTGCATGAATACAATTGCTCACTGGGAGAAGACCTACTGGGTGTACCAGTGCTCAATGTGGACCCCTCCATGGTCTGAGTGTCGTTGTGTTACCTCGCTGTGGCCATAGAAGATCATGGTGAACATTGCATCCTTCACATCTATCTATGAAGATGTTAGGGAGTGTAAATATGTGGTAGACATCCTCTAGTATAACAGTCATCTCACCTATCGACAGGTGAAAGTCATTGGTCCGTGCATCCCAACATTGGGCCAATGTAGTCATGTAAGCCTAATCGACTCTAATACTAGGGAGGCACAATACATAGCCAAATACCACAGCTACAAAATAATCTTGCTCTTCCTGGGTTGGGTTAACACAAATATTATGAAGGATATCTGATTCCCTCACCCTCACGGTCAAATTCTGGTCGATGGCAGATAATAAGGCAAAAGTAAATAAAAAATCAACCAAAAATACATAAAAAGCAACTTAAAAATGATAAACAAAATCATAAAATCATAAAAGCACATAAAAATAAAAAAAATGCACTTCACAAATAAAAAAAATCAATTGATTCCTTGAAAAATTCAAAAAAATAGAAAAAATTCACAAAAATTGAAAAAAATTAAAAACAGTTTCTAAGGTTTCGAGTTGCAGCTCAGACCCGTGGTCAGGATGGCAGTAAAATTTTTAACCATTGGGATTTAAATCTTGTTGTGACTGACAATCGTGGCTCCCAATTTGCCAATTGGCAACCACACCTGCCAGTCGCAGTTAGGAGGGAAGGCCTTTTCAGGGTCCTTCCTCATCCTGAGACTCACCAAAAAAATTAATTAATTATATATATATATATATAATAAAAAAAACAAAAAAACAACAAAAACAAATTAATTTTAACTCTCCCCTTAAGTTAACCTAAGCTAAACTTAACTAGGGTGAGGTATGTTACTAGTTGTTTAATGAAATTCTTTTGACCTATTAATTAATGAGGTTAATTTTAAAAATCGGTAAAATAAAAATGGTCAAGGGTTTTGTGTGCTTCTATATTTTTAGCATCGAGTCCTCCAAGTTGGGCTACCATCGATGCGGTTGGTGGTGAGGTTGAGTTCCAGTAATGCTTCATGTCAAAAATGTCTACTCATCTCTCAGAGCACTCAGGATTTGGAAGATGTAAAATTGAAAATAACGTCAAAAATGATAGAATTTTTTTTAAATATTTCTTATTTTTTTCCTGACTGTGGTTGACACCCACGGGCATAGAACTAGGGTTTTTTGATCGCAGCTGTTAGCCACGACTAGAAAATTTTAAAAACCTAGTTGCTTTTGACAAGCGTGTCTAGAAAACCATAATAAATGCTAAAAAATCCTACTGTGAGGAGCTATAAAATGTCAAATTAAAAATACCCATTTGATCAGAATTGCCAAAAACATTAAATATATTAAAAAAAAATCAGATAAACTATAAATCCAAATACACCTTATACCTAGTAATTTACCCTATACACTTGGAGGTTGCAACGACTTGCGCTCCATGTAATCCGACAAGATGGGTAGATTACCATAAGGAAATTTGGGGTAAATTCATCATCACTAAATTTTTATGCTTCATTACAATCCCTAAGAAAGCCTAGACGATCGGACTTCTCCATGGGAACGAAGCAATAATATCACTTATTCTATGATATTTTCAACAAATCATCGAACAATATGATTCAATACATGCCTAATTGGAATTGCTATCATATTAATTTTCTAATAAGGCAATTAATGTTGGACCGCTCCATGGGATAGAGATGTACAATTACTCTTAATAGTTGCAATCATAGTTGATTAGGCCTAATCAATTATCAAATGCTAAATCTTATTTTGTTCAAAGTCATTCATAGTGGTCAAGTGACTTGTCGCTTCATTTAATTGTCCTACCCTCATCGACTCATCGCTTGAGGGGGTAGTCATAATATCATAATCATAATCAAAGTCAACATAAGATCCCTTGATCTTGTCAAAATTGCATTCATCTTATGAATCATTGCCAATGACTATCATAAGCTTACCCTCTACTAGGAAAAAAAGCAAATATGACAATTAAGTTAGTATCTCTCCTTCTTTCGGATCTATATGGTGCAAAAGCCTATAGTAGCACTGAAGCTACCCAATCACTGATGGAGCTTGCCAAAGCTTTGCAAATTTAAGTCTTCCATCCAGTTGGAAGCAATTATTCTAGGATGTGCATCCTTTTGCTGGACCTTGAGCATCTAATGTTGATCAGACTAATGATCATAATCCAACCTATGACATCATTTTATAAGGTATATTTTTGCTCAGCATTTTTCTATCCCACAATGCATCTGAAAAGGTGCATATGTTGACACCTAAAACGTGCCATGTCAAGGTGACTACTCATATGGGACATGCTAGAAGACCATATGGAAGACCTTGGAAAAATACCAAGGTATAACAGTGGTTTTAATCACTCATTTAGGTATTTTGACCTAATCAATTTTAGCCACGATTGACACCCATGAATAGTAGTGTTGACCGTGCCTATCATCCATGACTAGCAGTCATAATCAATTGGACTTCATACAACCCAAAATCAGTTGTAATGGCCAATTGGTTGCATATTGGAGTGATTTGAATGAGACAGGTTCTAAATACTTCCATCCAACAAACTCAATTGCCCAATATTTATCTTGGCTTCCTCATGAAGCTACCCCTAGCCCTTGGCAAGTGCTATAAAATCCCCCTTCAAATTGGGTAAATATAGAGAGATGCATAGGTGAATTTGAGCAGCGAAGCCCTATCGAATTCAACACTCACCTAATTGCATTGTGACATTGCTTTCTTACCCCTAATTGAGAGATTGAAATGGCAATTCTAGCCATGGAGGTCCTAGGAGGTTAGGAGAGCCAAGAAACTCAATTATGCCTATTTCACATGCAATCAGAGCAATTCAACCACCAAATTTGTCAGAGGACACAGAGACAACCCTTGACCATCAATTTGGTAGAGAGATTCAGTGATTCAACCCTTGAATTGGAGGGTAAACTTATCTCAAGCTCAGCCGTAGCTACCAGCTATGGCTAATAGTGCTCACCGTGCCATAGAGTTTTGGTCAGGGTATTATCATTGATTTCCCTATTTTCTCATCGTAGATATTTTCAATGTTATTAGATTAGGTTTAATTCATGTTTATTTTCTTTGATAGAGACTTTTGACTGGTAGAATTAGTTGTTTAGTTATCCTGATTTCCATATTGCAATTAGGATACTAATGAATCTTTTTTATGCTTCCATGTATTCAAATTCATAATTAGGCCATTGGATAGATGCATATGTTTTTCTTTTACATGTTTCATAGAATATTTTCATGTTTTGCATAGGTTTACTAGATTTCTTGCATTTTCTTGATTATATTCTAGTAATATCATATTTTTCATACAATTTCATCAAAAAGCCTCATCAAGAGGCATCCTTTATTACTAATTCTTCTTATTGTTTATTTCATTCAAGATCAACAGGGTTTTGACATGCAAGACAAAAAATACCTCTAATTATGGAGAAGGTGGTCATTGACACCTTGGAGCAGTTCGTGTCATTTTAAAAGGTATTTGGAATGCACCTACCCTTGAGGGGGATTTGACACTATTGTAATTGTCGTATCAAATGGGTATCCCTAAGAGGGATGTATTTTTAACTTGAATCGATTTGAAATTATTAAAAGATCATTGTATTTTGTTTCTTTTCATTCTTGTCAAATTGTGTATGCCTATTTGCATCATTTTCAGAAATTTCAATATTAGGTGCAAGCCTTTTTGGATGTTACAAAATGCGATCACTATGGGACTCCACATTAAATACCATAGATCACTAACTTTTATGTTTTGTGATGACAGGATCTAGCCACAGTTAACAAACATGGTCAAAATTTATCACCGTGACACAGACCTACGGGCAACAGTCACAGCCACGCCATATAGTTGCGGTCAGTAGCATATAGGCCGTACAACAAGGAGAAAAAGTTTAATCAGATGAGGATCTGAGGTAGGATCCATTTTCCTCTGATTTTCCTTTTTATCTGTCTATGTTTTTCTAGAAAGTCAAAATTTATAGCATAATTAGGGAACACAAAAAAAAAAAGATAAAATGCATTGAGTCCCTAGGTCTTTTTTCTTAAGTTCTACTAGCCTCTGCTAGGAACATCAGACCTTTAAGTGTAGTCTGCCCTAGTCTCTAGTGGTCTAGGCCCTTATTGTATGTTGTTTTGCTTGTGTGAGGCCTATCTGGTTGCCATATTGTCATCATCATTAGTGTGCATTTGCTTTAAAAGTCATATAGCTTAATCATGCATACTTCTGAAAGCTAAAATGTTCATTTTTGCATAGCATGTAGAAGAATCATTTGAGTGTTTTTTATACATTTACTCTTCATGCAAAATAAAAGGAATCCCACACACCATGACACATTGTAAACGCTAGTGAGTTGGAAGTCACATCCAACCACTAGTAGGATTTAACTACGATGGCAGTGATTTCCATCCATTGGCCCAAATCCTTCGAACCTGGTGTTACTAGACCAATATCGAACCCAAGAACCATTCGTAGCCCAAAAAATTTACATGTACTTCTCTTAGAAGGGTATAACACTGACTGGGTGAGATTGGGTGAGGGTTTGGTAGTACCTGTACTCCCTATCCAAGTGTGGAATTTCATTGTCGCACTTTGGTGGGATTACGCAACCTGGAGTTCATAGCCAAATTGTCTAGCTATGAGTATACAGGTGAAATCCCTTTAACAATTGAGTATATCATCAACATATTGAAAATACGATGAGAGTTACATATTGATACAACAAATTGCAAAACACATCAAGCAGTTTAGGGTTCACATTAAAGCTTTAAAAGAGATAATCATCATTGTATTATTTGTGTGTTAATAAAATTTGAATCTAGACATAGGATACCAACTATGGTAGTTACAAAGATAGGCCGACCTAGTCGTAGATCCAAGGTCTAGGTCAAAGCTCTACCCAATGCACAACAAGACGCACAATGCCTTCAATTACAGAATCCTCCTGAATGTCATTCATCGAGTATTAGAGGGGAAAATTCTATGCGTGGGGATCTTACTGAGAATACCACAATATGAGGAACTACTAGACACTCCTCAAGGCATAGATCAAAGCATAGAGCTTTCCAGCATGGTGGTTCCAAATATGTTAGTATTTACCATGACTGCATTATACGTGCATCCATGAGATCTGCTGAAGAGTTTTTCATCAAGGGATCCAGATTAGTACCCCTTCATCTTGTAGCTAAGGGAGGCTTGAGGCCCCCAACATATGAGTATAGACAATTTTAGTATCTTCCCATCTAGGGGTAAATGGATAGGGTCACTTCCAAGTTTAGGCCTGCTCAAACTCCCAACAAGGGTGAGCCTTTTAGGATCACCATAGACATATCCAAAGTGGGAGCCAAAGATATGCCACCTCATGAGCAATGGTGTATCAGATAGTTGGATGATTTGAGTAAGGTTCTAGGGTAACTAGGTTACAAGCCTACTCCTACGCCTTCTCACTCGATGAGTGTGTGTAGTGGTGGTACTATTAGGACTATCAGAGAACCTAGAGAGTGCTCCAAGCATTCTCAAGATATGTGTACCATTGCATCTTATGCAAGCATAGAGTTTAGGCAATATATGGATGTGAATGTCATATTCACAAATAATGACAAGAGCATAGTAGATCAGTCCATTAGGGGATACACCCACAAAGCCACTCAAATAGAGTGCACACACTAGAGGCCTCAAATGGTTGATCATGTAGATATATCTCACAAGCTGGTGTTATAGCAAATATGTCAGATTCTCCAAGACCAATTGGAGGATGTTCGTGTAGAACAAGAATGCCTCAAAAATAAGAATACTCAAAGGCAAAGGTTTTTAAGACAATGCTTATATGAACAATGAATGCATGCACAATACATACTTGATAAAAATGAGCATGTTGAGAGGGAGGATCGACTACCAGTGTTATTTTACATCCCCATAGTGAGCATAGGGAGCTCATTAACAGATGAGTTGATTCGCAACCCAATTTGCACCTTGAGTATATAGATACATGTACTCGCTACACGATCCAACATAGATATGGGTACCCTATGCCCGAAAATCATGGGCATAGGCAGTACAAAGAAGAAATGAGAAACAAATTAGATCAAGAATATCCTAAAATCTCCTAAGTCAAGGAGGAGGATGAGCCTATTCCTTCGCCTTGCCCAAAGAGGAACGTGCCTCCAAAGGTGCCTCCAAGGCAATCCATAGAAGATGAGTTCTTATCTTTGTAGGCTTATAAATTCTTGGTAGAAAATGTCAAAGCTATAGAAAAGTAAAAAATAACTTATCAAAATCCAACCTTGAATAAAATTCATAGTGAGCCTTTATGCCCATAAATGCCTATTTCGGCTTATATCGAGCATTTTGAAATGCCTAAGCTGGAAAAGTTTAGAGGAGAGGAGGATGCTCAAGAGCATGTCATGAGTTTTTTAGACATGTGCTTTCATATTGGAAGCAATGATGCCCTACTCCTGTAGACTTTCATCATGACCCTCTCAGGCCTAGCTCAAGAGTGGTTTAATCAACTCAAGATGTATAGTATCATCAGTTTTGAGCAACTAGCTGATGCATTTATTGAACGCTTCTCCTTTGGCATCAAGAAGAAGGTAAACTTTGACTTATTTTATATGATATGACTTTTCTTTTTCTTAGAGGTAAACCTTAACCTTGATAGAATTTAATAAATGGTTTTAAAGGCTCAAGAGACTAAGTATTGGTTTATGATTAGTGTAGCCTAAAAAGGTTGTGGGATTAGTTTATTGAGGAACAGTTTTATATTTTCATGCACTTCTACATTCATTGCAATTTTAGGCAAGGATTATTAACATAATAGCAAAGGATCCCTAAAAATGAGTAATTTAGATATTTGAAGGATTTTATTAAAATTGGGCCACAGAGTCCATTGTATTCTTTTGAAATGCTTTACTCTCTCAAACTTCAAGATTAACCTTGTTTTATTAAAACATCACAAAATCCATGGACCTCTAATGACCTTCAAATTTGTGAAATTAGGCGTACTTTCATGTTGGATCATTTTAGGCTACAACATAGGCTTTGATTGGGACAAGTGGTGAAAACCTAAGGTACTTGAGAACTCCAAACTTTTTGGTTATTAAAATAAGACTTCAATGAATTTATGTGAGGATATTTTACCAGATGATGATTGAAAAATAAAAACACAACCATGAAACAAGATAAAAAGACTATTAAAAAATATTTAAAAAAATGACATTGCTCTTAATCAATAAAATCAGAGGATCTAACCTAAAGCCAAATTAACTTTTATAAATCCCAGTTGTCTAGCAATATCTTAAGGTGAATTTAGACAAAATCAATATGATTTTGCTGTCACAACATGCCTTAGCTTGGAGTGTGTGTTTGTGTATTCATTTTAGGTTCCTGATGAAATATAATTTCATCATCCTAGGAGGAGTTAGGCCTTTTATTGATTTCAATCTTAAAGATATTTCCTTATCATTTATCCACTGCTAGTCAAGTGTTTATAGCTTCGGTGGAGATGACCTATATCCCTTTGGACCTACTCTACTACTAGTTAGACATCTATAGCTATGATAGATGTTATCCAGATATCCCAAGCACTTGCTCAATTTGCATTATTAATATTTTTCTTCTTGAGAATAATTTTGATAAATTGCAAAGCATTTTAGAGTGTGTTGTCCAGTTAAGGATCTATAAGGCTAAAGCAACGAGTGTATTATTTTTGGCCTAGCTGTTCTACCAGATTTGAATTTATTATTTAACCCTAAAATTACTTTTAAGATCATGATAAATGTGTAGATTTGGCCTGATGTGGCAGTATTTATAATTTCATTTGTGTTGGTTCTAGCACTATGAGATGATTTTTAAGCATCCAACTGTATGAATGGTTAGCACATCTATATTTTATTCAAATCATCCTTTCTTGGGTGACTAATAACAAGTCTCAAAAGGAAAGACAACACAAACATGGGAGGGATACTAACAACTCTCTAACACTCTAATATTATTGAAAATAAAGTACAAAATGACACATGATATTCTTCTAATTAAAAAACTAGCAATTTTTTTTCTTTATATATATAGTTTTATTATTCTCTTCTAACTCTCTAGTAGTGTTAATATAGTTTCAGGTGTTGGCCATTTATTGGAATTTTTATTTGTTCACCTTCCAATATCTGTAACCTATAAGTATTCTGACCAACAATCTAAACTATTTTATGGGGACCTAACCATTTGAGTTCAAGCATATCTTTCTCTCCATGTATTTCATTTTTGGGATCCTAGTAAATGACTGTCTCCTTCAAAAAATGAAGTACCTTTTCTTGTTAAAAAGTTGTAGTGTCTTTTGAGTTTTTTCTATAATTTTGTTTAGTGCATTTCTTCTTTCTTCCTATAATTATGCAATTTGATCTAACCTCCTTTGTAAAGCTTTAGGACTTTCATGATCTTGGAGTAATGAGGATAGGGCTATTATTGCTATGTGAGGGGGTAGCAGATATTTTTCTCCAAATACCATTTCGTATGGGGTTTTATCTGTAGTCCTCTTAACATACAATATATATACTCATAGGGTGAATTTCAATTCACTATCCCAACCCTTTTTATTTTTACCCAATGATCTATTAATTCTTGTTATTAAATTTTTATTTGATGACTCAGCTAGTCCATTGCCCTGAGGGTAATAGTTTGTAGAATGAGAAAGTTCTATGCCATATTTTGCACAAAAAATTATTATTTCAAAGGAGACAAAGTACTTCCAATTATTAGTCATTAATTTCTTTGGGACTCCAAATCTGGTTAAAATTGTTTCTCTCTAAAAACTTTATGACTACTTTAGTTGTTGAATTTATTATAGGGGCTAATTCCACCCTCTTGGTAAAATAGTCTATTGCGGTGATGATCCATTTATGTATACCTAAGGAATTTGGGTTTATTTCACCAATGAGGTCAATTCGCGATTGCATGAAAGGTGCTTCTATGATTACTGGCTGAAGGGGTATTATTGCTAATTGTTTCTTTCTTGTAAATACTTGGTAGTTATGATAACTTCTCACGTAATGGCAAACATACTTAAATAAATAAGGCTAGTAATTATTGGAAATATTAAGTATTTTGGTTGTCATTGATGTCAAAGGAAGAATTATCTTCAAGGTTGAAATAATAAGGCACAAGGTAGAAGCATAAATATGTTGATGAGAATAATTAAAATGGTTATCAAGGCAATATACAACTCCAAGTTATTTTCACTATGAAAAATGTTATAATATTTAAACGAAAATTATATTATTACAAAGGAGGCAAAATTTTCAAAGACATAATTATTTCCAATACACCAAGGTTTCAAATATATTAACATTATAATATTTTAATATTATAATGCAAAGGTTTCAAAGTTAAAAGAAGCACCAAAGGAAATAATATTCAAATTTATTTGAAACACCAATGTTAATGCATGAAGGGGAAAGCATATTTAAAGGGGACAAATTATTTCATTTGCCTAAGGTTGAGACCAAGAAAAAATTGTGAGATCCACTCGATCATTCGATTCGTTGAGGGTAGAGTAGAAGGAAAGGATAGACACATGATTTCTAAAGTAGATACTAAAATTCAAAAGGGGAAGTAACAAGTTCGAAGTCTCATCTGGGAAGCTAGCCAAGACAGTAGGGATACCCTACACTAGATTGTTGGCATAGAGGAGGTCTCGAGTTCAAAGTATGATAGAGATAGTTTTGCTAAAGTTTTGGTTGAGAAAGATATCACGTCATGTGGCAGTTGAAATAGGAGTGCATACATTTTGGTTGTTATCTGGGTAGCTAGCCCATGCGGTGTCCTAGCTTGTTCTAGGAAATGAGCTAGCTAGAGGTGGTAGGTTTGGATTGCGGTGGTAGCATTAGAAAAGGGAAAAAAAATGAATTAAAAATTATTTTGAACATTTAAGGTCTACGCTTTAATTCTTGGCATTAGGGGAGACATTGTTGCAGGCCAAACAAGGTTAACTTTTTCCTACTTTTGTCACATGCCCGTGCATTTAATTTATCAACCCAGGGAGCTTCGTAAACTTGTGAAGGGTCTGAATAAGATTGCTTACAATACCACTTGAGATGAGTCCGCTAGTTCTACTATTGGGGGTGTTTCAAATGGTTGTCAATCATTCACGCACTCCTCAATAATTTATGTAAACAAACAATTAAATCTATAGAAAGAAAATGTCCACACATTCCTGGAAATGAACCTACTACAAATACTGGAAATATCGATGCGATAAACAATCTTATAAAATAGTAAACTAATATAGAAAAGAATACATGAAAAGTAGGGGAAGAAATACTAGCTTGGAGTGGGCCCAGGCTCCAATAGCTTCCTCCCAACTGAACACGCACTTAGAACTCTTAGAACTGTATTCCAATTATCAAAGTATTACAAAAATATTCTATCTCCTCTCTCTGTATATCTTATTTCTATCTCTCTATTTCTATATATTTTCTATATATCTTCAAAGAGGTCTGTGTGTGTTTATATAGCACACCCGTAGAACTTCTGTTACAAAAGAAGTTGTAATAGTCGATTCATCCCAGACTAAACTAAGACAGTCTGGTAAATGTAATCGACGTCTACTAAAGTTGGCATTCAGTTCTATCGGTGGCATGTTCACTGATTGGGTTGTGCTTCGCCTGGCATTGGTAGGATGTTCTCATACATTGGTGTGATCCCCAATTTAGCTCTACTTGACATAGAGTTGGAACTGCACCAGTCGCTTTTGTCCACGTCGTGCTTATCTGGTCAATGGGCAAAGAACAGGGGCACCTTCCCTATGTATAAGGTGCCTGAGTATATTGAGTGCCTTCTCCATGAGGAAGGTACCTTATTGCCATGGGTGCCTTCCTAGAAGAGGAAGGCGCTGCTTCTCCTTTGGTGCCTTATTGAAAGAGGAATGCGCTGACCTTCTATTGGCGCCTTCCTGGGAGAGGAAAATGCTTGTCTTTCCTTGGTGCCTTCTTGGAAGAGGAAGGCACCTACTTCTGCTTGGCACCTTCCTGGAAGAGGAAGGCTCCTACTTTCACTTGGCGCCTTCTTGGAAGAGGAAGGCACCTACTTACGTTTGGTGCCTTCCTGGAAGAGGAAGGTGCCTACTCCCATTTGGTGCCTTCCTGGAAGAGGAAGGCGCCTATATTTTCTGCATTGAACCCGAAAGAAACAAAGTTCTAGGTCCATAAAGAGACCTTGACTAATCCAAATCTAACTAAATCAACTGCAATTCCACAAAAACACACTAAAAACACATAAATTAGATAACACGCATAATTTCATCAAATATCTATATAATCATTTATAAAAGTATGCAATCCTTATTATACAGTCGCATAATGATCAAGAAAATGTGTATAAAATATGAGCATTTTTGGTGCTCATCATCCCCCCATGCCTAACATATGCCATGCCCTCGTGGCATCAAAAATATAGGTAGCCCTGTTGACCCCTCATCATTGTCATTTCTTGGAGGATTCAGTTGTACCTGCGACCCAAGTCTCTCTCTTGTGCACTGGCATCTGAAGGTGTGGCTCACCTTTTCCTACGTGGAACTGAGGGTGTAGCTATCAACTGTCCTTTCCTCATTCTGGTCGCTACTAGCGGTGATCTAGCCAACATCATCTCTGCTGATTGGAATGCAGCTTTGGCAGCTTGCCAGAGGTCAGTGTTTGGAGGTCTGACCGCTGCCAGAGGGATATCTAAATTATCCCTCCTAGAATGTACTACTTGGGCCTTGTATAATCTGGCTACTTTAGGAGTAAGCCCTACATTCTCCTTTGCAATGGTAGTGACCTCCAATTGGGGGCCATATACCCCCATCATTCCAAATACCTCCTCATCATGGAGGGCCATCCCCGGGATGACCCATAAATATCCTAGAATTGGTTGTCCTCTATCGGGTTGACGCAGATACCAGTGTCCCCCTACATCCTCGAGGTTGCCTTTCGGGTCTCCTTGGCTGCCATCATCTCTTTGAGCAGCCGTTCGAATTGTTTTCTCCTCTCTACGAATGGTTGCATATCCCATTCATCCTCTTTTGGCTCGATGAAGGTCACCTTCGCCTTCTTTCAAGCTGACTTGGGCCCTTTTCCTCTGGCCTCTGCAAAGAATGTGGTGGCTCGAACAGGGGTTTTCCCTTTCTCCCTGGTGGACGTCTCCTCACTCCGAGGGGCCTACTCTAGAGCATTCTCTTCATTCTATGTTGTCGTCTCTGGGGGTGCTCCTTCATTCTCCTGTCTGTCCGATGTTGACCCCTCAGGATCTCTTCTCCTCCTTCCTCAGGTCTAGGGAGTTCCTCCTTATCCTCTAGTCCTGTCTACTACTAGAGGCCCTCGTCCTGCTCTGTATCACTCAAGATGATGATAGGGGGTATTGTGGGACTTCTCTCCCCTTCACTCCCAAAAATAGAGGAATTCTCCCCTGCCTCCGGGTTGCTCTATCGGGCGTCCGATCGAATTTCTCCCAAAGAAAATACTCATTCAGCAGATGTGGGAGAATTCATCGGGACTTATTTTGCCCAATCAGTTTGGGTTGATGCATCCCTTCTTTCTGTTCCCCTATCCTAAAGTAGCTAGTTTTCCTCTCGCAACTGCCAGACCAGCTACTCGAGCTGGGTGATCCATCCATCTCGTTCCTTCAACTCCCCTGCATGCTTGTTCTGGCAGTCCTCCAAAATTTGTTGGGTCATCCAACAATTGGTTTGCCATTTGAGCACCTCCTCCAAGGCCGCGTCGACCTGGTCATTGTTCCTAGAAGTCCCCGCATCTTGTGGGCTCCGGTTTGTCAATTCTTGGAGGGTTTGGGCTGCAACGTCTACTTCCATGTCGCTATGTTCTTCTTCTGCCGAGAGGAGTCACCATAGAAATTTCCTCCTAGGGATTGGTTTTGTCGACCAAAACTCATCCTCGCCACTAATAAGTGGTGCTCCTTCTTCCTCATGCTTGGGCACTAGGGAATGCCCTCTTTCCTCTATGTTTTTGGGAACTAGGGATTGCCCTATTTCCTCTATGAAATAGGGCAATGCCAATTTCTTGACACTCACCATTTCTTCTATAGGGCTTCTCTCTTCTTGCCTTGTTTTGGCAACAACATCCTGTCGCCTTTCTCGGCCACCATTTCCCTCTACGTTGGGGTTCTGCCTCTGCACCTCTACATGGCAGACCAGTGTCGATATCAGCCCATGGTGGGCTAAGGTGGATGGTGGCCCCTCCTGGTACTGACCCACTTCGTCCTTCAGAGCATTCACCAGGTATAAGGGCATTTTCAACTTCCTTCCATGCACCAGGTGATTGAGAAACTACACATGATTAGCGTGCAGATGGGTATATTTCCTAGTGCATGTGAAGAATCGAGCAACCTGCTTGAATATATTTCATAGATTCATGGGGAGGCTATTTTTGGGTAGCCCCTCCTTGTCTATCTGCACATTCTCCCTTGGCAGCAACACCTCAATGTATGGCTTCAATAGTCCACCCTTGTATACACATTCCCCTGTGAGGGGTAATCCAGTCGCCTGTGAGATGAATTCGGGGGTGACTAGAATTTCTACCCCTCGCACCTGAGCCACATCGCCCCTCAAGGAGGCGGCGAACTCTTTGGCTGCCTCCATATCCTGGCCCTGACTGACCAGGGTACAGTATTTGAGCCATCCCTAGGCCTCGAACTGTGTCTTCATCGCCCCTTTGATTCTATCCGTATCACCTGGTTCATTCTTCTTCACTGCATGATTCTTAGACCTTCCTCCCATGGTGCCTTCCCTTACTACTGTTATTTTTTTCTGTCCTTCCTTCCTCAGGAAGGCACCTTCTTATAGGGAAGGTGCCTAACCCTAGTAGTTATGGAAGGTGCCATATCATTGGCACGCGGTTCCGGCTATGGGGGGATATGATCTTTATGATGGCGGTATCTTTTTTGGTACTGCATATTTTATAAATAATTATATAAAAATTTGAATTAACATGCACATACCTGATTTGGTGTTTCAGGCATCGTGAAGGCCATTGATTTGCTTATTTGTGACATGAGGGAGGGGTATGGTCATCTGGTGTCGCTCATTCATGTGATGCTTCATTCCGCTTGAGGCATCCGGGAGGTGTAAGTGCTGGTTGTACATGAAAGGCATTCTTTGGTACCTTCCCCATGTGGAAGGCATTGATGTGGCACCTTCCCGATGTTTTCGGTGCTCTCTGAATGGATGCACCTTCTAGTGGTGGAAGGCGTCTCTGATTGGATGCACCTTCTGGTGGTGGAAGGTGCCTTCTTGATGATGGCACCTTCCTGCTATGGAAGGTGCTTCTAAATGGGTGCGCCTTCCAGTGGTGGAAGGCATCTTGCTCTGCATGCACCTTCTCGATGTGGAAGGCACCTTGGTCTGTATGCACCTTCTCGATATGGAAGGTGCCTCTGGCTGGATGCACCTTCCCGATGTGGAAGGTGCCTCGGTCTTGTATGCGCCTTCCCGATGTGGAAGGCACCTCCATATACATGCGCCTTCCCGATGTGGAAGGCGCCTCTGGCTTCCTTTTTTTTTTTTAATGGCACCTTCCAGCCACGGAAGGCGCCTATATATATCTATATTTTTTTCTTCTCTTTTTTTTTTTATGGTCCTCCTCGTTTTTTTTTGTGTGCCTTCTTTATAAGGAAGGTGCCTTCGTGGCACCTTCTTTATAAGGAAGGCGCCTTCTTCTGGTAGGGTGCCTTATTTATAAGGAAGGCGCCTTATTCTGGCAGGGTGCCTTCTTTATAAGGAAGGTGCCTTATTCCGGTAGGGCACCTTCTTTATGTGGAAGGTGCCTTCTTCTCAGTAATCATGTTACGATTGACTGGGAAAGGGTGATCAAGCCTTCTCAGTATTTCTTCATGCTTCCTCAGCTTCTACCTATGAGTGTCGGTGTCGGAATGCTGAGTCGAATCAGGCCTAGTTTCCCAGATACCTATTCCTCGTGTTGTCAGGTCCTCCACCTACAAAAAGCAAAAAGAAAAAAATAAAAAAATAAAGGCAGTTAGATGCATTTCGTGCCTGTTAGGCCCTGGGTTAGGATGCTTGTAGCTTGCATGCGGGCGTCATCCCTGCAAAACACACTTGTAAGAAAAAAACTAAATTAACTATTTTTGGTGAGCATCTCCATGCCCACCATTTTGCCTATTGAGTGTTCGGTCTAACAAGATGGGGTCTCCCCCATGTCTATCCTGGATTCCACCTGCAAGGTTTTGGATGTGCTATAGGGGCACAGTCGGTGGCCATTAATCGTTAACACGGTGTTGCTGCCATCGATTTTTCTAATGTGCACTACCCCATTCCTGATGAGCTCTACCACCTCATACGGTCCCATCCATATTTGTATTAATTTACCTTTTCTTTCTTGGAATCGAGAATCGTACAACAACAGCTCAGGATTTTCATGATCGGTCAACATGGGTTCTCCTACTAAGTCGACGGATTGAGCTGGGGGTGATATGGTCAATATTTTACCATTATTCCCATCGGAGATGGCCATCAACCCATCCTTATAGCTGATGTAGGTGTCAACTATTGCCAACCATGGCCTTCCCAGGATGAGTGGGTAACCACCCAGCCTAGTCTTAGATTGCAGGACTAAAAAGTTGGTTGGGTATTCCCATGCACTGACTGTTACTATTACATCTTCCAACATTCCTTTCGATGCCATGGTCGATCGATCGACTAGCTATAGCACTATCATAGTGGGTTTTAGGTTCGTGAGTTGTAGCCTCTGCATGGTCTCTTGAGGCATTACGTTGATGGCTTCTCCGAGATCGACCAACGTATTGGATAGGGAATGTCCCTCGATTTTTACAGTCAACATCGGGCTGCCTGGGTCTGCATACTTTGGATGGCACGTTTTTCCCATCATCAAATCTTCCAATTGACCCATGACATTGATAGTCTAGGTTGCTCTTCATCTGGGCTTCCTTAGACACATCTCTCTTATCACCTTGGTATATATCGATACATCTCGGATGGATTGAAATAATGGAATTTTCACGGTGAGGTTCTTCAAGCTAGATAGGATATCGAACTCCGACTGTGTTACTTTCCTCTGTTCTTGCAGTCGATTGGGAAATGGAGCCTTTACTCTCTTAGGCATTTCTTCTATCACCTCTTCTACAAGAGGTGTTTCTACTTCTTCCTCCTCTTCTACCAGTGGAGGCGTTCCTACTCCTAGCTGTCTACTAGACCTAAGCTGAATATGGTACATCAGATACATCTCACCCTCCACGTTGTATGCTAGCTGATTCACCCTGTTATTCAGATTTGCCATCGGTTGTGCGGGTAGCTACGTAGGTCTTACTATTGGCAATGCTGGTAAGTTCTGTTGGGGGTGAGTTGGTGCTACGTTCTATGGAGCCTGATTCCACGAAGTGTGGCCTCTCCACTGTTGCCCAGGATATGGATATGGTATCCATGGCTGCTAGTTCGAGAATGCTACTGGGGGTGCATTAGACCAGGGTGATGGCCCCCACCACCCCATGTTAGGTGGTTGAGGTAGACCTTGGTGCATGTATGGTCCTCCTCCATATGACGACATTTCGATTGGCATATTCCCTGCAGGGGGTTGTGGCCAACTCTTCCGATTGCCTATAAAATAGGCATCCGCACTTTCAGCTTCCTCCTGATTACTGGGTAGTTGTGGGCACAATCAGGTTTTATGGTTCAGCCTGCACACAATGCATACTCTAACTTTGTTCTCCGGGCATGCATTCTTTGCATGCTTCCCTCTGCATTTTGGATAGAAATAAGCCAATGCTACTTCATTTTATTGCTTCTTCTTCTCTAACAGTAGCGTATCCATCTGCAATGCTAGAGACGAGAGCATTTTGCTCTTTAAATATTCTAGCATGTTACCTATTTCTATTTTTTTGACTGAAGTAGTCGCTTTCATGGCTCTAGAAGTGGTCTTGCCTCTCCTCCTTGAGTAGTTCCAACATAGTTTTCGGATGTCTTCCATCATGTGCTGGTAGACATCACCTCCAAAAATCATGTTAAGAGCCTCCAGTGATTCATTGGTAAGTCCTCTCAAAAATATGCTTTTGAGGGACTTATCAGATAGTATCGTGTGAGGAGATCGTTGAAGATTGAAGTTGAATATCTCCCAGTATTCCTTGAGAGACTCATCTTCTTTCTGTGTCATGCTCAGGACCTCCTCTCTGGAGTCTCTTGCTCTCCCAAAATCTTGGTATTGCTCTAAAAAGAGCCTCTTCATTTGATCCCAAGTGGCAATGTGTTTGTCTCCCAGATCGATGAACCACCATAGAGCTGCATCGTCCAACGTGGAAGGAAAGAGTTTCAGCTTCTGCGTATCATATTTGTAGTCCACATACCTACATAAGACATCAAACTTGAATAAAAATAGGTCAGGGTCCTCAGCTGGGTATCCTCTGAAGGTCGAAAGGTGAGCAGGGGATATGTTCTTCATTTTGGTATCTCCTACTCCTTCCTCAATCGAGAAACTAAAGCTAGATGAGACTTCTTCATTGTCAGCCATTTTTTCAAGAAATGTGGTCTCAAATGCAGTGTTTATGGCCTTATGGTCATTTAAGACTTTCTAAGTCAAGGCTCTGAGGTTGTCCGGTGCTATCATCCGATCTTCTATAGCTTTCCACAATAGGGCTTCCTCTAAGGGTGTCCTATTAAATAGGGGATTTATGATGATTCGTTCTTCCCCACATTGATGGGATGAGGAGGCACTTTGCACAAAGTGTGGCTCTTCACTCCAATGGATTACTAGTGGGTCGAGCGAGTCTAATTCAAATTCAAAATGCTCGGCTGACTCAGGTTCTGATGGATTGGTTCTTATAAACCGACTATCCGGTCCTCTTCTTCTCTAAGAACTCATACAAGGTTAGATGGAAGGTTTCTAGGTATTGTAAATAATCTAGTTGAGACGCTTCCCCGACAATGGCGCCAAAATGTTGCGGGCCAAACAAGGTTAACTTTTTCCTACTTTTGTCACATGCCCATGCATTTAATTTATCAACCCAGGGAGCTTCGTAAACTTGTGAAGGGTCTAAATAAGATTGCTTACAATACCACTTGAGATGAGTCCGCTAGTTCTACTATTGGGGGGTGTTTCAAATGGTTGTCAATCATCCATGCACTCCTCAATAATTTATGTAAACAAACGATTAAATCTACAAAAATAAAATGTCCACACATTCCTAGAAATGAACCTACTACAAATACTAGAAATATCGATGCGATAAACAATCTTATAAAATAGTAAACTAATATAGAAAAGAATACAGGAAAAGTAGGGGAAGAAATATTGGCTTGGAGTGGGCCCAGGCTCCAGTAGCTTCCTCCTACCTGAACACGCACTTAGAACTCTTAGAACTATATTCCAATTATCAAAGTATTACAAAAATATTCTATCTCCTCTCTCTGTATATCTTATTTCTATCTCTCTATTTCTATATATTTTCTATATATCTTCAGAGAGGTCTGCATGTGTTTATATAGCACACCCACAGAAATTTTGTTACAAAATAAGTTGTAACAGTCGATTCATCCCAGACTAAACTAAGATAGTCTGGTAAATGTAATCGATGTCTACTAAAACTGGCATTCGGTTCTATCGATGGCATGTTCGCTGATTGGGTTGTGCTTCACCTGGCATTGGTAGGATGTTCTCATACATTGGTGTGATCCCCAATTTAGCTCTACTTGACATAGAGTTGGAACTGCACCAGTCGCTTTTGTCCACGTCATGCTTGTCTGGTCAACGGGCGAAGAATAGGGGCACCTTCCCTATGTAGAAGGTGCCTAAGTATATCGGGTGCCTTCTCCATGTGGAAGGTACCTTATTGTCGTGGGTGCCTTCCTGGAAGAGGAAGGTGCTTATCTTCTATTGGTGCCTTCCTATCGGCACCTTCCTTATGGGAGGAAGGCGCTTGCCTTCTAGTGGCACCTTCCTTATGGGAGGAAGGCACTTGCCTTCTAGTGGCGCCTTCCCATCGATGCCTTCCTTATGGGAGGAAGGCGCTGCTTCTCCTTTGGCACCTTCCTGGAAGAGGAAGGCACTGACCTTCTATTGGCACCTTCCTGGGAGAGGAAGGCGCTTGTATTTCCTTGGTGCCTTCCTGGAAGAGGAAGGTGCCTACTTCTCGTTTGGCACCTTCCTGGAAGAGGAAGGCACCTATATTTTTTGCATTGAACCCGAAAGAAACAAAGTGCCAGGTCCATAAAGAGACCTTGACTGATCCAAATCTAACTAAATCAACTGCAATTCCACAAAAACACACTAAAAACACATAAATTAGATAACACGCATAATTTCATCAAATATCTATATAATCATTTATAAAATTACGCAATCCTTATTATACAGTCGCATAATGATCAAGAAAATGTGTACAAAATATGAGCATTTCTGGTGCTTATCAGACATAAGGTTTTATTTTTGCATAGATTATTGGGGTCAGCATACAACATTATAAATTATATTTATGTGTACATTATTAGATAATGAGTACATTGAAAATTATTATTCTTATTAGGAGGTATAAGGTGTATATGAATGATTTAAATGTTGTAATTTTTGCTTTGATTTATTGAGTGCTATAAGAAACCTTATGGTGTGGTGAAAATTATTTCTTGCAAAAGTAGGAGTTATAAGGTGTTATTGTGGTTTGATTTTTGGTTGTAATTTTTGTATGGTGAAAATAAAATTTGAGGGGTTTTGATAATTTTTAATGCCCTATCCTTTGAGAAAAAAAGGAGATTCATTGAGCATCATTTTTAGATTCCATTGTGCACATATTTTTGAGAAGAAATTTAATGTGGGTGATTTGAAAGAGAGATCTACTAACTGGTTTTGAAGTGGCACTTTGAAAGGGAAATTCTTTTGAGGAATGTTTTTGAGTGTACACCTTCATCAAAGTAAGTTAAGAGGTATGGTGATATTATTATTTCTTTAAGGTGTTTTGTTGAGCAAGTATTTCTAAATCATAAGGTGGAGAAGTAAAAATTATATATGTTTATTGTTGGAAATATATGTGCTAGGGTTTGAAAAAAAGTTGTGCTTCATTTTTGAATTACATTAGAAACACATGTGCTAGGGTTTGTGAATAAATTGTACTTCATTGTTGAATGAGATTGGAAACACATGTGGTAGGTTTTGTGAACAAATTGTGCTTCATTGTTGAATGATATTGGAAACACATATGCTAGATTTTGTGAACAAATTGTGCTTCATTGTTTGAATGAATTTGTGAAGATTTTGGGAATTGGTTTGAGTGACATTGAATGTGAATGAACATGTGTTAGAAACCAGTTTTGTAAAGAAAATTTATGCATTATTGTGCTTGATATTTGAGAGAAAATTTGCAAGGAATGAAGGGTAGTTTTGTGAAGTAAATTTATGCACTATCTTTGATTGATATTGAGATAAATTTGTAAAGGTTAGAGGGTAGTTTTGTGAAGCAATTTGTGCATTAGGATTGAGTGATATTTGGAAAGAAAATATTGTGAAATTGTATTGCATATCATTGTCTATGTGTTCTTAAACAAGAATTATGAGTATAATATGTATGAAGTGTTATGATCAAAGCATGGGTTATGAGCAAGATTTGAGTGTGTTATGAGCAATTTTGAGTATGTGTTAGAGCAGAGTTGAGCAGAGATAAGTGAGTAAATTTGAAGCAAGTCTTGGGAGAAGACTTGAAATAGATTTGGGGTAGAGTTGAGACAGATTTGTGCATGTAATGTGTGTAGATTTGGGATAGAGTTGAAATATATTTGTGCATGTAATGTGTGTAGATTTGGGGTAGAGTTGAGACAGATTTGTGCATGTAATGTGTGTAAATTTAGGGTAGATTTTAGACAGATTTGTGCATATAATGTATGCATATTTGGGGTAGAGTTGAGATAGACTTGTGCATGTAATATGTGCAAATTTAGAACAAAATTGAAACATATTTGTGCATGTAGTGTGTGTAGATTTGGGGTAGATTTGAGAGTATATTTGTGAGCAAACCTGAGTAAGCCTCATGACTAGGCTTGGAGAAGAGTTAAGCAAAGGTGTGTACCATATTTGGAAGTGACCAGAGAAGAGAGGAGAGGTGTATCCTATGGATATAATTCTACAAACTAGAGTAGAGAGGAGAGGTGTCTCCTATGGATAGAGTTCTACAAACCAGAGCAAAGGAGAGGTGTCTCCTATGGATAGAGTTCCATGAACTCGACTAGTAAGGGGATAGATTCCTCTTATGGATAGATTTCCATGAACCAGAGTTAAAGGGATAGAGTTCTCCTATGGACAGAGTTCCACAAACTTGAGCATAAGGAATTGATATCTCCTTTGGACAGAGGTCCATAAATATTGTAATAGAGAATTGGTTCCCAAGAGATTTATTGATAAAATTTAGAAGAAATATTTTCTCTATGGATGTAACCCACATTGGGTGAACCACATTAAATTTGTGTCTCTCATATATGTCATGATTTGTGCATTGCCTTGTTATTGCTATATATGATATTGGTAATAGTGTTATGAAAATATATTACAATTGATAACATTGGATAATATTTTTTGGGAAATAAAAGTAAAAGTTTATCTTATACTGTTCACTCCCCCTCTCAGTATAATCTTGTGTTCTTCAATTTGTATTAGAGTGGGTTCCTTCGAAAAAGTCTAAAAACTTGAAGGAAGATCTTATAGGAACACAGATGGCTTCTCAGAATGGATATTCAACAAATAAGGTTCCAATAGTTGATGAGAATAATTATGCTTTTTGGAGTATGAGGATGAAGACTTATTTAATGGCACAAGTGTTGGAATTTCCCTAAAGTCCTAAGTTCTAAAGTATTAGTATTTATTATTTAGAATATTAAGGTTTTAACTTGGATAGTCAATGTTGGACTATATCCATGATTAGCATATTGTTAGGATTCTTTAGGAATATTATTTATGTAGCATTTTAAATTTAGCTTGGTTTAATCTTAGCTTAGCTTATCTTAGCATGTTTGTTAGCGTAGAATCTTCCAACAAATTTGTTTATAATATAGCTCTTATCAAAAGCTATATATATGTATGTAATAATTAGATTAATACAATGTATTTTGGTTCTCATTTTGGTATCACAGCCTTTGACGATCCTTCGATATTGGGCTCAGGTGATTGAATTTCATTTCAAACTTTGATTTCCCTATTGGGTTTTTGACCATTTGGCATTTAGCTTGGAATTTATCTAGTTGCATAGTGGTTGTAACCAAACTTGAACTAGAGTACATGATGCCCCTAAGATAGGAAACTAGTCACGAGCTGATGCAAACCTCATGTCAACTCCCCCTGATGACAACCTAGTAGCAAGCTGGTATGATTTTTGGCCAAATCTACTAGAACTAATGGTTAACCCTATAGGACACAGTAGACCACCAAGCTCCATAAGCCCTGATAGCTGAACACCTTAGGAAATGGACACCATAGACTGTTGTCTGACACTAACTATGGGCCCTAAGTTTTGATGTATTCAAACTGCCGACCTGACTCTTAACTAGATGGATCAAGAAGGTTAGTTTACCATGTGGTTGCAACCACTATCCTACGACAAGATACAAAAATGTGACACTTGGGACCTGTGGACGACTGTGATAGCTATGAAATCGAATATGACAAGGAGGACAACTTGAAGATGGCATGACATGGACCCTACCTCACATGGACCTAGAGCTGCACTAAAAAACTAGAAAACCCACTAATACTACAAATGAAGATGCATGGATATGACACCTAGGACGTGGCCTATGGGTTGGGATCTAGAATCTAGACATCACAAAGCTGAGCAGAGTACTGTTGGCATTTTTGCCACATTGATTCGCATTGATTAATGCATTAGTGTATTGTTGAAAATCTGACCTTTGATATCAGCTTTGATGCAGCTTTGGCAAAAAAAGGAGAAAAAATGAGCAAAAAAATGACTAAGTCTAAAAACTGCAGCGATTCGCTGACATGTCGCAGAATCGCGGTCAACGCAGTCAACGCAGGCAGGTTGGGCGGAACCGTCGCGATATCGCGACGTGTTCCAGAATCGCGGGTCGGTCGGCTTCAAAGACTCAAGTTGAAAACTTGCAGCGCATCGCTGACAGGTTCCAGAATCGCGACGTCGGGAGCTTCGAGGACTAAGGTGCAAAAATTGCAGCGACGCGCTGACGTCTTATTTTCATGATGCAGTTGTTTCAAAAGGCTAAGGTGAAAAAATTGCAGTGATGCGCTGCACGTTCTGAAATCGTGGAGGCATGTGTTGAAAAAGAGTCTAAGTCAAAAGTGCAGCGATTCGCTGACGTTTCGAAATCGCGCGGTGATTGGCTTCAAAGGGCAAGAAGTGTTCCATTTTCGTGACCCGTCCATGAAGTCGTACAAGGTGCCCGAAACATGTAGCGAAATCGCTACATGTTCCATTTTCGCGGGGCAAAGCGAAGGAAGGAGCCAACAACAAAAAGACGTAGCGAAATCGCTACATGTTCCGTTTTCGCGGAACAAGCTAGCGATGGAGAAAAGGAAGCCGAAGACGTAGCGATATCGCTACATGTGCCATTTTCGTGGGTCTTCAGCAGCGAAGCGTACGACATTAAAATATGTCGCGATTTCGCGACCCGTCGCGTTTTCGCGACCTGCGACATTTTCCCGCCAAAACGCAATATGAACGGCCGAGAAGGGTTTTTGGGTTTTCGATGATTTAATGCTGACCCGAATTTAATGATTTGCGGATTTCCAAGGCATTCAAGGTCGAAGAAGCACCCAGGCCACCAAAATTAAAGTTTTATTTATTCAAAGCTGCTGTTCGTGGATTAATTCAACGGTTTTCATGCACATGTTCAAAAAATGAATTTAATGAAGAGGACCGCGAACGTTTCATTGCATTTAATTTTTGCTTCTTCAATGCTGTAATTAAGGGGATCGTGTGCATAATTTCCGTTGCATGGTTGTAGATCACGAGGAAGTTGGTTTCAAATATTTAATGCTGCAAAGAGGACGGACCTCTATAAAAACCAATGTAATTTTCATTTACAAAGGTTGGAAAAGTTCTCTGCTAGAAACTGAAGTTCATTTGCAGGAATAAAGGATTGGCTTCTAATTTTTCGAGTGGTTGCAGTAGTGATTTCCTTTCTGTTCCTGTTGCATTTCTAATAGTATTTGTATTTCTTTAACGGCTGTTGCATTTAAATTCTGCATATTGGATTTATGTACTGTCGTGAGAGTATGATTCCTGGAATGTGATTTTGGAGGGTTTCTCTGCGTACATCGTGCGAAAGTTAGATTGATAACTTTTATTGCTTGCTGTTGCTGCACTTTAAATTTCCTGTTGTTATTTTTCGATCTCATCACTTCGGCCTGCGGCCATATTTCCCATTCCTTTCTGCAACTTTTCAATTTCTTTCCCGCAACCCTTATCTTAAACCAATTTTAGAATAGTAGAGGGAACCAGCCCACTCTGGAGATTGGTCTGGGAGCCATTTCTTGCTTCCAGCCTTTCAATGTTGGCCGGGTCTAGGGCGCACTTGTAAAATCCTTTCCTGTGGCAGATTCGTGACCAACAGTTTTTGGCACGCCCGGTGGGACAGACTGTTTTTGTCTCCAAGAATTCATAATCGGTGGGATACGCATAATTTTCCAAAGTGATAACCCCATCAGTGCCAACAGTTTTGGCATGCCCGGTGGGACAGACTTCTTCTGTCTCACAAAGATCCACATTTTTTTTAACACCCGAAGGTCTCAAGATTTGATGAACTGTCTTGGCCTCACAGCGGAGATTTGTAAGTTCATCTGGCGACTTTGCTGAGTTGAAGATCTGTTCGTGGACGCCTATTTTTTTTTTAAAATTCAAAGAATGTTTTTTCTGGCGACTCTGACTTAATGGCGATGGCCGTGATTCCGCAGACCACTGCCACAAAGGCGAGGGTTTTTTCTAGATGGGATGATCCTGGCCCTCTGAATCTCCAAGTTCGGCATGAAATTCCCGAAGGTGCCCTGAAGAACCTGGCAAAATATGATGGTACCGAAGGCATGGCTCTGGCACATGTTGAAGACATTGCTACTCTGTCCATGATCCATGTCATAGAACACGAAGATGTCATGATCCGACTTCTGGTTCAGTCTTTGGAAGGAAGAGCATTGCAGTGGTACAGATTGCTCAAACGTCAAAGCATCAGCTCATGGGACGATCTAGCGGGGGCACTGATCAAAAGATTTGACGAAGATCCTTTCTACAGTTCTTTGGATCTCTACCAATTTTTCATGTACATCAAGAGAGCACCTCAAGAAAGCATCACGGACTTCAATGTCCGATTCTTGATAAGTTGGAAGAGAATTCCAGAGAAGATCCGTCCATCACCCACCCAAGCCCACCTCTTTTATGTTCGAGCTTTTAATTCTGACATAGGTCTCTTTTTGCTGCAGTCAGGTGAACAACGGTTCCCACAAATCTTTGAGGAAGCAGTGCGAGCGGAACAGCTTTTGCTCTTATCGAGAAAGTTACCGTGGGGAGAAACTCCATTACCTTCTCCGGTGGTTGCTGCTCCTGTCTACCCTGCACAATACTTTTCATGCCAGATCCCTTATACTGAGCAGAAACCTGAGATGCAGTCATGTGGAGTTCAAGGGACAGATCTCGTCCAAAGTCAAGGATTGGAACATGCAAGCACTTTTCCAGCAATGAACAATATGGTTGCTTGCAGTTTTCATCAAGAGATGGGCCAAGTAGAAGAACAAGTTCAAATTCCAGAGCCTGAGGAGATCCCAGAATCAGATTTCTCACTTGAAGAGCCCTGTGATCACATCAAGGAGTTAGAGGAGCCTGTACTCAGCCCACAGCCAGTAAAGTCTACAAAGTGGTGGTGTTGGTTCCAGCCACTACATCCAGTACCTGAAGAAGTCCTCCATGTGGGTACTAGTAAGAAGGATAATCTGCCGCATTGCATCCTATTCGCACCATGGAGAACTTCAGGAAGGAGCCAGCCCAATTTCAAGAACCGACTCAAGTATGATCGGATCTGGTCGGGACATTGCAGATTTACCGGATAACATTCTGAGATAGGATTTCTGGTGGCGACATGCCAATCATGTCGTGAACTATTGTATATAGTATATTGAAAAAAAAAAAAATAGAAAAAAAAAAAAAAGAGGTATTGTTATTACTGTTCATCTCAGCTCTTTTGTTGTCTGCGAGCTGTAGGTGCTTGTTTTTTTCCTTTTGTCTCCTCCTTTCCCGGCAGTGGATGGCTTTCAAAAAATTCTTCTTTTCCCTTCCCCGTTTCCTCTCTTTCCTTTCTTCATCTTCTTCCTTCTTTTTCTTCTGCATTAAAACAAAAATAAGCCACGACTGTTGTTTCTTTTCCCTTTTTCTGTTTTTCCCCGTCCCTTCTTATCCCTTTCCTCTAAGTTCAGTCTTTTATGCATTTATTTCACAGTCTAGTTCATTTCATTTCACAGCCTTCATACTTTTATTCCCACTCCATAACTTCGTTCATTTTCATTTCATCATTCCATTGCAGTCACCGCTTGCGCAATCGCAAGAGCTCACTCCATCATCGCGTTCCATTAGTCGTTTCATAATCAGTTATATGCAAGTTTTTTCCAGTTTCAATTTTGTAGCAGTCCCCTAACATGTATTGCAGCAGCCAACTTCCTGTTCTGATATGACTCTGTGCCCAATGGACTAAGGCCTGGATTCTTGCATACAGCGAGCTGTATACCCCGCGAGCCGCCAAGAATGTTGGCATTTTTGCCACATTGATTTTCATTGATTAATGCATTAGTGTATTGTTGAAAATCTGACCTTTGATACCAGCTTTGATGCAGCTTTGGAGAAAAAAGGAGAAAAAATGAGCAAAAAAATGGCTAAGTCTAAAAACTGCAGCGATTCGCTGACATGTCGCGAAATCGCGGTCAACGCAGTCAACGCAGGCAGGTTGGGCGGAACCGTCGCGATATCGCGACGTGTTCCAGAATCGCGGGTCGGTCGGCTTCAAAGACTCAAGTTGAAAACTTGCGGCGCATCGCTGACGTGTTCCGAAATCGCGACGTCGGGAGCTTCGAGGACTAAGGTGCAAAAATTGTAGCGACGCGCTGACGTCTTATTTTTGCGATGCAGTTGTTTCAAAAGGCTAAGGTGAAAAAATTGTAGCGATGCGCTGCACGTTCTGAAATCGCGGAGGCATGTGTTGAAAAAGAGTCTAAGTCAAAAGTGCAGCGATTCGCTGACGTTCCGAAATCGCGCGGTGATTGGCTTCAAAGGGCAAGAAGTGTTCCATTTTCGCGACCCGTCCATGAAGCCGTACAAGGTGCCCGAAACATGTAGCGATATCGCTACATGTTCCATTTTCGCGGGGCAGAGCGCAAGGAAGAACCAACAACCAAAAGACGTAGCGAAATCGCTACATGTTCCGTTTTCGCGAAACAAGCTAGCGATGGAGACATTGAAGCCAAAGACGTAGCGATATCGCTACAGGTGCCATTTTCGTGGGTCTTCAGCAGCGAAGTGTACGGCATTAAAATATGTCACGATTTCGCGACCCGTCGCGTTTTCGCGACTCGTCGCGTTTTCGCGACTGTTTCCCGCCAAAACGCAATATGAACGGCCGAGAAGGGTTTTTGGTTTTCGATGATTTAATGCTGACCCGAATTTAATGATTTGTGGATTTCCAAGGCATTCAAGGTCGAAGAAGCACCCAGGCCACCAAAATTAAAGTTTTATTTATTCGAAGCTGCTGTTCGTGGATTAATTCAACGGTTTTCATGCACATGTTCGAAAAATCAAATTTAATGAAGAGGACCGCGAACGTTTCATTGCATTTAATTTTTGCTTCTTCGAGGCTGCAATTAAGGGGATCGTGTGCATAATTTCCGTTGCATGGTTGTAGATCACGAGGAAGTTGGTTTTAAATATTTAATGCTGCAAAGAGGACGGACCTCTATAAAAACCAATGTAATTTTCATTTACAAAGGTTGGAAAAGTTCTCTGCTAGAAACTGAAGTTCATTTGCAGGAATAAAGGATTGGCTTCTAATTTTTCAAGTGGTTGCATTAGTGATTTCCTTTCTGTTCCTGTTGCATTTCTAATAGTATTTGTATTTCTTTAACGGCTGTTGCATTTAAATTCTGCATATTGGATTTATGTACTGCCGTGAGAGTATGATTCCTAGAATGTGATTTTGGAGGGTTTCTCTGCGTACATCGTGCGAAAGTTAGATTGATAACTTTTATTGCTTGCTGTTGCTGCACTTTAAAATTTCTTGCTGTTATTTTTTGATCTCATCACTTCGGCCTGCGGCCATATTTCCCATTCCTTTTCGCAACTTTTTCAATTTCTTTCCCGCAACCCTTATCTTAAACCAATTTTAGAATAGTAGAGGGAACCAGCCCACTCTGGAGATTGGTCTGGGAGCCATTTCTTGCTTCCAGCCTTTCAATGTTGGCCGGGTCTAGGGCGCACTTGTAAAATCCTTTCCTGTGGTAGATTCGTGACCAACAAGTACACAAAAATCATGGATGTGGAAGAGTAAATTACATGACAAGGGTGATTCCTACATGGTGGGTCTACTATCGGTGGATGAGTTTGACCTTATGCTGACTCAGAAAGACAACCTGATGTGATATTTCATGACATATGGGAGATAGAGGTGCTTGATGGGGTAAAAAATTGGAATGGGGATGACTACCCAAAGGTAATCGAGATACTACATGTGTTGTTTTATTTTTAAATGTCTGCAAGCCTCCCTGCAACGCTCATGTGGTATAATCATACCTGAGCATAAAATGGTTATTCATGGTGCCATAGAACACCATTGTAGCTACCAGTTTATAGTGCTCAGTCGATCGAATAGTGTGGATCCATTTTATTTTTTCCAGCATTATCATGAGTGGAAGCAAATCTAAATTAAATGTAGTTGTTGAAGCTTTAATATTTAAATATTGAATAATAGTCGAGATTAATATTTATTTTATATATGTAGAAGCATTTTGTCATTCACATTGGATAGCTAACAAATATCAGGCATCGAAGGTGTTACAACTAATGTTGACATCCATCGATCAAAGATCCATGATGTTTGCATAAAGCATGTAGGATGCATCACAGGAGGAGTTTTACATTGGATTCCTATGAAGAATTGTTGATTTACGATAGCAAGAAGTCGATTTCATTTGATAGTCATCGATGGAGGTGATCTAAAGGAGAATCTCGAGTAGAAAAACCAGAGCAAAAGAAAAATATTCCTAGACATCCTAGCAATTTCTACAGAACACAACACTATTGTGTAGTTTTTCAATGCCTAGCGAGCTCTTAGCATCCAGACGTAGCCAAGAAAATCATAAATTTTCTGGTTGAGAGGCTATGTGTCAGCCATAGAGCATGGAATACTGTCTATGATAAAACACTAATAACACATGTAGGTACAATCATGCACAAAAGAAACATGGGAGAACACTATGAACTATAGGTAAAAATATAGCCCGTTGCAAGTATCAAGGAATCATAGCATTCTTTGGCAATCTAAAAATTGCACAACCATGATGCGATCAACCCTGATCCAAATTTTTTGCCACCCCACATCCAACATAGGGGAATAGTATTTTGTTTTGTTTTGCAATTCAGTAGGCCCAGAATAGGAATTTTATCAGTGAAAAGTCACGTGTGCTCAAAAAATTCATTGAAAAATTTGATGATAGAATAATCACAGTAGAGCTAAAGTTGATTTCAAAAACATCTATGCAAGCTTCATTTTGTATTGAACGTGAGAAGCTTCCAATCGACATAAAAATATAGCATGAATGTTGAGCGGAGGAAATTCTGGACATGCAGGGACTAGATCTCGCTGGAGACAGGGGAAGATCTGTGCAATTGCACGATGTTGCAGATGATCGGAGATCAATTCCTATGGTTTTTATGACATGTAACATCACAACTATAATGATATAATACATAATTACAAAGATATCAGCATGGAGACATATTTGCAGATGCACCGATTAAAGCATTGTTCTAATAGATTTTGCAGTGATTTATCTATTTTGAACACTTAAACCAAGCATAGTTTTGACTGCAATGGAGGTGATTGCAGATATTTGGAGAGGAAAACTATGGATGCCAGAGGACAAAAGTAGCAACATAGCCTAGATAACATAGATAGAATTCTCATACATGCATTGAGACTAATTACAACTGGTGTTGATTTTGGCCGATGTTTTGAATTGGCATAGGTGAAGTCCAGAGAGTTCCAAAGCTAAGTGTGGGTGCTTTGTAAGAATTTATTAAATTTTTGCAAGTGTGTAATCAAAGAAAAATTGGATAATGTAAGATTTATTCCCAAGATCCAGCTGAGATTTTTGTAGAGATTATAGACGATCTTTACAAAGAAAGTTTTGTGATGAAAACCATGTATGCAAACTTGGTTGTGCTAGAATTTGATGGAAAGGACTTTGGGTATTTGAGTGTGAGAATGAAGATTCTAATCATAGAAAAAAGGCTATGGGACATTGTTATTGAAGGCTATGAAGAACCCATCACTTGGAGCATGCTTGGTGAAGAGGAAAAGAAGATGAAGAAAGGGAAGCAATATGAAAATTGCTTAGCCCTTATGGATTTGAGAAGAGGAGTTGAGAAATGTGTTTTCCCTCTCATAGCTAATTGTATATCAGCTACAATAGCATGGCAAGTGTTGAAGGATACTTATGGGTTTGATGAGAACACCCATAAAAATATGTGTGACAATCATGGATATTGTTTAAGCAAGGAGGAGCCTTACATCTTTGAAGAGCCTTGTGAGCCTTGTGAAAATGAAGAATTCCTTCTTGAAAAGGAATATGTAGAGGGTTTTGATGAAGATTGTTTCAAGAGGGAGCCTTGTTATCTTGAAGATACTTTTGGAGAGTCTTATGAAGACTCATGTGAATATTGTTGTGAGAAACCATGGGAAACTATCATTGTTGGAGGTATGTCTTGTGAAGACATGAAAACTTGTAAGTATCAATTCTCTATTTTAGAAGGAGAATATGATGATGAAAAGAAAAATTGTGTGAATGAAGCTTTTTGTAATGAAGAAAAAGCAGTTGAGAAAATGACATGTTTGGGAAACATGGACATTGAAATTGAAAGTCTCATTGAAGAGACAATGGAGGAAAGATCATTCTATGGGAATGATGCTTATTGTGAAGATCACTCCAAAGTGGATGATGGCTTGCTTGAAGAACCAACCCAAGAGTGTTGGCATATTGAAGATATGGAAGGATGTTCCATTGATGACCATGACCATTTCTCAAGAATGGAGGAATGTTACATTGAAGAGGAAGGAAGAGAAACACTCACATTGGAGTGTTCCTTGCTTGAAGACCACCAAGGTGAAATGTATTATGAATAATATCTCATGGAGGAGATAAATGAGGAGTGTATTATGGAGAATTCACCTACAATTCTCATGGATGATAAAAATGTAGAAAATGGGATCAACTAAGATTTTTGGCATGATGATGGAAAAGCAATGTTCATGGAAGACCATTGGCTTGAAGACCTGTTGGAACCAAATCTACCTTTAGTTAATAGTGTTGCGCCTTAGACTTTGCCAACATTGAATAGACAGATCTTGCTTGAGATCATCTGTCTAGTCTCTAGAGAAGGATGGTTGCTTTAAGTTTTTTAGAGAAAAGGGGAACAAGAGATAAGGGAAATATAGCCTAAGCTAGAAAATTTTCTCATGATACAGATTGAACAACAACAAACATTGATGATGCAGATTACTACTTTCAGAGTTTTATTTATATCTTCTTTATAGAAAACATGAATTCTTGAGTGTGACTTTTAGATGTTCGTCTAAAAGCATGTAAATATATTTTAATGTTCAAATCTAGAAACAAGATTTATACGTGCACAGTCCAGATTTTAGAACAGATACATTATAAAACTTAGAATGAATAAAAGTTAAAACACTAGATACATACACTTGCACACAGAAGTTTTGGAAGCCAGAAGAAGAAATATTTTATTGCTTGTAATCCAGTATATGTACATCAAGCTTGTAAACGTCCAAGAGCCAACCATGAGAAAAGTTTATAGCTTAGGCTATATTTCCCTTATCTCTTGTTCCCCTTTTCTCTAAAAAACTCAAAGGAACCAGCCTTCTCTAGAGACTAGACAAATGATCTCAAGCAAGATCTATCTATTCAATGTTGGCAAAGTCTAAGGCGCAACACTATTAACCAAAGGCAGATTTTGTTCCAACAGTTTTTGGCACACCCGATGGGACCAATAATCCCACAGTATTGTATAAGTTTTGGTGTTTTACCTTAAGAGCCTTTTTGTTTAAAAATCTCAAGAAAAACCACCTGGCGACTCCATTGCAATTTAGACCATAAAAGAAAGACCTTGTCTAAAAACCTTCTAGTTATATAGCCATATGATAACCAGATCCTAAGCTAGAAACTCTAAAGAACCTATTGAGTTATTTGAACTACATCTCGAAAGCCTAAAAGCACACCCTGTACTAGCTGCATGATCAAATTTGCCCGACACCATTAGCACCTCTTTAACACCTATTGTAGGAGCATCTGCAAGCAATCCCATAGTGGTTGTAACTCCTTTAGCAATCATGGCAGCCGCCCCTACCCCAACGCATCTTATGTGGAATAAAACTGGCCCTTTGAACTTGGGAACACACCACCAAATTCCACAAGTTTCACTAAAAGCATTACCAACCTTTGACGTAATAGGCAAAACAGTAGATGAGCACTGTTTAGATGTATCATCGCTAGCATCTATTTACAAAATCACTCAAGAATATGTAATGGTCAGATTGTTGATTATATATTTGAAAGGAAAGATGCTCTATTGGTACAGAGCGCTTCCCACTGGATCCATTACTTCTTGGGTAGTACTGGTCGACCGTCTAGTCGATGAATTTAATATACATGCGGATCCTTTCACATTGCTGAATAAATTCACTGTTATTGAGAGGCATCCATAAGAAGAAATCCAAGATTTCAACATCAGATTTACCAGAACTCGTGATAGAGTACCACAAGGCCTAAAGACCATGGAAGAATAAGCTATATGCTATTATTTAAGGGCTTTTGATTCAGATCTCAGTATGATAATAAGGCAATCCTGTGTAACCAATTTTCTTGGGATCTATCTAGAGGCAGCAAAGGCTGGTTAATAGTGTTGTGCCTTAGACTTTGCCAACATTGAATAGACAGATCTTGCTTGAGATCATCTGTCTAGTCTCCAGAGAAGGCTAGTTCCTTTGAGTTTTTTAGAGAAAAGAGGAACAAGAGATAAGGGAAATATATCCTAAGCTAGAAACTTTTCTCATAGTACAGATTGGATAACAACAAACATTGATGATGCAGATTACTACTTTTAGAGTTTTCTTCTTCTGGCTTTCGAAAATTCTGTGTGCAAGTGTATGTATCTAGTGTTTTAAATTTTATTCATTCTAAGTTTTATAATGTATCTGTTCTGAAATCTGGACTGTGCACGTATAAATATTTTTTCTAGAGTTGAAAATTAAAATATATTTACATGCTTTTAGACGAACATCTAAAAGTCACACTCAAGAATTCATGTTTTCTATAAAGAAGATATAAAGAAAACTCTGAAAGTAGTAATCTGCATCATCAATGTTTTTTGTTGTTCAATATGTACCGTGAGAAAAGTTTTTAGCTTAGGCTATATTTCCCTTATCTCTTGTTCCCCTTTTCTCTAAAAAACTTAAAGGAACCAGCATTTTTTGGAGACTAGACAGATGATCTCAAGCAAGATCTATCTATTCAATGTTGGCAAAGTCTAAGGCACAACACTATTAACCGAAGGCAGATTTTGTTCCAACAAGACCATTCACTTGTAATGGATGTGTGATCTATTGAAAGAGCAAATGAAGATCTCCTAGAAGGAGATGATAAAATTGTTCCTCTACAGGGGAAGTAAAATGATAAAAATGAAGAGGATATTGATCCACAAGAACATATTGATGAAGAGGATATGGAGGCTATAAGCTCCATGTTTGAATATCACTCATCAAGAGTGAAAAATATTTTGTATGAAGAAGACTATCTCAAAGGAGAGATAGAAAATAGTGAGATAGTCATTGATGGACTTCATGGTGTAATGGAGGCATCATCAAAGGAGATTAAGAATTGTCTTGAAGAGGTAATTATGGATGGAGATCACTCACTTGGAGTGACTACATTGAAGAAAGAGAGTTGTCTTGAATAGGCAATAATGTTTGATTATTTAAATGAATGGTGTTTCAATACACCAACATGGATTAAACAAAGGAAGATAAATCTTGGTTAAGAGTTCATGGTTGCTTTTGAAGCAACATACAGTAAAAGAGATATGCTATAAAAGAGCTTTGGAGGTAATATTTTATGATTAATGATTTGTTTTTTGTTATCAGGTATTTGAATAAAGGAGGAGAATATCTTACAAAAGCATTCTTGAGAGGTGATTATCTTGAAGAGACATCATTACATGAAGTTATTTCATTAGAAAATAACATGGATAGTATGGTAATGAGAACCATGGATATGTGTTGGTTGTGGTCTCTCAATGTGAAAGGTGTGTTGTGCAAATTTTGTGTTCAAAATTCCTTGATTGAAGGAATACAAATCCATTGAGAGGAGTGGAAATATGTGTGAGGAGCAACAATTGTTTGCTAAATTTTTAACTAGCTATTGCATAGCTATATTTTGTTTGAAGATCTATGTAGAGATACGTGAAATTATAATATGGTAAAATCATCTACATAAGATGATGCATTGTACATACTTAGGAGGAGTATTAGGAGCTGAAATATGGTTTGAAGACCATAGAATGAATGATGAAATAAATGTGCTAGATTGGTTAGTGAGAACCAATACTTGTGGCATTATGGGAATGCCATCATTTGAAGGATATTTTGATGAAGGGGGAGTAGCTCATCAAAAGGAGGCACTCAATTACTTGTAAGAAGAAGAAAAAACTAAAATGGAGGAGATCCCACATCAAAAGTGGAAGGAGTGCCCATGACAAAATTTTACAATTTTTGATTTCTTGTTACAAAAATGGAGGAGACAAAAAATATTGAGTTTCTTCCAATGTTGTGATGTTGATGAACTTCTGGAAGAAGTCCCATCAACATAAAGGGGGAGAATGTTGGAATTTCCCTAAAGTCCTAAGTTCTAAAGTATTAGTATTTATTATTTAGAATATTAATATTGTAACTTGGATAGTCAATGTTGGACTATATCCATGATTAGCATATTGTTAGGATTCTTTAGGAATGTTATTTACGTAGCATTTTGAATTTAGCTTAGATTATCTTAACATATTTTTTAGCATAGAATCTTCCAACAAATTTGTTCGTAATATAGCTCTTATCAAAAGCTATATATATGTATATAATCAACATATTAATACGATGAGTTTTGGTTCTCAACAAGGATATGAAACATGGAAATCTATTGAGGATGGGTTCAAACCTACAACTACTCCTCCCATAGATAAGGATGGCAAGCAACTATATGTAAATAATGCCAAGGCTATGAATGGAATATTAAGTGGATTATGTGAATCAAAATTTGTGAAAGTTATGCAATGCAAATCAGCAAAAGAAATATGGGATAAATTGAAGCAAACATATGAAGGAGATAGCAAGGTTAAGTTGGCAAAACTTCAAACTCATAGGAGGAGGTTTGAAGAGTTGAAGATGAAAGATGAGGAAGATATTGCTAAATACTTACTTCGTGTTGATGAATTTGTTAATACCATGCGTGGACTTGGATTCAAAATTGAGGACTCTAGTGTTTCTCAAAAAGTATTAAGATCACTCCCTATGAGGTATGATGTAAAGGTTTCAGCAATAGAAGAGATGAAGGATCTTGATAAGTTGACAATGGATGAGTTACATGGAATTCTCATAGCTTATGAGATGAGGATAGAAAAAGATCAAAATTCCAAGAGAGAGGTAGCATTCAAAGTTTCAAAGAAGACAAAAGATAAGAAACCAAAATCAAGTGATGAGTCAAGCAGTGATGAAGAAGCTAACTATGTGAGAAGAAATAAGAAGGACTCAAGAAAACACAAAGATATGAAGACTGTGAAATTTTTTAATTGTGGTAACTTTGGTCACTACGCATATAATTGTCCACAAGCTAGAAGTAGTAGTAGTGAAGAGAAACATGATTATAAGAAAAAGGAAGAAAGAAAATTTAGGTATGAAAAGAAAAATAGGTATGGTCAAAGCAAGCATGAAAAGAAGATATTTTAAAGGCACAAGAAGAGTTTCTATGTGGAAGAAGCAAGAAATGCTTCAAGTGATAGTGATGAAATTTTCTCAAATAGTGAAAAAGAAGAGATTCTATTTTTGGCAATAGAAGAGGAAGAGGACACTCCTATTGAAGATCAAGTAGAAGATGTTTCCGACCAAGTAGAAGAAAAATAAGATGCTCCTATAATTGAAGACCTAGAGGAAGGTTCAAAAAAAAAAAAAGAAGCCACAATTGACCTAGAAGAGGAACTTATTGTTGCTCTTAGAGAGTTGAAAAGAGTTAGAAAGAAGAACTCAAGATTGAAGGCTCAAGTTCAAGAAGATGAGGAAATAAAGGAAAAGCTTCTACAAGATCTCAAAAACTTAAAAGTTAAGGCAAGGATATTTGAAGAAGTTATGGTTGAAAAGTTAGAGGTAAAAGAGTTAGAATGTGAAATATTAGAACATGAAGTGGTTTCTCTAAGGATGGAAGTGAAATATTCTAAGGATAAGCTGCACAGGTTTGGGAAAAGTTCAAAAGCTTTGGATAACATTATCAAAGCACAAAAATCTTCATTTATCAAAATAGGACTAGGCTATGAAGGAGGTCAAGAGGTACAAAAAGAGGAGTCAAGCTCAAAATAAAAGGAAGTCTCAGAGGAAGATATTGAAGAAGAACCTAAGACCTATGTTGATAAGTTGAGGAGTGGAAGCATCATTGAGGAAGAAAACAATGCACAAACAAGAAATAGGGATCATCACAGAGAAGGCAAAGAAAGGACCAAGAGACCATATTTTTCAAGGCAAGATGAATATTTCTTCCAGGGTTATTGTTACTCATGTGATCAGTTTGGTCATAAAGTTATGCATTGCAAGACTCATGGAAAGAATGATTATGGCTTCACCAAGAGGAACTTCAATTCATTTGAAGATGAATATTTCTTCTAGGGTTATTGTTACTCATGTAATCAGTTTGGTCATAAAGTTGTGCATTGCAAGACTCATGGAAAGAATGATTATGGCTTCACCAAGAGGAACTTCAAGTCATTTGCACCTTCCAAGAATCACAACATCAGGTGTTACAATTGCAGTAATTTTGGGCATAAAGCAAGGTGGTGTAGAATAGAGTTTCCAGAACTTCCAAAGACAAGCAAGGATAGAGATGATCAAAAGGTTCAAAGAGGTACAACTTCAAAGGTATGGAAGAAGAAAGTTGAGAAAGGAGAAGAGCATTGTAAGTTGGGAGTAGTCTTACTCCCACCCCAAAATTGATCACCTCAAGGAGAGGAGGTGGTGAGGGGGCTGAGCTAAGAGTCTTATTTTTAGCCCCAAAGGAGCCCTTTGCCATTGATGTCAAAGGGGGAGAGTTTCAGTAAGGGGGAGAGAAATTAGTAAGGGGGAGAAACTTCTTAGGGGGAGCATATTTGGAATTTAGTGGTTGTAAAAGAAATTTTTAGAAAGGGTTGCCATCAATGACAAAGGGGGAGATTGTTGGAAATATTAAGTATTTTGGTTGTCATTGATGTCAAAGGTAGAATTATCTTCAAGGTTGAAATAATAAGGCACAAGGCAGAAGTAGAAATATGTTGATGAGAAAAATTGAAATGGTTATCAAGGCAATATACATCTCCAAGTTATTTTTACTAAGAAAAAGGTTATAATATTTAAATGAAAATTTAAATATTACAAAGGAGGCAAAAGTTTCAAAGACAAAATTATTTCCAATACACCAAGGTTTCAAAGGTTTCAAATATATTAACATTATAATATTTTAATATTATAATGCAAAGGTTTCAAAGTTAAAATAAGTGCCAAAGGAAATAATATTCAAATTTATTTGAAGCACCGACGTCAATGCATGAAGGGGAAAGCATATTTAAAGGGGGCAAATTATTTCATTTGCCTAAGGTTGAGACCAAGCAAAAATCATGAGATCCGCTCGATCATTCGATTCATTGAGGGCAGAGTAGAAGGAAAGGACATGCACACGATTTCTAAAGAAGATTTCGAAAGTCAAAAGGGGAAGCAACAAGTTTGAAGTCTCATCTAGGTGGCTAGCCCAGATGGTAGGGAGGCCCTACGCTAGATCGCTGGCAGAGAGGAGGTCTCAAGTTCGAAGCACGATAGGGACAATTTTGTTAAATTTTTGGTTGAGAAAGATATTGCATCATGTGGCAGTTGAAATAGGAGCGTGTGCGTTTTGGTTGTTGTGTGGGCAGCTAGCCCATGCGGTGTCCTAGCTTGCACTAGGGCATGGGCCAGCTAGAGGTGGCAGGTTTGGATTGTGGTGGCAGCATTAGCAAAGGCACAAAGTTTTGAATTAAAAATTATTTTGAACGTCTAAGGTATGCGCTTTAATTCTTGGCATTAGGGGAGACATAAGGTTTGATTTTTGTATAAATTATTGGGGTCAACATACAACATTATAAATCAGATTTCTGTGTGCATTATTAGACAGTGAGTGCATTGAAAATTATTATTCTTACTAGGAGGTATAAGGTGTATGAAGTTCATTTAAAAGTTGTAATTTGTGCCTTGGGTCATTAAGTGTGTTGGTAATTATTTTATGAAAGTAAGGAGGTATAAGGTGTATATGGATGATTTAAATGTTGTAATTTTTGCTTTGAGTTATTGAGTGCTATAAGAAACTTTGTGGTGTGGTGAAAATTATTTCTTGCAAAAGTAGGAGTTATAAGGTGTTATTGTGGTTTGATTTTTTGTTGTAATTTTTGTATGGTGAAAATAAAGTTTGAGGGGTTTTGATAATTGTTAATGCCCTATCTTTTGAGAACAAAAGGAGAGTCATTGAGCATCATTTTTAGATTCCATTGTGCACATATTTTTGAGAAGAAATTTAATGTGGGTGATTTGAAAGAGAGATCTACTAACTAGTTTTGAAGTGGCACTTTGAAAGGGAAATTATTTTGAGGTAGGTTTTTGAGGGCACACCTTCATCAAAGCAAGTTAAGAGGTATGGTGATATTATTCCTTCTTTAAGGTGTTTGGTTGAGCAAATATTTCTGAATCATAAGGTGGAGAAATAAGGATTATATATGATAATTTTTGGAAATATATGTGCTAGGGTTTGAGAACAAGTTGTGCTTCATTGTTGAATGAGATTGGAAACACATGTGCTAGGGTTTGTGAACAAATTGTGCTTCATTGTTGAATGATATTGGAAACACATGTGCTAGGATTTGTGAATAAATTGTCCTTCATTGTTGAATGATATTGGAAACACATGTGCTAGAGTTTGTGAACAAATTGTGCTTCATTGTTTGAATGAATATATGAAGCTTTTGGGTATTGGTTTGAGTGACATTAAATGTGAATTAGCATGTGTTAGAAACCAATTTTGTAAAGAAAATTTGTGCATTATTGTGCTTGATATTTGAGAGAAAATTTTCAAGGAACGAAGGGCAGTTTTGTGAAGCAAATTTATGCACTAGCTTTGATTGATATTGAGATAAATTTGCAAAGGTTATAGGGTAGTTTTATGAAGCAATTTGTGCATTGGGCTTGAGTGATATTTGGAAAGAACATATTGTGAAATTGTATTGCATATCATTTTCTATGTGTTCTTGAACAAGAATTATGGGTAGAATATGTCTGAAGTATTATGATCAAAGCATGGGTTATGAGCAAGATTTGAGTATGTGTTATGAGCAGTTTTGAGCATGTGTTAGAGCAGAGTTGAGCAAAGATAAGTGAGTAGATTTGAGCAAGTCTTGGGAGAAGACTTGAAACAGATTTGGGGTAGAGTTGAGACAGATTTGTGCATGTAATGTATGCAGATTTAGGACAGAGTTGAGATAGATTTGTGCATGTAATGTGTGCAGATTTGGGGTAAAATTGAGACAGATTTGTGCATGTGATATGTGCATATTTGGGGTAGAGTTGAGAAATATTTGTGCATATAATGTGTGCAGATTTGGGGTAGAGTTGAGAAAAATTTGTGTATGTATTGTATGTAAATTTAGGACAGAATTGAGATATATTTGTGTATGTAGTGTGTGCAGATTTGGGGTAGATTTGAGAGTAGATTTGTGAGCAGACTTGAGTAAGCCTCATGAGTAGGCTTGGAGAAAGAGTTAAGAATAGGTGTGTACCAACTTTGGAGGTGACTAGAGCATAGAGGAGAGGTGTCTCCTATGGATAGATTTCCACAAACCAGAGCAGAGAGAGTCTCTTGGATAGAGTTCCACAAACTAGAGCAAATAAGAGGTGTCTCTTGTGGATAGAGTTCCATGAACCAAACCAATAAGGGGATAGAGTTCTCCTATGGATAGAGTTCCACAAACCAAAGTTAAGGGGATAGAGTTCTCCTATGGATAGAGGTCCACGAACTTGAGCATAGGGGATTGAGATCTCCTTTGGATAGAGGTCCATAAACATTGTAATAGGGAATTGGTTCCCAAGAGATTTTTTGAGAAAATTTAGAAGAAATATTTTCTCCATGGACGTAACCCACATTGGGTGAACCACGTTAAATTTGTGTCTCTCATGTGTGTGATAATTTGTGCATTGCCTTGTTACTGCTATTGATGATATTGGTTAATACTGCTATGAAAATATATTACAATTGATAACATTGGATAATATTGTTTGGGAAAGAAAAGTAAAAGTTTATCTTATACTGTTCACCCCCCCCTCAGTATAAGCTTGTGTTCTTCAGTAATAACCTGCTCTCATAATTTTATTTGTAGTGGCCTTTGGGGAAAAGTGACCCCTGTAGAATCCATCATGAAATTATTTTATTACCTCAAGGGTTTATTTTTTAAATAGATAGAGCAATAATACTCCATATAGATGCTTCCAATAGAGTTTACCTTCTTGTGTGTAATATTTTGTGCTTGTTGTTTAACTAACCTCATTTTGTTTGTAGACATGCCTTTGGGGAAAGACAGTGTTTGAAGATACATTAAGATATTGTCATACCATTTACATTCAACATTTTTTGTTCTTCTAATATCATGCATTTCATCAACCATGGCAATTTTATGCATGTCTTCCCCTTCTTTTTTGGCCATATATTTATTTAAACCTTGTCCTCTAATGATATTTACAGCTTAAAATTCCATATCATATTGTAGAAACTTGACCATCCATATGGCAGGACTACCTATATTTTTTGGTTGGGTGCGAACATATTTTATAATAAGGAATGGAATGTAGAATATAATCTTATTTGAGCCAAAAATACCTTTAAAATATTCAAGTGCTTGTATTGCAACATAAGCTTATTTTTCAATCATCTTGAATCTTATTTGTTCTCCTTTAAGTCTTGTACTCTTAAATGTTGTGGGTATTTCATTATTTTCATCATCCTTTTGGGAAAGGGCTAAAAAAATGGTGTGCTTAGAAGCAAATGTGTATATGTTAAAACTCTTAGAGTAGTCAAGACAGTTTAGCATTGGGCAGTGGTTATGGCATTTTTAATTTTTTGGAAAGCTTCAAGGTTATCCTCTATTCATTTAATGTCAACATTATTGTTAATCATGTTATTAATAGGTTGGACTATCACAACAAAATTTGGCACAAAAATCCTTACAAAGTTAATTTTTTCAAAGAATGACTTGACTCCTTTCAAGTTCTTAGGATGAGGTATCTTAGAAATAACTTCTACTCTCAAGGGATCAATGCTTATTTCTTTTTCTAACACTATATGACCTAGCAATTTTCCTTGTGTTGCTCTGAATATACACTTTTTGGGTTCAAGGATATCTGATATTGTTTGCATCTAGTGAATATTGTGGCTAAATGTTCAATATGATCTTATAGGTTTTTTGAAAACACTGTTATGCCATATCAATAAACAACTACTATTTTGAAAAGTAGACCCTTAAAAGTAAATTTTGTGGCCCATTGAAATATTTCCCCTGTATTCATCAACCCAAATGGTATTCTCAGGTATTCAAAGGTTCCCCAAGGTGTAATGAAGGTAGTTTTAAGTCTATCTTCAAGGTTTACCTGAATCTGGTTGTATCCTGAGAATCCATATAGTAATGACATCCTAGATGAGTCGACTACAACATTGTTCCATATTGGAAAAAGGGTAGTTATATTTGAGTGAACTTTTATTCAGGTTTTAGAAGTCAACACAAAGTCTAATTTCTCTGTTTTTCTTTCTCACTAGTACTAGAATTTCTATCCAAGAAGAGAATCTAAATTTTCTTACTATTTTTGCATCCAATAGTTTCTAAACTTATTTTTGCATGATTGGATGCAAAGTAGGTTTGAGTTTCCTCTACTTCTTCTTTGAGAGCGATGACATAAGTCATGACATCAATTTTAAATATCTTTAAATCTTCATAACACCAAGCAAAGGAATCCTCATTTTCCTTTAGAAAGCTAATTACTATTCTTTTTCTATTACTGGTAAGGCTTTATCAATATTTACCATTCTAGGCTCTTCTCTTGATCCAATGTTTATTTCATCAGCATATGTTTCCTTGAGGAATGGCTTATATGCCTTGTCAAAATCATCAAAAAGGCTTTCTAAGAAAACTAACCCCTTTGGGATTCTATTTTTTTAAGATGAATTACTTCTACAGGTTCTCAAATTATATCTTTTAACTTTTCTTCATCCTCCTTCTCACTTATAACATTAGCATAATGGTTCTAGAGGGTCATAAAATCTCTAATATCTACATCATCCTAAAACACTTGTAGATAGACAATTTTTTTAGGTATAAAAGACTTGTAGAAAAAAATAGTGGGAAATATTTCCATATATTCTATGTCAATCTCAGGATAATTTGCACTTGATGTATTTATTGCTAATAGATCTGTAATGTGGTTTTGATTTCTAGAAATGTAAGAAATATTTTTTTTTTGAAAAAATTGAAAAACTTGTATTAATACAAAAGACAATTACACAAGGGAGAAAACTCATCCCAACCAACAGCAGAGAACTAGACAACAAGCGGAGAGCACAAAGGCAACGCTAACCCCCACAGAGCATAGAAGACAACAAGGCACGAAAACGTGACATGTCACGAAATCGTGACATGTCACGAAATCGCGGCAATCAACCCCGTCGCGGCCGCAGCAGCGCCATCAGTCACGAAAACGCGACATGTCGCGATATCGCGACAGACAAAGCCCTCCACGTCCGATCGCCAAAAAAGTCACGAAATCGCGACAAAAACTCCCTCCGACGGTCTATCATCACAGGCGTCGCTAAATCGTGACAAGAACTCCAGGAAGCCTCAAATCTCCAAAAGGGTCGCGAAATCTCGACGAAATTTCTCCAAAGTGCCCAGCCAGCAAAAGTGTAGCGATATCGTGACATATTCTCATATTGACTCCCAATCCGCAAAGGTGTCACGATATCACGACAATTTTTACCAAAGCCATGAATGTGCCAAAAGTGTCACGAAATCACGACAAATTTTCCTTTCAGTTCCCAATCTTCAAAACTATCGCGATATCGTGACAAGTTATCCTCATTGCAACTTGTCTTCAAAATTGTCGTGATATCGCGACAATTAATCCAGATGATGCCAATGTGCCCCAACTGTCGCGATATCGCGATGATTTTACCATGCAGCTTCCGATCGACAGAAATGTCACGGAATCGGGACGAAATGTGCCCTTTGCTCAAGTTCACCAAAAAAGTCGTGATATCGAGATGATAATCCTCATTGCAGCCAATCTTCAAAATTGTCACGATATCACGACAAGAAATCCAGATGACGCCAGTGTGCCCCAACTGTCGCGATATCACGACAGTTTTACCATGCAGCTTCCAATCGACAAAAATGTCACGATATCACGACGAAATGTGCCCTTTGCTCAAGTTTACCAAAAATGTCGCGATATCACGACGATAATCCTCCTTATCATCCCTGTGCCAAAAATGTCACGATTTCGTGACATGTCACGATTTCGCAACATGTCACGATTTCACGACATGTCATGATTTCACGACATGTTCCTTTCTAAGGCTGAGAAGGCAAAACCTGTCGCGATATCGTGACAACTTCCAACAAGAGGCCACGACGCCGCTACATGTCATGAAATCACGACAAAAACCTTCCTTAGCAGCAAAAAATTTGCACATTATCATAGGTAGCATTCAAGGCCTTGCCTAATCCCAGCATCCTCCACAGGCATATCACTATGCATCTGCACTCCAACTTCCTTCTCAGCACCTATCTTAGCAAGGAAATCGACCGCCTTGTTGAAATCCCTACTCACATAGATGGGAACCACATCATCTAATTCTTTCCAGAGATCCTTTATCTGAGAGACAAGACTCCACAACCTCCAGGCTTGCAAATCAAAGTTCCTCATGCAATCGAGAGCGCCCACCAGAATTTGGGAGTCGGACTCAAGAATTATCTTTCTATGGCCCTGCTTGACAGCCCAGATAGAAGCAAATTTAATAGCCAAGGCCTCCGCTTCATTGTTTGTGGCATGACCCAGACCGTGCAGTTCCCAGTAAAGCACGGACCCACCATGATCACAACACACAACTCCAGTACTAGCACTACCCGAATTTCCTTTTGCAGCTCCATCAGTATTGATTTTGATCTAGCCTGCTGGGGGAGGGTGCCATCTATCATGAGCCTGTATTTCAAGAGCAACAAATCCATCAACCAGTGGCACAGAAACAGACTGATGTTCCTCCTCAACGTAGATGGCAACTGTTTCCACAACTTTGCTCCATATAACCTACCATATTCCATCAAGTGAAGAGAATGTTTCATGGAAAATGCAGGCATTTCTCTCCAGCCACACCTGCCACCAAATAAAAAGAAAGCCCAGATCCCAGCCAATTCGGAGAGCTTTGGATTTAAATCTGCCTCTCTTCCATCGGTTCCAAATATTGGTCCGAGTCACCTCACTGTTGGCTTGAATTTTGAAGTGGGAAAACCAGTGCATCCAAATCTGCCATGTGAAGGGGCATTCAAACATCAAATGATCAGCAGTTTCCTCATGCTTGCGGCATAAAACACACTGAGAAGGACCGATGATGCCTCTGTGTCTAAGATTTTCAAAGGTGAGAATTCCATTGTGCATAAGTTGCCAGGAAAAAAAATTCACCTTCGGCCAACCCTTGGGGTGCCATATCTTCTTCCAAACATGGACCGAGAAAGAGTGTGGGAGGGGCTCTGGAAGAATCTGGTTAAATCCCGCCTTCACAGTGTAAACCCCAAGGTTCCCAAAGCCCCAGGCAAGTTCATCCTCTTCATCCCACCCAGTAAGAAACCTAGCTTTCAAAAATTTTTCTAAGATTGGTGCCAGCTCCGGTGGGATTGGAATTGGCCACTCTTCCAACCTCTTGAACTTTTTGAACTTGTACTCCCCAATGTGGCTGGTATTGAAATAACTCTCAATATGAATCCAGCCCTTGTCTTCTATGGATGATTTAATGGGTTGCAATTCTGGAAACACAGCAATGATGGGAGGGTGCTGATCCCATGAGTCAGTCCAGAAACGGGCCTTCTCCCCTCTCCCCACTTTCCAAAACAATTGATCTTTGATAACTTGAGCTCCCAGCTTGAGAGTCTGCCATACTAAGGATCCATTACCCTCCAAAGGGAAACATCCTAGATCATTGGGGTGAGCATGGCCTAGGTATTTGCTAGAAATAATTCTGCTAAAGAGGGATGTTGGCTGGGAAATCCACCTCTAGTACAATTTACCACCCAAAGCTTGATTATTAAGCTTGGAGCTTCTCAGTCCCAGCCCTCCTTTATCCTTGGGTCGGGTGACCTTATCCCATCCAACCAAGGCCCATTTCTTCTTCCCTTTTGCACCCTCCCATAAAAAGCTTCTAGCCATTTTGTCAAGCTCTTTCCATATAGAATGTGGGGCAGCCAGGATGGAGAATTTATATATTGGCATTGCCTGAATAACTGATTGTAAGTGAGTTAGTCGGCCTCCATAGCTTAACCATTTATGAGACCAATGATTCATTTTCTCTTTGATGCCATCCAAAAGATCCTTCCAGATATCAATTTTTAGTTTTTTGAAATGCAGTGGAACCCCCAAGTAAACAACAGGTAGAGAAGTCCTAGTAAATCCTAGGATCTCAGTAACTCTTTCCTGTAACCTTTGGTCAAGATTGAAGAAGACCACTTTGGATTTTTTATCATTAATGACTTGATTTGAGGCCCGAAGGTAGATGTTTAAAGTATCTCTAATTCCTCTTGCTTCCCTGAGGCTGGCCACTCCAACCAATCCTGTGTCATCCACAAACTGTAAGTGGGTCAAAACTTTTGTCCCCACTTTAATACCTGTTATCACACCTAGCTGTCGTCTTCTCAGGAAGAGTCTGCCTAATCCTTCTGCTAAGATGAGGAAGAGGTAAGGAGAGCAAGGGTCCCCTTGACGAAGACCCCGAGAGGCTCCAAAAGGAGTCGAGGGGAGCCCATTGATTAGAACAGAGAAAGAAGGTGTGGAGATACAGCTCATGACCCAGTCAATCCAGTCCTAAGAGAAGCCAAAGGCTGCCATCATATTTGCCAGGAAGCCCCACTCCACCCGGTCATAAGCCTTAGACATATCCAAATTTATGAACATTCCTTTGTTGCCTGAAGTTTGCATTGTATGGATTGCCTCCTGAGCAAGGACCACTTCATCCAAGATCTGTCTTCCTTCAACAAAACCCCCTTGCTCAGAGGAAATTATTTTATGGAGAAAAGGTTTTAGCCGTTCAGCCATAATCTTCGTGACTATTTTATAAATAACATTGCATAAGGCAATCGGTCTGAAATCAGAGAGATGAACCCCCCCTCCCCTTTTGGAATTAAAGTGATGAAGGTGTGATTGAGAGCCTTAAGCATTCTTTTATTAGTTCTGGACTCCTCTGCGACAGCAAAAACATCTTTCTCCAGAGTATCCCAGAAGGCCTGAAAGAATTCTATAGGAAAGCCATCTGGACCTGGAGATTTTCTCGTGCTCATCCCAAAGACCACTTTCTTTAGTTCATCACTGTCAATGGGTCTAAGGAGAGTCTAATTCTCTTCGTGAGAGATAATAGAAGGTATGACATTAATAACTTCATTTTGGGCTTCCACATCTTGTTCCCTACTTTCCTTAAAAAGGTTTGAGAAATAATCCATTGAGTGGAAATGCATTCCAGGGAGAGTATCAAAGGAGTGTCCATTCTCATCGTTAAGGACTTCCATGTTATGCATTTTTCTCCTTGCACAGGCTGAGCGGTGGAAAAATTTTGTATTTCTATCACCTTCTAGTAACCAAGTGATTCTTGCTCTCTATTTCCAATAAATTTCCTCTTGATTATCAATGTCCTCAACCACTTTGCGCAGAGCATCATCCTCAACTTTAAGGTGCTCAGTAATGGTACCTTCCCTAAAGTGTTTTTGCACCTCCTCCCATCTAGCCATCAAGGGGCCCTTTGGAGCTGGAAGTCCGACTTATTGTTTTGTCTCCACTGTTTCAATTTACACTTGACAAAATGGAGCTGTTTATGGAATTTGAACATTGCAGTCCCCAAGGGTAGGCGGCCTTCTTCCCACCACTGTGGAATTTTCCTTCGGAGATCCTCCTTTTGCAACCAAAAATTTTCAAATTTGAATGGCTTATGGTGTTGACCTGTCATCGGCCCTCCCTCCAACAAAAGGGGATAGTGGTCTGAGACTAGACCTTCCAAAATCTGGAACTTAAGATTCCATTTAATAAATGCCTCTTCAGAAACCAAAAACCGGTCTAACTTAACCTTCCTGCTGTGTGGCTCTCTCCTCTTGTTTGTCTAAGTAAAGTAGGTTCCAGGGCCTTTGATATCAACCAGATTAAAGGCCTGGATTTGGGCAATCAAGAACCGGTCCCCAAGATCCAAAACTGGGGCACCACCTTCCTGATCCCTAACAGACAATTTGGCATTAAAATCCCCAGCTATGATCCAGTCAAAAACTTCCCGGGATGACCTCATGTTGTGTACAGCTTGCCATTGGAGCCACTGGCCATCAAAGCATTGAGAACCATAGAAGTTTGTAATAAGAACATGTTCAGCTGTGGCATTGTTTCTAAACAGAGAAGTGAGAACACCCCTCCAAGCTATGTGTTCTAAAGCTATCCATACTTGAGGGTTCCAGAGAGTAACAATCCCCCCCGAGGCACCCTGAGCAGCCACATCCATATAATCAGCACCCCGCCATATTCTGTTAGCAGTCTTGCACATAAGATCTACAGACATTTTTGTCTCCTGGATGAGCAAAAAGTCTGTTTTACATTTTCCTAAAAGTCCTTGAACAACAGATTGATGGGTTCTACTATTTAAACCCCTAACATTCCAGGATTGAATAATCATTGAGGACCTTGTGAGCAATAAGACTCAATTGGCCTCACCGATCCTCCATTGATCAGCTTGTCTCCTTGTACTGCTAGTAGATCCTTATTGGATTTTCTTCCTGCTCCTTGGGAATTACTGTTTTTAGACCTCTTCTCCACCTGGGTAATCCCTAGAACCGGCCTTTCCCTATTCTTTTCAGAGCTTTCCATATTGACGTCCTTAATAACCGACTGTGCTGGGGAGTGGAATACCAGTGTCCCTGAGTTCTCTGGTTGCCTTGTCCCAGAGGGTTCCATTACCTGTTCTAAGATCGGAGTAGAAGAAGGGGAAGCCTGAGAGTGAATGTTAATATCCTCAACATTCCCATCCACTCCTTCCATAACTTGGTCCTCTTGATCTACTAGGGATTTAAAGATTTCATAATGATTGGTTAGTTTAAGTTGTGCCTGCTCCTTGGAATTTTTATTTTTATTTCTCCTTCACTTCGGTTGTTCAAAACCATCTTTCTGGAGATCAGAATCCTGAGGAAGACTAGATGGATCTTGGACAGGGGTAAACTTGCCCTCTCTGGGGCGATTTGGATTTCCAAGTGGCACATCCACTTTTGTGCTCAGAATATTTGGGCAGAACCTTGCCAGATGGCCGTGCTTATGGTAGACTTTGCATCTAAAAGGTAGTGCCTCATAATCTAACTGTTGTATCCAGGAGAGCCCTGTCAACTCAAGTTCCACCTCGGCTGGTAGAGGCTGACTAATGTCCATTTCAACACAGATCCTAGCAAAGATAACTGTGTTTCCCTCTATAGTGTCTCTGGAGACTCCTATAAATCTGCCTAATGAATTACCAATCATTTCTAAAACCTGCTCACCCCAAAACTCCATCGGGAGAGCATACAGTCGGATCCAGACCGGGACTACCGTGGGTTCGATACGAGGGTCAAAACCCACTCTCCAAGGTTGAACAAATAACCCAGCCGGGCCATGGTTCCTCTTCTCTGATTCAAATGCTCTGTTTCTATCCGCTAAAGAAGAGAAACTAATAATGAAATATCCATTACTAATAGGCCATAAGGAGTACTCACCTAGTGGCTCCCAACTTTGTCTAACCCAGGTGTGCAGAAAGTTCAAAGTAGGACGGATACCCATGAATTTGCAAATCAGGTCATGATGAGCACGATAGGAGATTGTGTCTTCGACCAGTTTTGGTTCTATAATAATCTTTGGTCTGGAAGTTGATTGCGGAAGGCAACCATTAACTCGGTGTGTGGAAGCACCCTTGCCAGCGTTCTTGAGTAACGTCTGAAAAGCAGTCCTCTGCGCTTCACCAGTGGAGGGCGAGGGGTTTTATTTCAGCATCTCAACGTATGAACTCTTTTTTCCAGCAGAAGAGACTGGAGGAGACCCCATCGGGCCCTCCCGAAACAGCTTACAAGTCTTCAGAGTAGTGCATAAACAATCAAACAAAGGCTCTGGGAAGATCTGTCGGGCCAGAGGCCCACGAGCAGCGCCCGACGCCGGTTCAGAAGTTTTCCCGCCAAATCGCCAGAGCGCGAAAACTCATCCTCCACCCCATCAATATCCAATGTAAGAAATATTGAATGCTATAAATTTATAAATTTTACCCAAGACTGCAGTTTTGTATAGTTTTAACCTGGGATGTTTAGTTTGATACTTCCTTTAACTGATTGGATAATCAGTTCTATGTACCAATAACGATTAGGAAATTTATGCCTAATTATTTTGCTTTTATTAGTCCTAACAATAAGGCTTCATAGTTGACAACATTATTGGTGCATGGGAACTCTAGCCTGTAAGGGATTCATAGGTAGTTACCATTAATGTTTGTTAAATTGATTCTTGCACCTACTTCTATTTGAGACTTTGCTCCATCAAAGGACATGGTCCACATCTCCTGGGTCAAAAATCTAGTAGATTTTACATCCACTAGTTCTCTAGTTTTAGGATCCATATCTTTTGCATCTGGGATTTCTATTAGAAAATGATTATGCTAGATTGAATATACCCCCATATATTTTTCCTCTATGGAGTTTACTAGATTAACCGTAGTATCATCTGGTTTTATTAGTTCTACTGATTATTTATTAAATGGTTCTCTCCTAAGAGTTACATTTTTTTCCTGAAATAGGGATTGCAACATAAGACCAATCTAATTGTATAGAACCCCCCAACTGTTCTGCTTAGTGTTTGCTCAAAAGTAATGAGAAGAAAGACTCAACATCTAGTACTACAACATCCATTACTACACCTTTTTTGGGATTCTAATCTAGATAGACAAGCAAACCAATAATTTTTCCTACATAAGGCATTTGCCTACTATCCATTACTGACATAGGTGGAGACTCCCTTGTGCAAATTAGTCCTATCTAATCTAGTATCTATTTAGGCATGATATTATTGGATGCATCAGTGTCAAGCATACAATTATGGATGGCATACCTTTCTCCTTTATTTGAGTTGTGTCTAAGGGATACATAGAATAGTCTAATGGATGAGGGTGTTCTAGTCTCATGATTGGTGGATTTGATTGTATTACATGACTATTTTTCCTTTTGTTCAACCAAACCAAAAGCTTTGCAAACATGTTCTCTATATTTTTGGATATTCATTAATTCACTAAAAGTTATATTAAATTTCTACTTACTTAATTTTGAACCAGCATCAAACTCTATTTTCATGATGTCAAGTGTTTTTGTACATTCCTCATTGGATAGTTGTTCATTTATTTCTACGGTTTCAAGAATAATTTTGTTTTGATTATTTTTTATTTTTTCTTTATGTGTATTTTTATTTGCAATAGGCTATCCTCTATTTTTGTAGGTTGTGGCTCTATCAGTTATGTTAGGCACAATTATTTTTCTCAAATTTAAGGTATTAGTTGCATCTAGCTCTTCTACTTCTTTAGTTGTTGGGATTAAGTTCCCTTGTTTCATTTTATGTACCTAGTTTCTTGTGGTCTTTGTAAGATCTTCATGTTTATTGCTACTAGGATTTTAGGGTGATGATTTGAGGCATACAGATCCATATTTTCTTCAAATGGCCTCTCTCTAAATTCATTCTTGTGAGTCCAACATGCATTAATGTCTTCTTTATATTCATCATCTAAGTCTACACTATCATGCATATATAGATATATTCCACAACAATTTGGGCTATGAGGAGCATCACAGGCTAAATAGTAATAAGGATTTTTTTTGTGATATTTACAATAGGTATAGGATTTGGAACAGAGTCCTGATATTTCTCAACTTCTCTCTTCCTCTAATTATTTCCATTGTTTTTGTTTCTATTTCCTTCTTACAAATTATTGTTACCCTAATTTCTATTAAAATTATTCCTGAATGGACGTCTATTATCATTTTTCTATCTATCAGCTTGAGGGTGAGAAGATTCACCATTGTTTTCTTTATTTCTCTCTATCCTGGCTAACCTATTATTCATTGTATTAAACATTTATGTCATTTTACTAGCCATATTTTCCATAGGATCCTATTAAGTTCTTCTTTGTAGATTGAACCCTACTTTCTTGGGTTTTCTATCTGGTTGATTAAATTATAGGGAGTATGGTTTTATCTTTCCACTATCTAACATATTTCTTTCAATTTCTATGGCTTTTTCCATACACTCGTCTATGGTATCAACATGTTCTTGTCTTAAATTGTAGTTAAATTATATTAGGAAGGCATTCTTATAGAAATAGATTGATTTTTTATTTTTGGCATTAGATCAATGAGGATTTTATTTATTGCTTTAGAAAATATCCTATTAAAATCACTCACTGACTCATTTTATTTCTTTCTCATGGTCGCTAGATCTGTTAGTAGTGACTGTTCATTTTTCCTCTCTTCAATTTTTTTTAGAAAAACAGTTTCCATATTAGCAAAACTAGCAAAGTCATTATCTAGAAGAGTGTTAAATGTTGGAAATATGAACAATTTTTGTTTTCATTGATGTCAAGAAGTCAGCACCAGTAAGCATCTATTTTAGTGAGCAACATCAGTTTCAGGTTCCATAATCAAGTACAAAATAAAGTTTCCTTCTAGGTGGTCAGATGAGGTTTAAAGGGCAAAAGGAAGGTCCAAGAAAAACAATATTATAATTATGCCGAGAGGCATTCCTACAATGCCAGACAGGGGGTTGGAGGCAAACAGGTCATACATGTCATGTCGTAAACAATTTTTTATTAAAAAAGTCGACATTAACAAAAAAATTTAAAATATTTAAACTAAAATAGCCGACTAACCAACCGTTGCAAACATTTAAAATATTTAAACTAAAACAACCAACTAACCAACCGTTGCAACTGTTTAATAAAATATTGTATAAACACATGATTGATAACTCTCCAAGATAGGTGCCTCGGGATTGATAACTCGATATTTTTAGATATATATCCTTTATATCTAAGCTAGTAATTTATTATAATATTAAAGTTGCAAAGCCCAAAGAGTTAATTAATTATAAATTAATTATAATAGTTTTATTATAATCTAATTTATAAATTAATTTAATTAAATTTTAAAGTTATTAAGTTAATTGTAAATTAATTATAATTTAATTATAAGTTAATTTATAAATTATTTAAGCTAACCCTAAAGATAGGATTATAAAGTTTATAATTTGAATTTTCAAATTATCATCGACATCATCAAAGACATAGCCTAATACATATAAAACGAGGTAAAACTTTGGTAAATAATCCCATCTGAGATCAAAGTAAATTGTGCGTGCATTGAAAAAGAGAAGTGATCGTGTGTTTTGAAATTTAAGTGTGGCAACATATAGGACAAGGAGGAGAGCCTTTTGTTTTATATCCCAAAGTGCTCTATAGTGCAACTGGCAGCAAGAGAGGTGCCAAGTCGTTGTAAGCATGAGGTGTAGGGATCGAGTGCCACAGGTTTACGTTTTGTGAAGTGGATAAGATTTTTTTGGAGAAGTTTGTGCACTAGGTGGAAAATCAAAGGAAAGGTGTTAGCCTTTTCCTTTGTCTAGAGGCTTGTAGCCCACGTTGTTTTTTAGAGCTAAATAAGGTATGCATCGATTTTATTCTCTTTCTAAGGTTGTAATTTCGAAGGTTGCTTTGCTATGAAAAATAAAGGTTGATTAAAGTTTTTGAGGGAGATATAAGGGTATTAAAAATTAAATATTTGATTTTAATTTTTGGTGATTAGATTTTATCAAGTTGGAGAATATAAGGGTTATAAGGACTTTACTATACCTGTTAAGTGTAGTGTTATGGTGAAATTATTAAATTGAATATTGTGAGTTTGGAGATTATAAGGTGTACAAAAGGAATTGTTATTTTGTATGAAAAATAATATTTGAGAAAATTATTTTGTGGAGATCTTGAGAGAGGTTGTGGTAACCTAACCCTAGTGTTGGTAAAGAAAATTTTGATTGTGGTTAAGATAAGTTTTGAAGACATATCTCCATCAAAATAAAAGGTATGGGTAAATCTTCCTTGTAATATAATATTGTTGGATTGGATGTTGTGAATGCTAAGTTGGAGTGAAAATGATTGTTTGGTAAGCATTGTTAAGTTTGCTTGTTAAATATTTTTCTAAGTGAGACTTGATGATAAAAACCTTGTTTGATAAGCATTGTTGGAAATATTGAGTGAGCTTTCATATGCATGAACTAGGGTTTGTGAAAGAACATTAGTATTATTGTTATGTGAAGTTGTGAACTATCTTGAACTAGGGTTTGTGAAATATCATGAGTATCATTATTATGTGAGATTTATTGATAAGCATTGTTGGAAATAATTGAGTGAGTGATTCATATGCTTAGACAAGGGTTTGTAAGCAAGAAAGTATTTTATTAAGCGATTAATTGAGTGGAGTTGATTGAGCCTAGTCAAGTGGAAGTGTTGAAGTGATAGTTTTAATTCTATCAAATAAATTGTTCTACATTCTGATTTGATTTAAAAAGAGAGATTGAAAGTGATTAAGCATTGTTGTGAGTGTGAAACATATTGAGTCTCTAACAATTCTCTATATGTTTATGTTGTAAAAATAGATATTGAAAGTGATTTACCATTGTTGTGAGTGTGTAGCATATTGATTCTCTAACAATTCTCTATATGTTTCTATGAGATTAGAAAAGTTCTAGCGAGGAATTTTTTATTAGATTGGACAAGTTCTAGTGAGGACTTTTTGAGCATATTTGAGGTAAGTCTTTGTGAAAACTTGTTGAGCAGATTTGAGGTAAGTCTTGAAGAATACTTGTGGATATATTAGTGTGAGATTTTGTGGAAGCTTAAAATATAGATTTGAAGACAGAGATTAAGAGCATATTGGACAAGTTCTAGAGAGGACTTGTGGACAAATTTATGTGATCTTTTGTGGAAGCTTACAATGTAGAGTTGAGAAAAGTCTTTGAGAAGACTTGAGCGTAAAGTTGATTGATTGATTTATTCAAACCTTAAGTTAAGGTTTGGGTCAGATCTAGCAGAGTCAATTTATGATTGAGTCAATCTTTGTTTTAAGGCTTGAGGATAGAGATTGAGCAGATTTGTGCTAGATCAAAGGACTATGTTTAGTGTAGATTTGAGGATAGATTTTGGTGAAAATTTGAGGATAGATTTATGCCAGAGCATAGATAGGGATTGAATATATTTGTGCTATATCGAAGAACTATGTTTAGTGCAGATGATGAGGCCTGGAAATGCCTCAATCATAGCATGTTTTGAATAGTTAAAACTGCCTAAAACTCTTGTGATATATCTTATATGCTAGTTAAGTTGATTTAATATGTTGTGTATTAACTGTTTGCATGATTGATGTGTTAGGAATATTATATTCTGATTTTTATAGTTTTTTGTACAGTTTTATACTATTTTGTCATGGCTTGCTAAATGAGGAATATGCTTAGGTTGATAGCATCACTTTACTAGTTTTTGTTTTGATGTTTTTCAAGCATTTATTTATCTAAGTTTAGCAAATGGTGCAAGAATACTGTTATTGTGTAGCAGAAACTGGTTTTGTTGTGTAAATTCCAGCCAGCTGCCAATGAATGGCAAGGCATGGAATTCACACATGGAGAAGGATAAAAGCTATTGCAATCAGTTCTTGAGAGATAACCCACCTGAGAAAAGTAGCTGAGATCACCTGAAGACCACACAATTAGTCAATACGAAGAGCTTTGGATTGAGTAGACATCTTCGGATTGATAGAATGCAGTTTCTTCGGATTGAGCCAGTTATCTTCGGATTGACAACAAAAAGTGCTTTTTGACTTTTTGACTATTTTATGATGGTGGAAAAAGGGAAAGAAGGTTGAGAAGGTTAAGGGAAAATATCCCCCAACTATCTTTTCCATCCTTGCCATCCAAAAGCCACCATTCATGGGAAAATATCAATTGATCCTCTTCTAGGATAAACCCAGGAAATACTGCAACATAGTAGGAAGTTGATCTGTAGGATAGGAATAGCATATTTTTGGATGTAAATAGGTTTTAGGCATCTATAAAATGTAGCTCCCATGTTGGTAGAGCTACGTAGGTACATAGGGTTTTTAATAGAAGAAATTAGATAGCAGTTTAATTTCAGATCTGTAATCTGCAGCAGTAGATTTGTAAATGCTGATTTTGGAATAAAAGTGCAGTTATTTTATATTTTCTATGTCATATGAGTGTGTGTGAAGTTTAGTAAGTAAAAGGAGTTTCACACCTTCTTCTGGAGAAATAAGCTAGCCACTTCTAGGCCTAGGAGAAGGACTAACACAGACAAGTTTTATTTTGATTTCTGTTGTAGCAGAATTAGTTGTAAAAGTTGTCAGTTTCCATTTTCTATATCAATTGACATTTATTGTTGTTTAATACTTGTTTAGAGTAAAATTGAAATGTTATTTAGAATATAATTAATGGTAGATCTGATTATTGCCTTCATTCTCAGTAAGATTTTAGTTTCAACATGCTTTTATTTCCTATAATTTATAGTTTTTCTGTACCTTCATTTGTTGCTGTCAGCCACTATACAAAATATTGACAACCTTCTACAATAGAGAACTGATAGGATTTAGTTTATGTTTTATGCAACCATTTCATTTTGCAATTGTAATTAGATCTCCATTTCTACAAAAGTAATTAGGTTTTCATTTCTGCAAATAACACTTAGTTTTCATTCCTGCAAATAGATTAAGTTCATTTTATGCAATTTAGGAGTAAGGGTGACCTACAAAACCTCCCCCACAAAACCTGTTCTACCAATAAGACCTGTTGCTCCCAAATGACTTGAACTATAGCCCTGTTCACCCCTTCTTTCATAGACAACCTTGAACACTACCCTGGATTGACAATTCATTGAGAATTAATGATGTGCTTAATGACAATGCATCATTTTGGCACCGTTGCTGGGGAATAGTGTTGTTAGAAGGTAACAATAGTCCAATAGTTGTTAATTAAGCTGAGCTATGAAAATTCAGGGTAAAATCTGAACATAACAGTTGGTTAAGTAACAATTATTGACTTATAATTTATGTCATTAAGGAGTAGGCATGAATGAGTAGGCCTAGGGATGAAAAAGGTATAATTATCCAAAGTGATCCCTGGCTTGTTCTAGTAAGAAGATCTTCATGCTTAAGAGGTGAATCACCTGTGTTTGAATTACCAGAATAACCCATCATGGAATCAGAATCAGAGTAATCCATTTTGGATGCAAAATCAATAGTAGTGGGGTCAACAACACCAGCCTCAAGAGATAACAACATCAACTTCATGGAGCACACTAAAATGCTTGAGGCTAAAATAGCAGAATTACAAGCAGAACTTGAAAAGCAAAAACTTCACATTGCACAATTACATTCACAATCAACAGCAAGCAATGTAGTTCAGGAAAGAGTGCCTTGTGATTCTTCTACCTCCCTTGATGAATTCCACCAATTTGGACAGCCTTCCCTTCCATTTTTTCAAACTATACCCAATAAGGTTGAAGTGCCCCTATCTAGTAACCTGCCATATGAGTCTGTAATACCTTTGCAGTCCCATGCTCCCTCCAGAGAACAGTATTCCCAAGCTGGAAAAAATCCTCATATCTCAAAAATATCAGCCAATTCAATGTTCACAACTTTGATGAAGTCAGCTTTTTCAGTGTTCATCTTTGTCATGATAATAGATGGATGGTCATTTTTGTCTACCCTTGATGAATTACCAGTTTTTGAGCTGATTTCACACTTAAAGTTTCAAGCATATCATGAGGAAGGACCATGCTTTCTCTATGGTGATGGTTTTGTGAGATATGTTGCATTACAAGAAGGGAATACTCAGTGGCATCACAAGCACACTTATGGCGCAGTGGCAATTCATAAAACTCACTGGGTTTGTAGCTTTAAAAAAAAAGGGTATGGATCTCCCAGAAAACTTGGACAACAAAAATTTTCTGGACATATGGTATAATGTTGTTTCCCAAGTTTCAACACCTTTTAGAAACTATTTTGATACAATGGAAAGGTCCATACAGACTCAAGAGCATGTTCTGACATCATTTGTACCTTCAACCATGAAAAAAAAAGAATAAATCTGACTTTGAAAACCTTCTCGGAGGCAAAGCTAGACAAGGTATGGGTGAAAACTAGCTATGCTGGCAATCATGTGGGTGAAAACCAACTTTTCTGGTAGTCACATGGGTGAAAACTAGCATAGTTGGCAGTCATACTATGATATATAAAAAAAATGATAAAAAAAGGAAAGAACAGCTGGCAACCTCATGGGTGAAAACCAACTACAGGAGCTGACAAAATTACACAAAGAGACTGATCACGTCTGCAAGGAGAAGTAGCCACAGAAAAGTACTATTGAAGGGGGCCCAATTCATCTACAAAGCATGGAGTAGTTAGCAGTAACATGTATGCATCTTGTTTTCTAGTTTAGATTTAGTTAGCATATGTAAATATGTGTACACTAGTTACTTAAGTATCCTTTTCCTAAGCCGACATCAATGGACATTTGAAGAAAATTTGATGAGATAGATGCACATGAATAACTTTTGTATCAAACAAGCTTGATGCCAAACAAAAGACTGGTTTACTCTAGACACAGGGTCATTACATTCCATTTCAAAGTGAGAGAAGTACTCAAGTAACATGATATCAATGGTATTTTTGCATCTACTCAGTGATCTACAGGAGCTAAAGCATCCACCTTAGTCCTTTTTGAATTTTAAAGTTTACTGCCTCCTTTACTTAAAATGGAAAGTGCAGGAGATACAACAACAAGAAGGCAACCTACCAATAATGAAAAGTCATGAGGACATGACTTAGCTTCAGTAGGGGACCTCTTATTGAAGGAGAAAAATCATCTGGACAGCCTCTGTTGCAGCATATGAATATGGTGGAACCAATATCACATACGGTAAACCATGTTTTTCACTTAAAATGTCATTCCTTTCTGTCCTAGCAGTAAGTTATGCAAATATGTATTGATTGTGCTTCCCTTCCATTATCTTCCATTTCATGTAAGGGGGGAAAATAATAAGTTATTTCCATATTTCCATGTCCTCATATAAACATCCACCATACAACTATGTATCTTCCATACACTTTCCCCATTCAACCATTATTCCACTTACCAACCATTCATTCATTATAACTCATAATAGCACATGATGTATGTATCTTGTATATTCTTATTGTTATGATTTAAAGGTTATGATTTTTTTTATGGAATAACATGGTTTCTAATGTTTCACTGATTTAGAGAAGATGCAAAATATTTTATGAAGTTTTAGATGATACATATGGCCAAGAATCTGATATTGTATAGTATGTGAGGTAGCTCAACTTGTAATTGTTGATTGACCTGCTCTATTGTAATAACAGATGGATAAGATGAAATGGATTTTCTAAAAATACCTTAGAAATTTTCTCACAGCCAAATTCATCTTCAAATTCTACTATTTCAACTTCAAACAATTGAGCTTACATTCTCATAAGGTCAAGGTCAAGGAGAATAAGATAAATTTGTCCTGCATAAATTGTTTGAATGAAACTACTTAGTTCTCCATGTTTATGAAACCTGTGTACAAACCATTTTTGGGTTTTGTTTTCCTCTATTTTCTCAAGATACCCTTAAAATTTCATCCCAAAATGACATCATACACAAAAGTTATGGCCAAAATACAGTTCAGTATTTTCACTGAATTTGCACAAAAATGAAATTCATTTTGAAGGCATGAATTTGTTTGATGATTTATGAACTGTTTGACATAATGCTTCATCCAAATGAAGATATACATAGGAGTTCAGTGGAAACAAGCAATGGTCTACATACAATTTCAAGTATTCTACCATCAATTGGTAGCATGGGAGTTCTATAAGATGGCCAACAAGTTTTGGATAAGATGTGGTGCACTTGGGCATGGGCAATGGTTTGTACCTATCACTTCATGCTCTGTTCAAAAGAGTGCAGTTATATGTGGAGAGGTTGGAGTTGCAGTTAATGCCTCATCAAAGTATGCCAAAAGACACAGTTTCATGAACAATAATGATAACAACATATGCACAAACTGGATTTTCTGAAAGCGATTATCAGGTGAGAACCAAACTTTGTAGCCATTTGTTGAACATTCTTTAGGTTTGTGCCATTATGGAGTTATAAAACAATATGGAGATCCATCAAAGAATAGTTGAAAATGGTCTTTTATCAAATATTGTGAAAGTGGATGCCCTGACTGAACATATAGATGTTACTGAAGTTGCATTAACATTTTCTGTGGAAGAGATATGGAAATTAGATAAGGATTCATTGGAATATGCAAAGTTTTATAGATGCTTTTCAAGCTGGAGTATTCAATGCAGTTCCAACATTACAACATATTGTTCAAATGAATACTAAAGATCATTTTTATCTCCATGAAATGTCCACTCAATATAAGTCTGTTGGTAATTCCACATGCACCAATACTGCTCTCTCAGAGTATTAATACCAAGACTATAAAAAAAATGAGTGTCTACAAAATAGAGCACATTAATTGGTTTTCAGCTATCACCTTCAAGGTTTTCACCAACAGATGTTATCCCATATGTGAAGGTAATACTGTACTTTCTCAGTTCCAATGAAGAATTTCCTTATGTGCTAATTGTGCTTGAAATTAGTGATGTTTTGTTGAGTCTTCCAAGATTTTGTCAATAAATTCACTCAAGCAATGCAGTCAAATGTTTTCCAACACATTGAGATACAGTTATAAGATACCTCAATACATAGTGAATCCCATGAAGAATAGAATAGCAAATGAAGCATACTAATTTGATAAGGTAGTGAGTTGTTTGACATAATGCTTCATTTGGAATGCAGCTAAAAGGCACAAGCATTGTTTGACAAAACTCTGAGTACAATGTGGAAGATAAAACAAAAGATGCTTGAAGAAATGGATTGTTGATATTACAAGAAAATTAGATAAAATTATTGAGGAAAATGATAAATCTTCACATATAATGAAAAAAAACTGAAGGATGAACTGCTGATTGAACAAGGACAATAAAGATAACAGGGTCTGCTCAACATGGACATTTCATGAAATATTGGTAGAATTGAATCTCACAAGCCAGGAATGACAAGAGGTAGTTGAAAGACCATTTGAAGACATTGTTGAACCATTTGTTGGCATGTTTATCAATGCATATAACAAGTTTCTTGTGGAAGTTGAGTTTGCTACAGGAGCAACAAAGGTTTAAGTTGGGGGGAGAAGATGATGAGGCCAAATAATGTCCTCATTTTGGCATAAACATGTTGCTATAGTGATGCATTAAAAGGATACTTTAGTATTAGTTAAACATGTTTAATATGTCTAATTAGTCTAACTAGTTGCAAGATGTTATATTTGTTGCTTGTTGATATTCTCATGCTTTATGCCAAGTTTTGTGCAGAACAGTCTTAATCTGGTGTCTTAAATATGCATTACTAATGCTTTCATGGTAAGCAAGAAAATGATGGAGAATCTTCAATCCATCATTCTAATATAGGTCATCAAAGGACACATCAACATGACTTGGAGGCTTCTCACGACACTATGGAAATAGTAAATGCCAAGATTTAAGGAAGAATTCTTGCAACAACTTGATAGTTTGGATGTACAACTGGTGGAAGAGATTCCCTCTTCCATCTCAACTTCAACAAATTCAGCATGATAATGGATTTTCAAGAAAAATAGAAAAATGGAAAAAAATCAGAAAAACAGAAAACAAAAAGATGAATAAATCATGATTGTGAATTCCTTCATGGGCATGATTTTGAGGAAATCATGAATTATTTCATTGGCACAATCAAGATCAAGAAAAATAAAAAAAAGAGGTAAAAAAAAAGGAAAAAAAAAAAAAAAGAAAAATGAATAATTCAGCAGTGAAAACCTCTTTGAGGCGCTACTGAATTGGTGTGCATGAAAACCAGTTTTTTGGCATGCATGACCTTGAAACAATCTTCATCATCATTGTAAAAATCCACCAACTGCACTTGTTTTGAAGTGTTGCAGCAAACTTCAGCAGAACATCATCAGAAGCAGCCATCCTTCAAAACTTGCATTAACTTGTTTTAAACAGGTATATATTTCTTGCACTTTTCTCATTGTAAATAATTGGTATATAGTATATGATAATTAACCATTAGTATAAAGATGTTCATAAGAGTTGGCATAATCAAAACATGTCTTGAGAAGAGGAGGAAGAGGAGGACATCAAAGAGCAATTAAGAGCAGCCAGGAGCATTATAAAAACACAAATAAAATGGATTGAAGAGAGGGAAGATATTATTGAAAAAAATTGAGGAATTAAAGCAGGAGGTAGAAAATCTGAAAAACATGCTATCACAGTTTGAAGCATAACCAATAGAATCTGATGATGAGGAAGATCTGGTTCAAATCCTACTTGGATTATCTAGGGAAAATTATTCTTTTCCCCTGATAGAAGCACTTGAACCTTTGAATGAAGACACAGATGCTCATTCTAAAGTAGTACCTTCTCAATCCGAAGCAACACCCTCTCATTCCAAAGATGCTCCAAAATTGCTCAGGAATTCAGAAAAGAGCATCAGTGAAGAACCACAACAGCTACTCTTGCAAGTAGCACCAACACAAGAGAATTTTGAGCATCAATATGTGAATGTCCAAGTAAGTACTCCTCTGCATGCAACTTTTGTGTCCAAATCTGAAACTGTCACACCTGCAGTAGAAGTAGAGGAAAAAGGAGTACAGGTAGATCTGTTGCCCAGATTCCAACCTATGATGAGGCCACCCAATACTGTATCTTTGGAGAAATACAATGCAGACATAGCTAATTGGGTGATTAAATATGAAAAACTTGCAACCAAGGTTGAAAATTTGAAACTGGCAAGAAAACAGTTAGAGGAAAAAGACACAAAAATCAATAAACTGAATGAATAGGTGACTGATCTTTGTCAGATTGCAGAATATTTGGTCCAATTCAGATGACCAGCTAGGTTTTATAGCCTCATTCTGAAGGAAAAATATCTTAGATGGTAGGTCATGAGAATCAGTTTAGGTCTCCCCTATAAGTTAGAAACTGCTGAAGATTTCTTGGAAGCTTACCTCAGCAGTCCTACAGAGCAAAAAAATCTGCTATGTGAGCTATTTTTACATAGTTTCTTCATTCCTGAGGAGGTAAATTTTCACCCTCAAATTTTCATAGAAGATGTTCAACTAAGAGATTTTATGTCTACCCTACAAAATCAGCTTTATTGGAATCAGGAGAAGAAATAGAATAAGGAAGTTGAGTTAAAAGTTGAATTATTGGTCAGAGCAGTACAACCAGATCATCCAAACCAACACTTTAAGATGATGAATAGGGTAGATATTAAGAGGATGTATTTAAATAGCTTGAGGGACTATTTGACTAATTTCTAGGATTTTTGTGCTAACAATTTTGTTCTTGCTTTATCAATTTGTAAGGACAGATGGGCAAAACTTTCTATATCACTGCAGAAAAGGGAGCCTATCTCTCCCATCAACCTGGAATGGTCTAGAAGGAGAGTAGAAGGGGTGGTGAAACTTATTGTAACTATGCAAAATCAATGGGTAGGTCTCATATTTAGGCCTCCAACCATCATTTCTCCAGTTCCCTTCTATTTTGAAGAGGATCCCCAACCAGATGACCAGTTTGTAGAATGGCTGAGTTTGAATACATCCATTAAAGAGAAAGATAGGCAAATTTTGGAATTGCAATAGGAAGTAGAAGGGCTGAAAAGTAGAGTGGCACAGTTGGAGTCCAAATCTACAGAATCCAATGAAGGAGAACTTGCTCAAATATTGCTTGGATTATCCATGCAAGGTGACCTGGCACCAGCTAAAAATTTGTAGCCTGTCCCTCAAGTTGCAGTAGGTGAATCTATTGTTGAAAATGCAAAAAATAGGGGATTGGTTGATGCCCAAGTTTCTCAGTAGAATGATGTTATTTCAGAAGTAGGAAAGCAACAAGATTCTCAGCAACATCCAGAACTGACTGAACTTGGCAATAAAGCACAACAAATTGTAATAGGATTGAAGCATTCTGAAGTTGTAGTTCTTCATTCCAAAGTTGCACCTTCCCATTCCAAAGATGCTTCAGAATAGGCCATAAGTTCAGTAAAAAGTGAACATGAAGAGTCACAATAGATAACAACACAAGTCATGTCCACCATGAAGACCTCAGTGCAGCCCAACATCAGCAGCCAAGTGATGTTCAATTAAGGGCCTTCATGTCCACTTTACAAAATCAAATTTATTGGAGTCAAGAAAAGAAAAGGAACAAGGAACTTGAAGTGAAAACTGAGTTGTTGATTAGAGTTGTGTAGCCAAATCATAAAGTCACCACCACTCAAAACTTCACTATGATGAATAGGGCAGATATTAAAAGTATGTATTTGGATAATCTTAGGGATTGTTTAAATAGTTTTTAGAATTTTTATGCCAGTAATTTTGTACCTGCTTTGATGGCTTGTAAGGAAATATGGGCAGAATTATCCTTGTCTTTGTAGAAGAGAGAGCCTATCTCCTTAGTCAATTTGGAGTGGTCTAGAAGAAGAACAGATGGGGTGACAAATATTATCCTTACCATGCAGTATCAATGGATAGGTTTGAAGTTTAGGCCTTCCACCATTCTTACTCCAATGTCTTATTAGAGCTATGTAGGTACATAGGGTTTTGAATAGAAGAAATTAGATAGCAATTTAATTTTAGATTTGTAATCTAGAACAACAGATTTGTAAATGCTAATTTTGGAATAAAAGTGCAGTTATTTTATATTTTCTATGTCATATGTGTGTGTGTGAATTTTATTAAGTAAAAGGAGTTTCACACCTTCTTATGGAGAAATAAGCTTGCCACTTCCAGGTCTAGGATAAGGACTAACACAGAAAGATTTTATTCTGATTTTTGTTGCAGCAAAATTAGTTGTAAAAGTTATCAGTTTCAATTTTCTGTATTAATTAACATTTATTGCTATTTAATCCTTGTTTAGAGTAAAATTGCAATTTTATTTATAATATAATTAATGGTAGGTCTGATTATTGCCTTTATTCTTAGTAAGATTTCAGTTTCAACATGCTTTTATTTCCTATAATTTATAGTTTTTTGTACCTTCATTTGTTGTTGTCAGCAACTGTATAGAATATTGAAAACCTTATGCAATAGATAACTGATAGGATTCATTTTATGTTTTATGCAACCATTTCATTTTGCAATTGTAATTAGATCTCCATATATATAAAAGCAATTATATTTTCATTTTTGCAAATAGCACTTAGTTTTCATTCTTGCAAATAGATTAAGTTCATTTTATGAAATTTAGGAGTAAGGTGACTACAACCCCCCCCCCACAAAACATGTTCTACCAATAAGACTTGCTCCTCCCAAATGAATTTAACTATAGCCTTGTTCACCCCTTCTTTCATATACAACCTTGAACACTACCCTGGATTGAAAATTCATTGAGAATTAATGATGTGCTTAATGACAACACATTAGCAGATTTGAGATAGAGATGAGAGTAAGATTTGTAGATGATAGAGTATAGAGGATGACAGTCTCCAGTGGCTAGAGGTTCATTAGCTAGGGCAATGAGGATAGGTCTTTTGAGTGAGGACAAAAGTATTTAGTGGATAGAGATCCATTAACCAATGTAGTAGAGGTAGCAGTTATTCTAGAATATCACTAGCCAAAGTAGAGGAGAAGGAGTTCTCCTGTGGATAGATATCCATGAACCAATTAAGGATATTGGTGTCTCCTATGGATAGAGATACACGAAATTGATTAGGGGTTTGGTTTCTCCTTTGGACAAAGGTCCATAAACATTGTAATAGGAAAATATTTTCCAAGATATTTGTTGAGAAAAATTTAGTGAAATATTTTCTCCATGGAGTAGCCCACATTGGGTGAACCATGTTAAATTGGTGTCTCTATTGTGTATGGTGATTTGTGATTTTTTTTTTTACTATTGTTGTTTATATTTATATTGATATATTGCATAATATTGATTGGGAAAGAAAAAGTAAAAAGTGGTCTTATACTGTTCACCGCCCCTCTCAGTATAGGCTTGTGTTCTTTAATTGGTATCAGAGCAGGTTCCTTCAAAAGAGTTTAACAACTTGAAGGAAGAGCTTACAATAACAAAAAATATTCTAAGAGTAGATCCTTAGATAATTTAGCACCAGTGTTGGATGGAAGAAATTATGTATTTTGGAGTATGAGAATAAATATTAACCTGATGGCACTTGGCAATGAAATATGGGAAGCAATTGAAAATGGATACACACCACAACTACTCCACCTATAGATAAAGATGGTAATATTCTACATCATTACAATTCAATATAAATGAATGCAATTTGAGATGTTTGCATAGAACAAAGTTTTTTAAGGTTATGCATTGCAAATCAAAAAAATAAATTTGGGATAAGTTGCAAGGCATATATGAAGGAGATAAAAAGTTCAAAAAGGTAAAGTTGTGAAATCTCAAAGGATAGTTTGAAGATCTAAAAATGAAGGATGAGGAAAACATTAGTTCTTATCTACTTCGTGTATATGAGGTTGTTAACTCCATGTAAGGACTTGAACTTGAGGTTCAAGAATCTGATGTTTGTGCTTTTGAGATGAGAACAAAAGAGGAACCTAATATTTGAAAAGAAGAAGCCTTCAAAGCTACTAATAATACAAAGGGTAAAAAGTTAGATTCAAGAAATGAGTCATCCAGTGATGAAGAAGTAAATTATGGTAGAAAGAACAAGGTTACAAGAAATTTTAAATATTTTAAATCAATTAGATGTTTCAATTGTGGAAAGTATAGTCACTATGAAACTAATTGTCAAGAAGCTAAAAATAGCAATGATGAAGAAAAATAGGATCATAAGAATAGGGAATCAAAAAATACAGGTACCAAAATAAAATTAGGGATGGTAAAGGCAAGCAAGGAAATAAGTTCTTCCAAATATAGAAGAATATTTTCTATGCAGATAAGGCAAGTAAGTACTCAAGTGATAGTGATAATAGTTCCTCAGATAATGATAAATATGAAGTTCTATTTCTAGCAAAAGAAAATGAAATGGTTAGGAAAAGGTCACCAATAATCCTCAAGTGTTTTAGATGTGGTAAATTTGGTCATATTGAAGATAGTTGTAAAAAGAGTGGTTTCAGTTTTAGTGATGATGAATATGAAGATACACTTGCAGGACTAGAAGAGAATCTTCTAATGATATTAGAAGAAGAAGAGGTGATCCTATAGAAGACAAGTCAAAAAAGAATGAAGATGTTTTCAAAGGCAAAAAAATAAAGGAAGAATAAAAAATAGGAGAAGTTGATCTTGAAGGTGAACTTATTCATGCCCTTGATGCATTAAAGAAGGTAAGAAAGCAAAACTCCCAACTTAAGCTTTAGTTTCAAGAATGTGATGAAGAGAAATGAAAGCTTATAAAGGATCTAAATAATTCAATGGCTAAGACAAGGAAGTTTAAAGATAAGTTAGAAGCAAAGGTCTTAGAATGTGAAAGGTTAGAACATGAAGTGGCTCTACTAAGGGAAGAAGTAAAATAGTCTAAGGACAGGTTACACAAGTTTGGAAGGAGCTCAAAGATCGTAGATAAGATGATCAAGGTACAAAGATGATCAACAAACAAAATAGGTCTTGGTTTTGAATAGGTACAAAAGAAATAAGGATAAGAGTCAACCTCAAGTTCTAAAGAAGAAGAAACTTTAGAAAAAGAGAGTGTAAGAGAGAGTGAGACTTCTAAGGATGAGTTGGACAATAGAAAGTTCAATGAGGAAAGGAACAATGCACAAAAGAAGAACATATGGAACAAGAACCAGAACGAGGTAAAAGAGACTAAAAGACCAATGGGGTCAAGACAAGGTAGTTTCAATGGATTATGCTTCTCATGTCATAGGTTTAGGCACAAATATTCTCAGTGTAGGACACATGAAAGAAATGAATATGGAAGTTTAAAAAATAGGCAGCTTTTTCAAGGGTATTGCTACTCTTGTAATCAGCTTGATCACAAGGCAATGTATTGTAGTGTTCATGACAGGAATAGATATGACTTCACAAGAAGAAATACCAAGACATTTACACCTCGAAGGAATAATAATATTAAGTGTTATAAGTGTAATAATGATGGACATACAAAAAAGTGGTGTAGAGCAAAAATTCTATAAACAAGAAGGAACATGAATAGTCAGAGGAATCAGAAGGACCATATGAGAAAGAAAGTGGACAAAGGTAAATATCAGTGCATGCTAGGAGTAGAAATACTCCACCCAAATATTTAATTAATTATAATAGTTTTTTTATAATTTAATTTATAAATTAATTTAATTAACTTTTAAAGTTATTAAGTTAATTGTAAATTAATTATAATTTAATTATAAGTTAATTTATAAATTAATTAAGCTAACCCTAAATATAGGGTTATAAAGTTCATAATTCAATTTTTTGAAATATCACCAATGTCATCGGAGAAATAGCCTAATACATATAAAAGGGGTTAAAACTTTGGTAAATAACCCCATCCGCGATCAAAGTAAATTGTGTGCACATTAAAAAAGAGAAGCGATCATGTGTTTCAAAAATTAAGCATGGCAGCATATAGGACAAGGAGGAGAACCTTTTATTTTATATCCCAAAGTGCTCTGTAGTGAAACTAGCATCAAGGGAAGCGCCAAGCCATTGGAAAGCATGATGTCTAGAGATTGAATCCTGCGGGTTTACATTTTGCAAAGAGAAGAAGGTTTTGTTGCAAAAGTTTGTGAACTAGGTGGAAAAATAAAAGAAAGGCATTAGTCTTTTCCTTTTTCTAGAGGCTTGTAGCCCATGTAGTGGATGCATGTCTTGCTAAGGCGCTTGGAGTGGTGAGGTTAGGTGTTCAAAACCCACCGAAAGTGTTTTGTTGGGCTAAATAAGGTATGCATTGATTTTTCTCTTGCTAAGGTTGTAATTTCGAAGGTTGCTTTGCTGTGAAAAATAAAGGTTGATTAAAGTTTTTGAGGGAGATATAAGGGTATTAAAAATTAAATATTTTATTTTTATTTTTGGTGATTAGAGTTTATGAAGTTGGATATTATAAGGGTTATAAGTACTTTGTTATACTTGTTGTTAAGTGTAGTGTTATGGTGAAATTATTAAATTGAATATTGTGAGTTTGGAGATTATAAGGTGTACAAAAGGATTTGTTATTTTGTATGAAAGATAATATTTGAGAAAATTATTTTGTGGAGATATTAAGAGAGGTTGTGGTAACCTAATCCTAGTGTTGGTAAAGAAAATTTTGATTGTGGTTAAGACAGGTTTTGAGAACATATCTCCATCAAAATAAAAGGTATGGGTAAATATTCCTTGTGAGAAAAATATTGTTGGATTGGATGTTGTGAATGCTAAGTTGGAGTGAAAAGGATTGTTTGGAAAGCATTGTTGAGTTTACTTGTTAAAGGTTTTTTTGAGTGAGATTTGATGATAAAAATCTTGTTTGATTTGCATTGTTGGAAATATTGAGTGAGCTTTCATATGCATGAACTAGGGTTTGTGAAAAAACATGAGTATCGTTGTTATGTGAACTATCTTGAACTAGGGTTTGTGAAAGATCATGAGTATCATTGTTATATGATATTGTTTGATAAGCATTGTTGGAAATAATTAAGTGAGTGATTCATATGCTTGGACTAGGGTTTGTAAGCAAGGAAGTATTTTATTGAGTGATTAATTGAGTGGAGTTGATTGAGCCTGGTCAAGTGGAAGTGTTGAAGTGTTTTATATTCTGAATTGATTTAAAAAGAGAGATTGAAAGTAATTAAGAATTGCTGTGAGTGTGAAAAATATTGAGTCTCTAACAATTTTCTGTATGTTTTTGTGGTAAAAAGAGATATTGAAAGTGATTGAGAATTATTGTGAGTGTGAAGCATATTGAGTCTCTAACAATTATCTATATGTTTTTGTGATATTGGACAAGTTCTAGTGAGGACTTTTTGAGTAGATTGGATAAGTTCTAGTGAGGACTTATTGAGAAAATTTGAGGTAAGTCTTTGTGAATACTTATTGAGTATATTTGAGGTAAGTCTTGAAAAAGACTTGTGGATAGATTAGTGTGAGATTATGGAAGCTTACAATAGAAATTTGAAGATAGATATTAAGAGTAGATTGGACAAGTTCTAGAGAGGAATTATGGGTAGATTAGTGTGAGATTTCATGGAAGCTTACAATGCAGAGTTGAGATAAATATTTGAGAAGACTTGAGAGCATAGTTGATTGATTGATTTGTTCAAACCTTGAGTTAATATTTGGAGGAGATATAGTAGAGTTGATTTATGATTGAGTCAAGCTTTGTGTTAAGGCTTGAGGATAGAGATTGAGAATATTTGTGCTAGACCAAAGGATTATGTTTAGTATAGATTTGAGGATATATTTTTGTGCATATTTAAGGACATATTTATGCCAGACCAAATTCAGATATTGAACAGATTTGTGCTAAATCGAAGGACTGTGTTTAGTGTAGATTTGAGATATAGCTAAGAGTAAGCTTTGGAGGTGAAAAAGTATAGAGGATGATAATATCCAGTGGATAGATGTCCATTAGCCAAGGTAGTGAGGATAGGTATTATAAGTGAGGATAGAAGTCTTTAGTGTATAGAGATCCATTAGCCAGTGCAGTGGAGGCAATAGTTCTAGAAAATCACCAGCCAAAGCAGAGTAGAAGGAGTTCTCCTATGGATATAGATCCATGAACCAGTTGAGGAGATTGATGTCTCCTATGGATAGATATATATGAACTTGATTAGGGGATTGGTGTCTCCTTTGGACAGAGGTCCATAAACATTGTAATAGGCAAAGGTTTCCCAAGAGATTTGTTGAGAAAATTTTAGTGAAATATTTTCTTTGTGGAGTAGCCTACATTGGTTGAACCACATTAAATTTGTGTCTCTATTATGTATGGTGATTTATGCATTGCTTTGATTAATGATGTTGATATTGCTATTGATACATTATATAATATTTATTGTGAAAGAAAAAGTAAAAAGTGGTCTTATACTGTTCACCCGCCTCTCTCAATATAAGCTTGTGTTCTTAATTAAACCATTTTATAGCATATTTTTCTAAATTTTTAAGAAATAATATTATAAATACGTCTTCATATTCTACCTCAAGACTATCCATAGCATATAAGAAACTCGTAATATGATCTTCTCCTATAATTGCATTATTTCCCTAAAATTTTGGTAGATACTTATGAGCTTTACTGGGAAGATCATGCAGAGCTAGAGGTAATTGGAAATGCCTATATCTATTGGTTATCCATAGTTGGATATTATGATTAATTTGAGGATTGGTCATATTAACTACTAGGGAAATTTTAATAGGTTTCACAGTGATGATAGTGGGTGGTGTAATATTAGTTTCTCTAGTTGTAGTAGAGGGGGTATGGAATATATATCTACAATATCAAAATATGTATTTTACCTAGAATTAGGACTTTTGGTAATGAGCTAGAAGGATTGGTTCTAAAAAATACCTCTAGATTTGAGAATTCTAGATATAGCTCTTGAGCGGTTCTCCTCATCTACACTAGCATGTTCTACTTATTTTGATCTTTTATTTTTTTGGGTTCAACTAGTTAGAGTGGCCAACACGATGGGTGTAGAAGGAATAGACATTATGGTCAAGATTGTTCAACCTATGTTACTCTCAACATAACTGGGTATGTTTTCTTGGGATGGTACAGTTTTCAAGAAATTGAATCAAGATCAAGAAAATCAAGAAAATATTATGACATTTGATTTCTTGAAAATAAATAAATTAGAAACCGGGGACATGGGTAGTTGATTTATTGAAAATAAAGAAATTAGAAACTATGGACATGGGTGGGAAAAAAAATAAAAAATATTATGAATTGAATACTTGGTACTTCTTTTTCCTTGTAGACCAACTGTTGCCAGATAAGAATTTGTTTGTAGGAAAGAATATTAAATATTCAATATTTTATTCTCGGCAACTACGCTACTAAGTTGTTGGTATTTTAAGTTGATAGGAAAAAGATAGTCATAACTAAACTTGGGGGTCAACCTTAAAATTATTGAATTATGAATATTGATTCCCTGATAATGGTACCATTAAACTATTGGTGATTTTTCTTGCATCCTTGTGATAAGCTATCATGCTATAAGAAAAACCAATTTCCAATGAGTAATTATAGGCTCTGGTTGACTTGCCTCTTTAACCTAGGAATATAATTCTATATATTTTCTAGACAGACCAGGTATGGTAAGGAAACCCATGAGGTGAACTTAAAGTTTTAATGTTTTATGTTCATGCTCTTCAATATTTATTATGGTAAGCAAAAGTTTTATAAAATTTACCAAGCATAAAAAATAATAGTTCAATTATGCCTTATGTATGATCGGTGACTCAATTCTTTGGGCTATTTTAGTAATATTTAATAACAACTCGATGAAATAGAAAGAACGGGGAAAATAAATAATTGATTCAATTAAGTTCATTCGAATATTGTAACAAACATAATTGGTGATCAACGAAAGAAATGTTCATTATACATTAAAAATATAACCCATAATAAAGATAGACACAATATTGAACAAAGATATGATAGATAAGAAGCCTAAAATTGTATTAATATCAAGAATGATTACATAAAGAGTTGGCCTGAAATAGCCATTTTACTCTTGAAAGATTAATACAATAAAAATCCTTGTTCAAATAATGTAACAAGGACTTTTCACTCTTTCATTCCAATCTGGTAATAGTTGAGTATCTAGACCTGTCACTCAACATAGAAAAATAATCTTAATTTCTTGAGCACTTCTCTCTCATAACCTACACATCAATGGAAATAATAAGGGATGGAAAAAGAAGAAATACACAAAGGGAAATACAACAGCAAAAAATAGGGCACTCAAGTATACCTCTTAGAAAAAATATGCTATGCAAAAGCTTGATACTAATTTTTGGTTATGGTTGTCCTTTTATAGCTCTAGCAGTTGTGTAACTATCAAAACTACTCCTATCTAGACCCTCCACTTATTGACATATTCTGCCCTATTATTGGCTAGGTGTATTACAGCTTATTATTAGCTATCTCAAAATAGAAATTAATTTTTAATATGTCAAAATTGGCCTAGTGATCATCCACCTGGTTTTATTGCTTAACTATTTTCTTTTTCTTTTTCTCCCTTCGTGGGTCCCACACTACTGGTTGATTCTGATGGCCTTTGACTTTTCCTGATTGCTTCTTTCTCTTCTTGACTAGCCCCGACTAAGTCAGCAATGTGTATCCAAATTTCTTCATCAATTGCATTGAGAGCATTAATTCTGTCTAGCACCCTCATCACCTTGATTTTGTATTCTTTCAAAGTTACCTTCTTATGGGCTTATAGAACTAGATCCATCGTGCTTTTACTGAATTTCATTATTTTTTATTGATTTTTTCTCTATTTTGCATTGTAGGTCTTAGCCACGCTTGAAATCCGGTGCACAGTCCCATCTATGGTTAACAATAGTGGCTAGCATCTCAGCTACGGTTACCAGCAGTAGTTAGTAGAGAGCAAAGAAAAATAAATTAGGTAGTTTATCTCTTCATCGAAAGAGAGATTCTAAGTATCCCTATTTTGTATTTATTATTTTTTGTGTTTTTCCTATCAATAGGATCTAAGTAAATCACATAGCCAAAATTTAAAGGAAAATAATGAAAATTTTCTTATCTGCTATCAGCTGCAGCTGATAATAGCGGCTAGCTATGTTAGTTGTTGTTGTCAACAACGTCTAAGTTTTTGGGTTGCATTGTTGTCCAGTGACTGAGTCTGTTGCCCGTTGTACAAAATAGTGGCTAAGACTTAGATTATGTGTTAGGTTTTGCATGCTTGAGACCTATCCAAAGGCTATTTTTCATGTAATTTTGCATTTGAATTTTCTATAAATAGCAATTAATATTGCATCCTTTCTGAAAATAAAAACATCAATTTCCTAGGCATGTAGGAAAAGCATGGGTGCCCTATGATGCATTTTATTTTTATGTAAATTTAAAATAAACCCCACACAAACCAAGTATCATTTAAAAATTAGCGATGTTGGGTTCTCACATTTAACCCGCTAATTGAGACCAACGGTGGATGTCATTACCACTTGGTTGTCTCATTTGAAATTGTACTATCGGTACTTGACCATGGCTAAGACCAATCCAAGAATTGTCCTATCCATGCAAAATAATATGCACTTCTATTTTAAGGGGTGTATTGTTTCACACAATGTGCTAGGTGAGGATCGGTACTATCTATGCTCCCTGATCGAGTATGGGTTTCATCTCCATACTTTGGTGGGTTTACGTGATTGGACTTTCATATCATAAAAAAACTTGCAAACATGATGAAATTTATTTTATATACTCAACAAACCAAAACACACTAAAATAGTAGGACTCACAAAGAATATTTAAAAGAGATAAGCATCCTTGTATACTTTGTATTTTCTAAAACTTACATAAGAGATAAATCCACATCATGGTCAACACATAGAGAGGTTGTCCTCTACACACAAATGAGGTAGAAGCCAAAGCTCTTGATCACACACAATATAATGTGTTGGAACCTCTCCCATATGATCCTCCCAAATAATGTTTGACTAGTATAAAATGTGACAACTTGACACACAGGGGTTCCCATCAGAAGACCCTAGTTAGAGGATGTAACACACACTCCTCTCATGATAAAAATGAGGGTGGCTCAAGGCACCCATAATCACATAATAGACATAGAGAATATCCAACCAATAAAAGGCAATAATATAGGGTTGTGTTAGAATGTAGACCCCTAAGGACTCCATACCCCGATGAACCTGGAAGGTTTACAATAGGTCTTGCCACAATTGGAGTCAATGGTATACCTCCAAATGAACCTTGGAGAACTAGTTAGCTCAATGGACTAGACCAAGTTCTAGGGAGACTAGGGTATAGGACCTATTCTATGCATTCTCTCTCTATGAGCTCACATAGTGGGGATATACAAAGGTATACCAATGAGCCAAGAGAATGCTCAAAGCACTCCCGTAGCACATGAAACCCATATACACATGTGATCATAGAGAATATATTACAACACAACACAAATGTCATCTACATAGAAAAGGGCAAGAGTGTGGTAGATAAATTTTTTGGGGCTCATACTAATAAATACCCTCAAATAGAGCTATAAATATAGAGGTATCACACAACAAATCTGATAGATTGATCATAAAGGTTGGCTTCAGAGTAGATACAATGTATATTCTAAGACTAATTGGAAGATATGCATGCAAATCACGAGCACCTCGAGCATGAGGATTCTAAATGTCAAAGGTTGCCTAGGCAACATTTATATGAGAAGTGCATGTGAGAAAAACACATCCTTAATCAAAAGTATCATGAAGAGAAAGAGGATAGACTATCTTGAGTTAACCTACCCCCTCAAAGTTATTATAAGGAGCACAACCAAAGATGTGATGCATCACAACCAGAGTTGTGCCCTAAATAAGTTGAAAACCATACATCGTATGACCTAGAACACGTAACAGTGCCAAGCACTAGAACAACCTAAATATACACAGTACAAAGAGTCACAAGGAGACGAGCAAGATTAGTAGTATCATGAGATCTCCTTAGTAGATGTGGATGATGAGCCTAATCCTCTACCTTGGCCTAAAAAAAATCTACCTCCAGTAGCTTCGTAGAGACCCCTTAGGGAAGAGGAAATTTTATCCTCACAAGCATACAAAGCCTTGGCTAAAAAGGTAAGAGTTATTGAGAAAAAATATGTGGCTTATCAAAAGCCTACCTTGAATAAAATTCATAATGTGCCTCTATGACCTTTAGTTCCTAGCCCAGCGTATCTTGATCATCTCGATACCCAATCTGGATAAATTCTGAGGCAATGAAGATGCATAAGAGCATGTGACAAGCTTTATGAACATGTGCTTCTAGATCCAAAGTAACAATACCTTGTTATTAAGAACTTTAATAATTAACCTTTTATATCTAGCCCTAGAATGGTTTAATCAACTAAAATGATATAGCATTACCAGCTTCAAACAACTAGCAAATGCATTTCTTGAATACTTTTCTTTTGGCATCAAGAAGAAAATCAATTTGACTGACTTGGCAACTTTAAAGCAATATGATGACGAGCCAATCATGTAATTTGGTAATAGATGGAGGAAGCTAATAGCTAAGGTACCATTCTCCATCCCCACTACTGAATTGATGTGAATGTTTACCAAAATTTATGCAAAACACATATCATTGTTATTACAACTATAGCAATACAAGACATTCAAAGAGGCTTTGGTGCAAGCCAGAGTCATAGAGGATATCAAGTTACAATAAGGTGACTTGAAATTCCATATAAGAAAGAAGTGGAATAAAAATAAAAAAATAACTATAATCACCAGACCAAGAATGCACATATGAATGAGGGTGTGTTAAATCTTCAAAAATGGGAGAAGGGTCAACAACCACAAAACTACTAAGCTCAACCTCCCCTTGTGCAATATAATCAGTGCAACAACAAAAATTAGGTCAAGAACAAATAATATCACCCTCCTCACCAATTTATGCCACTGTCTGAGACTATGGCATCAATATTCAATCAATTATGTGAGGCCAAGGCCATAAAATTTCCCAAAGTTAAATTAATCGATCCTAATCACCCTAAATCAAAATAATTTAGGGAAGATCTATACTTCCCCTACCAAAAACAAATGGGGCATGATATTGAAGGGTGCCACAAATTTAAGCATCTGGTACATAATATTATTGATAGGAATGAGTTGATCATTGATAAACCTCTGGCTCTAGACAACCAGAATATGAGAATATTCAAAAATCCCTTACCAAATCATGAGCCACCAAGGAATAATGTTGAACAAGTAAATCAAGTGTGGATTGAACCGCCCACACAAGGATTTGTCAATATGGTGAACGTAGTCACCAAAAATAGGAGGTACAATTAGCCAGATCCTCCTCTAATAGTAGTTTAAATTCAATATGTGCCCCCACAAAGGCCAACATAAAATAACTTGCCAGGCCCACCAACTAGACCAGTGGTGACAATAAGGAATAAGCTCATTCAGATTCTATAGATGGCCTCAGTAAAGCTATCGATTTATGAGATAATATAATAGTCTCCTAGGCACAAGGAGATGTTAATGGACATCTTATGGTCCATAGAATTACAATCCCAAGATCCAAAAGCATTCACTAATTTTGTCAGACATATGCAGCAGTGGCAAGAGCTTGTGATTCAATTCTATGATCATGAAATCAAGACAAACTCTACTGCTATAGTGGACCCACCGCTTCATATTATCATGTGTGTAAACCACACACCCTTCAAGCAGGTTTTGATTGATATAGGATCATCGATTAACATAATTACCATGAAGGCATTGGGACATTTAAAATTGCCTAAATCACATATTGTGCCCTCAAATTTCACACTACGAGAATTCAATGATGCATTATGCTCAATAGTAGGTACTATAATCCTTACTATTTAGGTTTTATTGAAGACCATACCTATGATGTGTCATGTGCTTGAGGGTGCCATGCAATACAATATTCTACTAGGTAGGATGTGGATCAGAGAAATATAATGTGTACCTTCTATCTTGCATCAATGAATCAAATATGTGCACAAGGAACAAGTGCATGTGGTTCCCTCAAATGAGGAACCCTTTAAGTATATCAATAAAGTGGATTTATTAGGATATTTCATACTCCCATATAAACATTTGGATATTATACCTACATCACCTATCAAGTATCCAACGGGTAAATCGAAGGAAGTGTGCACCGCCCTTTCAAAATCGACACCATGATCAACTTCACATACAACTACTTATGTGAAGCCTATGGCATTGAAAATGCTTAGGAATGATCATAATATAAAGGTAGTATTAGGTGGAAAAGAGGCTAAATAAATCCCCGATGTAGAAATTGTTGAGGTCCCAAATCCCATGGAGGAGGAAAAATCACAAAATGAAGTCAAGGAGGTACCTCAGCCTACCTCACCTGTGTCTTCAACTAGGTCATATACACCATAGGTAATAATTTATTTAGTTAATCCTGGATTAGCAGAATACCTGGTGTCGAATATAAATTTCATGCCAATCATAGAATCTGCATAGGATATGGGTAGGCCTCAAGTCCATAGCTTTCCTGTCGATATGGTGGTACCAATAGGGGTCCCACCTAATCAGAATAACTTCATATATAGAGGTTTAGATCAACTTGTAGATCATTCACCCATAGAAGAAGATGATGATGAACCATTTGCAAAAAACATTCATTATCTATCTAACCCAGAGTTTTTCCTTCACTATTTTGATCTTTAACACTAGCATGGTTACGATTTGGGACTATTTTAACAAGGGTGATGAACTCTATATGAACCATGCTATCAGTTATTTACTAATAGGTTCAGATTGGGTTATGACATAAGAGGTCAGGATGAGATTCTAGCTATATCTCTAGATCACCTAAACCTAATATTAGGGGTGGATGTTGATTGGAACCCCTATCATCCTAACCCTTCATATTATCAAAGGGGTAACCAACCAATAACCATGGTCACCATAGATCCACCCTCAATTTATCAAGATAAAATTTCACTAGAATCTAATCTAAGATAAAATTACAATAACTAATTGGTTAGTTAGAAACCATGAGCATGCCAATGATATCGACAGTGCACCTCAAAATTTTGGTACAACAATAGCAGATCCTAAATCAGAAGCTATTTCTAAGGAAGAAGATTCATAATGCATCTCTAAGAGAAGTGGACCAAAAAACAATTCTAGAGAAGGTGAAGCTAAACATTCCTCAAAGTATGAAGAATATGAGGATGAAATACAGTTGGTCTACCTTGGGCCTTGCCACTTGTGTCATCTTAGGAAACCTATCAACATGAAACCCATTTATCATGATGTGTTCTAGGATCCTCCCATTGAAAGAAGACCAGTAAATCTGGAAGAGATATACCACATGATGTTTCCTAGTCCTTCAAATTTAAGGTAATTACTTCCTCTTGAGGATCCAATTGTTATATCTATTCCCAGAGTAGACCCAATAATACCCATTTCACCTAAGCCACATCTAGAGCAAGGGTAGAAATCCAAAATTAATGGCTTACATTCATGTGGTCCTAGATATTTCATCCATTTCATCAACATGATCTCCATTGATTTGACCACTCCACTCTACAATCCATATGATCCTTCAAAACCATTGTACCTCAATCTTGAGGTTATTGATTTTGATCATGCCAATTCACCTTTAGAGCCTAAATATTTCTTCTCTAATGAATAAATGCTACAATCATTTCATTTCATGCTAAGATGTGCTTATGATGTATATCATGTTGAGGATAATTCTGATTCATTGGAACCCTTAAACCCATCATATGACATCCATTTGATCCCTATGCCTCACCATATTGAGGAGGGGTCACACATGTCAATAGAGGAAATATTTGAAGTGGATATCAGTGATGATCCCATCAATCCAAGGAAGGTTAAATTTGGAGAAAGCTTAGCTCCTGAGGAACATGCCAACCTCATTCCTCTACTAAAAGAGAGACCTGGTCTCTTTGCTTGGACATAAAAGGACATGCCAAGTTTGGATCCAAAATTGGTTACCCATAACCTTTTTTCGAACCCCACCAAGAAGTCAGTAAAGTAAAAACTTAGGAATATGCATCCAACCATCATTTTGATTGTTAAATATGATTTACAAAAATTGTTGGATGTAGAATTCATCATATCCATCTACTATCTAGAATGGGTATCAAACATGGTACCCATAGGAAAACCTGATTGAAGAATCTGTATTTTTATGGATTTTAGATACCTCAATAAGGTAACACCCAAAGATTCATTTATGTTGCCTAATATCGATGCTCTGATAGATGCAACTGTAGGTCAGGAAATAATTTCCCTCATGGATGGTTTTTTTGGTTATAATCAAATTCATATTAAACCTGAAGATCAACATAAAACTACTTTCACCACTCTATGGAGAATATTTTACTACAAATTTATACCATTCGATCTTAAAAATGTTGGTGCCACATACCAATGGGCTATGCCATATATCTTTCATGACTACATACATAATATCTTGGAAGATTATATCGATGACTTATTGGTGAAGTCATTGCTACCTGAAGATCATGCTGAGGTTCTTAGGAAAGTCTTCGATCTCCTGATAGAGTACAACGTCATATTGAATCCCATGAAATACGTCTTTGGTCTAACATCAAAAAAATCTTGGGATTCATTGTTTCTAAATGAGAGATCGAAGTTGACCTAGTGAAGATCAAGGTCATTTTAAAAATATCTCCCTCCACTAATATCAAGTAATTGAGAAGCCTCCAGGGTAAAGTAGCACCCATAAAGTAATTTATCACACAATTATCGAACAAATATCGACCTATGAATCAACTAATACACAAGGGGTCCCATTTAATTGGGATAAGGACTATCAAAATACCTTCACTACAATCAAGAAATATTTGGAAACACCACCAATTTTAGCTCCACCTCAGCCAGAGGTTCCATTATTGTTATATATATCTACCACTAACTTTTCACTAGGAACCATGTTAGCCCAAAAGAATGTACAAGGCAAAGAATAGGCAATATATTACATCAACCAAACTCTGGTTATCTACGAGCTACAATACGTGTATGTGGAAAAACTATGCTTAGCAGCAGTCTTTGCAATGAAGAAGTTGTGCCACTACATTTTGAGCCATACGACATATGTAGTATGAAAACAAAATCCTTTGTAGTACATGATGAGCAAAACATATCATAATACACATAGTACAAAGTGGATCATGCTATTGACAAAATTTGACCTAGAATTTATAATTCAAAAGTCTATCAAGAGATAAGTCATAGTAGATCAACTAGCATAGGCTCCTCTTTAGGATCATAGACCTCTTGTCATAGAGCTTCCTAATGATGCAGTGTTTGCATTATCAGAGTCATCAGAACCTAAAAACTTAATAATCAATAAAATATGTCTCTGTTCTTTGACGATTCTAAATGTGAGTAAGGGGGTGGTGTAGGAATTGTTTTTTTCATGTCATAAGATGCTTCAATGCCCTTTTCACTTAAACTCAATTTACATTGCACCAATAATAATTTTGAATATGAGGCCCTAATCATGGATCTCCAAACAATGCTCGCCATGAAGATCAAAAAGCTAAACATCTTTGGTAAATCCTTGATCATTATTAATCAAGTTAAGGGGATATACCAATGTAGATGTACTATTTTGAAGGTATATAAAGAGCTTGTGGATACATATCTGGTCCAACTATAATGGTATGAAATCAAGGTAATCCTTGGAATTTCCAACAAATTTAAAAACACCATGGCATATTTTGGATTCGTAATCCCTTAAATTCATCTACAGACTTCACTACCATTCAAGTGAAAATGCTATCGTAATCTATGATATGATGTGAGGTAAAAAAAAATCAAGAACTAGTCCACATGATTCAAATATAACCAACCCATGAATGGTTCTATAAAGTTAGAGACTTTCTGAAAAAGGCACCTTGGGTATTGTTGCTTTCGTAGGGTCCTACAAAGAATGGTACCAACATTCTCCATAAGGTTTTTTTCCAATCAAAATTTGTACAAGTTGAACTATAGTGGGAACATGTCATTCAGTTAGTTGAAATTGTTTCCTATCAAGATTGGATGTCGCAAATATGTGATTTCCTTAAGCTTGGTATAATCCCACAAGATTGTCACATGCTGCAAAATGAGCATTTAAAAAAAAAGTGACTAAATATGTCTTGATAGGAGACATCTTGTATCACCATACCTATGATGGAATTCTCCTTCATTGCATTGAGCCCCAAGAATTAAATTGGGCAATCTCACAAGCTCATGATGGTACATGTGGTGGCCATTTCAGCGACATGGGCATCATCAAGCACATCCTTCGAATGGGTTATTATTGGCCCATTATTGAGAAGGATTGCATAGTGTATGTCAATAAATGTGTCAAATGTCAACATCATGCTAATATTATGTACTTGCTATTGTAGGTCTTGCAACCCATCCAAGTGGCTTGGCCATTTTCTTAGTGGGGTATTTATCTAATCGGTAAGATCTCTCTCCCATATTCGAGCTGTCATACTTTTATCATAATGGACACTGAGTACTTTACTAAATGGGTGGAAGAAATCCCTTTGACATCAATGATAGGAGCATGTATGAAGAACACAAGCTTATACTGAGAGGGGGGTGAACAACATAAGACCATTTTTTACTTTTTTTTTTCTAAACAGTATTAATAAATATAATCAATGGAAATATAAATAGCAATAACCAAAGAAATGAACCAATAATCACATACAATAGAGACACCACAATTTACGTGGTTCACCCAATGCAAGCTATTCCATGGAGAAAATATTTTGCTAAAACTTTCTCAATCAATCTCTTGGGAATCCTTACCAATTACAATGTTTATGGACCTCTGTCCAAAGGATATGTTAATCCCCTAAATCTCAAGTTCATGATCTCTTCCATAGGATAACTCTTTTCCCTTTTGCTTTATCTAGTGATCTTCTAGAAGACTATGTGTATCTACTACACTGATTGGTGGATCTCTCTCCACATGAATATTCCTCACTCAGATCTGTCTTCAATTATCTTGGATACTGGATCTCTATCCATTGAGACTTTGTCTTTTGTACTCTGTCACCTCCACAGCTCTGTTAATAGGTTCACTCAGAACCTCCTCAAATATGCTCAATAGGATCACTCAGAACCTACTCAAATCTGCTCAATAGGCTCACTCAGAACCTGCTCAAATCTTCTCAATAGGCTCACTCAAAACTTGCTCAAATCTGCTCAATAGGCTCACTCAGAACCTGCTCAAATATTTTCTGCAGCCTCACTCAAAACTTGCTCAAATATGCTCAATAGGCTCACTCAAAACCTACTCAAATCTGCTCAACAATCTCACATAGAACTTGTCCCAATCTGCTCAATAAGTCCTCTCTAGGACTTGCTCAAATTTGCATAGCAAGCTTTCACAAAAGCTTACACAAAAATAGTCCACAAGCCTTCTCAAAGACTTACCTCAAATAAGCTCAACAAAATCTCAACTCAATCTCATAGAAGCATAAAGAAAATTGTTAGAGACTCAATATGTTCTATACTAAAATCTCAATCTCAATTCAAAGCAATCTAAACTCAGCTCAATCTTATAGAAGCATAAAGAGAATTGTTAGAGAATCAATATGTTCTATACTCAAATCCCAATCTCAACTCAAAGTAATCTCAACTCAGCTCAATCTTAAATCAATCTGAATATAGAATAGTTTGTTTCATGGAACTTGAACAACCACTTCATGCAACCACTTGACTAGGCTCAATCAACTCTACTCAACTAATCACTTCAAGAAACAACTCTTTCTCACAAACCCTAGTCCAAGCATGAATCAACTAACTCAAAATATTTCCAACAATGCTTAACAACAAATCTTACATAACAATGATACTCATGTTATTTTCTAACTCAAGTTCAAGTTTTTTGCATCACCCATTGGCTTAAACAACAATGCTAATGAGACAAGGTTTTAATCACAACTCTCAATTCAGAAAACCTTGAAGCATACACTCAAAGTACTTCACTCAACCAATGATCTAAACAACAATGCTTATCAAACAAGGTTTAATCACAACTCACAATCCAGAAAACCTTGAAGCATTAACTCAACCACTTTCAAAAAGGAAACCACAATCAATCCTTTTCACTCCAAAGGTATTTTATAATCAACCACTATAATAAATCAATAGGATAATGTACCCATACCTTTTATGAATATGGAAAAGCCTCTTTGAAAATCTGCCACAATCACAATACTTCTTTGTATATCTCAATAAGGGTTAGAGGATAATTTTCTTCATCATAATATAACACAAAAATAATATCAAACACAATTACACCTTATCACTCCATCTCAACAATAACATTCAACCTTCTAATATTTCATGTAATCTATATTGATCAATATTTTCTTAAATGGCTATGTCACTTCCACTTATCAATATATACTTTTATTTTGTACCCTTATTACTCCCCAAACTTTATAATAAAGCAATAATCAAACAACAACAAAATAAAACATACACCTTTTATTTCCCCCCTTATATCTCCCCAAACTTTAATTTAAAATAAAACTTTTATATCTTCCACACCTCAACAAGTTAATATTTCAAATATTATGTTCCCCAAAAGGCTTTGGATTTTTCTTTTATGACTTCAACTCAATACTTATATGCCTACCTTTTTGAAACCATTTAGAACGTAAAATTGAACCACACACGTAAAATTGAACCACACACTCTATAGGTCGAAACAAAATTAATGTTACCCGATGCAACGCCTACAAGATTTGAACTTCAGACCTCCATATTCCACGTGCTTGTTCACTTGTCAACTGCGCTAGCCACACAGCTTGAAGTAGTAAAGTCTCCTATTTACCTTATACATTTCCTTTGGTGGCGATCCATAAATATATAAATCTGCTCACTATACAGATACAAAACACAGGTGTATTTCCAACTGAAATAGCATTGGAAGTCGTGCACAAATCTGACTTGGCAATTTATTTTAACTGGTATACTAGATTTTATTTTCCAAAATGATCATGATGAGTTCACTATTTTATTCTCAAGTTGTCGATTAAATCACATTATCAACATATCTTCGAAACCTTATATGTCTCATATCATATTCTTTCCAAACCGATAATCGTGGAGGTTTCCTTTTTTTTTGTCTGAAGTTCATCTAATACTTTTTTCGAAACCATAGAGCTCCTTATATATATCATAAGAGCTTTTAAGCTATGACATCGACGAGAAGATTTTATCAAGTCATTCAACCCTTTTACACCAAGGTCGGCGAAGAATATTTATTTATGTCAATCTTCTTTAATATTGCTTAAACCCTTTATTGAACCCTCGTCGGCCCTTTCGAATGGATTGCATGAAATGAATAGTGGCTGACCCACTTAGGCTAAATAATCATCGATATCATTAATAAACATTGTACCCATATTTTATACTTTTAAAAGGAAAAATTAATGTTTAAATTTAAATTATTTAAATCTTTAATTTAAATAATTTATAATTTAAATCTCCTTTAATTATTTTGAACCATGGTTTTAATCTCATGAAACTCTTTTGCCAACCACCTCTTGCCTTGCTCCTTTTTTATATTTTTCACCAATAGTGGTTTGCTCCATGACATCGATGACAACTTGACATTAATGATGACTTCATTAGGTGACATCAATGACAACTTGACTTAGGGACTCAAAATGTCCAACAATCTCCCCCTTTGTCATTGATGGTAACCCATATCCTTTTACTAAAACTTGATCTTCTTTTCTGCTCCCCCTGGGAATTTGCTCCCCCTGGCTCAATGCTCTCTCAAATATCAAATATCTCCCATATCAAAACTCTCCCCAATATACACAAATCTCTTCCCCTTTGAAATAAATGGCAAAGGGTCACCTTTGGGGCTCAGGGCTAAGAATGAGCCTCTTAGATTAGCCCTTACCCCACCTCCATATGAGGTGGTTAATTCTGGGGTGGGAGTATTTCTACTCCCCGAAAGCACATATCTGTGTCTTTATATTTCGCTCTTCTTCTCTGAGTCCTCTCACTGTTTATTTCCAAATCATCATCCTTAATCCTATCATCACTTTTGTTCCTGTTCTTGCTCTTGTTTTCATCCATGTTTCTATTCCTATTATTTTCTGATTCTCTATTATTTTTTGAGTCTCTATTCCTGTTCATATTCTTGTTCATGTTCATATTCCTGTTCCTATTCATGTTCTTGGTCCATGTTCCTGTTCCTATTCATGCCTATTTCTAGAATATTTTCTCTACACCATCTTGTTGTGTGACCATAATTATTGTACTTATAACACTTAATGTTATTATTCCTTGGATGTGCAACTATCTTAGGACTTCTCCTAGTGAAGCCATATCTTCTTCTATCATGAACCCTGTAATTCATTGCCTTGTGACCAAACCTATTACATGAGTAGAAATACCCATGTAAAAGTTGTTCTTTCCCATATTCATATCTTTCATATGTCCTACACTGTGAAGCCATGTGCTCAAACCTATGACATGAAAAAAATCTTCCATTGAAGAAACCTTGCCTAGACCCCACCGGTCTCTTAGTCTCTTCTACCTATTTCTTGTTCCATTTGTTCCTTACTTGTGCATTGTTCCTTTCCTTGTTGAACTTTCTATTGTCCAACTTCTCATTAGAAGTATCACTTTCCATTTTACTTGCTTCTTTTGACTCTTCTTCTTTTCTGGTGTTTGAGCTTGACTCTTATTTTTTTGTTTTTTGTTTCCCTTGTTCTTATTTAGAACTAAGTCCTGTCATGGTGACTGATGACCTTTGTGCATTGATAATCCTATCCAAAGTATTTAAATTTTCTTCAAACTTGTGTAGCTTGTCCTTGGAACCTTTTACTTCCATCCTTAGTGAAACTATCTCATGCTCTAATCTTTCACACTCTAGATATTTTATCTTTAATTTTTTGGCCATACCTTCTTCAATCCTTCTTGCTTCTTCAGCCATAGTTTTGAAGTTGGTGAGTTCCTGTAGAAACCTTGCTTGTGCTTTCTCATATTATTGAGCTTGAACCCTTAATCTTGAGTTCTCCATTTTTAATTCTTCAAGAGTAATCATAAGCCTTTCACATTCTATATCTTTTGCCTTTGACTGTTTAATCATACCTTTTTCAAATCTTCTTGCTTTTTCAACCTTATCTCTCAAGTTAGAGATATCCTGTAGAAATTTTGTCATATATTTCTCATCTTCCTGTATTTGAGCCTTCAATTCTAAATTCTCTCTTTTCAATTCACCAAGTTGCTGAGTGGCTTCCTCATTTTATTTTTTTGAATCTTCCTCTTCTTCAATTTCTTCTATTGTCCAAAGTGGAGTTTCTTCTTGATACCTGCTTCGACTATTCCTGTTACCTTTTTATGACTCATTATTTAGAACTTCAAATATGAGAGAATCATCTTCATCTTCATTGCTATCAAACCCATTGCAATAACTTACATCATGATCGAGTTGACCACAAACAAAACATTATTATGGATAATAAGTTGCATGGTGACTTGTGTTCCCACATCTGGTACAAAACTTTATTAGTCTAGATATTTCTCCATTACTTGATTCATATCTTGAATCTATTTCCATTTGTCCTACCAACACAACAATATTAAACTCATATTCCTTTTCTTTCATGACCATAGGTGTTCTTTTCTTCTTGTGTCTCATGCATCTACTCTTGATTTTATTTACTATTTTTCTTCTTGTAGGATCTTCCTTCAAGCTGTTAAACTTCTTTCAAAGGAATCGGATCTGATACCAATTGAAGAACATAAGATTGTATTGAAAGGGGGGGTGAATAGTATAAAACCACTTTTTACTTTTCTTTCCCAAATAATATTAATCAATATAATCAATGGCAATATAAATAGCAATAACAAAAGAAATGCACCAATCATCACACACAATAGAGACACCATAATTTACGTGGTTCACCCAATGCGGGCTACTCCATAGAGAAAATATTTTGCTAAAACTTTCTCAATCAATATCTTTGGAATCCTTCCTAATTACAATGTTTATGGACCTCTATCCAAAGGAGATATTGATCCCCTAAATCTCATGTTCATGGATATCATCCACAAGAGAAATATTTTCCCTTATACTCTAGCTAGTGATCTTCTAGAAGACTATGTCTCTCTGCTTCATTAACTGGTGGATCTCTCTCCACTTGAAGAATCCTCACTTAGATCTGTCTTCAATTTTCCTAGTTGTTGGATCTCTATCCATTGAGACTCTATCCTCTATACTCTATCACCTCCAAAGCTCTATCAATAGGTTCACTTAGAACCTCCTCAAATTTTCTCAATAGGCTCACTCAGAACCTGCTAAAATCTGCTCAATAGGCTCACTTAGAACCTGCTCAAATCTTATCAATAGGCTCACTCAGAACCTGCTCAAATATGCTCAATAGGCTCATTCAGAACCTGCTAAAACATTCTCAATAGGCTCATTCAGAACTTGCTCAAATATGCTCAATAGGATCACTGAGAACCTACTCAAATCTGCTCAAAAAGCTCACACAAAACTTATCCTAATATGCTCAATAAGTCCTCTCTAGGACTTGCTCAAATTTTCATAGCAAGATTTCACAAAAGCTTACACAAAAACAGTACACAAGCCTTCTTAAAGACTTGCTTGAAATCATCTCAACAAAATCTCAACTCAATATCATATAAGTATAAAGAGAATTGTTAGAGACTCAATATGTTCTATACTCAAATACCAATCTCAATTCAAAGTAATCTCAACTTAGATCAATATTATAGAAGCATAAAGAGAATTGTTAGAGACTCAATATGTTCTATACTCAAATCCTAATCTCAACTCAAAGTAATCTCAACTCAGCTCAATATTAACTCAATCTGAATATAGAATAGTTTGTTTCATGGAACTTGAACAACCACTTCATGCAACCACTTGACTAGGCTCAATCAACTCTACTCAACCAATCACTTCAAGAAACAACTCTTTCTCACAAACCCTAGTCCAAGCATGAATCAAATAACTCAAAATATTTCCAACAATCCTCAACAACAAATATTACATAATAATGATACTCATATTGTTTTCTAACTCAAGTTCAAGTTCTTTGCATCACCCTTTGGCTTCAACAACAATGCTAATAATACAAGGTTTTAATCACAACTCTCAATTCAGAAAACCTTGAAGCTTAAACTCAAAGTACTTCACTTAACCAATGATATAAACAACAATGCTTATCAAACAAGGTTTAATCACAACTCACAATCCAGAAAACCTTGAAGTATTAACTCAACCACTTTCAATAAGGAAATGGCAATCAATCCTTTTCACTCCAAAGGTATTTTATAATCAACCACCATAATAAATCAATAGGAGAATGTACCTATACCTTTTATGAAGATGAAGAAGCCTCTTTGGAAATCTGCCACAATCACAATACTTCTTTGTATATCTCAATAAGGGTTAGAGGATAATTTTCTTCAATAAAATATATCACAAAAATAATATCAAAATTACACCTTATCACTCCAACTTCAATAATAACATTCAACCTTCTAATATTTCATGCAATTTATATTGATAAATATATTTTTAAGTGGCTGTCACTTCCAATTTTGTAGTAATAAATATATGCTTTTATTTTGTACCCTTATTACTCCCCACCTTTACAATTAAGCAATAATTAAACATACACCTTTTGTTTTCCCCCTTATATCTCCCCAAACTTTAATTTAAAATAAAACTTTTATATCTTCCACACCTCAACAAGTTAATATTTCAAATATTATGTTCCCCAAAAGACTTTGGATTATTCCTTTATGACTCCAACTCAATACTTATATGCCTACTATCCCAAACCATTCAGAACGTAAAATTGAACCACACACTCTATAGGTCGAAACAAAATTAATGTTACCCGATACAACGCCCACGAGATTTGAACTTCAGACCTCGCTATTCCATGCGCTTGTTCACTTGCTGACTGCGTTAGCCACACATCTTGAATTAGTAAAGTCTCATATATACCTTATACCTTTCCTCTAGTGGTGATCCTTAAATCTAGAAATCTACTCACTGTACAGATACAAAACACAGGTGTATTTCCAATCGAAATAGCATTGGAGGTCGTGCAAAGATCTGAATCCACAATTAATTTTAACTGGTATACTAGATTTCGTTTCCCAAAATGTTCATGATGAGCTCACTATTTTATTCTCAGGTTTTCAATTTCATCACATTATCAACATATCTTCGAAACCTTATATGTCTCATATCATATTCTTTCCAAACTGATAATCATGGAGGTTTCCTTTTTTTTCGTTCGAATTTCATCTAATATTTTGTTTGAAACCATAGAGCTCCTTATATATATCATAAGAGCTTTTAAGCTATGACGTCGGTGGGAAGATTTTATCAAGTCGTTCGACCCTTTTACACCAAGGTCGGCAGAGAATATTTATTCATGTCGATCTTCTTTAATATTGTTTAAAACCTTTATTGAACCCTCATCGGCCCTTTCGCATGGGTTGCATGAAACGAATAGTGGCTGGCCCACTTAGGCTAAATAATCGTCGATATCATTAATAAACATTGTGCCCATCCTTTAGACTTTTAAAAGGAAAACTTAATGTTTAAATTTAAATTATTTAAATATTTAATTTAAATAATTTATAATTTAAATCTCCTTTAATTATTTTGGACCATGGTTTTAATCTCATGAAACTTTTTTGCCAACCACCTCTTGCCTTGCTCCTTTTTGACCTTTTGCACCAATGGTGGTTTGCTTCGTGACATCGATGACAACTTGACATTAATGATGACTTCATTCAGTGACATCAATGCAAACTTGACTTAGGGATTCAAATTGTCCAACAACGTATTGCATATTTCATACTCCATAATATCATGTCATTTTGGGATCCCATACAAGATCATATCGGATAATGGAACATTGTTCAAAAACAAAACTGTAAGGGCTTTAACATCCAAATATAACATACAACACAATTTTGTGACTCCATACTATCTGCAAGCAAACGAGAAAATAGAGGATTCTAACAAGACAGTGGTAGCAATCTTAAAGAAGACTATTCAAGAAAACCATAAAGATTGGCATATCCGGCTATCCCTTGCATTATGGATTTATAGAACTAGTATATGGATGCCCACTGGGGTAATCTTATTTTCACTAGTATATGGTGTTGAGGCCATTATGCCCAAGGAATTGGAAATTCCAACCTTGCACATAGCATTGAAATATTTCATCGATAATGACACTGTACACCAAGCTCGCCTCGACCAATTGATGCTTCTTGATGAATATCATGTGAATGCTCTTGAGCATCTTTGTGTTTATTAGGAATTCCTAAAATGATATTACAATAATAAATTCCATCTGAGAGACTTTCAAGGTGGGGATCTTGTACTGAAATAAAACCAATAGAACTCAAACCTGTCATTGCACCTACAAGATAAATTTACGGCCAACTGGTTAGGTCCATATATCATATTATAGAAGATAGGACCTATAACGTATCACCTAAAATCACTTGAAGGTGTTGAAGAGCTTGAAACTCTCAACATTATTTATATTAAGGTATTCCACACATAAAAATCAAAATATCAAAAACAATTGAAAATTTAAAATTTCAAAAACAATTTAAAACATAAAATCTAAACAAATGAAAAAACAATAAAATTCAAAAACACTGTAAAATGTCAAAAACATTTACATTATGCATTCATGTAATTGCATTGCATTAGGCATGTTCATTCATTGCATTTATATTAGGATAGGTTGTGTTTATAAGCTTACAAATGACACCACATTTACATCTTAATCATGCATATATTCATCATCATCATCCATCACCCTTGTGAGTAATTGTGTTTTTCAACACATCCCATCCTATTGCTATAAGGAATATACTAGGGTTTTTCAATAATTCAACCACACCTAGTGATCTTCTTATATTTTGTAGAAATATAACTTTGCTTTTGGATATGAGGTCTAGTTTTGATAGCACCTAGCATATGTCAAAATCCCATCACTAATTAAACACATTAACAATCCTAATTAGGAAAAGGAAGGATGAGCACTACAAATTTGTCCTAGTCACCTCAAGTTAAAAGGTTTTACTTGCTCATCTTGTGATGCACATGGTTTAGAGTGTTGATCATTGACAAAAGGACAAGCTCCCCCCTACCCAAAGAAATCCCTTTATTTCATACAAAACAAGAAAAAAACCAAATCAAAAGCAAAAATCCCTTACTCAAATATATATATGCAAAACAAACAGTGATTTTCATCACTAAGCATGAGCAAGTATCCCAATAAATGTGAAGAAAATAAGGGACTGAAGAGCTTGAATCCCTTGAATTTTCAATATTCAAATCCATTGAGTGATCCCTAATACAACAATGGGCTGAATGAATCCCACCTAGCATTGGGATAGTTCTAGGCAATTTACAAATGAGATAGCTTTAGGTGACCTATATTACCTAGTGGTTTAGTCTAACTACATCTATACTTAGGATCAAGGTGAACATTTGGTGATCCTCATTATAGCAATGGGTTGAATTAATCCTACCTAGAAATGAGGTAGTCTTATGTCTCAACTAATACATTCATTTGCACACACAAGGATAATGAATATCTTGGTTTTCATAACAAAAACTTTTGTCTTTTAGAAGTCCTATATAGTTAGTATACAACTTTTGATTAATCAACTAGGGTATTTGAGTCTCATGGAAAACCTCAAAAATCCCTTATAGCAACAAGTCACATCAATCAATCAATCATCAACTTCTCTTTATGATATTTTTTTTTATTAAAGGGTGTTCATAACATAGGATAGATACCGGATGGATATCAACAATGATATTTAGATGGCCACTGACTATTTTGTGCATATATTTTAATTTACAAAAGCTCATGAGGGAAAACCATACATATCTCATCATCTCATCTCACATATGGGTGTTTAAATGATTAATTCTTATGATAAGAGTTATAATTTACATTCATAATTTTTATACATTTTGTGGTGTCATCCATTAGTTTGTAAAACACACATTAGATTCATTCCTTATGTTTTAAGTGATTAAAGCATACAGGTTCATTGGAATTAGTTCATCATCATATAATTAATGCATTCCATTACACATCATGTATCATATCACATAAGTTAAGTGCATAAACAATAAAAATAAATTAAACATGCATTTAACAATCATCATTGCATCCATATATGCATACATCATCATAGTGCATTCATACATCTAGATCATTGCATGTAATCATACATCTACCATCTAGCTAGTGCATGTCATCAATACATCACATCTATATAGCATCAATCAACATATCATATAAGCATTGCATCCATGTGCATATCATAAACATAAAAATAATAAAATGATACACATAATGAGTCATAATAAAATGTCATATCTATATTTATGTGTTAAAATGTATACATAAAGGTATATCAAAATACCTGTAGGCTACAACAGTGTAGGTCCTCAGACCTTACACTAAAAAATGATACAAAATGATCAATATACAATTATGAGTGGCCTACACCACCTAAGGCACCTCCCCCATCTCCACCCTCTATGTGAGGCTAACTGGTGCTAGTGCCAGTTGACCTCTCGAATCGAGCACCTATCCTATGACTACACTGCACTGATGACTACCAAAAATCACTTTGCCTACTTTGTTGTGAGCCACCTATTGTAGATCTAGTTAGAAGTGTACCATCGTATAGCTTGACCTGAGCCTCTAAAGCAATGATGTACGTAGAATAGGCTATGCACTGAGTTATATCCTCCTTAATGATGTCTCGTAGACACTTAATCTCTACATATACATCTAACCCGATTGGTCCTTGAGGGGTGGTATAGATGGTGTAGCCTATGGAGTAGTATCAACACCTACCATCACCCTGAGTGCATCTTGCTTTGCAGTTCAAATATCTAGGTGTGCTTGTACAAGATCTTGTTGTTTGGTGATCTTCTCAATATTTGTAGTGGTTGAGTCAACCTATACCCAGAGGGCAGTCCTCTCCTCCTAGAATCCCTTCCACTAAGCCTATCTTGCTATTAGTTCCATGTGATACTAAATATCTCTTGCATGAGATCTACTACGGTAAGTCCTTGACTCCCGCAACTAGAAAGCTCCATAGCATTATGTAGCAACTACTACTATAGCAATATGTAAAGATACCCCTCTAGGACACTCTATCTTGATGTGCTCCCATGCCCATATCTAAAGCTAGAGACTGCATCCTACTTCCACTTATCCCTATTGAGTAATGTGATACAACTAATCATATATATGCACGAGGAGAGCACTCCCCCATGAAAATATCAATGGCTGCTCTGTGGTACTCCTAAGAAAGTCTTGTACTGTGGCTAAGATGTTCCAAGGGAACCTTTCTCTTGATGTGTCTAGTAGAAAAGCATTGTAAAATATGTGCATAAGGATGGTCTGGTGCCATAAAAAGACATGTGCCCTGTACTAATGGTCTACTGGCACCCCACCATGCTCAATTTCCTCTAGCACCTCCTCATGTCTATCACCAAAAACCCATTGGAAGATGATATTATTTGTTGTGGTAGCCAAATAAGTGATGGCCTATCCATCGATGGGAATGTGAAATATATGGTACACATCCTCAAGTGTAACCGTCATCTCCCCAGTCGAGATATAGAAGTTATTAGTTCGCACATTCCAGCACCTGGCTAATGATGTCATGTAGGCTTGATCTGCCATGATGGTGGGTAATCTCAAGACATATCCGAGGCTCATGACCCTAAACCAATCTAAGTATGCTTGTCCTAGATGGTGTAGTAGTGCACATAAATAGATCTAGCTCCCACGCCTGCATAGTCAATGTCTAAGGGGAGTGTAACATAATCCATCATAAGTAAAAATTTCAAAAAAATCAAATCAAGTAAAATTTCAAAAAAAAAAAAATTAATTCAAAAGTCAAATAAAAATAAAAAAATCAAGTGTGAAAACTCCAAAATAGGCACAAAAAAAATTTAAAATTTCAAAAATATCAAAAAATTAATTAAAAGCTCAAAAAAAATTAAAAAAAATAAAAAAACTAATAAAATTTTCCTAGGGTTCCTTAGCCACAGTCACTATTGCAGTCGTGGTTGTCATCCATGGCTAGCGCCAATGGTCAATTTTTTAACCATTAGGGTTTGAACCTAGCTGTGGCTGACAATTGCTGCCTCCAATTGGCCAATTGGGAGTCACAGATGTCACCCGTGACTACAAGAATGACCTTGTTCAAGGTCAATTCCCACCCCAAATAACCCCCAAATTTAAAGCCCATACCTCTAAGCTAGCCTAGATCTAATCCTAAGCTAAGGTGAGGTTAATTACCAATAGGTTTAATGAGTTTCATTTTATCCCATTACTTAATGTGGTTCATTTTAAACTGACCAAATTGCAATAAAGAGATTGTGATGCTACCTTTGAAGCATCGGCTCCTCCACTAGTGGAAGCCTCAGGTTGATTTGCCATGAGATCAGGTAGTCATTTTGAAAGCATCCTATATCAAAAGTTCTTCCTCTCCTCTTAGAGCTCTCACTATCATCAGTTGGCAGTAGGAAACAATGAAAAATAAAAACCTAAATTTTGCTTTTATATTTTTCATTTACACCTCATCCGCTACTGTAAGTCATGGGCATAGATTGGAAAATCATAAATCATTGCTATTAGACACGACTAAGAAAATTGCTAAAACTAGTTGTAGTTGACAACTGCGGCTAGTAGCTAGAAATAAATTCTTCCAAATTCCAACCGTGAGGAGCTTCAAAATGCATAATAAAAAATATTCACTTGTCCAAAAACCTAGAAAATTACAAAAATAACAAAAACAACACATAAATCAAAATTCAAATGTGCCTTGTATCCAATTATTTACCCTATACACTTGGTGGTTGCAGTGACTTGCACTCCATGCAATCTAGAAAATGAGTAAATCACCATAAGGCCATTTGGGGCAAATTAGTCATTGTTGACTTGAAATGTCTTCACTTCAATCCCAAAGAAGGCCATGGCAGCAAGGATTGCCCCATGGGAATGAGGCGTTCATTTCATTTCTTCTATGACATTTTTAGTAGATCATCAAACATAGTGATTCACCAAAGCTTAAATAGAATTGCTATATTTATTTCCTAAGAAGGCCATTGTGGTCAGACTACTCCACAGGATAGAGATGTATAATTACTATTAATGGTTGAAATCACAGTTGTAATAGGCCTTGCCATATAACAAAATGCAAAAGTCTTAAATCATCCAAATTATTCATCTTGGTCAAGCGAATTGTCACTTTAATTGCTTGTCCTTACCCTCATCGACTCATCACTTGAGGGGATTGTCATAATATCAGCAATCATAATCAAAATCAATGAAGGATCACTCGATCATGTAAATTGTGTCTATCTTACGAATCATTGCTAAAAACTATCATAAGCTTACCCTTTTGCTGGGGAGAAAGCAAATATGCTAGTGCCTTTTAGCGATCCACCTATTGGACCAATTGTAGTAGCCATAATGATACCCTATTACCGCTGGACACGCAAAAGCTTTACAAATTTAAGTCTTCCATCCTATTGGAATCAATTATTCTAGGATGCGCATCCTTTGCAGGACTGGGGCATCTGATGTTGATCAGATCAATGATCATCATTTAACTTATAACATAGCTTTAGGAGGTCTATTTTTTGTTAGCGTCATGTTTTACAACAATGCATCCCAAAAGGGGTATCTATTTTCACCTAAAACACATCATGTTTAGGAGACTACTCATATGGGCATATTTGTAGGCCATATGAATGATATTGGACCTTTTCAAGGCTAAGCAATGGTTCTAACCACTCATTTTAGGCATCCTAGGCCTATTCAGCCTTAGTCATGGATGGCATCTGCAACTAAGATCTCAGCCATGGTTGACAATTTTAGCTAGGATCCTAGCCATGCTGAGGAGCCACAACTAGCTCTGTAACTATCTCATCCTCTTGAGCTAAGCCAAATCAATTGTAATGACCAAATGCAACTGATTCTTAGTGGTTTTGGATGAGGAAACTTCTAGATGCTTCCTCCCAACTATACCATCCTAGCATTTCTTAATCTTGGCTTCCTTGGGAAGCCAAGATTGGTATTGGAGAGTCTATTTATAGACCCTTCAAAGAGGCTAACATGATCCCAATTTTATTGTAGAGAAGCCCTGTCGAATTGGAGATTCAATTTCAACTTGTGAAGAGTAAGGAGATGCTTCCTAAATCCAATTTAACAACCAACTTTGCAACAATGGAAATTCTAAAGGCTTAAGACGTAAAATTTGCAAATCTACACCAATCCAATGCAAATTCTAGTAAATTCAACCATCAATCTATTCTAGAACATCAAGGAAACCCTTGACCATCAATTCCTTGGAGGATTTGAGAGATTATACCCTTGATTCTAAGAGAAAGAAAGTTCAACCCGTGGCCACTATTGTCAACAGCAGCCCACAGGGCTAGCTATGACTATCACCCATGGCTAATAGAGCTGATTGCTCTGAGCACCCGCAATGAGGGTTTGATTCCCCTTTCCTCCATTTTTAGTTGTAGATTCCCATTTCAAATTATGCAAGTAGTTTAAGCTAGCATAGGTTCATCTTATTTCATGCATTTACATGGTTAATTAGCAACATTATAGGTAGCTTTACCTTAATTTGTGTCACATTTACTGTCTTTCCTAAATATTCATAGATTAGTTTCTATTCATGTGTAACCCTTCTAAGTTCATGTTATATTAACAATCTTTACATGTTTCAAGTCATGCTTTGCATTCATTTGATAATTTTGTAAGCGTCTTTACATGTTTCATGCTTTCTTTCAAGTATTTACTTAATTCCTTGCATTTCTTGGATAATAGCCTCATCATGAGAGGCTTCATATGCATTTGATGTGTTTTGTTTTTTCTTGTACGTAGGTGACATATTCTTCAAGGCTTCAAAACACTCTCAAATATCAAATTTCTCTTGACAATGGAGAATGAGGCATCCTAGTAAGCCCTCAAGCAGAGTTGGTGGAGACATGAAAATCATTGGGAATAACATCTTCCCCATTTTGGGGTCATTTGCATATTGTAATATTGTATCAAACTTTGGTATCCCTAAGAGGGATAAATTTGTAATAAGTGATTCATTTGATTAATAAAAGAGAGCTTCCTTTGTTATTTCCTTTTTGTCAAATGTTTCCATAGATTACATGCTTTCGATTCTTTATGTTGCAATATCTTTAGTTGTGTGGTTTTCATAGCTTTCTACAAGAAAAATCAAATTATGTCATAGGTTTCTTTTGTAAAATAAATGAGTTGATATAAAAACTTGTCTTTGTTTATATCATCAAATTGAAACTCTTGAATATCATTAATAAGTAATTTGTTGAACCCTTCTACACTGAGTAGTTTTGGGAGGTTGAGATTAGCCTGCCCTATTTTGGAAATCATGTCGCATTCAACATCTTCAATTTCTTTAACCATAGTTTTCCATTAGGATCTATCATCCATAAGGCTGGTGAATTTTTCAAATTCTACTTGGCAACTATGACTTTGGCCATCTGCTATGACCACCTGTTTAGTCCTAATTTGATCATACTCAACATGGCATCTTCTATAGATTGGGGAAATAATCATCATCCTTTTATCTCCCTTTTCTAATAGGGGATTTATTTTCTTGTTAGTCTCTATTATTTCTCCAAAATATCTACAATATCCATCAATCATATCATATTCCTCTTCCATGATTTTTATCATATTATACTTGTACTTTATTATGAGCACTAAGCAATGTAGTTACTTGCTCTCTGAAGGCATTTATCCTTGACATTTAATGACCTCAACTTGTAGCTTTTTATTTTCTACTTGTAGCAATTCTACTTTAGTTTTACATGTTGTTATTTCCTTCTTTATGTCCAGGGTATTTTGTGCATGTACCTATACTCCATGTTTTAACAAAGCTATTGTTTCTCCTCCTACCTCTACATCCCCTATTTTAGGATTTATTTGGAGTGATTCTACTCCTTTGTAGAAATGGTAATTGTGGTCTTACTGGCAGGAAAGGAGCTTACTAAGGGGATTGGAATTTCTCTTATACTCCTTGACTGGGCTTCTATCACTCTCCATTTCATTATCAGTTACATGTGTTCTTATTCTTTAGGGGTGAACTATGTGATCTCTTTATTTTTAACCAGGGTGATACTAACAGACTAAGTAGCACTCATTCCAATTATTGCTCTCTTATGTGTGGGAGAACTAGAAGGACTTTGAGCTTTAAATTTATAGTCTATGAAGATGTTGGAAAACCCTTCACCTTTCTATATTTTCTTCTAGGCTAAAACATAGATCTTTATTTCTTTATCATTTATACTCAAGGCTATAAGTACTGCCTGAGGTGAACCTATTATAATTTGTTGTAGGTGTTGTGGGGTCATCAATGCTTTTGTCAAAACTTCTACTGTAGGCTAAATTTGAACATAGAAGGTAGGGAAAATCTCCATTTATTTTATAGTGTTTAGGGGGAGGTGAGTGGTGGAAGCACTAGGGGCCTCTTTTGTTGTTTGACCTACTACTTTTGCTAATATCCCAAATTGTTCCAGTTATTGAATTACAACATCTTTAAGAGGATCTGTGAAGTACACTAGAGGTATGATAGGTACTAGCAGTGTTATTATCTCTACTATAGTCTCTATTATTAATTTCTAGTCTATGGAGTAGTATCTCACCATCTCTATATGAGTATGTGCCCTTGTTAAGTTCTTATTATTCAATATATCTTCTAAGTTCACCCCCTGCTTTTGAGCCCACAAAAGACTATCTTCACATTTATATTATCTATGCACGGGTGGTTTCTACTCCATGGCTATATCCTTATAGCATTTTTTGGGATCATATGGCCTCCAAATAATCTTGACAAAACTAAAAGTCTATTTTTGGTAGGGCCTCCATAAAATTAGGATATCCCCTGTAAACATACTATCATATCTTGCTGGGTGAAGTGACCTAGGAGATCCTTTTTTGTTTTCTTTTGAACCTTAGCTTGGCTTACTCTACAGATTGCCTAAAAATCTCTAGGGTAGTTGTTGCTTTTGAAAAAAAATGTTGGCAAGGCTTTGGGAGGTAATTTGTCCCCATACATCTTGATAAAGGTGATTTTTTTTGTGAGTAAGTAATCTCCTACCTTTTTGTCTTCCAAATATTTTACAATGTCTGGGTTCATCTTGGGGGATATTTATTAGTAATTACATGGTACATTGCAGTTAGAAACATACCAAAAAATTCTAAAAAATTGGATGCACCCTCTTGAATACAAGGTAACCTATCCTGAATGGTTTCCCCTAGCACTCCTTCCTATTGGGTAATTGCCCTCTCACTGAACTATCCCAAAATCAATTGGATGACCAAGGAGTAGTGGGATAAGTGAGGCATGAATTCCCAATATTCATTTACTAATTTTTATAATTCTTGGAATTATCTATCTAGTGTATCATAGATCAAATCCTCCCAATAGTACATTGGGAATTTCTAGGCCTTGTTGCACTGTACTATTAGAAACATGACATCCATCCTAAACCAATTTAGGTCCTCGACCCCCATCACTATCATGTTGGCTTAGTCCTTTTACCATATATGAATTAAGGATTTGTGAATGGGAAACTATATGGACACCAATTTGTCATAGTCGAACAACTTTGCATAGAAGGAGATACTGATAATGTGTCTAGACTATGCAAGGACCACTTCGATGTCATAAACCAGAGTAGCCTTCTCCAAATTGAACACATGTTTGATCCCATAAGGTGTAATTCTATAAATGGCCTTGTTTCTACTATTCATTATAGCTTTGGTATTTGTATCATAAGATATGTATAGCCATGATAATAAGTTAGGGAAAAAGTGCACCCTTGGACACAATAGTTTTGCTAAATTAGTCCTCCATTTGTTGCAAAGAGGGATCTTCTTATCCTTGTTTGCATATGCCCTTTAGAAAATTCTCTTCAGTAGATACTAGGGGTGTTTTCATTCTTTCATTTGAAACTAAATTTTGCAAGGTTCTCTTCACTCCATTGTTGCTCAGTGGATTTCCTAGTTGATATATTCTTAAACGGTACCTTCTCTTCCAACTTCTCAATATTATTTTTAGGAGCAGTTGTACTAGAAGATGTCATTTTTATTAGGTTGATTCTAAATTTCTACAACTGGTTCTCTTGGATCTGTATGTTCTAAGGATACTCTTAGCCCTATGAGTCGCTCACTATTATTTTCTAGTTTTTAAAATCATTCCCGCATGAAGCGCCATTAATGTTACACCAACTACCGATGTACTACCGCTACACTAGTACACCACCTCACTCTCCATAACGGTCTACCTATCATGAATTGTTTACCTTTTACTTGGTTTATGTGATCAACCATTGGATTAAACAAATGTTAAATTTTGAATTGTTCAATTATCTCACATTGTTTTAAAGCATGTACCTGGATGGATCCGAGAAAAAAATTATAGTTGGCATGTGTTCTTACAACCTCTTGATTGGTCTCTTGTTGTGTCAGTGAGATCATCATAAATTCAAGTGTCTTTCTGGTATTTCTCAAAATGGATCCTATAAGATCTTTGAATTTAATGTGGCACCACTCCAAGTGTGTCATCAATCGATTGATATGTTGCATTGGTCCTGTGCCACATAAGCATATGTGATTGTCAATCATTGGTCAGACAATAGGGCTTTAATTCTCCTTTTTGTTCATTAATTGAGACTTGGTCGATTAACCTACACTATTTATTAGTCTTTGATTGAATGGCCTAGGGTACCCTTTCTCTTGCACTTAACATTAAGTCCATGGTAGTATTTGGGGAACTCAACGTAAGAAGACAAACATTAGTTGAATCAAATACTATATATATATAACATGAGATTATGCATACCTTTGACTTTAACCCATTTGACTTTGCTTCAGTTGAAATATCTCTATCATTCATCTTGTTCTGCCAAAATTCTCTAATGGCTTAGATCTGATCGACTGATTGATTTGTACCTCTTTCTTGTTCGGCCAATTAGCCTTTATTTCTCTCGTATGGGTATTAGGCCATAAAATTTCTTTGGCTAAAAACTTGTTAACCATATATTTTATGAATGTAGCATGAAAAATTTGGTTAGATTTAGAAAAATTGTAGCCTAGGGAGGGAGGTGAATGTTTCAATAACCCTCATGATATTTCATTATGATGGGTTCCTACTTAGGCAATATCTTAGCATTTAGGTTTATGTTTTTGGGTCTAGGCATGATAATGCATTTATTTTTTCCCTTACTCTATTTCGATCGATAAATCCTGATCACTTAATATTCATCAATTGAAAATAATAAACCACTATGATGTTTCCACATCATCTTCTAACTCGACCAATTGGCATTCGTTTCATTAACTCGATCGATCGATTGCTCTAGATCACTTTTGCTTTTTGGCCAAATGGTATTAACTTGAATTTTTGCAATTTCTTTTTTGAATTTACATGGTGGAATCAGTAGTTTCTATGAATTAAGACAGGTTGTCTATATTTCTATGGCCACCACATTATTCTACACTATGCACACTGGAAGCCACCACATAGATCTTCATGCAGTTCACCCCTATAATCACCATGCCACAATCATTTAAAACCTTTTACACCACAGAAAGCACAGGGACAAGCATTTAGACTGATGAGGCTAGATATTTGAACCTTGGACCTCTTCCCCCCTTTCGGGGTTTTGTCGAACCAATTGGTCTACACCTCAAACCTAATTTTTGCAATTTAAAATGAATGACTTAGGAAATTCTTAAAGAAGGGGTGGTTGATGTGAACATGACCCTTCTGGTTGATTCCACCTAGGGCCATTTTTTTTATTTTATTTAGGTATAAAATCTTTCAGTGTTTATGTGCCTGTAATCCTCTTATTACATTTTGATTGAATGAATTTGAAATTAAATGGGGCCTAAGATTGAATTTTTAGATTTATTATGACCAAGGACCATGGTTTAGTCCAATTTATCTAGTTAAAATTATCCCATAATAAAGATAACCATTATGATCAAAAAGTGCACCCTCGAATGGTGAGTTAGCTTTGACCGATAGTTGATCAGATTTTAGTCGATGGGCTTCAAGTCAAAGATTTACATCCATTGATATTTGATGCAAATTGACCGATTTATTTGGGCCTTCGATCTACTTTTAGTTGAATGACATCTTTCACATTAAATCGATCGGTCGATCTTTTCTTCTTGTTGACCAAAAAATTTCTATGCTTTATCCTTTGAATTTTGAGCTTTCGGCTTTGACTAAGGTTTCTGATTTTGTTTTGGTCGATCCTTTTTGTTGAAATGTTTTCTTTTAGATGATGGCCTTTCTTGAGTTTCTAGTTCTTAGTTGATTGGGCTAATATTTTTACTTGAGGTGGTATTGGCTTCGGCCGAATGTTCTTCATGCTTGCGTACTTAGGAAAATAACCAATTAACCAACTAGATCTTTGACTTAGTTTATATGAAATGATTTTCCTTTTTCTTAGGGGTAAACCTTAAAATTTATAGGATTTGATAAATGGTTTTAAAGGCTCAAGAAACTAAGTATTGGCTTATGATTAGTGTAATGTAAAAATGATGTGGGCTTAGTTCAGTGAGGAATATTTTTATATTTTCATGGTGAAGGACACTTCTATATTCTTTGCAGTTTTAGGAAGATTTATGAAGGATGATTAACATGATAGCAAAGGATCCCTAAAATGAGTAATTTATATATTTTAAGGATTTTATTAAAATTGGGCCACAAAGTTGATTATATTCATTTGAAATGTTTTACTCTCTCAAACTTCAAGATTAACCTTGTTTATTAAAACATCACAAAATCCATGGACCTCTAATGACCTTCAAATTTTTGAAATTAGGGGTACTTTCATGTTGGATCATTTTAGGCTACATAATATCCATTTATTTTTCTTTTGAACCTTTATATTATTTTGTGGTTCTCTCCACAGTATCTTGGTTGACTTTGTTTTGTCTTTTCGGAACTCTACCCTACTTCCATAGCCTTTTTCTTAGAAAGTCTAAGCATTCTGGTGGATATTTTGATATTGCCTACCTTAAAATTCTTGTTTTATTTACCTCTATATGGATGTCCTTTATTAGTATGTCGATGAGCTCCCATGCCTCATCACAAAAGGTCCTAGTAAATTTTAACATATTTAAATCTTGTAATATCTTGATATTTTTGGTTTTTTGACCATTCTTTACTTTCTTGAGAAAATCTACATAAGTGTTTGACTATTTTTTCTAGAAAAAATGGTTTGTCTAGCTTTGGGTCATAGTCAAAGTCCTAAATTCTATTCAATATGTACTTCTCAATATTTTCCTTCTGCAAAAATTCTTCAAGAGAAAATCTCATTTCACTCAATTCATTATTTATTTTATTTTCCATTGTTGTCACTTCCTTTATTTAGTCATGCCATGTAGATATATCCCTTATTAACATTGACACATTACTGAACTCCTCAACACAATTTAAAGTGGTGCCATATCCCAAATTTAATTGTTCTTCATTCATCTCTTTATAGTATTTTTCAAATTAGTAAAATATGGGATATATCACCTCCATCCTATTTTATGTTTGTTCCAAAAGGTGCTTCATAATTTTTGTAGAGCCTTTGATTATGTTAAGATTATGAAATATCTCCTCCAAATATTCTATCTTATCTTGTATTTTATTGAGCATTTATTTCTTATATTTGGTGATGTAATTTGAACAATCAATGCTCTTTATTATGATCTAGGGTTCTACCTTTTGAGTGATCACTTAAGGAACTACTGTTAGTTCCTTAAGATTTTGTAGTTTAGCTTTAAGTTCTTTGTTTTCCTTAAGAAATAATTTTTATGTGGAAACATTTAGTTGTTATCTTTATTTAACTATGGCTTCTATGTCTCCCATAACATGCATTTCCCCTATTTTTGGGTCCATTTGAATTTCCTATATTTGAGGTATGGGGATTGTAATCTTTGATACTGATGTTTGGGCTATTGGATATTTAGCTATGATTTGGATTATCTTGGGATATTTCCCTTCATCCATAGCATACAAATTTTCTTCATCAAAATCATCTATAAATATTACTTCTATTCTAACTAGACTAATGCTCTTTATACTCCTTGTAGTAGGACCAACTTCAATTCTTGTCCTTTTATGCTCTGGAGATTTAGAAGGACTGGGAATGCTTATTTGATGTTCTCTAAGGAGGGTATTTAATCCTCTAGCTTTATCAATCCTATTTTGCATAAAAAATTATATTATCTTTCCTTATTGTCTATTATCATGGCCTTAGGCACAAACTATGGCCTTTGCATTACCATTTTGAGTTTATCTTCTTGAGACATTTGAATCTTAGTGGATATTTGAATAATGGAATGCTCTTGATGAGAAGAACTAGAGGCAATTTATTTACCTTTATTTTATAGTCTCTCTTCAAGAGGTTTGACTTCAATAGATATTGTTTCAAAAGGTCTTACTTCAGGAGGAGCTGGAATGTTCTCTGAACTAGTGAAAGCTGGACCACCTTAATTGTTGTCTCAACTAAATTCATTGTATCCATGAAGATATGTACTTGCTAAGAATAGATATCGATAGCTTATAATATTGGATCTTAAAACACTTTTGGATGCATGGCTAGAATTATGGGTGCATAAGTTTCAACTAAATTTATTCTTAATGATATCAGGTTAGTGGGATAATCTCCAAGATATTAAATTTGAGTGTAAGCTCTTTTCGTGATCTTAATTTTCTCCCAAATATCTTTTGGAGGTTTATTATCCTTAATAGTTATATGTAGGATATCTTCATGCCATAACCTAAGCATATTTCATGCCATATATTATTTCATGATAGTAACCATGGGGGTCATACGGTCTCCAACTGAGTTCTAGGAAACTATACTCATCCATTCTCAAAATTATTTTCAATAAGCTTGGATATCCTTTGAAAATATATGATCCCATTTTATAGGGGACATTAAACCAAGTAAATCTTATCACCTTATTACCAATCCTTATTTTGGCCTCTTTTACAATGTGTCTAGCAATTTCCAAGGTAGCTATAAAGAGAGGACAATATAATTGGAGTATTTTCAGAGGAATATTGGCCACATACAGTTTGATGTATGTAAAATTTTTAGTAATGAAGAAATCCCCTACTTTTTTTCATGTTAAAATTTTACAACCCTTGTACCCATTCTACTAGGACAAAAAACATAGAGGTATTCATGGACCAAGGGTAAGAATCTTCCTAATAATTGGTTATGACTAGAACCTCCCTCATGAATCCATGGTAATCTATCTTACACATTAGGTGCTTCATATTTAATTTTGTATATTTCCAAATACTTGATAAATAAATGAATTCGAATGGAGTAATACATGAATTGGGGCATTACTTCATTTTCCTCTTTGATTGCATTCTACAATGGTACCAGTTCTTTATGTATTTTATCATTGATAATATCCTCCCAATAGTACATAGGTGTTTAATATTTTTTATTGTATTTAATTATTAAATAGACTAATTTAGATACTTCAGATAAATCCTGGGAGGCTAATGCTATGTTGATTATGTCAACATAATCCATAGTCTAAGGTTGAAAAATATTATTTTTAAGAGGTAGTTCATAATTCACTTCTACATAATACCTAAAAATCTTGGGGTAGGAGTCTATGAATAGAACTTGGTTGGCTTGATTCCTTAGACTATCCTATCTAATGTGATGTAAGCATTGTCTAAGTTGAAGACCCTTTGTAAAACATTAGGTGTGATTTTTACAAAAGGATCGCTATCATATTTTCTAAACTGCATCCTATTAGGATCATAGGCAACTACTAGCTAAGATATTAGGTCTACAAAGAAATAGACTTTGGGGTAATTAAATCTACCTAAATTGTTGGTTCATTGATTGTTGTACAACTTTTGACTATTTTGAAATATTTGAGCTCATTTAAATAGACCCATGATAAGAGTAGGGTGTTTCTATTCATTCTCTTCTACCAAATTGTAAAATTATACCAAGATGTTATATGCTTCCTATTATTGAGCTAAAGTGATGCAATTATCAGGCTCAAACTCCTGTATGTATTCAAGCATCTAATTTGTACTAGCCTTACCTAGGTATGATTGATATGGGTTATCATCAGTGAGTTGTCTAATATGGGTGACCACACCTTAAATAACTACTGCATGATCATTTGATGAGTCCATGTTCTCTTGATAGAACTCTTATTATCACTCTGAAGTTGATGCTCTTTGGCTCTAGCTATTCTTCTATAAGTTGATAAACTGCAGTGAAGTTTTTCTACTATTTAGGCCATATATTTATAGTTGGTTGGCATGCTTCTTTGTATGATTTAGATTTTATTATACTCGACTAGTGCCTTTCTAATTTGTCATCGTGCATATACCACCTTAACATATTTAATGATATTAACTGCTCTAGTACTATATTTTTTTCTTTACCATTGGCTCATAAAATTTTTAATCATGTGCCATCACTTTATAGGTTAATATTTGGCTTGAGATCTTAGAGCTAATGATTTATCAATACCCAAATCAATCTATCAAAAAGGATTTATAATTCCCTGCATTTTTTTTACTCCAAAAAAGGAGTATTGTCAAGGTATGAAGTCCATCACACTTTATAATAAAAATAAAGCAATGGTTAGTCGAAAATAAAAATTAATTTTTAAATTTGTCAAGACTTACTGACTAATTATCAATAGTTTTCTTCGTTTGTCTTTCTCTCTCTTTACAAAAATGTTTTTGAGTCATATATTTGTTGGGTGGATTCTGAGCCATTCATTTTAGACTAATAGGATGAGTGTGTTAGACCTTTTAATAGCTTTCAACTTTTGAAAAATCTGAAAAGTCTAACAGATTGCATATGTGTCTACATCATCGAGGTATATTTATGAATGATACAAAAATACCTCTTGGTGCCTTAGAGATATCAAATCTATTATATATTATTCCTAGTCATTAGATTTTATGAATAAAACTTAAGCATAAACTTAAGCTATTGTCATTTGATATTTTCAATCCCTCAGCTACAACTCCTATCCATTAGATCTTTTGAATAGGACAAAGTTTTGATTTAGATGCTACCTTAGAGACTTTTCAGTCTACTAGTTATGTTTCCTAGCTACTCAATCTCTCAACTATAACTCCTGGTGATTAGATATTTTGAATAGGACAAAAAAATTGACTTAGGCATAACCTTAGAGACTTTTCAGTCTACCAGCTATGCATACTAGCCACTCGATCTCCTGGTTGCAACTCTTGGTCATTAGATCTTATGAATAGGGAATTTTTTTTGACCTAGGTTAGGTGTTTAGGAGAAGACATAGGGAAAAAATTCAAACGTTAGGAAATATTTATGATTATAATAAGAGGAGATAGGCACATGAGAAATAAAAGTATTTTTAGGCCTTAGGAGAATAATGACTAAGGGGGTGAATAATTGATTTAGTTGGTGACTAGACACCAGGTTTGTTAGTTTTGCTTTCTGGTTGTTAGATTTATCAATCATGTTCCAGTCTATAAGATTTTATGAAATTGCTCAAAGTTTATTTGAAGGGGGCACATAGACATAGGGGGAAATCTATTCCTTAGGATAAAACTTAGGAAATGGAAGGTAATATTAGACATGGATTTATTTTGGATAGAAGAGTAAGGTTGAAGGGGGATAAAAATGATGATTTAAACTTAGGTAATATGAGGAATTAAATGGCAAAAAAGGAATGGAATTTTAACTTTTAGGAAAAGCACTTTTTTGCAAAGGGATGTAATGGGGCGAAGGCATAAAATCTTTTTATTTTGGAGATCTTGAAATCTTAGACCTAGATAGGGATGTTTATTTACATAAAATGGATTGAGGACATGGCCAATAAAATATATGATGATAGTGATTAGGGGTTTAAAAATTATTAGGGGATTTATGAGGACTTATAATATATTGAATCTATATGACTTCCTAACTTCAAATGAAAGAGAATAAGGTAGGAAAATTTGACCTAGACTTATTTTGAAAATTTAGAATTTAGGGGTGAAATCTAAGTTGGATTTTGAGAACCCAACATAGGCCCTGACTAGGAAAAGTAATTAAAACTTGAAGTGCTTGAGAACCTTAGAATATCTTGTAACATCTACCTAAAATCACCTAAACATAAACTAAAAAAGACATTCCTCTACGTAATCACCTAGCAACATACTGATGGACATAAAAAATATTTTTTTATAGAAGTATTACTTCATTCCTTTCTAATGACCCCAAAATAGAGGTTATATATCTTTAGATGTTGTCTATTTATTGGGATCTGCATATGTTCTCCTTCCAAGAACTACAACCTATATGTATGATATCCAATAATCTAAAAAACTTGGTAGGGTCCAAGCCATTTGGGCTCTAGCTTACCTTTCTCTCCATGTCTTTCATTTTTTAGGTCCCAATATATCACTATATTCCCTTCAAGGAATGGTTTACCTTTTGCATTCTTATTGAAAAGTTGTACTATTTTCTATGTTTATTTTGTCATATTTGTCAGGGCTTCTCTTCTATCCTCTTGTAATTGTGTAACTTGATCTAATATCCTTTACAAGGCATATGTATTTTCATGGTCTTGGAGAAGTAGAGATAAGATATTTCTTTCTATACAAGGAGGCAACAAAGCATTATCACCAAACACTAACTCATATGGGGAATTTTTTGTATTTATTCTAACAAAAAACTATTTACCCATAAATCATATTTTAACTCATTGTCCCAACCTCTGGTGTTCTTGCATAATGATCTCTTGATTTTGGTAATCAAATTTTTCTTTGAGGATTCATCCAAACCATTTCCTTGAGAATAAAAATTTGTATCATGATAAAGTTCTTTATTGTATTTGACATAGAATTCAATCATTTCAAAGGAGGTGAAGTAGTTTCCATTATTAGTAACTATCTTCTTGGGAACCCCAAACCTAGTCAATATGTTTTCTTCCAGGAATATAATCACAACTTTAGTTGTTGAATTTTTAAGGGGGGTGCTTCAACCCACTTAGTAAAGTATTCTATATTTTTTATGATCCACGTGTGACCCCCATAAGAGTTTGTATTAATTTCACCAATTAGATCAATTCTCCATTGTGTAAAAGAGGCTTCTATGATCACTAGTTTTAGAGGCATGGCTAACAATTGTTTCTTTCCTACAAATATTTGATAGCTATGAAAAATTTTAACCAATTTATGAACATATTTAAACAATGTAGGTCAATAATAACCATCTCTCATTATCTTATTGGCAATGGCTTTTGGTGCAAAATGACCACCACAAAATCTAGAATGATACTCTTTCAATACCTGAGTTTTTTTTTTCAAACAAATAGAGCAATAACACACCATCTAGATGTCTCCAATATAGTTTACATTTTAGAACATAGTATATTTGGTCTTGTTTTTTGACATATCTCATTTTATTTTGGGATATTCCTCTTGGGAAATATGTCCAAAGATACATAAATATATAATCATACCATTTGCTTTCAACATTGTTAGTCCTTCTGGTTTCATGTTATCCATCAATCATGTTAGTATTGTTCATATCCTCTCCTTCTTTATTATCCATATACTTTCCTAATCCTTTTATTTTGATAATCTAAACTGCTTTGAATTCTACATCATATTAGTAGTTTAACCATCCACCTTGCAGTATTGTTTATGGGTTTAGACTAAGGACATATTTTATGGATATGTAAGAAATGCAACTTATTACTTTGTTTGATCCAAAAATACTCTTAAAATACTCCAATGATTTTATTAAAGCGTAAGCATATTTCTCTATCATGGAATATTTAAATTGAGCTCCTTTCAATCATGTACTTCTAAAATCTATGGGTCTTTCACTATTTTTATCATCCTTTTGAGATAAATATATGATAATAGTATACTCTTATGCAAAGTAATATATATTAAAATATTTAGAGTAATTAGGGCAGTTCAACATAAGGACTGTGGTAATTGCATATTTAAATTTTTGAAAAGCTTTGATGTTATCCTTTGTGCACCTTATATCCCCATATTTCTTAATAATATCATTGAGAGGCATTGTAATTTCAAAAAAATTGGGATAAACCTCCTTACAAAGTTAATATTACCAAAGAAATATCTAAATCCTTTTAAATTTTTAAGAGGGGGGATTTTAGTAATATTTTTATCCTTTTTGGATCAATGTTGATGCCCTCTTTAGAAACAATATGCCCTAACAATTTTTCTTGTGTTTCTCCAAATATGCAATTTTTTGGATTATGGGATATGCCAAATTATTTACACCTACTAAATACAATAGCTAGATGTTCAAAGTGGTCTTCTAGATTTTTGGAGAATATTGTAATGTCATCAAGGTATACCACTACTATTTCAAACATTAGACCTTTAAAGGTAAAATCCATAGATCTTTAGAATTTGACCCCTACATTCATCAATCTAAATGGTATCCTAAGATATTCAAAGGTTCCCCAAGGTGTGCTAAAGGAAATATTATATATATCCTCTAGATTAACCAAATATCTAATTATACCCAAAAAAACCATCAAGCAGAGACATTTTGGTTGACCCAACTATTGCCTACAATAATTGCTCCATGTTGGGGAGTGGGTAGTTGTCTTTGAGTGAAATATTATTCAAATTTTTAAATTCAAAACATAGCCTAATATCTCCATTATTCTTCCTAACTAGTACTACATTTTCTATCATGGAAGAAAATCTTACCTTTATGATTATTTTGGAATCCAATAACTTTTGTACTTCTTTTTGCATAACTAGATGTAATGTGGGTTTGAAATGTCTCTAATTTTTCCTAAAAGGATTTACATCTTCCTATAGAAGTATTATATGAGTCATAACATCTATGTTAAATGTCCTCAAATATTCATAACTTGAGGCAAAAACATCTTTATTCTTTTTAGAAAACTAATGTACTATTGTCTTTTTTTCCTTGAAAAAGCTTTATTTAATTTAATAAGCCTAGGCTATTTTGCTATTCCAATATTAATATCAACAAATTTATATTCTTGAAAGAGTGGCTTATAAGCTTTTTCAAAATCATTAAATGATTTTTCTAAAGAAATAGACCCCCTAGGGATACTGTTTGTTTTCAGTTGGATAACTTCAATTGGCTCTCCAATGATATCCTTTAGTTTCTCTTCATCTTATTCCTCATATATTACATCAACAAATTGATTTAGAAGAGTCATGAAGTTTTTAATGTCGATATCATCTTGAAACACTTAAATATAAACAACATTATCTAGTATAGATGGCTTATAAAAAAATAATAAGAAATATATCCATATATTATGTGTTAATTTTTGGATAATATAGACTAGATGCATTTATGTCTAACATTTCTGCAACATAATTATGTTCTCTTGGTATTTACAATAAATTGAATGCTAAGAATCAATCTCAACCAGTAATGCAAGTTTATATTATCTTAATATTGGATGTTTAGCCTGATATTTTGTCTTAACTTGCTAAATAATTAGTTTTGTATCTCCACTAAAAGTCAAGTAATTGATACCTAATTCATTTTATTTTTAGAGTCCAAGTAGTAAAGCTTCATATCAACCACATTGTTAGTATAAGGGAATTCGAGTCTATAGGGGAAACCTAAATATTTACCCTTAATGTCAATCAAGTTTATCCTTGCACTAGTCCTAGTCTGTGACTTAGCCCCATAAAATGTTATAGTCTATATTTCTAAAGTGAGAAATCTATCAGATTCTACATTAACTTTCACTCTAGTTTCAGGATATAAGATTTTAGCTGAAGAGCACAAGATTATACTAAGAGGGGTATGAACAATATAAGATAAAACTTTTCATTTTTCAATCCAAATTATAACAACAATAATATTAATGCAATAATGGAATAATGCATAAATCATCACTCATATGAGAGACACAAATTTTACGTGGAAACACCCTATCAGGAGAAAACCATGAGAAAATATTTCTTATATATTTCTTCAATAAATTTCATTGACACCAATCCATAGGAGACACCAATCCCCTATTAAAATGTTTATTTAAATAAATCCATAGGAGACACCAATAACCTCTCAAGTTCATGGACACTAATCCATAGGAGACACCAATCCCCTCTCAAGTTCGTGGAAACAAATCCATAGGAGACACCAATACCCTCTCAAGTTTATGGATACCAATCCATAGGAGACACCAATCCCCTATCAAGTTTGTGTAAACAAATCCATATGAGACACCAATTCCATCTCAAGTTCATGGACACCAATCCATAGGAGACACCAATCCCCTCTCAAGTTCCTGGACACCAATCCACAGGAGACAACAATCCTCTATTAAATTCATGGACAACAATCCACAGGAGACACCAATCCCCTCTCAAGTTTGTGGACACTAATCCATAGGATATATCAATCCACTTGATCAAGTTTGGTTAAAACTCTCTTCATGTTTGCTCCATAATCTTCTCATAAAAACTAAGAACACAAGCTTATACTGAGAGGGGGGTGAACAATATAAGACCACTTTTTACTTTTCTTTCCCAAACAATATTATGCAATGTATAGATAGCAATATCAATAACAGTAATCAAAGCAATGCACAAATCACCACACACAATAGAGACACCACAATTTACGTGGTTCACCCAATGTGGGCTACTCCACGGAGAAAATATTTCACTAAAATTTTCTCAATCAATCTCTTGGGAATCCTTTCCCTATTACAATGTTTATGGACCTCTATCCAAAGGAGATACCAATCCCCTAAATCAAGTTCATGGATCTCTATCCATAGGAGAACTCCTTCTCCTCTTGCTCTGGTTGGTGATCCTCTAGAAGACTACTACCTCCACTACACTGGCTTGTGGATCTCTCTCCACTGAAGACTCTTGTCCCCACTCAGAAGACCTATCCTCACTACCCTAGCTAATGGATCTCTATCCACTAGAGACTACTATCCTCTCCTCTCTATCACCTCCAAAGATCTATCTCAAATCTGTACTAAACATAGTCCTTCGGTCTAGCACAAATCTACTCAATATCTATCTCTAGTCTGGCACAAACCTATCCTCAAATCTGCACCAAACTCTATTCTCAAATATGCACTAAACATAGTCCTTCGGTCTAGCACAAATATATCCTCAATATCTATCCTCAAGCCTTAACTCAAATCTTGACTCAATCTCAAATCAACTCTATTGGATCTACCCTAAACCTTAACTCAAGGTTTGAACAAATCAATCAATCAACTCTGCTCTCAAGCCTTCTCAAATACTTATCTCAAATCTACCTTGTAAGCTTCCTCAAAATCTCACACTAATCTATCCACAAGTCCTCTCTAGAACTTGCTCAAATATGCTCTACAAGTCCTCTCTAGAACTTGTTCAAAATGCTCAATAAGTCCTCTCAAGAACTTATCCAAATCTGCTCAATATCTGTATTGTAAGCTTCCACAAAAGCTCACACCAAATCTATCCACAAGTCTTCTCAAAGACTTACCTCAAATCTGCTCAACAAGTCCACACAAAACTTGTCCAATATCATAGAAACATAAAGAGAATTGTTAGAGACTCAATATGTTCTACACTTATCACAATGCTCAATTACTTTCAATCACTCTCTTAGAAACATAAGGAGAATTGTTAGAGACTCAATATGCTTCAATTTCAACTCAATGCTCAATCACTTTCTCAAATCAGAATATAGAATAGTTTGTTTTATGGAACTTGAACAATCACTTCACACACCCACTTGACTAGGCTCAACCAACTCTACTCAACCAAACACTCAATGAAACAACCCTTGCTCACAAACCCTAGTCCAAGCATATGATCACTCACTCAAAATATTTCCAACAATGCCCAACAACAAGTCTCACATAACAATGATACTCATGTTCTTTTCAAACTCTAGTTCAAGTTCTTTGCTCAACAACTCACTTCAACAACAATGCTTATAAAACAATATTCACATAGCAATGATATAATTTTAAAAAAAACCTAGTTCAAGTTCTTCACACAACCAATGGCTTCAACAACAATGCTTATAAAACAAGGTTTTAACAACAACTCTTTATTCTAGAAAACCTTGAAGCATTAACTCAACACATTCAATAGGAAACCCTAATCAAGTCCTTTTCACTCCAAACTTATTTTCTAGAAAACCAACCAATCAACTTAACTATGGAAGAATGTGCTCATACCTTTTTCTTGATGATGAAGGAATCTCATAAATCTACCACAACCATAAACACTTCTTTGCCAAGCTCAAAGAAATTATAAGATGATAAACTTCCTCAAAATACAATGTAAATATCAAGACACACATACACCTTATCACTCCATATTTAAGAAAACATTCATCAACATTTTACAAAAATAATACACCACTTACACCTTATAATATCCCAATTAAAATAATATTCAATGCACTCTTCTTTTCAAAATAACTCAATGCTAGAAGTTCCCTCTATCCTTTTAAAACTTCAACAAATCAATGTGACACAAACACTTTATTAAAATAAACCTAACACCTTATTCCTCCAACTTATCAAAAATAATTTTCAACTAACAATCCTTTTAAGCAACCCTTTTAACTCCAAACTTTAGGCAACACACAAAAATAATAATCAAAATTTATTACCTTGCCTTGGAAGGGATTCAAACTCACAATGCAGCCTCAACCAATGCCCTAGCCATGGCTCCAACCACCATGTGAGCTAGGCGCTCGCTTGGGGAGTAAAGAGCACCACGTGCTCCAAAAGACTCCCCACCTTGCCTAGCACAAAAATGTGCACCTTTCCTTTGGCGCTTCCAACACTAATGCAACCACCAAAAATGTTGTCGCCACATTTCGAACGTAGGTCTCCTAGCGCCCAAACACTCTAACCATTGTCCTCTTGCCACTAGGCCATGCTGCCCAGTTGGCGCTTGGTACTTTGGCATTGTTCCCTTTAAACCTTATTCGCTGGCACTAAAACACAAAATTCGCTTCTCTTATTCCACACGAATTCTCAACACAATTGCACGCATTAATTCGATCGAGCAAAAGGATAAGTGTTAATGCCTCTAAGGCATAGGTTTATATATTGATTTCCTCCTCATGCATATACGTCGATGCTCGAATTACCTCCAATATATTAGACGTCGACGCTTTTTATTTCCCTTTGAACTTATTAATTTATAAATTATTTAAATTCATTTGAATTTAAATTTTATAAATTAATTCTTTAAAACCCTTTGGTTTTATTAAGGCCATCTCTCATTGTACAACTTTGTATAAATAATATTTATTTATAAAATTTAAATTCACTTTGAATTTAAATATTTTATCAAATAAATATTAAACCTTCCTTTAGCTTTGCAATAATCTTCCTTGGGTTTTTATGAAAAACCTTTTAACTTATGCTTCCATATAATATTAAAAATATTATGAAGCCCTTTTTGCCTTTAACCTCTGCATTGTTCCTCTTGACCTGACATCATCATTGTCTTATTCCTGGATATCAATGACAACTTTGACAACTTTATTTCTTGACAAATTCCTTGACATTAATGATGACTTCATTCCTTGACATCAATGACAACTTGACTTAATGACTCAAAATGTCCAACAATCTCCCCCTTTGTCATTGATGGCAACCCAAATTATTTTTACTAAAAACTTGGCTTTTTCTTTGTTCTGCTCCCCTGGGACATTGCTCCCCTGCTCAATGCTTTCTCCTTTTTACTCAAATACCAAATCTCTCCCCCTTACTCAAATCTCTCCCCCTTTGACATCAATGGCAAAGGGTCACCTTTGGGGCTCGGGGCTAAGAATGAGCCTCTTAGCTTAGCCCCTCCCCCACCTTCTCTTGAGGTGGTTAATTCTGGGGTGGGAGTATTTCTACTCCTAGAAAGCATTATTCTTTACCTTTATCCTCTTTCCTTCTTATCTGATCCTTCTGATTCCTCTGACTATTTCTTTCCATGTCCATGTTCTTGTCCATGTCTACATTCCTATCCTTTCTTTCTGTTCCTATTCTTGTTCATATTCATGTTCCTGTTCCTGTTCATATCCATGTTCCTGTTCTTGTTCTTGCTTGATTCTGGAATGTCTGCTCTACACCACTTTGTTGTGTGACCATCATTATTGCACTTATAACACTTAATGTTATTATTCCTTGGAGGTGCAAATATCTTAGGATTTCTCCTAGTGAAGCCATATCCTCTTCTATCATGAACCCTGCAATTCATTGCCTTGTGACCAAACTGATTACATGAGTAGCAATACCCATGGAAAAGTTATTTGTTCCCATATTCCTATCTTTCCTATGTCTTGCACTATGAAGCCATGTGCCCAAACTTGTGACATGAAAAGCATCTTCCATTGAAGCCTCCTTGTCTTGACCTCATTGGTCTCCTAGTCTCTCTTGACCTATTCTGATTGTTGTTCCATCTGTATCTTCTTTGTGCATTGTTCCTATTCTTGTTGAACTCTCTATTGTCCAACTCATCCTCAGATGTCTCACTCTCTTTTACACTATCTTCTTCTAAAGTATCTTCATCTGAAGTTTCTTCTCCTCCAAAACTTGAGGTTGACTTTCCTTCCCATTTCTTTTGAACCTGTTCAAATCCAAGACCTATTTTGCTTGATGTAGGCTTTTGTATCTTGATGAACTTATCCAAGTTCTTTGAGCTATTTTTGAACCCTTTTAGCTTGAATTTGGAGTCTTCTAAATCTTCTCTTAGTAGTGCCACTTCTTGTGCTAACTTTTCACATTCTAAGATCTTTGCTTCTAACTTATCTTTGAACCTTTTTGCCTTAGCCTTTGATTTTTCTAAATCCTCTATAAGCAATCTTCTCTCTTCATCACATTCTTGAAACTGAATTTCAAGTTTAGAGTTTTGCTTTCTTACCTTCTTTACTATTTCAAGAGCATAAATAAGTTCTCCCTTGAGATCATATCCATATTTCTCTGAATATTCCTCTATTTTTTTACCTTTGTCCACATATTTATTTTCTATTGGCTTGTCTTCTATAGGATCACCTACTTCTTCTTCTAATGCCATTAGAAGGTTTTCATCTGGTCCTTCAAGTGCATCCTCATATTCATCATCACTGAAACTATAACCATCCCTTGTACAATTATCTTCAAGATGTCCAAAGTTACCACATCTAAAACACTTGAGAATTACTTGAGTCCTTTTCTTAACTTGTTCTTTTTCTTCAATCATAAATAGGACTTCATCTCTATCATTATCTGAAAAACTAGCATCACTATCACTTGAGTACTTACTTGCCTTATCTGCATAGTAGCTCCTCTTTTGTCTTTGAAAGAACTTATTTCCTTGTCTACTTTGTCCATCCTTGCTTTTCTTTTGGTGCCTGTATCTTTCTGATTCCCTGTTCTTGTGATCCTATTTTTCTTCATCATTGTTATTCTTAGCTTCTTGACAGTCAGTTGCATAATGACCATACTTTCCATAATTGAAACATTTAATAGATCTTGTATCTCTAGATCTTCTTGAATCCTTATTCCTTCTACCATAATTTGCTTCTTCATCACTGGATGACTCATTGCTTGATTCTGACTTCTTACCCTTTGTCTTCTTGATTGCTTTGAATGTTGCTTCTTTCTGAGGATTTGGTTCCTCTTTTGTTCTTATCTCAAATGTTGTAAGAATACCAAGCAACATATCTCTTGTCAAAGTATCACCATCCATTGACACTTCTATAGCAGAAACCTTTTCACTGAATATTTTTGGAAGAGTTCTTAAGACTTTATCACAAACATCTGATTCATCAATCTTCATTCCAAGTCCTTGCATATCATTAACAACCTCATCAATTCAAAGTAGATAAGTACTAATATTTTCCTCATCCTTCATTCTTAATTCTTCAAATTGTCCTTTGAGATTTTGTATCTTTGCTTTCTTGACACTTTTATCTCCTTCATATATATTTTGCAATTTATCCCACATTTCTTTTGCAGTTTGACAATGCATAACTTTCATAGACTCTGTTCTATGCAAACCTCTCAAAAGTGCATTCATTGCTTTTGAATTGTAATGTTGTAGGAGCTTACCTTCCTTATCTGTAGGAGGATTAATTAAGGGATCATATCCAAATTCAACTACTTCCCAAATTTCATTGCCAAGTGCCATCAGGTAGATCTTCATTCTCATACTCCAATATATATAGTCACTTCCATCAAATACTGGTGCTGAATTATCTGAGGACACATTCTTAGAATCCATTGTGTTCTTGTTAGCTTTTCCTTCAAGCTATTAAACTCTTCTGAAGGAACCCACTCTGATACCAATTGAAGAACACAAGCTTATACTGAGAGGGGGTGAACAGTATAAGACCACTTTTACTTTTCTTTCCCAAATAATATTATGTAATGTATAGATAGCAATATCAATAGTAGTAATCAAAGTAATGCATAAATCACCACACATAATAGAGACACCATAATTTACGTGGTTCACCCAATGTGGGCTACTCCATGGAGAAAATATTTCACTAAAATTTTCTCAATCAATCTCTTGGGAATCCTTTCCCTATTACAATGTTTATGGACCTCTGTCCAAAGGAGATACCAATCCCCTAAATCAAGTTCATGGATCTCTATCCATAGGAGAACTCCTTCTCCTCTGCTCTGGTTGGTGATCCTCTAGAAGACTACTGCCTCCACTACACTGGCTTGTGGATCTCTCTCCATTGAAGACTCTTGTCCCCACTCAGAAGACCTATCCTCACTACCCTGGCTAATGGATCTCTATCCACTAGAGACTACTATCCTCTACTCTCTGTCACCTCCAAAGCTCTATCTCAAATCTACACTAAACATAGTCCTTCGGTCTAGTACAAATCTGCTCAATATCTATCTCTGGTCTGGCACAAACCTATCCTCAAATCTACACCAAAATCTATTCTCAAATCTGCACTAAACATAGTCCTTCGGTCTAGCACAAATCTATCCTCAATATCTATCCTCAAGCCTTAACTCAAAGCTTGACTCAATCTCAAATCAACTCTATTGGATCTGCCCTAAACCTTAACTCAAGGTTTGAACAAATCAATCAATCAACTCTGCTCTCAAGCCTTCTCAAAGACTTGTCTTAAATATACCTTGTAAGCTTCCTCAAAATCTCACACTAATCTATCCACAAGTCCTCTCTAGAACTTGCTCAAATCTATAGTCCTACTACTCTCTAGAACTTGTCCAATCTGCTCAATAAGTCCTCTCAAGAACTTATCCAAATCTGCTCAATATCTGTATTGTAAGCTTCCACAAAATCTCACACTAAATCTATCCACAAGTCTTCTCAAAGACTTACCTCAAATCTGCTCAACAAGTCCACACAGAACTTGTCCAATCTCATAGAAACATAAAGAGAATTGTTAGAGACTCAATATGTTCTACACTTATCACAATGCTCAATTACTTTCAATCACTCTCTTAGAAACATAAGGAGAATTGTTAGAGACTCAATATGCTTCAATTTCAACTCAATGCTCAATCACTTTCTCAAATCAGAATATAGAATAATTTGTTTTATGGAACTTGAACAATCACTTCACACACCCACTTGACTAGGCTCAACCAACTCTACTCAACCAAACACTCAATGAAACAACCCTTGCTCACAAACCCTAGTCCAAGCATATGATCACTCACTCAAAATATTTCCAACAATGCCCAACAACAAGTCTCACATAACAATGATACTCATGTTCTTTTCAAACTCTAGTTCAAGTTCTTTGCTCAACAACTCACTTCAACAACAATGCTTATAAAACAATCTTCACATAGCAATGATACTCAAACCCTAGTTCAAGTTCTTCACACAACCAATGGCTTCAACAACAATGCTTATAAAACAAGGTTTTAACAACAACTCTTTATTCCAGAAAACCTTGAAGCATTAACTCAACACATTCAATAGGAAACCCTAATCAAGTCCTTTTCACTCCAAACTTATTTTCCAGAAAACCAACCAATCAACTTAACTATGGAAGAATGTGCTCATACCTTTTTCTTGATGATGAAGGAATCTCATAAATCTGCCACAACCATAAACACTTCTTTGCCAAGCTCAAAGAAATTATAAGATGATAAACTTCCTCAAAATACAATGTAAATATCAAGACACACATACACCTTATCACTCCATATTTAAGAAAATATTCATCAACATTTTACAAAAATAATACACCACTTACACCTTATAATCTCCCAATTAAAATAATATTCAATGCACTCTTCTTTTCAAAATAACTCAATGCTAGAAGTTCCCTCTATCCTTTTAATACTTCAACAAATCAATGTGACACAAACACTTTATTAAAATAAACCTAACACCTTATTCCTCCAACTTATCAAAAATAATTTTCAACTAACAATCCTTTTAAGCAACCCTTTTAACTCCAAACTTTAGGCAACACACAAAAATAATAATCAAAATTTATTACCTTGCCTTGGAAGGGATTCAAACTCACAGTGTAGCCTCAACCAATGCCCTAGCCATGGCTCCAACCATCAGTGAGCTAGGCGCTCGCTTGGGGAGTAAAGAGCACCACGTGCTCCAAAAGACTCCCACCTTGCCTAGCACAAAAATGTGCACCTTTCCTTTGGCGCTTCCAACACTAATGCAACCACCAAAAATGTTGTCATCACATTTCGAACGTAGGTCTCCTAGCACCCAAACACTCTAACCACTGTCCTCTTGCCACTAGGCCATGCTGCCCAGTTGGCGCTTGGTACTTTGGCATTGTTCCCTTTAAACCTTATTCGCTGGCGCTAAAACACAAAAGTCACTTCTCTTTTCCACACGAATTCAACACAATTGCACGCATTCATTAATCGAGCAAAAGGATAAGTTTTAATGCCTCTAAGGCATTGGTATATATATTGATTTCCCTCCTTCATGCATAACGTCGATGCTCGAATTTCCTCCAATATATTAGACGTCGACGCTTTTTATTTCCCTTTGAACTTATTAATTTATAAATTATTTAAATTCATTTGAATTTAAATTTTATAAATTAATTCTTTAAAACCCTTTGGTTTTATTAAGGCCATCTCTCATTGTACAACTTGGTATAAATAATATTTATTTATAAAATTTAAATTCACTTTGAATTTAAATATTTTATCAAATAAATATTAAACCTTCCTTTAGCTTTGCAATAATCTTCCTTGGGTTTTTATGAAAAACCTTTTAACTTATGCTTCCACATAATATTAAAAATATTATGAAGCCCTTTTGCCTTTAACCTCTGCATTGTTCCTCTTGACCTTTGACATCATCAGTGGCTTATTCCTGGATATCAATGACAACTTTGACAACTTTATTTCTTGACAAATTCCTTGACATTAATGATGACTTCATTCCTTGACATCAATGACAACTTGACTTAATGACTCAAAATGTCCAACAAAAACCTGCTCAAATCTATGTCAAAAATTGCTCACAAAACCTGCTTAAATCTACTCTAAAATCTACTCACAAAACCTGCTCAAATCTGCTCCAAAACTTGCTTACAAACACTACTAAAATCCGTTCACAAAATATTCTCAAATATATTTCAAACCTACTCAAATATGCTCACAAAACTTGCTTAAATATATTTTAAACCTTGCTCTCAAAACTTGCTAAAATCTGCTCCAAAACCAATTTATAACCCTTGCACATTTACTCCCAAATTCAATCATAACCAATGCACAAATCTGTTTACCAAACTTGATCAATAATGGCATCAAGTTCTTCACCTTGGCTTTTATCAACTAAAAGCATTTCAGATATATTCTACCAAGAATTATTTTTTCTTCATGAATATATAGAGAATGATATGCATTAATGTAGTAAGCTTCAAATGGCAAATATATTCTTCACATTCATTAAGTTTGTCATTTCCACAAATATCACATTTATTACATTTTAAAGGTAGCTCAAGTCTAGAATTGGATAACTTACTTGTGTGTTGACTTGGATATTCTCATACCTTGCTCTTCTTCCTCTATCATGTACACCTTTCCTTCTTCTTTGAATTTGTTGAATTGTCCTTCCTTGGCAATTGAATGCTTGGGTGAATATGTGCACTTAATATTATTTGACACCTTGACTTGTTCCAAATCCGTACCCTCCAAATCCACCTCAATAATGATGATATTCCTCTTGCATGTGATTTTCAATCTGGTCAATAATTCTATTTTTCTCTTCTTGATTTAAATATCAAATCAACCATTTTAACCTTTTCCACTTCTTTCAAAACATACACAATGAAGCTTAAAAATAACTTCTTATATATCCCTTTTGAAAATTACAATATAAAATTTTATTATAACAACATATCCTTTATATTTAATTGCAAACATAGAATCACATCACACATTATATCTCCCAAAAATCAAATCACAACATTACACTTTATATTTCCCTTTTTATAATTTGCAAAAATCAAATCACAACATTACACCTTATATCTCCCTTTGCAAAAATCAAATCATAGCATAACACCTTATATTTTATCTTTTATAATTTGCAAAAATCAACTCACAATACTATGCCTTATATATCCCCTTTTACACTTTACAAAAATCCAATCACATTATAACACCTTATATTTCCATTTTTACATCATTTGCAAAAGTCAAATCTCAATACTATGCCTTATATCTCCCTTTATCAAAATTAATAAAAATAAAATTATAAATACCTTGCACATTCATGGATGGGATTTGATCCCTTGACATCTAGAAGCGCAAAACCCTAACTTGGGCTACTGACCAGCTGTTCTAATGCAACACATGAGATCCAATGGCATAAAATAATATCTATTTTATTTAGCACTTTGTTTTCTATCCTTTAGCAAACAAAATGGCATTAACAATATTTGATCCCTTAACCTCCTGCATAGCAACATTTCCACACAATATAGGCAACCATCTGGGCTACCCCAATGGATTGAATCAAAAACACAAAAATGATATCTAAATCCTTCAAAATTATACCTTCACTCTTCAACAAAATGGTTTCAACCATATTTGACCCCTTGACCTCTCACAACACAACGTCTTAGTGTGAGCCTAGCTATCGATTGGTCTAACTACTCGGTTGAGATAGATGGGACATTAACCAATATTTAATGTTTTCTTTCTGCTATGACACTGCCAAAACCTGTGCTCCTCTCCTCCCTCCTTGTTTTCACTCTCTGCTCAATCGACTCTCATTCGGATTGCATTGTTTGGCATTTTACAAAGTGAACTTAGGGTTTTCCATTTATATGCTTTTTCATGTGCCCAACAAAGTCGGTCCAACATGTGAATATTTGAATTTTCAACATTTTACATGGTTGGCCCATTTAATTTATTTTTGCATGGTTCTCTTTAGGAGGTTGCCCAACATTCGAATTTTAAACAATTTAAATATTTAAATTTTAAATATTTAAACTTATTTATATTTAAATCCTTTGATTTAAATAAATATCCTTTGATTTATTTAAATATTAAAGCATATAAGATCACTTTTTCTTTGACAAATTTAAATCACCTTTTAAAATATTTGACTTGTACTTCAATGATAACTCATCATTTTAACCTTGAAGATATTTCTACCTTTGACATCAATATTTAATCCTTGAAGATATTTCTTCCTTTGATATCAACATTCATCCTTGAAGATATTTCTACCTTTGATATTTCTCCATTTGTCATTGATGGCAACCCTATAATGAATATGACCTTTACTGAAAAGGATCACATGCTTCTCCCCCTAACAAGTTGCTCCCCCTTACTAAAAACTCTCCCCCTTTGACATCAATGGCAAAGACTCCTTGGGGCTTGTAAGATAAGTCACTTGACAATACCCCCACTCCTTGCTCTTACTAAGAAAATCAATGGTGATATGGGAGTGAAACTCCCAAATTACTATGCTCCTCTTCTTATTTCATTTTATTTCTCCAAACTTAGAATATCATACCCTTTTGAATATTTTGACCATTCTCCTTTTTGCTTGAATTCGGAAGTTCAAGGAACACTGTTCTACACCATCTAGCTGTATGCCCAGAATTGTTATATTTGAAACAAATGATATTGTAGTCCATGAGAGGTGAAAATGAATTGAAATTCCTCTTGGTGAAGCCAAAATCATTCATGGCATGGACTTTGCAATTTATAGTTTTATGACCAAATTAATACATGAGAAAAAATGACCATGGAAGAAATTTTGAAACTTGTCTGATTACCTTGGAGGATATTGTTGTATGGTTCTCTCATTTCTTTTTCTGTGGTGGTTCCTATCCTTTTATGGTGCTTTATTTTATTCCTCATTTATGCTTTCACTTCTCAACATATCATCATAGGTCTTAGGATCTTCTTTAATTTTATTTGATGCCTCTTTTCCTTTTGAGCTTGACTCCCCCTTTTGTTTCTCTTGACCTTATTCAAAACCAAGTCTAGTATTCATAAATGGAGATATCTTTGCTTTGATAATATCATCCAATTTTTTTGAGATTTTCCTAAAATGATATATCTTATCATTAAACTTTTTAAGTCCCTTCCTTAGAATGACAACTTCATGTTCTAGTATTTCACACTCTAGTTCTTTTACCTTTAATTGTTCAGCCATGCCTTCTTCAATTTGATTTGTCTCTTCAACTTTAACTTTCAGATCAATGAGTTATTGTGATAAATTTACCTTCATCTTCTCATACTCTTGTACTTGAGCCTTCAATCTTGAGTTCTTTCTAACCCTTTTCAATTCTTTAAGAGCAACAATAAGTTCCTCTTCTATGTCAAATGTGGCTTCCTCTTCATTTTCTAAATATTTCTCTTCTTCTTGGTCTTCAATAACAGGAGCATCTTATTTCTCTTCTATGGCCAAAAATAGTGCATCTTGGTTAATGTGCTATGAAAGCAAGGCAAGGTTCTCTCCAAAGCACTTGGGACCATGGGTTCTAAGTTAATGGATAAGAGGTTTGAAGGAGGCTTGAAGACCCAAGTTTAAGACTATGTGCAAGAGAGCAAGTGAAAAAGGATAATATTATAATATTTTAATATTATAATATCTTGGCCATCAGGGCCTTTCAAAGAGGAGATTGGATAATGCATTGGCCAAAGAGTTTATGAAGGAGCTAAGTATATTATTTAACACTAAGGTTAAATAATATAATTAATTAATATTTAAGCCTAAGGTTAAATATTAATAAAAATAATAATTAAATTCGAAGCGCCAATTTTGAATTGCAAGTGAGCCGACGTCAAAATATAAAAAGGCATGTGTATTTATAGGCTAAATTTTAGCCTAAGCAAAGTGTGTTCGAATTAATATTTACTCCCGAATTATTTCCTTGCTCAATTTTCATTCGAACGCGATGGAGGAAAAAGATAGCAGTTCTCACGATTTTTGAAGCAGCGCATTGGTCAAATGTGGAAGGAGTTTGTTCCCACCCAAAGTGAGGTGGTAGCCAAGCTGGCAAGCTTGGCTTGCGCAATGCGTGGAGGGAAGAAGGAGCCATGTTCGATTTGCACGAAGGCCCTTTTCATTTGCATGGTTGGATTTTGATTTTAGCACCGATGGTGGAGAATATCAAGGAGCTCGTGCTCCTTTGGTTCACATGGGCAGCTAGCCCATGCGGTGATTGCCCTTGTGTTAGGGCATGGTGGCCAGCGAGGTCGTGGGTTCGAGCAGCGGTGACAACACTTTGAGGAGGATTAATTTTTGTTAAGGTATGTATTATATGCCTTGGTTTGGGAGTCATAAGGGTTGATTAAATATTTTTATGTGCCTTGGTTTGGGAGTCATAAGGGTTGATTAAATATTTTTGATGTGCCTAGCTAGGGAGTCATAAGGGTTTTGTCATTATTTTTTATGTGCTTGGCTAGGGAGTTATAAGGGTTAGATAATATTTTTTTGTGAAATGGTTAAGGAGCTATAAGGATTAGTAGGGTATTTTGAATATTATTTTTCAAGGGTTGAAAAGTGAAAATTCAAATTGTTGAGAGAATTTTGTTGAGATTTAATGCATTGTCTTTGAGAACAAAAAGAATCTTAGAACATTATTTTTAGAATTTATTGAGCACTTTATTGAGGGAAAATTCATGTGGATATTTTAGAGATAGAATATTGCTATCTAACCTTGAAGTGGCACAAAAGAAATTGGTTGTTGGTGAGACAGGTTTTGAAGATATATCTCCATCAAAGCAAAAAGGTATGGGCACATCAGTATTTGTTTAAAGTGTTTTGTTGAGTGAATGTTTTTGAACATAAGGTGGAGTGAAAAGGATTGTTTGATAAGTATTGTTGAAAATATTTGAGTATTGGTTTGAGTACTTTTGAATGTGAATGAGCAAGTCTTTGAGAAGGCTTGAGGATAGATTTGAGCAAGTATTTTGAAGAAGGCTTGAAGGAGATTTGAGAAAGTCTTGAAGATTGAGATGGAGTATATTTGAGAAAATTTTGGTATATATTTGTGAGTAGATTTTGGTGCATATTTGAGGCTAGACTTGGGGTAGATTGAGAGTGTGAGAGTATTTGATAGTAGGCTTTGGAGGTGATAGAGTAGAGAGGATAGTAGTCTCTAGTGGATAGAGATCCATCAGCCAATGTAGTAGGGATATAGGTCTCCTATGGAGAGAGATCCACAAGCTAGAGTAGTGGGGAGAAGTCTTCTAGTAGATCACCATCTAGAGAATAGGAGATAGAGTTCTCCTATGGAGAGAGATCCACAAACCAGAGCATAGGGGATTGGTGTCTCCTTTGGATAGAGGTCCATAAACATTGTAATAGGGATTTGATTCCCAAAGATTCATTGAGAAAATTTTATAAGGAATATTTTCTCCATGGAGTAGCCCACATTGGGTGAACCATGTTAAATCATGTCTCTCATGTGTGTGATGATGTGTGCACTATTTACTACTTTGATATTATTATTGTTATCATTTGGATTGAAAAGTAAAAAGTTTTATCTTATACTGTTCACCCCCTCTCAGTATAAGCTTATGTTCTTCAATTGGTATCAGAGTGGGTTCCTTCATGAAAAGCCTAACAGCTTGAAGGAAGATCCCACAAGAACATACATGACCTCAAAAAATGGAGAAGAGGCCATGATCGACATAAAAGAGGAATTATTTGTTGCTCTTAGAAACTTGGAAAAGGTTAGAAGGAAGAATTCAAGTTTGAAGGATCAAATCCAAGAGGATGAGGAAGAAAAGGTGGAACTTCTACAAAATCTCATAGAACTCAAGGTAAAAGTTGAAGAGGGAAAGAAAATTGAATAGGATATGGTAGAACTTGTTAAAGGCAAGAGAGTTAGAATGTGAAAGATTGGAATCAAAAATTGTCTCTCTAAGAAAGGAAGTTGAAAAGACTAAGGGTAAGTTACAGCAAGATATAAAGTTAGGAAAACAGAAAGAGGAGTCAAGCTCCCAAGGAACAAAGATATCAAAAGAAGAAGAGCCCATGACTTATGCTAATGTATTGAAAGGCAAAAGCATCAAGAAGGTAGAAAGCAAATAAGATCCATGGACAAGAGTCAATTACAAGAACAACAAAGGAAGAAGCATGCGACCATATTATTCAAGGCACTCTAATAGGTTACAAAATCTCTTCCATGGCTATTGTTTTTCATGTAACAAATATGGTCATAGAGTTGTACATTGCATTGGTTATGTGAAAGATAATGTTGATAGAAATTTCAATTCTTTTGCACCTCTCATGAATGACAATATCATATGTTACAAATGTAATAACTTTGGGCACAAGGCCAAATGGTGTAAAATAGTATTTCTTGAATTAAGTAAAAAGAATACAACTTCAACAATTAGGAGAGAAAGAAAAGAGCAAGAGAAAGTGAAATCAATGTTGGTACAAACAACTCTTCATGTGCAAGATAAGAGAAAATAATGGTTTCTTGATAGTGGTTGTTCAAGTCATATGACAGGGGACAAGAATAAATTTCTTGAACTTAAAGAAATCAATGGAGGATCAATAAAATTTGGTGACAATGGTTCAACAAAAATCTGTGGGAAAGGAACCTTGAGTTTAGATAATGGAAAAACAAATACAGAGAATGTATTGTATGTCAAGGGATTAAGGCACAATTTACTAAGTGTAAGCCAACTTTGTGATCAGGGGCACATGGTAACTTTTCATCCAAATAAATGTGAGATTAGAAAATCTAAAATTGGAAAGCTCATTGCAGATGCTAATAGAACTACAAACAATCTCTACATGCTAAGTGATATTAAGGGAGAAAAGTGTTTCTTATCACAAGAAGATGAGAGTTGGTTATGGCATAGAAGAATGGGTCATCTGAAACTTTGACAACATAGTGAAAATAAGCAACAAGCAGGCAATCAGAGATTTACCCAAGATAAAAAGGCCATAAAACACAATTTGTGCACAATGTCAGCATGGAAAGCAAACAAGAACAAGTTTCAAGTCAAAAGAATTTATGTCATCTGAACCATTGAAACTAGTTCACACTGACCTATGTGGTCCTACAAGGACAAAGAGTCTACTAGGTGAAAGTTACTTCATGTTATTTATAGATGACTTCTCCAGAATGACTTGGGTAGCCTTCTTAAAAGAAAATTCAGAAGCCTTTGAGAAGTTCAAGGCATTCAAAGAATTAGTAGAAAATAAAATAGGTAGAAGGATTAAGTGTTTAAGATCAGATAGAGGAGGAGAATTTACTTCAGGTGAATTCATAGATTTTTGTGAACGACATGGGATCAAAAGAGAATACTCAACAAGCAAGAACTCCTCAACAAAATGGAGTAGTTGAAAGGAAAAATAGGACTATTGAAAATATAGCCAGAGCTATGTTGAATGAGTCTAAGATTTCAGATGGTTTTTGGAGAGATGTAGTTCATACAACAGTATATATCATCAATAGAGCTCAAGTAAGAGTAAATCATCACAAAACCCCATATGAGCTCTGGAAAGGGAGACTAGCTACTATAAAATATTTCAAAAATTTTGGAAGCAAATGCTACATAAGACGAGAAGAGAAAAATTTGGGTAAGTTTGATTCAATATGTGATGAAGGTATTTTCCTTGGCTATTCCACTAAAAGCAAAGCCTATAGGTGCTATAATAAGAGAACACATACAATTGTGGAAAGTATAAATGTGATAGTTGATGAACAAATAGGGTCAAAAGAACCATCTCAAGAAATTGAAGAAGAAAGTTGCCAAGAAGAATTAGGTGAAGAATCAGAGGAAGAAGAAACACAAAGAACACTACCTAAGACTCCATCTAGGTATGTGCAGAAAAATCATCCAAGAGATCTAATTATTGGAAATCCAGATGAAAGACAGACAAGGAGAAAGATAATAGGAACAAGTGAGCATGCAAATTTTTCTTTGTTATCTAAAATTGAGCCCAAGGATTTCAATGAGGCAAGAGAAGATAAGTTTTGGGTCAAGGCAATGAATGAGGAATTGGATCAAATAGAAAAAAGTGAGACTTGGGAACTTGTCCCACGACCAAAAGATAAGAATGTAATTGGCACTAAATGGGTTTTCAGAAACAAGTTAAATGAAGATGGTCAGGTAGTCAAAAATAAAGCAAGATTGGTATGCAAAGGCTATGCACAGGTTGAAGGGATTGATTTTGATGAAACATTTTCTCCTATTGCATGACTTGAGGCCATAAGGATATTTTTAGCTTTCTCAAGTTTCAAAAACTTCAAAGTATATCAAATGGATGTTAAATCAACTTTTCTCAATGGTGTCTTGGAAGAAGAGGTCTACATTGAGAAACCTGAGGGGTTCAGCCTAACCGATAAGCCAAATCATGTATGCAGATTAAAGAAGGCACTTTATGGACTAAAGCAAGCCCCTAGAGCTTGGTATTCAAGGTTGGATAAGTATCTTCAGGAATAGGGTTTCAGGAAAGGAATAGTGGACAATAATTTATACATCAAAAATGAAGGAAATGACTTACTAATTGTGGTTGTTTATGTGGATGATATCATTTTTGGAGGTAATAATGATAAGATGTGTCAAAAATTTGCAAAGAGCATGCAAAATGAATTTGAAATGTCAATGCTTGGTGAGTTGTCCTTCTTTCTTGGACTACAAATTTCACAATCAAAGAAGGGTGTATTTCTCTCACAAACCAAGTATATAAAAGAGATGTTGAAGAAATTCAAGTTAGAAGACTGCAAATCAGTAAGTACCCCCATGATTACAGGATGCAAGTTGAGTAAATATGATGAATTTCCTAAGGCAAATCAGACATTGTATAGATCTATGATTGGCAGCTTACTATATGTCACAACTACAAGACCAGATATAATGCAGGTAGTGGGACTAGTGGTAAGATTTCAAGTAGCACCAAAGGAAACACATGTAATGGAAGTAAAGAGGATTCTCAGGTATTTAAAAGGGACTATGGATTTTGGACTCTGGTATCCCAAAAGTGATAATTTCACTCTCATAGCATATATAGATGCATATTGGGAAGGTAGTATTGATGATAGAAAAAGTACAAGTGGAGGAGCGTTCTTTCTTGGAGATTGCTTAGTCTCCTGGCTAAGCAAGAAACAGGCATCAATATCCTTGTCCACAGTAGAGGTAGAGTACATTGCAGTAGTTGCTTGTTGTACATAGGTGTTATGGATGAAGTAAACTTTAAAGGACTTCAAGATAGAGCATGATCATCCTATATCCATACTATGTGATAATACAAGTGCTATAAACATTTCAAAGAATCCAGTAATGCACTCCAGGACCAAGCACATTTCGATCAAATACCATTTTTTGAGAGAACAGGTGATGAAAAAGCAAGTCAGATTGGAATATGTTAATACAAGGGAATATATTGTGGATATTTTCACTAAGCCACTTCCAAAGGAAACTTTTGAGTATCTTAGAGGAAAATTGGGAGTAGTTATACTCCCACCCCAAAATTAATCACCTCAAGGAGAGGAGGTGGGGAGGGGGCTGAGCTAAGAGTCTTATATTTAGCCCCAAAGGAGTCCCTTTGCCATTGATGTCAAAGGGGGAGATATTTGAGTAAGGGGGAGAGCATTCATTCGGGGAGAATATTTGGAAAAGGAAAGGAAAAAGGAAATTTTAGAAAAGGGTTGCCATCAATGACAAAGGGGGATATTGTTGGAAAGTTGAGCACTTTGGTTGTCATTGATGTCAAAGTTGCATGGTCATTGATGTCAAAGGTTAATGTGCTATGAAAGCAAGGCAAGGTTCTCTCCAAAGCACTTGGGACCATGGGTTCTAAGTTAATGGATAAGAGGTTTGAAGGAGGCTTGAAGACCCAAGTTTAAGACTATGTGCAAGAGAGCAAGTGAAAAAGAATAATATTATAATATTTTAATATTATAATATCTTGGCCATCATGGCCCTTCAAAGAGGAGATTGGATAATGCATTGGTCAAAGAGTTTATGAAGGAGCTAAGTATATTATTTAACACTAAGGTTAAATAATATAATTAATTAATATTTAAGCCTAAGGTTAAATATTAATAAAAATAATAATTAAATTCGAAGCACCAATTTTGAATTGCAAGTGAGCCGACATCAAAATACAAAAAGGCATGTGTATTTATAGGCTAAATTTTAGCCTAAGCAAAGTGTGTTTGAAATAATATTTATCCCGAATTATTTCCTTGCTCGATTTTCATTTGGATGTGGTGGAGGAAAAATATAGAGTTCTCACAATTTTTGGAGCAATGCATTGGTCAAAGGTGGAAGGAGTTTGTTCCCACCTGAAGTGAGGTGGTAGCTGAGCTGGAAAGCTTGGCTTGCACAATGCATGGAGGGTAGAAGGAGCCATGTTCGATTCATGTGAAGGCCCTTTTTGTTTGCATGGTCGGATTTTGATTTTAGCACCGAAGGTGGAGAATATCAAGGAGCTCATGCTCCTTTGGTTCACGTGGGCAGCTAGCCCATGTGGTGATTGCCCTTGTGTTAGGGCATGGGGGCCAGTGAGGTCGTGGGTTCAAGCAATGGTGGTAGCACTTTGAGGAGGATTAAAATTTTGTTAAGGTATGTATTATGTACCTTGGTTTGGGAGTCATAAGGGTTGATTAAATATTTTTATGTGCCTTGGTTTGGGAGTCATAAGGGTTGATTAAATATTTTTGATGTGCCTAGCTAGGGAGTCATAAGGGTTTTGTCATTATTTTTGATGTGCTTGGCTAGGGAGTTATAAGGGTTAGATAATATTTTTTTGTGAAATGGTTAAGGAGCTATAAGGATTAGTAGGGTATTTTGAATATTATTTTTCAAGGGTTGAAAAGTGAAAATTCAAATTGTTGAGAGAATTTTGTTGAGATTTAATGCATTGTCTTTGAGAACAAAAAGAATCTTAGAACATTATTTTTAGAATTTATTGAGCATCTTATTGAGGGAAAATTCATGTGGATATTTTAGAGATAGAATATTGCTATCTAACCTTGAAGTGGCACAAAAGGAATTGGTTGTTGGTGAGATAGGTTTTGAAGACATATCTCCATCAAAGCAAAAAGGTATGGGCACATCAATATTTGTTTAAAGTGTTTTGTTGAGTGAATATTTCTGAACATAAGGTGGAGTGAAAATGATTGTTTGATAAGTATTGTTGAAAATATTTGAGTATTGGTTTGAGTACTTTTGAATGTGAATAAGCAAGTCTTTTGAGAAGGCTTGAGGATAAATTTGAGCAAGTCTTTTGAGAAAGGGAGGCTTGAGGATGATTTAGAGGAGAGTCTTTAGAATATTTGAGAGATTTGTTAGATTGAGGTAGAGTTTAGTGCATATTTGAGATAGATTTTGGTACAGATTTGAGATAGAGTTAGAGAATATTTGTGCTAGACTTGGGATAGAGTTTGGTGTAGATTTGAGATAGAATTGAGAGTAGGATTTGGAGGTGATAGAGTAGAGAGGATAATAGTCTCTAGTGGATAGAGATCCATTAGCTAGTGTAGTTGGGATAGAGGTCTCTTATGGAGAGAGATCCACAAGCTAGAGTAGTGGGGATAGAAGTCTTCTAGTAGATCACCAACTAGAGTAGAGGAGATAGAGTTCTCCTATGGAGAGAGATCCATAAACTAGAGCATAGGGGATTGGTGTCTCCTTTGGACAGAGGTCCATAAACATTGTAATAGGGATTTGATTCCCAAAGATTCATTGAGAAAATTTTATAAGGAATATTTTCTCCATGGAGTAGCCCACATTGGGTGAACCACGTTAAATCATGTCTCTCATGTGTGTGATGATGTGTGCACTATTTATTACTTTGATATTATTGTTGTTATCATTTGGATTGAAAAGTAAAAAGTTATATCTTATACTGTTCACCCCCTCTCAGTATAAGCTTATGTTCTTCAAATTCTTCTCTGTTGCTTGAATCTTCATGTGAATTTGGTTCCTTATTATTTTTCTTCCTTGAAGCTTTAAATATTTCTTCCCATTTGGATGTTTGATCTTTTTCAATCCTCATCTCATAGGCTGTGAGAATTCCATGTAGCTCATCCATGCTTAATGTTTTAAGATCCATCATCTCTTATAGTACTAAAACTTTTGCATCAAACCTCATGGTAAGTGACCTCAAGATTTTATAAATAATCTTAGAGTCTTCAATACTTTCTCCAATTCCACTAATGGTGTTGACAACCTCATCAACACAAAGTAGATATTTGGCAATATCTTCTTCATATTTCATATTCAAGCCTTAAAACTTTCACCTGTGGGTTTAAAGTTTTGCCATTTTCACCTTGTCATCTCCTTTATATTTTCTTTGTAACTTGTCCTATATTTATTTTGCTAAAGTGCATTGCATGACTTTCATAAATTTTGATGCACACAATCCACTTAATATTGCATTCATTACCCTAGAATTATTTTCATATGGTTTCTTACCATTTGCATTCATGGGAGGAGTTATAGGTGGTGTGAAATCATTCACAAAATATTACCATATATCATATCCATGTGCCATCAAATAAATCTTCATCCTCATACTATAGAAAGCATAGTTAATCCCATAAAATAATGGATCCCTATTTGATGAAAACCCTTCCCGATGTTCCATGTGTGTTCCTGTAAGATCTTCCTTCAAGTTGTTAAGCTTTCACAAAGAAAAATGCTCTAATACCAATTGAAGAACACAATATTATACTGAGAGGAGGGGTGAACAATATAAGATAAAATTTTTTATCTTTTAATCCAAATGATAACAACAATAATGAAACAATGCACAAATCATCATACATATGAGAGACACAAATTTTACATGGAAACACCCTTGTTGGTTCGACTTTTATACACACCCTGTGAAGAATGAGCATGAAATACCGATAACACTTATAAGGGATAAATCCCACTCACTTTAGGATCTTGTTGGATATCCAAGGTGTGAGTTACAGAGTTGGGTCGAATGTCTATTCACTCTTTTCCGCTTCTAGAATAGTTTCAAGCGGACTGTCTGTTACCTTACAATGGGTTCGGGACTTTAGTTCAGTAATGTTTATGGAGTTGGTTATCTTTGTGGACACTCAGATTTACAATCAGTTCTTTGATCTAGCTCTTTATGCTTTAGCAGATTTAAATAAAAGACAAATTTTAAAGAAGATAAAAATGGATCATTCAATCGGTGGAACAGAGAGAGTAGGGTAGGGAAGAAAGAGAAGTTTATCTAACTTAGCTGCAAAACCAAAACTACCAATTCTAGTTATACTATTTAGCTTCACAATAGAACAAATCAAAGAGGAAAGTGTCCAGCTTTCTAAGATCACCTTCTACTAAGAGCATAAGACAGAGATGAAAAAGATCTGAAAGAAAATCATAAACAGAAGGGAAGTCGGTTGAAATTGGTATCTCTCACCAACAACCTAGCTCGCACAGTGAGGACAGAGCAATTAGAATAGGCCTGAACCTTAAATCTGTAATTTTCCCTAGCATACAATAAAAAGAATGAAGCCTAGCAGCATATCCAATCTTGATAACACAGATCTACAACATAAATTAAATAAACCTTAATGAGACGAAAAACAAAAGAAGATGAACTTATCACAATCCGAAAGAGATTAGGCTCCTGGCCACGCTATCACAGAAAATGAAAATCACACCAACTCCAAGTCCAGAACAAAGCATTCAACAAGATTTGCAGGAAATTGCTCCAATAGCTTTTTTATTCTAAGTTTTCGCCTCCTGAGTTTACATTCGAAAGAAGTATATATAGACTCATGGCAGACCCTGATATTTTCAAGAATATCTTCTCCTAAAACCCTAAATCTTATCATCAAAATCCCATCGCCTAGGTTTTACAATATAAGGCATTTTTATATAGAATTTCGATAAACCCTAATTACTCTAAAAATCTTCACGGGGATCTTGCCATAAATGGAGAAAATGAGATTTGACTTCATCTTCATCAAATGGATACCGCGTGTAAATGTATCTTTATCTTTTAGGTAGGCTGTCAGAGCATCTCATTAATCCCTCTACGAAATTTGGATGAGTCACTAGTTTCCTGGGCCTTCTATCCTCGCAGAGCCGCCTTCGCTTGGTTCGAGTTGAAATTCTCTGCCCGCCATTACTTTCGCCATAAATTTTCTGTTAACTTTTTTTTTAAAGTCTTTATTTGCAGCCAGATCTATAAAATTTGGACGGACCAAAAATTCCTGGCATCTCCCATTTCAATCTGATGGTCCTCGCTTGATCTGTGCTTATTTTTGTCTTTCTCGCCATTACTTCTGCTATTATGCAACTATCGGATTGCTTTCTGCAAAAGAAAAGCAAGGGTTAGCATTTTAATATTATTAAATTAAACCCTAATGTTTATTACATGTCGGCTTGATTTCCTTTAAAACATGTCATGATATCGTGACGTTTTCCTCAAGCTACTTTTCCCTCGCTTTTGCCCTCGCGATAATGAGACAGGTCCGAAAATGGGACATGTCACGATATCATGACGTTTCCCTTCCTATTCTCATGAAATCAAAATATGTCGCGATATCTTACGCACACTTTTCTTCCTTTTTTTCTTGAAAATGGAACATGTCACGATATCGCGACTGTTTCAGCTTTCCTTGTCAAAAAAATCTTCTGTGGCGTTTTTTTTGCGTTTTTTTTCCTCCAAAAAATGTGTCACGATATCGTGACGTTTTCTATAAGACCTGCTTTCAGCTAAAACGTCGTCGATATCACGACGTTTTCTTCTTGGCTCTTTCTGTCTAAAACCATGTTGCGATATCATGACGTTTTCATCACTTCTTCTAACATATGAAATCGTCGATATCACGACGTTTTCGCTTGCCTTCTAACCAAAATATGTCACGATATCATGACGTTTTCGTCACTTGGCTCTTCCAATCCAAATATGTCATGATATCGCGACGTTTCCATCACTTGGCTCTTCGAATACCAAATATGTCGTGATATCGCGACGTTTTCACTTAGGCTCTTTCCCCTTTTTGATCCTTTCTTGATCTTTCTTTTCTTCTTCAAATCGTATACGTTTTTTTTTTTATTAGTCGCGATATCGTGACATTTTATACATTGACTTTGGAATCGTGACGTTTTCTTTTTAAAACTTGTCACGGATAATCGTGACGTTTTCTTAAGTTTTTCAATAAAAGGTCATGATTGACGTTTTTGAAGTTGTTTTTCTAAAAATGTCGCGATATCGCGACGTTTCCAAAAATGGAATATGTCACGAAATCGTGACGTTTCCAAAAATGGAATATGTCACGAAATCGCGACGTTTTCTTCATAGCTCATTGCAAATTTTCCAGAAATTGTAGGTTGACTCTAATGAATTTATTCATCTGTATTCTGCATTTTTACATATTAGTGAAGGATCTTCTTTACTCAGAAATGATTCTAACATTTGAAAAATGAATTCTAAAATGAAATCAAAGCCATATGCAAGCCTACTTGGATACTTTGATGTAAGCAAAACTTTGAAAAGGAGGCAAGCAAAATTTGGAATTAAAACCTGAAAAACATCAAGAGGGTCCTTGCGAAAAAGTGAAAACTAAATATTTTCAAAGGATGGAATTTCATTTTTTTAGTGGGGGTGTGTTGCTTCTCAACAAATGGTGATATCTGCAGGGAAAATAGTAGCACTATTTAGAATCCAGAACTCTAGTTTCAAAACAATTTAGACTATGTACCATGCTTTGCCACAAATATTTTCTAAAATGACTCAACTACTATCTGTCGGCTGTTAAAGTTTCCCAAGGACATACTAGGTTGAACCACTTAAGGAAGATTCTGATGTGCGATTACAAGTGTATAAACCTTCTTCCAAGGATGACCGGGGCTTCAAATGCTTGCTATGGATCGAACAACTATTTAGATTGTGTAGGGGAAACCGAGTAGAGCTCTGTTTACTAGTTTAGCCTTTTACAGCCTCGACAGAGTTACTCTTTAGATTTTCATGACCCTGATCACAACTATGAGGTGGCATCTATAGCTTGGTGAACATGTTTGAGATGTATCCTTCGAGAGCCCTGGCTATGTGCAGGAAAGAGTGCCAGTTTTATATTGGCTTGTCCAACTTTCACCATCTCTCTCTTTTCTTTTGAAAGATACCGATTACTGGAGTGCCTTGTAGATTCTTTTTTTTTTTTTTTATTCATCGAGCAATTGATCAACTAACTGTTTCAGCTCGTGTACCAACAACCTCCTTGGATGCTTTGATGTAATTTTGTGAATCGGATTCCCCTCTCATGACCAACTTTTCTTGGATTCCTTGGGAGTTCTTCAACCAAACAGTATAGTAATTTCTTTATAATAAAAATAATTGTGGCAAGCAAGACACAAAATCCAATTATCTTTCTACTGTTGTTCTAGATAACAAGTAGTCCCACTTTTTAATCCTAGCAGACTATCTCTTAAAATAGAATGAGACAAAATGAAAACACACTAGGCCAATTTTCAATGTTGATTTGTGTTTTCTTTGTTTAGGCAAACTCAAACAAACAGGATTAAAGAGTTAAAAGGGAAGGAAAAAGGCTACTAGTTAAAAGACAAAATTGCACAGACCTACAAAGACAAAACACAGAACTTCAAACTTTTAAATAAAACAAAACAAAAACACACTACTTCACACTTTATTTATAACATATACATATTTTACAACGTCTTTGTGATTTATTCAAATGATGTATTGGATGGAACAACTGAGAAATAATGCTTTAGATATTGACCATTGACAGGAAGGTTCAAAAAATTACCTTCCAGGTCCTGTAGAAGAAATGCATTATTACCTAGGGTTTCGGCAATCTGGTATGGCCCTATCCATAGAGGTTGCAGCTTGGTGTATTTACGCTTCTTTTCATGGGCTTTGTCCCATAGAAACACCAGGTCTGCAAGTTTGAAGGCCTTCGAATTGGCCCTTTCGTCAAGCCAGCGCTTGACTGTCTCTTGGTGTCGACTAAAATGCTCCATGGCTCGAAGTCGTCCACCCTGCAAATCAATCAAGTCCAACATACGAGCTTTCGTATCTGCATGATCAAAGTAATGTAAAGCAAATTTTAATCCTGGTACTAATGCTTCATATTCTGCCAAGTTATTCGTGCAGGGAAACTGCAAGCGATAAGACATAAAATAGGTTTGATTTTTTGGTCCTTTAAGAACAGCCCCTGTACCAGAACCTTGCTTAGATTTAGCTCCATCAATATGAAGCATTCCAACTTCATTATCGTGATCTCGGTGAGCTTTAACCGGTTTCTCCTTTTGAGTAGTTGTCAAATTATAAACCCCGATATAACAGCCCTCAGCAAGATTAACAGTCTCATTCTTGGCATTATACTCTGTGATCATGAGTTTATATCTTGGTTCTCTGTCGATTCTTAATTGATTTGCAAAACCATTCCAGGGTAACCACATATGCGAAAAATCAGTCGCCAAGTACCCATTCAAGGATTTTGACCAATCCCTGCTCAGAAGCATTCCGTATCCTACAGGAATATCCACCACCTGAATGTCAATTCTGTGTTGCGCTCTCGGCTCAGATGCTAGCTGGATGTGTATATTCTGAAGTTCACCTACCACTTTAACCTCAGACTTATCCAATTGGACGACTCTCATCTCGGAGTTCATGGGGGTCAAACCCAACTGCTGACAGATGGCTAGAGGCATGACATTGGCTGAAGCACCTGAATCTACCAGACAGTTGTGTAAATTTTTCCCAAATATTCGGACAGTCAGTAGGAAAGGCGGAACTTCAGTCTTTTCTTTGTACATAGCCATATTCGCATTAGCTATCTTCTTCCCTTTTTCCAGAGGTTTGGCAGTAGGTTCAGAGTATGTTTTGATCAGGTTATCCCTTTGTTCAGAAATTTGGGCCAACTCATGAAGAGTGATGTTGGCTTTGATCTTCTTCATGTCCTCCACTATATTATATCCCTTATTGAGTGGAGGGACAAATGCATCTGGTCCTCTCGGATTTCCTCCCTTGGGCGGAGGTGGGTTATCGTTTGGAGATGGACCTGGAGGAACATTATGGGAGTTGTCTGGAGGCGTAGATGCAGTATTAGGCTCTGGATTTCTGTTCCTGAGGTTGTAGTTATCCCTCCTATATTGTTGAAAATCCTGCACCTCATCCATAGGTATTTCCACAACATTCTCTGATTCATTTGGAAAAGTAAATGAATCTAAGACCATAGTTGTACTATGCTTGGATGAACTTGGACCATCCACATTTCTTTGATGTTCAGGAGAAACCAACTCACCAGATAGAGCTTCAAAAGCATTGCAGAACTCCAAACAGTCCAATTCCCCGTGCTGAGATGTCCCGTGTATCCTGCACCAGTTAGGCAAAGCCAAGTCACAAATATTCACATCATGCCCCTTTCCTTTATAATCTTTGTTGGGCTCGTACGGTGGTCTAGTGAATCTGTTTTGTTGATAAGGAAATCTGTTTGCGTTTTCTCCGGTGGACACTTGCCTTTTGAAACTTAAAAAGTCATTTGCCAACCTTTGGACCGTCTTTGAGACTTCCTCAACTCTTGTGTTATCAGATTCTTTTACTGGATTCTGTACACTTTCAGCCTGCGTTACAGCCAATGGATTTCCTATCGGTGGAGTTTGGCATGCTGGCAACATTATTTGATGTGGGATAGGGTTCAAGATAGGGGTATTTTGTGACACAAAAGGAATTTGATGAACATTCAAAGGTTGAGGTCCCAACTGTCTTTCAAGAACCAAAGCTTCTCTATAAGCCTCTGTTAGATTAGTAACATTGGCATCTCTTTTCAAGAAAATAGAAGTCATTGGATCTAGAGAATTCCTAAAAATTTCTAATGCCAGATCTGCATTTGGCACATAATAACCCGTCAGTCTACCATAAGCCTTTTGAAATCTGATATTGAAAGATCTAATAGTCTCATTTATTTCTCTTTTAATACTAGAAAATTGTTGATATAATACACTGGGATCTATCACTTCACCAAATTGCGATACAAAAACCTTTTCCAGGTCATTCCAACTAGTAATAGAATCATTAGTGAGATTCAAAAACCAGTCGTATGCTCCCTCCTGGAGAGTGAATGGGAACAACCTACAAGCCACATCTTCATGCTGTACATTTAGCAACTTTAGAGCATTTTTAAAAGCTACCAGGTGTTCTTCTCTGTTCTAATTCCATCATGTTTATAAGTAGGAAGATACTTCTCAGGGTTTCTGGGCAAATCATGCGCTGCACCAGGGATGTTCAAGGCAGTGGAACCCAACCAGCTTGCCATTACTACTTGATTGACGATGATATTTTCAGTTGTAGTTGGAGTAACTACAAGTGGTGATAAAACTATTTTAGACAAGGACTTGGCCCTTCTGAGGCTGCTTCTTCTTGGGGTTTCTAACTCAGGCACAAGGAGCTCTCCAGCTCTGGAGTGGGACCTTGTTACTCTGTAAGTAGAATCCAGCTTTTCACAAGCAACTTACAACCTTACAATCCTTAACAAACTACTGAACGAAGTTCAGGCCCTCCTTCTAGCACCAATTTTAAATGTTGGTTCGACTTTTATACACACCCTGTGAAGAATGAGCATGAAATACCGATAACACTTATAAGGGATAAATCCCACTCACTTTAGGATCTTGCTGGATATCCAAGGTGTGAGTTACAGAGTTGGGTCGAATGTCTATTCACTCTTTTTCACTTCTGGAATAGTTTCAAGTGGACTGTCTGTTACCTTACAATGGGTTCGGGACTTTAGTTCAGTAATGTTTTTGGAGTTGGTTATCTTTGTGGACACTCAGATTTACAATCAGTTCTTTGATCTAGCTCTTTATGCTTTAGCAGATTTAAATAAAAGACAAATTTTAAAGAAGATAAAAATGGATCATTCAATCGGTGGAACAGAGAGAGTAGGGTAGGGCAGAAAGAGAAGTTTATCTAACTTAGCTGCAAAACCAAAACTACCAATTTTAGTTATACTATTTAGCTTCACAATAGAACAAATCAAAGAGGAAGGTGTCCAGCTTTCTAAGATCACCTTCTACTAAGAGCATAAGACAGAGATGAAACAGATCTGAAAGAAAATCATAAATAGAAGGGAAGTCGGTTGAAATTGGTATCTCTCACCAGCAACCTAGCTCGCACAGTGAGGACAGAGCAATTAGAATAGGCCTGAACCTTAAATCTGTAATTTTCCCTAGCATACAATAAAAAGAATGAAGCCTAGTAGCATATCCAATCTTGATAACACAGATCTACAACATAAATTAAATAAACCTTAACGAGATGAAAAATAAAAGAAGATGAACTTATCACAATCCGAAAGAGATTAGGCTCCTAGCCACGCTATCATAGAAAATGAAAATCACACCAACTCCAAGTCCAGAACAAAGCATTCAAACAAGATTTGCAAGAAATTGCTCCAATAGCTTTTTATTCTAAGTTTTCACCTCCTGATTTTACATTCAAAAGAAGTATATATAGACTCAGGACAGACCCTGATCTTTTCAAAAATATCTTCTCCTAAAACCCTAAATCTTATCATCAAAATCCCATCGCCTAGGTTTTACAATATAAGGCATTTTTATATAGAATTTCGATAAACCCTAATTACTCTAAAAATCTTCGTGGGGATCTTGCCATAAATGGAGAAAATGAGATTTGACTTCATCTTCATCAAATGGATATTGCACGTAAATGTATCTTTATCTTTTAGGTAGGCTGTCAGAGCATCTCATTAATCCCTCTACGAAATCTGGATGAGTCACTGGTTTCCTAGGCCTTCTATCCTCGTAGAGCCGCCTTTGCTTGGTTCGAGTTGAAATTCTCTGCCTGCCATTACTTTCACCATAAATTTTTTGTTAACTTAAAGTCTTTATTTGCGGCTAGATCTGTAAAATTTGGATGGACCAAAAATTCTCGGCATCTCCCATTTCAATCTGACGGTCCTCGCTTGATCTGTGCTTATCTTTGTCTTTCTTGCCATTACTTCTGCTATTATGCAACTGTCGGATCACTTTCTGCAAAAGAAAAGCAAGGGTTAGCATTTTAATATTATTAAATTAAACCCTAATTTTTATTACATGTCGGCTTGATTTCCTTTGAAACATGTTGCGATATCGCGACGTTTTCCTCAAGCTGCTTTTCCCTCGCTTTTGCCCTCGTGATAATGAGACAGGTCCGAAAATGGGACATGTCGCGATATCGTGACGTTTCCCTTCCTATTCTCATGAAATCAAAATATGTCGTGATATCATGACGTTTTCCTTGCTTTACTTATTTTAAGCTTACGTCATCGGAAAATGGAACATGTGCGATATCGCGATGTTTCTTATTCTTAATAAAATATGTCGTGATATCGCGATGTTTTCTTGTTTTGTAAATGGATGTCGCGATATCGTGATATTTCTCATGATTTTCTAATCAAATATGTCGTGATATCGCGACGTTTTCTACAAGCTTGCTTCCGATCAAATTGTGTCGTGAAATCGTGACGTTTTCCTTGAGCTTTGCTTCTGATCCAAATGTGTCGCGATATCGTGACGTTTTCCTCAAGCTTCACTTCTAATCAAAACCTGTCGTGATATCACGATGTTTTCATCACTTGATGCCTCCAGTTAAAACCTGTCGTGATATCGTGATGTTTTTGTCACTTGATGCTTTCTAGGCTTATGTCATCGCAAAAATGAAACATGTCATGAAATCGTGACGTTTTCTTCAATGCTTCCTCTTAAAACATGTCGCGAAATCACGACATTTTCCTTGAGGTTTGCCTCCAACCAAAATATGTCGCGATATCACGACGTTTTCCATAAGACTTGCTTTCAGCTAAAACCTGTCGCGATATCGTGACGTTTTTCTTTCTTGACTCTTTCTATCTAAAACCATGTCGCGATATCGTGACGTTTCGTCGCTTGGCCCTTCTAATCCAAATATGTCACGATATCATGACGTTTCCATCGCTTGGCCCTTCTAATCCAAATATGTCGCGATATCGCGACGTTTCGTCACTTGGCTCTTCCAATCCAAATATGTCATGATATCATGACGTTTCCATCGCTTGGCTCTTCCAATCCAAATATGTCGCGATATCGCGACGTTTCCATCACTTGGCTCTTTCAATCCAAATATGTCGCGATATCGTGACGTTTCCAAAAATGAAATATGTCGCGAAATCGTGACATTTCCAAAAATGGAATCTGTTGCGATATCGCGACGTTTTCGTCACTCGATGCTTTCAATCCAAATCTATCATGATATCGTGATGTTTTCCTCACTTTTTGCTTTTAGCTAAAACTTGTTGCAAAATCGTGACGTTTCCCTTAAGCTTTGCTTCTGATCCAAATGTGTCGCAATATCATGATGTTTTCATCAAGCTTTGCTTCTAATCAAAACTTGTCGTGATATCACGACGTTTTCATCACTTGATGCCTCCAGTTAAAACCTGTCGTGATATCATGACGTTTTTGTTGGCAATTTTGGGTACATTGCCTTTGCTCAAGTGTATAAGTTGTCATTGATGTCAAAAGGCATTTTTGTGTTGATATCAAAAAGAGTGTGATGTCAAAAATATCTTGATAAGCTTCATAATGTTAAAGGGTTTTTATTAAAACCATGGTGACAAGGTTAAAGGTTTTTCTTAAAACCATTTGGACTCATTAAGGGTTTTTATTAAAACCAAGCTTATCTTAATGCAAAGGTTTTTACTTCTTGAAAAACCTTGAATGTCCATGTTTATTATTAATAATTAAATTAACTCAAACCTTTGACAAAGGTCTAAGTTTAATTTATTATTAATAAAATAATAATAATTATTATTTTAATTATTATTAAAGGGTCTTTTAATCCTTAAGCGACGCACATAAAGAATTCTTTCGCCAACGTGTTGCCATCATTGGAGGAACGTCGACGTCAAACAATTAAGGAGAAATGGCTATTTAAGTGGGGATGTTTTTCTAAAGTAATGGTACTTCCGATTAATGAAAATTCGTAGCTCTGTGACCTTTGAGAAAGTGTTGTATTTCATTGAGAGTTGATTATCCATATTGAGTTGCCCAAGTAATTTCTTGAGTTTTTAGTTTGCACTTTGACATCTGACAGATTGCGCTTCACCTATAATTGTTGGGACTATACTCGAATTACGTTTTCAGTTTGCACTTTGACATCCGACAGATTGCACTTCACCTACGATTGTTGGATTTGCACTCGAATTGTGTTTTCTGTTTGCACTGTGTGGATGATTATTTTTGTTGCCCAGTAAGTTACGTTTTGGACAGCGCTCACCAGTTTGCATGTGGCTTGAGGAAGACATTTACGTTTTCTAGATTCTTGGCATCAATTGAAGATAAAATATAGGGCAACACTGTATTTCTTCATTGGGTACTTGTGGCCCAATGACGGTGGCGTTTAAGCGAAGGCGCTATCTAGGCAGAGGTGTCGAGTTCGATTCACTTCATGGGTAATTTTCTTTTTGTCGCGGTGTGCAAAGGATAGTAGCTGTGAAAGCGCTGGAGGTATAATGTTAAGTTATCATATTTGCTTTGACATTTTTTTATTGATGCTTAATGTTTATGTGGAGTAATAAGATCTAAAGAGGTTTTACTTTGTATGTATATTATACTTTTGGTGGTTTTTATTAAGTTGGATAAATAAGGTGTTAATTTGGATCTTTATTATTGTATATTGTTGTATAGTTGCTAACTCTAATTGGTGGCAAATTGAGAGTTAGTGTTGTGACAGATTTTGAGTTCTCCTTCTTCATAAAAGTAAAGGTATGGGCAACTTCTTCCATGTATATTGTTGATTGGTGTATGTTTTCTGAAATAAGGTTGGAGTGAAAAGGTATTCTACTAGGTATCCTTTGGCTAGGTGTAAATCCTATTTTCTGGTTTGTTGAAGAATCTTATGCATTGTTATCCTTGATGAGAGTTTTGGTGAATGCATAATTCTGGTTTGAGGTAGTGGAAGCATTGTGCACTAGGGTTTATGTTTGTGAGTCTTGCTACTTGCTTTGAGTTGGTGAAACCCTTGGTTGGCTGTTTTGAGGTTGATGGTTGAGTTGCTTCCATAGAGGTTGTTTGATCAAGTTATTGCTTTTACTTGATTCATGATATTGGGCTTACTCCATTGAGTTGATTTGAGCAAGTTATTCTTTGCATTTGGTGATATTGTGTTGGTGGCTGTTTTGTTCAAATATCTTTGGAGGGAAAAGGATTTCTACTTGTTTCCTTTTCTTGTGATGATTGGTTGAATGCTTCAAGGTTAATGTTGAGTTGAATGATGTTGGTTAAACCTTGTATATAAGCATTGTTGTTAAAGCCCTAATTGGTTGAGAAAATATATTGGTTGTGGAAAGAACATGAGTATCATTGTTATATGGATATTGCATGGTTGGCAATTGTTGGGTTGTGTTTCATGTTCTTGAGAAAAGCATACTACATCTATCTTATTCTGTTGAGATTGAGATTGAGTTGAGATTGATATTGGGAGTTAAGTATAGAACATATTGAGTCTCTAACAATTCTATTTATGCTTCTATGAGGTTGATGAATCACATTGGGTCTCTAACAATTCTCTTTGTGGGTTCATGCTAAGCAAGTTTTTCTTGATGAACTTGTGAGCTAATTTGGACAGGTTTCGGTGGGGACTTGTGAGCAGGTTTTGGATAGGTTTCGATGGGGACTTGTGAGAAAATTTGGATAGGTCCTAGCAGAGGACTTGTGAGCTGAGTTTTTGAGAGTTCTATCAAAGAACTTGAGGATAGAGGAGCACTAGTTCTTTGAGAAGAACCTGAGGACAAATTTGGCAAGTCTTTGAGAAGGCTTGTGTGTAGAGGACTGATTTGTTCAAGTGTTGGACAGATCTGACAGACAGAGGAAGACTTGTACTAGACTGACTGACTATGTTTGGTACAGAGTTGCTTGAGCTATTGTGGACGTGATCATAGAAGGCAAGAGGTCTCTTAGGCTAAGCATTGAGGACAGGAGGTCTTTGGTGGAAAGGAGTTCCACGTGCTGGCAAGAGGTAGAGACAGTTGATCTTATGAGGGATCATTTCCAGAGCAGAGGGGAAGGTATCTCCTTTGAGCAGAGGCTCATAAATTTAGATTGTGGGAAGTTATCTCCTTTGAGCAGAGGCTCATAAATTCAGATTGGGGGAAGGTATCTTCTTTGAGCAGAGGCTCATAAATTCTGATTGGGGGAAGGTATCTCCTTTGGGCCGAGGCTCATAAACATTGTAATTGGGAAGGATTCCCAAAGAACTTTGAGATAACTTTTAGAGAAATTTTTTGTGGGCGTAGCCCAACCATTCTGGGTGAACCACGTAAAAATTGGTGTCACTTTGTGGATGATATTGTGCATTGTTTTGATATTGCTATGGGTATATTGCTTTACTATTTTGTAATATAAAGGAAAAAGTAAAAAGAGGTCTTATACTGTTCATCCCCCCCTCTCAGTATAAGCTTGTGTTCAATTTTTGTCACTTGATGCTTTCCAGGCTTATGTCATCACGAAAATGAAACACGTCATGAAATCGTGACATTTTCTTTGAGTTGTGCTTCCTCTTAAAACTTGTCATGAAATCGTGACATTTTCCATGAGGTTTACCTCCAACCAAAATGTGTCGTGATATCGCAACGTTTTCCATAAGACTTGCTTTTAGCTAAAACTTGTGATATCGTGACGTTTTTATTTCTTGAATCTTTCTGTGTAAAACCATGTCGCGATATCGCGACGTTTCCAAAAATGGAATATGTCATGAAATCATGACATTTTTGAAAATGGAAACTGTCATGATATCGCGGTGTTTTCCTCAAGCAAATTTTTTGAAATTGTAGGTTGGCTCCAATGAATTTATCCATCTGTATTCTGCATTTTTACATATTAGTGAAGGATGTTCTTTACTCAGAAATGATTCTAACATTTGAAAAATGAATTCTAAAATGAAATCAAAGCCATATGCAAGCCTACTTGGATACTTTGATGTAAGCAAAACTTTGAAAAGGAGGCAAGCAGAATTTGGAATTAAAACCTGAAAAACATCAAGAGGGTCCCTGTGAAAAAGTGAAAACTAAATATTTTCAAGGATGGAATTTCATATTTTAGTGGGGGTGTGTTGCTTCTCAACAACCCTCTTGGGATAAAACCATGAAAAAATATTGCTTATATATTTCTTCAATAAATTTCATGGGCACCAACCCACAGGATACACAAATTCCCTATTACAATGTTCGTGGACACCAATCCATAGGATATTCCAATTCCCTCTCAAGTTCATGGACACCAATTCATAGGATACACCAATCCCCTCTTAAGTTCATAGAAACCAATCCATGGAAGACACCAATCCCCTCTTAAGTTCATGGACACCAATCCATAAGAGACACCAATCCCCTCTCAATTTTGTAGACACCAATCCACAAGAGATACCAATCGTCTCTCAAGTTCATGGACACCAATCCATAGGAGACACAAATACCATTTGCTCTGGTTCATGGACATCAATCCATAGGAGAACTAATCCTCTATCAAGTTCGTGGACATCAATACATAGGAGACACCAATACCCTCTTAAGTTCATGGAAACTAATCCAAAGAAGACATAAATCCCCTTGCTCAAGTCTAGTCAAAAATATGTTCAAGTATGTTCCATAATCTTCTCATAAAAACTTTGTCAAATCTGCTTCAAAAACTACTCACAAAACCTTCTCAAATATACTCAAAAATTTACTCACAAAGCTTGCTCAAATCTCCTTAAAAACCTTATTACAAACCCTACTCAAATCTGTTCATAAAATCTGCTCAAATATATTTCAAAACCTACTCAAATATGTTCAAATTTGCTCACAAAACCTGCTCAAATATGTTCCAAAATCTACTCCAAAACCAATATATAACCCTTGCACATTTACTCCCAAATTCAATCATAACCAATGCATAAACTTGTTTACCAAACTTGATCAACAATGGCATCAAGTTCTTCACCTTGGTTTTTCTCAACTAAAAGCAATTCATACATATTCTACCTAGAATTATTTTATCTTCGTGAACATTTAGAGAATGATATGCATTAATGTAGTAAGCTTAAAATGGTTAATATATTCTTCACGTTCATTAAGTCTATCATTTCCACAAATTTTACATTTATTACATTTTAAAGGTAGCTCAAGTCTAGCATTGAATAACTTACTTGTGTGTTGACTTGGAGATGCTCATACCTTGCTCTTCTTCCTCTATCATGTGCACCTTTCCTTATTCTTTGAATTTGATGAATTTTCCTTTCTTGGTAATTGAATTCTTAGGTGAATATGCACACTTAATATTATTTGATACCTTGAATTGTTCTAAAGTTGTGCCCTCCAAATTTGCCTTAGTAATGATGATTTTCCTCTTGCATGCGCTTTTCAATCTGGTCAATAATTATCTTTTTTTCTTATTGATTTAAATATCAAATAAACCATTTTAACCTTTTTCACTTCTTTCAAAACATACACAATGAAGCTTAAAAATAACTCCTTGTATCTCCCTTTTAAAACATACAATATAAAGCTTTATTCTAACAACATCTCCTTTATATTGAATTACAAAAATAAAATTACAACATCACACCTTATATCTCCCAAAAATCAAATCATAAAATTACAGTTTCTATTTCCCTTTTTATAATTTGCAGAAATCAAATCACAACATTACACCTTATATCTCCCTTTGCAAAAATCAAATCACAGCATAACACCTTATATTTTCCCTTTTATAATTTACAAAAATCAACTCACAATACTATGCCTTATATCTCCCCTTTTACAATTTGCAAAAATAAAATCACAACATAACACCTTATATTTCCCTTTTTATATCATTTGCAAAAATCAAATCCCAATACTATGCCTTATATCTCCCTTTATCAAATTTAATAAAACAAAATTTATAAATACCTTGCACAACCACGGATGGGATTTGATCCCTTGACCTCTAGAAGCACAACACCCTAACTTGGGCTAGTGACCAGCTGCACTAATGTAGCACATGATATCCAATGGTGCAAAATAATATTTATTTCCTTCGACGCTCTATTTTCTATCCTTCAGTAAAAAAAACAACATCAATGTGATTTGATCCATTAACCTCCTTGCATAGTAGTGCTTACACACAAGCTAGGCAACCGTTTGGGCTACCCTAGTGGATGGAATCAAAAGTGCAAAAATAATATTTAAATCCTTCAAAATTATACCTTCAATATTTAGTAAAACGATGTCAACCAGATTTAACCCCTTGACCTCTCACAACACAGCGCCCTAGCGCAAGCCTTGCTATCGACTGGTCTAATCGGTTAGTTGAGATAGATGAGGCATGAACCAATATTTAATGTTTACTTTCTGCTATGACACTACCAAAACTTGTACTCCTCTCCTCTCTCCTTATTGTTGGTCTTCACTTGATCGAATCTCATTCAAATTGTATTGGTTGGCCTTTTACAAAGTGAACTTAGGGTCTTTCATTTATATGCTTTTTCATGTGCCCAACGAAGTCGGCCAAACATGTGAATATTTGAATTTTCAACCTTTTGCATGGTCGACCCATTTAATTTCTTTTTGCATGGTTCTCTTAGGAGGTCGCCCATCATTTAAATTTTAAAACATTTAAATATTTAAACCTATTTACATTTAATTCCTTTGATTTAAATATAAGCATCCAAATATCCTTTTTTAATATTTAATAATTTATTTAAATATTAAAGCATATAAGATCACTTTTTCTTTGACAACTTTAAATCACCTTTTAAGATATCTACCTTGTACTTCAATGATAACTCATCATTTCAACTTTGAAGATATTTCTGCCTTTGACATCAACATTTTATCCTTGAAGATATTTTTGCCTTTGATATCAAAATTTCATCCTTGAATATATTTATGCCTTTGACATCAATGACAACTCAATATTTCCAATATTAGCATTAGAGATTTCTTTTAGAAATGGTTTATGCTAGACTTAGTATACTCCCATTCCTTTCTCCTTAACAAAATTAACTAGATTTATTATAGTAATGTCATTTTTATTAGTTCTACAAAATACCTGTTAAAAGGTTATCTCTTGAGAGTAGAATTTTATTTTCTTAATAGGGGAATGGTAGCATAAGACCAGTCGAACTGAAAATAGCTACGTAATTGTTCATCCCAATGTCTACTCAAGAGCAAGGAGAAGAAATGATCTACATCCACTATTGTTGCATTCATGATAATGCCTTTCTTTGGATATTGATCTAGAAATACTAGCAGGCCGATTATTACTCCCACATAGTATTTTTCTATCATCCATCACTGAAACAAGAGGATAATATCTTGTGCAAATAATTCTTAATTAATATGTTAATTGTGTAGGCATTATGTTGTGTGAAGCACCACTGTCTAGCATGCAATTATAGATGACATATTGGTCTCCTAATTTTGATGTATACTTTAGGGACACATAGAATGATCTTAATGAAGAAGGTATTCTTGTCTCATGAATTTCTAGTCTTAGATCATTACATGTATGACCCTCCATCTGATTTGTTAACCCAAAGGCTTTACAGAACTGATCTCGATATTTTGGAATTGGAATTAAATCTCCAAAAGTAATATTAACCTTTTTCCTAGTTATTTTAGAACCAACATCAAATTTGATCTTCTTAACATCCAATTTTATTGAATATTCCTCTTTTTGTTGCTTTTGTATATCTTCATCTATTTCAATTACTTCAGGAATGACCTTTTTATATTTTTATTTTTTTTATCATTTTTTCTTTGTAGGAAGATTTACTTAGACCTGTATGCCCTCTACTTTTACTTTTCCTGTCTTATCTAGCACTATTCTATTTTTTAGATTCATTGCACCTTTCTAGTGCCTTTATTTCTTTTGTTTTCGATGTTAATTTTCTTTTTTTCATTCTTTCATTTCTAGAATCTTGTGATCTCTACATAACTAATACATTATTAGAAACTAAAATCTTAGGATGATGGTTAGAAGCATATAAATCCATGTTTTCTTTGAATAGTTTTTCTCTAGATTCATATTATTGAGTCCAATAGATATTAATCCTTATATCTTCCTCAAACTCATCCTCAAGGTATACATTATTATGTATACTTAGATAAATTCCATACTCAACTAAATTGTAAGAAGCATAAAAAACAAAACAATAGAAAGGAAAATTTGTAGTTACAATAATAGAAGGAATAGGATTTGGGACTGCATCTAGGTATTTTTTGGTTTTTTTTCTCTTCCAATTATTTCCACCATTTCTATTCCTATTCCCTTACTAAGTTATTATTATTATTATTTAAATTTTTGTTAAAATTTATTCTGAAAGAAATTTTGTTATCCCCAAGTTGTTTATCACTTTGAGACTGTAAAATTTCAGCATTATTTTATTTTTCTCTTTCAATCCTAGCTAATATTTTATTTAAAATATTAAACATTTTTATCATCTGATTAGCTAGCCTTTCCATAGGATCTCACTTTATTTTCTTTAATATAATAAACCTAATTTATTTGGTTTCTTATTAGGTTGACTCAACTCTAAAGAATAAGGTTTGATTTTACCACTATCAATCATATTGTTAATATGAATGGCTTTGTCCATGCATGTATCAACAATAGTCACTTGTTTTTGTCTAAAATCATAATTGATTTCTCTTGGAAATGCATTCTTGTAAAAATAGATCGACTATATGTCATTAGGTTTTAACCTAGTAGGTATTTTATTTCTTATCTTCATAATTCTCCTAGTAAAGTCCTCTGTTGACTCATTCTATTTCTTTTTTATTAATTTTGTTAAAAGGGACTATTCATTTTTTATTTCACCATATTTCTTAAGAAACATTTCCTCCATTTCATGAAAATTATGGGTAGTACCAACTGGAATGCTATTAAAACATTCTCTACTATCTTTTTCCAGTGTTTGTAAAAATAGTCTAAGAACTACATCTTCTTCATTCACTTTGAGACTATCCATAGCATATAGAAAATATCTAATATGATCTTCACCAGAGATAACATTGTTCCCTTGAAACTTGGGTAAATACTTATGAGCTTTTCCAAGCAAGGGATTCAAATTTGGAGGTAAGACAAAAGGGAGGTACCTATTGGTTCTCCACTAATGAATATTAGGTTGTGGATTGGCCATGTTAACTATAGGGGTGGTATTAACAGGGTTTAAGGTAACACTCACAAAAAGAATAATACAGAAGCTAATATTAACAATTGTAGAATGGAATTATTTTTACAAATAATTTTTTTAGATATAGATGTTTTATTATAAATATGGAGAATTACCTCTAGATATGATAGCTCTAGATAGAGATCTTGAGCACTCATTGTAGAAACTAGTATAAGCTGCTCCTTTATTTAATTCTAAAATTCTAGGTATAAAGTAGTCGGAGTCACCATCATGGTATGTGTAGAAATAACAGGGACGTTCTAGTTAATATTGCTTGACCTTAATAATATTAGCCTAAAAAATAGTAATACACTTAAGGGATGTGGGTATTGTAGCAAAAGATAGAAAAAAATAAAAAACCAACAAGACTCGCAACTATTGTATTTTAAATTTTTGTAAATTTTAAAATACAAGGAAAATCGCAAAAAAATCAAACATAAAAACACTTAGTTCTTCCCTAACAATGGCAAAAAAATATATTATGAAAAATTCTTGTATCCCTTAATTTTTCATCATACCACAAGATTTTATTGATCACAAGTAGTATTACAAACTCTGGTTGATCTGCCACTTTAACTCAAGAAAATATTATAAAAAAAGGACTCTATATAGACTGAGTAGGGTAAGGATACCCCTAAGGTGAGCTTATAATGTTTCTTTATATGCCCATGCTCATCCATATGAAAAAAATATAAAATATTTGTTCTTTGACCAAGATTTACAATAACTCTCTAATTATGCCTTAATAGCAGACTAGTGCCTTATCCATTATTAATTGTAGCAAAGCTTTAGAATGTTAATGAGAAAGAAATAAGGAGAAAGGAGTAACTAGGTTAATTAGATCCATTCAAATAATGTAATAGATGTAATTAAAACACAGTGAAATAAAGTGATATTCATACATTCAAATGATGTAACATATAAATGTGACCACAAATACACAATTGAGCCAAAGAAATATCTAGGAGGAAGCTGAATTTCTATTAATTTTGTGAAAAATATTACAATTCAAAGTTCTAGAAAAATGCTCAGATCTTATTAGATGAATACAAAGGGTTATCTCTATTCAAATTATGTAATAAAGGAACTCTACTTTTCATCCTAAAATTAATGATAAAGAGTCTCCAGGATTTTGATCCAATTGCTAGAAATGATCTCAACTAACTGGGTATATCCTGAAATAAAATTGCACAATCAAGGGGAGTAATGAGGTATGGAAAACGAGACACAAAAGGAGATACAATTCACAAGGCAAGGGTACTCTTAGCACACCTTTAGAAAAAGTATAGTTATGTAATTCTTGATCCTCATTTTTGCTGTAGCTGCTCTTCTTATAGCCTCAAGGTTCTTTATTTATATTATAACCATATTTATTTGTGCTCTCCATTTAGTATCTTTATTTTCCCTTGATTTATTGAGTGTGCTACAACAAAATCACAACTATCCTAAGCTATTTATTTTAACGTTAGTACTTGGTTGCTACTAAAAAATGGAGTACAGTCGTACATAATTTAAGTCTTATGGATGGCCCATCCCTAGATCTGTATATTTTTAGTTTGAACCTTTATCTTCTTTTATGATGGGCTCTATAGTATCTTGGTTGAATTTCTTTATTTTTTTTTATGGAATTCTACCCTTCTTCCATAGCCTTTGTCTTAGAAACTCTAAGGATTTTGATGGACTTTTTGATATTTTTTGTCTTAATATTCTTCTTTTTCTATACCTCTTTTTCTATTTATTAGTATGTAGATAAGCTCCCATGCCTCATCATAAAAGTTCTTAGTGAATTTTAACATATTTAAATGTTGTAATATCTCGACTTTTTGGTTTTTGGACCATTATTTACTTTCATGAGAAAATATGCATAAGTGGTTGATCGTTTTTGCTAAAAAAGTGGTTTATTTGGCTAGTTCTGATCCATTGTTTGGATCACAATCTAAGTCCTAAATTTTGTTCAAGATAAGGTTCTCAAGATTTGCAACCTAGAAACATTCTTAAAGAGAAAATTCCACTCACTCAATTCATAATTTTTTGTTTTCCATTATTATCACTTTCTTATTCCAGTCATGCTGCTATGTAGATATATCCCATATGAATATTGACACCTTAATGAACTCTTAAACACACTCTAGAGTGATGCCATATCCCAAAGTTGTTCTTCATTCATATCTTCATAGTATTTTTCAAATTGTTGGAATATGGGATATATAGCCTCCACCCTATTTTCTATCTATTCCAAAAGGTGCTTCATGAATTTTGTAGAGCCTTTGATTATGTTAAGATCATGAAATATCTCCTCCAGATTTTCTATCTTGTATTTTATTTTATTGAGCATTTGTTTCTTATATTTGGTGATGTAATATGAACAATCAATGCTCTTTATTATGACCTGATGTTCTACCTTTTGAATGACCACTTGAGGGACTATTATCCATTACTTGAGCTTTTGTAGTTTAGCTTTAAGTTATTTATTTCCTTAAGAAATAATCTTGAATAATATTGATTTCACTATGGCTTCGATGACTTCCATAATACATATTTCCCCCATTTTTTATTTTATTTGGATTATAGAATTAGGTATGGGGATGGTAACCTCTGCTACTGATGTTTGGGCTCTTGGATATTTAGTTGTGTGTTGGATGCTACTAGGATTTTTTACTTCATACATAGCCTACAGTTATTATTCATAAAAATCATCTATGGATATTACTTCTATTCTAACTAGACTGGTGCTCTTTATACTCCTTGTAGTAGGACCAACTTCAATTCTTACCCTTATATGTTCTAGAGATTTAGCAGGACTAATCATGCTTATTTGATGTTATCTAAGGAGGCTAGTTAATCCTCCAACTTTCTTAATCTTATTTTGCACAAAAAATGATATTTTTTTCTTTATTGTCTATTATCATGGCGTTAGGCATAAACTATGGTCATTGCATTACCATTTTGATTTTATCTTCTTAATACATTTAGTTCTTTGTGGATACTTGAACAATGGAGTGCTCTTGATCAAAAGAAGTAGAGGTAACTTATTTACCCTTTTTTTTTTGTCTTTCTTTAAGAGGTATAACTTCAATAAATGTTGTCTCAAAAGGTCTTACTTTAGAAGGAGTTGGAATGTTATCTAAACTAGTCAAAGTTGGTTGGACCATATCAGCTATTGTCTTAGTTAAATTTACTATATCCATGAGGATATCTAGTTGTTGAGCATTAATATTGATATCTTTCAATACTGGATCCTAAAAATCTCTCGGGTGCATGATTGGTATTATGGGTGCATAAGTTTCAACTAAATTTCTTCTTAATGATATTAGGTCAACGGGATAATCTCCAAGAAATTCAATTTGAGTATAAGCTCTTTCCTCAATATTAAATTTCTCCAAAACATATTTTGAAGGTTTATTCTTCTTAATAGTTGTTTGTAGGATATATTCAATTGTGTTAGACATATGAATTAACCCAAGCATATTTCATGCCATTTATTATTTCACAATAGTAGCTATGGGGATCATACTATCTCCAACTGAGTTCTAGGAAACCATACTCATCCATTCTCCAAATTGTTCTCAAAAAGCTTAGTTATCCTTTGAAACTATATTAGCCCATTTTACAAGGGACATAAACCAAGAAAATATTCTCACCTTCTTACCAATCCTCATTTTCACCTCTTCTACAATCTATCTGGAAATTTCCAAGGCAACTATAAAGAGGGGACAATATGATGGGAGTATTTGGGAGTAATATTGGACCCATATAGTCTGATGTATGTAAAATTTATAGTAATGAACAAATCCCCTACATTTTTTTCATGCAAAAATTTTACAACCATAGAGGTATTCATGGACTAGGGGTAAGAATATTTCTAAGAACTCAGTACAATTGCAACCTACCTCATGAATCCATGGTAATCTATATTGCACATCAGGTGCTTCTAGTACTCCTCCTAGATATTAAATTTTGTTTCTTTCCAGATACCCAACAAATAAATGAATTAGGATGGAGTAATACATGAATTGGGGCATTACTTATTTTCCCTCTTTATTGATTTCTATAGTGCTACCAGTTCTTTTTTTTTTGGTAGATAAGATACTATAGCATTAATACCGGGTTTTACAGGTTGACCAAAAACCTTTTACAAAAATAAGCCCAGGGTTGTTGATGAACATGTCCTTACTAAGGATCCTATATATGTAAAATCTACATGCCGCCAAAGCCATTACATCAAGTAAGGCACATAGCATGTTATAAAAAAGAAACTTCCCATACAAAATTTTGGGTATACCTCGAGAAAACACACCTGCATCATAATTACAAAAAAAGAAAGAAACAAACACAGATCCCTTCCTTGAAATAGTGGAGAAACAAAAACCTACAAACACACATAGCAGAGTACTGAAAAAACTCCCACAAGCTCTATATTGATAGTTACTCTTAATAATTCTTTGGTAATTGCTTTCTTTTGTATATGACATGCTTTGGGACCACATCCCATCTTGGCCAATCAGCATTGGAGAAGTAAAACTACTAGCTAGATTTATGGGGTGACTATCTGGTGGTCCATGTGGCTCTGGTTAGAAGTCTTATATTGTTGTTTCTTTCCTGCCCTGTGATTATCAACCAACCTCAAATTAATAATATGACTAGGAGCCATGTTATCTGACATGTGACTGTCCCCATTAGTCTTTGTGGATTTACAAGCAGCATCCACAAAGATGAACAACTCGGATAATTTTTATTGTGAGTCCATTTCAAAAAAGAGGCGGGAATACTCCTAGCCTTCGAACTTACAGTGACTTCCCTGTTGGTAAATTTGACTATAATTATTGGAATTCTTGTTGAATACACTCCTCTACTTTGCTTGGGACACTGTGTTCCCATTTGAAAAGTTTGTCACCATTGACACCCAAATTGGTCAGCTTATCAACAATTTTTTTAGCTTCTCGAAAGACATGTTGGGATTTTTTGTCCTGTCTTCCCTTGAAAAGGATCCTAGCCTCTTCAACAATTGTTTTAATCCTCCAAGGATGTTTTTTCCAATTATTAAAGAGATTTAAAACATGCATAGAGTCTCCTTCTATGATCAAATTACCTTCTAAGTCTTGAGTCATTTGAAGGCCTCTCCACATAGCTCTAGCTTCAGCTTCGTTGTTAGTCCTTGTTCCCAAATATTAAAAAATACAAGCATCATATTCCCATTATGATCTCACACAATACCGCTAGCGCTTGCTCTACCAGGATTGTCCTTAGTCGCTCCATCAAAATTAAGCTTAAACCAACCCGTAGTATGTGGGGACCACTAAACATTGGATCTAGGGTTGACTACCCTATGCACAGACTCATCTAACAAGGTTAAGCTTAAATATTAAGCAATCGTGGTCTCCTATAGATGAGGTTTACGACTATCAAAAGGGATAAGGTTCATATTCTCATTAGCAAAGGATAGGATCTTGGCAATGATAGTTTGATGATCATGTATAGACTCATTAAATACTCTATGGTTCCTTTCTAACCACACCTGCCAAAGATAGTGATTAAGAAAAATTTTCCACATGTATATAAGTCTTTGGATTGAAAAGGGGTAAGGCCATTGGATGAACAAATCAAGTATGGTGGCTGGTTTAACCCAAGAAATATTGAAGGCCTAAAAAATCCCACTTAGGATAGTCAAGGAAAAAGGGCACTCAAGGAAAATGTGATAAATGGTCTCCCAATTAGCCCTGCACAGATAACAATGATTAGTGATACAAATACCTTTATGCATAATATTATCAATGGTTAAAATTCTTCCTTGGATAACCAACCATGAAAAGACTACAATTTTTGGAATTAAATTTTTTATCCAAACTAAGTCCTTTTGGAGGACAAAATCCTCATCATCAAGCAGAAGATTGTAAGCTAATTTAACAGTGAACTGCCCATTTTCCATAGGAGCCCAGGTCACTTGATCTTCCTTGGGTCTCATGGGGATAATTTTTTTCCTGAGAATGTCACAAAGATAATTTTATTCCGCTTGAAATCCCTGAATCTTTATTTGTTTCCACTTCATTCTGCATTTGTCCTCAACCATATAATCAAAGACTTTTCTACTAATGAGTTATTTTGTGATATATTTGATTCAGGATAATTTAGGATATTGCATCAGTGGTTCATAATTAGCCCACCTATCATTCCAGTAATTTATCCTCTCACCATTGTCTAAAACCCATATTAAACATTTTTTGATGATTTCCTTACAATTGAGAATTGCTTTCCAAAAAGCAGAACCTCTGATTGGAACTGAGTCACTTAGAAATTCCATATTTTGAAGATGCTTTTATTTGATGATAGTTGTCCATTCATTTTCTTCATAAAAAATGAGACGCCACACCTGCTTAACTATTAAAGCTAAATTCATATGAGAAATTATCCTCAAACCTAAACCCCCATTTTCCCTAGGTCTACACATTTTGGTCCATCCTAGAAGGTGTATCTTTTTTTCTCCTCTGATCCAGTCCATAATTTTTTTTTTTGGAGTTTCTCAATTTTCTAGAAAACCTTCATAGGGGCTTTGAAAACAGAGAGAAAATAGACTGGAATGCTCTAAAGAGAGGCCTTAGTGAGGGTCAACTTTCCTACTTAAGATAGAAGATGACCTTTCCATCCAAGTTTTTTTAAAATTCTTTCAATAACCCTATCCCACATTGACTCTCTCGGAGAACCAATGAAAAGAGGGAGACCAAGATATGAAGTGGGGAGGTTTGCTATATCACACTCTAAAATTTTTGCAATCCTTCCTTGCCTTTGAATGGGGGTGTTCAAGAAATATAACTTGCTTTTAATGAAATTAACTTTCTGACCAGTAGCATCCTCATAGAGTTGTAGGATGTATTTAATTCTTTTGGCCTCAACCACCGATGCCTTAGTCAATAGAAGGGTATCATAGATGAATTATTGGTGAGAAAAAACTCTAGTGAGTGATGTTACCTTGATTTCTAATATTAGCCTTGAACTACAAGCATTTTTTATGGTTCTACCTAAAGCTTCTACCACCATGATGAATAACATGGGGTTGATAGGGACCCCCTACCGAATTCCTCTATGACTTTGAAAGTAACCATCAGTTTTTCCATTAACCAGAATTGAAAACCATGCTTTAGAAATGCATTATTTGATAAAATTAACCCATTGGTGGTGAAAATCAAACTTAATGAGGACAACAATCAGAAAGTCTCAATTTAGCCTATAAAATACTTTGTTCATATCAATCTTGAGGGCAAAAACAAACATGTTAGTCTTATGAGTAGAGTGTAGAGCTTCATGAACTGTGATAACTCCATCCAAGATTGACCTGCCTTGGACAGAGCTTCCCTGACATGGATATATGATGTGTGGCAGAACATATATCATTCTATTTGCAATGGCTTTAGTTAGGATCTTGTAAGAAACATTGCACAGACTGATTGGCCTGAAGTCAGCCATAGATTCAGGGGTTTGCTTCTTAGGAATTAGATAAATAAAAGTAGAGTTGATAACTTTTGGGATATTATTGCTTGCTTGGAATTCTCTGATAGCAAAAATTATATCCTCACTTATGATGTCCCAAAAATCTTGATAGAAATTAGGGGGAAAGTCGTTGGGTACTGGGGCTTTGTATGGCTCCATGCTAAATAAGGCTTCCTTAATTTCTTCATAAAAAAATGGAGCTATAATATTAAGGTTTATATCCTCATTTTTATGCTAGGAATGAATTGTAAGAGAATATATTTGGCCTCCTCATTGCACTGTGATTCCTGACCAAGGATAGAATTGAAATAAGTTTCTACCTCCTTTTGGATTTTTGTTAAGTCCTGAGTAATAGAGCCATATGTTTTTTTTTTAAATTTATCTTGTTATTGATTTTGTTTCTAAGTGTGGTGACATGAAAAAACTTGGAATTTGAATCTCCATATTTCAACCAAATAGCCCTTGTTTTGTGCCTCCAATATATTTCCTCACTGGACAAAATGTTATGAAACTCTGCTAGTTTTATCCGTTCCTCCTGCCTAGTAGTTTCATTAGCATCACCATGTTGAATCCTCTGATAAATTATCTTCAAAATTTCAAAAACCTATTTTTTATTTTCAAAGATATTCCCAAATACCTCTTTGTTCCAAGTTCAAAGCTTTTCCTTAACAAACTTTAATTTTCCAGCAAGTTTAAAAGTTGCACTACCCCTGACAGGCTGCTGCCACCACTGAATTAAGTTATATCTAAAACTTGAATGCTTGATCCACATAGATTAAAATATAAAATGTTTCTTGAAGGACAAAGAGTTAAGGATCTCCAACAAAATGGGATTATGATCAGAGAAAATTTTAGGAAGAGCTTGCATAGAATCATCGAACAGAGTTGTAGCCTCCTTTGATAGAAAAACTTGTCAAGCCTTTCTTGAATGATATGACACCCTATCCGTAGAAATAGTGCTACAAATTATTATTGCATTTATTCACTGATAATATCCTCCCAGTGTTACATGGGTGTTTGATATTTTTTATTACATTGAATTATTAACTACACTACTTCTTTATATGCTTTGAACAAATCCTAGGAGGCTAATGCTATGTTGATCATGTCAACATGATCCATGGCCCAATTTTGCAAAAAACATTTCTTAATAGGTAGTTCATAAGACACTTCTACATCATACTTGAAAATATTGGAGTAGAAATCTATGAACATAACATACTTGGCTTGAGTCCTCAACACTATTTTGTCTAACACCAAGTAAGCTTTGTCTAAGTTGAAGACCCTTAAAAAATCATCAGGTGTGATTTTCACAAAAGGTTTGCCATCATGTTTTCTAAACTGCATCCTATCAGGATCATAGGCTATTTCTAGCCAAGACATTAGGTGTACTGAGAAATATAATTTGGAGCAAGTCAATCTGACTAAATTGTTGGTCCATTGAATGTTGTATGACTTTTGGCTATCTTGAAACCTTTTATCCCATTTAAATATACTAATAAGAAGATGAGGGTGTTTCTCTTCATTCTATTCTACAAAATAATAAGAGTATACAACAATGTTATTCAATTTCCATTGTTGAGCTAAAGTGATGTGGTTGTTAGGCATGGACTCTTGTATATATTCGAGCATATATTTTATACTAGTGTTCCCTGGGAGCAACTGGTATGGGTTATCATCAGTGAGTTGTCTAATACCCTTAAGAACTACTACATGAGCATTGGAGGAGGTCATGTTCTCCTAATTATATAAATATTTTTCTCGCTCTGAGTCTTATGCTCTTTGGCTTTAGCTATTCTTCTATAAGATGATAAACTATAGTGAAGTTTTTTAATCTTTAGGCCATATACTTATAGTTGGTTGACAATATTCTTTTCATGATTTGAATTTTATTATATTCAACCACTACCTTTATCCTTTGCCATCCTACATGCACCACCTTGGCACCTTTAACGATATTAACTTCTATAGTACAATATTTTCTACTTTACCATTGGCTCGTCAAATTTTAAATCATTTTCCATCACTTTAGAAGTAAATATTTTGTGCATGATCTTAAGAGCTAATGATTTATCAATACCCAAATAAGGTTTTCAAAAAGGATTTATATTTCATTGCATTCTTTTTATTCTAAAAAAGGAGTATTTTGTCATGGTATGAAGTTCATCATGCTTTACAATGAAAATAAAGCAGTGGTAGTCACAAATAGAAATTAATTTCAAATTTGTCAAGACTTATAGGCTGATTATTGGTAGTTTTCTTCATTTATTTTTCTCTCGCTTTACAAATTTTTTTTCGAGTCCTAGATCCATTGAGTTGATTTTGAGCCATTCATTTTAGACTAATAGGATGAGGGCATCATATATTTTAATAGCTTTCAACTTTTAACAAACTTGACAAGCTCTAATATACTGTAGATGTGTTTGGATCATTGGTATCTATTGATGAATGAGATAAAAAGACCTCTTGGCACCTTAGAGCTATCAAATATATCACCTATGCTTCATATAAATATTTCAACTAAAATAAACCCCTTTGAATTAGACATTATTTTAAAGACTTTTTCAAATATGAGCTATACATCTTAGCCACTCAATATCCTGGCTATGACTCATAGCCATTAGATATTTTGAATAGGATAAAATATTTGACTTAGGTGCTACATTAGAGACTTTTTGATCTATTGGCTATGCATCTTAACCACTCGATCTCTTGATTGCAACTCTTGGCTTTTAGATATTTTTAATAGGACAAACGCTATGACTTAGGCATTACCTTAGATATTTTTTGGTCTATTGTCTATGAATCCTAGCCACTTGATCTTTTAGCTTTGACTCTTGGTCATTAGATCTTCTAAATAGGACAATTTTTTTTGACTTAGATCAAGTGTATAAGAGAAAACTTAGGGAGAACTTTTTATTAGCTTTTGATGCTATAAAATTAAAGGAAATACAACCACAAGTAATGAAATAAGAAAGCAATATTATACCTGTGATAATGGCTAACTAATAATCATGTAAATATGATAAGAAAATCAGGAAATACTCATGCAATATCCATTAATGAAAGCTCTTGAAAATGTACAATGCTATACAATGGAGGTCTCTAACACTCCATATTGTAAAAATGCTCTACATTGTATCTACTACTACTCTGCCTTATGCACTCAAATTTCCTTACTCTTCTACTCTAAGAAGGCCTATTTATAGTGAGACATGACTCTTGGTCTTCCATATTCCTATGACACCTCACTATTCTATTCTTAGGACTCATGTACATATGGACTACATGCACATTTACATAATTGCACATTCTAATGATACTTGTACATTTATTGCATTTCTTTAATAAAATACTTAAATCCTAATCTAAGATAAACTTCTAATATAAATATGTACCCATGATGGTACATTAGCAAGCACCAAATAATGTAATATATTCCAACACCCCCTATATTACATTATTTTGGTATTGAAGACTTTAGTATTCAATATGGATCTTCATATTGGTTCTATATTTAGTTTACATTACACTATATGCCTCCTTTGTCAGGTTCTTTATCTTCATTATTAGAGTCTACCTTTGTAATTTCATGATCTATTATGCTATCATTAGATTTTACAGATATATTTTATCTTTGCTTGTGTCCTCATCATAATTCTTTTATAATACTGAATATTATGTACAACCAATTAAAGCATCATGATAAGATATTGAGTTAGAAGAACTTGATGTATGAATACTGCATGAGGATTGAAATATCTTCTCCAAAAAATATTCATCTATTTTCAATTTCTCTTTAAGTAATTCAATTAATTTTTTTTGCTTTTCATTCTCTTCTTTGTAGTATTGGAATGTAAGTAAATCCATATATAAAATGCTCCCAATGTCTAGAGAAAATGTAATATCATATTTTCCATTATCAATTGCTTCTATGATTCTACCATGTAGATAATATTCTAGAGTTTTAAATTTTTCTTCTAAGGCTTCACTATAGATTACTCTTGAAGTAAGATCTAAGTTTCCAATCTTTGTAAGTAGATTCTTGATTCCAATTTTTATAATACTTGCCCTTTCATTTCTGATGATGTTTTCCATGTTGTTATTATTTGTATTTTTTGACATAGACATATTTATTCCTCTTTAGTTTTAATAGACTAATGTCACTTGTAAACCTTATATCTCCCTATTTTGATTTGTAAATTTTAAGTTGAATTTGAGTATATGATCAAATTCTAACTTTCAATTCTTGTAGTATAAGATCAATCAATAGAATTTATTTTTAGCTCTTTAGTATTGAAAATAATTTTAATAGAACCTTTGAGGTAGTCTACCTTATGACTCCCTAGTTTAAGGTATATTTTTTATTGATAAAGGGTTTTGAAAGGGAATCAAAACCTTATACATGTTGTATAGAGGAAATACCGAATGGGATAAAACCCTAAATAGAGCAACCCATAATGGAATACCATCCATGGTGACCTCAAAACTAAGAAACTACAAACAACAAAAGAGGATAACGCCCGTAGGCAAATGCAAGAAAAAATTTAACAGTTAGCAAACAAAAGGGAAGCCCCAAAAAATAGATATCCCATATACAAACATCATTCTGGGATGTAGTCCTCGTCATAATTATCTTTGGGAGAATCCTCCCTAACTTGGCCCACTTTCTAGGTCTTCATTTGATTGATGATATTGTCTGCCCTCAACAACATTAATGTAGCCAGTGATACGATGTCGTCTAGGTCATTCACCTAGTCCACATCACCCACAGGCTAGATAAAGAGCGTACAAGGAAATGTCCTAGACAGAGACTTTTATAGCTTGTGAGTAGGAGAAGCAAAATCAATTGCAAAAATATTTGAATATATTACAATTTTACCTTTCTCATTGGAATATTTAACTTGGGATGAGCACCTACTAGGATTTGAAGAAGAGCCCAATACCAACCTCTACCTACCTACCCTACTAGGAGTTCCAACTATGACATCGATTACCATACCATAAGGGATAACATCTAGCACCTCCACGGGAGAGCCCAGGATGGTCTTTATGTTGGGGTTCACTACTGAACCACTAGATTCAACAATTATTTGGTTTGGGTTTGGACTGATGTAATTGTAGATAATCAGGTGTAAGTCCTGATGTTTTAGGTAAGTGGATTTCCCTTTACGTACATTATCAATTGAAATTTCCATCAACCTAAAAATGATACTCTAGGATATTCATTAACTTGACATACTTAATGTAGTTTAAAAATTCCATATGGAAACTCCATAACAAGGAGGATAGCTCATAAATCATCAGATACTACATTACTGGGACTAGGGCATGATTCCACGATGGTTGGAGATCCTCCTAAATGAAATAATTGTTCTTCTTGGTGAGAAATTTCCCTTTGTCCTAGAGGAATATTAGTTTCCCAACTCATTGGAAAGTTCTGTTATTTTTGCTAGCAAGTCAATCGTTACTGTAGAAGTGAGTTCCCTTAGGGATACGGAGCTACTATCCCAAGACTGGAAAAATATCTCTTGAAAGCTCTAGGTCATGTTCCTAAAACTTTTTCAAGAAATTTAGAAGATTGTGGGATTCCATAATATCTTCCACCATCAGGTCAAGTTGAAGAAATTTAACCTCAACGAGTGCCATAGACCTCTCCTCAAAAAACACAAGATCACTTTGAATACAAAAATAGACCATCCCAAAAGACACTTCTTGATTATGCTCGTACACTACCTTCATGAAGCTAAGCACTCTTTAATTTAAAAAATACGCCACCATAGGCCAGAAAGAGTTCATGCTACCACCCTTGGACCTAGAACTCAATATGGGCCATTAATGGAAGTAACCAACCCTAAAATGTCTTGCCACATGAGCCCTACCATGCCTGAGAAATATTGGGTTCACCAGCCAAGCACTGGCAAAACAAAGAGGCATAAAAGGAGGATTGAAAATTTGGAAAACAACTTTGGGATTGGTAATGTAACTTGGATTGGATAGTTCATGGAGTCAATGAATACATGCTGAAATGGACCAATGAGAGCATCCCTCATGAAAAACCCATATCTAGAGGAGGATACCTATATGAGAAAGACCTAAATTACCATCCATATAGAGATGATGCTAGCAGACCCAATTGACAAGCTCTACAGAATTGATTAGGTGGCACATATTATTGGTCATGCCAAGATTGGAAATATCACTGCATTTGTTCAAGGTGAATAATACATGGATGGTGCTTACTACTGAGTGCATTTTCTAGGTCCTCATTCGATGCACATTTCCTTATTTTTCAAATTTTACCCTTTTCCAATGGTTATTACTAGAGCTGATATGGACATTGGGCAAATAACCACACCCATATTTCTAAATATGTCTATTTATTTCCATGTGGAAAATCTTTCTCTGCTTAGTCTTGGACATATACAGCTACTTGGGATTCCAAACACACTAACACAAAAAATTAAAAGCAACACAATCCCGATGTATATTGGTTGGTTTTTGTGATTGATGATACTCGACATTCTCACTCACGTGTCTCAAGTAGAAGGGGTGAAGCCTAGTTAGTGAGGCATGTGGACATTGGGCTCTATCCCAACATAAGTGATGAAGCCCAATCATCAAGATATGTGAGCATTGTGCTCTACCCCAGCATAGATGGTGAAGCCCGATAAGGCATGTGGATAGGAGCTCCTATCTTGGTACTTAAACATATTAAGCATAGGTGAATGCATCATTATCATAACAAGTGTTTAATAAACACTGAGGAAAATATGCACTTCATGTCCTAAAGGAATCCAGTGTCAAACTGAAGTTTACCATGATGTCAGCAGCTCGGTTGCCTTCCCAATACATAATCTGGATTGACAGGTTCCTAAAGCTTAGAAGGCTTAGGATAGTTTCATAAATTAATAGGGAAACATTCTAGTGGGCTTCACAGTTTCTTTTATGTATTTGATGGTCTAGTTTAAGGTATGTAATCAAGTACTATATTTCAAATTTTAGGTAGTATTCCTATTGACTGCCTAGTAATTGATACTATTTTTCAGTTTTTAGAGTTCTATAGACTTATAATTTGAATATAGTTTTTTATAGTAGACTTATCTTTCTAGTTTTTTCTTTGAGTTGTATTTCTTTTGTTTCCCTAGTGTTTACATGACAAGTTTAATATAATGTTCAACTCCTATCACCTTAAATCAATGTTTTATTTCCCCTTGTAGAAAGCTTAAATATGCAATTTCAATGGATAAGATTCTCAATATATTTAAGATATTTAAGTTGGATTCTCTATGTCCCTTCAATTTGAATATGAGACTAATGAAAATAATCTTCCAACTTTTAAGTAATTTTAAAGTTTGGCTTCCTTCAACCTTTGTAGAATGTAGTTTCTAAATTTGTATAAATTCAATTTGATGTAGAATTTCTTATATCTCCCTAGTTTATAAATTTAGAAATGTTAGAATATTTTAATGTGCACTTTATCTTTTATCTCATGCATATTTTATCTTATGCATATCACATGGATTGATCCATGTGAGGTTATGGAGATCATGACACTTGTCATAATATCATATAAGCATGATGCCTATACATATGTATTCACTATTCATTAATACATTTTGATCTTTCATTTTGGTCCCAAAATTTGGTATCAAAGCAAGCTTTCCTGCTTTGTAGGCTTGTGAGAGAGATATTTAGGGTTTGAGAAGTTTATTTCAATATTAAAAGTTTTTTTTCTTATTAGTTGTAAAGGCATAGGGAGTAAGCTCTCCACTTTATAAGTGGATCATAAACTAGAAAGCTTTGGGAGAGTGCGTTGTTGAAAATTTTGGGTTGCTGGAAATTTTTTAAAGTTTGTTAATTTTCATGTTGCAAATAACTCTAAGTTTTTTAGCGTTGCCATTAAATATGAAACTATTTAGTCTATGTTTTTTTAATATATATCAAGTATTTTCCCAAGTTCCTTCATAGCGTAGCCACCCATTCACGTTACCATTTGATGTAGTGAAAGCAGATCCTCTCTCCCCATGCGTTTCTACTGTGCACCCCTCAAAACTGATATGTATAACTTAGATGTTGAGAAGAGAAAAAATGTCACCCAAAATTTCTTGTAGGTGAAATTTTCTCATGGCAAAATATTTTTTCTAAGTGGCCATTCAACCTGTCCCACCCATGCAACCATTTAGCGCATATCCCATTAGTTTCAGATATTTGTAGCAAATAATTTAGTTTCCCTCAGTTCGCTACTCATAGTGAAGGCTTCTTCAGGCCTCAACATCTACCAAACACCCCCTAAAAAAAATTCGTAGTAGATGCTTCAAAAAATCTTGGAAGACCCATTTTGAGGCCTTGTGAAGTTTGCAACTATCTCTATCTTTTTTCATTTGTATATGGAGGTCACAAGTTCAAAACTTTATGTAGCAAAGAGTTCAAATATGCATGATTAGGGCAATGAGGCACATGTCATACACTTTGAATGCTTGAGAACCATTCATAGCCAAGATTATTTATCCCTTACCCTCCAATACTCTTCAAGGCTCTCACGCATCTCTGCTTAGTAGATGAAATAGCTTAGTAGTTGTGCTGACGGTGATGGTGAAGCTTTTATGTTCTAAATTTTTCTTTAAAAGGGCCCTTATCCCACATTCATAGTGGGTGGCTATCATAGCTATTTAATAGGACAAAGAAGCCATAAGGTAAAAAAGCACCCATGGGTGGTCAAGGAGTGACCACCACGCCACCACTAGAAATGCAGTTGGAAGCACTAATGGGAGGTCCCACGCACTCCTAAAAGAACTAGTTGTTGGTGCCATTGACTGTCCAAAAAAAAATTCAAAAACTTTTTCCCCAAAAAAATCAAATTCTCTTTCCTACCAAAAGTTCAAAAATTTTCCCACTAAAATTTTCTACCAAAAAATTTCAAAATTCTAAGTTGTAAAGGGAAATTTACCTATTTTTTCCAAAAGCCTTCTTGTTTTCTTCACAAATAAAGCCTAAATTTGTATCCAATTATAGATTTATATATAGTTTTTGGAAAGTTTTTTCTGAGCTAAATGCATTGGTGAAGTTCTTTTTTAGTTTTGTGACCATTTTCTATGCTAAATTATAGCTCAAAGTTGACCTTGTAAAACGAAGTGCATTTTCAGTTGTATCCAACACTCTTCAATAGAACATTTGAAAAACTTGATAAAAGTTCTATTATATCATTGGGGAATTGTAAGGTCAAATTATTCATTATACTTGTCTAATTTGGAGGCACTTAACTCATTGGAGGTTCAAAATTATACCATATTTGGAGGCTATCTTTTAGCCATCTCCTTTATACAATCATCATCAAAGGGGTGATTTAGGGCCCTTTGTCCCTTGCTTGTGGAATTCTTCATTGTGGCATTTTATTGACCACATTGTATTTGGTGCTTACCACTCCTCACTTGTGCTTGCCTTTCATTTTAATTTCAATGCTCGTTATACCCTCACATGTCTTTGGGGATTATTTCACATTTCAATCAAGTGTAGTTTTCCTTGCATATACACACTTGAATTTTGACACATAAGTTGTGTGATATACAAAAGCAAGCAAGCATGCAAACATCCATGTAACAACACCTAAGCACTTAATTTTTTGGCACATCCATTGTGAACATTATTCTCAAGTAAACAAACAAGTAAATCATTGTAATAATAAATAGTTCACCCCACTTCATGTCCACTTCTTACTCTTCTTGGTTGTTTTAGGTCACATGTGTTCAAGTCTTCCTCCCAGTATTGGAAACACTTGTTGATTTAGAGTGGAAGAACTAGGCGAACCCTCCACACCTTATGGGTATTTAGTGGTGTACCCTAGATTATTTTGAGGGTGTTTCTTGGAACTTGTGTTCCTCCTTACTTCCTTGGTTGAGCTCCCTCATCTCTTACTCATTTTGTAATCATGTCATCCACAAATCTACTAAGTAGTATCACACAAAATCTTGAGGGAGCTAACATATTTGTAAATTGAAAATTTGAAATGGAGTTTATATTAATGATGCATAGTATGTGGAACTATGTTAGAGATGGAGCAGAAAATGAAGCACCATTAACTCCACCGATAGATGCTGCAACTAAGAAATTATTTGAAAAGAACTCTAATATAGCATTAAGCTTAATCAAAATCTCTACTAGGATTAAATGTAGAGAATCTATAAGGGCTACTACTACACCAAAATAATCTTGGGATGCACTAAAGAAGCTATTTTATAGGCCTAGTGAGGATAAAATTTTATATTTGAAATATTAATTGCACAATATTTGTATGAAAGGCTCACTTACCAATTATATCATGGAAGTGAAGTCTATTAGAAATTATTTTTTAGCTGGTGGTTCCACCCTTACTGATAGTTAGTTAGTTCCAATCATGTTTAGAGGCATCCCTTCTAAATTTCATTTATATTCTACCATGTTAAATCTAACTAGTAAAACAACGAGTGCATCATTTAAGGATATTGAAGTTCTCCTTAAGCAACATGAGCAAGCCCTCATAAAATATGAAGATATTGATTCCAAATTAGCAACATTTTCCACCAAGGCATCTCTACAACATATATTCAATAGGGGTCCACATCAGTAACATTAATTTTAGAATTAGTGAGGCAAATAGAGATATCATCAACCATGTTAGTAGCAGCCATGGTAGTACCATAAAAAACCACAACAACAACCAAGATGGCAAACAAGACCTCCCCAAGGTGGTAAATCTAATAGAAGGACTCAAAATAATAGGCCTCCACAACAACCCAATCATACAAATAACCAACAAGGGTGTGATTATTGTGGTAAATTCAATCATAATGCCACTAATTTTTATCAAATATAGAGAGATCAAAGAATTCAACAAGATCATAATATCAATACATTATATGCAACAAATCAAATCAATATTGAAGATAAATATTGTTGGTACATAGAATCAGAAGAAGCTAACCACATGATAGGAAGGCAGGATGTTTTGACCAAGGTTCAACCTACCTATAACTAGTTCATTACTTTTGGATATGAACTTTCTCTTCCCATTGAAGGTGTAGGAGAATCACCACTTGCTTTACACAATGGGAATAATGTTCTTGCTAAAAATGTATTGTATGTCCTTGGACTTAAGAGGAGTATCCTTTCTATTGGGTAACTTATAGATAAGGGTTACACTATATTTTTTGATAAATACAATTGCTATATTAATGAACAAAATGGTAATTTCAAAGCCATGGGAGTCAATAAGGATGGTGTTTACTACCTTCTTGCCCAATCTGTAACCAAACACTATTTGCATACAAATACTAGTTTCTCTTTGGAGTATATGTGGCATGAAAGAATGGATCACTTGAATTTTCATAATCTTCAAGTGATGGCAAGAAAGGGTTTTGTAAAAGGACTTCCTCACCTTAGGGATTCTAAATGATTTTGTGAGCCATGTGTTATTTCCAAACACCATAGATAGCCTTTTGATTAGGAAAGGCTTGGAGAGCCAACAAACCATTATAGTTAGTACATTTAGACATTTGTAGATCAATATTTATTAACTCTCATACTAGATCTAGATATTACATCACTTTCATTGATGATTACAACAAGAAAGTTTGGATCTTTATCATTTAGTACAAATGAAAAGCCCTTGATACATTCAAAGAATTCATGTCACTTGTAGAAAGAGAAAGTGGCTATTAAATCAACACATTGAGGTTAGATAATGGTGGAGAATACATCTCTAAATATTTTTTAGTTTTTGTAAGAATCATGGCATAAGGATGCAGTTCACAACTCCTTATACACCTTAGAAAAATGGAGTAGCTGAGAGGATGAATTAGACCATCACAAATAGGGCAAAATATATGCTACTTGTTGCTAAGTTACTAAACATATTTTGGGGGAAAGTTATTATCACTACTGCCTACTTGACCAATAGGTCCTACACTAAGGCTTTGCATGACATAACACTAGAGGAATTATGGAGTAGCAGGACACCCTATGTGGATCATATCAAAGTTTTTGGATGTGTTGCCTATGCCCACATTCCTTATCAAAAAGAAGGAAATTTGATGACAAGAGCCAAAAATGCATCTTTGTTGGCTATAGTGATACTACCAAAGCCTATAAGTTATATGAGCCTATTTCCAAGAGGATTTTTCTATCTAGGTATGCTACATTCAATGAGTATCCCTTATCTAATCCTCCTTCTATGGCCTTCACTTTTCAACCAATTCATAAAACAATTGGTCCTTTGTCACCAAGTATCTCACCTATTCCTTCCTCTTCCCTCACAAATCAAAATATTCCTCAATATCAGGATCTCCCTACAAATGATCCATGTCCTCATTCCTCTTATAATCCTCCATCTAATAATAATTCCACATCATCCAATACTTTACCTAAGTGGGTCCAATATACCATAAATGAATCCCAAAGTCACTTGCCCAATAATACAGGTAAAAGACCTTCTGCTCTAAGACACTAAGTGAATTACTTTTCTCATGGCCAAAGTCCTTAGACAACCAGAACCTTATAATGTCAAAGAATCACTTGGTGATCCTAAATGGATTCTTGCCATGGACCAAGAATTGGATTCCATTGAACAAAATCACACATGGGAGTTAGTTGATTTACCCTTAGGTAAATCCACCATTGGCACAAAATGGGTGTACAAGGAAAAGTATAAATCAGATGGATCATTAGATCACTACAAGGCTCACCTAGTAGCTCAAGGCTATAAGAAACAAGAGAAAATTGATTATGAGGAAACCTTTGCTCTTGTGGTAAATATGACTACAATTCACACAATTATTACTTTAGTCACTCAAAAATAGTAGCCAATATATCATATGGATGTAATAAAAGTCTCTTTCTCAATGGTGCATTGAAGGAGAACGTGTATGTTGACCAACCACCAGGGTACAAAATCAAATGCCAAGAAAACAAAGTATTGAAATTGAAGAAATCTCTATATGGGTTGAAGCAAGCACCCCAAGCTTGGTATGCCAAAATTGACTCATATTTTATCAACCTTGGTTTCACTAGATTTGTAATAGAATCTACTCTCTATGTGAAACATTGGAGAAACCGCATCATTTTGGTTATATTGTATGTGGATGATCTTATCATTACAGGTGACGACATAGATGGAATAATATTTTCAAAGAGTACTTATGTAAATTTTTTGAAATGATTGACTTGGGCCTCCTCCACTATTGCTTAGGTATAGATGTATGGTGACAACCTATTAAGAATTTCATCTCCCATGATAAATAAATTAAATATATATTGGATAGGTTTCACATGGAGGATTTTAAACCATCCTCCACTCTAATGGAAACTCAATTGAAATTGGTCAATAGTGATGATGAAGGGTTGATGACACCCTTTACAAGAAACTAGTTGGTAGTTTGATCTACTTAACTTTAACTAGACCAGATATTACCTATTCAGTTGGTCTTATTGCTATATTCATGTAGGATCCCAAGAAGAGCCATTGGATATCAGCTAAGACGATTTTGATATTCCTTAAGAGGACCCCTAATCATGGTATTATGTATACATGTGAAGAATTTTCATTGATTGGGTACACAGATTTAGATTGGGCTAGTTTTCCCAAAACTAGAAGATCCCCTTTTGGTTATTGCTTTTAGTTGGATCAAGGTACCATTTCATAAATTACAAAGAAATAATTTATAGTTTCCTTATATTTAGCATAATCAGAGTATAAGGTAGCAACTGAGGCAACTAAGGAAGCTATTTGGTTGAGATAGCTACTTTAGGATATTGGGCTACTCATATATGGTCCAACACAAATATATTGTGATAATCAAATTACCATTAATAGGATAAAAAATCTAGTCTTTCATACTCGCACAAAGCACATTGAGATCCATCACCACTTCATTAGAGAAATGGTCCAAGAAGATATTATACACATGGAGTATGTACTGACTCAAGATCAAGTAGCAGATGAAGAACACAAGCTTATACTAAGAGGGGGGTGAACAGTATAAGACCACTTTTTACTTTTCTTTCCCAATAAATATTATGCAATGTATATAGCAATATCAATAGTAGCAATAAAAGTAATGCATAAATCATAACATATAATAGAGACACCAATTTTATGTGGTTCACCCAACGTGGGCTACTCCACGGAGAAAATATTTCACTAAAATTTCCTCAATCAATCTCTTGGGAATCCTTTTCCTATTACAATATTTATGGACCTCTATCCAAAGGAGACACCAATCCCCTAATCAATTTCATGGATCTCTATCCACAAGAGAAATCCTTTCTCCTTAGCTCATACTGGTGACCTTCAAGAAGAAATGTTGCCCCCACTACTCTGGCTAATGGATCTCTATCCACTGAAGACTCCTATTATCACTTCCCTGGCTAATGGATCTCTAGACACTAGAGACTATCATATTATATACTTTGTCACCTTCATAGCTCTGTCTCAAATCTATACTAAACACAGTCCTTTGGTATAGCACAAATTTGGTAAATATCTGTCTCTAGTCTAGCACAAACCTATTCTTAAATCTGCACCAAACTCTATCCTCAAAATCTATCCTCTGATCTGCACTAAACATAGTCCTTCGGTCTAACACAAATCTATCTTCAATATCTGTCCTCAAGCCTTAACACAAAGCTTGACTCAATCTCAAATTAATACTGCTAGATCTACCCCAAATATTAACTTCAAGGTTTGAACAAATCAATCAATCAACTCTGCTCTCAAGTCTTCTCAAAGACTTATCTCAAATCTGCCTTATAAGCTTCCACAAAAGCTTACACTAATCTATCCACAAGTTCTCTCTAGAACTTGTCCAAATATTCTCAACAAGTCCTCACTAGAACTTGTCCAAATCTATTCTCAATATGTATTGTAAGCTTCCACAAAAGCTCACACAAATCTGTCCACAAGTCTTCTAAAATACTTGCCTCAAATCTGCTCAACAAGTCAATACTAGAAATTGTCCAATCTCATAGAAACATAAATAGAAATGTTAGAGACTCAATATGCTTTACATTCATCACAATGCTCAATAAATTTCAATCACTCTTTTAGAAACATATAGAGAATTGTTAGAGACTCAATATGCTTCACATTCACCTCAATGCTCAATCACTCTTTTATAAACATATAGAGAATTTTTAGAGACTCAATATACTTCACATTCACCTCAATGCTCAATAATTTTCAATCACTCTTTTAGAAACATATAGAGAATTTTTAGAGACTCAATATGCTTCACAGTCCTCAAAAATCAACCTCTTTCTCAAATCAATTCAAAATATAGAATAATTTGTTTCATAGAACTTGAACTATCACTTTAACACATCCACTTGACTAGGCTCAACCGAATGTACTCAACCAATCACTCAATAAAACAAACCTTACTCACAAACCCCAGTCTAAGCATATAAACACTCACTCAAATATTTCCAATAATGCTTATGAAACAATCTCACATAACAATGATACTTATGTTCTTTTCACAAACCCTAGTCCAAGATAGTTCTCAACTTCACATAACAATGATACTTATGTTCTTTGCAAATCCTAGTTCAAATTCTTCACTTAACTAATCACTTCAACAACAATGCTTATAAAATAATCTCACATAACAATGATACTTATGTTATTTTCACAAACCCTAGTCCAAGATAGTTCTCAACTTCACATAACAATGATACTTATGTTCTTTGCAAACCCTAGTTCAAATTCTTCACTTAACTAATCACTTCAATACCAATGCTTATAAAACAAGGTTTTATCAACAATTCTTTATTCCATAAAACCTTGAAGTATTAATTCAAAACACACTCAACAATTCTAACCAAACAATCCTTTTCACTCCAACTTTGCATTCACAACATTAAAAAATCACTCACTAGGAATATGTGCCCATACCTTTTGTGTGATGTAGAAGTGCCCTTAGATAAACCAGTATCAATCACAATTTTCTCCTTTGACAATTTCAATAGTCAGATGACAAGTATCACACTAACTCTCTTTCAAAATATTTTCAAACACAAAAGTAATCAATCCAAAATACACCTTATTACTCCTTCAAATTAGCAATAATCAAATCACTCAGAAAAATAATCACTCAAAAATATCCATATAATTTCCAAATTAGTAAATCAAACTCCCAAAAATAACCCTTCAGAAATAATAATTGCCTATCCTTTTATCTCCCTCAAAACACTTAATAACCAAATTTAACTTAGGCAAAAATTAAATCTCACAAACCCTCAAAAATTATTTTTCAATTTTAGGCACATAGAATATTTTATTTTTCTTTCAAACTTAGCACATCCCCAAACTAAGCGACAAATCCAACAAATAATAGTGCATACCTTTGTCTCATCCACCAAAAGGCCTCGATGGGTTTTGATCCTAAAACCTCTCTTCCAGGCACCTTACCAAGGTGTTAGCCCACCACGTGGGCTAGGTCCTCCCACTAGAAGGGGAAGAAACTAGCCTCCCTTTCTTCCTTGTGCTAGGCATCATTCAAAAAATGCAAACCTTTCCACCACATAAAACACGAACCCCATGGGATTCGAACTTGTGTCCTTTTGCCAGTGAACTTCTAAACACTTACTGCCATCACCAGCTACGCTGCGCGGTGTGTGCGCATAGTGAAAGGAGCCTTGCACCTCTTTGTACCTTTAATTCTATCAAAGACTTTTCAAAATCGCTACTCTTTGCACTCTTTTTCAAACTTAGGAGATTTCAAAATTATGATGGCTTGAGGGAGTTAGGCAAATGTTTTGCCTCCATATTTATACATAGTGCCTTGATGTTGTAATATGTCAGAACTTCTCATAAAATTAATAATTTGATTTATAATGTTGCTGTATAACCCTTTTTAGGGTTTATTAAATTAATAAAAATTAATTTATAATTAAATTAAGATTAACTTATAATTAACTTAAGTAACATAAGATTTAATTAAATTAATTAATAAATTAATTTATAATAAAATTATATTAAATAATTTTCAGTTAATTTAAATCTCCTTTTTAATATTATAATTAATTATTATAATATTATTTGTTTGGGCCTCTTCTTTGCCCTTTAGACCTTATCTGACTTCCTAGAACCATGTCTTTATCAACCAAAGGTGGACTTATCCTTTTGCATTTATCGAAGAACCTGAACCTGATGCTGCCCACTGAAACTGTCACTGACTGATGCTAAAAACTTGACATAAATGACCACTTACTCTTGACATAAATGACAACTCATCTACTCAAAATTTCCAACACAGACATATTCACTAAGTCACTTGGGCTTGACAAGTTTTCCAAGTTTATAAAAATGCTCTATGTATGTTGTAACAAAAATAAGCATTAATGGGGGGGGGGGGGTTATCTAATGTTAACTTATCTTTGTATGTATTTAGGACATTGCACATTAATGGGGGATGTTAGAATATTTTAATGTGCACTTTATATTTTATCTCATGCATATTTTATCTTATGCATGTCACATGGATTGATCCATGTAGGGTTATGGAGATCATGACACTTGTCATAATCTCATATAAGCATGATGTCTATACATATGTATTCACTGTTTATTAATACATTGTGACCTTTCATTTTGGTCCCATAAAGAAAAACTATGTATTTGTAAATTAAACTTCACTTCAATTTGTAAGGAACCTTATGTCTCCTTTAATGATTTGCAAATATTCAAATCAATAATAGTAATGGTTTTAATGCTTCTATTTTATACTCCTTTATTAATGCATTCAATATACTTTCTAGGGTATCTTATAATACCTTATTACTCCTACTATTAAATAAAACTAGTATAAAACTTGGTTGATATCAACTTTAGTATCTATATGCCCCAATTTTACCTTTGAACTTTGAAAATATTATGAGGATAAATCTTACCTTCCAGGCACCAACTATTATATGCAATGTCATTGTATTCTACCTTGGGATAGACCTGCAATCAACATGGTTTCTTGTGCATTAATGGTGGTTGACTGTATTAATTCCTTCTTATCAATGCACTCTATTTTTTGACTCTTTTCTCCTCTATGTAAATAATTTACGCACTCCTATTTGCTTCCTCTAATACATGTTGCCTTGTGCTCACTTTAATATTTTATCCAACTCATGAGCTATATATGTGCTTCTCCTGATATACAAGGTAGATAGTGCCAAGTGGAACTTAGGGTCTTCAACCTCTTTGATAACGTCTCTACAACACCTTTCTCTTCCAACACCTGTGCCAAGTGGTGCCAAGAATCTTACTTCTTTCTTCAACGTCTTTGAGGTATTCTCTAATGCTTCCTAAGAGCATTATATGCTTGAGTGTATGTAACCTCTTTACTATTAATGAAGATACGCTTGAGGTATCTTCAAACACAAGGTATCTTCTCCTTTTGCTTACCCCAATGACATGAGGTATTTTCTCCATGTGGTGGATGCTCTTCAACCACTACACCCTAATATTGTTCTAGCATTTTCCTTAGAAGTTATTCAATGCTCGCTCACTACACTTCTTGAAGCTACTTAATGGTTTAAGAATATTTTCTTCTCCTTTAATGGTAGAGGTTTTAATTAATATGATGGTAATCCTTCTAGCTTCTAGATTGTGATATGAGGGTGCAAATATTCCTTGTTTTCCAATGTTTCTCTCAAGTGACAACTAAGTATATGTTGTGGCTTATAGGGTAGATTCAGGTTGTAAATAACTTCTCCTTATGAAACTAGTGCACTCTTGATGACTTAATACTACAATATTATACATCTTCTCCTTTCTTTGATGGTTCAAGCTTTTTGGATTTGCCTTACACCCTGTAAAGATCTTCAAAATTATTTACGTAGCCTAAATAAGAATGCTTACCTTCATGCAAGTCAATGCTATTGTGAGGGTAGAATGGAGACTAAGTCTTAGTGCAAACAATAATTTCTCTACTTCATCAATGCTATTATATAGGTAAAATAGAAACTATGCCCAATGATGCTCTCTTTGTTGGAATATGCACCTTCTAATTACATTTCTTGGGGTAGACTTCATTGTACCTCTTTATCTTACCTTCACCAAAGGATATTTAATGCTATACGTACCTTACCTTACCTTCACCAAAGGATTTTGAATGCTAAACTTACTTGCTTTGATGACTTTAGTTTTGCTATTGAGTTCTCTTACCTTTAGCTCAATAGTCCTTAGATGAATATGTAACTTGAGAAGTATTAAAATCAATCTTTTGCTTTCACATTTTTTATTGACTTCTTCTCCAAGAAATATCTGATTTGCTTGATTGTAAATGTGTAGGTTTGATAATTTCCAATATGTCTCCTTTTCACCTTAGAGAGACTAAACCTTAGAGCTTGTTGGATTGCAAATTCAAACATAGTTCGTATCCCTATTTTTTTTGGAAATTTATCAATCTCAAACATCTAGGTGATTCTAGAAGGTCATAGTAATTTTAATGAATTATGAGTTTGCAAGGTCCTAATTCCATTTTTATAATAGGTTGTAATAAAAGCATTAATCTTGAGAGTCCTTACAGTCATAAAAATTCAATGTTATGGTCCTTGTCCCCATGGTTTACAAAAGAATTTTTTTTAAGTTTTATATTTCCCTTCCATCATCCAATGTCATTTTTCCATGTCATCCATGTATCCCTTTCCATAATCTCATTCCATCATGTCATCTACATATTATTTTCCATTTCACTCATAATCCCCCTTTATCATTGAGTCCATGGTCTTCATAAGTCTTTAATATTTTTCATAATTTCCACCCTTAGTCCTTAAAATCCTTTCACAAGTTATCATTACGACCTTATGTCATTACTTCATTATTTTTCTAAAGTTTTCATTATTTTTTCCCATATCTGAAATCCACTTCATCAGTAAGATCTTTATCATTATCTTTTCCCTAAGGTTAGTCCCTAAAATAACAATGCTAATATTTTCAATGCAATAAAACTTCATCACCGATAACAATCCCTTGTCACCGATCCACCAGTGACCATGCTAAACAATCAATGATAGTACTAGATAAAAAATAATAAGTTCTCTTCATCATTGATCATATCTCTTCATTGTTGATCCATTAGCAACAGTGTCAGTCAAACAATGATGTTACTAGTCAATTCATGATGGGTTCTCATCATTACTTAAGGGTATAGGTTTCATGTGGAACCAATCCTCCCTCCATTAAAATAACTCCTTTATCATTCATAAGTCCTAAGTATCACATAGTGTCTCGAAGGTTTACGAGTTAATACTCTATGTTATTCCTTGAGTCCTAACATAACAATTTCCTAAGTTGTTTTCATACCATTTCCATACCACTAAGTTCTTTTCCATAGTCTCATAACAACATGGATCATTCAAGTTCATAAAACTAATGTAATCAAAGGAATATAACCCCTAGAATTAATGTTAAATCCCCATCATTGATGCATTAGTGACGACATTGGCCAATCAATGATAGTGTTAGTCAAACCCCAATCGAGTCCCTTGAGTAACATAAACCAATTATCTCATAAATTCATGAAAATCCCTAGGTCTTAGTACTCAAATATTCTTAAGGTATCTTTATCATTGATGATGAGACTTCATCGCTGATCCATCAACGATGATGTTGGTAAATCAATGATGGCTCTAATTTATAAGTGATGGGAGCATTGTATCATATAAATCATTTCCCTCATTTTATTGAGAAAAATTATTCCATTGCCAAGGTCATAAGTGTAAGGTATCATTAAGGTCTCTAAAGGTCATACATATTCATCATTAGCCTCCTTGAACCCCAAAGTAATATGATATCAATATTATCAAAGGTATTTAACCTTTGTCACTAACATAAAATATTTTCATTGATACATCATTGATAGCATTGGTTAATCGATGATAAGTCATCCTTGATCGTAGATGAATGGATTATATCATGTCTTAATCTCTCAAATCAATGATATGATCTTCATATCCAATACATCAGTGATAGCCCTATCATATCATTGAACGGTCTAGATCTCACCATGGAAATCAATGGCACAACTTTCATCAGGGACGAAAGAGATATAATTTTTTATTAGATGATGATATTGAGTGATGGCTCAAGGTATGCATATATTGCTTCAAGAGATGATAAAATAAAAAAGTATTCATGGAGATCTCGAAGGTAGAAATCCTAGGAGAGTGCATTTGATGTGGAACCAAGAGAGTTTAAAAAAATAAGGAATGAATATGCCAGGACAATCATGGTACTGAGTTCTCATGACACTACTAAATTGAAGTAGCCCAGATTACAAGGATGTGTTTTAGGAACTCAAGTGAGATAATAAAATTTTAAAGAAGTTGAGGATTTCAGATTTTGCAAACTTCATAACCCACAAGTAAATAGTCATGATGCCCTCTAGTTTACCTCAAATGCTTGACACCCTAATCACAGATAAAATACTATAAATCCAAGGTCATTTTAAGTCTAGCAAATATGAACTTAGATCCCAAGAGCTTATAAGGTTTGGAGATAAAAAGAGTAAAAATTCCTAAACCGCATGGGTAAAGTTGATGAGTAAGATGAGACCTCATGGATCATATAGGATGAATTTAGTTCATGAGTGAAATAACATGAATGATAGATTCAACTAACATGCGAGCACCAATTCGAGTAAACCAAATAATTTCAAATCTAAGAGACATAATTATACAATCATTAGCTAATGAAATGTCTTCCCTCGACTTACATTTATATGAAGGAAGACACCCATTCAAAATAAAAGTGAAAATATTTACATCAAGGATGGATCCAAGCATACAAGCTAGGGATGATAGAAAGAAACATGAGTGGTGCAAGGAATCTTTGTTCAGCAACACTAAAAAATTTAGAAGATGCAATAAAGATATATGATCGTCTAATATTCAAAATATTTTCTACCTTAAAAGTGGCCTTGTACCTTGGTATAATATAGTTACAGAGAATAAATTTCTAAAGAAGGTGATGTGAAGTTAGCACTAGGTATACCATAGAAAAAAATATAAAAGCTAATTTAGTCACAAAAAAAAAATAACACGGGGTCTCTTTTTGAATTAAGGAAGGTCTTAGCACCTTTCTGGACAGATGGTAAGTTTTCCTGGTCTTTGATAGCCTATGACAGTTCAAATTTTATTATGACGCACTTAAAAGATACCAAGTATCTCATAAATTCATGAAAATCCCTAGGTCTTGATGCCTAAGTTCTCTTTATAATTTATGGTGAGCCTTCATCACCTGTCCATCAATGATGATGTTGGTAAATCAACGATGGCTCTAATTATAAGAAATGGGAACATCGTATCAAATAAATTATTTCCCCCATTTTCATGAGAAAAAATTATTCCATTGCCAAGGTCTTAAGTACAAGGTATCAATAAAGTATCAAAAGGTCATAAATATTCATCATTAACCTCCTTGAATCCCAAATTAATGTGATCTCAATGTTTTTAAAGGTATTTAACCTTCATAACTAACATAAAACCTTGTCATTGATCCATCGGTAATAGCATTGATTAATCAACAATAAGTCATCCTTGATCATATATAAATGGATTAGATCATGTCTTGCCCCCTCAGATCAATGATGTGCTCTTCATCTCTAATACATCAATGACAACCCCATCATATCAGTGAACAGTCTAGATCTCACCATGGAAATCAATGGAACCACTTTCATTAGGGACTAAAGAGCTATATTTTATGATTAGATAATGAGATTGAGTGATGGATCAAGGTATACATATATTGCTTCAAGATCTTAAAAAATAAAAAAAGTATTTATGGATATCTCGAAGGTAGCAGTCCTAGGAGAATGCAATTGACATAACACCAATGAGAGTTCAACACAATAAATAAGGGATATGCTAGGCAAATCATGGTACTGAGTTCTCATGACACTACTAATACAAAGTATCCCAGATTTCAAGGATGTGTTTTAGGAACTCAAGTGAGAAAATCAAATTTTGAAGAAGTTGAGGATTTCAGGCTTTGCAGACTTCATAGCCCATAAGTAAATAAAGTCATGATGCCCTCTAGTTCACGTTAAATGCTTGACACCCCAATCACAGATAAAATACTACAAATCCAAGGTCTTTTAAGTATAGAAAATATGATCTTAGATCCCAATAGCTTATAAGGTTTGGATATGACAAGAAGAAAAGTCTCAAACCACATGGGTAAAGTTGACAAGCAAGATGAGACCTCATGGATCATACATGATGAAGTTAGTTCATGAGTTGAATAGCATGAATGACAAATTAAAATAACATGCGAGCACCAATTTGAGCAAGCCAAATAATTTCAAATATAAGGTACATAATTATACAATCATCAGCTAATGAAATTTCTTTCCTCAAATTAGCTTTATATGAAGGAAGATACCCATTTGAAATCAAAGTGAAGATTTTTACATCGAGGATGGATCCAAGCATACAAGTTAGGGGTGATAGAAAGAAACATGAGTGGTACAAGGAATCTATGTTCAACAACACTAAAAAATGTAGAAGAGGCAATAAAGATAGATGATCACCCGAGCTTCAACAATTTTTCCACCTTGGAAGTGGCCTTGCACTTGGTATAATATAGTTATGAATAATAAAAGTTTAAAGAAGGTGAGGTTAAGTTAGCACTGGATCTACCATATAAAAATATATAAAAGCTAAGTTAGTCACCCGAAAAAAATAACATGGGGTCTCTTTTTTAATTAATTAAGGTCTCAACATATTTCAAGATAGATGGTAAGTTTTCTTGGTCTTTGATAGCTTATGATAGTTCAAATTTTATTGTGATGCACTTAAAAGATACATAGTATCTCATAAATTCATGAAAACCCCTAGGTCTTAGTACTCAAATATGCCTAATTTCTCTTTATCGTTGATGATGAGCCTTCATTGCCTATCCATCAATGACAACATTGGTAAATCAATGATGGATCTAATTATAAGCAATGGTAGCATCATATCATATAAATAATTTCCCCCATTTTCATGAGAACAAATTATTCCATTGCCAAGGTCTTAAGTGCAAGGTATCAATAAAGTATCAAAATTTCATAAATATTCATCATTAATATCTTGAATACCAAATTAATATGATCTCAATATTCTCAAAGATATTTAACCTTCATCACTAAAATAAAATTGTATCATTGATCCATCAGTGATAGCATTGGTTAATCGATGATAAGTCATCCTTGATCATATATGAATAGATTAGATGATGTCTTGCCCCCTCATATCAATGGTATGCTCTTCATATCTAATACATCAATGACAACCCCATCATATCAGTGAACGGTCTAGATCTCACCATGGAAATCAATGGAACCACTTTCATTAGGGACTAAAGAGTGATAATTTATGATTGGATGATGAGACTGAGTGATGGATCAAGGTATGCATGTATCGCTTCAAGAGCTAACAAAATAAAAAAAGTATTCATGGATATCTTGAAGGTAGCAGTCCTAGGAGAATGCAATTGACATGGCACCAATGAGAGTTCAACACAAGAAATAATGGATATGCTAGGCCAATCATGGTACTGAGTTCTCATGACACTACTAATACAAAATAGCCTAGATTGCAAGGATGTGTTTTAGGAACTCAAGTGAGATAATCAAATTTTGAAGAATTTGAGGATTTCAAGTTTTGCAAACTTCATAGCCCATAAGTAAATAAAGTCATGATGCCCTCCAGTTCACTGCAAATACCCAACATCCCAATAATAAAGTAAGTACTACAAATTGAAGGGCATTTTAAGTGTGGAAATGATGAACTTAGATCCCAAGATCTTATAAGGTTCAAATATGACAAGAGGAAAAAGTCCTAAACCACATGGGTAAAGTTGATGAGCAAGATAAGGCCTCATGGATCATACAGGATGAAGTTAGTTCATGAGTTGAATAGTACAAATGATAGATTCAACTAATGTGTGAGCACCAGTTTGAGCAAGCAAAATAATTTCAAATATAATGGACATAATTAGACAATCATCAGTCGATAAAATATATTTCCTTGGATTATATTTATATGAAGGAAGACACCCATTCAAAATCAAAGTGAAGATTTCAACATCGAGGATGGATCCAAGCATGCAAATTAGGGGTGATATAAAGAAACATGAGTAGTGAAAGGAATATATGTTCAACAATATTATAAAATGTAGAAGATGCAATAAATATAGATGATCACCTGAGCTTCAATAATTTGTCTACCTTGTAAGTGGCCTTGCACCTTGGTAGAATATAGTTACAGAGAATCAAAGCCTAAAGAAGGTAAGGTGAGGTTAGAAGTGGGGCTACCATAGAAAATATATAAAAGCTGTGTCACTAAAAAAAATAACATGGGGTCTATTTTGAATTAAGGTCTTGGCACCTTTTGTGATAGATGGTAAGTTTTCTTGGTCTTTGATAGCCTATGACAATTCAAATTTTATTGTGATGCACTCAAAAAATCAATGGTAGAGGGAGCTCCACTTTGATACATCTACGATGTACATATGTAATCGAATTGTAGCAATTCAAATTATAAAATAGACATATAGATACAGAATCATCATCAAGAAAAGCATAGCAAATTGTACAAGAGATATTCTAAGTGTTTCATTCTAGTTGATTGTATTTCCTTTCTTTGTTTGTATTAGTTACCCATTGCTTATTTATTCTCATAATTGTGCAAGAATTGTTGAGTTGGTCTAGTCTACTAAGTACATTCCCAAGAGTTATATTAAGAAGTTTATATATAACTATTTTCAATATAGAGAATTAAATTCTCATGTTACATCATTTGAAGAGGATGAATATTGTATTATATTTTGAAAGAGACATAAGCACTCTGCTAGGTTTTGATTTGTAATTTTTAAGAACAATTATAATACAATTCAACTTCTTCTCTCTGGTTATTTTAATATCCATGGTATGTGTTGTTACTCATTCATGTGTTGCATAATTTTAATGTACTCTATGACATATTATTTTATTGGTCTAATGTCTATGTTGATTACATTATTTGAATGAGTGTATGCATGTCAATTTATTTCCTTTCCCAATTATTTTTTATTCATAAAATCAATTATCTTTGCTATGATCACCCAATGGATAGGATTCTAGTTTTCCACTTGAATCTAAGGTTGGAAGTGTTATAATAAGCTTGGTCACAATAAAATTTATCTCAATTCCCATATAATTTGGTTGAGCACAAGACATATATTATCAATTATTAATTTGGCTCATAGCAGGGTATCCTGACCCAACTTGGTTTGAGTTGAGTTTATAGAAGATCTACTTCTATGTCAAAGAGGTAATTTTATTAGAGATTGCATTTCTCATTGTGATTTAGAAAATTTAGGTAGTGTAACATATATCGTAGGGATGCCTAAATTTTCTACAATAGATTTCTAGCACCATTGCTAGAGATGAAATTTTGCATTATTTGCATAACATTTTTCTTAGTTTGTCACCCTACGATATTTTTGAATCACAAGGGTAGAATATTTAAAAATTTATCCTAGAGTTTAAAGATAATCCAACCTGCCAACTTGACACCATATATTTCTAGCATTGTTGCCAGGGATGATTGTTTTAAAATTTTTTCAAAAAATTTCCCCATTTTTATTTTTCAATTATCAAACGTGTTGATGTGGGTATTTTTTCTAATTTTTTTGTTATCACTCATGAGTATCTTTGAATGTTTGAGAGATTGAGAGAACATTAAGGTTGAACAATCTTGGCTGAAGAGATATTATTCTTGCACCATAGTGCTAGAAACTTTGAACTGAACAAACCCAAATAAGATTCAATAACTTGATCTGGTGCACACAAGAAGAAGCGACAAACAACTCTATCAATAATTTGAATACCTAGAGGTATTTATCCATAATTATAAAAACCTAGTTTCTAAAAGTTAGGTCTATAAGACTAAATTGTATTATAGCAGTAGAGATTCTCTTAACAACAATATTTCTTTAGATAAAAACAATACTCCCTTAGATAGTCTTGTTAAGAACATTTCAACTACTACCTCTACTGCAAGTGTCATTGTTACTACCATACCTATAATGATCATGGAAAATCCTCCCCCAAATTAGAATAATTAAAATAATCAAAACCTCCAAACATGGAGAACCAATAGATATAGGCCTTTCCAATTACCACCAGATCTGCATGACCTCCCTAGTAAGGCACATAAATACTTACCAAAATTCCAAGGTAATAGTGTCATAACAGGAGAAGATCATATTAAAAGTTTCATGTATGCATTAGATAGTCTTGAAGTCAAATAAGAAGATGTAGTTCTCAAGTTATTCATTTAGACCTTAGAAAAGGATGCCAGAGATTGGTTCAATAGCCTCCTAGATAATCATATCCCTAATTTCCAAACCATGGAAGAAGTCTTTCTAAAAAAGTATGGAGAAAGGAAAAATGAACAATCATTACTAACAGAACTAGCAACCATGAAGAAAAAAGAGAATGAATATGTAGAATATTTTAATAGAATATTTTTCAAAATAAGAAACAAGATCCCTACAACTTTAAGGCCAAATGATAACCAATCCATCTGTTTTTACAAGAATGCATTTCCTAGGGAATTTAATTATGAGTTGAGACAACAAAGAGTCACTACTATTGATGAATGCATGGAAAAGGCCATAGATATTGAAAGAGATATGATAGATAGTGGAAAAATAAAGCCACATTCATCTGAGCAAGGTCAAAATCATGCAGATAAAAAACCCAAAAAGGTGAGTTTCTCATTGTTAAAGAAAACTAAACCAGATCCCATAGAGAAATTGTCTAGTCAGTTGATTGAGATGTTTAACACAATGAATAATAATGTCCAAAATTGAAAGAGAAAAAGGAGAAATTCCTGAATCCTCTCAACCCCAAAATGACAAAAAACCACCATTTAAGAGAAACTTTAATATAAATTGGAATAGAAACAATGCAGATGAAGGGAATAGGAATGAGAATAACAACAATGATTGGAGAAAAAGAGAAGGATAAAAATATATAGATGCAGTCCCAAACCCAATAGCTTCAGCCAACATAGTCTCTGATTTTCCTTTTTATTACCCTACATGTGATGCTCCCCATAATTCAATTGATTGTGGTATATACCTTAACATGCACGCTAGTGTTAATCTAGAAGAGGAGTTTGATGAAGAAATATGAGTAAATGTGTGCTGGACTAAAGATGATGAAGCTAGAGAAGTCCAATTTGAAAAATACATGAGTGAATTTCCCACTTTAGAAGGAACACCTAAGGCCTTAGTTCTAGAAAATGTGGAAATCCTAAAGAGATCTCAAGATAATAGATTTGAGAGAATGAAGCAAGGTAAATTAATACCTACAATAGAAGAAATAGAAGCACTAGAAAGAATTCATGCTATTAATTTGAGAAATAGGATAGTACCAGATAGAATTGATGATAAGACCAACATAAAGAGTAGAAATCGGTAGAATAAAAACAAAGAGAAAGTTGTAAGAAGATAAAGTAGCAATAAGCAACAAATGACTCCCGAGATAGAGATAGAGAATGATGTCCAAAAACAACTAGATTCTAGTAAGAATGTAGAAAATAAGAGAGTTGAGTTTGATGCTAGACAAGAACTGGCTAAACAAAAAATAAATATTACTTTTGGTGAGTTGATGACTATCCCAAAGTATAGAGATCAAGTGTGCAGGGCTTTTGGTCTGATAGAGCCGATAGGAAATCAGGTCTATAGTGCTTCAGTAGCTAACAATCCAATACCTATAACAATAACTCCATCCTTAGTGAGGCCTTTCTACATATCCCTTAGGTATACATAAGATTTAGGAGACCAATATGTGATTCATAATTGCATGTTAGATAGTGGGGCATCCCATAACATTATGCCAAAGCAAATAGTAGATCAATTGGGTCTAATATGCACTAGATATTCCCCTCCCATATCAGTAATGGATAATAGACAAGTACCTTGTGTTGGAGTGATAACTAGTTTGCTTGTCTTCCTAGATCAATACCCAAAGAAAGGGATAGTCATGGATGTAGCAGTTGTAGATGTAGATCCTTTCTTTTCCTTGTTGTTATGCAGACATTGGGTAGAACAACTAGGGGGATCCATTCAATTAGACTGGTCATATGCTACTATTCCATTAACAACTAAAGAATAAGTCACACTCAAAAGGGAACCTTTCAATAGGTATTCAGTAGAATTGAGAAATATAGATAACACCATAGTAAATTTAGTTAATTTAGTTGAAGAGAAAGAGATGGAAGTTTATTCAGTCTGGCATACACCATTCCTAGCTAAAGTTCCTAAAGTTATAGATATGGACCCACAAACAAGAGATGAAGTAGATGCTGAATCCACTAGAGTGCTAACATCAGAGATGTGGACTATGAATTTTGATGGTGCCAAATCACAAGCTGGTGTAGGGGCTGGAGTAAATCTCATTGATATAAAAGGAAATTACCTAGGGATACCTTACATATTATAATTTCCATGCACTAATAATGTAGTCGAGTATGAAGCACTACTGCTAGGGCTAAGGAAGGCAAAATAATTGGGAATAAATTACTTGATAGTCTATAGAGATGCAAAGCTTATAATACAATAGGTTAAGGGAAAGTACCAAACAAAGCATCCAAGGTTGAAATAGTATAAACAAGCAATTCAAGATGAGATAGATAAATTTCTTGCCTTCAATATATCCTATATCCCTAGGAATGAAAATCACGTAGCAAATTTGTTGGCTGTGAATGCATTTGGTGTAGATTACCCTAAAATAGACATTGAATACATGGATAGGTTTCCCACTATCTTTGTTTATCACCCATCTATGCCAGATAACATTGTGTACTTGCAGGTTTTCAAGATGATATTGATATCAAAGATTTTATGACCATGCAAAATCACTATGCTGACATCTTGTGTGATGAAGAAGATGAGGAGAAGTTAAAAGATATCATTGGAGAACCTATAGAAGTGATACAATTAAAGACAAATAAGATCCCAAGAGGATTGGTTTCTTTAGAAAGTCTATTTGATGATTTTGATAGAGCTCATAGGCCTATTCTTCAAGAATAAAAAGTCAATGAAGTCAATATAGGAACAAAACAAGAACCCAAAATAGTAAAATTTAATAGAGCTTTGTCAAAAAAAGAAAGAAATTAGTACATAAGTTATCTCAAGAAGAATATGGAAGCTTTTTCTTGGAGTTATGAAGATCTCAGGACATTCAACACCGAAGTGATGTCTCACATTATTCCCCTAAAAGAAGGCACAAAACCTCATAGGCAAAAACAAAGAAAATTCAATCCTACTTTACACCCTATGATGCAAAAAGAAGTTCAAAAGTTGTTAGATGCCAAGATTATCAGGAAAGTTAGATTCTCCTCTTGGATAGCTAATTTAGTGCCTATTAGGAAGAAGAATGGTGATATCAGGTTGTGTGTAGATTTTAGAAATTTGAATAAGAACTCTTTAAAAGATAACTATCCACTTCCAAATATGGAATAATTGCTATAGGCAGTTGTAGGATCGACCAAGATGTCTTTGTTGGATGGATTTTTAGGCTATAATTAGATTCAAGTAAATCCAAAGGATAGATATAAGACTACATTTACTACTCCTTGGGGAACCTTTGAGTACCTTAGGATGCCATTTGGTCTTATGAATGTAGGTGCTACTTTTTAGAGGGCCATGGATTTTACCTTCAAGGGACTTATGTTTAAAATAGTAGTGGTTTATCTAGATGATATAACAGTGTTCTCCAAAAATCTAGAAGATCATTTCAAGCACTTTTCCCAAGTATTTGAAAGGTGTAAACAGTTTGGCATCTCTTTGAATCCTAAAAAGTGCATTTTTGGAGCCACAAGGCAAGTTGCTAGGACATGTAGTCTCCAAAGAAGGAATCAATATTGATCCTCAAAGGACTAAAGCCATTGCAAAAATCCCTCCACCAAAGAATTTGAAAGGAGTTAGGTCATTTTTTGGAAAAATTAACTTTGTTCGAAGGTTTGTTCCAAATTTTGCTCAGATTGCTAAGCCAATAAATGACATGATAAAGAAATATGGAAATATAAAGTGGACTGAGGATAACATGAAGGCTTTTTAGAAGATAAAATATGCAATCACACAAGCCCCTATGTTGACATGCCCTAATTATTCAAAGGATTTTAATATTTACTCATTTGCCTCAAAAGATACTATTGTTGTTTTGTCTCAAAAAGATCAAGAAAATAATGAAAGACCCATAGCCTTCATGAGCACTGGAATGAAGGGAGCCCAACTGAAATATACTATGATAGAAAAATAGGCTTTCTCTTTGATAAAGGCTTTGGAGCACTTTAAAGGTATATTTGGGTCAAATAAAGTGATAGCCTGCATCCCATATATAACAGTTAAATATTTCTTCACTCAAAATGAACCCACAAGTAGTTCAATGAGATGGATGGTTAAGCTGCAACAATATGATATAGAGTTTAAAATAGTAAAGACCATAAAGGGATAGGGTTTGGCTAAGTATATGGTTACTAAATGAGTGAAGATATCAATAATACAATCATGGTAGAAAATATGCTACCAAATAGAAGGATATATAGTCTTGAAGAGGATTGGTACAGGGATATCATAGATTATTTACAGTCCCTATCATTCCTAGTAGGTTTGTCACAGATCAGAATGAGAAGCATCAAATAATAGGATCAAAAGTATTATATTCAAGATGATAATATGTATTGGAGGTACCTCAATAGTGTGCTATTACTTTATCTATTTTAAAAAGAAGTTTCAAAGATTATTAAATAATTTCATACTAGTTTTTGTGGATAACATTTTGAACCAAAAGCAACAACAAACAACATAATGAGAGCTAGTTATTATTGGCCTTCAATGTTCAAAGATGTATATTTGTTTATCAAAAATATAAAAATTGCTAGATATTTATTGGCAAGAAAAAATTATTTGCCATACCCTTAAAGCTGGTAATATTTGAAGCTCCATTCACTCAATGAGGGATAGATATAATAGGGAAATAAACCCAAATTCTTCAAGAGGCCATAGATGGATAATCACAACTAATTACTTTACTAAGTGGGTAGAGGCCACCCCATTAAAGAAGTCAACAACTGAAGTGGTCATCAAATTCTTAGAGAAAAATATCCTGACCAAATTTGGGGTACCCAGAAAGCTGATAACTGATAATGGAAAGTATTTCTCCTCTTATGAGATGGTAGAATTTTGTGCCAAGTATAGCATAGAACTAGCCCATTTTGCCAATTACTATCCTCAAGGTAATGGCTTGGTTGAGTCCTCCAATAAGAACCTTATTACCAGGATTAAAAGATCACTTGGAAAGAACAAGAAGAGTTGGGACAATGAATTAAAGTATGCTCTGTAGGTAGATAGACTTTCTTTTAAAAGAGCTATAGGAAAAACACCATATGAGCTAGTCTATGGAGAGAAAGCACTTTTGCCTCCTTAGGTGGAGAGAGCCACTTTGGCTTTGCTTCTTTAGGACCATGAAAGGCTAGAGGCTTTACAAAGAAGACTAAATCATATTGTTAAGATAGAAAAATATAGGAGAGAAGCCCTGGTAAGAATGACTCAAGAAACTCAGAAAACAACCTAGTTGTTCAATAAGAAAGCAAAAGGGTTACCATTTGAAGAGGGTGATGTAGTGTTATACTGGGATCCCAAAAATGATAGGCAAGAAGAAAAAGGAAAATTTGAGCCCAAATTATTAGGCCCTTATCATGTCAATCAAAATATTGGCCAACACACCTACAAGTTACAAGATATGAAGGGTGACAATTTGCCTTTACTAGTAAATGGCTGACAAATGAGAACTTTCAACCCTCACCCCGAGGGTCAAAAATATGAAAAATTTATTCAAAAAAAAAAAATTATCCTTTTAGGTGATTAAGGAATTTCGTTGAGTCCTTTACCTAATTATGTGGGAGTCAGTCCTTAGTCTTTAGTTCAGTTATCATAATGAATTTATTTTTGAAGAACTAAGTAAATTTTGTCTAGGAAGATAATATTGTGAATCCAATATTGTTATCTTAGGTGATTAGGAAAGTTGAGTGTGCATCCATGTGTTCAACTAGGATATTCTAGAGTTATCAAGAGAATTCATAATATTTAAATGTCATTCATGTCCCCTATCCTAGTTAGATCTTGTGTTGGAATGCAAATCCTAACATCGTTCGTACCCCTATTTTTTTGAAAATTTATCAAGGTCAAATGTCTAGGTGATTCTAGGAGATCCCATTAATTTTGAAAAATTATGAGTTTGCAAGGTCCTAAGTCCATTTTTATAATAGGTTGTAATGAAAGCATTAATCTTTAGAGTCCTTACAATAATAAATAGTCCATATTATGGTCCTTGTCCCCATGGTTTACAAAAGATTTTTTTTCAAGGTTTATATTTCCCATCCATCATCCAATGTCATTTTTCCATGTCATCTATGCATCCCTTTCCATCATACCATTCCATAATGTCATCTATGTATATTTTTCCATTTCACTCATTATACCCTCTATATCAATGAGTCCATGGTCTTCATAAGTCTAATATTTTTTCGTAATAATTTCACCCTTAGTCCTAAAAATCCCTTTCACAATTTATCATTAAGTTCTTATGTCATCATTTCATTATTTCCCTAAATTTTTCATCATTTTTACACATATCCAAAACCCACTTCATCACTAAGGTCTTTATCATGGTCTTTTTCCCTAAGGTTAGTCCCCAAAATCATAATGTTAATATTTTGAATGCAATAAACCTTCATCATTAATAACAACCTATTGTCATCAATCCATCAGTGGTCACACAAAAAAGTCAACAATAGTACTAGCGAAAAACAATAAGTTATCTTAATCATTGATCATATCTCTCCATCGTTGATCCATTAGCAACAACATCGATTAAATAATGATAATACTAGAAAATTTGTGATGGGTTCTCATCATGAATTAAGGGTATATGTCTCATGTGGAACCACACCCCCTCCATGAAAATAACTCCTTTATCATTCACAAGTCCTAAATATCACATAGGATCTCGAATTTCTATGAGTTAATATTCCATGTTATTCATCGAGTCCTAACATAATAATTTTCTAAGTTGTTTCCATACCATTTCCATACCACTAAGGTCTTTTCCATAGTTTCATAACAAAATTGATAATTCAAGTTCATAAAACTAATGTAATTAAAGGTATATAACCCTGTAGTGCTATTTTTAAGTCCCCATTGTTGATGCATCAACAACAACATTCATTTATCAATGATAGCGTTAGTCAAACCCCAATTGAGTCCTTTGAGTAACATATATGATGTATCTCATAAAGTCATAAAAATCCCTAGGTCTTAGTACTCAAGTATGACTAAGGTCTATTTATAACTGATGATGAGCCTTCATCATAGATCCATCAACGACGGTGTTGGTAAATCAATGATGGTCCTAATTGATAAACGATGGGAGCACCGTATCATATAAATCATTTCCCCTATTTTCATGAGAACAAATTATTCCATTTCCAAGGTATTAAGTGCATGGTATCGATAAGGTCTCAAAAAGTCATAAATATTTATGATTATCCCCATTTAACCTTAAAGGAATGTCATCTCAATATTTTCAAAGGTATTTAACCTTCATCACTGACATAAAACCTTGTCACTGATCCATCAGTGATAGTGTTGGTCAATCGGTAATAAGTCATCCTTGATTGTAGATGAATGACTAAAATCACATTGTGCCTCCTTAGATCAATAGTGCACTTTTTATCTTCAATACATTAGTGATAGCCCCATCATATCAACGAATAGTCTAGATCTTGCCATGGAAATCAACGATGTGACTTTCATCAAGGACTAAAGAGTGATAATTTATGATTGGATGACGAGACTGAGTGATGGCTCAAGGCATGCATATATCCATTTAAGAGCTAAAAAAATTAGAAAAGTGTTCATGAAGATCTTTAAGGCAACAGTCCTAGGAGAGTTCAACATAAGAAAGAGTGGATATGTCAGGCCAATTATAGTATTGAATTTTGATGACACTACTAGTACGAAGTAGCCTAGATTGCAAGGATGTGTTTTAGGAACTCAAGATAATCAAGTTTTGAATAAATCAAGCATTTTAGGTTTCAAAAATTTTACAAACCATAAGTAAATAAAATCATGGCACCCTCCAGTTCACCTAAAATTCTTGACACCCCAATCATATATAAAATACTACAAATCCAAGGTTTTTTAAAGTTTGGTGAATGGTGTAAACTCAGCTACAAGAGACCAACAAAATGGACTCCAATCACATAACAAAAATGCAATATAATGGAATAAACCTACAAATTGATATTATTCTCATTCCTAAATTCACATCCTTTCTCCAAGAGAATACAATCCGTATTATAGCAACCGAAAACCAAAGAAACCCTAAAGAAAACCTAAAAAATGTATTTTTTCTAAAAAATACTAAAAATAGAATTGATTTGGATTGCACCCAAATTTGGTGCACACATCCCTCTTACAATAAGGAACCTTAATTTAAAATATCATGTCTCAACTTAAGGTATAACAAAAGATAATAAAGTTCTAACATTCAAAAAAACCTAAAAAACTTGGGAACCTATTTTAAAAGCTAATTTTGGGACACTAGATGGAGGAGTTAGGTCCCAAAAATATTGAGGATTAGGCACATCACAAATGATCCTGATGTAGAACACACATGTAGAACAACCTGTTAAATTTCAAGGCAAACGGGTGTACGGTTCACAATTTATGGCTTCAACAAGGTGCATCATTCTCCTCTCGTGAAAAAGAACTCAACTCTTGCGAGTTCAGCTGAATTGAAATATTGTAGCTTTTGGTTATAAATTTTCTTTAGATCTAACTCTAAAAACCAAGTTTTATTTGACTGTGGTAATCCTTCCCACTGAACCAGGTATCTGTTGTAGCTCCCATGTCTAGTGGTGATCACCTTCTTATCGAGCACTTGTGCAACTCTATATTTTTTCTTCTTAGGCATTTGTCGTGCCCAATTTATTGTCTCCTATAATTTGCCATCCTCGGTAGTACTAGGATGCTGAAATAAATCAAAAATATTAAAAATGGGTGAAATATCAAATTCATCGGGCAGCTCCACTTTATATGTATTATCATTGATCTTATTCAAAATCCTGCATGACCCAATTTTCTTAAGTTTTAGTTTGTTATATGCCCCCTTAGGAAATATTGCTTTCCTAATATGAACCATGACCATATCACCCTCTTAGAACACTTTCATCATTCTATGTGCATCAACAGACTCTTTGTAGTGAGCATTACTACTCTACAAATTTTCCCTCATTGAATCTTGCACTTTATGGATATGCTCAACAAATGCTTCTACATCATCACTAACTTGTTCCCCAATTGGTAACTCAACCAAATATAATACACCTATAGGATTTCAACCATAAATAATTTGAAAAGGAGATTTACCTATTGACCTGTTCACTGAACTGTTGTATGCAAATTTGGCTTGTGATAAGGCTAAATCTCATTATTTTGGTTTTTCTCCAACTATGCATCGTAAGAGGTTTCCAAAGCTCCTATTCACTACCTCTATTTGCCCATCAGTATGTGGGTGGTAAGCACTACTAAAATATAGCCTAGTGTTCAACTTATTCCACAATGTCCTCCAAAAGTGACTCAAGAACTTAGTATCCTGATCAAAAGTAATAGTCTTTGAAACACCATGCAACCACATAATCTCATCAAAGAATAAGACTACAATTCTAGTTGCATCATTATTTTTTTGGAAAGCAATGAAATGCACCATATTTGAAAATCTATCTACCATAATAAAAACTGAATCCTTACCCCTCTATGTCTTGGGCAACCCCAACATGAAATCCATACTCAAATCGATCCATGGTCTTGTAGGAACTGGCAGTGGCATATACAACCCTATATTTTGTGCATGGCCCTTAGCCATTTGACATACTTTACATCTAGAGACAAACCTGATTATGTCTCTCTTTATTTTTGGCCAATAGTACTTCTCCTCTACAAGAGTGGTGGTTTTGGCTACTCCAAAATGACCAGCCAAACCCCCACTAAGTAATTCCCTCAATATGTTCTCTCTCATAGAGCCATTGGGAATGAATAATCGATTACCCTTAAACAAGTAACCATTATGTAAAAAATACTCTTCAAAAATAGTATGGGCCTCACCCTCTACCACACTTTTACACTGTTGTACAATATTCCCAAAATCTACATCAGATTCATACAGATCTTTAATCCCCTCAAATCCTACCACTTCATTCTCCATAGTGGTCAACAACAAGAATCTCCTACTAAATGCATCAACAACCTTATTTTATTTTCTCGACTTGTGCTTTAGGACAAATGTATACTATTGCAAAAATGAAACCCATTTGGCATGCCTACTATTTAACTTTTTTTGAGAATTGACATACCTCAATGCTTCATGATCAGTAAACAACACAAACTCCTTTGAGAGTAAGTAGTGCCTCCAATGTTGCAATGCTTACACAATTGCATAAAATTCCACATAATATGTAGATTAATTCTTCCTTGTGTCATTTATATTCTCACTAAAAAATGCTACATGTCGGCCCTCTTGACTTCAGACACCACCAATTCTAAAAAATGAGTCATCACAATCAACCTCAAACACCTTACTAAAATCTGGTAACACTAGAACAGGGTCTTCCGACACCTTCTTCTTCAAGAGTTAAAAACTCTCTATTGCTTTCGTAGTCCATAAAAACTCTTTCCCCTTCATGCACTTAGTTATAGGGGCAACTATACTACTGAAGTTCCTGATGAAATTTATGTAAAAGGTAGCTAGGCCATGAAATATCCTTACTTCTATTATAGTTCATGGAAGAGGCCATTCCAGAATCACCTTCACTTTCTTTTCATCCATCCTCATGCCATCTCTTGAGATTACAAATCCTAAAAACACTAAACTATCCTAAAGAAATCTACATTTCTTTAGGTTGACATACAATTTCTCCTTCCTAAGCACGTCTAACACTAATTTCAAGTGTAACAAATGCTCTTCTTCACTTTTACTATAAATCAAAATATCATCAAAATACACAACCACAAAATTACCATTATATTCTCGTAGTACTGTGTTCATCAATCGCATAAATGTACTGGGTGCATTAGAAAACCCAAATGGCATCACCATACACTTGTACAACCCATATTTTGTCTTAAAATTTGTCTTTCATTCATCCCCTTCTAGAATTTTGATCTGGTAGTAGCCACTCCACAGATCAATTTTACTGAAGTATTTAGCTCCAGCCAATCCATCCATCATGTCATCCACTCTCGGGGATACTGATACTTTATTGTGATCTTATTTATGGCTCTACTATCCACACACATTCTCCAGTCACCATATTTCTTTGGGGTCAAAAATGCTAGAGTCACACATGGACTCATACTCTCCCTAACTAATCCCTTATTTATAAACTCTGTCACTTGCCTACTCAACTCTACATTCTATGTAGGGTTCAACCGATAAGCTTCTTGATTTGGGAGCACTGATCCTAGAATAAAATCCATGTGATGTTGGATATCCCTCTTTTGTGGTAGACCATCTGGTAAATCCTTTGGCATGACATATTTATATTCACTTAGCAACTTAGCTACTGTTGTAGGCATAACCACTTCCTCTATTTCTAGATTCCTAGATGTTAAGGCATAACAGAAGCTAGCATCCTTGATCTTTGCAAGAAACTCCTTCATCGTCAAAAAGCTCTCACTCGGTCCATCCTCCTTCAAAGGTACAAGAACTACCTTTACACCATCCTTCCAAAATGTGTAAGTATTATTTCTACCATTATGGTTAGTATCCCTATCGTACTGCCAAGGTCTTACCAACAAAATATGACATGCATCCATCAGGATCACATCACACCATACTTCATCCTTGTAAGTGATAACAATTTAAAATTTAATTAAACACGTATGATCTACTATTACCTCATTCCCCTTATTAACCCATGAGATGCAATATGGATAAGGATTATTTTTGCATTCTAGGTTCATTTTATCAACCATGACATTTGACACCATATTCTCACAGCTACCACCATCAATGACAATGTTACATACCTTCCCTCCTAATATACACCTTTTTTGAAATATATTTGTTCACATCCCATAATCATCACCATCTATGGTTTTCCCCTTTGATTTTCTCTACACCTTATCTTTATTAGGAACAATCAATGTCCTCATTATTATAAGTGCTTCCCTCATGTCAGCAACAACTTCATCCTCATCCTGCTCTTCCAATTCAACTAGATTGACCCTTCCTTGTCCTCCTTGACCCCTTTCTTGGACATCACATTGGAGACACTCAAATTCTCTATGCTCCTCCTCACCACATCTATAACAGGTATATGACATTTTTGGATCATTCATATTTCATCCACCACTTTAGCCTCTACCTCGTTGGTATCCTCTTCCTCTCTGATTCTTCCCATATTATTCTTGTTTAGCAGGTATTGAGGATTCTCCCTTGAGAAAATTAGATCCACTTCAACCCCAACCTAAAGAGGGTGTGAATCCCTTATTATCTCTTCTATTAACCCTTTTTAATTTATCCTCTACCTTGAGGGCCATTTGATACACATCCTCCACTGTAAGAGTGTGATGTTGAAGAACACAAGCTTATATTGAGAGAGGGGGATGAACAGTATACGACCTATTTTTAATTTTTCCTTTATACTTCAAAATAGTAAAGAAATATACCCAAAGCAATATCAAAGAAATGCACAATATCATCCACAAAGTGACACCAATTTTTACGTGGTTCACCCAGAATGGCTGGGCTACATCCACAAAACTTTTCTCTAAAAGTTATCTCAAAGTTCTTTGGGAATCCTTCCCAATTACAATGTTTATGAGCCTTGGCCCAAAGGAGATACCTTCCCCCAAAAAAATTTATGAGCCTCTGCTCAAAGGAGATACCTTCCCCTTTGCTCTGGAAATGATCCCTTAGAAGATCAACTGCCTCTACCTCTTGCCAGCACATGGAAATCCTTTCCATCGAAGACCTCCTGTCCTCAATGCTTAGCCTAAGAGACCTCTGCCTTCTATGATCACATCCACAGCAACTCAGCAACTTGTACCAAACACAATCATTCGGTCTAGTACAAGTCTTCCTTTGTCTGTTAGATCTGTCCAACCCTTGAAAAAATCAATCCTCTGCACACAAGCCTTATCAAAGACTTGCCAAATCTATCCTCAGGTTCTTCTCAAAGAACCAGTGCACCTCTGTCCTCATACAGTAGCACTCCGTGTTTGTCTTTGCCCTTTGTGCTCTCTATGCCCTCTGCTCTTTCTGCGCACTCACAGCCACACTTGCTCGAACTTCAACCTTTGCACTGTATGTGCAATCACAGAGGCACTTAGAACAATTCACCATGACTCTTCGCTCACTCTGCACACTTCGATCGAATTTTGCACTCTACTCTTGGTGATCAAACTTCTCACTCTATGCTCTATCTACGAACGTCACCACCAACAACACCACCAACTCTTCAAAATAGCCTGCCTTTTATAATATCACTTTCAAGATCAAAACCTTAATCTTAGTCGGTTGTAACCTTGATATTTAGTCGACTGCATAACCCTAAAATTCGTCGGCTGACATTTAAATTTGTCGAATTCAACTACCTTTGTAACTCTTCTGTAGCTTTTGCCGTGAAACTACAACATGTCATGATATCACGACACATTTTCAACCGTACACTTTCTTTTGGCTTTTGTCGCGATATCATGACACTTCAGCCTTTGTTGACTTCAACTAGGATCTTGTCGTGATATCGCAACACTTTTGTCTTTGTTAGCATCAACTTTGCTTTTGTTGTGACATCACGACACTTCTCCCTTCGTCGACCTCCTTTCTGCTTTTGTCGCAAAATCGTGACACTTCTGCCTCTGCAGACTTCGTCTTCACTTCTGTCGTGATATCGCGACACTTCTGTCTTCATAACCTTCCTCTCTGATTTTGTCGTGAAATCATGATACTTCTCCTATAGAAGACCTGCTTTCAGTTTCTGTCGTGAAATCGTGACACTTCTGCTTCCGTCTTCTTTCTTTTTTGCCTATCACGAAATCATGACACTTTCTGCATCTATACGCATTCTTTGCAACCCGTTGCGAAATTGTGACACTTTTAGCTTTCATACACTTTCCTTGTAACCCGTCATGAAATCACGACGCTATCAACTTTCCATACGTTTTCTTTGCAACCTATCACAAAATCATGACGCTTTCAGCTTCCATACGTATTCCTTGTAACCCGTCACAAAATCGTGACGCTTTTAGCTTCCATACGTTTTCTTTGCTCTTTGAGTCACGAAATTGCGACATGTCGCGCTATCGTGACACTTTTCTAACTTACTTTCTCTCTCCTACTTAAATCTTGAAAATGCGACATGTCGCGATATCACGAAACTTTTCTAACTTGCTTTCTCTCTCTTGCTTAAGTCATGAAAATGCGACATGTCACGATATCGCGACACTTTTTCTCCTTAGCTCTTTTCTGTTCTTCGGGTCGTGAAAACCCGACATGTCACGATATCGCGACACTTTTTCTCCTTAGCACTTTTCTTTTCTTCGGGTCGTGAAAACCCGACATGTCGCGATATCGCGACACTTTTTCACTGCGAGCTCTTTCTCTCAAACCTGTCAGCTTGGGGTTTGCAAAAGACTTTTGAAACTGTCATGCCGTAACCTTCATCAAAACAAATTATTTGACATCAAATCAAATTCCTTCAAAAGCTTCTTGACATCAATGACAACTTATATACTTGAGCAAAGGCAATGTACCCAAAGTACCCAAAATTGCCAACAATATCCCCCTTTGTCATTGATGGCAAACCTTTACTGAAAACACTTCTCAAGAGCCAAAACTAAAACCAACTATGCTAACAACTTAGAATCTTCCTTTGAAGTTTTGCTCCCCCTAACTTGAAGCTTTCCTCTTCACTTTGAAGCTCTCCCCCTTTGTCATCAATGGCAAAGGGTCACCTTTGGGGCTCGAGACTAAGAATGAGCCTCTTAGCTTAGTCCCTCCCCCACCTCCTAATGAGGTGATTAATTCTGGGGTGGGAGTAAAACTCCCATTAGGCACTGATCATCATCAGTGTCTATAACTTCCTTGCCGGGCATTCTCTTGAACTCTTTGTCCATATTCCTATTCCTATCACTGTTCTTGTTCTTGTTCTCATTCCTGTTCTTGTCCATGCCTTGATCCTTGGACCTGATCTTGCCACTATTCCTATTCCTGTATTCTGGAATTTCAGCTCTACACTGTCTAATTGTGTGACCTTCATTTTTGCACTTGAAACACTTGACGATGTTGTTTCTCTAAGGTAAACCTGATCTTTGAATCCACCAGTTCTGACCAAACCTGTTCTGACCAAACTTGTTCTGACCAAACCTGTTCGACCAAACCTATTTTGACCAAACCTGTTCTGACCAAACCTGTTCGGCCAAACCTGTTCGACCAAACTCGTTCTCGTTATGTGCCTTGCAATAAACCGCCTTGTGCCCAAACTGTTGACAAGAGTAGCAATACCCTTGAAAGAAACTAGCACTTCTGAAATTGTCGTTTACCTTCTTTACTTGAGCCATGCAATGTGAAGCCATGTGACCAAACTTATGACAAGCAAAACATCTACCTTGAAATTTTCCTTTATTTGACCTCTTGGGTCCCGAAAACTTCTTCTCATTCTGAATTTTGTTTTCTATTTCTGTGCATCTATCATTCAAGGACTCATGATCTGAAATACTTTCCTCATAAGAACTCTCTTCCTTTTGGAGTCTCTTACTAGACTCTCCAACTTGTTCCTTGTGTGGCTTAACAAAACCAAGGCTTGTTTTATCTGTTGTCTTTCTTTGACCTTTGATGAGTGACTTAACCTTTTTGGAGCTATATTGAAACTTGTAAAGCTTATCCTTGTACTCTTTAGTTTCCTCTTTCAAAGAAGCCATTTTTTGTTCTAACTCACTATACTCAAGAACCTTAGACTCTAACTCATCCTTGAGTTCTTGTGTCTTAGCTATAGAGAAATCAAGATTTTCTATAAGATCATCTCTCTCCATACAACATTCATCTAACTTATCCTTGAGTCTAGAATTATTCTTTATTTCATTTTTCAAAGCACTAAGAGCTTTAATAAGTTCACTTTCAAGATAATTTATTTGTTTGCTTTCTGAATCATCAAACCCTTTTTCAGATTTCTTATCACTAGAGGTGCTACCTTTTTCAAAAAATATACAAGTATCTTCCTTATATTTTTTTGAAGCATCCTCATACATACTGGAAACCAAATCATTATTTGTACAATCATCCTCAAGGTGACAAAAATTTCCACATCTAAGACATTTCATGATAATGAATCTATGTTTCGGTTCTTCCTATTTTTTTGACATGAACAACATCTTATTTTCATTATCACTTGAAGAACTTTCACTATCACTACTAGAACACTTACTTGCTTTGTCTAGATAGAAACTCTTCTTGTGCTTGTGAGAATACCTCTTTCCTTGATTGTTGTGCTCATCTTTGTTCTTTCCGTGATGCTTATGCTTTTCAGAAACCTTGCTCATAGAATCTTGTTTATCTTCATCACTTTCATTCTTGGGAATAGTACAGTCAGTAGCATAATGACCAAACTTTCCACAATTGAAACATCTTATATTTTTCACGCTTTTGTGCTTTCTAGAGAACTTGCATTTCTTGCTGTAATATGCCTCTTCATCACTAGAAGACTCATCACTATCTTGAAGCTGTTTACCCTTGGATTTCTTGGTAGCCTTGAAAGCTGCCTCTTTCTTGACATCAACCTTCACTTGATTTCTCAACTCAAATGCTGCAAGTATACTATGGAGCTCATCCTTTTTCAACTTATCCAAATCTTTAGCTTCCTCAATAGCAGAAATATTTTCACTAAATCTATTAGGAAGAGATCTTAAAATTTTATCACAAACATCATTTTCAGCAAGCTCAAGACCTAAGTCTTTCATGGAGTTAACAACCTCATCCATACGAAGCATGTAGTCACTAATATTTTCATCATCATTCATCTAGATTTGTTCAAACATACCTTTGAAGTGTCTCAACTTGGCCTTTCTGACATTTGTATCACCTGTATGAACCACCTTCAACTGTTTCCACATTTCACTAGCTATATTACAGTGAATCACTTTGGTGAGATCTGCTTTTTGTAAGCCTTTCAAGATTGCATTCATTGCTTTTGAATTGATGTGATGTAGGAGCCTTTCTTATTTAGTATTAGGACCATGTACATGAATAGTGTACTCATCTTCAATCACTTCCCATACCTCATTACCAAGTGCCATTAGATGAACCTTCATCCTTGCACTCCAAAGACCAAAATCTAACCCATCAAGAATAGGTGTTACATTGCTACTTGAATGATACATTGTGTTCTTTACTAGCTTTTCCTTCAAGCTATTAAACTTTCCGAAGGCACTTGCTCTGATACCAATTGAAGAACACAAGCTTATACTGAGAGGGGGGTGAACAGTATAAGACCTCTTTTTATTTTTTCCTTTATACTTCAAAACAGTAAAGCAATATACCCAAAGCAATATCAAAGCAATGCACAATATCATCCACAAAGTGACACCAATTTTAACGTGGTTCACCCAAAATGGTTGGGCTACGTCCACAAAACTTTTCTCTAAAAGTTATCTCAAAGTTCTTTGGGAATCCTTCCCAATTACAATGTTTATGAGCCTCGGCCCAAAGGAGATACCTTCCCCCAAACAAAATTTATGAGCCTCTGCTCAAAGGAGATACCTTCCCATTTGCTCTGGAAATGATCCCTCAGAAGATCAACTGCCTCTACCTCTTGCTAGCACATGGAACTCCTTTCCACCGAAGACCTCCTATCCTCAATGCTTAGCCTAAGAGACCTCTACTTTCTATGATCACGTCCACAGCAGCTCAGCAACCTGTACCAAACATAGTCAGTTGGTCTAGTACAAGTCTTCCTCTGTCTGTCAGATCTGTCCAACCCTTGAACAAATCAATCCTCTACACACAAGCCTTCTCAAATCTATCCTCAAGTTCTTCTCAAAGAACCAGTGCACCTCTGTCCTCATACAACAGTACTCCACGTTCATCTTTGCCCTTTTTGCTCTCTATGCCCTCTACTCTTTCTGCACACTCACAGCCACACTTGGTTGAACTTCAACCTTTACACTGTCTGTGCAATCACAGCGGCACTTAGAAAAATTCACCATGACTCTTAGCTCACTTTGCACACTTCGATCAAATTTTGCACTCTGCTCTCGGTGATCAAACGTCTCACTCTGCACTCTATCTGCAAACATCACCACCAACAACACCACCAACTCTTCAAAATATCCTACCTTTTATAATATCACTTTCAAGATCAAAAACTTAATCTTAGTTGGCTGTAACCCTGATCTTTAGTCAGCTGCACAACCCTAAAATTTGTTGGCTGACATTTAACTTTGTCGGCTTCAACTACCTCTGTAACTCTTCTGTAGCTTTTGCCGCAAAACTACAACATGTCGCGATATCATGACACCTTTGCAACTGTACACTTTCTTTTGGCTTTTGTCACGATATCATGACACTTCAGCCTTTGTCGACTTCAACTAAGCTCTTGTGTGATATCGCGACACTTTTGTCTTTGTCAGCATCAACTTTGTTTTTGTCGTGATATCACGACACTTCTCCCTTCGTCGACCTCCTTTCTGCTTTTATCATGAAATCGTGACACTTCTGCCTTTGCAGACTTCGTCTTCACTTCTGTCACGATATCATGAAACTTTTGTCTTCATAACCTTCCTCTTTGCTTTTGTCACGAAATCGTGACACTTCTCCTATAGAAGACCTGCTTTCAGTTTCTATTGCGAAATCGTGACACTTCTGCTTTCGTCTGCTTTCTTTTTTGTCTGTCATGAAATCATGACACTTTTTGCATCTGTATGCATTCTTTACAACCAGTCATGAAATTGTGACGCTTTCAGCTTTCGTACGCTTTCCTTGTAACCTGTCGTAAAATTGTGATGCTATCAAATTTCATACATTTTCTTTGCTCTTTGAGTCACAAAATTATGACATGTCACGATATCGCGACACTTTTCTAACTTGCTTTCTCTCTCCTACTTAAGTCGCAAAAATGCGACATGTCACGATATCGCGACACTTTTCTAACTTGCTTTCTCTCTCCTACTTAAGTCGTGAAAATGCGACATGTCGCGATATCGTGACACTTTTCCTCCTTAGCTCTTTTCTATTCTTCGGGTCACGAAAACCCGACATGTTGTGATATCGTGACACTTTTTCTCCTTAGCGCTTTCTTTTGAACCTGTCAGCATGGGGTTTGCAAAATACTTTTGAAACTATCATGCCGTAACCTTCATAAAAACAAATTATTTGACATCAAATCAAATTCCTTCAAAAGCTTCTTGACATCAATGACAACTTATATACTTGAGCAAAGGCAATGTACCCAACGTAACCAAAATTGCCAATAGATGCATGCTCATCTCATCTTGGACAACAAAACTTAGGCCATTCACATACCTGAGATCCTTTTGGTCCTCCGTCTCATTGTAATCCACTCGAATTTATAGCTTGTATAATTCATTATTATAGTCCTCAATGCTTTGATCCTTATGCAGGATATTCTAAAATCTATGAAATAGGGTTTGGGAGTGGTATACAGGTATACATTTTTCTTCATCTTTGTCAAATCCCTGATCTTTTTCTTTTCATTCCTCTATCATGTAGTCTGTAAATTATCCCACCAAATCAATGCATGTCCCTTCAACTTTTTTCATGCGAGCTTAATCTTCTTCTCTTCAGCAAGGTTACTCCATTCAAAATATTTTTCTAGGCTATTGATCCAATCGATCAACTCCTCTGGTTTCAACCCACCAGCATACTCAAGAACATCGATCTTGATCCCATATCGGTTCCCCTTAAGCCCCTCTAGAGCTTGTATTAGCCGATTTTCAAAATTGTGCCCTTTTTCCTCTGGAGAATTTGGTTATGCTTTTGCGTGGACCTCATATCCACGTTCCTCAAGTACTTTTTCATTATCAGATCCTTGATATGCACATGCCCTGGGATGTCTCTATCCCATGCGATCAATCACACCAGTCATCTATGCTATTTTTGCATTTAGATCCTTGATATACTTATTCATATGGGCATATCTTCTAGGTGACATATTCCCTTCACTAGCGAGATCACACCCACTCTGATACCAAATGGTGTAAACTCAGCTATAAGAGACCAAAAAAATGGACTCCAATCACATAACACAAATGCAATATAATGGAATAAACCTGCAAATCAATATTCTTCTCATTCCTAAATTCACACCCCTTCTCCAAGAGAATACAATCCATCTTATAGCAATCGAAAACCAAAGAAACCCTAAAAAATATTTTTTTCTAAAAATTGCTAAAAATAGAAATGAGTCGGATTGCACCCAAATTTGGTGCACACATCCCTCTTACAATAAGGAACCTTAATTTAAAATATATGGTCTCAAATTAAGGTATAACAAAAGATAATAAAGTTCTAACATTAAAAAAAAACCCAAAAAACCTAGGAACCTATTCTAAAAGCTAATTTTGGGACACTAGATGGAGGAGTTAGGTCCAGAAAATATCATTTTTGGAGGGTCAGGTGCATCAAAGCTGATATTAATGTAGAAAATGCATGTGGAACCACCTGTTAAATTTCAATGCAAATAGGCGTACTGTTCACAAGTTATGGCTCCAACAAGGTGCATTAGTGAAGATGAAATTAGATCCCAAGATCTTATAATGTTCAGAGATAGTAAGAGGAAAAATTCCCAAACCACATGAGCGAAGTCAATGAGAAATATGAGACCTCATGGATCATACAGGATGAAGTTAGTTGATGAGCTAAATATCATGGATGACATATTGAACTTACATGCAAGTTCCAATTCGAGTAAGCCAAATAATTTCAAATCTAAGGGACATAATTATACAATCATAAACTAACAAAATGTCTTCCCTTAACTCAACTTTATATGAAGTAGGACACCCACTCAGAATCAAAGTGAATATTTCAACACTTAGGATGGATCCGAGCGTGCAAGTTAGGGATGATAAAAATAAACACAAGCTATGAAAGGAATCCCTCTTTAGCAATGCTAAAATTTAGAAGATGCAATAAAGATAGATGATCACCTGAGCTTCAACAATCTATCTACCTTGGAAGTGGGCCTATGCCCTAGTGGAATATAGTTACAAAGGTCTCACCTTGATGGAATATAGTTATAGAAAATGGAAGAACTTGAGTAAATATATCTAAAGAAGGTGAGGAGAGGTCAGAACTAGGGCTACAACAAAAAAAGACATAAAAGTTGAGTCAGACACAAAACAAAAATAACACAGGGCCTCTTTTTGAATTAAGGAAGGTCTTAGCACCTTTTGGGATAGATGGCAAATTTTCTTGGTCTTTGATAGCATGTGATAGTTCAAATTTTGTTGTGATGCACTCAAGATATCAATGGTAGATGGAGCTCCAACTGGATACATCTGGGGTGCACATATATAACTGAATTATAGGAATTCAAATTATAAAATAGGCATCTAAAGCCAATCATCATAAGGCAAAGCATAAAAAATTCTACAAGAGGTATTCTGAGTGTTTCATACCAGTTGGTTGTATTCCCTTTCTTTAACTTTCTTGGCTACTTATTTCTTCTCATCACTATGCAAGAATTACTAAGACGTGGTCCAATATACTGAGGACATTCCCAAGAGTTGGATATAGAAGTTAAAGGTTTTTGTGTCACTATATTTAGGATAAAGAATTAAATTATATTGATACATCATTTGAACAAGATGAATACTGTATTATATTTTGAAAGAGACTTGAGCACTCTGCTAGGTTTTGATTTGTAATTTTTGAGAATAATTATAATACAATTCAACTTCTTCTCTCTAGCAATTTTGATGTCCATGGTCTATGTTGTTACTCATTTATGTGTTGCATAATTTGAACATATGGATGACATCTTCTTTTGCTGGTCTAATATCTATGTTGATTACATTATTTGAATGAGCGTATGCATGATAATTAATTTCTTTTTTCATTCTTTCTTATTCAAAAATTATCTTTGCTATAATCACCCAATGGATAGGACATCGATCTGCTACTTTCATCTAATATTGGTAGTGTTATAATAAGCTTGGTCACAAAAAAATTTATCTCAATTCTTGTATAATCTAGTTGAGCACAAGGTATATATTATCAATTATCAATTTACCTCATAGTGGGGTATCCTGACCCAACCTTGGTTTTTGTTGAGTTTATAGAAGATCTGCTTCTAGGTCAAAGAGGTAAGTTTACCAAAGCTTGCATTTCTTGTTGTGATTTAGAAAATATAGGTAGCATGATATATATATTAGGGAATCCTAAATTTTCCACAATAGAGCTCTATTATATGTCTCTAATGTGGTGCTCTTGAAATCTTAAGATGCATTAATTTAAATGTTGACCCTCTTATACTTTAAAATAACACCCTTCCTTTCACTAAAACAGGGTTTCAATGTTGCCTCCTTCTCCTTGGAAAATTTCTACTATTTCTCTTTGCTTGGTTAAATTTCAATGATGATTCCAAGAATTTTAATCATGCAAGTAGTATACCTCTTAGATGACTATACTATGCATTGTAGTATATCAAATATGTGCTCTAGAATAATGTCTTCTTTTGCTTTGAATAGATAATAGAAAGTTGATATTTTTCTTTCTCTTGAAATATATCTAACTCCTATTTTTATGTGTAGGTTTGAACCTTGTAGAAATTAACTTCTACACTACCTTGAAGACTTTAAATTTGAAACCTTTTCATGCAACTTTTAAACCTTGAAATTGGTGCTTAATAAACTTAATAATGAACCAAATATTAGAGTTCAAATAATGAACCTTTTGCACCTAAGTTGCATACATTTTCAACCTCAATTTGATGATGATGTTCTTGGTGATTTGGATCACCTAAATGCTGCCTTGTACTAGATGAAATTGCAGCTCTTCTTGGCTGTCCAAAAAGCTCTTTAAATCACCTATTTGCAGCCTTGAAATTCCTCTAACTTGCTACCCAAAAATTTAGTTTGGTGGCTTCAACTCTCCTTCAGAATATACTCTGAAAATCTGAAACTAGAATCTATTTAATTCTTCCCAAATTGCTGCTTTCTTACTGTCCTCAAATATAAAATTTTCACATTTAAAAACAATCAATTTCTCCTCCGAAATGTTGTCCTTGAATCTCACAATTTTGGTAGAAAACTCCTCCAAATCGCAGTTGAGATTTTTCTTCAAGAAACCTTCAATTTTTTGTTGTAAAATAAGCAAACCTCCTTCTTCAAGTAAGCCTTCAAATCCTCCAAGGGTAATCTTCAAACCTCCTTCTTCAATTAAGCCTTCAAATATTCCAAGGTAGTTTGCAAACCTCCTTCAAGTAAGCCTTCAAATATTCCAAGGTAGTTTGCAAACCTCCTTCAAGTAAGCCTTCAAATTCTTCTTGTTGAAATATGACTTCAATATTGGTCTATTTTTTGGCCTTCTTCTCAAGAATTTAAAATTCTTGAGGTATTTGATAATATCCTCCAAAATTTTGCAAACTTATTGCAAAATCCTTCTCCCTTGGACTTATTGTCGGATGGCGATAATTTTCCCAAATTCTGTTTTATTAGGATCTTCTCCTTGCTAGGAAATTTCTCCAATGAGTTCTCGTGAATGATTCTCTAATAGCCTTCTTTGAAATCTGCAATGAGGCTTTCCTATACTTCTTCCTCTATCTCCTTCCAATTAGCTTGACACCTTCTCCTTGGGCCTTTAATCATACAATTTTTCTTCTTCTCAAAACTTCAATGAGATCTTCCTTGATCTCTTCTATCTTCAATTATGGAAGTTTTGTAATGATATATCTTTCTTGGATATTTGAAATTTGTTGCTTCTAAAATCTACAATAGGACCTTTTATAGTCCTTCTCTATCCTCAATATTCTAAATATGGAAGCTATTCAATGAGACCTCCTTTGGGTCTTCGTATTTACTATGAAGTCTTTAATATTCAATGGAGATCTCCAATCTCCAATCTTCTTCTGGACTATTTTTCTTGAGTCTCTTCTTACTTTATTAGGGTCTTCTATATAGGATCTCATCCTTGATTTGCAGTCTTCAATGTGGCTTCTTTGGCCTCTAGATATTTTCTCAATTTCCAACTTGGAGTCTTCAATTTGTAAATATTGAAACGGGACATTTTTCCTTAGGCCTCCAAATATTCAATTTCTAACTTGTTGCTTCAGGTTTTGGATTGATTCCAAAGAATATATTTCTCCTAGATATTGTAGGAATGTTCCCAAATTTATTTGAATCTCCTTTTGTTTTGCAACAAAGTACTAGGAAATGATACTAGAAATTTATTTGTAAAGAAAATAACCTTCATTAGTTGATTTGTCAATCTAATGGAATCAATGCTAAGTCCTAGTCTTAACAAGTTTTTTTGTAACTCTATGGAAATACTCTAGCCAAATTCAATCTTATAAATTTTGAAAATGAGATTTGCTATCTACTCTCAATCTCTCTTGTGACTCTCTCTATTTCCTATCAATCTACCTGGTGCTCTGATACCATTATTAGCTTGTGATGTTATAAAATTAAAGGAAATGCAACCACAAGTAATGAAATAAGCAAGCAATGTTATAAATATAATAATGGCTAACTAATAAGCATGTAAATATGATAAGAAAATTCAAAAAATACTCATGCCATATCCATTAATGAAATATCACAAAAATGTACAATGTTATGCAATGGAGATATGTAACACTCCATATTGAAAATTTTCTCTACATTGTATCTACTACTACTCTACCTTATGCACTCCAAAATCCCCTTACTCTTCTACTCTAATAAGGTCTATTTATAGTGAGACATGACTCTTGGCCTTCCATATTCGTATGACACCTCACTATTATATTCTTAGGACTCATGTACATGTGGACTACATGCACATTTACATCATTACACATTCTAATGATACTTGTGCATTTATTACATTGCTTTAAGCAAATACTTAAATCCTAATCTAAACATGTACCCATGATGGTACATTAGCAAGCACCAAAGAATGTAATATATTCCAACATTTTTGAACTTTAGGAAAAATTTATGATTAGAACAAGGGATACATAGGCGCATGAGATATACAAGTATTTTTGGGCCTTAGGAGAATAATGATTAAGTGGGTGGATAATTGATTTAGTTGGTGACTAGCCACAAAATCTTTCGGTTCTCCTTCTTGGTCATTATATCTGCTAGTCATGTTTCCAAGCTATCATATATGATGAAATTTCTCAAAGTTTATTTGAAGGGGGCACATAGACATAGGAGGAAATTTATTCCTTAGGATAGAACTTAGGAAATGGAAGGTAATATTAGACATAGATTTATTTCAATAGAAGACTAAGTTTGAAGGGGGGTGAAAATGATGATTCATACCTAGATAATATGAGGAAGTAAATGAAGGGAAAGGAAGGAAATTTTAACTTTTAGAAAAATTGATTTTTTTTACAAAAGGATGTAATAGGGCGAAGGCATACTTTATTTATTTATTTTGGAGACCTTGAAACCTTAGACTTGGATGAGGACATTTATTTACAATAAATAGATTGAGGACATGATGAATAAAAAATATGATGATAGTGATTGGGGGTTTAATAAAATTTAATGGGATTAATGAGGACTTATAATATATTGAATTTATAAGACTTCCTAACTTCAAATGAAAGATAATATGGTGGCAAAATTTTGACCTAGACTTATTTTAAAAATTTAAAATTTATGGGTGAAATCTAAGTTATATTTTGAGAACCCAATAGGACTCTACACCACCTTCTTTTCATGATCATCTTAATGAAAGGAATCTCCCATAGAATTTAGGAAAACTTAGGGATCAATACAACTCTTAATGTAATGCAACTTAACATGCTCTATGTATAAATGCAAGCAATCATGCAGAATAAATTTCAAGTAATCAAGGAGAGAATCCCATACTTCTTTATATAATGGTTTCCCTACCTAAAAAAGTCTTAAGAAGTAATTATAATTATTTAGCAACACCAAAGCTTATTCTTTACAAAACCCATACCTAAATTTTACACCAATCCATTCAAACAAAAGAATCCTCTAGAATAATAATTATTTCTTTTTATTATTTTAACTAAATAACACATAGAGTTTTGAGGTGTAGACCAATTGGTTCAACCAAACCCCATAAGGGGGGTTAAGGTCCAAGGTTCAAATCTTGTGCCTCATTGGACTTAATGCTTGTCCCTTTCCTGGTGCTTTCAATGGTGTAAAAGGTTTAAAATGATTGTGGCATGGTGGTTATAGGGGTGGAAAATGCGAAGAACTGTGTGGTGGATTTCGGGGTAGATAGAGCAAAATGTTGTGGCAGCCATAAAAAGCTAGATAGCCTACCCGAATTCATGGTGGCTACTAATTCCACCATGTAAATTCAAAAAAAAAAACTAAAGAACACATATATAATAATCCATTATCTTTTAATCAAAAAAGCATAAGAATAAACCATTCTCTTTTAATTAAAAGAACATAATAATGGAGAAAAAAATAATATTTCATTCAAATAACAAAAACCATAGCTCTAAAAAAAAAGTATAAATCAAAGCTTGACCTCAACCAGCCCAACGTAACCCAAAAAGCACATGCCAAAAAAAAAAAATATAGGCCTAACAAACTCTATAGGTGAACCAACTAGGAGAATCTAATGCTTTGTTTCAAGTGACCATCACTTCCAAGGTAAAATAATGTGTTCATCTAACATCATGGTACTCTAACCTTAACCATGGATTGCAAAACAATACCCCACTACCATCTAAAATCATAGGTGTTTCAAGCCAACCAATACCATGTCTTAGGAAAAAAGACAATAGAGAGGCTCATAGGTCTAAGCTAAAACACAACCAAAACCTCCAAAAATGGTCAACAAGGCTAGGATAACATTACAAAAAAAATGAATCCACATAGGATGACTTCTAATTTGGAGCTCCACCACAAAAAAATAAAATAAAGGTCATCCTAAACTATCCTACAAGGTTTTGAGAAGGCATGAAACAACACGATTGATGATTGAGACAAAGCTAACCATAAAAAAACATGACCACCTAGTCCATAGCTCTAAGGACAACAACTTGGATAACTAGGCTAGCTTCTCAGGGTGAAATAAACCACAAGATACAAAGAAACCATAATACACAAAGAAAAATATCTTAAGCCCAAAAGCATTTGGATTAACAATATGAGGAAAACCTTACCAAGAAATATAAACATATGATCTCTATACATAAAACAAGAGGTAAATACTATTACTAAGCACTACTCCATTGATATGGTGCTCCTTTTCTCTTGCTTGCACACTTCTCTTCTCTTCAATCATGCTAACCCATACCATATAATATCTTACCCATATATTGGTAGAGAGCTCTCAAGGAAGACCAAAGAAACTACTCCTTTCATGCAGAGGTAACATTCTCTTGTGATGTTACAAAAATAATTTCTCACATCACCACCTTCTAAAATTACTAATGCAATGTCACTCTAATTATATTAATTAAATCTCATTTAAGTAGAAATATAATTAAGTTAAATTAGAGTAAGCTTATTTAAGCAAAACATTAGAAATGCTATTTGAAATAACCATTATTATATCCTATATTAGTGCTAAATACTAACCATAGGTTAATTAGAATATTTATTAATACCAAATTCTAATATTAATTATTAAAATTGATATTAATATTCCAAGTATTAATCTCATTAATAATTTATTGGATTCAAAAACCAATACTAAGCTTCCAGAATATATGAAAAAGAAAGCTTTTGTAAATCAATAATGCATCCCATTATTTTTCCTTAAGTAGGTGGCCTTTTAAATATAACCAAAATGTTATCCCCTACCTACTAAGGATGACTCCTTTTCGAATATCAACGATGTATTAAAACAATAATCATATATGCAATGCATCTATATGAAGGGTATTCTTGTACCCTTGAGTCATCCATGAAGACATCATCCATAATTTTCCATTTTATTTTCACTCAACTCTAGTGGTTATTCCATACCAATCCATCGATGAGAGTACATGGTCTTGCAACCATAATTACATTAGTAGTACCATATTCTAAAAATAGTAATCAAAGCATAAAGTGCAACTACCCACTCTTATTGACATCATAAAATGAGACTATGCATTAGATATCCACACATCAATACATAAATCAATATCAAGAATAAGTCCTACCAAGGAGGGTCATTACACACTAAATATCAATGTTATTATTCTTTTCATCCAATCATACTAATTTTGTGTATAGGGGAGTTGATACCTCCTCTGACATACCTACACCCAAAAAGCATGAGGCATCATTTTATTGTAATATTAATTACCTATCTAAACCCTCATTTATCATGTGATATTTTCAACATTTCCAATGGAAAGGATTAATCCTTTGTCACTACAAGAAGGTTCCATGATATGTCATTGATCCCCCTTACCAGTTTAGGATTTCACACAGGTCAGATAGCCATCCTCCTTGAGGAAAAAATTCCTTGTCTCAACCTTAGTCTTGATTAGGATGATATTGATGAGTATATTGACCCTAAATATTATCACCTCCTTCCTCATGAATTCATCTATGTTTCTATGTTTCACGTCCTTCCACTTGATACTTTTTTTGATGAGAGCAATGAGCAATTTGATAATCCTTATATTACTTACGATATCTCTAAAGAAGTGTAATAATTTTTTTTACCTCTTCCTCATTCACGTCCCTATCCTTCCAACACTTATCCCACTAGAGAATCCTAATGGTCAACTCATATTACACCCTCCACCTCAATCACACCCTTTTCCTCCTATATTTTCCAACTCCTACCTCTTCCATAAGAGCCATCTATGTCAAATTCATCCTCTAGAACATCTATCCACCTACACCATTATCCTTCCATGGTCAATATGATATTTGTTGACATTTTTACATTGCTTTGCTATGTGGCTTATTCTACCTACACTCTCAGTATTAATCCTCGTTACATTAAATTTGAGTAGATTCCTTCTTCCTATTCTCTTGATTTCTTTCCCACAAAGCAACTAATCCATAAATCCAATGTCTATTTTTCCCCCTTCCCCTACCTCTTCCTTTAATTCTTAATATTGAATTCAATGATGATGAACCCATATTTGCTAAGAATGTCATGGATGATTTGCATATTTTCTCCTCCCCTCACCAGCTAAAGTATGGTTCTCATATGCTTGTGAAATGAACCATTGGCATAAACCTTAGTTGTAACCCTTTCAGTCCTTGTATCCTCAAACTTGAAAAGTGTCTATCACCTAAAGAGAGAGAGCATTTTAATACCCTCTTGACCAAGTACAAGTATATTTTACATGGTCCTACACTCACATGCTTGGTCTTGATCCTAATATTATTGTCCATAATCTTACACCTGACAACAATTCTAAGTTGGTAAAACAAAAACTATGAAATATTCATCCCAAAATTGTTCTTATGGTTAAATAAGAGTTTTAAAATATCTTATATGTGGGGTTTATTCAAATAATTGACTATTCATAATGGGTCTCCAACATGGTCATCATATTTAATCCAAATGGGAGGATACACATATGAATTTACTTTTGATATCTCAAAAAAGCATATCCTAAAGACAAATTTCCCCTTCTAAAAATCTACACTTTGGTTGACTCCACCATGGGTAATAAAATAGACTCCCTCATGGATGGTTTTTTAGGATATAATCAAATTCATGCTAATCCTAATGACCAACACAAAACATCCTTTACCACTCCATGGAAAATATTTTTCTACAAAGTCATACCCTTTGGTCTAAAGAATGTGGGTGCTACTTATTAGTGTGCCATGACCTATATTTTCCATGATTACATGTATGACATTGTGAAATATGTGGGTGATTTATTGGAAAAATCCAAAATATGTAATCAACATGTCAATGTTTTATGTAAGGTCTTAGACCAACTTCTTGAACATAATGTGTGACTCAATCCTAAGAAATGTGTATTTGGTGTAACTTTAGGTAAAATTTTAGGATTTATTGTCTCTTGATAGGGTATAGAAGTGGAACCCAGAAAATTCATGACCATCATAGAGATGCCTCCCCTTATGAATTTGAAATAATAGTGAACCTTGCAAGATAAGATTCAATCTATTCATCATTTTATTGCCTAACTATCCAATAAATGCAAGCATTTCAATCACCTTTTGCAAAATGGGATCATATTTAATTGGACCAAGGAGTGTCAGGATGCTTTCATGACCATTAAGCAATATTTTATATCCCCACTAGTTTTATCCCCACCTATACTTAGTGTCCCATTCCACCTATATATTTTTACCATTGACTTTTCTCTTGGAACCATGTTGGCCCAAAAGAATGAGGCCAATCAAGAGCAAACCATTGATTACATTAGTCTAACTTTGGGAAACTATAAAAAAATATATGTCTATGTGGAGAAGTTATTATTAGAAGTAGATTTTAATACTAACAAACTTTACCACTATATGTTAAATCATTCCACTTATATTATTGCTAGAGAAAACTCATTACGATACATTATGGGTCAATATTACACTAATAGTCGAAATATCAAATTGATAATGTTTTAAATAGAATTGATGTATTCATTAGTAATATTCCACCAAATTTCAACTCATAATAGACCAACTTATGGAAGTTCCACTAGTTGATGATAAACCTCATGTTATCAAGTTTCCCAATAACTATATTTTCAGTATCATTGAACTTGAAGAATATGTTGAGCTTGAAGACCATCCTAACCTTATGCTCTATTTTGATAGTTCTAAGTGCAAGCAAGGGGGAGGTGTTGGAGTAGTTTTATTCACACCTCAAGGGTTTTCCATTCTATTTTCATTCAAACTCAACTTCCCCTACACCAATAACAACATTGAGTATGAAGCTCTCATCCTTAGCCTTAAAACTACACTTTCTATGTGCATCAAATATCTAAAAATTATTGGTTATTCCATTCTTGTTATTAATCAAGTGAATGATATTTATCAATGTAAATGTGCAAACCTTAAGCAATACAAGCAAGTTGTAAATGAGTTGTTGCACTTTGATTGGTATGATATCAAAGCCTCTCCCAAATCTACAAATCACTTGCCTAATACAATGGCCTCTCTCACTTTTCTTGTCCTTCAAAATATACATGACAAAGTCACTCATGTCCCTCTCACCACTCTTTGCAAATTGTCTATTTCTAGTAAAACCTCCTAGGATGAATTGGATTTCCATTTTGTTCACATAGAGACTTATAGTGCCTAGTTTTTGTATATCAAAGATTACATTAAACTTGGTGTTCTTTCCCCTGATTTACCTCAGGCTATAAAGAGAACTATCAAGTAGAAAGCCACAAGGTATAATATCATGGGGGACATTCTTTATTGTAGGAGCTATTATGGTATTATTTTTTTATGTCTTGAAAAGTGTGAAACCAACTAGGTCATCTCTATAGCTCATGATGGTACTTTTGGTAGTCATTTTAGTGGAATTTCCATCACAAAGTATATTTTGCACATGGGATATTATTGGCCAACCATGGAATGTGATTGTTGTGCATATGTCAAGAAATTTATTAAATACCAACATCATGCTTATATAACCCATGTTCCATTGTAAGAATTACAGTACATTCAGTCATTGTGACCCTTTCCATGATGGGTCTTGACCTTATGTGAAAAAACTCTCCAACTTCATCCAAATAGCATATCTTTATAATCATAGCTACTAAGTATTTCACCAAGTGGGTTGAGGATTTTCCTCTTGTTAAAATGAATGGTTATTGAATCATTAAATTCATTGTGCATCACACCATCTGCCATTTTGGCATCTCATCTAAGATCATTTCAGATAATGGTCCACCTTTCAAGAATAATAAGGTTCACAAAATTTGCAATAATTATCATATTTAACCTAGTTTACTCCTTATTATATTTAAGGTAATGGCCAAGCGAAAGCCACAAACAAGACCATTTGTGCAATATTGAAAAATATAATAAAATAATCCAATAGATACTGGCATACTCAAATTCCTTTAGCACTTTAGGTATAACACACAAGCATTCAGACACCGACAGGGTTAAATCCAATCTTGTTGGTTTATGATGTTGAATCCATTATGCCCCTTGAGCTAGAATTTTCATCCTTGCAAATATCACTTCAAGATTTCATCAAGGTGACATTGTGTGCCAAGCTCATCTCAACCAATTTACTCTTCTTGATGAACATTGGATTAATGCTCTTGAGCATTCTCATGTTTATCAAGACAAGATTAAGTGCACCTACGACAACAAAGTAAATGAATGAAAATTTTAAGTTTATGACCTTATGCTAAAGGAAAGTCAACATAATTCAAACATGCTTAACCATTTGTGTGATAAGTTTGGTTCTAATTCATATACATTAGCCACTCTTAATGGGATCAAGGAATATAAACCTATTAATATCCTTCATCTTCATGCATTCTATGCCTACTAGTGCTTAGTGTGATTTATCTTCTTGTACATTATTTCTTATTAAAAAAATAACAACACTCACTCTCATCACAACTAACATCCAAGACAATCATTTGATCCTTCATCATCATGTTTCTTCTCTATCCCTCCTTCTCATATTTATTTTTCTTATTTCTTTGGTTCCATGCCAATGTTGTATGGTCATGCTATGAATGGCTACATGCCTATGGCTAGTCCTTTTATTTCTCCCTCATTCACTTATTTTCCTTATTTTTCTCTTCTTGCTTATTTTAATTCCATGTCATTATACGATCGTGCTACAAGTAGCTACGTACCTATGATTGGTTATTTTTGCTCTTCTTTCTTTCCTTCCTATTATTTCTTCTTTTATCTCCCATTATTTTCTACTTATTTTTATTCTTCCTTATTTCCCCTCACTTTTTATTTTCTTTTCTCTTCATTCCTTTATCATAATTTATTTTATCTAGAGGTGTTGATTCTCCTACAACCAATTTTGCATCTACGATAGTTGAATTTCTCTTCACCTTCACTTATCTTACTTCATAATCTTTCTCATTATCACTATTATTTCATCATTATTTGCATCGTATCCATCCATCACATGCATACATATCTATCCTTAGGCTATTCACATGTTAATCTAATCACCTTTTGGATAAGTTGTTACACATTTTAAAAATCTTGATGGATATAATTAATCAATGACATCCATGTTGTATATATGGGTTCCATATGTCTATGTTGTGTTTTTGTTTGTTTCATGTTCTATTGTCATCCCTCTTTATGTATTGTTTTGTCCCCTATGGTTGCACATATATTTTTGTTCGTATGTACATACTAGTTATCCCCATGGTCATTATGTTTTGTTCAATCATCTTCTTTAGGTGATTGCATAGAAATTTGTTTATGTCATTCAACCAATCCTCATGTTTCAGTTATGTTTTGTTGAACATTGTCATGCTCTAAAGAAATGTTAGGCCTTCCCTGGTTAACTTGAGTCTTTTCTTGGGCCAAGCACATATCACACATAAATTAAATTTTTGAGTTTTGGGAAGACAATGCCATGCATGGTCTAGCCAAAAAACAAAAGTTCATTGCTCATCCTATCATTAGTATAATTTTAATTTGAGGATCCAAAAAGCAAATTGTAAAATAAATAAAATATAGATCCATATATTGGTTTCCTCAAGTATTTTAGATGCCTCCACTAGGGTTATAGATGCCTAGATGGTAGTGGAGTTACATAAAATTATTGTAGAGATAATATCCACTGAGGATATCACATTAGCAATCTTATTTTGTATAGACCTCTAAATGCTTGTAGATGAGCTAGCTTATATTGGCTTGAATCACAATTGGTTAGTCCAACCTTACTCAAGATAGAAAATGAATCTCACTACACACACTTTGGTTCATGATTGACTTAATATTTGTCAGGCTAGTCCATATTTCTAAAGGATTTTATTGATCATTAGATGAGTTTGATTGTCACACCTAGGGTGTTTGAGTGTCTTTAAATACTTTTTGGGTTTAAAATACCTATGATATTTGAGCAATGAGCATCTTAGATAGATACCATAGATTGTCCATATGTCCTTAGCTTCACTTTGTTTCATTGTACATTTTTATTATTCATTGCACATCTACTTAGTATCTTGTTAATTATATGTGATTTTCTCTATCATATCCTAGGTATTGTATTCATTTTGGTTATTTTATATTATATGGTGTTTTTGAGTTATTTTACCATTAAGATGTCATTGATTAATTCTATTTATTGATAATTGATGAATGCATACTCAATAAATCTTGATGGTGATTACATAAAAATATTTAATCCTATTCCATGCACATACATATCGACATCATCATGTCTCACATAAGCATTTATCTTATATCTTTATCCTACAATCTCATATATATCTATTCACATGCATCCATCACTCATACTCATCAAAAATAAAATAACACATATATCACATCATATCCATCACATAACCATCATATATATATATATATATATATATATATATATATATTATAGTGTACATCATCATCATCAATACCCTTTTGAGCTACATCATAATTGCCCGTAGGGCTCTACAATATTATCTCACCTTTATATACATATCCACTCATCATACATAACATACAACACAATGGCCCATATTCCATACTAAAACTAAATAATAAGCAAGATAATTATTGCTATCCTCCATGAGTCTCTTTTATCCCCTCCCATCCATCCCTCTTGTCCTATTGATCATTCACCTATGATGTAACTAGTCATGCTACCTATTATGTTGTTGGCTCTACAAATCAATGAATTGATGGAGCCTACAATAGTGTCTCGTATAACTACACTATGTCCTTCTCCCATGACCAGTAAGCTAGTATATATGTATAACCTTGTTGTAACTAGGCTATCTCCACTCATAGGGATAAAACCTCCCCTTTGTATCCATACCTATCTAATATTGGTGTATGTGAACACAATTACTCCACCTGTTGTTAGATTTCATCCCTCTCTAATCATAGCCTATCCATATATACCATCATCTTGTATTGTGTTGTGGTCATTTTCTTGAATTACCTCTATAACTCTACCCTATATATCCTTGCTATCTCCCTCTCCATTTTTATCCTCTCTACTACTACTCTTAGGGTACCCTACTTTATTACCCCTACCTCTAGTCATCTCTACATATCCTCTCTCTTTTCTAGTAGGGTATCCCTCTCTATAGCTACTCTATCCTACTCAATAACAATTATGTCCCTCTTAACTATTATTGTGACATGCTTCATTAGTAGTTCCATCCTATCAAACATCCATATAGCCTACTCAACCTTCTATATCTACAACTATTGATCTCTCTCTCTCTCTCTCTCTTAGTATCTCCACCTCCTTCACAACTGACAATACCTCTATCACCTCAATAATTATGTATGACACCTCCGTATCTGCTATATTAGGTGTCCCCACCTCTACTACATCAAGTACCTCCATTTCTACTCCCTTTGATATCTCCCTCTCTTGAGAATCTATCATCCCATCCATATGTATATCTATTATTAGTCTCTCCTCTTCAATAGTCTTTATTTCTCCCTCGCTCTTTGTCACTGCCCTTGCATCCATCCCTATTATCCTTGATGGGACCACCCCATTCCTTGCTCCTTGGTGCCTCCACTATCTGAGTTCCACCTCATACTCTTCTATTATATCATCTACCTCTTCTCCCTTTGGTCCCTCCACTCCTACATCCTCAACCACCCTACAATACCACCTTTATGTTGACCACCACTAGTTATACTCTATTGTAGTACCAATGTCATTTGTATTTGGTATGGATGTTGTATCATATAGATCCACTTCTAGGGGTGTTATATATGATATTGATCTTCTCTCTCATGTCGTTTGTTGATATATAATAGAAGGATTTAGGACTCCTTGTGCTAGTCCAAACTATCATAGTACCAAAGTGAATTGAAAGCATTCCACCACAAAGACCTTTTAGCCAATAAACCATCATACCCTTAGTACTTGGACCAAATACTATACCTCACCCACCTAAACTATACCACCTATCCAATTTTATCATCTAATGTTCTCTAGTATTAGTCCTATAAGAATCTCTCGATAATGATCTAGGATCCCCTCGTGCATCCTCCTCCCATACACTACCTTTTCCTATCACAAGTGTAGCACATAAGGGTACACCAATTGCATATGGTGGTGAGCATCATAAGGAAATTCTTATAGTCTCTCCATCAGTACATGCTTCCATGCCCAAATCTAAACCTATAGGCTGTAGCGTAGCCCTAATCACCTGCTAATATTAACTTTGTATAACTCCTTTTAGGTATGCCAATGCCTATACATAAATGACTGCATCCTCTACTATGTGCTAAAAAATACCTAGTGGGTTCCATGGGAACCATAGTCCTAAGGATTATAGAAGATTGAATATCAATATCAGTAGCATAGTTAGTGTATGGTGTTGTGTGATCACTCTAGAGGTGTAGTAGTCCTTGTATTGAATATCACTACTATGAATATTCACCTTCGTCCACCAATCCCTAAAATATCTCTCCATAATCACCACCTATTATATAGAATTCATTTCTATGATGGTAATATCCTTTATCAATATCTGATATATTAGGTATATATGTTATTTCTACCACAAGGAAATGGAAGGTGCCTCTATCCAAATCCTATTACTCATACAAGACTATGAAGTATGTACAGTCCATATTGACTTTCTCTAATTGGACCTCTCTCTCAAATCATATCCTTCATAACCAACTCTAGTCTGCCTATGTTAGGTCGGTACTCAAATGTTTAAGAAGTGTTTAGAACTAGTGTCATGATTTCATCACCCTCCTCTACATTTGTATCCATAATTAACTACACATGCAAACAAACAAAACCAAAACAAATCCAACCATCCACACCAACACTCTAAAAAAAAAGAAACAAGACCGTTTGTACGGTCTTGTATGGACAAGACCATCAAGCTGATGTTACCAAAAAAATAGTAAGACACATGACCATTCATATGATATGATATAGAAAAGACCATTCGTACATGTAAGATTTGGTCCATACAAGATCAACCATACAGTCTTGCCAAAATTTGGGAAACACTCTCGCATCAAAACCCACAAAAACAATTATACCATATCCATGAAAATATCACACATCACACATATATTCATGCATTTAATTTCATTTATTCTAGCCTAGAATACTATGGTGTTTTCTTTGACTAAAAAAAATCAATACAAAAAGTCGTAGGGTTCATTGTAATTTTAAAATTAACACAATTAGGATATAAATCTCCTAACCTGTCCTCCCAACTTGCCACCTCTTCATCCTATGCCATTTTCTACCATATTATCCTAAATCTAGAAGACCTCTATATCATTTTCTTCCTCTCACATATCACTCTCTTTTCATCTCTTACCAGTCACGCATTTTAAATGAGCCTTTGCGTGTGACTAGGTATCTTTTTCTTCCCCTTGGTGTGGGATAGGCTATATGGTCTTGCAAAGTGATACTGGTCATATAGTATTGTAGTGTAATACCATTAGGATGGTCTTTCCTTTTGTCTCACCATTTTATAATTAGCCATTTATGCCATCTTTCCCTTGATGTTGCATAATGATTTTTGGTCAAGTGTTTCATTATTGTCTTTTGTTTCTTTGTACCTCAAATCATTGCTTAAGGGGGTAGATATTACCCATAAATGTCATATTAAACACATTTACTACTCACACACTCAATATTGAAATTACATTTTTGTAAGAGCTTTGCTTGAGACTATCACTAACCCTCCTTTGGTAGGTCAAAAAGAAAAATTTCTCTTCTCAATTCAAACTCCAATTCAATCTTGATTTAGTAGGCTCCATATCAATGTCTGTATGATTACTCACATGCTTGCTTTATCAAGATGGTAAAGTAATTCCACTTATCTAATAAATGCTTATGAATTGAGGATATCTACCATTGGTTTTTCATCTTGCTAAATAAAATGAACTCATCAATCTATCAAAAGCAAAGTTCCAAGGATACATATCCCTTCTACAATTAGAGTATCCTACATTATTTATGATTTAAAATAACTTTACATATCTCCCATAAATTATCATTGCAGTGTGCTAAAGGCCATGGTCAACCATCATCATCCATCATCCATTCATCTTGTATTATGTGTTTTTGCACTGCATCATGTCTACACACAATGTAGTACAAAAAAGGGTAAATATAGACACCTAAAAAATATCATGTTAACATTTGTTGCATGCTAATGTTTAATAGATTTATTTTTATGTTAATTAAGCCATAAAAACCTTATTATAATTAATCCTAGCCCCTTTGACCAACATAAGCACCTTTCTACACCTAAAATCATGGTCATAATGAGACCATCCTCCTATCCTAACCAATGTCCACCTCACCCTAGTTAGTATTAAAACCCCTCTCTCCTCCATATTCCTTGCTCATTAATACACATGGGTGAGGATTCTCTCCACACATGGGACATTAATGAAGTGTATCATAATCTAAGTAGAGAGTATTGCACACTTGTCTCTCTAGCAAGCCAAGTGGAGGAACTCAACATTCCTCCTCTTCCCTCACCATGCCACTTGTCCACCATGTTTCTTCATCATCATCATCATTATCCTCACCCTTAGGCAAAATTATAAATAGGATATCATTTTATTTTTTCTTAGAGAGGTGTGTAGAATATTGTAGGAAACATTTATCAAAATTTATCTAGAATATATGTTGTAGGAATTTTTATTGTTATCCATGAATATCATGTGCCTCTCCATGCATGATTATGTATTGTGAAATTGTTTGTAGGTCATAGCTTCAAAAAATCCCAAAATCAAAGTATAGGTTCTTGGAAGCCTACAAAAGATACACTTCAGAGGAAATTTTTAATTGATCATACCAAGCAAGATCTTCAATTGAGGGATAATCTTGCTTAACAACTAGATAGAAAATCCTGCAAATTGACAGATCATCCAAAATATGAGGAATTTTGTTTTCTATTATCTTAACTTGTTTTGATGTTGTTTTAATGCATTAAATAGACGTTGTTTGCTTATGCTTTCTTGTGAAACATGTGCTACTGATTTGTGTTTCAATTGTGTGTAGGTGCTAGAAGATATACTCAACCTAGGGTGGTCTATATGCATAATATCATCCATATTTGAGGTGGTCAAAGAAGAATTGGTACCATAAAATTTTGCATTGTAAAAAGGGTTTCATTCTTAGAAGACCTTAATTGTAGCTCAAAAGGTATTTAAAAAATATTGCATTGTAATATCTTTCAAAATGAACGAAATAACACATTTTATTTGACTACATTTTGGTGATAACCATGGTACCCTTTAACCATTGATCACACATAGTTAATTTAACTTTCATAGGTTAAAATTTTATTATTTTATCATCATCCATTGCCTATTTTATCTTGTGTGTTTTTATTGTTTATTTTTACTCATTTTGCTCATATTATGTGCTTTTTTCTTTTGTTTGCAAGTATAAAATCTATTAGAATCCATCTAGATTAAAACCCATCTAGGTTTTTTTATCATCCAAATCCTCTATGCAAGACAATAAATTGAGGGATGATATTGCAATCAAGACTATCAATTGAGGGATGGTCTTGCAATCAAGACCATCAATTTAGGGACAATCTTGTCCAAGCTTAGAACCAGGGCCCATCTTGTTAGGTATCTAGTTCTCAATAGCAAACAACATCCATTTAGGTGAGTACAAGGTAAAAAAACTTTACTTCCTAGTCATTTATCATTAGTCATCATCATAATCATCATCATAATTCAGTACCTTCTTAGGCCAAATAAGAAATCATGGGGGTATCAAAAGGTATCATTCCTTCCCCACCAATCATCTATCAATCAAGATATATCAATATTTTTATTTCATGATTTTATCTCTTGCTAGTTTTTTATTGCTTTTAGGGTTTTCATTAGCTAGCAATAATTACCTTTTCTTTGGCTTATTGCTTTGAGTTTCAAAAGTAATTTCTAACTTTTTTGTTTTCCAAATTTTGCAAAAAATCTCATCATATTGATCCTATAAGGCCAAAAGACCCAATCTGATGGAGATAAAGATAAAAAAATCTTCCCCATGTAAGACCATCAATTGAGGTATGATGTTGCAATAAATACCATCCACATAGAGCCAATATTACCCACAAATCCAATTTTAGGTCAAATTGCATGTGCATCAATTCCTACCACTTTTCAATAAGCAATTGGACTTTAGGTAGGTGCTTTTATATTTCATTTTAAGATTAACTGCATAACAAATTATTGATCTAAGATTTTATTTTGTTTATGACTTTTGCATTATCATATTTCACATTAAATAGGAAATTTGACCCTCGTATGCTCTCTCCTCACACCCTAGGGTGATCTTGGAGATCAAAAGGGAGTCATTTTTCCTAAATCAAGGAATCACACATACACTTTGCATCATTTCACATTAAGAGGTCTCTTATCTCATGTATGCTCTTCCCTTGTGCTTCGTGTGACCTTGGGAACCAAAAGTGAGTAAGTCACCATAAATCAATGAACCTCATCATTTTATTATTTTCTTAGCTTAGGTTTTCTTTCATGTATTTTTCCTATTTTTGTAGAATATATTAGCATAGATTTACTTTTCAAGTTTTTTTCTTTTTCAAGTCATTTTACATGGAATGAAATATATTCATACCCTCTTACACAATGATTATGCCATAAAGTATTTGTTTACCATAAAGAAAATCAACTTGTATAGAATGTTTTTCAATATTTCCATAATTTAAATATTTGTGTTATAAATCATGTTTTTTTTAAATAATTTAAAAATTTATATTAAAACAAGATTAATTACAAGTTGGGATGAGACTAATTCTAAAATTAGATAGTAATAACACTTGTTTGCAATAATAAAATGAGATCTACATTGGGGACAGATATCCTAAACCATATGTCTACAATGGTTGTCCAAATTATCTAAACACTAGATTTGCTCACCAACTTGCCTAATCCTCTAATTTTCAATAGCCATGCTACTATACCACTAAACACACCTCATTCTTGGCACCCATCTTAGATAGGAAGTTTACCATTTTATTCAGAGCTCTATCTACATGAATTGGAATCACATATCTAATTCCCTCTGTAATTCCTTAATTTGAGTTATAAGAATCCTTAACCTCCATATCTCCAAAGCGGAGTTCCTCATGCAATCCAAAAATTCTACCAAGATTTGAGAATTTCATTCTATGATTATCCTCCTATAACCTTGTCTTATCACCCAAAAATAAGCATATTTGGTAGCTAGGGCTTCTACTTTATTTTTTGTGGCCCTACTTAAGTACTACAATTCCCAATAGAGTACTATCCCAAAATTATTCTTGTAGACCACTTCAAAGCGTGCTCTACTAAATTTTCTTTTGTAGCTCCATAAATACTAATTTGAATCTAACCTTATAGGGGTGGTTTTAAAATAGCTCTATCTTACCCATATTGCACTTTGAATTCCTTCTATAATGTGCATATATTATCTTGAGTTTCCTCTTCAGCATATGCTACCACAATTTTTGTGACTTTGCTCCAAATGACCTACTAGAAACCATCCAAGGATGAAAAGGTTTCTCTAAAATTTATCATTTCTCTCCAAACATATTTTCCACCAAATAAAGTTTAATCCAATTTCCACTTGATATGAAGAGATTCAAATTTAAATCTATGCATATTCCATATTTCCCTAATGTTAATCTAGTTCAAATCACCAATGGCTTGGATTTTACAAGCTAAAAACCATCACTCCTTGATCTGGCACATGAACGGGTACTCAAACATCGAGTGGTCATATTTTTCCTTTATTTTGTAGCACAAAACACACTAGAATGGACCAAATAATCCCCTACATATCATATTATAAAATGTAAGAATTCCATTATGCATGAATCACAAGGTAAAGAAGTTTACTTTCGGCCATCCCTTTGACTATCAAATATTTTTCCAATCCTCAACCTGATATGTATGAGGAGGATATTCTATAAGGATCTTATCATATCCATCCTTCATTAGGTATACTCAGAGGATTCCACAACCCCAAGCTAATTCATCCTCCTCATATATACCTATGAGAAATATTTCTACCAAGATTTTAGTCATGATGGGTGTCAATTCCTAAGGGATTGGAATTGGTCACACATATAACTTCTTAAGTTGTTAAAACCTATAATACCCTAGATAACTAGTGTTGAAATAAATTTCAATATGAATCCAACCCCTACTTTCCATGGTTTTTTTTATTGGTTGTAGTTCTTATAATTTTACAATGATATGTGGGTATTGTTCATATTAATCTACCCAAAATTATGCCTTCTTCCCTCTCCACACTTTCCAAAATAATCTATCTTTTAGTACCTGAAATCCTAACTTTAGAGCCTACCACACTAAGGACCCATTCCCATACAAATGGAAATGAATCACCTCATTCAAGTTCATCTGTCCCAAATATTTACTAGTTAAAAATTTAATAAATAAAGAAGTTGGTTGGGAGATCCACCTCCAGTAAAAATTTCCAACCAAAGCCTTATTATTTAACTCTGATCTCCTCAGTCCCAAACCTCCCTTACTTTGGGATGAATTACTTTCTCCCAACCTACTAAGGTCCATTTCCTCTCCTTTTACTTCTCTCCATAAAAATATTCTAGACATCTTGTCTAACTCTTTTTAAATGGTATGTGGAGCAACAATAATAGAAAATCTATAAATTGGCATGGCCTAAATGAATGACTACAAAAAATTTAATCTACCCACAAAGGTTAACCATTTTTGATACCAATGGTTAATTATTTATTTGATATGATCCACAAGATTTCTCCAGATAACTATATTTAGTTTTTTAAAATGCAAATGAACCCCAAAATATACCATTGGGATAAAAGTCCTCATGAATACCAAGATATTTAAAATTTTATCCTTAAGACTTTGATCAATAATGAAGAAGATCACTTTGGATTTTTTATCATTGATGACTTGGTTTATGGCCCCAAGGTAAACATTAAGAGTATATCCTATCATTCTTGATTCCCTAGAGTTGGCTATCCCATAAATCCTATGTAATACATAAACTATAGGTGAGTCAAAACCTTCACACCCACCTTGATACCTATTAGGAAACCCTATTGTCTTCTCATTAAGATGAATCTACTCAAGCATTTAACCAATATGAGAAAAATATAAAGGGAACAAGTATCTCCTTGACAAAGACCTTGAGTTGTTCCAAATGGTTGCGAGGGAAGGCCTTTGGTTAACACTAAGTATTTTAGAGTAGAAATGTGGCTCATGACCCATTCTATCCAATCGTAAGATTGACAAGAAGATCCACTCCACCCTATGATAATCCTTTGACATATCTAATTTTATGAACATTCCTCTATTGCAAAATTTTTACATTGAGTGTATTACCTCCTAAGCTAGAACCACAACATAGAAGATCTACCTACCATCTATAAAACCCCCTTATTCTAAGGATATAATGCTATGTAGAAGAGGTTTTAACCATTAATTCATTACCTTTGTAATTATTTTATATATGACAATGCATAAGGCAATAGGTCTATAATCTAAAATATGCATCTAATCCTCCCCTTCTAGAATTAATACAATGAATATATGAGTTAATGCTTTAAGCATTATTTAACTACCTCTGGACTCCTCTATAGTAGCCATTACATCCTCCTCCAAGTTGTCCCAAAAGTCCTAAAAAAATCAATAGGGAAGCAATTGGACCTGGCATTTTTCCTGAACTCATTCCAAAGACTACCTTGTTTAGGTCCTTTCTATCAATGGGTTTAAGAAAGGTTTTATTTTATTCTTCATATATAATAGAGGGTATGACAACAAGAACTTTCTAAGCCTCTTCATATTGCACCATACTTTCCTTAAACAATTTAGGAAAATAATCTATTGAATGGAAATGCATACCTAGAATTACATCAAAGGAGTGTTCATTCTCATACTAAAGGGATTCCATCTTGTTTGTATATCTCCTAGCACAAGCAACCTGATGGAAAATTTTGGTGTTTTTGTCACCTTCCAATAACCAAGTGGTTCTTCCTCTATGTTTGAAGTAGATATCCTCTTGGTTTTTAATTTCCTCAATATCTTAATGCAATGCATTATCCTCTTCTTTGAGTTTATTTGTAATTTTTGCTTCCCTAAAGAGGTACCTCATCTCATTTTTCCATCAATGGAGATTTTTGTACCTAAAATTTTATCTTGTTAGCTCAACTCCATTGCTTTAGTTGATCTTTGATATAATGAAGTTGTTTGTGGAATCTAAACATTGATGTCCCATATGTTGGACATCCATATTCCCATAACCATAGGATTTTATTTCAAAGTTCCTCTTTTTGTAGCCAAAAGTTTTCAAATAAATATGGTTAAATATCTTGCCTTATCTTGATCCCCCCTTCCAATAGAATGGGGAAGTGATCTAAAATTGGACCCTACAAAATCTAAATTTTTTTATTCCTTTTTGATCCTCCCTCCGATATCTTATTGTTATAACTCACTACACTCTATTACCTACTATAGGGTAGGAGGAGCTGAAAGAGGAGCTTGAACATGGTTGTTATTGTTTTCATTATTTCCATCCACTCCTTCCATGAATTGTTCTTCTTCCTACTCCACTAGTGTCTTGAAGATCTCATATGTATTTGAGGGTTTAATTTGGGTTTTCTATTTACCATATGTTTTTTGTCTTCTTCTTTTGGGTTGTTCAAAACCATCCCTATTCTTCTTCATCCTAAGAAATGTTGGTTGCTTTGATATTTATTGTTGAATTACCCTCCTTAGGAAGATTCAACATTCTTAGAGGAGCCAAAATTTTTATTTTCATATAATTTGGATAGGACTAGGCCAAATAGCCATATTTGTGGTAAAATCTACCCCTAAAAGGTAACACCTTATAATCCAATTGTTGAATCAAAGAGTCTTGCAATTTTGAGTTCCACGTCTCTTGACAAAGGCTAGCTAAGATCCATTTCCTTAAATAATTTAGAAAAATAATCTATTGAATAGAATTGTATACCTAGGATTATACTAAAGGAATATTCATTCTCATCCTGATGGGCTTCCATCTTGTTTGTCTATTTCCTAGCACAAACAACCTAATGGAAAAAAATGGTGTTTTTATCACCTTCCAATAACCAAGTGGTCCTTGCTCTCTATTTCTAGTATATCTTCTTTTGGTTAGCAATTGCTTTACGCAATGCATCATCCTCTTCTTTGAGATACTTTGTAATAATTGCTTCCCTAAAGTGTTTTTGCACCTCATATCTTTTGGCCATAAATGGAGCTCTTTGGACTTTGAAGTTTGCCTTGTTAGCTCATGTTAATTTTTTAGTTGATATTTGACATAATGAATTTTCTTATGGAATCCAAACATTGTTGTCCCATATGTTGGGCATCCCTCTTCCCACCATTGTAGGATTTTCAATCGAAGTTCCTCTTTTTGTAACCATAATTTTTTAAATATAAATGGCTTATGATATTGCCTTATCTTGATCCCCCTTCCAATAGAATGGGAAAGTGATCCAAAATTAGACCCTACAAAATCTAAATTTTTTGATTCCTTGTCTTGATCCTCCCTCCTATATCTTATTGTTTTAAATCATTGCACTCTATTACCTACTCTAGGGCACGAGGAGCTAAAAGAGGATATTGAACATGGTTGTTATTATATTTATTATTCCCACCCCTTTCTTCCATGAATTGTTCTTCTTCCTGCTCCACTAGTGTCTTGAAGATATCATACCTATTTGAGGGCTTGAGTTGGATTTACTGTTTACCATGTTTTTCTTTTATATTTTGCTTTTAGGTTGTTCAAAACCATCTTCCTATGCTTCTTCACCCTAAGACATGTTGTTATTGACTGTTGACTTACAAGATTCAACATTCTTAGAGGAGCAAACATTTTATGTTCATATAATTTTGGTAGGACTGGACCAAATAGCCATATGGAAAAATACACACCTGAAAGGCAACACCTTATAATCCAATTGCTGAATCCAAGATAGTCTTACAATTTTGAGTTCCACGTCTCTTGACAAAGGCTAGCTAAGATCCATTTTCTTAAACAATTTAGGGATATAATATTTTTTTTTTGAATTTACATGGTGGAATCGGTAGCCGCCATGAATCCGGGCAGGCTGTCCAGCTTTTATGGCTGCCATAGTATTTTGTGCTATCCACCCTAGAAGTCGCCACATAGATATTCGTGCAGTCCGCACCTATAACCACCATGCCACAATCATTTTAAACCTTTTATGTCACTAAAAGCACTAGGAAAGGGACAAGCATTCAGTCCGATGAGGCCCGAGATTTGAACCTTGGACCTTCACCCCCCTTATGGGGTTTGGATGAACCAATTGGTCTACACCTCGGACCTAGGAATATAATATATTGAATGGAATTGTATACCTATAATTATATCAAAGGAGTATCCATTCTCATCCTGAAGGGCTTCCATATTGTTTTTCTATCTCCTAGCATAAGCAACCTGATGGAAATTTTTGGTGTTTTTATCACCTTCCAATAACCAAGTGGTTCTTGCTCTCTATTTCTAGTATATCTCTTCTTGGTTGTCAATTTCCTCAATCACTTTATGCAATGCATCATCTTCTTCTTTGAGCTAGTTTGTAATTGTTTCTTCCCTAAAGTATTTTTCACCTCATCCCATTTGGCCATCAATGGAGCTATTTAGACCTAGAAGTTTGTCTTGTTAGCTCATATCCATTATTTTAGTCGATATTTGACATAATGAAGTTTCCTATGGAATCTAAAAATTGTTCTTCCATATGTTGGGCATCCCTCTTCCCATCACTATAGGTTTTTCTTTCTAATTTCATCTTTTTGTAACCAAAAGGTTTCAAATACAAATGGTTTACAATCTTGGTTTGTCTTGATCCCCTTCCAATAGAATGGGGAAGTGATCCAAAATTAGACCCTAAAAAATATAAAGTTTTTAATTCCTTGTTTTGATTCTCTCTCCAATATATTATTGTTGTAATTTACTACACTCTATTACCTACTCTAGGGTAGGAGGATCTTAAATAGGGGCTTGGATATGGTTGTTATTATTTTCATTATTCCCATCCACTCCTTCCATAATTGTTCTTCTTCCTACTCCACTAGTGTCTTTATGATATCATACCTATTTGAGGGCTTGAGATGGGTTTGCTATTTACCATATTTTTTCTTTTGTCTTCTTCTTTTGGGTTGTTCAAAACCATCTCCCTATGCTTCTTTACCCTAACAAATGTTGGTTTCTTTGTTATTGATTGTTGACTTACCCTCCTTAGGGATATTTAACATTTTTAGAGGAGCCAACATTATTGTGTTCATATAATTTGGGTAGGACTGGGCCAAATAGACATATTTATGATAAAATATACACTTGAATTGCAATACATCGTAATCCAATTAATGAATCCAAGACAATCTTGCAATTTTGAGTTTCACCTCTCTTGACAAAGATTAGATAAGATCCATGTCCATGCATAATCTAGCATAAAAAATTGTGTTTCCTTTCATTGTGTCTCTAGAAACACCCAAATATCTTCCAAGGGAATTACTAATGATTTTCAATACTTGCTCACTCCAAAAATCCATTGGGAGTGCATACAAATAGATCCAAACTAGGACAATAGTGGGTTCAATTCGGGGATCAAATCGTACTCTCCAAAGCTAAACAAACTAATCTTGTTAGACCATGATTCCTCTTTTATAATTTGAAAGCCCTATTTTTATTGACAAGTGAGAAAAAACTAACAATAAAATATCCATTACTAATAAAAATAAAGAATACTCAACAAGAGGCTCCTAGTTTTTTTGAATCCATGAATACAAAAAAATAAGGTAGAGAAAATACCCATGAATTTATAGATTAGGTCATGATTGGTTCTATATAAGATTGTTTCTTCTCCTATCCTCTACTCAATGACAATATTTGACCTTGATTCTAACTATGGCAAGCATCCATTGACTCTTTGAGATGTTGATCTTTTTTAAATAGTCGTAAAGAGCATTAATAGTGCAATTTTTTGTTCTTCTTTAGTCTCTGTTGGAGATTTTTTCTTCAACAAAATCTGCAAATAAAATCTAACTATCTAAAAGAGGATCTAGAGGCATCCCCATTGGGCCCTCCCAGGGCAGCAATCTTGTCTTCAATTCTCCAACAGCTAGAAAGCAAAATGTTATTCTTCAAATATTTCTTAAACCCACCATAATATAACTATTTGGAATAAATTAAGGTCTTGGAATTGCATGGAATAAAAGAAAAATGGACTAGGATGAAAAATATTAATTAAATCATGCCTCAAGATAATGGGATTTTGATCTAGTCCTATTCACAATAAAATATCTAAAGAGATTGTATACATTATTTGTAACCACTTATTATATAGAAAGAGACTCTTAAATATTTCTTCTAGATTTGTTTTTCCAATACATGTATATTTAAGATAAAAGAAATATCCTAGAGTCCATTTTTTTGATAAAAAACTTTTCATTGATCTAGAGCATCTAGAAATGCTATCATACTTTATTAAAGGAGATAAAACTATGTTGAAGCCCCCCTAAAAATTTTAGTGATCATAATTGTAAATCATCATGTAAGTAGACAAATAAATTGATGTCTATCTAACATCTATAATAGTAATTATATTCAAAGCATATACAACATGCTAGTTGTTGATCCCATTATTTTAATTTACCTTTAATCTTAGTGAATTTTGGGAAAGGTTTAAAAATACCCATGGAAAAACATATATGAGTATTCATAAAATACTTTTAATATTTAGTATTTTTACCCCTCTTAGATGAAATTCTCTATCTTATTTCCAATATTATTTAAAACATCCTTATTGATAAGCTTGTAGGGAAGTTTAAAAGTCTTGACCCACATAGTAGCATTTTAATAATTTTATCTTCACTAAAATATCTCAATGAATGTTCTTGGATACAAGACATCTCTTTCCATAAATTATGGACATCCATCCATTATGTTATACCTAACTTTCAAATCAAAGAAGATAATGAGAAAAAATACTTCAAAAAAAAATTCATGAAATAATGTCAATGCAATCCTCACTCTCACTTAACCTACTTTTACTTTTTGAATCAATTGATTAGTATTAGTTGAAATCATATACATTTTTTAATTGGTTATATGGGGTTGAAATAGGTCTAGGTTCATGATATATAATAACCATATAATGATATTATAATAACTTGATAATTGTTCATGAATCACTTGGAAAGATTTGAACTTGAGTCTTCTTCAAACATGAGGAAATTAACTAGTTGAACTCATTCCATTTTATCATTGAACTAATATATTAACCCTTTGATTTTAAAAACTATTATATCATACTCTATTTTCTCATCTTTAATAATTATTTTTGCTTGAAAAATCTATTACCTAAATAAATATTACCATAGACTATTTTCCTCTTTTTCTCTCAACTAAAACATATTTACATCTAACTTGAACATCTATAAATAGCTTACCTTCCTTGTTACCTAGATTTTCTCCATGAGAACTAATGGTTCTTTATCCTTCTCCAAATATCTAGAGTGAGGGCTCTTAAGGTAAGACTCTCTCTACAATAATTCCCTCGCATTCCCTCACAATGCTTTGAAAATTTTATTCTTATATATTATTTTTATAAGTTATATTAAATTTTCATGTTCATGAGCATGAGCATTACATGTATCAAACCACCTCCAAGGAGACACTTATGTTGTACTATCTAAAACATACATACCCTACCTCTTTTTTACATTTAAACCTTAGATCTCTTATTTGAGGTACCCAACCTTCATGAAGGTACATTTAGGCTATTATATAAATTAATTTTTAAATTTGATAAATATCGTTAATATTAAACCATCCCATACTCCCTTTGCTCATTATAAGGGATGAGGTATTCGGGTTGCATTATCTATCTATAGGGTTTACATTTATATTATAATAATATATTATATAAATATATTTTTATCATAAACATTAAAAGAAATTATGAAATAATGTAATTACAACAAATAATAATTAAAATAGATATTAATTTAATCCATGAAAAATAGTTTTATTAATTTTCATTAAAAACACACAATTTTTTAATGTTAAGCTGAGACCAACTAATAAAAAACATTCATGCAAAATAATAAATTATTACTAATTTTTTTAAATAAATTATTGCTAATTTTAATAAAATAGTTTATAATTTTATTTTTTTATATATATAATCCATAATTTAAAAACATGCATTATACTAGTCACAAAAAGCATTATTTTTTACATAATTTTTTTTTTTTGACAATAATTTAAGCATATTTTAATTTTCTATATATATAATCCATAATTTAAAAACATGCATTATACTAGTCACAAAAACCATTATTTTTTACATAAAAAAAAATATATTTTTTTGACAATAATTTAAACATTTCAATTATTTTAAAAGTAATTTATTTGGCAAAAATAGTTTTACATCTCCCTTAAGGTTAGGTGGATTGATAGGTGCTTGTGGCCAGGTATTTACCAAGAAGACACTCAGGTTCAAACCTTGGGGTGGCATTTTTGTAAAGGTAGTCTGATCTGAATCCTCTAAGTACACACCAAATGACAGTTCAAATTGCAAGCCATCGATGTGGTTTTGAACCAGTTACCAAAAATAGTGTGATTGTGACCAACTTTCCTATGTAACAAAAAAATATATATAGTTTTACATGTTACATGGAGAAATCTTAACATTTTATCACATGGCACTGATTTAAATAGTTAAATTCCTTTAATTTAAAATTTGAATCTTGAGTAACATTACATGCATAATTATAATTAGAAAGATATTATAATATCAAAGTGTAAACATGACTTATATCATTTCAATTTCACATAACCAATTAAAAAAAGATAATATGAAATTCAATTAAAAAAGGATAAGATAAAACTTATTAGATGTTAAACCATTTATTATAAATATTTATAGCATCAATATTAATTTATTTAAATATTTAAATAAATATATTTAAATTTTATAAAGTGAAATGTTAATTTTTTTAAAGGTTGAATAGGAATATAACATATGATAAGGAGTTTTTAATATGAGTGTTAAATTTTTTATTGATAAGTTCAATTTTTCTCTTATGATAAATCCTGGTAAAGATACTTATCCTTGAATGTAGGTAATAGGATTTATTACACACTAACCAAATCTTTAAAATAATAACAATAAATAATTTAATAAATATAACAAAAATAATACCAAATCGTTAACAATAATTCAAATTAAATTGTTATATAAAAAAAATTTATAACATTATTTAATGTTATCATTATCAACCCAATAACAATCAATAAGTTTCAGACCTTGAAAGTATGCCCTCACAGTTATGATATGAAATCTCTTGACTGGGAAGGTCCAGGGTGGTGACTTGGCAGTATGTAGATCTTTGGCCTTATTGGCATTGACTACTTGATGAAATTGAAATAATTGCAATAAATACTCCGGACAAATTCCCTTTCGGATAGAATTATCTATCGCGGTCCATAATTCTAGCATATAATTTAGCCAGCTCAACATGTTGCAGATAACAACGTATATAGAAAGTCCTTAAGGTCATTGATTGATTGTGCACTGCCAGATAGGATTGGAACTGTGACAGGAGAAGCAGTGCTATTCTCAATGTTTTCACAGATTCTGAGGTGCGCTTAAGTAGACCACAGAGAACCAGTATTGTTAAAATCGATTTTGGTTGAGTTGGAGTGGGTTTTCCAAGTTTATAAGTGGTCCCAACTTAATTGGCATTATCCTGTTTTTATTTGCAGTGCAGGGACCTTGCAATCTACCGAAGTCTATGTTGGCATATTCTTATTTGTGGAATTTTGTTACTGTTGCCATCTACCTGTCCCTGTACAATGAGTAAGAGTGGTGGCTTCCCAAGGATGTAGCAGGATTTGATCTGCAACAAGGCCGGGACCCTCTTATTTTTAGTAGGCGAGATACCCATGTTAGATTGTGTGGGAGATTCTGAGGCATAAGGTATATGATATATAGGTGTAAATAATATTATTTATTTAATTTATGTTTATCCAAGTATATTTTATTTGTTATATAACATAACGATTCTCTTATGATTGTAGGATTAACAGTTTGTGACAAAATGGTGGGAGTTCAGGTTGGAGAGGCTAGTGCACATGGCTTTTCCCTAATCTGGAAAAATCTATTTGTGCTCAGATTAGCCCTGACAGCAGGGATTGGAGGTCTACTATTTGGTTATGATACCGGTAAAGAATTTCATATAATTTCATATCTCTTTGATGCACTCCATGAATGGAATCATATTTTACTGTAAAAGGGTAGAAATGTTATCCTACCCTTTTAAGTCTCAGCTTTGCAGACATCCCAAATTTGTGTTTGAAATACCCTTTTTGGCTTTATTTTTATGCCTTTTAGTTTTTTATCCTATGATAAAAGTCTTGTTTGATCCATGGACAGGAGTTATTTCTGGAGCACTGCTGTATATCAAAGAAGATTTCAGTTCTGTTGATCGAAATATATCCCTTCAGGAAACCATTGTGAGTATGGTGATTGCAGGAGCCATAATTGGGGCAGGTTTTGGAGGTTGGTTTAATGACCGTTTTGGTAGAAGGACTGCAATTGTGGTGGCTGATATTGTGTTTATTTTGGGCGCCGTTATTATGGCTTCTGCACCGGCCCCTGCAGTGCTGATTGTGGGGAGGTTTATAGTAGGACTAGGGGTTGGAGTTGCTTCAGTAACTTCACCACTTTATATTTCTGAGATTTCGCCTCCTGAAGTGAGGGGTGCTCTGGTTACCCTCAATAGTGTCCTCCTCACAGGGGGTCAGTTCCTATCTTATCTTATCAATTATTTTCTAACCAAGGTATGGTGTCTCCAATGCTTGTGTAATTGATTATGGGTGTCTCTTTTCTTCTGGTTATCATTGGTGGGTATTCTTAGTTGCAGGCAGTTGATCATGTGGCATATCAAAATAGGTATGGTGGGATTTTGCTCATGTTTGATGACTTCGACCATTGAATAAGCAGATCATATGGGCATAATAAAAGCTAGTTCTAGGTTAATGGGTCCTCTTCCTTGATGAATTCAGGCACCAGGGACCTGGAGATGGATGTTGGGGGTGGCAGGCATCCCTGGGGTGGTGCAACTTCTGTTAATGTTTTTTATGCCAGAAACTCCTGGATGGCTATACAGGAAGGTATTATAGTTTTCAACTCAGGTTCTTGTTTGCCATTGATGGTATTGGTGTTTTCTTGATGTTATTATAACACATGGGCTACAATCAGGAAAGGGAAAAAGAGGCCGTGGATGTCCTGAAGAAGATATATGCAGAAGAACAAGTAGAATTTCAACTCAGCACCATAAGGGAGTCCATTGAAGCCGAAAATGAACAACAAAGGAGCATAAGATATAGTGACCTGTGGAAAACCAAGGAAATTAGACTTGCCCTTGTGGCCGGTGTTGGACTGCAGGTCAGTTCTTATACAGTGATAAGTTTTTTTTTAATTACTAATACCGTTTTTCAATACCTTAGTGAATTTCATCTAACTGGATTCCTATGATGATAACAGGTCCTACAGCAGTTTTCTGGTATCAACACCTTGATGTATTACAGTCCTACCATTGTACAGTTTGCCGGATTTGCCTCCAAATCCATGTCTCTCTTGCTCTCCTTCGTGACATCGGGAGTGAACGTCGTGGGTACAATTTTGTGCTTCTTCATATTAGACAAAGCCGGAAGGAAAAAGATCTTACTTTTCTCTTTGGCAGGAATGGTTTTATCCCTTGCGTTGCTTGGTGGTGTGTTTCAGCAATCTGCCATGAGATCACCCTTGGTAAGCAGAAGATTAACCATGGAATTTCCCAAAAATGCAACATGCCCAACTTACACATCGAGTTCTACATTGTGGAAATGCAAGCAATGCCTAAGCGCAGAATGCGGATTTTGTGCCTCAAAAGGAAATGAGGTAAGAAATTTCATTTTGTGAAATTGTCGAATACTGTTCAATGTTGATCCTAGTCCCTGTCTGTTTCTCTGAAGCACTTATGGTAAACATCTATTTGTGAAAAAGTTGAATGCTAACTAGACTGCGGTTTAGTCTGTGATTTAGCAGCAATAGCAAGATATTTGTAATCATCTGGGTTCAGAAATGTTATATGTATTCATATGTTCTAAGAGTGGTTGAAGCGGATGAGGTATTTGTTACTTAGATTAGGGTTATGCATAAAGGGTTGGATTTTAAATGTATTTGTTAAAAAATAGCTAAACTTAATTAAAATCAAAGGTGAATTTTAAGTAAATCAAATCAATCATATTCACATCAAAAATTTGTGGCATTTGAAACCCTAAAAATTAAGGTTCTATTAAATCACCAAAACACCACCATTAGATTAGGTTGAAAAATCAAAATCAAAGGTGAATCTTAAGTAAATCAAATCAATCATATTCACACCAAAATTTGTGGCATTTGAAACCCTAAAAATTAAGGTCCTATTAAATCACCAAAACACCACCATTAGATTAGGTTGGAAAAGATCTTTGCAATGAATACAAATATGGCTATGTTTGAATATATATTATATATTGTGACTAATTAACCCTAAAAAAATTGGTCCGAAAAATTTTAAGCAAATAAACGGATATAAAATGTCCTCATGTTCATCAAATTCCAATTTTAAAAATTCTAATATTTACCTAATTTAAAAATATTTGCCACTATGCAGAACCCGATAATACTATAATAGTAGGCCCGTGATCGATTAAGGATTGAGCTCTTTAACCCAAATGTTCTTATAGCAGGCTCAACTATTGCCCCGGGTGGTGGTAAGAAGATCTAAGTTTAACCCTCTTAATCTAATCTAGGGTTGGGTTTAGCTGTCTGATTATGTTGGTTTAGAGATGATATATATGAGTCTGGTTTGCCATTGTAATAGATAGGCGCTTATCACCTATGTTTAACTGCTTTTATGAATAAACTGTTTAATTGTTTTTTCACAGGTGCTACCTGGATCCTGCTTGGTTTCCAACTCTGCAACCCAGGACATGTGTAGAGCAAAGTCCGGAGTTTGGTATGACAGTGGGTGTCCGACCAAGATCGGATGGATGGCTGTGCTTGGGATGGGACTTTACATAATTACCTACTCTCCTGGGATGGGGACGATTCCATGGGTTGTGAATGCAGAAATCTATCCTACCAAATACAATGGGGTGTGCTCAGGGATTGCTGCCACTGTAAACTGGATATGTAATTTGATAGTTGCTCAGACATTCTTGACCATGACTCATTCCATAGGGACTGCAGCTGCCTTCTTCATTTTTGGTGGTTTTCCTCTTGTGGGTCTCATGTTTGTGAAGATTTTTGTCCCTGAAACGAAAGGACTCACCTTTGAGCAGGTGGAGCAGAAATTGAGGAAGAGAGCACAGAAATCATTATTTTCCCTGGGGAATGTGAAGGAAAGCAGGCAAGAGAAGCAATCTCCTTCTGTATAAATTGAACTTGAGAATGCACTATTGTTCTGAATAAGTTTCTTAGACAATGGATTGTAGCATCCAACGATTTTCTATGTCATCCATTTATTTTTCTCACTTCTCAGACTACCATGGATTTTTCCAAACCCTAAATATACGGACCACATGGATCATGGTTGATAATTATTAAAATATATATTAGTAATTATAAAAACTGAATGAGGTGATAAAACATTTTATTTAATCAACGTTTGGAACCGTGATGACAGGATACTACATAAAATCCCAAGAGGAGAGTAAACTATCAAAGGCAGACTCCACCTCGGTGAAGACACAGATTTACTCACCTATGTATTTTTATTTAATCAAACGACTTAAGGAATTATTGACTTAATAAATGGAGATTAAAGTTTTCTTTTGCGGATTGAATTGGGAAATTTTGATGTATAAATTAATTATTATTTTTTAGTTAGATTAAAAATATTTAATAGTTTAATAAAATTTAATATAGATATAATTTATATATAGATATTTTAAGATTGTAATTAATAATTAAAATTAAATGTAAATGATTATGTTATAAAAATATATATATATTTCAAAGAAATTTGGGTCTCCCAACAAATCACAGCCCTTATCTTTAGAGCTTGAGAGTTCAAAAAAGATTCAATTCTCATATTGAGTTGTTATAGTTAGACACCTACCATTTTTTTTTTTCATAATAAGTTTGAATTCTTGGTTTTCTTTTTTGAATGAGTTTATACAAGTTTTTACGAAGGGTCTTGGTTTCCTCATACTTAGTGGAGTTTGAATCTTGGATCTCTTAAAGAGAGGTCAAAGCCCTTGCCAATGTAGTAAGCTTGCAGTTTTAAATTTCTTAGTTTTCATTTTCTAAATCTTCAATTTTTTTATAAATATAAATATTTTAAAATTAAGCATTATTCTTCTTCTTGACATTTTTCTCAACGACCATCACAACATGTTTTCCTATAGCAACCTTCACAATACCAAAACTCCACCTTAATTTTCTATGCATTTATGCATTTCAATTTAGTAGAATAATATTTCCCAAACTTACTAGACCTAGATTGATAGTTTCCTTTCTTAAACATAAGTGCAACCATAAGAATTGTAATTACGCCAATAGGCATCCTACAATGGCAGCTAGGAAGGTCAGCCAACCACGCAGTAAACAATATTAATATTTTATTAAAAAAAGCCAACATTAAGAAAATTATTCGCCGACATTAAGGATTACGTGGATTTAAAATATTTAAAAAATATTTAAACTATTTAAACTAAAATGGTGCCCAAAATTTCTAATATTATTTTCTTCTCTCCTCGAGCTCTTCTCTCCGTATCCCTGAAATGAGATAGACGCCTCGAGATTGATAACTCTCGGCGTTTATAGATATATATATATTTTATATATCTAAGCTAGTAAATAGTTTATATGAAAACACTATAATTATAAAGTATAGCAAACATTACCAATGGAAAACAGTAAAGTAAGTTTTAATCATTATTTGATTTACACAATCCATATTTTTTTGTGAGCTTTAGCTAGTCTTACTACTCCTCTAACTATGGAAAAGAGAATTTAATTTCACAATCCTCTATTAGAACCCCTCTATTGGCTATCCTATTTGCACATTTGTTCCCTTCCATTGACATGTGTAAACTTGATCTATTACTATTAGTTAATGGCCTTCCATCCATACTTTGTTCTATTTTATTTGTTTGAATATTTTTAACCCTTACAAAGTTGTCCAAGCTTCAACTTCATTATTTGTCTTAAATCCACTATTGAAAGTGTGACAAAATCTCACTCCTATTATTTTTAATTATTCCTCCTCTTCTTATTGGTCTTGGATTTCCTTTAGATGCTCCATAAAAATTCAAATTGACCAACTCCACTTCCAATAGTTTCCATTTTATATTCCTTGTATTCCTTTTGTTTCTCCTCCATCTATCAAGGCTCTTTGCATCAAGATTAGTTATTGGGTGAGTCGATAGGGTTGGTTTGGACTTCTCTATCACTAAACAAATCTTTTTTTTTTTTTACCTCGAAACTACTTTCTTTTCCTTTAAATATTCTTTTGTTCCTTTCTAGCCATACAATATATCCCAAATTATCTATAATACCTCACTTTTAAAATTGCTTTGCCATTAATTTAACCATTCTTCAATTCTACCATTTATCACCATGTATTTATCAAACATATTAATAATCCATTGTTATAGTTCTTAGACTATTGAACAATGTCCCAAGAGATGGTCTATACTCTCCTCCTTTTTACATAAAACACATTGTGAGGGACCATGAAAACCCCTTTTCATTAGGTTATACTAGGATAAATTTTTCATGTGACCTACTAGCCATACAAACATTTTGACTTTTAGAATCCTTGGGCTATCCCATATATCTATCCATATTCTTGTAGTATTCCTATTTTTTTGGTGATTTATATTTTATATATGCTTCTTGTCTCTTGAAATGTTCAACTTCCAAATTAACTTATTCATGGCTCCCCTTGGAATAATCAATGTTGTTGTCTTTCTAGTCAATTGCCTCTTAGCAACATGCACGTTATACTTGTAAAAAATCTTCTTTACATTTGTATCTTCCTTCTTGATTCTTATGCACAATGTTTGAATCCTTATCACCATATTTATCTTGCAGTAATCTCATCTATGTTTTCAAAATTGGATCTAAATTAATTAATTATTTTTTTTATCACCAAGTATTTATCCAAATAGATTATTTTTTAGTTCCCACCACCCATCTAAATATTTAATCATTGGATCAATTTATTTTTAAAACCTCTCCATAGTGTAAAATCATCTTGTAGTGAGAATGCAGTAAAGATTAAGTTTAGGTCATTGGGGTTCAATGTACTCAAAATAATTCTTTTCCATTGTCTTTGACTCTATGTATAATCTCCAAATTACTATTTACTTTAGATCTAAGCTTGCATCCATAAGAACTCTTAAACTAAGACCTGACTAGTTTTATAATCACATATCTTGCTTTACATCACCAAAGGAAGTTTTCTTTTATCATGTTATATTGACCATAAAAATGACCACATAATATAGATTAAAGTTTTTCTACCAATTTTGGCATAATATACAAGGACATATAATATGGGAATGACATGTAAGATCAATTTAATTGGTTGCACTTAATTATTTGCACTCTTCATGCTAACAACGACCATCTACATTTTCATGCTAGTAGTTTATTTGAACTTTACTTATAACTAGATTGCATAATTTTATCCGCATTCTCCTCTTAAGGGCATCCCTAGATATGTTGCTAACAATTGCTAACAAACTTAGCTCTTCCATTTGAATTAACTTATATATATCCCTACTTTATCAAGTGATATTAGCTCAATTGATTAGATTCCTCAAAATTTTAAGGAGATCAAACTTCAAATCTTGCCAATACATGAATAATATTCAAGTTTTATTGTAATACCACTATGTGGTGATGATGTAATATAGTTGGGGCTTGTTTCAATTCCCTATAACAAATTAAAAATAACTTATATATCCCTGCTTTAATTATAGATGGAGTGTTTAGGAAGTAAATTTTGTATTTTTTCCTATTAAATTTCAACCCTAATGCTCTTTCATATCCTTTTAATAAGCTATTACAAGCGTTGACCTTGTTTTTCCCTACCCTTCCAAAAAGAGTTATATCATCTACAAATTGTTGATGGGTGATGTTGTTGATGTTATTATTATCGTTAAGTATGTTTATTAGCCCATATTTGTATGCCTTCTTCAAGTTTCTTTCCAATACCTCTGCCACAATAATGAACAGATAGGGTGATAGATCTTCTTGTCTAAGATCCCTCTTGATTTTAAATAATTCTATTACTAACTCATTGACCAACACTAACCATGATACTATAGAGACACAATATTTAATCTATTTGACCCATTTCTTCCCAAATCCAAAATTTTCTAATACTATAAAAATAATTTTTTATTTCACCCGCTTTATTCATATCAAGTTTTAAGATCAGTGCTCTCTCTTTTCTAGAAGGTATTGAATGCATTATTCATGAACTACTATGATCCCCTCCAAAATAAAGCTCCCTTTCACAAATCCTCCTTGCTCTTATGAAATTACTTTACCTAATAGTTATCGTAATCGATTTACCATCACTTTGGAGATTATCTTATATCTCATATTACATAGGCTTATCGGCCTAAATAAATTAAATAATTTTGCATACTTATTTTTTTGGATTGAAGTAAAATATGTTACATTTATTTTATAAGGTATGTTGTTGGAAATTTTGAGTATATTGTTGTCATTGATGTCAAAGGATTAATGTCATAAGTTGATGACATTAGTTGTCATTTATGTCAAGGAAAATAAAGGTTTAATGGTTTTACCATGGTGGTGCTTGCAAAAGAAAAAGGAAGATATTTTATGGTGGCAAAGACCTTATCCAAGGAAAAGGTCCAAAGGAGAAAAATAAATTATAATATTTAAATCTATGAAGATTTAAATAATTATAATAATTAAAATATTAAAAGGGCCCAAAGGTTAAAATATAAATTATAATATTTAAATCTACTTTAGATTTAATTATTATAATAATTTTAAAGGTTTAATTGGGCACCAATGTTGCAAATTCAAAATACCTCCCCAAGCACCGACGTCAAAGAGTCATAAGGGCAAATGCATATATAAGACATAAAGTTTATTGCAAAGTTGACAATGATTATTGCTATGCGAAGATTATGATTAATGCATGTGCAAAATTTGTGAAATTTGAATGCACCTCGTTCGTGGTCATGGGAGAAAGGACAAAGGGGTAACGCTCTTTCCAAAGTCAAAATCGGGATAAATCAAGGTGATGACAAAAAGAAATCCCATCTGGGTAGCTAGCCCAGACGGTGGATCCCTTGGCGCTAAGTCATTGTAGCAGGGAGGTCTCGAGTTCGAGATGCAACGAAAGTAGAGAATTAAAGTTTTAAAAATGTTTTATGCATCAGAGATAAGGAATAAAGTAGAGGACATGGCAATTTTGATTTCATGTGGGTGGCTAGCCCATGCGGTGGCCTAGCCGAAGCTAGGGCACGGGCCAACAAGCAACACCGGTTCGAATCACGGTGATGACAACAAGGGGGCAATAATTTTTGTTGGATTAATTATTCGCTAAGGCTAAGGTATGCTTGCTTAGGGAGTCATAAGGTGATTATTTTATTTTTTTTATTTTTGAATTAAAAAGGATTGCGTGGAGCAATTAAGGTTGTTTGAATTAAAAAGGAGTTTTACCTAGTGCTATGTGTGGGGTATTAAATGTTATGGTCTTGTTGAAGAATTGAGGTGCATTGAAATATTTTATTTTAAGTAGGAGGTACAAGGTGTATAAGGAATTTATGTGTGTAATTTGTGGTGTTGTTGGGTTGAATTTTATTTTGCAATATTAGGAGTAATAAGGTGTGATAAGTTGCTTGACATTTTATTATAACCCTTGCATTGTGAAAGGAAGATATGAAAGGTTTTGTTGGGTTTTAATGCTTCATTTTTTAGAACAAAAGAAGAGTGATTGAATATCAATTTCAGATTTCATTGAGCATATCTTTTTGAGAAGAAAGTTCATGTGGATGTTTTGAGAAAGTATCTTGCAATCTAACCCTTGAAGTGGCACTAGAAAAATCAGTTGTTTGTGAGACAGGTTTTTGAAGACATATCTCCATAAGAGCAAATTAAGAGGTATGGGCACATCATTCCTTGTTTAAAGTGTTTTGTTGAAGTGAATGTTTTGGAACATAAGGTGGAGATAAAAGGATTGTTTGGTAAGCATTGTTGGAAATATTTGAGTTAGGATTTGTGCTTCATTGTTGAATGATTTTGGAAACATTTGGGATAGAGTTTGAGAACAATATTGTGCTTCCATTATTGAAAGAGATTGAGACACTTGTGCTAGATATTGTGAACTACTTGTGCTAGGTTTGAAGACAAGTTAGTGCATCATTGTGAAACCTTTTGAACATTGGTTTGAGAGATATTGATAGCAATTGTGAAAGTGTTTGAGATCAATTTTGTGAGGGAAATTGTGCATTAGTGTGATTGATCTTTGAGAGAAAATTTGCAAGAAAGATAGACCAGTTTTGTGAAACAAGTTATACACTGTTTTGATTTGATTTGAAAGGGATTTTGCAAGAGATAGAGATTGGTTAATTGAGTACAAGATTTGTGAGTGTGAAGAACATATTGAGTTTTTGATAGAGCATATCATTCTCTATATGTTCCAGAGGTTAAACGAATTCTAAGTAGAATTTATCTGTGTGAAGAAAGCTTTTTTAAAAGAGATTTAAGTTGTGTTTGTATGCAAGATTTGGAAATATTTGAGCAGGTTTTATGAGCAACATTGAAGGTATATTTGAGCAAGTCTTTGAGAAGGCTTGAAGGTAGATTTGAGCAAGTCTTTGAGAAGGCTTGAAGGTAGATTTGAGAAAGTCTTGAGAGAAGACTTGGGATAATTTTGGTGTAGATTTGTGAGCAGAGTTAGAGTAGATTTGTGCTAGACTTGTGATAGGGTTTGGTGTAGATTTGAGATAGATTTGAGAGTAGGCTTTGGAGGTGATAGAGTAAAGAGGATATAGGTCTCCAGTGGATAGAGGTCCATCAGCTAGTGTAGTGGGGATAGAGGTCTCCTGTGGAGAGAGATCCATAAGCTAGAGTAGTGGGGGTAGAAGTCTTCTAGAAGTTCATCAACTAGAGTAGAGGGGATAGAGTTCTCCTATGGATAGAGATCCATGAACTAGAACAAGGGGATAGAGTTATATGGATAGAGATTATGAACCAGTTGAGGAGATAGAGTTCTTCTATGGATAGAGATCCATGAACTAGAGTAAGGGGATAGAGTTCTCCTATGGAGAGAGATCCATGAACCTATAGGAAGATAGAGTTCTTATGGATAGAGATCCATGAACTAGTTGAGGAGATAGAGTTCTCTTGGATCAAGTTCCATGAACCAGAGTAAGGGGATAGAGTTCTCCTATGGAGAGAGATCCACAAATCAGAGCATAGGGGATTGGTGTCTCCTTTGGATAGAGGTCCATAAACATTGTAATAGGGAATTGATTCCCAAGAGATTTGTTGAGAAAATTTAGAAGAAATATTTTCTCCGTGGAGTAGCCCACATTGGGTGAACCACGTTAAATTTGTGTCTCTCATGTGTGTGATGATTTATGCATTGCTTTGATTACTGCTATTGATATTGCCATTGATAATATTGGATAATATTATTTGGGAAAGAAAAGTAAAAGTTGATCTTATACTGTTCACCCCCCTCTCAGTATAAGCCTATGTTCTTCAATTGGTATCAGAGCGGGTTCCTTCAGAAGAGTCTAACAACTTGAAGGAAGATATTACAGGAACATAGATGGCATCTCAGAATGGATCTTCATCAAATAAGGCACCATTGTTTGATGGGAATAATTATACTTTCTGGAGCATAAGAATGAAGACTTACTTGATGGCACAAGGATATGAGACATGGAAATCTATTGAGGATGGGTTCACACCTACAACTACTCCTCCCATAGATAAATATGGTAAGATGTTACATGTGAATAATGCCAAGGCTATGAATGGAATCTTAAGTGGATTACATGAAGCAGAATTTGTGAAAGTTATGCACTACAAATCAGCAAAAGAGATATGGGAAAAATTGAAGCAAACATATGAGGGAGATAAAAATGTCAAGATGGCAAAATTACAAAATCACAAGAAAAGGTTTGAAGATTTGAATATGGAAGATGAGGAAGATATTGCTACATACTTGCTTCGTGTGGATGAGGTTGTTAATACCATGCGTGGACTTGGATTTGAAATTGAAGACTCCAGTGTTGCTCAAAAGGTATTAAGGTCACTTCCTATGAGGTATGATGGAAAGGTTTCAGCTATAGAAGAGATGAGAGATATTGAAAGTTTGACTATGGATGAGTTACATGGAATTCTCACAGCTTATGAGATGAGAATAGTAAAGGATCCCAACTCCAAGAAAGAGGTAGCTTTCAAAGCTTCAAAGAAGACAAAATATAAGAGATCAGAATCAAGTGGTGAGTCAAGCAGTAATGAAGAAGCTAACTATGGGAGAAGAAACAAGGACTCAAGAAAGCACAAAGGTATGAAGATTGTGAAATATTTTAATTATGGTAATTTTGGTCACTATGCATCTAATTGTCCAGAATATGGAAGTAGTAGCAGTGAAGAGAAATATGATCATAAGAAAAAGGAAGCAGGAAAATCCAGGTATGAAAAGAAAAATAGGTATGGACAAGGCAAGCATGAAAATAAGTTCTTTCAAAGGCACAAGAAGAGTTTCTATGTTAACAAGGCAAGCAAGGTTTCAAGTGATAGTGATGAAAGACCCTTAGATAGTGAAGAAGAAGAGATTCTATTTTTGGTAATAGAAGAGGAAGAAAATGCTCTTGTTGAAGATAAAGTTGAAAAGTATGAAGATGCTCTTGAAGACCAAGAAGTAGAGAAAGATTCAGAAAATGAAGAGGAAGGCATAGTAGATCTAGAAGCAGAACTTATTGTTGCTCTCAGAGAATTGAAAAATGTTAGAAAATAGAATTCAAGACTAAAGACTCAAGTTCAAGAATGTGAGGAAGAAAAGGAAAAGCTTCTACAAGACCTAACAAACTCAAAAGCTAAGGCAAGGAGAATTAAAGAGGTCATGAGTGAAAAGTTAGAGGTAAAAGAGTTAGAATGTGAAAGATTAGAACATGAGGTAGTTTCACTAAGGATGGAAGTGAAATATTCTAAGGACAAGCTACACAGGTTTGGAAAAAGTTCAAAGACTTTGGATAAGATTATCAATGCACAAAGATCTTCATCTATCAAAACAGGACTTGGTTTTGAAGAAGGACAAGGGAAACAAGAAGAAGGGTCAAGCTCAAGCTCAAAAGAAGAGGAAGTTTTAGAGGAAGAGAGTGAAGAAGAAATTGAGACTTATGTGGATAAGTTGAAGAATAGAAGCTTCACTAAGAAAGGAAACAATGCACAAACAAGAAACATGGATCATCACAGAGAAGGCAAAGAAAGGACTAAGAGACCAGAGGGTTCAAGACAAGATTTCTTCAAAGGACATTGTTTTTCATGTAATCAGTTTGGTCACAAGGCTATGCATTGCAGGACTCATGGAAAGAAGGAGTATGACCTCACTAGAAGGAATGTCAACTCTTTCAAATATGGATATTTCTTCCAAGGGTATTGCTACTCTTGTAATCACTTTGGTCATAAAGCAATCCACTGTAGGGTTCATGATAGAAATGAGTATGGCTTCACCAGGAGGAACTTCAAGATATTTGCACCTTCCAAGAACTACAACATTAAGTGTTACAAGTGCAATAATCTTGGGCATAAGGCCAAGTGGTGTAGAACAGAGTTTCCAGAACTTCTAGAGACAAGCAAGAACAGGGACACTCAAAAGGATCAAAAGGGTATGTTGAAAAAGAAGGTTGACAAAGAAAAAGAGCATTGCATATTGGGAGTAGAGATACTCCCACCCCAAAATTAATCACCTCAAGGAGAGGAGGTGGGGAGGGGGCTGAGCTAAGAGTCTTATATTTAGCCCCAAAGGAGTCCCTTTGCCATTGATGTCAAAGGGGAGATATTTGAGTAAGGGGGAGAGCATTCAATCAGGGGAGCAGTTTCTCAAGGGGAGCAGATTTGGAATCCAGTGGTTGGAAAAAGAATTTTTTAGAAAGGGTTGCCATCAATGACAAAGGGGGAGATTGTTGGAAATTTTGAGTATATTGTTGTCATTGATGTCAAAGGATTAATGTCATAAGTTGATGACATTAGTTGTCATTTATGTCAAGGAAAATAAAGGTTTAATGGTTTTACCATGGTGGTGCTTGCAAAAGAAAAAGGAAGATGTTTTATGGTGGCAAAGACCTTATCCAAAGAAAAGGCCCAAAGGAGAAAAATAAATTATAATATTTAAATCTATGAAGATTTAAATAATTATAATAATTAAAATATTAAAAGGGCCCAAAGGTTAAAATATAAATTATAATATTTAAATCTACTTTAGATTTAAATTATTATAATAATTTTAAAGGTTTAATTGGGCGCCAATGTTGCAAATTTAAAATACCTCCCCAAGCACCGACGTCAAACGATCATAAGGGCAAATGCATATATATAACATAAAGTTTATTGCAAAGTTGATAATGGTTAATGCTATGCGAATATTTCGATTAATGCATGTGCAAAATTCATGAAATTCGAATGCACCTCGTTCGTGGTCATGGGAGAAAGGACAAAGGGGCAGCGCTCTTTTCGAAGTCAAAATTAGGATAAATCGAGGTGACAGTGAAAATAAATCCCATCTGGGCAGCTAGCCCAGATGGTAGATCCCTTGGCGCTAAGTCATAGCAGCAGGGAGGTCTCGAGTTTGAGATGCGATGGAGGCAGAGAGTTAAAGTTTTTGTTGAAAAATATTTTGCACCAGAGATAAGGAATAAAGCAGAGGATGTGGCAATTTGTTTTCGTGTGGGTGCCTAGCCCACGTGGTGGCCTAGCCAAAGCTAGGGCGCGGGCCAACAAGCAACGTCGGTTCGAATCACGACGGTGACAACAAGGGGGCAATAATTTTTGTTGGATTAATTATTCACTAAGGCTAAGGTATGCTTGCTTAGGGAGTCATAAGGTGATTATTTTATTATTTTTTATTTTTGAATTAAAAAGGATTGCGTGGAGTAATTAAGGTTGTTTGAATTAAAAAGGAGTTTTGCCTAGTGCTATGTGTGGTGTATTATGTTATGGTCTTGTTGAAGAATTGAGGTGCATTGAAATATTTTATTTTAAGTAGGAGGTATAAGGTGTATAAGAAAATTTATGTGTGTAATTTGTGGTGTTGTTGGGTTGAATTTTATTTTGCAATATTAGGAGTAATAAGGTGTGATAAGTTGCTTAACATTTTATTATAACCCTTGCATTGTGAAAGGAAGATATGAAAGGTTTTGTTGGGTTTTAATGCTTTATTTTTTAGAACAAAAGAAGAGTGATTGAATATCAATTTCAGATTTCATTGAGCATATCTTTTTGAGAAGAAAGTTCATGTGGATGTTTTGAGAGAGTATCTTGCAATCTAACCCTTGAAGTGGCACTAGAAAAATTAGTTGTTTGTGAGACAGGTTTTTGAAGACATATCTCCATAAGAGCAAATTAAGAGGTATGGGCACATCATTCCTTGTTTAAAGTGTTTTGTTGAAGTGAATGTTTTGGAACATAAGGTGGAGATAAAAGGATTGTTTGGTAAGCATTGTTGGAAATATTTGAGTTAGGATTTGTGCTTCATTGTTGAATGATTTTGGAAACATTTGGGATAGAGTTTGAGAACAAGATTGTGCTTCCATTATTGAAAGAGATTGAGACACTTGTGCTAGAGATTGTGAACTACTTGTGCTAGATTTGAAGACAAGTTAGTGCATCATTGTGAAACCTTTTGAACATTGGTTTGAGAGATATTGATAGCAATTGTGAAAGTGTTTGAGATCAATTTTGTGAGGGAAATTGTGCATTAGTGTGATTGATCTTTGAGAGAAAATTTGCAAGAAATATAGACCAGTTTTGTGAACCTTGGATCTCTCAAAGAGAGGCCAACACCCTTACCACTAAAGTAAGCTTGCAGGTGGACATTAGATAGTTGTGCTAGAAAATTATAATGTTATTTATAAATCAAGAGGGCTATGACTAGCAGGCAGGATCTCAAACATGATACAACAATGATGGTGGATTAATTTTATGAAAATACTTTAAGCTACAATTAAGGAGTTAGTTAATTTCAAAACCATAAATCTTGACAAGAAGTTTATGCACTACACTAAATTTATCTACATCCAATATTCCAATACTCAATATTTTGAATCTGAAAGGAAATTTTTCTAATGAGGTTATATAAATTTTTTACTTTGTAGTATGGATTTAAATTTTATCTCCTTAAATACAAATTTAGTCATTGATTTAGAAATTTGATGGATATTCTCTCTATAGGGATTATGGATACCTATATTCATTGGTATACCTTTTTTTTTAATATTATAGTTTTGAATTTTGTTGGAACGGAAATCTTCTATGCAAGAATGGAGTGCTAGTTTACAAGCTTGATTTTAAATTCACAAAAAGTAAAAATATAATAAACAAATGTATCTCCTAATACAATAATAGAATATTCAATAAAAACTTAAACTCTATCCTATTTAATTTCAACATAAGGATAAGTAGGATAACATTACCTTGTTTCAATCTTGTTTAGTTTCACAATATTTTTATTTCTCTCAATAGTTTTTACTATTATACTCTATATTTTATATATAAAAAAGGAAAGTCTTTAGATCCAACCTCACATTATTATGTTATAACAGTATTTTAATATGGGCATAGGGAGATCAAGGATGTTGCTATTATAGTATATATTACATATTTTTAAAATTGACTTAAATCAAAGACTAGAAAATATTTAAATGTAATATAATACTTTATAAAATTATATGTTGTTCCAAGAAATTTTCTATAATAAATGGGTGTATATAGTAAGAGAAAAAGGTAAGTTTAAGTTTTTGGAAACTCCAATAGGAATATACTCCATGATAGTGAGGTTATGTTGTGATATAACAAGGGTTTCTTTAGCTTTCATTTTATCATTAAATGCAAAGAGATACTATTAAATATTGAATTAAAGAGAAATATATAAGTAAAATTATTCCACACATAGACTCTTTTATTCATGAGCTTCATTTTTCATACTTAATACCTCACATTATTATTAATATTTTTAAATCATTTATGAAGGGTTAAATCATGTCTATTTGTAATCCATTGTGGAAAATTATCATGGTATTTCAATAAACTATAATATTGTAGTTTTCCTTATCATGGGATAGTCCACCATAATAGGTAGTTTCATATGTATATAGTCCTTGTATAATTATATCATAAGACTACCCATACAAAGGTGGTGATTTAAAATCAAATTATATAACTACTTGTTGTTTGTCATTGTTTAAAATGGTTTGGGTCAAAATTTTAAGGTTATTATTACAAAAGTATCATAGAGAATATGATGAAGGGATTTTATTAATAACATGATCCACTTTTTTTTTGGTTTGATATTAATAAATGCGGTTTTTGAAAGGAACTCCAAAAAACTTAATTACAAAATATGGAGCACCAGGCAACCAAGGATAAATCCATATAATTTTAACAAAACCGGTAGGTCTCATAGCCCAACCAGACTAACCAACAATCCAACAACCTATCTAAAGGAGTATAAAAAAGCATTAACTCCCCAAGAACAAACCAAAAGACTAACATCCAAAAATATAGAAAAAGGAATGCCACCCTAGGGACCAAAAAATAACACAAGCAAGACAAGACATCCACAAGGATAAATTCTAGGGGGAATATCTCCCCCAATCCCTAGGACCAACTTTGAAATTCTAAGGCTATTCTAATAGTGTTGGATCATCACCTAGGTTTCTTTAGCATAGGTGATAGCAAAATTTATAAACAAAGTAGTAGATGAATAATACTTCAAAAAGGGCTAATGGGGATTAAAAAATTACCAAGAACCCCCACCCCAAACACAAAACCTAGAGAACAAGGTAGACCCAGCCCAAAGCAGACCAACCCAAGGAACCCAACAAACCACACTTTGGTCCCAAGAAGATAGAACCACAAAACACCAACTACATAATAAAGCCATCAATTAGATAAATAAGACCAAGAGGGAAGTCCCTCCTCCACACAATGAGACCAATCTGAGAGATCCCTAGGTTAGCAAGAAATTTAGCAACACCATTGCCTTCTCTAAATATATTCTAAAGGTGAATGTCAACCCAAGAGTGCATCAATCTCTTAGCTTCCCAAACTAAGTTTGAAATATTTCAACTAGGGATCTGGGACCCTTTCATGGTGTTAATAATATTAAGAGAATCTCCCTCAATAATAACTCTTCTAACATCTAAAGAACTCAATAATACTAGGCCTTGATAAAGAGCTCTAGCCTTCATGAAGTGACAGGTTTGGACATCCATATTTTTTGCAAAAGCAATAAGAAGAGCACCTTTATCATCCCTGACCACCCCACCTACACCCACCAACCCTGGGTTCCCCTTCGAGGCTCCATAAAAATTGAGTTTGACCCATCCTGAAGGGGTGGTTCCCATTTAAAAAAAGATCTCTCGATCTCGATAGAGGTTGGACAACCCTCGATCTTGGTTTAAAATCCAATGCCAACTCCAACCTTATCTCATCCACCCCGCCTCCATTTAAATACACCTTAATGCAAGAGATATTCTCAACTATAGCTGCAATAATTTTGAGGAATATAGTGGTGATATATCTACTAGAGTTGTTAAAGGCCCTTATGTTCTGCTCGTTCCAATTGTTCCAATAGAGAAATGGAAAATAAAATTTCTAAACTAATTTCAGCCTCGATGCAAGGAAATGAGTAATCCATTGTTCCTAGTAGTCTAAAAAAATTCATAGGGATCCAACAAGTTCCTAGAGAATTCAAAACATAAGTCAACACCCCATGCAAAAAAGGACATTGAAATAAAATATGGGTAACTGATTCCTCCTCCAAGTTACAAAGATAACACCTATTTGGAAAATACATTCCTCTTTTCTATAGGTTATCCATAGTCAAAATTTTGTTTTGAATAGCCATCCAGAAGAATAGGTTAACCTTAGGGGTGAGGCCTTTTATCCAAATTTTAACTAAAGGAAGCCAAGGCCTAGAATTAGAGTCCAAGATGAGGTAGGCTGATTTAACAGAGAAATAACCATCTTTCTCTCCTTTCCAAAACTTGAAGTCCTCTTCTTCCCCACTCTTAATAACCTAAAATTTTAGCTTACCAGAGATAAAATTCTAGGCCCCCCTCTTCATCTAATTCAGGGTAGATGTATCCAAAGACTTCCACCTCTTCAAACCATTAACTGGTTCTAAATACTCATCCACTTTGACCCCAAGGTAAGCTCTAGTAATAGGTTTCACACAAGTTAAATTATCATAGTGAGAGAAAGGCCAATCCAAAAACCAAGAATCTTCCCAAAAATAAATGATTCGACCATTTCCCAAGCACCATCTACTTCCATTAACAATAGCGGTCCTCATCTTTAGTAAACCTTACCAAAAAGTAAAGCTCGAGGGTGGGATGTGGTCCCTGAAAAAGTTACCATCTTCACGTAATTATTTAGCTAAAATAATTCAGACCCAACCCACATTCTCCTTGCAAACTAATTTCCACTCTTGCTTGACCAAGAGGACCTTATTCATTATATGGATCTTCCTGATGCCCAACCCACCTTGAAACTTACTACTATAGGCCTATTCCTAGGACACCAGGTGGATTCATTTTCTATCATCGGCCCCTAACCACAAAAAATATTTTTGGATGCACTCAACCTTGCACAGGATTTTCTTTGGAATATGGAAAATGGACATAAAGTACACCGAAATACTCTGTAAAGAGGATTTGACCAATAGATCCTTAGCTGTAAACTCAATAGAGCACCTTTCCACCCAATGAGTTTCTTATTAAATATATCAATCATAGGATCCCAAAATCTTTCTTTGAATCTACCTTTAAATAAAGGTAGCCCAAGATAAACAGAAGGGAGACTTGCAATCTCACACCCCAAGATGTTGGTGATTCTTCTCTGTCTAGCCAAAAGGGTATTGAAGAAGAAGATCTTGCTTTTCAAAAAAAATATTTTTTGGCCTGTCGCTTTCTCAAAGGATATCAAAATATTCTTCATAGCTCTAGCTTGAAGGACAAAGGCAATAAAGGAAACAAGAGTATCATCCACAAACTGGTGGTGCAAAATTGGACTTAGAGAAAGAGTAGGTCTAATACCCTCCACCTTAGATGATGCCTTAATGGATCTTCCTAATGCCTCTACCAAAAGGATGAAGAGATATGGAGAGATAGGATCCCCCTATCGTATACCTCTACAACTACTAAAATAACCCATTGGGGAGCCATTGATGATGACTAAAAATTTCACTAAAGATAAGCATGCTTTAATAAGATTTATCCAATCTTGGCAAAACCCAAATTTGGACAACACTTTCAACAAAAAATCCTAGGACACCCTATCATATGCTTTGTTCGTATCCAGCTTTAAGAATACCCCCAGTCTCCCATTTTTATCCATAGAATGCACCAAAACATGAATAGTAATGACACCATCCAAAATTTATCGTCCAAGAATGAAACTAGACTGGACTTCATTGACTAGAATAGGCAATAACAGTTTTAACTTATTAGCTAGAAATTTCATCAAGATTTTATAGGTGGTATCACATAAACTGATGGGTCTAAAATCTCTAAAATATTTCACCTCAACCAACTTTGGGATCAAAGGAATGAATTTCATCCTATGAATCTCTCTTAAGTCCTCTCCCACTTCATTGCCAAAAATGTGCCAAAACTTCTAAAAAAACAAGGGGGAGAATCCATCAAGTCTAGGGGCCTTCAACCTTCCATAGAAAATACTGTAATTCTAATCTCTTCATCATTAAAAGGAGAAGTTAGAGAAGAGTTCATGTCTAGAGACACCAAGTATGGGATGTTCCTAAGGAGGTTACACTCAGCATCTCTATCCCCATCATATTTGACCCCAAGTAGATCTTTGAAAAAGGAGACTACTTCCGCTCTAATTTCCTAGACCTTTGACACTTTGGAGCCATCCTCCTTTGTGATTTCCTTGATTCTATTAGTAGCTCTATGCCTCAAAGTGGATGCGTGAAAGAATTTTGTATTTCTATCACCCTCATTGAGCCAGAGTAGTCTTGATTTTTGTTTCCACATTAATTCTTCTTGAGCTAACGTATTATGAAGGTCAACCAAAATCCATTTTTCTTTGATTTGGGTATCTACAAAAAAGGTCCCTTCTTCCACCTCCACTTTGACTAGCTTGAGTTTAGATTTTAGTGACTCTTTCCTTATAGTAACATTACCAAAAATGACTTTGTTCCACTCCTTGAGCTTGGACTTGATGACTTTCAGTTTGAACACCACTTGTGAGGCTTTAGGACCCAAAACTGAAACATTCCACCACTCCTTCACTCTATTTTCAAGGTCTGAATGATCACACCACATAGCCTCAAACCTGAAAGGCCTAGGGAAGAAATCCACATCCTGTTATGACTCAAACCACAAAGGGCTATGATCTGAGCCTATTCTAGGGAGGGAACAAAGAGTAGCATCCCCCAAAAAAGGAAGACACTCCTTAGAAAGTAAAATTCTATCCAACCTAATTTGAATGAGTTGAGAGCCTATTCTTTTGTTACTCCAGGTGTATTTAGAACCTTTCAAGTCCATATCTAGAAGTTCATTTTTGAAAACAAAATCCTGGAACTCTTCCATTCCCTTAGACTAGGTTGGTTTTCCCCTTTTTTTATATGATAAAAATAGGGGGAATTAAAATCCCTAACCAAGACCCAAGATTCAGACCTGAAGACCTCTTTCATAGCACTTAGATATGACCACAAAAAACTTCTACTAGTTATCAAATTAGGAGCATAGATATTTGACATTACCCATCTCTAGCCAGAAATATTGCAAAAGAACAAAATATTTATGACTTTTTCATTGGAGGATATGATAGAGCCATCAAGCTTCTTAGGATTCTAGAAATAAAATAGGCTCCCTAGAAGAACCTTGGGCTAGATATGGCTACAAAATCTGGTTCCTTCCAAATCATCTTTCTCATTGAATCTATATTACACTCTTCGATCTTTATCTCCTGGAGGAAAATAATATCCAAACAGGACTCCCTTCTAATAGAGCTAACTAGATGTTGTTTAGTAGGACCATTAAGTCCCCTAATATTCCAAGATAAGAATTTCATTTATAGGTTTTGGGGACCTACTTCTTTCCTCCTAAAGCCACTAAAGCTTGCTAGCAAAATGACTCTAATTTTAGTTGCTTCACTCCCACATCCTTTCCCACCTCTACTTTTAGGATAGCTTGGGACCCATAAACAATATCTAATTTTGACTCTTTCTTCCTGAGGGATTTTTTGGAGGGTCTTCCAACCTTCTTCTCAACCCCAACATCAATTAGGCATTTCCTCTTGCTATGATTTTTGGTGCCTATAGATCCCTTTACCAGATTAACCTTTGGAGATCCTACCAACAACTCAAAGGGATGTCAACATTTAAAAAAATGGTTCATACTCCCCCAAGAAACCAAAAAAGTTATGAAGGAGGCCATTAGGGCACTAAGACTTTAGTAATAAGGCCTAAAGGGCTTACCTCAAAAAGGAGAGCTAAAAAAATAACATTTGGCTAGATTGGGTGTACCAAGTCCTCATTAGACACCCCACCTAATACTTCTTAGGTTGTGCCATCCACCAAATTCAACTCAAAAATATTCACAGAGGCCATGTCTCCCAACTGGTGGGGCTCCTCCTCCACCAGTTGAGGCTCCATAGGAACTGAGGAACTCCCAATATTAGTGAGTTTCGACCCACTAAATTTATTCATCGAGTTTCCATGAGTCCCATACTTCTTAGATCCTAGTACATGCATTGTAATAATTTTAACCCCCAATATTATAGATCTACAAGGTATTTGCATATACAATTGGAACCTTGAAATATATCATGAAAAATGTTACTTCATATGAAAAAATTTAATAATTTTTAAAAATGATTATATGGGATTAAAATTAGCACCTTTCATGTTACATCATGACCACATAATTTTATTACAACAAATTGGAAATTATACATGTATCATTTCAAAAGACTTGAACTGAGGTCTCTTTAAAAGTTGAGGTATTTAACTAGTTGACCTCATGCCATTTGATAAATTTTAAGGCTCACCCATGAGATTGGATCCTTGGTTAAATGTGCGAAACTCCTCACTCCTAACCACTTGGTCCAAATTTCTAGGGCCACACTTATTATCTTATTATTTCTTATGTTTTCTTTTATACAAATCATTTTTAAAAATATTAAACTATAATCACATAATGAGAGTTTCAATTTTGGTATTTTAATTTTTTATAATTTATAAATTGAAATTATGCATTATTTATGAATATTTATTTTAATTGTGTGTGTGTGTTGTGTGTCTGTAAATTTTTTTTTCTTTGTTATAGAGAAGAATCAATGTATACCAATTATTTTGAACATAACCTCAAAATGTCCTATATGATAGTTTTTAAATATATTATCAATATTCTTTTATTTTTGCTTTGTGATGTGCTATAGAATATTCACCAAAAATCACATGTAACCAACATGACACAATAATCTACAAACTCATTTATTCAATGTGTCAACCTTAGGCATAACCAATACAATCTCACTAAAAATACATACACGTGAGTATATTTTTGAATGTTTACTACTAGTGTGGGGTTATCTTAACCATTCAAATGTAGTTCAAATATTATGTTAAATAGAAACAAACATGAAACCATCATAATAAGTGAATATATTAATTGCCCATTGGGTATAATACCAAATGATAATGAATGAGGAGTTTTACACCATAAATAAAACTTCATATTGTCCTATTTGATTGTCATGGTCATTGGATATGGGATCAAATGATCAGACTATCATACCTCATGTGGAGAAAAATAACAATGAAAATTTGAGATCATGGGGATCAACTCAATCGTATTACCTTCAATTTTTTTTTACAAGGTTGGATTCTTTTAAGATGTAATATTTAGAGCTCTTCCTACTCCATCCTAATATAACTAGCTTCAAGGGAAAAGAAAAGGAGAAAATATAGAAAAAAAATATAGCAAAAAGGAAAAACATCCTTAGCTAACGTAATAACTTGTAAACTATAGAAAAAAAAGATAGAAAAAAGGAAAAACATATATATGAAAACTTATAATTTATGTCATAAGTGAAGGCTTGAAAAATTTCCTGTAAGACCACTCTAGGTTTAGGAATAAAATGAAGGGAAAGCTACATATAAAGCTTAAGGCTTGAATAAGAAACTTTTTGATCCTTTACAATGCCAACTCTTCTACTATTTATAGATTTTAAAAGGGGAAATTTCCCTCCAAAACTTGAATAGGAATCTATGTCCATGCCTCCCTATTGCATGCTTGATTCAATGTTCATTATGCCATTGTAACCATTTGAGATATCTAGATTTAGAATCATCAATACTAATTTGTTATATGACCAACTACCATTAACATTCCTCAAATACCTGCTTTGGGATATTGAAGTTTGAGTATGAGAATTTTTTGCAACAACGTTATTAGGTTTGGAAGGGTGGTTGTTGTAGTTTCGATGTTCTTACCTTAAATAAGGCAACCATATTTTCTATATTAGTGATCCCAAGTGATGCAAGTGTGTGGTTCTTAGTAACGGTTCATTAGTTCAGCTCACATACCTTTCTAGAAGCTTGCATATCAATAGTAAAGTCTTGCAATTGGACCTTCTACTTTTATCCTACTCTCTTCTTAGCTTCTCTCTACCTTCTACAATGTTACCCATAATTGATCCTCCTCTTTAAAGGTCAATGGAACTTTTTCTCACTCTACCATGTTAGGCTTCCACTTTTCAATCCAAGATACAACAATGTCATTTTTCCTAAATGGTCCTTGCACCACCTTCCTTTCATGATCTTCTTCATGTAACGAACTACCCATGAAATTGAGAAACATCTAGGGATCAGGAAAACTCATTATGCAATGCAATTTAACATGTTGTATGTAGTTGCAAGCACCCATGCACAATACTTATTTTTTCTCAAAAAGAGACAAACAAGATAAGATCTCAAACTTATTTACTCTTTATGTAATGACAAGCTAAATATACACAATATATTTTAAAAGGTAAACAATGAGAGAATCCCATACTTATCTCTATAATAGTTTTCCTACCTACTCAAGTCTCAGGAAACTATTATATAAATATCTTCCTTATAGACCAAATGCCTCTCACAAATTGATCAACAAGAAAAAATCATAACTCTTCTCTACTAACATTTCTATAAGAAACATCAATAGAATAGTATATCAAGCCATTCTCTAGTAGCATCCCATAAAATAACAACAACAAGATAGGAGATCAAAACTATTCTCTACTAACATTCCATAGAAGGACATCCAAAAGCTAATATACATTTAATAAAAATTTCAATAAATCAACACTTTATTAAATTAATTGCCAAAATATAAATTTATTTAATTATCTAAGTCTTATTTCATATTCGAATAACCAAACCTACGTATCGAATAGCTTTTACATTTAATCCTAGGTTTTATTTCATATTTGAATGCCTCTTTAATTATCTACCTAAGTATCCATTAGATTTTACATTTAAGCCATGCTTAAATAAGATAATGCAATTAACACAAGAAATGAAACTCCAATCAACATGCATAAAGAAAACTCCCAAGCATGCTTTCCAAGCTTGGATACAAAAAAAAAACATTTCCAAAATCTTGCAAGCCAAGCTCGACTACCTTTATATGGAGGAAGGCTAACATTGATAAAATAAAAGCAAGGATTATAAGGTAGACTTTACTTAGGTGACTGAAACCTTCCTCACACATAGCAATCAAGTAGATGATAAAGGAAATAAAATATTCAACCCACAAGCCAACTTGCTTCTACTTGGTTGCCACTTATGACGTAGGGCCTCGTGGAAAATAAAAAACCATCCATGGTACATCTAGGTTAACTGCTAACATACCCAAAAAGCTAGCAAAAGGAAGCACCCTAGGTAAACTCAATGCATACATTGGTTTACTCAACTCTAGAAAACAATACAACAACAAGTGAATAGGCTACACACACTAACCTAAAGCTAGAACACAAACTGAAGGATCCCACCAAATAAATTTAAAAACAAGATACAAACGTTCCATCAAACCAAAATGAGGGGAGCATAACTCATACAGTCATGAGACAATAAAAATAGGATACAATAATTTTGCAGAGTCATAGAAAAGACTTGAAGATTCAAAACCATTAAAACTTACCTCTTTTTTTCCAAAACTGGAGGAACTCCTATGTTGTGCACCTTCCTTCCCACTTTTTCCACTATCTCCTTCACCCAAAAATATCCTTAAAAGCTTAACTAAGCCCTTCCTCAAATACTCTAAGATGAATCTCCAATATCTTAACATTCAACACATGATCACAAACATTTGAGTTGACCACCTTCAGCTTGTAATATTCTTAATGAATGGTTGTGATTCTAAAAATACTTGCCAAGATTATCCAAGCATAGCCAATCAAGGGAAAAACAATACATCCTTTCCATAATGTTGTTTTCTAAAAATAAATAAGAAATCATTTAATTCCAAACATACAACATTAAGAAAGCAATCATACATTTAATTTTTCTCATGCATCATCAAGGCAACCCTCTAAACTATTATAAGAGTTATTCCATTAATTTTCTCCTAAACATTATTATTTCTAGCAATAAGGTATTTATATCATTTGCTTACTATATAGTGCCAATTGTTAAAATTAGTTGTTAATATTAACAATAATATCCTCAAGTATTAAGGTTATCAGCAATTTAATGCTTAAATTATTTTTATCCATCAATCTATGCTTATCACACAAGCATATATGCCACTCAGACAAACAATATTACACATCATTGTTTTACCCTTAAGTACATGAATATTTTTAATATGGTCTATTGCTACCACCATCCTATTAAGGAGACTCATTGCACAAGAAATTTCCTAGTCCAATGGTGTGAACATTCAATAAGCACAAATGTAATGCACCTAAATGAAGGGTATTTTATTTCCCTAAGTTGTTGATGAACAAGTCATCGCCATCATTTCCCAAAAATTTCTCTCAACTTAGGTGGTTATCCATATTATTCCAACATTGAGAGCACCTATTTCTACAACCATAATTTGCATTAGTAGTACCATATTCCAAGAGTAGAACCAAATCATATAGTGTGACTACTTATTGATAGCATGAAATAATATTATGCATTAAACATCCATACATCAATACATAGTTTATTTTCAATATTAAGTCCTATCAAGGAGGGTTGTTACATACTCCCCCTTGGACTAAACACATTCCTTTATGTTTTCTACAAGTAAGAAAACAAAGGGTTCATTCTGACATAACCGTAGAGCGCACACCTCTTAGCTAGGCGCACTGATCTATACCATCACAAAAGCACAAAGATCCACACAAATGCATAAATTGAACAAATAAAGCCAACGTATGCAAATTTTATTATATTAATCTTTAAAGGATCTTGGATTACAAAAATGCCCTCTTAGGGTCACTAGAAATATGATACAGATGTTACAATTGCCAATGCCTTCAACAGGGTAGACGCGCTTATTGTGCTCCGGTGATTACTCACAAACTGCCTTGGGGTAGAGCTAACCCCCTTCTCCGTGATGTGGAAGGATTATGATATAGGCTCCTTTTTGCACCTATCTCTCTGTGAACAAGAAACAAAAGCACACGATTACAAATATTGATAGCCTCTCATGATGAAGCCCTTTACAGAAATATGCATCTAAATACCATTAAACTAGTAAAACAAGAAAGCATAAAGAAAAAATTTAAGCTATTCTAATTACATCAAGAATTATGCTAAAACATACAAGACATGAACAAGCAAATGATGCATAAATCAAATATCAAATTAGAAGCAATAAAGCACATAAAATATCCAATGTACTCCTACTTAATGCAATGCATGAAATGTCTAATTCCTACGGTCAGAGTTTCCCTAAGATGCAATTAAACCTATAAAAAGACTAACATGACTAATCTATGCAATCAAAAGTAAAGTTAGTAAGGTGATAATTAACCTATTGCAAACCATAGTTGTGAGGGGCGGTCTACACTATGAACCGTGGCTAATAGTTGTGGTTTGACCTTTGATAGGTTTACCCTCAGAATTAGGGGCAGTGGGCTTGACCTCCTTGTCCAAATTGATGTTCAAGGGTTGCCTTTGTCATCTTCTGATAGATTTGGCAGTCAAATCACTGTGAATGGCCTTCGTTTGCTTGGATTTGCATTTATTGATCTTCATAAGCACCTAGGGCATCCATGGCTAATTGGTCTTTAGATGGATAGTGAAGGGGCTCTCAAATGCACAAATTCGGTATGCAATTTGACAGGGCTTCGCTACTCTCTTGATCAGTTAGCTCTTGCTCGATAATTCACCAATGCTTCGCTATAAAAATCATATCTTTCATTCATCCCCTTGGAGGGGGGTATTTATAGCATGCCCCTAGGGCTAGGGGTGGCTTCATGGAGAAGCCAAGACCAAGAAGTTTGGTTAGGATAGTTGGTATGGAAGCCTTTGGAATATTTCGTCCTCCAACTGCCTCCTTCTAAATCTCTTGGCCGTTCCAACCGATTTGTCTTGGATGGAAGGCCTAACTAAACTCCAGTTTAGATCACAGGTCACAGCTGTAGTCCAGACTACAGACCGCAGGTGTTAACCATGGTTCAGACTAGAGACCGTAGGTCTGGACTGTAGTTTAGACTGCTTAGATAAGAATGCCTAAATTGAGTGGTTAGAACCACTGCTCTATCTTGGATTCTATCCAAGATCCTTCATATGGTTTTGTAGCATGTCCATATGAGTAGTCACCCTCGGTATGATGTATTTTAGGTGTCTAAATATGCCCCTTTTGAGATGCATTGTGATAATGAACAACGCTGAGCAAAATAGACCTCCTAAAATGATATCATAGGTTCTATGATGATCATTAGTCTGATCAACATTAGATGCCCCAGGTCCAGCAAAAGGACGTGCATCCTGGAATCATTGTTTCCAATGTGGGAAGGCTTACATTTGAAAAGTCTGCACTCATCATCAAACATTTGGGTAGCTTTGGTGCTACAATAGGATTTAGGCCTATATAACCGAAGGATGAGAGCTACAAATGAAATTTCATATTTGCTATTTACCCCAAGTAGAGGGGGAAGATTATGATAGCTATTAGCAATGATTCACAAGGACGAATGCAATTTTGACAAGATAAAGGGATCTATGATCTTTGGGATCTTCTGTTTATTTTGATTATGACATGAAATTATGACTACCCCCCCAAGCGATGAGTCGATAAGGGTAATGACAATGTCTAAAGTGACAAAATCGCTTGAAAATAATGAATGATCTTGAACAACTTTAAATTTGAGACGTTGAATGCCTTAGCTAGGCCTAGATCAGTTTATGATTACAACGCTTAGTGGTATTTGCACATATCTCTCCCATGGAGCATTTAGGCTATTATAGTCTTCTTAGGGAGTCAAAATAATACAAATTCAAGAAGACTTGTGTTGAATCATATGGTCGATGATTTGCTGAAAAGATGTCATAAAAGAAATGAAAATTTTACCCCAAATGTCCTTATTATGATTTACTCATCTTGCCGGATTGCATGGAGTGCAAGTCGCTACAACCACCAAGTTTATAGGATAAATCATTGAATACGAGGCGCATTTGGTTTTTCATTGTTTTATTTTTTTTTGTTTAATTTGGCATTTATTGGATTGATCCTGGTGCTTGTAACATCACCAAATTTGCAATTTTGATCATGTATTTTGATTTTTATCCACTAGGAGTCATTAATTTACCTTTTCAGACCTTCCCACGATGGTTTTTAGTGCATTTATTTCTAGTTTCAGATCGCAAGTATGGTCTATGGTTTACATTTCCAAATTTTGGGGACCGTAGGTCAGACCTGCGGTGAAAAACCCTAGTTTTGGAACCGCGGGTTTCAGCTGTGGTCCGCAGAGACTAGGAGGACCTATAAATTGAATTCTTAGTTGAAATTTTTCATTATTTTCTTGCAACCCTTAGAAAATTGAGAGCTCTAAGAGAGAGAGAACATTCCCTGATACGGAACATTGTAAAACTTGACCACATTTACACTCATCTTCCCTGATGGTGGATCCTGATCAACCATCGATAGCCGGGGGTAGGGTGCGGGCAAGGTAACTCGAAATCGAGACCTCACACTCAATATTAGTAAAATGAACCACACTTAAGAAATGCGGAAATTGAACCCCATTAAACTATCGATAATGAACCCCACTAGTCTAGGTTAGCTTAGGATTTAACTTTTATGCTTCAGTGGTCTATGAGGGTACCCAAAATGGGTGCCACTCCTAAACCATAACTAGTAGCTGTGGTTCCTAGTTGGAAAATTGGGAACCACAGGTTTCAGCTGCGGTCTCCAATTTCTAAACTAGGGACCGCAAGTTGCAGCTGCGATTCCCAATTTGCAAATTGGGGACCATAAGTTGCAGTTGAGGTTTGTGATTGCTATTTTTGTTTTTTTATTCTTTTGTAGATATTTTTAGTTTTATTTAACTCTACTTAGCTAGATTTATCTTACATTATGTTTTTTTTACTTTTTTGTTTAAAAGTTAACTTCTAGAGTGAGGGAGCCTAACTTGATGAAGAATCTCCACGAGGCCTTATCGGATGACGACCAAGCATGGTTTCGAGCCGTCGGGTTCGGTTACATCATGGATCTACCCACCATTAGGGTAGATCAAGCCTATCTAACTATGTTGGCTCAATTCTAGAATGCGTGGACCAACACATTTCACCTTCCTCCCAGTGATATGACCATCACCCTGGAGGATGTCTACAACATCTTCAGGATCCCTATCGATGGTGAGGTTGTCATTCCTCTACCTACATGACAAAGGATGTTGTTTTTGCTTCCATCATTGGTGATCAGAGTGTCGTCGCATAGGATTATGTGGACCATGGAGGGGTGCACATCGATTACTGGTATCAGGATGATGTCTTCTTTGTTCGAGAGGCCCTCTTTATACATCTCATTTTTCATAGTGTGCTTCCAAAATCCTCGGGTGTGAGGATTCCCTGGAACATGTTGGACCCTACTTGGAGGGTGCTTCAGAGCTCGACGGAGGAGCCACTACTACTGGCCTGGGGAGCACCTTACTATACCAGCTCTATAAGGAGCTATACCATATTATAGAGTAGAGCCATAAGGGCATCAACTGTAGCCTTTTTCTATAGATCTGGGGGTAGCAACACATCAAGATCGAGCATTCTATTGATCTACCTCTATGCATCACTACCCTATATGATAATCATCAGTGTTACACCACCTGTTGGCCTCATGTTGAGGAGGGTATCCATAGTAGGGCTCATGCTAGGGATATAAAGCATTACATCATTAGCTTTGCAGCACTTGGATTGGGGGATGTCATCTAGCACCCCTACATGGATTGCCCTACATGGCCAGAGGTGGACGAGAGGCTATGACAGGCCTACCAAGATAGATGGCTCACCTGGCATAAGCTAGAGGTCTGAGAGTATCAATTTTTCTCTTGTCTTGTGATAGTTCGACCTAGTGTAGGACCTACCATATATGCCCCTAAGGTACAGATGCCTGGATCTATAGTGAGATCTCCCATTGATAGTTCCTCCATAATTAGGGGATGCACCTAATGACTTTCAAGAGTCAGGGGTTGAGACAGCTAGGACCACGCCCAACTATGACGGGTGGTGGTCTCTATTTAGATGGCATGGGATAGGGCCTCTGGGCCAAGAGCTAGCTGAGGCAGAGGTAGAGGCAGATCCTAACGGGCGCAGGGTGCACTAGTGTACTAAGGATAGTTGGGGTGCAGAGGCCACTGCTGAGGACCTGTCGAAGATCGACCCTAAGGAGGATGCTCCAAAGGAGGGTGAGGTCCCTCCTGACAGCATAGAGGGACGGTTGTTGGCATAGGTTGCTGACTTGTAGAGTCAAATTGGGCACTTTCATACTCAACAACACAAGAGAGATACTACCATCACCACTCTAGAGGTGAAGGTATCTTACAAGGAGTGGTGCCTAACTAAGGCATAGGCCCAGGTATAGGAGCTCATGACTCGAGCTACTGATGTAGAGGCCTAGGTGCAGAGACTACAAACTACCTTGGATTTAGCATAGGTACAATGGACAACAACAGAGGCAGAGCAGGATCTCTCACGAGCAATGATGGGGGCTATGCCTCCTCCTCAGTCTATCACGGGACCTCCTACGATACCAGTAGTAGGTACAACAACTACACATGTTCAATTTTTGAGGTGATGCAACTATGCGATATGATCATGAGGACCAATGAGATGCATGCAACTCGGCTTGCTCGTGTTGATCAGCTAGTTGGCTACATAGAGATGCATGGGCTACAAGTTCCTGAGGATCCTTTTGCATTAGATTCTCAGCGTACCAGGTCTAGGACCTCAGGGTAGTCAACAGTGATCTCAATTCACAGGACTCACAAGACTGAGAGGATGCATAGGTCCTCTAGTACACACACGGTGAGGTCGCAAGCCAAGACTAGAGAGCCAAGGTAGACATCAGGGACCTCCAGTCAGAGGACTAGCCTACTATAGTTACCAGTTTCCCATGTGTTGGGTGTGTTAGGCTTTGGAGGTAGGCAGGATCCATAGTAGGATCCACCATAGGTGCCAGGTCAGCCAGGAGAGTAGGCTCCAAAGCATAGTGTGGAGGGAGGTGGTGAGAGCTCTAGTACAAGGGAAGCAACATAGATCTAGGTTATAGCAGCTATCGGCTATAGTCTGGATGTTCTTATTTTACGTGTAAGGTCAAGGACCTACATAGTTGTAGGCAATGGGCATTTTGTACTCTCTATGTACTCGTTTGGACACACATATATATGATATGATATTTCATGGCTCATTATGTGTACATGTTTATTTATTATTTTGGATTTTAATGTTTATTTGATGCACATGGATGCAATTCTTATTTAAATGCTATGTTTATATGATGCGATGTATGGATGTTATGTAGTAGATAGCTATTCTACTTTATATTGATCATATGCAGTGATCTAGATGAGTAGATATGCGACATATGATGTATGTAGTTGGATGCAATGTTTATTTTTAACGCATATTTATTTTTGCTTTGTGGGCATGCACATATTTTATGCAGTTTATGATATGCTATGCGATGTATGGTAATGCATTATGTACAGAATCATAATATAATGGAAATGAACCTGTATGCTTTAATCACTTAAAACATAAGGAATGAATGTAAACTATGTATATCAATTTTTAAAATATGACACCATAGAATGTACAACAATCATGAAAAATAATTGATAATTCTCATCACAAGAACTTAATAAATTAATCACCCATATATGAAATGCAGTGAAATAGATTGGTATAATGCTAATGAATGAATATGTCATTCTGTATATTTCATCTTTGCTACACTATATAGTCAATGGTCGTCTAAACATCATTTCTGATATTCATGCGATATCTATCCTATATATTTGATTGTGCTTTGTAAAAATGCATTCTGATGAATGAATGACTCATATATCTGAAGTCTAATGATATTTGGTATCTTGTTTCTATTGGAGCACTTTTTGGGGTTTTCCTTGAGACTCAAACACCCTAGTATACTTCTCCAAAAAACACATACTAACTATACGAGGCTTATATTGGACAAGGCTTTTGTCATGACAAACCCAACTATTCATTATCCCTGTGTGTGCATGTGAGTATTTTTTTAGATAGATCGTAAGCATACCTCGTATGTCATTCGGGACTCTTTCAACCCATATGTGAGATAAGGTTCCTCATACGATCGTACCATCCTTGTTTTAGCTTTGATTAGATTTATATAACTAGACAATCCTAGGTACCTAGAGCTAGCTCATATTGCAAATTGATCAAGGCTACCCTTCCAAATGCAAGTGGGACTCTTTCAACCCATTGCTACATTTGGGGATCACCCAATAGAACTACCCTCTGATTGCAGGTGGGGCTCTTCAATCCAGTGTTGCAAATCACTATTAGTCCACGTGTTACCATTTTATTTGAGTAAGGGACTTTTATGGTGCTTTTGATTCACTATGTCACTTTACATTTTGAACTTGAAATTTGTGCTTTTTGTTGCATTTTGTAACTTGGGATTTAACTTTTGTGACTTTGGGATTTATAGGGGAAATTCTTGTCCTTTTGCCAAAGTAAACCTTTCTAGATCGACTATTTGCAAGATAAGTAGGTCATGAAACCCATCTCTCTAGATACCTAAGATCGTTGTCACAGCTTTCATCCTCTCTCGTATTAGCAAGATTTTATATTGTTTTTCTTAGTGACGAGATTCTGATATGTTGAAGCACTATCCCAACTAATGACCTTGTCTATAATAGCAAAGCAAGATTTCTACAATATCTGAAGAACTCACTAGGTATGGCTGAGTGACAGGAAAACTTTAATATACATATATGTTTTTGCGCAATAGGTATCGTGTATGAATGCAATGAATTATGATAAATGCAAGGGTGCATGATTGTCATACAAATGTGTGACTGTTTGTAAAATTTAGATAAATGCATTACACTCTACTATGGAATGCAATGGATTACAAATGCCTAAATGCAATATGATGATGTGAATGCATGTGTGAATGCAAATGAAAATGCAAAATGTAAATGCAAATGTTTTTGGGTTTTAAGTTTTATCAAATTATTTTCTATACTTTTATACATTTTTCTTGATTTTTATAGATTTTTGAGCTTTCATATTTGACCAAACGATGAGTACATGTCCTTGGAACTTTTTAGGGTTGACCAAGCAATTTTTAGAAATCCTTGGAGCCTTTTGAATTGACCAAAGGTTTTACAGTCGCCTTTGGAACCTTTTTAGTTGACCAAACTCTCAGCAAGAGGGCGTGGAGCCTTTTGGGATGACCGAGAAGCTATAGGAACTCTCGGAGCCTTTGGGTTGACCAAGCAATTTTTGGAAATCCTTGGAGCCTTTTGAATTGACCAAAGGTTTTATAGCCACCTTTGGAACCTTTTAGTTGACCAAACTCTCAGCAAGAGGGCGTGGAGCCTTTTGGGATGACCTAGAAGCTATAGGAACTCTCATAGCCTTTGGGTTGACCAAGCAATTTTTGGAAATCCTTGGAGCCTTTTGAATTGACCAAAGGTTTTATAGCCGCCTTTGGAACCTTTTAGTTGACCAAACTCTCAACAAGAGGGTGTGGAGCCTTTTGGGATGACCGAGAAGTTATAGGAACTCTCAGAGCCTTTAGGTTGACCAAGTAATTTTTGGAAATCCTTGGAGCCTTTTGAATTGACCAAAGGTTTTACAACCGCCTTTGGAACCTTTTAGTTGACCAAACTCTCAGCAAGAGGGCATGGAGCCTTTTGGGATGACCAAGAAGCTATAGGAACTCTTGGAGCCTTTGGGTTGACCAAATTTTTTTTGGAAATCCTTGGTGCCTTTTCTTGACCAAGCTTCTTAATCAAAAAGCTAGGGGCCTTTTGGGATGATTGAGAAGCTATAGGAACTCTCGGAGCCTTTGGGTTGACCAAAGGCTTACAGATTCCTTTTGTGCATTTACTACACTCTCAATCATAGAATGCCTTAAGATGGATGATATTGAGAGGCTCAAACTCTTCTACACCCTCTAGCGACGATAGGCGATATGTTCCTGGACCAATATTTTTAGATGTGATATAAGGCCCTAGCCAGGTAGCCGTGAATTTGTCTCACATGTCAGGCGACAAATTCAAGTTCTGTTGGTTCTCTTTCAGCACAAGATCCCCAACTTCAAAGTCTCTTTAGTGGACTTTGATATTGTAAGCTCATTTTAATCACTCCTAATAAATGTGGAGATGCTCGAGGGTATTCACACGATGTTCATCAAGCAACGTCAATTGATCGAGGCGAGCTTGTCGTGCGGTGTCATCATCGATGAACTCTTTCAATGTGATGCGCAGTGTTGGAATTTCCAAATCCAAGGGCATAATGGCCTCAACGCCATATACTAGTGAAAACGGCATTGCCCCAATAGGTATCTGAATGCTAGTACAGTAAGCCCATAATGCAAGGGGCAGTTGCATATGCCAATCCTTGTGGTGTTCTTGCACTTTCTTTTTCAAGATGGATACCATAGTCTTGTTTGAGCCCTTAGCTTGCTCGTTTGCTTGCGGATAATATGGATTTGAAAAATTGTGTTTAATGCGGTATTTAGATGTTAAAGGCCACAAAATTTTATTCTTAAAAGAAGTTCCATTATCCAAAATTATTTTGGATGGTATCCCAAAATGACACATGATATGCTCGAGAATAAATTCTATGATGCGAGCTCCAGTGGTCGTTGTAAGGGGAATGACTTCCATCCACTTTGTAAAATACTCAGTAGCTGTGATAATGAATGTATGTTGGCCTGATGATGGAGGGGAAATATTGCCAATCAGATCTAGTCCCCACTAAGCAAATGGCCAAGCCGCTTGAATGGGCTATAAGGCCTATGATGGCAAGTGCATAATATTAGCATGATGCTGACATTTAACGTATTTCTTGACATACACATTGCAATCCTTCTCCATAGTGGGCCAATAATAACCCATGTGAAGGATGCGTTTGACGATAGCCATGCCGCTGAAATGGCCACCGCACGTACCATCATGATCCTCTAAATTTTCCCAAGTTGACTCTTGGGGCTCAAGATATCGAAGGAGAACTTCTTCATAGTTGTGTTGGTACAAAATATATCCTATCAAGACATACTTGGTTGTTTTCTATTTAAATGTGCATCTTGCGGCACACGACAATCCCTCTGGTATCATACCAAGCTTTAGGAAGTCTTGGATTTGCAACATCCAGCTTTGACAAGCCTCAACTTCAACTGCTACGACAACCTGCTCCCCCTGTGTATTTAACTTTGCAAATGCATATTGGGAAACAACCTTGTGGTGAATGGTAGTACCACTCCCTATAGGACTCTGAGAAGTCAATGACTTCGAGGGTGCCTACTTATGAAAGTATTCCACTCTACAAAACCAATCAGTTGTTGGTTCCATGACAATCATGTTGACTGAATATTTGTTATCAAAGGCTGCATGCTCCGTTGTTGGGTGTGAGAGCATTCTAACATGGATGGTAGTAAAGTCAGCCGATGGATTCTGAGGGATCAAGGACCCCAAATATGCCATGGTGTCTACGAACCTATTTTATGAATGAGGGATTTCCTCGATGTCATACCATTCAAGTTTAGCCAGATAAGTGGTAACAAGATATTTTTAGGCTTTCAATATGGGACATCAACACTAAAATAGCCCCTTAACCTGGTTAACTATGAGCAGAGAATAACCAAATTTTTTTAATATTTTAATACCCATGGCGATGGCTGTGTGGAGGCCCAAAAGTAGGGCTTCGTACTCAGCATTATTGTTGGTGCACAAAAATTCTAGCTTGAATGGCAAGGGCATTGGAGCTCCTTGTGGCATGAAAAATACTATTCCTGCATCGCCCCCTTGCTCACACTTCGAACCATTGAAAAATAATGTAATATCAGCATTATTCTCTGGTTCCTCGGGTTCGGGAGCTTCAGATATTATGAAGACCGCATCATCTGGAAGCTCAATGGTTAGAGGCCTACTGTTGGACAGTGGTGCCTCAACTAGTTGATCAACTATGACTTGTCCCTTGATGGAATTTTGGCTGATGAATTGCAAATCAAATTCTATCAATAGCATGATCCACTTTGCAGTACGTGTGTTATGATATGTCTTGGTCATCATGTATTGCAAAGGATTATGTTTCAATATAACATATGTTGTATGACTTAGCATGTAATGCCGCAATTTCTTGGTAGCAAACACTACTGCTAAACAAAGTTTTTCAACATATGCATATCCTGACTCATAACTCACCAAGGTGCGACTGATGTAATATACGACTTGCTCTTTGCCTTGCACATTCTTTTGGGCTAACATGGTCCCCAATGCAAAGTCGGTTGCCGATATATATAGCAAAAAAGGCTCATCTGGCCTTGGTGGAGCTAGTACTGGTGGCATTGCTAGGTATTGCTTAATCTCATTAAATGCTACTTGGCAGTCCTTGTCCCAATCAAATGGGACCCCCTTGTGTAGCAGTCGATTCATGGGTCGACACTTATATGATAATTGAGCGATGAATCACTTTATGGATGCTACTTTGCCCTGAAGGCTTCTTAGTTCTTTGATATTAGTGGGAGGACGCATCTCTAAAATAGTTGTGACCTTTGCTGGGTCTACTTCGATGCCTCGTTTAGAAATGATGAATCCTAAGAGTTTACCTAAAGTTACACCAAATACACACTTCTTAGGATTCAACCTGACATTGTGCTCTATCAGGCGATCAAAGACCTTCCTTAAGACCTCCACATGCTCTGCTCGTAGTAATGACTTAGCTAGTAAGTCATCGATATAATATTCTAAAATTTTATGCATGTAGTCATGAAATATATATGTCATAGCCTGCTGATATGTGGCACCAGCATTTTTAAGACCAAATGACATAACTTTGTAGCAAAATTTCCCCCATGGCGTTATGAACACGGTTTTATGTTGATCTTCGGGTTTAATCCGAATTTGGTTGTATCTAGAAAAATCATCCATAAGGGAGAGCATTTCATGACCTGTAGTGGCATCTACCAGAGCATCAATATTTGGCAATGAAAATTAATCTTTGGGTGTTGCCTTGTTGAGATCTCTAAAATCTGTACAAATACAGACCCTTCCATTGGCTTTCCTACAGGAACCATATTGGACACCCATTCTGGATAGTCGATGGAGATGACGAACTCTATGTCCAATAGCTTTTGTAACTCATATTTCACCATTAAGGCTACTATTGGATGCATTTTTCTAATTTTTTGCTTGACTGGCTTCTTCAAAAGATCTAGCGATAGGTTATGAGTAACCAATTTTGGATCTAGACCCAACATGTCTTTGTAAGTCCAAGCAAAGAGATCAGGTCTCTCTTTCAATAGAGGGATGATGCTATTATGCTTATACTAAGTGAGATTCTCTCCAAATCTAACCTTCTTTGGATTGGTGGGATCTTTATAGATATCCACATTGAATTTTTTCTCTACTAACATATGTGATCCCTCCTCAAGCTGGTGAGGTGTAGGAATTAGATGGATGTCATCAGCCAGGTTCACATGTTCCTCTCGGGAAGCATTCTCGGAGTGACAAACATCATGAGCACAGCCTGGTGCAAAATGAAATGGTTGCAGCATTTCTTCATTAGGGAAGAAATCCTCAGGCCGGATCGGCAAGTCAACGTGATCCCAATCGATATAATCCATGTTCATATGCAGTGATTTAGATGGATCTGCTAGATTGCGAAGTGGGGTGGTCAAATAAATGAAGACCATATTGATGAAATGGAATTGATCTTCGAAACCACACAAAAAAAACCATATCCCTGAAGCGTAGATTTCATACCCAAGATCTTGTTCAGATGGTATAGGTACAAACAGATCCTCTCTATGGGATGTCCATATAACTGGATCCTCCCTGTGCACTAGCTAAAAAATAGGATCTCTTAGCTCAAGGAGCTCTATGTACATAGGTAGATCAGGAAAGAGTTCCTGATACCTCTCTTTGAGCTCTCTTCTTTCCCTCAGGCTACAATGGAGATTGATCTCCCGATGCAAACCTACAGCTATAATAGGTGGAGGCCTATTACGTAAGTGGTGAGATCCCAGATAGGCCATCTCCACCGAGTCCTCATCATCATTGTACAAATACAATCCATAACTTCCCCCCTCTTCTAAGGAGCAATTTTGCAGATGTGGTCCCATGTATCTGATTCTGTGGTTGCTATCATCACTATCTGTATAAATCCAATAGAATGATCGTATATATGATACTACCATGTAAACTGGTGCTACTCTTTCCTCAGAGTGCTTATTTTTGGGAGGGACTTCCTCCATAACATGCTTTGATTCCCTAGGCAATATATATTATGGATACACGAGCCTAGAATCGATCCTCTCATCTACATCATCGTGGTCACTACCATGGATGGGCCACTCTATTGTGTCTATGCATAGTGGGAGATTATCTAGGTGATGCTTTAAGAAAGCCTCCTCTATTTCATCTTCACAATCGCTATCGGCTATGAAGTGCTATTTTGTCTCTTCCACTTGTTCCATAGGTAGCAGATGGCATATAAACACCGGACCTGGAAAGGTCAGCTTTATTTCCTCCTCAGATTGATCATCATTTGAGGATTCATCATATACATAATAACTAGGTCCACTCATTTCAGATGTGGACTCCTCTCCATCATCATCGCAAAGATCTCCTAACTTGATATCGCCTACATCAGTGGGGTTATGCCCCTGCATACCAGTATCGTTGGTAGCACCACGGATTTGGTTACCCAAGTTGTCTTTGGGGTTGTCCTCTAAGGGCCTATCATGGTATGAATCAGGTGGCCCTATGGTAATAAATGATACCGTCTGGTGAGTCCTTCAATAGCTAGAAGGATTAGGGTGATATGGATTAAAATCCACATAATACCCCAAACTCAAGTACATATGATCTAAGGATACAATAAGCAGATCGTCTTGACCTCATACTTATAACCCTAACCCAAACCTATTTGTAGATAACTGATAATAAGGTTCGAGTAGGATTCTACGTCCCTGTTCGAAAAGACCAAGGTCATGCCCATGCTAATGATATGACTCAAAAATGCGCATGGCGTATTTCAGGTTGGAAAGATAGTGCACATTCATAGCAAATGGCTCGTCATCATCTTCATCTATGAATATTCTGGTGGTCTCTTGATCTATCCCTATGTAGACGAAGTTTTTTTGGTTGGGTGGCTCACCCAACGACACTACAGATCCAATCGAAAATCGATGGGCATGCGGTCGACCCATATCTTGTGTAGTTTTTAGGATAGGTCTGAAAGTAACATTTTGCATTGGCCAGATGAACGGTCACCTAACCTTGTACTGGCTAGATGAACGGTCACCTGTAGTGCAGATGACCTTGTTGAAGATGTAGGTGAAGTATGCTAAGGTGCCTCCTCGACTTTGTATTGAGGTTCTTCCACATCCATGGGAGTGGGAGTCTCATTGGTGACTGGTCCAGGCATATGATTTTTCACTTTCTCATCCAATTTCACCTTTAGCTTCTTGACTTGCTGATGCATTGATGATGTAGTCAATTTTAGAGAAGTTGCAATCGTATGCTCATATATGTGTGATACAGATGTCGATGATTGAGCATAGGTTGTTGGTTTGCCTATTGGAATATTAACTAACGAAACAGGTCAGATATCCAAGTGTGTCAACGGGAGTACAAAATCCCTAGGCAGATCTTCTAGGTTCACAAACTTGAATGGCTCTTCGTCTGAGGACACTACATGAATATGTCCCTCGTGAATTTACTTCACACATTGATGCAAGATAGATGGGATGCAACGCATTTCATGAATCCAAGGTCTTCAAAGCAAAATGTTGTATTGCATGGCACCCTCTATCACGTGACACACTACAGAGATGGTCTTGAGTCCCAGATGAATAGGTAGAATAATTGTACCAATCGTCGAGCATAGTGCATCATTAAATGCTCTCAACATAAAGGTGGTAGGCACAATGTGTGATTTGGGTAGCTTGAGATGGCTCAGTGCCTTGGTCATAATTATATTGATCGAGGACCCAGTGTCGATCAAAACCCTTTTGAAATGCATGTGGTTAACACATTCGATAATATGCAGCGACGACTCAGCCGTAATAGTGAGAACCATCTTCACTTCATGATCGTAAAATTGTATCATAGGTTCCTAAAACTGTTGTACATGTCCCACAAAATTTGTAAATGCATGGGCATCTTGCGATTGTACCTCAATGGACCTCAGAATGTCCATAAGAGTCTCCCTGTGTCTAGGGGACTACTGAATAAGCTCATATATTGACAACTTCATAGGAGTTATCTATAGGTTCTAAACTAACCTGCTCCTTATGGTCACCACCGGTCTAGCTAGTGGGCCTAGAATGTTCTGAGCTAGCATAGCTTGTATTCTAATGGGAGCACGAGGTTTATTCGGTTGATCGTACCTCCTGTGTCTAGAAACAACATTGACCATGCCTACCTCTCTAGGAAAGCATCATCCAATTGATCTTGGAGGAGTTGACATCTTTTCTCAAACACCAGTCTATGCGATCTGTCGATCTGGTCGACCGTAGGAGGCCTCCGATGTGTGTGATCTATGTGAGCTACCTTATAGTTTCTGTACCCATTAGACAAATGTGTGGACGGTGGATGTGTGACATGAGGGCACTTAGAAGCCTCTCCATGCTCTCTAGTGATGGAAGCTATAGGCTTGCATCCTAGCTACTCAAGAACACTACCTAGACCATCTAACCTCCACCGCTCATGCGGTGGTGTTCCATTAGCTCCCACCTTTGATATATCAATGGTGATCTTGCATGGTGAGCCACGCACGGGAGTATGGGTGGACCTATGCTTGGAAGTGAGCCTGTCATCCTACCTCTAAATGGGCAAATATCTAATCCATGTATACTCTGACGGTGGAGGGTTAGAACCTCCCGTGGACCTAGTATGTATGGGAACCAACTTGGTGCCCTACACAACATATTCCTTGGTCGATCCCATGGATGCGCATGCAGTGCGATCTAGGTAATGGCTTTGGGGGAGAGCATCCTCGTGCTGAGAAGCTCTATGCTCTATCCTATGCCTAGAAGAGTGTATTAAAGCTCCTCTATAGGGGGTCCACTCAATGGGATCTCCCCATGTCGATTTGTCGCCTCTAATGCTTTTTTAACATCATTCGATTCGCTCATGTCTATGAGGACTCGACACATGCTACTGTGAACCAGTTGGAGGTTGATCATGGGCATTGGTCTGAGACCTTTGTCGATCACCCCGTGTGTTCACCATTTGTGCACCTAACATCTAGATGTGTTTTATTATGCAAACAAAGTATACAAATGATGATTATATCCTTTTAAATTTCTATTGTGAGCCCTAAATTGTTTGATGTTGTTTTCAGATGTGTTGTATCAGTGTTAGAAACTCTCGTGTGTTTTGAAAGATTATTGGATTTTAAACTCAGTTAAATTGGATTTCACCTATATACTCGCACAAGCCAAATATGGTAATGAATTCCATACTCAATGAAGTAGCATAGGTACTACCAACCCTCACCCAACACACCGTGCGTAGCGATACACCCTTCCAAAGAAGAGTACATGCTATTTTGCATGGATAGGATAGTTCTTGGGTTGGCCTTGGGAACGAGCGGGTCTCAATAATAAAATTTCAAATGAGCCAACCAAGTGGTAATGACATCCACTATTGGTCTCAATCAAGTGGGTTGGATGTGAGAGCTCAACACCACTGATGTTTGAATGGAACGTGGTGTGTGTGGTTCCTTTTAATTTGTGAAAATGACAAATGCATTGAAGAGCATAATGATCATTCCTACATGATATGCATGAAAAGAAAGGAACATTTCAAATTCAGAAATAATGCATGCTAATGTCCTATATGATATTTTGATGATGCAATTACAATGACATGGCCGTTGATTGGGCCTCAAGCATGCAAACGACACACGATCCTTATCAAGGTCACTGTATTTAGGGGCAAACTGCACTTAGAGGTCTGCTATTCCCGGTCTGCTATTCCCAACAATGCCTTTATACTAAACAAAAAATGAAAACAAAACTAGGACTTGTTCATTGACCCCTTATATATATTTTTAGTTCCTAGTTTTCAATGATTTGATGATTTCTGGAAAGATACAGAGCAGAAAATTCAACACAGAAGGTGAAATTGGGACCTACCTCAGCTCCTGCTCTGCTGCCCACTGATTTTCTTGTTGTCTGCATTTTTCTCTGTGAACCACAGGTCTAATCTACGAGCTGTAGTGGAGACCGTAGGTTACAGCCACGGGCCAAAACATAACCGCAGCTGAAAGTTACGATTAGCACCTGTGCAAAGAAAAATCCAAGAACAGTCAGATTTTAGGGCTAAAATTGTGGGGTTTCATCATGATCACCATTTGATGTAACTGCGGAGCGTGCTCCTCTTATCTAGGAGTATTGATCTATACCATCACAAAATCACAAAGATCCACACAAATGCATAAATTGAACAAAGAAAGCCAACGTATGCAAAGTTTCTTATATTAATCTTTAAAGGATCTCGGATTACAAAAATGCCCTCTTAGGGTCACTCGAAATATGATACATATGTTACAATTGCCAATGCCCTCAACAGGGTAGGCGCCCTTATTGTGCTCCGATGATTACTCACAAACTGCCTTGGGGTAGAGCTAACCCCCTTCTTCACGATGTGGAAGGATTATGATATAGACTCCTTTTTACACTTGTACCTCTACGAACAAGAAATAATGGCACACGATTACAAATATTGATAGCCTCTTGTGATGAGGCCCTTTAAATAAATATGCATCTAAATACCATTAAACTAGTAAAACAAGAAAGCATAAAGAAATACTTTAAGTTATTCTAATTACATCAAGAATTATGCTAAAACATACAAGACATGAACAATCAAATGATGCGTAAATTAAATATCGAATTAGAAGCAATAAAGCACATAAATATCCAATGTACTCCTACTGAATGCAATGCATGAAATGTCTAATTCCTATGGTCTTAGTTTCCCTAAGATGCAATTAAACCTATAAAAATACTAACATGACTAATCTATGCAATCAAAAGCAAAGTTAGTAAGGTGATCATTAACCTGTTGCAAACCATAGTTGTGAGGGGTGTTCTGCACTATGAACCATTGTTGATAGCTATTTTTTTACCTCTAATAGGTTTACCCTCTAAATTAGGGGTAGTGGGCTTGACCTCCTTGTCTGAATTAATGTTCAAGGGTCACCTTTCTCATCTTCTGATAGATTTGGCAGTAAAATCACTGTGAAGGGCATTCGTTTGCCCATATTTGCATTTCTTGATCTTCCTAAGCACCTAGGGAATCCATGGCTAATTGGTCTTTAGATGGATAGTGAAGGAGATCTCAAATGCACAAAGTCGATATGCAACTTGACAGGGCTTCACTGCTCTCTTGATCAGTTAGCTCTTGCTCCATAATTTGCCAATGCTTCGCTATACAAATCATCTCTTTCATTCATCCCCTTGGAGGGGGTATTTATAGCATACATCTAGGGCTAGGGGTGGCTTAATGGAGAAGCCAAGACCAAGAAGGTTGGTTAGGAAAGTTGGGATAGAAGCCTTTGGAATCTTTCGTCCTCCAACTACCTCCTTCTAGATCTCTTGGCCGTTCCAACCGATTTGGATTGGATGGAAGGCCTAACTAAAATCTAGTTTAGATCACAGGTCACAGCTGCAGTCTAGACTACAGACCATACGTGTTAACCGTGGTTCAGACTGGAGACCCCAGGTCTGGACTGCAGTTTAGACTGCTTAGATCAGAATGCCTAAATTGAGTGGTTAAAACCACTGCTCTATCTTGGAATCTATCCAATATCCTTCATATGGTTTTGTAGCATGTCCATATGACTAGTCACCCTCAGCATGACGTATTTTAGGTGTCTACACATTCAAATAAGTATCAAAATTGCTTTCTCATTTCTTCAACATCTTCCCATGTTGCACAATTCCTAGAATACTAGTCATATTAGACCTTATGTTGATCTAGGCTTCATTTCCTTAAAATATTGGAATGAAACTCTAGAATATTTATTGATATCACCTCAATGGATAAGGGATCTACCATCTACCATTTATAAACATTTCAAATGTGAGAAGTATCAACAACATATTTTATAAGACATATGTGGAAAGTATTATGGATCTTTGATAGACAAGGCAATCCTATAGGCTACTGGACTAATATTATAAATAATATCAAAGGGCTTAACATAACAAGGATCCAAATTAGTTGACTTTATGATGATTTTCATGGATATTACTCATAATAAGACTCTATCCCCATAGATAATTCTCTTGGTGATCTTTTTATATAGACATAGCTTTTCTGGTGATCGATCACTTCCTTGAGCCTAAGTAAAATTGCTCTAAGCTATTTCTCCATCTATTAGATAGTTTCCAATATAATAACCACTTTATCTTTTAGATCAATCCATGATAGAGGATTTCTACATATTCTACCATACAAGGATTCAAATGGGGCCATACCCAAAAATGCATGGTACCTATTACTATATTTAAATTCAACAAGATGCATAAGTCTTCCCCCTTAGACTTTTGTTCCATGCAATACATGTAAAGCATGTCTTCTAAGACTCGGTTCATCCTCTTCATTTTCTCATCTATTTTTTGATGATGTGTATAACTTATATTCATATTAGTTCCCACTACATAGCGTAGATCCTACTAGAACTCAAATGTGAACCTAGAATCCTTGTGTGATATGATCACCTTAAGAAACCCATGTAGCCTAAAAATATCTTTGGAAAACTTATTTGCCACCACCAGTGCATCATCCTTTATGTTCCCCATTATGAAGTGTGTCAACTTATCAACCACTACCAGGATTGCATCATGTTGGTACCTAGTCTTAGGTAAATCCATAATAAAATCCATAGATATTACCTACCATTTATGCATAGGTATATCATGTGGGTATAATTTCACTACTGGGTATCAATTTTCTACCTTGGATTTCTAGCATTCTAAACATATTGCAATGAAACTAGTGATATCCTACTTCATTCCTAACCATTAGAATATATTTTTCATATTTTCTCTCCATTTTTATCCTCCTGGATGAGCAAAATAAGGAGAATTATATACCTCCTACATAATCATTTTCTTTAGTTCACCAGTTTTGGGTATAACCACCCTATTCTTGAAGCATAAAATTCTATCTTTTATGTTGAAATTCTTACTCTCCTCTGGATTTATCTTAGTTTTATCATAGGTATTAATGCAATATGAGTCCTATAATTACATTTCTCTAACTTTATCCATCAATTTTATATGACTATGGGTTAGCACTACTATGTGCCTCCTCCTATTCAAGGTATTAGCAACCATATTTTCTTTCCCTTTGATGTACTCAATACCACATTCATATTTTGCTAAGAACTCTATCCATATTATTTATCTTACATTTAGCATTGATTGGGTAAAAATATAGTGTATACTTTGATGGTTTTCCCTTAGCTCAAAATGTTTGCCCAACAGATAGTGTTGCTAGACCTTTAATGCATGTACAACTATTTTCAATTCTAGTTCATGAGTAGCATAGTTTACCTCATGCTTCCTGATATTTCTACGCTCATATTCTACTGTAGCATATTCCTAGGAAAATACCCCACCTAATACTTCTAGGAAAGCATTTGTACACACTATAAAATTCCCAAGAGGATTTGATATCCTAAGAATTGGTGCTAAAGTTAGCTTATTTTTTAGATCCTTAAAGATGACCTCACATTTATCTATCCATTTGAATTCATTTTCCTTTTATTGAAGGTTTATGGTAGAATAAGTAATCTTTGAATAATCCTTCATAAAATACCTATAATATCCTATGAGTCCCATGAATCTAATAACTTCAGTCACATTTATTGGTGCTAGCAAACTCAATATAGCCTCAATTTTCTTTGGATCCATGATAATTCCTTTTTTCAATATGATGTGTCCTAAATAATATAACTATGAGGTATAAATATCACACTTGGACAACTTTCTATATAGCTAGTTTTTCCTCAACACCTCTAATACCAACCTCAAATGATGGTCATGCTCTTCTTTGGTGCAATAATATACCAAGATAAACTAATCTAGATATTTTTTGAACACACTATTCATCATATTCATAAAAGTTGTCAGTGCATTTTTTAACCCAAATGATAATACTATGAACTCATGGTTCCCATATCTGGTCTTAAAGGTTGTCTTATGGGTATACTCTTCTCAAATTTTAACTAATGATAACTCAATATTAGATTTATTTTTTAAAATATAGTAGCATCCTTTAGCTAATCGAAGAGGTCATCAATCCTTGGTAAAATATACTTATTATTAATGGTTACCTTATTCAACATCCTATATTATATGCATAACCTCAAGTAATCATCCTTATTTTTCATAAATAATATCGAAGCACCCTAAGTAAATACACTAGGTTTGATTAGACCTTTTTCCAATAAATCTAGTTGTACTTTTAGTTCTTGTAACTCAATTGAGGTCATCCTATAAGGTGTCCTTGCAATAGGTTCAGCTCCTGGTATTAAATCCATAGTGAAGTCAAATTCCCACTAAGGTGGTAGCCTTGGGATATTTTCTAGAAAGACATCCCTAAATTCATGTAAAATTAGATGTTTCTTAAACACTTCCTCATCCCTCTTTCTTTGGTCTTTTTATTAATTTTGACTACATACAACATATCACCTCTTTTAATGACTTTCTTAATTGCATAGTTGATAATAATTGAGGTTGAAAGTGCCCTTTCTTGATTTTAACCCTTACCCTCATATTAACCTTATCAATGTAATCCATCCACCTTTATTGAAAATTGATTAAGGATCCATGAGCCCTCAACTAGTCTACACCTAGGATAATATCAAAAGCATGGTGTGGCACTATATATACATACCAAGTTGTGGATCCATTTAGTAAGGTTATCTCAACTATAGGTAAACTTTTATCCATTTAATAGTCTATCTAGACCCATACTCAACTTTCCACCCTTGTGCTAAAGATTCATGTCTTTCTGGCATACCCTTGAAAATACTAGTGGAAATAAAGTTATTTGTAGCTCCACTATCTATTGAAACTTTAACAACCTTATCAAATAACTTACTATTTAGTAGCATTGATGTTGCTTGTCCATCTAGGTATTTATTTTTACAATGATATGTATTTGATGTGCTTTATCCGTTGTTTTGTTACTTGATTAAATCCATCAAGGGCATAGTTTGACATAATGGGGACCTCCACAGGTATAGCAACCCATCATCGATGGTTGAGCCTTTAGATTTTTCTTAAATTTGGGTCCCTCATTATTGTTTAAATTTTTTGTTCAACCAACCTTTCTAGCATCACTTTTTGATGTTCTAACTGACCTTGTAGCATCCTAACCATGGATCCAGGTTGTCTTATTTCTTCTTGTATCATCCCAACCAAGAGGGTGATATCTATCATGCTCTTGTTTAGATATTCTACCTTCCCAATTTTTTTATTATGATTCTTTACTTCTCTAGTTTTATTTCCATAATTTTTTGTCCTTCCAAACTTCCTTGGATAATGTATTGCAACCTCCTTTTACAACACTAGTCCTAACCTTTTGGACAATATCAATACAGGTGTCATATCCTATCCACTCAAAGGCATTGGGTAAGTTATAATTTTACTTGAATTGTCCTTACAATTAGTTAGTTTCATTTTCCCCATGAAATAACTTATATCATTATATCTCATTAGATAATGACCAAGGTCACACTTGTCATGCTACAAGGTACACTTTCCAAAAAACAAACTATATCTTCAAGGATTTTTACTCCTTGGTTTGACTGGTTCCAATAATGTGCAATAGTTGAATTCTAGATCATATTAAGGTTCCTAGGTGCACTCCATGGAAGCTTCTAGTCCTATGACTTAGTGCTCTCATACCAACTGTAACAACCCAAAAATACCAACCCAAGAGAGAGAGATAATCAATATTGTATTTTCTTTTTATACAAGCAAGGTTCTAAAGAGTCTCAATATATATATATATATATATATATATATATATATATTTTCTTTAGCATTCAAGGCTTCACCACATTCGAGTTCAATGTCACTACAGACAACACTCAATGTACAAGAGTGACCAACTTCCCATAATTTTTTTAGGTTCACCTTGCTAAACATCACTATTTAGAAGGACACCAAAGTGCTCCTCCTACTTCATCACCAACATAAGACAATATGACCATAGCATAGGTATTATCCATTAATTCCCATAAAACATAAAAGGAAATTCCCATTCCCTAACCTTAACCTAAGTCCATCTAGGTAGGTTAATTAGGAATAAATCCTTGGTACTTAGCTACCATAACTTCATAGGCTAACTAAGGTCATTACCTCTATATTAACAATGAACATGGTCACCTAAACCTACACGTTTGAGGTACCACCACTATTGTCCTTTGAATTATTCCTATAGTCTTCTAGACATGGAGACACTTGATCCTCACTGTTCTAGGTGTATAATTTCACAAGTATTTGGATATTGCATTCTCGCAACTCCTTCCAGACTTGTGATTACCTAGCTATTGCATTCTTGCAACTCCTAGGACTCACTTCTACTAGGTGTAGACATGGAAAATTGACCTGCCCAATTGATTCATTTTTTCTAGAACCCCTGATAGCTCCCTCAAACCTGTCAAAGTACAACTTTGGGCTTATCTTCCCTCTTTTTTCCCTTTTTCCTACTTTTCCCAAAACCATGGTCGGCCATATATAAGGCATGATTTTGGTAATTTAGGGTTTTCTCTTAGAAAACCCTTCTTTATTTAGGGGGATGACCTTTAGTACATTGACCCTCCCTAGGTTTGCATTTTCATTTTCCCACCCTTTTGCCCTCCAAACCTCTTAAAAATAGAGGGTTTGGATCATTTTTTTTCCCTAAGTGATATTTTCTAAATGCTAAGAGCTAAGTGATTTTCAAGTGATTTTAGCTAAGAGGCCCTTGATAATTCTCCTAGCAATATCAAGTATCTTCTAATGTTCTATTTATACTCTATTTTTATTTGTTGTTCTTGGTGGAAAAGTGTTGGAGCCTTGAGATGCATTCTACCATTTTGTGGAGGTTTTCATCCTTTTGACTATTCTTTCACTTCCATCAGGTTTCTTCTTGCATTTTAATATTTCTAGATCATTAATTGGGTATTTTTGTATCTTATTTTGCATTGATAAATCATTATTGCACTTTTGCTACGAATTAACACCCCACCCATATAGGGTTTAATCTTGACAAATCCAAATTTGTGATCACCCCTTATGGGGTATTATTTTAGATCTATTAGATTTGGGGGTAAAGTTTTGCTTCCAAACCCTTAGTCTATGTTTACATGCTTTATTTGGATCTGTAGCACCCTAAAATTGGCACAGTTAAACCCTCAGTAAAAGATAAAAATTTGAATTTTAACCTCGAAACTGCCCGTTAACCGCTCACCTCATTTTTCATGCCATTTTTAGAAGTTGTTTTGACCATTGGATGATATCGTCGCCGATCTGACGATATCATCCCAAATCGGATGAATTTGTCTGGAAACAGAACGTCCAGACGATTTCATCCCAAAACCAAATTTTCATAATTAGCTTCTGTTTCAACAACCTCTCCAACTCGAGCAGAAGCGTGTCTGCGTGGTTGGAGATTCCTACGTTGGAGATCTCCTAGATTGGGATGATCCCCAACCTCCTAACCTCCCCCTAATCCTATATAAACTTGGGATTTTCCCAGTTTATCCCCCTGGCTGATCATTTCCCTGCAACCTTAGTTTTTGTTGTGTTAGAACATCCTATCCCCCATCATTTGCATTTGTGTTTTCAAGTTTTATTGTAGGATCTCACTGTGTTTCAGCCGGAGGAAGCTCGGATCGTCGCAGGCGATTCAACCACAATTTTGGATGATCCTGTCGAGATCGACGATGATCTCGTACGATTGTAGATGATTTTGACTGCAGTTCAGATTGGGGGAAATCAGAGCCCTGAGTTTGCATTCTCTATCTCTTTTTCTTATTTAATTGTGCATTAGATTAATTCACTTATGTTCTGCATCTTGGAGTTCACCTCATTTAGCATATTTGCATGATAAAATTCAAAATAAATTATTAAAACATTGCATCCCATTTGATTTGATATCTGGATTTATCATTTAAGCATTTATATTCTTATTTCTATCATTTTGTATCATTCTTGCAATTGTATTTTTGGTTTTTGGTGTCTGTTTTCATGATTGTAGGTTTCTAACAAATTTGTCTGACGAATTCGTCAGGTCGTTGACGATCTTGGCTGATCTCAGATGATCTCCTGTGATCTGGATGATTCTGTACAATTACAGATGATCCTGTCATATCCGGGATGATCTGGACTCCTACAAGCTTTAGAATCTTCATCAGACATCAGAAATCAGGTGCACTCTTCTCCATTTTAGATATTCTCTATATTTAGGATTCATTTATGTTTGTTGTCTTCATATAAACCAAAAATTTCATATAGAATAGCTTAGATTCATTTTGGCCAACCTAGGAATCTGAATGATTGAACATAAAATGAACACATCAAACCCATTCTCGACCTAGGCATGGAAACTGCCACTCAAAGTTTCCTGGTGAACCCCACCATCCGTCAAAAATTCACCCTTATACCCCTCCCCCGAGAGGCGCGACCTTCAAAGGGCCTCTCCGTCCGAGGTATTGTCCCATCCTTCTCGCATCCCCCTTTTGGGCATGGATCCTTTAGCCTGAAGGTAAGGGTGCAAAAAATTTGGGCGATACATTTTTGGTGAACCCGACGTGAAACTAAAACACCTTTTGAAAACAAACCAAAAAAAAAACACATTATTAAGAACATCTAGAATCATTAGACAAACAGTTAAATTTGCATATCATATTTAGATGGTAGATTATAATAGAAGACGAGTTGTCACCATAAATGTTGAAAATCAATTAACGGCCATAGAGATTACTTCTGTGCTTAGAGTACCTCAAACAAATAGAGCCCAACCTTTGTGGGACGAACTTGATAGGAGATTGGGTATTATTGAATCCAGATCTGTAGAACTTAGGCAAATTAAGAGGTTTGTCCTAGATAGAATCTTGGATCCTGATCAGGTGACTTTGTATCATGAACTTCAGAGAGCTTGCCATAGGTGGTTAGCAGATAAAAGAGCACTTGTGTCTTCAGAATTATACACCTTTGAGGAATACCTTGAGAACGCAGTTGTAGTACATAAATTTCTATCTCGTATAGAGGATCAAGAAGTCGTTCTTACGGATAGAAAAATATGGAATAGAGTTCCTAGAGCTGTGTTGTATCGAGAGTATTGCCATGAACTTTATTTTTACATGTCAGAGTCTGAAGTAGATCATATTACCATAGCACACTTTGTCAAATTCTTGAAAAACCACTTCCAATTTGAAGAGGAGCATTTCATGACTCCTGATGAACTTGACCCTATCAATGATATCCATAAACTATTCATAGAAAACTAAGTCATTCTTTTTACTATTGTTATTTCTTGCAACTAGCATGTTGTTTGTTATTTTTATTCTCGCAAAATAATAATATAATAAAATAATCAAACAAAAAAAAATAAAAATAAAAACAAAACATTTTCCTTTTAAAGTATTATAGTAGGTATATAGTTAAAATATATACCTCTCAACCCTACCGCATATATATATATATAAGTATATATATTTGCTAAAACCTAAGTTTAGCACAATGCCTAGACTTAGGAATGGAAAACAAACCGAAGAAGATGAAGATTGGTTAGGAAGACCATTAATTGACCAAAATGTCCCTCCTGAGGACCAAGTTCAGGAAGAAGAAACCCTAGACCAGCAAGAAGAAGAGCTTGTTGTAGGAAATGAACAAGAAGAAACTAATAGAGAGGAAGGATCCTCATCCCCTAAAATGTCTCCGGGAGGAGCTATCACTTTTGAAAACATGGAACAATTCTGGAAGTTCATTAACACTAATATTGGTGTTTTTAATAGAGCAGCCCATATGGACAAGGATCGAATTAGTGACACTCAAGCAACTCTAGAAGAAGTATTTCAAACACGCACTAATCCCTTGTCCTTTATTGATCAAGAGAGTGATCAAGTTGGACCATCCAATTTGGATATGGTAGCTGTGATCTAGAACATGCAACAACAACAGGTTACCCAACCATCTAAAGTGCCTATTAACAAGCCTAGGGTCATTCCCGCACAAAAGAAACCATCATTTACTACTCTATTTCACCAAGCTCTTGATCAACATACCTCAAATCAACAAAAACCCAAAACAAAACCAAACACCAATTACCAACAATCTGGGGTACAACATAATACTATTACAAATCCCCTTCATAATACTCTTCCTACCAACACTTTGCATAATAGCAATATAGCATCTAATCCTTATGTCACACCATCATACACTCATAGATCCCATACCTATGTCCCACCGAACCAATATGGTGGACAAACTAGTAATCTTGAAACCATGGTGAAACAACTAGTTTCCCGCATGGACCAGATAGATCCCTATCATCCCTCGTACAACTATCGAGAGATGTGTAGTCAGCCTTTAGATCCTATAGTCGTAGCACAACCGTATCCTAAACATTTTCCTATGCCTGTTCTTCCCATATATAAAGGAACCGAAGATCCCATAGAGCATCTTCGTATGTTTAGGATAGCATGTCATGATATATCACATGATGACTTGTTATTACTAAAAATGTTCCCGAAAATCTTGGGAGGAATGGCATTAGAGTGGTATTATCAATTACCCACTAATTCTTTGAGGAATTTCGAAGAAACTGCCGAGTCTTTTGTTCATCAATTTAGTGCCTACATCGAAAGACATGTGACCATTAAATATTTGTATAACTTAAAACAAGACAAAGATGAATGCTTTGCTGATTTCCTAGCTAGGTGGAGACAGTTGATAGGAAAATTGCACTTTGTGTTACCTTATAGGGAGATGTTGGACATCTTTATTAATAATTTGCAAGAGCAACTATCTTACGAATTATCAACTGCTACCTTGACCACCTTCGATCAGGCTATAGACTTAGCCCGAAGAGTGGAAGATGCTCTCATTAGGAGAGGCCAGCTTAAAAAGAAAGACGATGAGAAAACATCCAAAAATCAATATAAGAATAAACAAGTTGTGGGTGATGGAGTCACCGACAATAGAAATATTGCTAATGTTAATGCTGCAAAGACAATAGAGAAGTTTGTACTGAAACCTCCTGATAGACCTCCTCGAGAATTTACTAGGTTAAATCAACCTTTATCAACTATTCTATCGCAATTATTAGAACGAGGTTTGATTCAATTACCAAATATTCGGGAACCTGATCCAACTATACCCGGATACAGAGCATATTTACATTGTGACTTCCATAGAGGACCTGGACACACTACCAACTCTTGTAAAATATTAAAACATAAAATACAGGACTTGATTGATAACAATGAGATGGAGGTGCAAGCCTTTCAACCTAAGAAAAATCCTCCTAATAATGTTCAAAAGAACACCCCACAAAACCAGAATCAGAATGCCAATCAGTCATTAGACATATTTCAACATCCCTTACCAAAACATGGTAAGGAGGTGGCTAATCAAATTGAACATCATAATGTCCCTCCTCCTGCCCGATATGTAGGAACTATTAGTGGGCATTTACCTGCTCATGATCTGGAAATCTTTGACACAACTTTATCCATGGTTACAACCAGGCCTCTATATAATATTCAGATACCTGATCTTAGTGATACATAATACGATACTGAGAGTGATATGGAAATCACATCAAATCAATCAAATAGTTTTGAAGATGAATCGAATACTATTCACCCTATCACAAGTTATATGGTTCCAAAAGAACCATTTCCAAGAAGAGTCACTACTAGACCATCGTCTCACCGATTACTTTCTAATGAGCTAGCTATAAATGCTAGACCAAGACCCATTCATCATCCATAGAATAATATTGTGGGTACCATCGGAGCTGTTACTAGACAACAGGCTCAAAATTATCAACAAGATCAAATTCAGAATGGTGGATCAACTCCATTTGTTTTGAAGGTTCCTAATAAAGGGAATCATGCACCTAATGTTCAACCTAAACCTCCTTATAATATTAATGAACAATTATCAAATATTATAGCTAGAATTTCCCTCTTGGACCTTTTAAGATCTTCTCCTACACATAGAGATGAATTAATGCTCACATTAAGCCGGATGATGGTACCACAAGACATTCAACCTGGAATCCATGGCCAATACTATAATAACTCATGAAGTTGATTGTATTGACTTTCGGGATAGAGACATACCTCAACATAGTTTACATAAAGATAACCCCTTGTATATTACTACTTTAATTGGAGATGTAGCAGTCAAACGAGTTTTGATTGATAATGGTTCATCTTTAAATATCTGTACTTTTGACTTCTACCAAATATTTGGGTTTAGAAGTGAGGAAATGAAAATAACTGATATGATCATAAAAGCTTTCAATGACGAAACACAAGAAACGTGTGGAGTTATTACCATTCCATTGTAGGTTGGTCCGAGAACCTTGGATATGACTGTGTTTATTGTACATTGCCCTGCATCGTACAATATACTCTTGGCCGTCCTTGGATCAATGCAATGCGAGATGTTCCCTCAACTTTACATCAATGTGAATGAATAAGACATTCACATGTAATATGCTATCTATAGCTTATCCTAAGATGATCGCTGAATTCGACGATGAGTTGGAGGGAGATATCTTTCACGATGTCTCCATTGAGGAATTATTACATAATGGATTTTATTTTGATGGCTCTATACCTAGTATAGCCCAACTTGAGGCCACGAATCCTCAAGATGAATTATCCAAGCTAACCTTGGAAGAATTACAAGAATTGGGCATTTCACCTGCCCCACCTAATTTTGAGAGAGATATCCACATGGAAGTAGAAAATGTCATAAAAATTAACATTGGAACCGACGATAACCCCCACATAATCAACATTGGATCAAAATTGAGTCCAGAAAAATAGGATAAATACATTGCATTTCTTAAAGAATATGAAGATGTCTTTGCTTGGACATATGAAGATATGCCAGGATTAGACCCTTCTGTAGTTATGCATCACCTAGTAGTGCACCCGGATGCTAAACCTGTTAAACGAAAACTTAGAAAAATGCATCCTAAAGTGGCCTTACTAGTCAAAGGGGAGTTAGAAAAACTCCTGAATGTTATTTTTATACAAGCCATTGATTATGTTGAATGGATCTCGAATGTAGTTCCAATAACTAAGAAAGAAGCTACTAAGGTTAGGGTTTGTATAGACTTTAGAGATATTAATGCTGCATGCCCTAAAGATGATTTTCCCCTTCCCAATATGGATCAGATCATTGATTTTACTGCTGGGAGTGGAATGATATCCTTAATGGATGGATTTTCTGGTTATAATCAGATCAGGATAGCTCCTGAAGATCAAGTTAAAATAACCTTTATTACCCCTTGGGGAACTTTCTATTGGAAAGTGATGCCATTCGGGTTGAAGAATGCAGGTGCAACCTATCAATGAGCCATGACTTATATCTTTCATGATATGATGCATGATATACTACATGATTATGTAGATGACATTATAGCTCGTTCTACTGAAGAAGATGACCATTTAGATGACTTGAGAAAAGTATTTGATCGGTTAAGGGAATATCTTATCCGATTGAATCCAGCCAAATGTATATTCGGAGTTAAGTCAAGTAAATTATTAGGGGTTATAGTTTCTTTACGTGGCATCGAAATTGACCCTCTCAAGATCATGACTATCACTGATATGCCCGCACCTACAAATATATCTAAATTACGAAGTCTACAAGGTAAGCTTCAAGCTATCCGTCGCTTCATCGATAAGCTGGCGGATAAAACTGGACCCTTTCTTAAGCTTCTTAAGAAGGATGTCTCTTTCCATTGGGACGACGAATGTCAGGAAGCATTTGAACTCCTCAAAAAATATCTTCTTAACCCACCTATACTTTCACCACCTAAACCTGATCGCCCATTTATCTTGTATATTTTTGCTTCAGATTTTGCTTTAGGAGCTATGTTAGCTCAACTTGATGATGAGAAAAGAGAGCGTGCTAATTATTACATTAGCAAAACATTAATTAGTTATGAAACCCGCTACACAGCATTAGAGAAGTTATGTCTAGAAGTCATATTTTCTACATAAAAACTACGCCATTATATGCTCAGTCAGAAAACATACGTTATTGCTAAATCCGATCCCTTGCGGTATCTCATGAGTTGACCTTATTTATCTGGTCGCACAACAAAGTGGGTTCTTGCGCTAAGCGAGTTTGAACTCATGTTTATAGGACAAAAGTCTGTTAAGGGTCAAATCATAGCAGATCAATTAGCTGCTACACCCTTAGAATCCACCCATCCCCTCATCATTGAGTTTCCTGACGAATGCCTTAAACTAGAGGCAGATCATTCAGAGCAATGGTCCTTATACTTTGATGGAGCCCGATGCATGAGTGGGGCTAGTGTAGGTATTATTTTGATATCTCCACAGAAACATCTCATACCTCTATCCTTTAAATTAACGTTTTCCTGTACTAATAACACTACTGAATATGAGGCTCTCATCCTTGGATTACGAGCAGCCCTGGCACTAAAAATTAAAAATCTATTAGTTTTCGATGATTCTCAACTTGTTATAAATCAAATTAATGATGTTTATCAGACTAGAGATGATAAATTATGCCCATATAAAGCATATGTATTACAATTAATATCTTTATTTGATCAAATTACCTTGGAAGCTATTCCTAGAACTAGCAATCGTGCGGTTGACGCCATGGCCACAGCTGCATCTCTTTTACCCTTGGAGTTAGATGACGAATATGCTACCATCATTATTCATTGACTCCAGGAACCCACTTCAATTAAATCATGCTTGGAACCTTTGGACGTGTTTCTAATCAATGAAACTACTCCTGAACTTTGGTACACTGATATCCTCAATTTTCTTCAAAATGGGACCTTCCCTGAAGGTTTTAATAGAAACCAACATCGGTTATTACGTAGACGAGCAAGTCACTTCGTCATAATTGGAAATACCTTATATAGGAGATCTTTTGAAGGTATCCTACTGAGATGTTTGAATCTAGAAGAGTCTAGATCAGCTTTGAGTGAAGCCCACGATGGATCTTGTGGGGGACACTTTAGTGGTAGCGCCATTGCTAAGAAGCTCCTTAGGATAGGATATTTTTGGCCTACCATGGAGAATGATGCACATGATTACGTGCGCCATTGCGACAAGTGCCCGAAACATGCTGACCTTGTCCATGCGCCTGCACAAGAACTGCAGGCTATTTCATCTCCTTGGCCCTTTTCAAAATGGGGCTTAGACATCATCGAAAAAATCAATCCTGTGTCATCTGATGGACACAAATTCATCATAACCGCCACCGAGTATTTTACGAAGTGGGTTGAAGCTATGCCCTTAGCTTCTTGCACTGGAACTCAAGTTTCCAAATTTATTTTTAATCAAATTATTTGTAGGTTCGGAATTCTTGCAAATCTCATCTCAGATAATGGAACTTGTTTCAAAAATAAATATGTAAAGAAACTATGTCAAAAATATAAAATTCAACATCGTTGGTCCACTCCCTATTATCCTCAGGGTAATGGCCAAGCAGAAGCATCTAATAAAACATTAATTAAAATCCTCAAAATACTGGTCAATAAATCTGGTCATGATTGGCACATTCAATTATATCCTGCTTTGTGGGCTTATCGAACTAGCATTCGTACTCCCACGGGCACTTCACCTTTTGTTTTGGTTTATGGCGCTGAAGTTGTTTTTCCCTTTGAATTAGAAGTTCCTTCTTTGGCTCTGCTACTTCAAGATACTGAAGTAGGAGATGAATATCATGCTGGCAGATTTAGTCAGCTGGAACTCCTAGATGAGAAGTGCATTAATGCTTTGGAGCATCTTCGTGCCTACTAGAACAAGCTCAAACGAGCATATCTCAAGAAAGTTCATCACCGATCCTTTGAGATCGACGACCTCGTCTTAAAAGAAAATAAAAAAAATACTAATGCAACTAAAGACCTTAAAGGTAAATTTGAGCCTAACTGGCTTGGGCCATATATTATCACTGCTAAATTTGGATCGGGAGCATACAGATTAGCTACCTTAGATGGTAAATATCTTAAAGAACCTATGAACATTATGCATCTTAAGCGCTATTATGCATAAATCTGGTAATTTCATCACTGTATATATTATACATATTGTCTTATTTTAGTAATTCATATAAAAATTTCAAAAAAATAGTAATATTATGTATTATCTCAATTCATAAATTAAAATCAAAATATAAAAAAATCAAAATCATCAAAATCCTCAAAAACATCTTCTATTTTTGCACCTGTCAATTCTTGAAGTATTGCAGTTATATTTTCAGTTATTTTGGATAAATTAGCATTTATTTGGAATCCCTCACTTTCACACTCACATGAATAAATATCTTGATCTTATTTGGTATGATTATTAATCTCTCTTATATCGAAGTCCACAGTTGAATTAAATAAAGTTTTGAGCATAGAGAACTGATCTTGTTATTTACTTGAACCAAGTACACCTTTTCACATTAAAATGATTTCATTGCAAATTCAAAGCGATGCTACATAGTAGAAGTGGTCTCTTGAGCGAAAAGTTTCCCCTGCTATCCTATCATGCACATGGTCTAGAATCTTTGAGAATTGACAAAAGGACAAGCTCACCCCTGCCCAGAATAAAAATCCCTTGCTCTACAGCCAATCCGAGCAAGTATCCCTAGTATAGCAAGAAAAAGAAAAAGAAAATCAAAAAAAATCATGAGAAAAAGAGAATCTTATTCAGAACATTATCATTTTGTACCATCTCAACAATATTTCAGCATTATCTCAGTGTCAAGCAAAAATACAAAAAAAAAAAAGAGAAAAAGAAAAGAAAAAGCAAAAAGCAATAAATCCCTTCCCCTACCCTTTGAAAGAAAAGAAGGGTGAATGAGCTTGAATCCCTGGAATTCTCAATTATTCAAAAACTATGAGGTAAGCCCCATAACAGGTGGTTTGTGCCCAACCCGCTTGGCCTTGGGTAACTCCTAGCGTGGTGATATGTCCGTCACATTAGCGACCTTCTTTTGTACGGACCTATGTCCGCTCATGGATCAGCTAGCTCTTGATGACCCGACTTACATAGTAGTCCGGTACGGTTACATGCATATAAATCATGGTCAACGAACACTCATTTGGTTAATTCAAATTACTTGTATCAAATTATCTTGCTCAAAATTGGTAAATGAACAATACAATTGCACACACATTTGTGTTTGAGAGATTTTGTATCATTATGATAGATCAAGATCGGCAATGAACTCACATATGCACATGGGGTTCCTTATAAATCTAAATTTTGTCTTTGAGATAATTTAAAATATTTATGCAAATCTTCTGGAATAATTTGATTTTCTTACTTGAGAATATTGGCTTAGCGTAAAAACAATTAAATACATTTTTTCAAAAATCCAAAATTTTTTCAAAACATGTTCAAAAATCTAGCAATAAAGTCACATTTATATATTTTCAACTTTGCAACGATGGTATAGTTCCTAAACCTAAATTGGAATTTTATGCCTAGTGCAAGTCCTCATTTTTATATTTTTTGTTTATCTCAAAATCAAAAATCAACTATGCAATAAAACTATTACATCAATTTCTTCTTTGGATTTCACGATGATGGTATAAGTCTATACCTAAAATTCTATGCCTAGCGCAAGCCATCGTTCTAATTTTATTTCCCATTTATTTAATCCATAAAAGCATATGGCTTAAATCATTATGTTACACAATTGTGCTTTAAAAAGAATGAAAACTTTTTTTATTTCATTTCATTATGTCAACATTCGGTTTTGCGACGATGGTATAATTCCTAGGCAATTGTTCAAATTTCTATCACACTTAGGAATTTTATGCCTAGAAAAAATCATATTTTTAATATTTCATGCATAATATTTTCATGGAAATCTGAAAACAAATCATCACCATCATCATTTTTCATCATCACAACACAAAGTCTTAAGAAAGTCTCTTAAGCACCCTTTTACTTTTAGCAATATTTCTCTCATACCGGGATTAGCTTGATGACCTAGCGAGCGGCGACTCCATGAAATGGTCATGTAACAACGACAATGTCCTTTGAAATTATTGTTAGAAGTCACTTTATTTTTCATCAAATCACACCACAACAACCAATTTGTTTACATCAGATTATTTCATTTAATTTTATAGCATGACATAAAATTATAATATTTTCAATGACATAATTACATGAATAATCAATCAACAATTAAAATATTAAAGCATCATAAAACATATGCACAAGTCATATCACAAAAAGAATATATATATATATATATATATATATATATATATATATATATATATATATATATATATATATATATATATATATATATATATATATATATATATATATATATATCAAGAAAGTATATACATCATATCAAAATGGATTGGTATGCCACAATCTATACCCTGGCATACTCAATCCTCTCAAAAATATATGGTCTATGTACAATGAGCAGCTAGTCTCGAGAAGCCCTCGAGCTCTCAGCCTCATCTCCTCTCCCACCCTGAGGTGGAGGAGGTGGTCCCATCGAGGTTCGTGCTGTATCGTGGGTCCTCGACGTCGATCGTGATGATGTCCTCGATGACCCCATCTTGATCGACTCTGTAATGCTGGCTAGCAGTGGTATCCTCTACCCCTCTGGAACCACATGATAGTACAACCCCTGGTAGAACACGGTCTACGCAACAGCCCATGCCAGCTCCAGAATGCTCACCCCTCCACTCCGAGCCCTGAGCCGTGTAGCCTCATCCTAGAGAGTCTGCACCTCAGCTCGTAGGTGGGCATTCTCCACCCGGAGAGCCGCCATCTCGTTGCTCTCCCCCACCTCGACACCCTTGCCCTTATCGGGTGATGGTGGCCTATCCCTCTGTTGAGAAGGGAGTCTCTCCCTCCTCTCTGGCTACTGTTGTCTCTCCGGAGCCTGTGGTACTCTCTAGCGTCTCTCCTGAGGAGGCCATCGTTGATCCCTCCCTCTGTGACCCCTCGCTACACCGATGGCAGCCTGGCATCACCTCTCCATCCGTTGCACTACAGCGTGCATCGGACCCTATGCCCTCATCATCCGAGGAGGGTGGATGCCTGCATACCAGGCATCATACCCGTATGCTACCCCTACGTCATCCCCATCCACTAGCTGAATGGGGGCATCATCAATGTCCTGACTCCAGAATCGATGCATGTCTGGAGCCCCGCTCAATGTGGTACTATCCCAAATAGTCTGGGAGTACTCATAATCCCTAAGAGAAGGGATCCCTTGCTATAGACCGAACTGCCTCAAAAATCGGTCATAGCGGTGGAGCTCTACCTCTCCCCACTCTATCCTCAACCATATGACTCGCCTAATGTGAGCCAACTCCTATCCATCCTCTACCCACCCTGGATGCTCTCTCCATGGTCTCCAGGTGATCCGATCTGGGGTGAGGTCATCTAGCAACCTCCGGGACATCGACAGATCTATCCACCGCTGTGACCCTCTCTGGACCTGATGGGCTATCGTTAAGCACATCATTAATTCTTAATGAATTTAGCAATCCAAGGTGGTGTCCAAGGCTATTTACGAGAGAAATTTCAAGTAGTGTTGTAGTTCAGTTCATTTGGAAGCAGCAGGTCTTATTGGTGGAATTGATTGTGTGGGGGTTTTGTGTCACTTCTACCCCTAAATTGCATAAATTAAACTTTAACCTATTTTTAAGAATGAAAACTAATTGTTAATTGCAAAAATCAAACCCTAGTTACAGTTGCAAGAATGAAATCTAATTAAATTACAGAATTGAAACTCTAGTTATAGTTGCAGAATTAAAAGTCTATTTAATATTGCAATAATTGAAATGAAGCATAAAAACTAGATCCTATAAATGCTCTGTAATAGAAGGTCCTCAATCTTCTATGCAAGGTTTTGACAACAAAAACAAGAATGCAGGGAAATTACAAAACTTGTAAATTGCTGGAAATGGAAATTTGCAGTGAATTGAAAAGTTGCTGGGAATAAAAAGAATAACTAGATCTACCACTAATCATATCACAGAGACATTATGAACAAGAATTAAACAACTAGGAATGTTAGTTGTGCAAAAGAATGAAAATGACAAGTTCACAAATTATTCTGCTGCAGCAAAATCAGAATAAAACCTATCTGTTAGTCCTCCTCCTAGATCTAGAAGTGGCCAGCCTCCTTTCTCAGAAGAATGTTTGAATTCTTCTTTAAATCATACTCACACTCAAACATAACAAAATAAATGGAATGAAACTGCACTTTTATTGCTTCAGAAACATAATTACAATTTTGTTGAAATCTGTTATAGATCTGAAATCACTATTCTATTATCTCCCTATTTATTTTCTATCTCCTCTATCTAATCTAATTTAATCTAATAGCTCAACCTGGATGGGAGCTATCTTTTATAGATGCCTAAAATCTAATTACAAATAGAAAATATGATGTTCCTGATTTCCTACAAAATTTCCTGGGTTTATCCTAGAAGAAGATCAAATTTTATCTTTCCATAAATGGTGGCTTTGGTCGGCAAAGACGGAAAATTCAGATGGGAGATATTTTCCCTTAACTTTCTCAACCTTATTATCCCCTTTTCCACCACCAAAAGTCAGTCAACAAGTCAAAAAGCACATTTTGTTTTCATTTCGAAGATAAGTGGCTCATTTCGAAGATACTGCAATTCTCATTTCGAAGATCCGCTCATTCCGAAGATACTACAATTCTCATTTTGAAGATACTAAAATTCTCATTCCTAAGATCCGCTCATTCCAAAGACACTGTGTTTTCTCATTCCAAAGATATCTGTTCATTTCGAAGACATTGTGTTCATTTCGGAGACACTGTGTTCATTCTGAAGATCTTTAGAATTACCAACTGTGTTGACTCAAAATGGTTTTGGCTGCATTTATCAAGTGGATTAGCCCTCAGGATTAGATTGCAATAGTATTCATTCTTTCTTGAATGTGAATTCCATGCCTTGCCATTCATTGGCAGTTGGCTAGAATTTATATGGAAAAACCATTTTTTTGTTGCACAGTAATAAGTCTTTGTACTATTTACTGAATTTAGAGAAACTAATGCTTAATGATCATCAAAATAAGACTACTGAAGTGTTGTTGTCAATCTAAGCATGACAAGATAACATAAAACTATACAAGAACTGTTAAAAATCATAATATAATGGCCTTAACACTTCAATCATGCAAATAGTTAATACACAACATATTAAATCAACTTAATTAGCATATAAGATAATTCACAAGATTTTTAGGTAGTTTTAACTATTTTGAACATGCTATAAATGAGGCTTATCCAGGCCTCATCATTCCCCCCCCAACTTATATTAATGCATGCCCTCATGCATTGCAGTGGGCTATGGAGTCACAAATGTCCATACTCATATTCCATGTTTCATAGAACAATTTAGTGCCTATGTAATTTCTCATGAAGGTTTTTGAGTCATTATTCAAACTGATCATTTGGTTGGGAATCCTCTTCAAAATAGGATAAAACTAGAGTAATGATGGTTGGAGGCCTAAATATGAGACCTACCCAATAATGTTGCATAAAGGTATTTCTCTATATTGAGAAGGCAATGCCTTAGAATGGAAGGGCACTGCTTCAAAGTGGAGGGGCACTACTTCAGAATGAGCACCTATGTCTTCATCTTCCCTAGATAATCCAAGTAGTAACTGAACCAAATCCTCCTATTTATCTGATGTAGTGGATTTTTCGTCAACTTGTGACAACCTGCTTTTTAGTTTTTCCACTTTCTGCTATAATTTTCTAATTTTCTTTTCATGTTTTTCAATAACATATTTTCTTTCCTCAATCTATCTCATTTGTATTTTTATAACACTCTTGGCTGCTCTCAATTGTTTTGTGATGTCCACCTCCTCTTCTTCGTTTGAATCAGAACCTAATACTGAAAAATCAACTATAGTTTGCTGCTCAACAACGATATCATCCTCTGCTTCAGACCCCTACTCCTATACAGGAGGTTCCATGAAATTATCTATGATTACATCCAAATTCTCAGTGGCTTGTTGCACTTCTATGACATAAAGGCTATCCTGTTTGGTCTTCTCTTCAATCTTTTGATATTTTATCTCTTTTTGTTGGAGTCTTGCAGAACTCCTAGTCCTTAATGTATATTTTCTTTTCTTGCCCTATTTTCTTGTGGTAAGAGGGGCTGTAGGGATAGCTTCAGTCTCTTCATTGGGAACTTCACTCTCCTATTCTGGCAAATAAATAACATATTTAGAAAAATGAATCCTCTTCTATTTTATTTTTCCGCTATCATTTTCAGCCCTTCTCTTCTTAGTCTATGAGGTTGATGGTTCTAGAGAAAAATGCTTTGTTGCTTTTGCTTGGTGTGTTTCTTTCTCTGCAATAGCATTTTTTTTAGCCTTTTCTTCTTCCTTAGTAGCATATTTTTTTATAGCAACATATGTATCCTCTTCTCCTTCATATTCTTCTTCAAAAACTACATTATTCAGGGTAGAATAAAACCTATTAAAGCTTCTAGGGTTTCCCATAAAATGATGTTGGCACACCAGTTTAATAAGACCATGATGATGAGGGCTCCTTTTTTTTTCCTCTTGATAATGTTTTGCCATGCTCTGTATTTCTCAGTGCAGGTATGCTGGAAAATTCACTCTAAATTTAGGCTATTGCCTACCATGCCTGAGGTGGTTTAAAATTTTGAAATGATTCCCTGACAAAATTACATACTACCCTTCATAGGTTGAAAAATATGGTAACCCATGTGGTTACGTTATTCCAGGGTTCTTGTAGGCTAGCCATTTTTTTCATTTTTCACTTCATTTCTCTGTTATGATGCTGAGAAGATTGCTCTCTTCTACTGCTAGGTCACTGATTTCTGGTTTCTACAGAATTACAAGGTTTGCTCTTGTTCTTCTTCAGAAAGAACTTTTAATTTTTTTTACTTTTCCTAGTAATCATTAGCAAATATGTCTTCAGAAAGAAAAGATGGCACATTTCCTTATTATGTGCTCTGAACACCTGGCCATCAATCATTGGACATCCTTGCCATCAAATTTTCTTTACTATTTTTAGCTTGTCCATTCTGCATGCAAATTTTCCCACATGAGTGGTTATTAGCAATGAATGGTGGTGGCATATTTGTTGGTTATTTTCAATGTGATTCTTGTACTTCCTTAATGGGTGCAAAATATGATATGAATCTAACCACAATCCAGCTGACATGTGTCAATGATCACATGGAGTAAAAGCAGTTCTACTAACTATGTCTTTTTCTCCCTCCTTGGATACCACGTGGAAACAGACTTAAATCTTCATTTTGAAGATTATGTGTCATTCTGAAGACTAAGCTGGGCATTTAATTCGAAGATAACCTCATTTCGAAGATAAACCTTCATTCCGAAGACAAACCTTCATTTTGAAGATAAACCTTCATTCCTAAGAAACACCTTTATTTCGAATACAAACCTTCATTCTGAAGACAAACCTTCATTCCGAAGACAAACCTTCATTCTGAAGATAAACCTTCATTCTGAAGACACCACGGTTATTGAAGATACAACAGTCATTCTGAAGACATAGTAGAAACCAACATTTTTCTCTTTCTCCAAGCATTTTTTGTTTATGGCAACTCTTATGAACACTTTTATACTAATTGTTAATTGTCATATACTATATATCAAATATTTACAATGAGAAAAGTGCAAGAAACATATATACCTGGTTAAAACAAGTTAATGCAAGTTTTTGAAAGATGATTGTTTCTGTTGATATTCTGTTGAGGCTTCCTGCAACACTTCAAAAACAAGTGTAGTTGGTGAATTTGTACAATGGTGACTCAGAAATTTCAAGGTTATGCATGCCAAAAAACTGGTTTTCATGCATACCAACCCAATAGTGCCTTAGAAAAGGTTTTCACTGCTGAGTTATTCATTTTTCTCTTTTTTTTTTTTTTTCCTTGGTTTCCTTTTTTTTTTTCCTCTCCTTTTCTCTCTCTTTTTCTTGATTCTGATTATGCCCATGAAGGATTTCATGATTTCCCTGAAATCATGCCCATGAAGGAATTCATAATCAGAATTTATTCATCTTTCTACTTTTTCTCGATTTTTTTCTTTTTCTTTTAAGATTCAAAGATATGATCATTTGGAATATTCATCGAAGAAAAAGTCTCTTCCATCAAATGTAACCGTGTGAAATACCGAGCAAATTCCACCTTTGTTAGTGGTTTATGGTACAACCGTAAAAGATGTCCATTCACCACTAATATCCTCCTTACATCATCAACTAAAGAAAGTTGAACAACTTCATTCTCAAACTTCCCTGGTTCATCCTTGCTGCTCTTAATGTGATCATCATGCCACATTTTCCATTTTTGTTGAGTGAACTCTATTTGGTGAAGTGCTTCCAACAAAATTTCATCAAATGCATTCGACTGCAAAAAAAAAAAATTGTACCTGCAACAACTTAATGCCAACTGCTAAAGATGCATAAAATGTTAGTAAAGCATTAGGATTTTGCACCAATATATCAAACAAATTTGCTCCCTGGTTTTTAGTCAACCAACTATTGTTGTTCAAAGGTTGTTTTGGCTATATTTCAGTTTGTTTTGTACCAGGCTGATTTGAATTGGTTCTTGGAGAAACATTTTTATTTACAACAATGGAGGCCAAAACTAAAGTATTCTTTTCATTTTCCTTATGTGTTCTAAGAAACTGTGGGCTTTCTGTACAATCATACTTAGGTGTAATAAGTTTACCTGAAAGCAAGTTAACTAATTTTCCACCTTTTTATATGGTTTTAGGATATACTTTTTTTTTCTTGGTTTGCTAACATTTCTTAAACAATCCTATTAATGATTGGTACAAATTGAGATAAAGGGATTGTAACAGTTAAATGTTCTAATTCCTTTATCAAATCTATTTGTGAAGATGTTATTTTGATATCTCAGATTGTTCAAAATATGATACTTTATTTGATGAGGTATCTTGTTCTTCTTGATGTTGTTTTAGTGTGGATTTGTTTTCATGTTCATTATTTTTAACTTCACTTTCTACGCTGATAAGTGGAATATGTTCAAGCAGTGGTTCACCTAAACACAACTGAGTTTTAACACAGTCACTAACATTTATTAGGGCTGTATTTTTTGATTCAACCACAGAGACAGGGGTTACCTGTTTAACATGATTTGGACTGACCATAGGTTGAGTTGAAAATAGAGGTTGTTTTAATTTTTGTTGTTGTTGTCCATGATAGAAATTATGGATATAATTAGGCAACAAATTTGATTTTTGTTTTTGACAATGTTGCTGCCGTTTGTATAGATTTTGATGTTGTACCCATTGATATCCCTGTAATTTTGGTTGCAACCATGGTGGATGTTGTTGATTCCATTGTTGTTGCATCCATCCATGTTGAGACCATGCTTGGTAGTATGCCCATGGTGGTTGACTCCAACATTGTTGAAGTGGACCTGAAGCAGACCATGGCATATACCAAGGATTATTTCCCCAATGTGCAGGAAATTGAGAAGCATTCTGATATGGAAATTTATGAAAATTATTCTCTTGTCCTTGTCCTACAAAATTGATTTTTTTCATAGGTTGAGATTTTTTTTCAAAGAGACTTTTAAGTTTTGGCAATAAACTACACTAATCTGTGGGGTGTCCTAATTGACAAATGCTACATGTAGCAGGTATAAATATTTTGTTCAAAGGAAAATCATGAAGAGAGTGTTGTTTTTTATATTCTGAACAATAGATGGCTGAAGATTCAGTAGATTAATTTTTTTTATCTAATATGCTATCATGTACTAAAATATCAGCCTCTTTCATGCATTCTTTCAAATCATGTTTTTCATTACCAATTCTGTGTTTTCTATGTCTTGAATGAGAGTAATTTTTACAGAGTTTAATAATTTCCTGAAATTTAAGTGCATTTGTATCTCCTCTTCCCAAGATATCCAATGCATCCCTAGATTCATCTAATAGTCCCCTTAAGAATATGACTTTGCAAATTTTAGGTTCAAAACTTCCACATCTCTTATGAACAAAAGAAAATTTGTCTATATAATCTTCTAAGATTTCATTTTCCTCTTGTTTCATTGTAAGAATTTCATCATTTTGATTCTTGACTTGACAATGTTCTTGGTATCTCTCCAAGAATATGTTTTCCATCTCATCACAAGTTCTAATTGAGTCAGGTGCTAAGGTGATAAACCATCGTAGAGATAAATCTTTAAGAGTGGAAGGAAATAGTTTGAGCTTTTGATTGTCATTAGTGTAATCATGAGCTTGACATACAATTTTAAATTCAAACAAAAACATATCAGGATATTCGGATGTAATTCCCTTGAAAGTTGGTAATACTGCAGGTGAAATGACCTTCATGGGAGCATTTTGATTAAGATCTAGTTGGATGGGATTTTGAAAAGTTCTGGGAGGTGTACCAGTTGCACTAGGGTGGAGCACATTGTTGGCTCTACCTTGATTCTCTTGTGAGCCTTCCATTGTAGGTTCCCAAAAACAATTATAAATCTTGTCAAATTTTCCTGATTGTATGGATTTGTCAAGAGAAAATGGTGTTCAACTACTTAATTTTCCTCCTTGTAATGATTTCTCAAAGGATATTGCAGTGCTGGAAGTGGATGATTGGGATTCCAACATTTTTGGAAATAAAAAAATTTAGACATTTTTGACATAATTTCAACCTCTTGTGAAATTTTTCTTCTTGTGGTTTCTTGCTTATTTCCTAAATGGACTAAAATACAATTTACCAATAATAATTACTTATACCAGTCATTACATTCAGATTTTACTCTAAAATTCACAACTTAGCATATTTAATAATTATTGGATTGCTTTTCACCTTCTAACAACACCGTGTTCCCCAAAAACGATGCCAAAATGATGGGTTGTCATTAAGCACATCATTAATTCTCAATGAATTTATCAATCCAGGGTGGTGTCCAAGGCTATTTACGAGAGAAAGTTCAAGCAGGGTTGTAGTTCAGTTCATTTGGAAGCAACAGGTCTTATTGGTGGAATTGATTGTGTGGGGGTTTTGTGTCACTTCTACCCCTAAATTGCATAAATTAAACTTTAACCTATTTGCAAGAATGAAAACTAATTGCTAATTGCATAAATCAAACCCTAGTTACAGTTGCAAGAATGAAATCTAATTAAATTGCAAAATTAAAACTCTAGTTATAGTTGCAATATTGAAAGTCTATTTAATATTGCAATAATTGAAATGAAGCATAAAAACTAGATCCTGTCAATGCTCTGTAATGAGAAGGTCGTCAATCTTCTGTGCAGGGTTTTGACAGCAAAAACAAGAATGCAGGGAAATTACCAAAAACTTGTAAATTGCTGAAAATGGAAATTTGCAGTGAATTGGAAAGTTGTTGGGAATGAAAATAATAACCAGATCTATCACTAATCATATCACAAAAATATTGTGAACAAGAATTAAACAACTAGTAATGTTAGCTGTGCAAAATAATGAAAATGACAAGTTCACAACTTATTCTGCTGCAGCAAAATCAGAATAAAACTTGTCTGTCAGTCCTCCTCCTAGATATAGAAGTAGACAGCCTCCTTTCTCAGAAGAATGTTTGAATTCTTCTTTAAATATTACTCACACTCAGACATAACAAAATAAATGAAATGAAACTGCTCTTTTATTGCTTCAGAAACATAATTACAATTCTGTTGAAATCTGTTACAGATCTAAAATCACTATTCTATTATCTCCCTATTTATTTTCTATCTCCTCTATCTAATCTAATTTAATCTAATAGCTCAACCTGGATGGGAGCTATCTTTTATAGATGCCTAAAATCTAATTACAAACAAAAAATATGTTGTTCCTGATATCCTGCAAACTTTCTTGGGTTTATCCTAGAAGAAGATCAAATTTGATCTTTTCATAAATGGTGGCTTTGGTCGGCAAGGACGACAAAGTCAGATGGGAGATATTTTCCCTTAACTTTCTCAACCTTATTATCCCATTTTCCACCACCAAAATTTAGTCAACAAGTCAAAAAGCACATTTTGTTTTCATTCCGAAGATAAGTGGCTCATTTCAAAGATACTGCAATTCTCATTCCAAAGATCCGCTCATTTCGAAGATACTGCAATTCTCATTCCGAAGATACTGCAATTCTCATTCCGAATATCTGCTCATTCCGAAGACACTGTGTTTTCTCATTCCAAAGATATTTGTTCATTTTGAAGACATTGTGTTCATTTCGGAGACACTGTGTTCATTTTGAAGACATTGTGTTCATTTCGAAGATCTTTAGAATGACCAACTGTGTTGACTCCAAATGGTTTTGGCTGCATTTATCAGGTGGATTAGCCCTCAGTGATCAGATTGCAATAGTCTTCATTCTTCCTTGAATGTGAATTCCATGCCTTGCCATTCATTGGCAGTTGGCTGGAATTTATATGGAAAAACCAGTTTTCTACTGCACAGTAATAAGTCTTTGTACTATTTATTGAATTTAGAGAAACTAATGCTTAATGATCATCAAAATAAGACTACTGAAGTGTTGTTTTCAATCTAAGAATGACAAGATAATATAAAACTATACAAGAACTGTTAAAAATTAGAATATAATGTCCTTAACACTTCAATCATGCAAACAGTTAATACACAACATATTAAATCAACTTAACTAGCATATAAGATAATTCACAAGAGTTTTAGGCAGTTTTAACTATTTAAAACATGCTATAAATTAGGCTTATCCAGGCCTCATCAGGAGCCACAAATAGAAAACCTGGGGTCTCTCCCGATCAACTCCTATCAATGGAATCCCTATCGGCTTCTACACTGCAATGTGCTCCCAGCACCAAACCTGTAGCAGTGATGTCAGAACTAAACATCGACCTCCCTTGTATACGACCCTATAGAGGATCCTATACAAGCGGCATAGTACAAAGTTGTCCCAAGAAAACCTGTATCCATGGTCTCTCATGTTGCAGATCACATTTGAGAGGAGCCACGATAACCTGCATCTGCTCTGGTGGCATAGAAGAAGACCACCCACCACCCCTACCAAAACCTGGGTCAACCAAGACGTCCCAGGCATCTACCTCAAAGACTCGATGTTCACTCTGCCCTTCTTTAGGGTGAAGCTTAGGTCCGTGCATAGTCTCATCATAGCATGGCCCTAATTTGCCGTAGGAGTCATCAACCACCCATGTATGGGGATCCTCAAGATCCTCCATACATCCTCTATAGTGGGAGTCATATCCCCTATTGTTAGCCGAAAGCAGGACAACCCTGAATACCATCTCTCTACTAGGGCTGTCAGTAGCCCCATGTTCGTAGGAATATGTGGCATTTCTGCCACATGTTGTAGTCCGACCTCCGCTAGCCTATCTCGCTCGGCCTGATCGAGCACGGCTAAGTCATCCCTTAGACCCCCGTATTTCCACTCTTGACTCTTTAGCAATCCCCTCTACAAAATAAATAATAAAACAACAAAAAATCATTAGTACATAATCATTAAAATCAATTTCATCTCATAAAAAAATGATATCACCCATTATTGGATGATATCGTACCAAATTTAGCAAAATCGTCCTTAATAGGACGAAATCGTCTTTGATTCATCAATTTGGGAATCACACCTTATTGGATGGGATCGCCCCTATTTCTTTGATTTCGTCCTCAGACGAAATCGACGATCTAGGGACGATTTAGGCAAAATTGGGACCATTTCATCCCAACGTCGTCGACAGCATAAAAACTACCGCGACACCCCAAAACAATTAAAATTCAACTAAAAAATTAAACAAATCAAGCTAAAAACATAATAAACTAGGTTTAGATCCTTACCTACAACCCGCGTTGGACCTCTGTCGATTTGTGTGCTATTTCCACCATTTTGCTTGTAGAGCTCTGAAACATCAAAAGTGAACAGTAAAAATGAATTAGGGTTTTACCCTATTTTTATTTAAAAACAAACATTTTTTTTTTATTTTTGCTTTTTTCACGCTTTTACCTTAAACGTTCGATTTGGGTAAAAACTCGGAGGGGGCACCATAGCAAATAGTTGTACGATTCGACCTAGAATCGTCGTCTAAAAAATGGAATAAATTTTTACTTTCTCTTAAAGCATGAACTCGTCTTTAACGTATTTTCTTTGAAAAATTCGATAAAGAGGGGGCAAAATGTAGCACCCTAAAATTGGCGCACCCTCAGTAAAAGATAAAAATTTGAATTTTAATCCCAAAATCGCCCGTTAACCACTCACCTCATTTTTTGTGCCATTTTTAGAATTTTTTTTACCGTTGGACAATATCGTCGCTGATCTGACGATATCTTCCCAAATCGGACGAATTCATCTGGAACAGAACGTCCAGACGATTTCATCCCAAAACCAAATTTTCATAATTAGCTTATGTTTCAACCTCTCTAACTTGGCAGAAGCTTGTCTGCGTGGTTGGAGATTCTTATGTTGGAGATCTCCCAGATTGGGATGATCCCCAACCTCCTAACCTTCCCCTAATCCTATATAAAATGAGATTTTCTCAGTTTATCCCCCTGCCTGGCTCCTTGGCTGATCATTTCCCTACAATCTTAGCTTTTTTTGTGTTAGAATGTCCCATTTCCCATAATTTGCATCTATGTTTTCAAGTTTTATTGCAAGATCTCATTACATTTCAATTGGAGGAAGCTCGGATCATCGCAGGCAATTCAACCATAATTTTGGACGATCCTGACGAGATCGACGATGATCTCATACGATTGCAGATGATTTTGACTGCAATTCATATTAGGGGCAATCAAAGCCCTGAGTTTACATTTTCTATCCCTTTTCTTATTTAAATTATGCATTATATTAATTTACTTCTGTTCTGCATCTTGGAGTTCACCCCATTTAGCATATTTGCATGATAAAATTCAAAATTAATTATTAAAACATTGCATCCCATTTGATTAGATATTTGGATTTATCATTCAAGCATTTATACTCTTATTTCTATCATTTTGTATCATTCTTGCAATTGTATTTTTGGTTTTTGGTGTTTGTTTTCATGATTGTAGGTTTCTGAGGAATTCGTCTGACGAATTCATCAAGTTGTTGACGATCTTGACTGATCTCAGATGATCTCATGTGATCTGGATGATTCTATACAATTACAGATGATCATGTCATATCCGGGACGATATGGACTCCTACAAGCTTTAGAATCTTCATCAGACATCAGAAATCAGGTGCACTCTTCTCCACTTTAGATATTCTCTGTATTTAAGATTTATTTATGTTTATTGTCTTCATATAAACCAAAAAAATTATATAGAATAGCTTAGATTCATTTTGGCCAACCTAGGAATCTAAATGATTGAACATAAAATGAACACATCAAACTCATTCTCAACCTATGCATAGAAACTGCCACTCAAAGTTTCCTGGTGAACCCCGCCATCCATCAAAAATTCACCCTTATACCCCTCCCCCGAGAGGTGCAACCTTCAAAGGGCCTCTCCATCTGAGGTATTGTCCCATCCTTCTCGCATCCCCCTTCCGGGCATGGATCCTTTAGCCTGAAGGTAAGGGTGCGAAAAATTTGGGTGATACAGGATCATAATATCATTGTTTGCACTCTATTTTTTGCATTGTTTCATTTTATTGTATTTTCTCTTGTTAATTTTTAGAAAGGTCAACAATCACTTTATTTTTTGAGTAGTCAACTAAAGGACCAAGTGGGCTTGATTGCTATACCTCCAAGCTCAGTCACACCATGATCTAAGTAGACCTCCAAACACTAATAATTTTTTTTAGGGTTTTGTGAAGTTTTCTTGCAGGTTGTGAAGTTGTTGGATACATTTGGACACAAGTTAAAAGCCAAGGACAACCATTGTGTCAAGTAAGTTTCCTAGATAGACTTCTTAGATTGTTTGATATTTTATTTATATCCATTTATATTACAAATCTAGATCATAAGAAAAAGTAAAATATTTTGGTTTCATTCCTAGGCACTTGAAAGAGAAAGGGCATATAGCTTTCATTCTAGGGTTCACTTTGCTTATGCATACTCTTGAACCCATGCTGAAAATAGGATCTATTTTATTGCAAGTTAGGCTTTAGTCATCATTGAAAATCAATAATAATTATAGGGTGAGTCTCTACTTGTTTGCATCATTATTTTTCTTGCATTTTTCTTTCATATTCCATAGCTTAGATCTTAGAAAATCTAAACATGACTATTTTCTCAATATACACATATGTAGAGGGGGAAATTGCCCTATCACATATGATTCTTGATTGAATCTACTAGAAGCCAAGGTGACCATTGGGGTGTGTTATATCTCTACACTGGAAATAAAGAAATATGCTCCCCAAGAATAGTTTTAGGACTCACGCCAAGTCCAGGGTGGAAATGTTTAATATGTGATTTAATCAAGCACCTATGTTTGGCCTTTCTAAAAATAAACTACGAAAATGGAATAACAATGTAAAGCACATAAGATGTAAGAATAAAATGACCAACCCTAATATGATTCTTTAATTCAATGATCTCTAATCCTAGGTTTCCATAAATAAAAATCCTTTTCTTTGAGCAATGGACCAAGGGAATGCACAAACAAGACTAAACCCTAGATGCAAAACTATATATCCTTTTATTTTAAATTCCTAGAAAGCAATCAAATGTTTTTTCCTTTTTATATTTATAACCTAGGTTATGAATAGAAATATCAAAAAATAAACAAAACACAACCTAATAGCCTTACTTAGGGTACTTATATGATTCAATGTTTGATCAAAGCTTTATATTGCATCTAAAATATCCCATAGCTTCAAATATGCAAAATAGTTTCACAAAAAAGAACTCTAGAAAATATGGTTAGCATTTGGGGGTCTTCTTAGGCCGCTATAAGACTGAGCTTGAAAGTATAATAGTCAATCCCCCTAGGTCCTTTTAGTTGATCATTCAAAATAAAATGAGCTTTAACCTTTGGAAAAAACACAACGAAATATTATAGCATGGAACAATAAATGAAGTGCAAGCAAAATGGATACAATGAAATGAATAATAATACAACTTTGAAACCTAGGGTTTGGGAATAAATAATTATCCCTAGGCTAATGTGTCTAGCTTTGAGGGCTAATCATTTAATTATCAATCTAGGTCAATTCGATTTAAAGAACAGACAATCCCGTATAGATTTTTCCAAGATAATAATCAGCTTACTTAGTTTGTTTCCTTAATATCAGGTTACAGAGAAAAGAAATATTTAAATGCAATGTGAAATTGATTTAATAGATATGAAATCTAACCTAGTGTGTGTGGATCCATGTGCAGCTAATTATGATTTAACTATTTACTTTAGAAATAAATAATGCAGATTAATTTCTTATTAATTCTACTTTATACTAATCTACTCCTATTCTATTGCAGGAGTGGGAGAGTAGGGACTGGACTTATGGAAGTGGGCCTTGCCTTCAAAAAGGTCAGTATATTCTCTTCTCCTCTACGCTATTTTACTTCAGAAACTACTTATTTCATCTAACCTATTCTAACTATTAACTACTCATTGATTGCAGGAAAATAAAGGTACTACAGACGAAAATAAATCATTACAAAAAATAGAATAACATTGCAAAAGAAATGGAAGAAAAATAATACTATTTTATTGCTGGAATTCGATCATGTACATTGTTGGAGATTACAACTATAGTGTGACTTCTTCAACTTTCATTACATAATAATCAGCAGAGAAGAGAGAGAGTAGTGAGGAAAAGCGAGGACCTTTTCAATGGCCTCCTCATTGTAATTTATACATTAATGTTCAAGGAAGCCTTTTTCGTATCACACTCTGTTTCTTCCAACTAATCAAATCTAAATCCTAACTTTCAATCCTAACTATGTACTAACAATTTCCTAAATAAATAGAATTTCATAACAAGATGAAACTTTGACTAATCAGCACAAACACATGTGCTAATGACTTATTCTAATCAAATACAACTTTATAACAACATAGGACTTTGGACTAATCATCGTGAGCCCAAGTGGCAACCACTTAACAACTTCTAACAAAATGAGAATATTTTGCCCTATTCTCAAGGAAAGAGAATATGAGTTGGCAAAATAAATCAACAGTTTGGATTCTTTCCAACTTTAATATAACTTTACAACTTTTATCAATAAATCAAATATGCCAAATATTATTTTGTCCACGTTGACAATCAAATGGGTGATTGTGTAAAATGTGCTCATGCTGGATTTTGATGTGGCAATAGGATTTAGTCAACTTTGACTCAACTCTTCCATAGCACTCTTTTTTGTAGATGCTTCAGTAACACCTCTCAGTAATACTTCATCCACAGCCCTGTAGGTGTGCCATATGTCCAGCCAATATTTGTACACCTACCTTCTAGTTCGGCAACCATGACTTTTATCCAGCTCCATATTCATTTACCTAACAACATAGTAACTTGCACAAAATTCGTGTAAAATATACACGTAAATAAATTTTATAATCATTAATCAATATGATGCATAAATGACAATGTTAAAGTGAAATAATAATAAAAATCATTCATATCCATTCATTTACAAAGGAAAATGTAAGTAAATCAGATACATATATTGTAACATTATGACACTCATCATTCCCCCAAACTGAAGATGATGCATGTCCTCATGCATATAAGTTCATAGATTCAAAACCCATATGTATCTTTTCTTGATTTACTAAATTTTATAAACAACAATCATTTTAAAACTGTAATAGTTCAGATGAATGGATAATTCATAGAATAGAATCTAATTTCACAAAATAATTTTATCTTTCTGAATGTTGCAATAATGTAAATACAATTCTTGTTTTCTGAATGTTGTAAAGGATAATAAAATAGTTCTACTGAAAATAAAATTTTAAGACTTCAAACAACTTTGCACAGGCAAAAATCTATTTCTGAAAATTATCATAGTTTTTGAATTCATATCAGTTGTTGAGGGAAAATAACAATATTGTAATCCCCCTTTTCAGAAATGAAAAATATTTCATGCAAAATTAATGACTTTTCCTTTCAAAATTCATCTGATAAATCAATAACACACTGATATTAATCCACAACACTGTGTACATATTTTTCCATCACATGCATCCTAAAAATGTATTGCAGAATATTCAAAATAATCAACATCTAATTTGAGATAGAGCAATTCATGCATAATCAGAATATTGTAGAACTGTACTATTTGTTTGCATTTCAGAAAAACAAATATTTATGCAATAATCAGGATATATATCAAACAAATTATTCCTACAACTGAAATATTTGAAACAATTCACACATACATACATGCCTATACATATATCCAAATATTATAAAATTCATAAAAATAATAATAATGATGAAGTTTGTGAGCCAAATATATAAAATAATAAATTTATTTTTCTATCCCTATCATCTTCCAATAATCCTATGAATGTCCAGACCAGTTTTAGCCCTAAGACGAGATGAGACCCGTATAGGTGGTGGTCTAGCTGGGAGATTTCTCTCTTCCTTTACCTTCTGTACTTGTGCCCCTCTTGATGTTGGATCTATTGGGATATCTATAGTTATGGTTTTGACATATTCTACATCCTTGGATCCACTACTGTGAGACTCACCCTATGCTTCCTATGTATTTGGAGGTGGACCTACTATCTTTATAGCTCGATTGATAATTTCATCAATATTGATGGGCATACCTACCTTAAGTGCTAAAATTTCTAGCCATATCCCTATATCCTTGGATGGTTTCAAAGTTGATGGTTGACTTGGTTGAGGTAGTTTGGATTGTGGCACTGAGTTGTCCTCCTCTAACACTTTGGAGAAGTCAATAATCTTGGCAAAGTTGATCGACTTTCATGGTTTCCTGCCAATTGTACCACTCTTCTGAGGATATGGATTGATAGTCATTGGTACAATGACTGAATCAGTCGATTTCACCACCTTTCTCTCTATCAGTTTCCTAAGGATTTCACTCTGGATGGCAAGGTATTTGGTCACCATTGAAGCATGTTTTTCAACCAATGTTGTGAGTCGATCCATTTTGATATGCAACAAAGTCTGCTGTATTTTAAGAAATTCAATATCATTGGATGGCCCTATAACAGGTGAGTGTAAAGTGGGCCTAGGTGTTTCCTGAGGTGATTTTGTTATAGGAGATGACTCACTGGGAATAAATTTCTCATATTTTGATTTTTTGGTAGATTTAGAGGTTGTGGCTGATTTGGAGGTGGTGGGTCACTTTCAAGCAGGAAGATCTTCTTCTGAACTTATATCATTAGACTCAGATTCTTGAACTGGTCCCCCGTGTTTGGGGAGGTAGCCCCCCCCCCCAGGTTTCCCCTAAAATATTTTTCTTAGTGCTTGGTGTAAGACTAATAACTTGATTAAGCCATGATAGGAGATAAGATGTAGTGTAGGGGTTTCATACTCATTTATTGGCTGCACTCGATGGATGGTGGCTTTCAAAGAATTGAACAGATAATAAGGCAAGTTAATTATGCAGTCTTCCTTCTTGGGAAATTTCAAATTTAGGAGCATCTTTATATGGTATCCATCGTAGATAGACAACCTACCCTCAAGGGTAAAGAATTTCATAATAATTGTAACTACCTCCTACCATTTTATTGGTAGAGAGGAGGTAGTTATCCCCTTTATCTAGCCTTTCCTATCCTTGATGACTGAACACCCTTCCCCAAATATTTTGACCAACTTATTCACCCCCCTATAGGAAGATTTGAAGTATCTTTGGCCTGTTTCTAACAAATTTAAGACTTCTACAATTAAACTAGGAGAAATTTCTACTTTGACTTCCCCGACATGAGTTTTCATAGAAGCGCGATCACAGTTCAGAATGAACTATTTCGCGACACCTAGGTCATGGCCTTGGTATTTCATCAAGGCATTCCACCATCGGGCATCCTGAAACAACTTCTTCACTACATCACTTGGGTTTTGGGTTTCAATTGACGAGGGTTCACTTTTCTTATGAAACGTAGCCCTAGGCATGATGGCAGATTTAAGGGAAGTAAGGTTTAGCAGTAGGGCATAATAGAAGGAACCCTGCATCATAAAAAATAGAATGAATGCATTGTATATAAAAACAAAATTTCAATTCCTTTTTTCTTTCTTTTTTTCAACAAGGAAATCATAAAATAATTGTAGTTTTATTTTCCTAAAAATTTAATATATATATATATATTCTAAAAAAACATGAAATATTTGAAATTTCTGATATATTTTATTTTTCCTAAAAAATAGAGATTTTTTTTATTTTATAGATATATATTTTTAGAAAAAAGATTCTGAAACATTCAAGGTTTCTATAGAATGATATATACGTAAGTTATTTGCAGAGAAATTTCAAAATGTTCCAAGATTTTAGGGAATTTTGAAAAACCTTTTAAAATATCTACAAAAGAAAAAAAGAGGAATTTTAAAATGAAAACCCTTCAAAAATATTTGTAGAAGAAACACAAGGGAAATTTTGAAATACTTCAAGAGTTTTAAAGAGAGTTCAGAACAAAATGAATTCTTCTTTCGAAAACATGAGATTCTATATATTTTTAGAAAATTCAAGGAAAAATTCACAAATTTCTGAGTGAGAACTAGAGAACCTTTTAAAATTTCATGCCTCAAAAAGAAATTTAGAAACAAATTTTTATTATATATTTTTTTACATACTTTCATAGAAATTCTTAGAGGGTTTCTAAATTTTCCTCAGAGACACAGATTTATAGGAAGAATTTTTGACTTCCCTTCTTTCTTATGGCTCCCAAATACATTTATAGACAATTAAAGAAAGTTCCCTTCGATTTCTACATGCAATTCCTAAAACAATTTTGTAAACCCCAAATCGTTTCCTTTTCTTTAGTTGATACCATTTATTTCTTCTACCTTGGTATCTGCTCTTTTCATCACCTGCAACTTGAGCTTCATCATCCTTCTGCAACTGCAGAGCTTCCTCAACCATTTACGTCATCTATGGTGAATATTGGGCATAAGGTGGTGGATTAGGGTTTTTTTCACCCTAAATTAACTTCTAATTGCCCATTAAGTTCCTATCATTGGATTGTTTCCAATCCAACGGAGGAGATCTTACGTCTATGTTGACCCTTCTATGCATGCGGTATTATCGACACACATCGAGTTTTTAACCTTAGATTACCTTGCTATCTGATGATTGAGATTTTGATCCGTGGCTTGGCTTGGTCTATGCTACATGGGTATGATGACTTCGATCGAGGTGCCTCCCTTTTTCACCCTACCTTGGTTCATTCGATGTAGGTTTACTTGCCACCGATTTGATGAATGGGGGGTCCACATGTCATCATCAACAATTGATTTCCTTGCCACATCATCAAATATTTACCATGTTGCATTGTTGTTTAACCCTGATGTGGCATCATTTTCCCCCATTACACTGCTCTGTGACCTTGATGTGGCATCTAGGGTTTTTACCCTAGGTTTAAATTCATGATTAAACCTCCATCATCGATTTTAATCGATGGTGGAGAGTGGCATTAGATATTTTCCATGTGGCTTGCCATACATCATGCACATCGATTGCATCATCCAATCATGGTGGCGGCACATCATCACTATTGATGCCTTTCAATCGATGGCTCAGGAGTGCTTTTAATTTATTTCTTTAGGTTTGAATTTTCACCACTTGCTTTGTCATTTACCCCCTTCGTATTAAATTACCCATAGACTATATGAATCCCATGGTCAAGGTTTGGATTAATACGTGGTCGCTCTAACCCATGCGACATGGCTTTCAATACCTACATGGCCATGACGTGGTGGTGTGGTACCCTTGTATTCTTACTTGGTACTTTCATGGTAGCGTAAAATCCAATATTTATTGCATTGGCCAATTGAAATAGACTTGTGCCCAACACGTCAATTCCACGGTCATCTTCAAACTTCAAGGCATATTCTTATTAGATTTTAATGTCGTCCATGCTCAGTAGACAAGACTTTGCAATAGGGGATAAATATTGTCATTCATGCCATGAAAATGTCCTCTCACCCCTTTTCGTATTTTTAATTAAAATCATGATTATTTATTATTTTAAACTTCTTCCTATCAAAGTAGATTTAAAACATTTTGGAGTTCGATGCTTAGGTTTTATGATTGTAGCGGATTTAAAATAATTTGGAGTCCATGCATAGTTCACATCATTTGATGGATTTAAAATATTTTTAAAGTCCAACGTATAGCTTTTAATATTAAAACAAATTTAAAATTTATTTGATGTCCAATGCTTAGACTTTAGGTTTTCCCACCAAAACGATGCTTCCTTCAAATTCAATTTTCCCTCCAAAATACTTAGGATTTTTCAAATGCAAATCTACGGAAAGCTTACTACTGAAACATTTGTTTATGGAAAACTATATTATTATTAAGGAAATTTTATTTTATTGCAAAGTTTTTCTACCCCCAAACTGTATTATGGACTTAATGTATTAACCTTATATCTCCCCCCAAACTGTAATTTTGGCTATATAGCCAAAACAAAATAGAGGGAAATATTTTATTTAAAAATGTTAATATTTATAGGGAATATATATATATATATATATTTTTTTTTTATATATATACTATTTTAAATGGTATGGGGGTAAATATATATTGATGTATTATTATAGATATTATATATATTATATAAATTATCATTATATAGATATATTTTATTTACTTATTATTTTTATATATTTTTATCATTTATATATATATTATTTTATATATATATATATATATTTTTATTTATTTGGAAGATTTTCTTCTTCTAATTTCATAAGGAGTTCCATGTGGGATGAATATCAGTCATCAATATATAAAATGGATCTTTTATCATAGGCTTGGATGATTTTAACAGGATATTAGGGTTCTTGGAAAATACAAACCACACTTTTGTAGGATGGGATAAACCATAGTACTTAGGAATTAGCTCATGACTCTTGCTTGCTTACAACATTCTAGGGTTGTTTTACAAAGACTCAAACATCCTAGAGACTTTGAACAAATTCATCTATTTGTCTCACAAATCAGTATGATGCTAAGGGTGTCCTAATATTTTCAAGCCTCTCGAGGACCAATTGTGTGTGCAATGAATGTTCATTCCTCATCATGAGTAGGGATTGAGTAAACCAATGGTCACTTATGCCAACAAGCTAGCTTATCTATGAGCATCCATAGGTCTTGTCTAGACTTAGCGCTACTGCGTAAGGATACCTTATTTCTAGGTGGGTTTCATTCAACCCATTGTTGTAATGAGGATCACCCCATGGTTTTTGAAATACTAAGAATTCTAGGGATTCAAGCTCTTCACCCTTATTTTATTTAACTTTATTTGGGATACTTGCTTATTTTGAGAGGAAGCAAGGGATTTTGATTGCTTTTTGGAATTCTTGCTCATTTTAAGAGGAAGCAAGAAGATAATTTTTGGGATACTTGCTCGTTTAGAGAGAGAGCAAGGGATTTTTTTATTGCTTTTTGGGGTTCTTGCTCATTTTTAAGAGGAAGCAAGAAGATAATTTTTGGGATACTTGCTCGTTTAGAGAGAGAGCAAGGGATTTTTCTTCTCTTTTTTTTTCAAGGGTGAAGGGGGAGCTTGTCCTTTTGCCAATTCATTAGCTTTCTAGACCATGCACATAATTTGGATAAGCAGGGGAAACCGTTCACTCTTATGGCAATAGTAACTCATGGGTTAGTCTTTCCAAACTTCACAATGTTTTATTTATTATAAAGTGTGTAGTCCAAGAGGAAACTTGATTGACTAGGAGCAACTTATAACATCCAAAGATTGTTTGATTTTCAATGAAGATTTGCTCAAAACACTAGTGGTGGCTAAGTAATTGAAAACACCTAGATTTTGATTTAGCAAACAAAAGTATCATGCAAGATGTGGCAGTAATTTTCCTACAGAACTCTCAAGCTGATGCAAAATAAAGAAATGTCTTTTTAGGATCTTTTTGAAACAATATTGAGACTAAAAATAAGATGAGAGTATAAGGTAAGAGTGATGCAAACATTGGAACTCTATTATGAAATAAAAAGAAGCATAATTTTTTTTCTTTATATATATATATATATATATATATATATATATATATATATATTAGATATAAAGCAACAACTTATTTAATAGGTAGCATATTTGTTGCTTGTTAAAGAGAAGTATTTATTCAATAGTAGTGATTTGCAGTTTAGATATACATTGCAAATCAGTTTGTTGCTTGAGATGGTGCATGAACTCTTCTTTAGAATGTGGCTTTTTATATAATTTAAGCCTATGTCCATTCACTAGCAATTTTTTTGTTGAGTCATCAATAGGCTTGAGTTTTATTGTACCATTTTTGAATATCTCTTCAATTTCATAGGGCCCAAGCCATCTTGTCCTTAACTTCCCCTAAAAATCATTGAAGTGGGAGTCAAATAGCAAAGCCCAGTCTCCTGGTTGAAACATTCTAGGTACAATGTGTTTATCATGCCATTTCTTCCTTTGTTGTTGTGTTAATTCCATTCTATGAAGTGCCTCAAGTCTCCTTTCATCAAGAATATTTAACTTCTCCAACCTAGCCCTTTGTGCTCGATCTAAGTTCATATCGAGTTGTACTGTTGTGCGAAGAGTCTCAATTTCAAACTCGATGGGCATGATGGCTTGCTTACCATAAACCATCTCATAAGGTGTTAAACCAGTGGTAGTCTTCCAAGTTGTGTTATAAGCCCATACAACTTCTTTCAATATTTCTACCCAATCTATTCTACTAGTGGCCACAGTTTTAGTTATTATCTTTTCAAGCTCTCGATTGGTTACTTCCACTTGTCCATTGGCTTGAGGATGATATGGTGAAGTTTTTTTGTGTTTTATTTGATAGATTGTGGTGAAATGTTCTATTACTTTAGAGATAAATTGAGTTCCTTGATCCAAAACTAGTTCTCTAGGTGCTCCAAAGTGCAACATAATGTGTGAATAGAGAAAATCGATGATAGGTTCAGCTTGTGCTCATGGCATAGCTTCTACCTCTACCCATTTTGTAACATAATATGTGCACACAAGTATATGTTTATTATTTGCACTCGAAGGATCTATAGGTCCAACAAAGTCAATTCCCCACTTCTCAAATGGCTCAAACATAATTTGAGGTACTAAGGGCATCTCCATTGTAGGGGTTGGTTTACTAGCCCTTTGGCATGCATCACATCTATCAAAAAATTGGTGAACATCCTTATTTATAGTGGGCCAAAAGTATCCAGTTTGGAATATTTTACTAGTTGTTCTTTGGGCTGCATAATGACCTCCACAAGGTTCTTCATGTGCTGCTCTAATAATATCATACACATCTTCTTCATGCACACATCTCCTAACTACATGGTCTAGGCAAGACTTGAATAAAATCCCGTTAATCCATGTGTAAGGGCCACTCTGATGTATTAACTTTCTTCGCTCATAAGGTGTGAAATTTTGAGGTATCTTTCCCGTTACCAGATAATTTACTATATCAGCATACCATGGAGTGAAAATAGAAAGAGCAAACAAATGTTCATCTAGAAAACTATCAGGAACTAATTCATCATCATCAAGTATTTGCATACGAGATAGATGATCTGCAATGACATTGTCTTTGCCTACTTTATCTATGATTGTAACATTAAATTCTTGAAGCAAAAGAAGCCATATAACCACCCTACCTCCTACTGTGGATTTGTTCATTAAATACTTAATGGCAGAGTGATCAGTATGAATAAATACTTCATACCCTGTTATGTAATGTTTAAATTTATTAATGGCATGAACTACAACCAAGAATTCCTTCTCAGTGATTGTATAATTTAGTTCAGCCCCATGTAAATTCTTACTTACATAATAGATAGCATAAGGTATTTTATTTTCTATTTGTTGAAGTATTGCTCCTATTGCATATGTTGAGGCATCACAATGGATATGAAAGGGTAAATTCTAGTTTGGCCCTCTTAAGATTGGAGCAATAATCAATTTTTCTTTTATGATCTCAAAATCTCTTTGACATGCTTCAGTCCATTCAAATTCACTATCTTTAGTTAAGATTTTAAGCATAGGAGAAGTAGTTTTGTTGAAATCCTTAATGAATCTTTGGTAGTACCCTGCATGCCCTAAAAATATTCTTACCTCTATTTGAGTTTTTGGAGGTTGAAGGGACTGAATAACTTGTATTTTTGTAGGATCTACCTTAACACCTTCTTCGGATATGAGATGTCCTAAAACAATACCCCTCCTCATCATCATGAAACACTTTTCATGACTTAGAGAAAGGTTTTGCTTTGTGCATCTAGCTAGGACTTTTTGTAAACTTGCTAGAGTTTCTTCAAAGGTGTCACCATAGACTGTAAAGTCATCCATATAAACTTCTATGCATTCATTAATCATATCAGCAAAAATAGTGAGGACAACTCTTTGGAATGTAGCAGGTGCATTGCATAGTCCAAAAGGTAATACTCTATAAGCATAAGTTTCTATGGGACATGTAAAAGTGGTCTTCTCTTGATCTTCTTCAGCTATTGAGACCTGGTTGTATCCACTAAATCCATCCAAGAAACATAAGTATTTCTTACCAGCTAGGGTGTCAAGGACTTGATCAATGAAAGGCAATGGGAAATAGTCCTTCTTTGTCACTTTATTTAGTTCTCTGTAGTCTACATAGATTCTCCATTTACCATTCTTTTTAGGAACTATTACCAATGGTGAAACCCATTGACTATCAGAGATAGGGTATATAAATCCTGCATTTAAGAGCTTAACAATTTCTTCCTGAACTATATCTTTCATAGCTGGATTTAATCTCCTTTGAGGTTGTCTTACTAGGTGACAACCTTCTTGAATGAAAATACGGTGGGTACAAATACTCGGATGTATCCCTTTCATGTCCTCATAATTCCATGCAAATGTTGTCCAATGTTTTTTTAATACTTCTATCAGTTGTGATTCCTGAATGTTTGTAAGCTCATTGCTTATATTTAAAGCTTTTCCAGATGTAATATCTATTTGTTTATAATTACTATCTATACTCATTATTTCATGCTTGAGAGTATTTAGTTGATAATTGTAAGGGGCCATCGGATGAGGGTAACTTGTGCTTGCTTCACTATTAGTCATGGTAACTTCATTAGCACCTTGTTCCTCATCAAGAAGTGAAGCTAAGGGCCCTTCAATTTCTTGTTGAAAACATTCTCCTAGCATATTGATTGATAAATTTTGTAGATCATCTAAGTCTTCAGGAGAATCATACCACAATTGGTTTGAAAAATCATTGTCTTTTATTGATTCAGGAAACAAGCTAAGATTTTTAGTATACTTGCCATTTGAAATAGTCATATTCCTAGATCTACAACTAATATAAGCATCAGCTATTGCAAGCCATGGTCTTCCCAATATCAAGGGGTGTCCCCCTAACTTTCTCTTTGGCTGTAAGACTATAAAGTCTATAGGGTATTCCCATGAGCTTACAGAAACTATAATATCTTCTAGTTTCCCTTCTGGTTTAATGGTAGATCTATCTGCAATTTGAAGCACTATAGAGGTTGGTTGAATCATGTGTACCCCTAAATATTTTGTTGTTTCCTTTGTCATGATGTTTATGGTAGCCCCCAAGTCTACTAAGACATTATGCAAGGTTGTCCTACCAATGTGAACTATGAGTATAGGTACTCCAGGGTCTGTATACTTTGGTAACAATTTCTCACCAGTCATGATTTTAGATAGTTGCCCAATAACTTGAATAGTTCTAGGTTCATTCCTCTTTCTCTTTTGTGAACTTGTTATACTTTTTACCAATTTGGAGTAGATGGGAATGTCTTTAATAGCTTGTAAAAGAGGAATTCTAATAGAGACATTTTCCAATTCTTGAAGAAAATCGAAAGCTAGTTTAGATGGTTCTTTAGGTATAGCTAGTCTTTCAGGAAATGGAGCTCTTATTTCTTTTTAAGAAATTTGAACTTCTTTTTGTTTTTTTTTTTTAAATTGAAAAAAAACTTGTATTAACACAAAGATCAGTTACAATTGGGAGTTGACACATCCCAGTCGAAAGCAATGAAAGCACATGATTACAAGAGAAGAGGAAGATTTGCAATGGAGCCAAATCTCCTGAACCAATACCAAGCTAGCTGAGGGAGCTGATTGATCTGTTACAATAACTGGTCACGAAATTGCGTAGCAAACACCAAATTCACCATTGGCCATGAAAAAATAGCAAGTCGTGAAATTGCGACACAAGACTCCTCTGACTGCAAAAAATCAACCTATCGTGAAATCATGACATGTCGCGAAATCGCGACAACAATCCTCCCTTGGCCGCAAAAATTCAACCCATCACGAAATCGCGACATGTCGCAAAATCGTGACAATAATCCTCCCTTGGCCGCAACGGGGCAACAGGTCACAAAATCGTGACACCTTACCAGCTTTGGCCATGATGGAGCAACATGTCACGAAATCGTGACAACTTTCCTCTCTTGGCCGTGATGAAGCAACATGTCGCGATATCACGACAACTTTCCTCAAGCGACCGCGACTGCGCAACATGTCACGAATTCACGACAACTTTCCACCAATGACCGCGACGGTGCAACATGTCGTGATATCATGACAACTTTCCTCCCTTGGCCGCGACGGTGCAACATGTCGCGATATCATGACCAAATCCTCCAGCGACCACGACGGTGCAACATGTCGCGATATCGCGACAACTTTCCTCCCTTGGCTGCGACGGCGCAACATGTCGCGATATCACGAAAAATTTTCTCCAGCAACCGTGATGGCGTAACATGTCACGATATCATGACAAATTTTCTCCAGCAACCGTGACGGCGCAACATGTTGCGATATCATGACAACTTTCCTCCAGCGGTCGCACCAGCGCAACATGTCACGATATCGCGACAACTTTCCCACAATGGCCATGACAAAGCAACATGTCATGATATCACGACAAATTTTCTCTAGTATCCGTGACGGTGCAACATGTTGCGATATCATGACAACTTTCCTCTAGTGACCGCGACGGTGCAACATGTCGCGATATCGCGACAACTTTCCTCCAGCGGCTGCGATGGCGCAACATGTCACAATTTCGTGACATCTTTCCTCCGGTGGCCACGACGGTGCAACACGTTGTGATATCACGAAAGCTTACCTCCAATGGCCGTGATGGCACGACAGGTCGTGAAATCGTGACAAAAATCAACCTTAGCTTTTTCTTTGTTCATTGTCTCAAGGATATTTCAAGGCCCTGCCTAATCCCCTCATATTCAATAGGCAAGTCACTATGCAGTTGCACCCCTACCTCTTTCTCAACACCCATCTTAGCCAGGAAATTGATTGCTTTGTTTAAATATTTGCGCACATAAACTGGAATCACATCATCTAATTCCCTCCATAATTCCTTGATTTGAGAGACAAGAATCCTCAACCTCCAAGCTTTCAATGCAAAGTTCCTCATGCAGTCTAGAGCTCCAACTAGAATTTGAGAATCAGATTCAAGAATTATCCTCCTGTGGCCTTGGGTGACTGCCCAAATAGAAGCAGATTTGATAGCAATGGCTTCTGCTTCGTTATTTGTGGCTCTACCCAAGCCCTACAGTTCCCAATAGAGCACTGATCCCTCATGATTCTGGCATACCACGCCAATGCCGACACTACCCGGATTGCCCTTTGCAGCACCATCAGTATTGATTTTAATCCAGCCTATTGGGGGAGGTTTCCAACTGGCACTATCATGTCCCTCTTGCTTTTCAACTCCCTCTTCCATTAGCCCATGACCAACCTGAGTTTCCTCTTTAGCGTAGACAGCAACAGTTTTTGTGACTTTGCTCTAGATGACCTGCAAAACTCCATCTAGCGAGGAAAAGGTTTCCCTAAAAATTCTTGCATTTCTCTCCAACCACACTTGCCACCAAATGAAGTATAAGCCAAGCTCCCACCCAATTTTAAGATCTTTGGATTTAAATCTACCCTACTTCCATATTTCCCAAATATTAGCCCGATTCATGTCACCATTAACCTAGATTTTATAGTGAGAGAACCATCGCTTCCAAATCTGACGCATGAAAGGGCACTCAAACATCAGGTGATCAGTTGTTTCCTCATTCTTGTGGCATAAAACACATTGATAAGGGTTGATGATTCCTCTACATCTGAGATTGTCAAAAGTGAGAATACCATTGTGCATAAACTGCCAAGCAAAAAAGTTTACTTTCGGCCAGCCCTTGGGGTGCCAAATCTTTCTCCAATCCTCAATCGGATAAGAATGAGGGGGAGGCTCTGGGAGGATCTTGTCATAACCGTCCTTCAATGTATAAACACCAATGCTCACATAGCCCCAAGCTAATTCATCCTCCTCGTCTCTCCCTATGAGAAACCTTCCTGTCAAGATTTTGGTCAAGATGGGTGCCAACTCCGAGGGGATTAGAATTGGCCACTCCTCCAACCTCTTAAACTTCTTAAACTTATACTCCCCCAACTGAGTAGTGTTGAAATAACTTTCAATTTGGACCCAACCCTTGGTTTCTATGGCAGATTTTATTGGAAGTAACTCGGGGAATTCAACAATGATGGGTGGGTACTGATCCCATGAATCGGTCCGAAACGAGCCTTCTCCCCTCTCCCCACTTTCCAAAACAATTGGTCTTTAATAACCTGATATCCTAGCTTGAGAGCCTGCCACACTAAGGATCCAGAACCATCCATATGGAAACGGCCCACCTCACTGGGGTTAACTTGACCCCAATATTTACTAGTTAGGATTCTACTGAATAAGGAAGTTGGTTGGGAAATCCACCTCCAATACAACTTTCCAGCCAAGGCTTGATTATTTAACTTGGATCCTCTCAATCCCAGCCCCAATTTTACCTTGGTTTGGGTGACTTTATCCTAGCCCACTAAGGCCCACTTTCTCTCTCCCTTAGCTCCTTCCCACAAAAACTTTCTAGCCATCCTGTCCAACTCTTTCCATATTGTAAGCGGGGTAGCCAGGATAGAAAATTTGTAGATTGGCACGGCTTGAATGAATGACTGTAGGAATGTTAATCTGCCACCATAAATTAACCACTTGTGAGACCAGTGATTAATTCTGTCCTTGATACAATCCAGCAAATTCCTCCAAGTGTTTAATTTCAGCTTCTTGAAATGCAAGGGGATCCCCAAGTAAACCATAGGGAGAGAAGTCCTAGTGAATCCCAGGATTTCTAAAATTCTATTCTGAAACCTTTGCTCCAGATTAAAAAAGACCACTTTGGATTTCCTGTCATTAATGACCTGTTGAGTAGCCCTGCGATAGACATCAAGAGTATCCCTAATCATTCTTGCTTCCCTGATGCTTGCCACTCCCATCAAACCAGTGTCATCCACAAACTACAGGTGCGATAAAACTTCATCCCCCACCCTAATACCCAATAATATGCCTTGCTATCTTCTCCTCAAGAAAATTCTGCCAAGACCTTCAGCCAGAATGAGAAAAATATAAGGGGAACAGGTATCCCCCTGGTGCAGACCTCGAGAAGCTCCAAAAGGTTGCGAAGGAAGGCCCTTGATAAGCACAGAGTAAGTCGGGGAAGAGACACAACTCATGATCCACTCAATCCAGCCCTGAGAGAAGCCGAAGGCTGCCATCATTTTAGCCAGGAAACTCCATTCAACCCTGTCATAAGCCTTTGACATGTTCAATTTAATGAACATCCCTTTAATACCAGAAGTGTGCATTGAATGGATTGCTTCATGGGCCACAACCACCCCATCCATAATCTGCCGTCCCTCAACAAAGCCCCCTTGCTCAGAGGAGATAATGTTTTGAAGAAGAGGTTTTAGGCGCTCAGCCATTACCTTTGTGATTATTTTGTACAACACATTACATAAGGCAATAGGCCTATAATCTAAAATATGAACATTCTCCTCCCCTTTTGGAATCAAGGTAATGAACGTGTGGTTTATAGCTTTAAGAATTCTCTTATTTTCTCTAGATTCTTCAATAATAGCCCTTACATCTTCCTCTAAGCAATCCCAGAAAGCCTGAAAGAACTCAATTGGGAAGCCATCTGGACCAAGAGTTTTACCAGTGCTCATTCCAAAGACCACAGTTTTCAATTCATCCCTATCAATGGGTTTGAGGAGGGCCTGATTTTCATCCTCCAAAATAATAGCAGGTATGACAGAAATAACTTCATTTTGGGCCTCTACATCTTGAACCACACTTTCCTTAAAAAGTTTATAAAAATAATCCATAGCATGGGAATGTATACCTGGAAGAGTATCAAAGGAATGACCGTTCTCATCTTGAAGGACCTCCATATTATTCATCTGCCTTCGAGCACAAGAATTCTGATGAAAGAATTTTGTATTTCTATCCCCTTTTAATAACCAGGAGGTTCTTGCTCTCTGCTTCCAATAGATCTCCTCCTGGTTGTCAATTTCCTCAACCGCAGTATGCAAGGCATCATCCTCAACTTTGAGCTGGTCAGTTATTACTCCTTTTCTAAACTATTTTTGGACCTCATCCCAGTGGGCCACCAACGGAGCTCTTTGGGCCTGGAAGTTAGTTTTATTAGAACGCCTCCAAAACTTCAACTGAGTTTAACATATTGAAGTTGTTTGTGGATTTTGAACATTGCTCTCCCATAAGTTGGGCAGCCTTCTTCCCACCACTGTGGGATTTTCTCCCGAAGTTCTTCTTTCTGAAGCCAAAAATTCTCAAATCTGAAAGGTTTGTGATGGTGCCCCATCCTAGTCCCGCCTTCCAACAGAATAGGACAGTGATAAAAAACAGGGCCTGCTAAAATCTAAAAATTGATATTCCATTTTACAAACGCCTCCTTTGAAAGCAGAAAGCGATCTAGATTCACCTTCCTACTATGTGGCTCCCACCTTTTATTAGTCCAAGTGAAGTTATTGCCAGGACATCTAATGTCCACTAAGTGCAAAGCCTAGACTTGAGCAATCATGAAACGGTCCCCTGGATCCAAAAGAGGTGATCCCCCTTCCTGGTCTCTCGAAGATAATTTAGCATTAAAGTCCCCTGCTAAAATCCAGTCTAGATCTTCCCTTGATGCTCTCATGTCATGCACAGCCTTCCACTACCGCCTCTGACCCTCTATGTTTTGAGATCCATAAAAGTTGGTGATTAGAACAAATTCCGCAGAGACATTATTCCTAAAAAGAGAAGTGAGAACACCCCTCCAGGAAAGGTGTTCTATTGCAGACCATTCTAGAGAGTTCCACAGAGTAACAATCCCCCCTGAGGCACCTTGGGCAGCCACATCCATATGACCAGCACCCCTCCAAATTATGTTGACTGTTTTCGACATAAGATCCAAAGACATCTTAGTCTCTTGTAGAAGCAAAAAATTAGTATTGCTATTCTCTAATAATCTTCGAACAGCAGATTGATGGGTTCTGCTATTTAAACCCCTTACATTCCAATATTGTATAATCATGGGTTACCCTGGGAGCAATAAGAGTCAATTGTCCTCACCGATCCTCCCATGATCAATTTGTCTCCCTGGGCTGCTAGCAGCTCCTTATTGGATCTTCTACCTGCTCCCTGAGAATTGCTATTTTTTAATCTTTTTTCTACCTGTGTTATCCCCAAATATGGCCTTTCCCTGTTCTTCTCTGCTATCCCCATGTGAACATCCTGAGATACTGTCTGCTCCTAGTTATGGACTACTAAGGCACCGGAACACACTGGCTGTGATACCTCAGAGGGATCAACTACCTGCTGTATGACGGGAGAAGAAGAGAGGGGGAGTTGCCCTGGAGCAAAAGAAGTTTCCTTGAAACCCTCCAAGCCCTCCATAGATTGATCCTCTTCATCAACCAATGACTTAAAAATCTCATACCTATTGGTAGGCCTGAGATGAGATTGCTCCTTTCCCTCCTTTTTCTTTGTCCGTATTTTTCTTCTGGGCTATTCAAAACCCTCTCTCTGAGCTTCTTGGCCCTAATCGATGCTAATAGGATCTTTATTAGGTGTAGCCTTATCCTCTTTCGGCAGGTTTGGAATTCCTGAAGGGGCCTCCATATTGGCATTCATATTAATAGGACAAAAATAGGCCAAATGTCCATGCTTGTGACAAACCCTACATCTGAAGGGTAGGGCCTCATAGTCCAACTGTTGAATCCAGGAAAGACCTGCCAATTCAATTTCCAACTCTGACGGCAAAGGTTGGCTGAGATCCATCTCCACACATATTTGAGCATACACCGCCATGCTCCCTTCAATAGTATCTCTGAAAACACCCAGATGTCTACCAATTGAATTTCCAATCATTGCCAATACCTGCTCACCCCAGAATTCCATTGGGAGAGCATAAAGGTGAATCCACACTGGGACAGCATTAGGTTCAACACGGGGATCGAATCCTACCCTCCATGGTTGAACAAATAGCCCTGTCGGGCCATGGTTTTTCTTTTTTGACTCGAAGGCCTTATTTCTATCAACCAGAGCCAAGAAGCTGACAATAAAATAACCATTACTAATAAACCACAATGAGTACTCACCGTGGGGCTCCCATTTCTGGTGGATCCAAGAATGCAGAAAGCTCAGGGAAGGGTGAATACCCATGAACTTGCAGATTAAATCATGGTTAGCTCTATAGAGGACTGACTCTTCAACCATGATGGGTTCAATGAAGATTTTTGGCCTGGATTTGGCCTGTGGAAAACAACCATTCACATAGCGTGCTGAATACCTAGTCCCAGTAGTCATGAAGAGCTTTTTATATGCCATATTTTGGGCTTTGGCATTCTTCGGAGGAGAATCTTATTTAAACAAATCAGCATAAGAACTGGTACTTCCTGGAAAAGGAGCTAGAGAAGTCCCCATTGGACCCTCCTGGGGCACCGATCGAACCTTCAGATCCATCGTATCCCAAGGACACTTTTGCAAACCAGCAGGAACCAAAGATTTTTCAAAAATCCAGAAACCCTAGTTCAGAGGAAAAAATTGCCAGAGCTCCTTGAACTTCTTTTTGTTGATCCAACACTTCTTCTAGGGAAATTTATATTCCTTCCTCACATTTATCATATTATCCTTTTTATTTTCTCAAGTTTATGGTAGGTTCTTCAAGTTATGTGAGGGTTGCTCTATGATCTTCCAATACTTTTCTAGATTTTAATTGAATTTTTTGACAGAGCATTATAAATATTGAACATGCCTCATTCATTTCATAGACCTATTGAGTGTTTTTATTATTATTGGTATTAAGTACAGGTTGAGCCAATAAATGTGGATGTTTAGGAGGATTGTTTTTTGGATGTGGAAGGAGTCTATTTTGAGGCTATTTTTGAGTTACTTGCCCCCTAAATTGGTTTTGAAAGTTTTGTTGTTGGGGTTGTCCTTGAGACCAGCTAGGTCCTGTCTGATTATATTGGCCATTCCAACTAGATGCATTTTGATTTTGGCCTGCCATCCATGGAGGTGAATTTCCATATGAATTGGGCATGAATTGTGTCCAAGGAGGCATATTCCAATCTTGATTATACTTATTCCAATTTGACCAACTTGGAGTATTTGACCAATAATTGGGTCTTTTTTGGTTTGAATAGTTAGAGTTTTACCAATTGGGTGGACCATTCCTTATTTGAGCTATAAATTAGAGATATTCTACCTCTTCAACCTTAGTATTTTTTATGATAATTTTGATAGCTGAGATATATTTGTAATTTTTAGTATTATGGTTTTTGTCACAGATCTTGCAACAGGAAGAAATGTTTGAAATATTTGTAACATTCAAAGGGCATTCCCTTATATTATGTTTCTTTTTGCATATATGATAATATATCTCTTCAATGTTTTTGTCCTTTGGTTTCGTATCCATGAGGTCAAGGGGTGATGTCAATGTTCTTAATAAATTGATTTTGAGATTTTCTAGCATAGTATCGATTTCAACTCGTGTTACTCCTCCTCTTGATAATGGGTATTTATTACTTCTTAATGGTTTATTCCTTTTGTAATTTTTATAGAGATTTGTGATCTCTTATAATCCCATATGATGGATATCCCCCTTTGCCATAAGGTTTAGTATGTCTAAGACATCTTCCTTAATCCCTTCTGAAAATATTCTTTCTGAACTTCCTCATCCAACTCAATGTTTACTCTAGATCCCACAAATCAAAATATCTCAAGGTAGTCCTCAAGGGATTCATCATATTTTTTATTCATACGAAAATATTCTGCTTTCTTATCCTAAACCCTGCAATAGTATTGGTATATTTCAAGGAATATGTCTTTTAATCCTTGTTCTCCATCCCATTGGTTGAAAATGTTTTCCCCTAGACCCATGAACCATCTTAAGTTTCCATCCTTAAGTGTAGAAGGGAATAGTATTAAAATTGAAGGCATCGAGATCCTCATGTAGTTTACCATGGAAAGTAGGTAAGACAACAACAGAGACTGGTTTCAGTTCTCTTGTTAGCCTATTTTCGGGAGAAAGAATTGGAAAGGTAAAATTCTTTCTTTGTCCACCCCCCCTTTGGTTTTCTACTTCTCCTCGATCCATTATTCCTTGCCTTTGGTTTTTATTTACTTCCCCTTGTTCACTAGCCTGATCAGTCATGATTGAATATAGAATTTCAATAATTAGACCAGGTATAGATTCGATAAAGATAGACGAGGGATTGATATGATCGTCAAACTTTGGTTTGGATAGCAAATATTTTTTGGGATGTTGTTCTAGAATTTTAATTTTCTTAGCTATTTTAGAATCTAAATATGTAGTTTTGATTTCTTACTATGGTTTTCTTGGAAATCTACTTATGGTTTACTAATTTTAATAAATCTACCCTTTGAATATCTAGGTCTGTGCATAAAATTTTGAAACAAAATTCTAGTCCTCTCTGAATAACCTATGAATATCATTGATAGTTTCAATTTGTTCAGGATTCATATAATTCTCTTCATTAAATCCAAAGTCTTTTGTTACCATAGTAATCGATTGGACAATAAAATCCCATTTTGCAATTGGATTACGGCTCTTGAACTACAGTTTGTGATGCAATTCTTGATATATTTCTCTAAAGAGTAATACTCTTAGGACCCTATGATATCTCTGGCTATATTCTAGGTTTACTTCCATATCCTCTATTTCTTCTAGGAAACTGAGGATGGTAAGGAAATCTTCAAAATATTGATCCCACGGGCAGGTTATTGAGTTTACTGTTGCTCTCCTATTCTCTAACCACCGTTCATAACTCCTAATAAGTTCAAGGTAGGGTTAATGATAGTATGACCTTATAATTTGAGCTATTATATCCTATGGATTTGACTCAATTCATCTAATCTGTATTTTATGGTATCAAGATATTTACATAGGCATTCTCACTCTTCCCTAGATGTTTGGTGTTGCTTTTCAAAAATAAGGTTAAATTCTTGCTCTATCAATAATTTTCTAAGGTCAATGGATGCAGATTGTTTACTATTTTCCACCATCTAGCAACTTATACTTATCTTTTATATATATATATATATATATATATATATATATATATATATATATATTAGTTTTATTTTGTTTTTGGTTTTGTTGTTTCTTTTCTAAATAGTTCCTACTATACTAAAAATAAATGGATTGGCCAGATAATTTCAGCATAATAAGATAAAGTAAAATTATCGTTAAAGAAAGTCTTACTGACTAAAATCAAATGGATTGGCCAGGTGATCTTATATCAATAAGGGAAAAATAAAGAAAATCTTATTATAATGAAGTCAAACGGATTGGCTAGGTGATATTATATCAATAAGGGAAAAATAAAGCAAACCTTATTATAATGAAGTCAAATGGATTGGCCAGGTGATCTCAATATAATAAGGAAAAGTAAAATTATTCTAAAGCAAATCTTACTGTGGCTGAAATCAAATGGATTGGCCAGATGATCTCAAGACAATAAGGAAAACAAATCTTACTATAATTGAAATCAAACGGATTGGCCAGGTGATCTCAGTATAATAAGAAAAAGTAAAACTATTCTAGAGCAAATCTTACTATGGCTAAAATCAAATGGATTGACCAAGTGATCTCAGGATAATAAGAAAAAGTGTTGTTACCATTTTGCTTTTAAGGAATGTTTTCACTGTGGTTGTTTCACTCAGCCACACCTACTTTTTGTACTACTTTGGGTTTCTACAGGCCAAAGAGTTTTATATTTAAACTAGAAACAACCACACTCTGTAGGAAAATAAATTGCTAAAAATAAAATTGCAAAAAAATAAATTGTTGAAAAGTAAATGCTTGAAAAATAAATGTTGGAAAGTAAATGCTAGAAAATAAATGTTGGAAAATAAATAATTAAATTCTAGGAAAACAATAAAGACTTATTTTAAGAAAATTGGAACTTTATCCACTTAAGGTGGAGGGTGCTTGTGCATGTGCGTTGATCACTGCTTGCACCACCCTCCATATGTAATTCTATATGTACGTTGATCACTACTTGCACCACCCTCCACGTATAGGCCTACACATGCATTGATCACTACTTGCGCCACCCTCCACATGTAGGTAAGCTTCCTTCCTTATGTGGTCCAATAAATTATAGATTAATGTAATGGCACTGCTCTCCTCGGTAATGGCACCAAAAATGTCTAGCTTTGAGGGCTAATAATTTAATTATAAATCCAAATCAATTTAATTTAAAGAATAGGCAACCCTGTATGAATTTTTCCAAGATAATAATCAGCTTAGTTCATTTTCTTAATATCAGGTTATATAGAAAAGAAATATTTAAATGCAATATGAAATTGATTTAATAGATATGAAATCTAACCTAGTGTGTGTGGATCCACATGCAACTAATTATGATTTAACTATTTACTTTAGAAATAAATAATGCATATTAATTTCTTATTAATTATACTTTATATTAATCTACTCCTATTCTATTGTAGGAGCAAGAGAGTAGGTATTGGACTTCTGGAAGTGGGCCCTGCCTTCGAAAAGGTCAGTATATTTCTCTTCTCCTCTACACTATTTTACTTCAAAAACTACTTATTTCATTTAACCTATTCTAACTATTAACTATTCATTGATTGTAGGAAAATAAAGGTACTACATACGAAAATAAATCATTATATAAAACAGAATGACATTGCGAGAGAAATAGAAAAATAACACTATTTAATATCAAAATTCAATCATGTACATTGCTGGAGATTACAACTATAGTGTGACTTCTTCAAATTTCATTACAGAAAAATTAGTGGAGAAGAGAGAGAGTAACGAGGAAAAGCGAGGACCTTTTCAATGGCCTCCTCATTGTAATTTATACATTAATGTTCAAAGAAGTATTTTTCATAACATACTTTGTTTCTTCTAGCTAATCAAATCTAAATCCTAACTTTCAATCCTAACTATTTACTAAAAATTTCCTAAATAGATAGAATTTCATAACAAGACAAAACTTTGACTAATCAGCACAAACGCACATCCTAATGACTTACTCTAGTCAAATACAACTTTATAACAACATAGGACTTTGGAATAATCATCATGAGCCCAAGTGGTAACCACTTAACAACTTCTAATTTTAAAGAATAACAAAATAATATTTTGCCCTATTCTCAAGGAAAGAGAATATGAGTTGGCAAAATAAATCAACAGTTTGGATTCTTTCCAACTTTAATATAACTTTACAGCTTTGATCAATAAATAAAATGAAGAACACAAGCTTATACTAAGAGGGGGGTGAACATTATAAGACCACTTTTTACTTTTCTTCCCCAATTAATATTATGCAATAGATCAATATCAATATCAAAAACAATAATCAAATAAATGCACAAATCACCACACACAATAGAGACACCAATTTAACATGGTTCACCCAATGTGGGCTACTCTCAGAGAAAATATTTCACTAAAATTTTCTCAACAAATCTCTTGGGAAACCTTTCCCTATTACAATGTTTATGGACCTCTGTCCAAAAGAGACACCAATCCCCTAATCAAGTTCATGGATCTTTATCCAGAGGAGAACTTCTTCTCCTCTTCTCTTGTTGGTGATATTCTAGAAGAACTGTTGCCTCCACTTCACTGACTTATGGATTTTCTATCCACTGAAGACTCCTATTCTCACTTAGAAGACCTGTCCTCACTACCCTAGCTAATGGACCTCTATCCACTAGATACGGTCATCCTCTACACTCTATCACCTCCAAAGTTTACTCTCATATCTGCCTCAAATTTATACTAAAAATAGTTCTTTGATCTAGCACAAATCTACTCAATATCTATCTCTGATCTACACTAAATTTTGTCTTTCAGTATAGCATAAATCTGCTCAATATTTGTCTTTGATTTACACTAAACACAGTACTTCAGTCTAGCACAAATCTACTTAATCTCTATCTTTGATCTACACTAAACACAATCCTTCAGTCTATCACAATTCTACTCAATATCTGTATTTGATATACACTAAACATAGTCCTTCGATATAGCACAAATCTGCTCAATCTCTATCTTTGGTTTGGCACAAACCTATCCTCAAATCCGCACCAAACTCTATCCTCAAATATATCCTCAAGCCTTAACATAAAACTTGACTCAATCACAAATCAACTTTGCTAGATCTACCCCAAACCTTAATCCAAGGTTTGAAAAAATCAATCAATCAACTCTGCTCACAAGTCTTCTCAAATACTTGTATCAAATCTGCATTGTAAGCTTCCACAAAAGCTCACACTAATATGTCCACAAGCCCTCTCTAGAACTTGTCCAATTTGATCAACAAGTCTTCACTAAGACTTGCCTCAAATATGCCCAACAAGTCCTCACTAAGACTTACCTTAAATCTGCTCAACAAGTCCTCACTAAGACTTACCTCAATCTATATTGTAAGCTTCCATAAAAGCTTACTCAACTCAACTCAACTTAATAAAAAATCCTCTTTAATCACTTAGACAAGCTTCACATAGAATCTTGTTTAATCTCACATAAACATATAGATAATTTTTAGAGACTCAATATGCTTCACACTCACAACAAAGCTCAATCACTTTCAATATCTTTCTCAAATCAAATTAGAATATAGAATATTTTTTTTCACAAAACTTGAACTATCACTTCAACACTTCCACTTGAATAGGATCAATGAACTCCACTCAATCAATCACTCAATGAAACACTCCTTGCTTACAAACCCTAGTCCAAAAATATGAACAATCACTCAATTATTTCCAACAATTCTTATCAAACAATCTCACATAACAATGATACTCATGTTCTTGCACAAACCCTAGTTTCAAGATAGTTCTCAACTTCACATAACAATGATACTCATGATATTTCACAAACCCTAGGTCAATCATATGAAAGCTTACTCAATATTTCCAAAAATATTTATCAAACAAGGTTTCTAGTATCAACTTTCATTCCAGAAAACCAAACTTGACAGTGCTTATCAAACTACTCTTTTCTCTCCAACTTAGCATTCACAACATCCAAAAATCACTCACAAGGAAGATGTGCCCATAAATTTTTTTTGATGAATAATTATCCTTACAAACCTATCTCAAACACAATTACTCTTTTACCAATATTTAAGGGTTAGGTAGCAAAAAAACCTTCTCAAAACTTCATTCAATAATTTCCTCAAAAATTATTCTCATAATACAAAAAGGTAGATCTCACTTACACGTTATTACTCCTTTCAACTATTAAACCCAATAAGAATTTATTTTAAAATAATATTTAAACTCCTCTAAATAGGGTTATGCATAAGTGGTCAGACCCGAAAGGTACTTGTAAAAAATGGCTAATCCGTTGTGAAACCCTGGTGAATCCCAACCAAATTCATGTAGGAGGACATGGCAAATTACCTTATTTTTCAAAAAAAATATAAAATATTAGCGAATTTGAAAGTTCTAGCCAGACCGGGTGGAAAACGAGATCCAACCATGGGCTGATGCAAAAAATGGTTTGACCTTGAACCAGGTGTAGAAAAATATCTAATCTTGAACTAGGTACAGAACATGATATTGGTTGTGGAGCTTGATTCTCTCTAATTTGGAGGTCTTGTTTTCAGTCGCACTTGGAACCACTCCAAAAAATGGGGCTATAGGGGGGGCAACACCCCCCTACTACATTATCAAGGGTCCAGGGGGGGCGATGACATAGTAGGGGTTTGGGGGAAGTTCCCCCGAAACCAAAAATAGATGTATTTTTCCCTTTGTAAAATAGGGTCTGATAGTCTCGTCGGATGCAAAATAGGGTCTGGATATCATATTTGTGCAAAATAGGGTTCGATAGTCCATTTAGGTGCAAAATAGGGTCTAGATATCATTTGGATGCAAAATAGGGTTTGGTAGTCCGTCTGGATGCAAAATAGGGTCTGGTAGTTCGTATGGATGCAAAATAGGGTCTAGTAGTCCGTCTGGATGCAAAATAGGGTCTGGATGTCATCCGAATGCAGAATAGGGTCTGGTAGTCTATCTGGATGTAGAACAGGGTTCAGATATCATCTAGATGTAGAACAGGGTTCAGATATCATCTGGATGTAGAACAGGATCTGGTAGTCCATATAGATGTAGAATAGGATTCAGATATCATTCAAATCTAGAATAGGATCTAGAAACCATTCAGATGCAAAATAGGATCCAGATATTGTTTAGATGCAGAAAAGGATATGGATATTGTCTGAATGCATAATAGGGTTCTATGTCCATTTAGATGCAGAACAAGATCTGGATATCATCTGGATTTAAAACAGGGTCTGATAGTCCATTTAGATGCAGAACAGGGTCTAGATATCATCTGGATGCATAATAATGTTTGGTAGTCCATCTAGATGTAGAATAGGGTCTGGATATCATTCAGATGCAAAACAGGGTCTGATCTGGTGTAAAAATAGGGTTTGATCAGGTGCAAAATGGCTTCAATCTTGTTTGGTGTAGAAATGTGTTTGATCTAGTGCAGAACTGGGTCGAGATATCCATCTAGTATAAAATAGGGTCTAGAAATGAAAAAGTATTGATGGGGTGTTAGTTATATATAGTGGTATACTTGGCTAATTGGGTGGGATAATTTAGAAATTTTAAAATTTTAGGGCAAAAAGGGTCCTCTATTTAGGCGGGATTGCTGGCAAATTTTTAAAAATATTCATGATACTATTATCAACACACGGCGAACCGACACCTTTTTTTTTTCAAATTTTTTTGGCTAAATGGCTGACATCTAGGTCCCCCAAATTCACAAATTTGAATTTTTAAAAATGCTAATTTTTGCCCTAATGGCAAATATTTGTCGTTATGCATAACCCTACCTCTAAAGCCTTATTACTCCTTTCAACACTTTAATCACGAAAAAATCACAATATAAAATGTATTTCCATAAACCTTATACCTCCCTAAATTCTCATGCCAAAAAACCTTAGGATAAATAAATAAATATTAAAAATTAAAATACCTTTTTCCCTTAGTGCGAATTGAACCCATGCTATGCTTCCACTAGTGCCCTAGCCATGACTTCCATGATTGCGTGAGCTATGCACTCGTGTGGGACCTAAGTGTGCCCATGCACACTTATTCCCAAAGCTACCACCAAAAGCTTTAAAAATTAAAAGCTTCCTCATTTCACTGTCGTAGAGTCTCAAACCTGATACCTCCCCTTTGCTGCAACTTAGTGCCCAATCTGATCGTTGTTTGGGCTAGCCTCCTGGATGGTGCTATGAATTTGACACTGCTCCTATTTATGCCTTCCTCTCCTCAGTATTAGCGCTATGCAAATTTTTTCCTTTCCCTTTCACGTTCGATTGATGAGCACAAATAACACCACAATTTTCAAATGCCACCCTTTAGCCTTTTATTAAGGCTATATTAATATGCCTTTCCAAGGCATTTGCATTCACTTCGACGACTAATAAATTTTGCTTTTCATTTTTAAAATAATATTTTATTTATAATTATTTAAATTCAAAATGATTTTAAATATTATAAATTAAATATTTAAATGTCCTTTGGGCCTTTTCAAATGAAATAAAATATAAACTTTTTTAGGGTTTTAGGGAAAACTTTTGCCATTATCACCTTAGGAAAATAGCCTTATTATTTTCTTTCAATCACCATGCAATGGAGATATTTTTCAACCCTTTTATTTTACCCAAATATTATGATATTGTTATCCTTCATGCTTCTCTTTTGATGCTTCAGCCATATAATATTTAAATTAAATATTATATCCTTACCTCTTATAAAATCAACCATGAACCATTTTATTAACATTCCTTTGGCATTTTCTTAGTAATCCTTTGACATCTGCTTAGTATTCCTTTGACATCACTAACAAAAAATCTTGCTCATATTTCCAACATAAAAAATGCCAAATATTCTTTTGCCCATGTTGACAGTCAAATGAGTGACTGTGTAAAATGTGCTCAAGCTAGATTTTGATGTGGCAATAGGATTTAGTCAACTTTGACTCAGCTCTTCCATAGCACTCTTTTTTGTAGATGCTTTAGTAACAGCTCTCAGTAATACTTTTTTCATAGCCCTGTAGGTGTGCCATACATACAGCTAGTCTTTGTATGCCTTCCTTCTAGTTTGGCAACCATGAATTTTATCCAGCTCCATATTCATTTACCTAACAACACAGTAACTTACACAAAATTAGTCTAAAATATACACATAAATAAATTTATAATAATTAATAAATATGATGCATAAATGACAATGTTAAAGTGAAATAATAATAAAAATAATTCATATCCATCCATTTACAAAGTAAAATGTAAGTAAATTAGATACATATATTGTAACATTTTGACACTCATCATAATGCAATATGAAATGTAAGTAAACAAAATGATAATAGTCAAAACATAATGCATAAAAATATGAAATAATATGCAGAGGGTACGCAAATAAAAACCCTAGGATTAGGAGATGAATAACCATCCTAATAAACAACTATATCGAATCCATACTTTGTACATTATTGAGTGTGGATTGAAGAATAGAGAGAAAAATGAATGTAGAACACACGATAGGCAAAAATAAAGTTTTTACCAAATCCATGCCCTGTAGCAAATAGGATACGAATTCGCATAGAGGGTTATAAAACCCAAAATAGAGATCTAATATGCAATAGAACATGAGGATGATTAGATGAACTAATTAATGTAAAGAAATAACCTGGATATCTTGCAAAAGAAGTGAGAGAAAAGGTGGAAGACCTATCCTATTTCAAGAAGATAAGTTGTCATAAAGGCTTTCTCCACTTGCAGATCACAAGGAACACACAAATAATAGAACATTAAAGAACTAAGAGCACCAGAATATTTCCCAAAGAATTATTATTTTGCATGAAATTTCTTAGATTACTAGCTTGTAACTTTAAAATATTTTTGGGGAGAAAAATATGATGCAATCCCTTTATTTATAGAGGGTTTGGAGGGCTAAAGACACGGAAAAAATAAACCTTGATTAATCTAACACCCCAAAAAGGGTTGAATTAAAATTTAGGGTTTTCAAGTAAAACCCTAAGTTTATCAAATCCATGCCCCATAATTTGTCTACTATAAATTCGGTTAAGGTTAAGAAAAACAAGGCAAAACATAAGAAAAAATGGGCCAAACTTGCTCCTAGCAAGTTTGAGAGCCTTCCAAAGGAACCTAAGGAAAAATAACTCATTTGGATGGGTCAATTTTCCATGTCTACATTTTCCCCCTCTTTGATGTATTTATGGCCTAATAAATGCGTCAAATAAAGATGTAGACACCTAGGGTAAAAAATATAGCAAATGGAAGATAAAAGTGGTGGCTAATTTAGAAGAAAGGGGTGGTGCAAAAATGGTATCATTCTAGACACTTTGAATATTTTACATACATATTGAGGCATCAGGGACATTAATGCCTCTCAAGCTAGATTGCCCCCTCAAGTTTTAGAAAGAATGTAAAATTCCTAAGGAAACTAAAAATGGTGGAATTGGAAGAAAAAAGATCAACAAACGATGAAAAATGCACAAGAAAGGAGAGAAAAGGAAAAAGGAGGAATAAAAGGCAAAAGGGTTGAAAACCCTAATTCATTTTCACCACATGAGAAAGTAGAAAAGAGCTCTAGATAAAATGATAGAATGGAACTTCCCACACATCGAGCTATAATTACGAGGGGTAAGGCTAGTGTAGTAGTAGACCATGCATGGGTAAGAGAAAAAACCCAAGCTTAGAATGTATATTTTAGTTTGATTTTAGTATTTTTATTATTTTTTAATGTTTTCAAGTGGAAGTCATCATGCAGACTTGGGCACAAATTTGATAGTCATCCATGGATCTAGCTGGCATTAGGAGTAATCAAATGCATGATCCATGTCATATAGGGTGCATATTCATGAATTTGTACCTAGAGGATATGGGGTGTGAATTTAGAGAAGAAAAGAGAAAAAAAAAGAGAAGATACTAGGTTGCTCTTAGTGTAGAATTTGTATTAGCATGCTTATATTGTTGTTTTTATTTTATTTTTGATAAGTTAAAGTTCTATTCAAAAAAGTGGGGTTTTAGAAGGAGACCCCAAAAACTGAGTACAAAAATAGCTTCAAGAAGCTAAAAAAATTGAAGCATTATGGGGAGGAGGGACACAGCCCACACAAGAAGAAACAACAAGGACAAAATAACTTAGAAAAGACCCCCTCGTAGGGAAACCCCTCCACCACTAGCAAAAAAAAGGAAATACGTTAGTATTTCTCTCCAACTTCGAAATATTTTTCCTTAGCATTGTTCTTAACCACATCATTTTCCTCATCCTCAGCAATGACCTTAGTCATCGTGGAATCCTCCAGAGTAGCCCCAAGAAAATTTTCATGGAAAAACAACAGGTTGAGGATGTTATGGAGATTAGTGAATGTCTCCACCAAATATTTCAATTGGGACATGATGCTTTCCAATTGAAAAATCCCTTTGGAAGTAGTAGTGATGATGAGCTACTACAAAAGTTGAGCTTCAATGTCACGGTCATCCTCATCAAACTCAATATCCAAGATCTTCTGCTTGTCCTAAGTAAATTTGTTTCTCAAACAATAATAAAATATAACTATGCCCTTAGGTTCCTCCTGCTTGATATTCTTCTTTATGAGCAATTCTCTAACTGCCTCTATGGATTCTCTATTCTTGGCATCCAAGGTCATGGGAGGAGTGGAGGATGAGGATGGGTTTGGTTTGGCCTTGGCAGGGCTAGGTCTTCCTTTAGTAGGGATATTCTAGGAAGAAGGAGGGTTATGCCATTGGGGTAGTGAACCAACCAATGTTTATAAAGGACTTTGAAGAGGCCTTGGTGAGAAGGGAGGTCATCTACCTTCTTCTTTTGCAAGCTTCAATGGAGTAGCTAATGGAGTTGAAAATAAACTGAGGAATATCGATGGGGTTAACATATCTAAAATGATTCACAAAAGAAAAATGGAAGTTGTAGAGAAATTTCTCAGGGTTGTCAATAGTAATGAATTCCATAACAGTATTCGTTACCTTATTCCATGGGGATGGAAGGTCCACATAATTCATACTCGCCTTTGCCTTCTTGAAAAACTTTTGATCCTTAAAATCCTTTAGTTTGGCTTCCTAATTATGCTTTTCACACCATATCGATCACCCTTTGGTAGGTTGTCCAGTGATTTCAACCAACAAATTGATGTCAATTAGGTAATATTTACCTCAAAAATTAACCTTTCCTCCATCCCAGCTCTCCAGGATCACCATGGTAATATCAAGTTCATCTCTAGAAAATTTCTTGAATAAGGGAATGAAACCCCTCTCAGCAAGGACCACCTCAACAATGGGTTCAAGTTCTAGGGAATTAGGCTAAAAAAAATCATCTTGGGCCTTCAGAAAGGATGCTTATTAAAGGAATAATTAGGGGATCAAATGTCAGGTTTAGAATGATGGAAGCTACAGTAGTCGTACTGGGCCTTAAAAAATATAAACCACACATGCTTTAGGGAGGTAGATTCTCTAGGAAGGAACCGAAACTTATGGAAGGTACTATAGGAGTTACCACAATCAACTTAGGGAATCCCACCATTCACAGAGATATCTTTGGGAACAAAAACAAAATTAGGAATAAAAGAGTTTCAAAACACCAAACAATACCATGTGAATCGATGAAAAGAATGGCGAAGAATAGTGGGAAGCTAAAAGGGCAAAATGAATGATGCAAAAATGGTGGGAGGAGAATGATGAAGACATGTATGAAGTGTGTGATAGGTGGAGGATAGGAGAGCGAGGGAACGACCACCTTGGAAAGAAATACGATCATGATTTCTGTCTTGGAAATGATGAAAAAGGAATTGGAAATTGGAGATGGCAAGGGAGGCTCTGCAATTAAAACTAAAAATAATGCTTTCATGGAAACAACCATTGTAAATATCAAGCATTTTACCTTTGGGAACACACCTCTTGAAACTAGCACCCGAGGAAATAGGGGTGTTAAGGTGAATTATTGGTAGGACGAAGATGACCATTTGTTTTGGATTCATTGCTATTAATATTCTGGGTTTTTTTTGATCCACGATGTCCCTAACCGTTTATGGGATGCCATCTGTCCATGTGATTAGGCTTGAAGTGTTGACTCCATGGTTTTCCAGTCTATTCATTGCCCTATTGGCCTCTCTAAAGGAATGATGGAAAATGGTCTCCTATTGGTCAAGAGTCAAAATCCTTGCTTATTCGATGTAGTCTTTGACCCTCCAAGAAGGATTACTATTGTTCTTTAAGTAGTTGATTATGTTAAGAGAATATCCTTCAACAATCAACCTACTAGGATAATTTTTTGCAATGGTTAAACCTCTCCACATAGCTTTTGCTTCAACAACATGATTAGTCTGGACTCCTAGGCATTTTGCAAAGGCAAATATGATATTCCCATCATGATCCCTAAGGATGCCTCCTGCACCTACCCTTCCTGGGTTTCCTTTTGTAGTGCCATCAAAGTTCAACTTGAACCAACCAATTGGTGGAGGAATCCATTTAGAGTTAGCTTTGATATTGGGAGAAGGTTGGATGGGGATTTTTGCAAGAGGGATGTTTAAGGAATGACCTAAGGAAGCCTCGAACCTAGAAGTGGGGATGGAAGAAGGAGGAATAAGGAGGGCATTTTCTTTTGCAAAGGAGAGAATTTTTCTAGTGATCAACTCAGGACCAAACTTGCTATGAGTGAAGATTCTATGATTTCTCTCAAGCCAAACTTACCAAAGGAAATGGTGGAGGCAAGTTTTCCAAAGGAATTTGAGGTGAGGGTTATGAAAGGGAGTGGGCCATTGGAGGAAGAGCTCGACAATGGAACAAGGTTTGACCCATAGGATGTGGAAGGTTTGGAGGATTTTTTTGAGGATGGAAGAGGAATAAGGACAGGTGAGGAAGAGGTGACAAGGGGACTCCCAATTAGACAGACACATAAAAACACCTATTAGGGAGAAATATGTCTCTTTTAAGTAGATTATCAATAGTAAGGATTCTCTCTTGGATGGCCAACCAGGAAAAAAAGGAAACCTTAGGGATGAGGAATTTGGGCCAAACAAGATGACAAGGAAATAAAGGTTCCTCAAGATCCAGGAGTAGTTGGTAGGTGGACTTGACCGAGAATTCTCCACTCTTAGTGGCCTCCCAAAAAGGAGAGTCTTTAGAATTTCCATAAGGAATAATAGTGGAATTCAGCAAAGAATTCAGCAAGGAAGACTCCACCGGATGAGAATTGCATCTGATAGGTTTCTAGCTACTTCTATTATTCTAGATGCTCAAAAAGTTAGAGACTTTTTGGTCAAACATAGCATTAGTGAAATATTTTAGACCAGAAAGATTATTATCTATAATGAGAGGTTCTTATCTAATCCATTTTTCATTCCAAAAATTTATGTTGCGATCATCCCCTAACTTCCACCTTAAACCTTTCTTCAAAAGCTATCTGGTGTTTATTATGGATTTCCAAAAGGTAGATCCTCTGGTGGGGGTCATTTCACTGAGGAAGTCTATTCCCTACAAGTATTTTCTCTTGACTATAGTTACCCATTCAATATTATCATTGGTGACCAAGCACCATGCTTGTTTGGCCATCAGGGCTAAGTTTAATGGGTGAATTCTCCTAAGACCAATTCCTCCCTTATCCTTGGGTCTACACACTTTATCCCAGGAAACAAGATGAAAGCATTGTTTGTTTTCAGTCCCAGACCAAAGAAATTTTTTTTGAATTTGCTCTATTATGTGGTAAACCATAGTCGGGGCCTTGAAAATGGATAAAAAATACATTGGGATGCTTTGAAGGGAAGCCATAGTAAGGGTTCCTTTGGCAGCTTGAGATAAGAGGTTTCCTTTCCATCCTACTAATTTCTTTTGAATCCTTTCAATCACATTATTCCACATTGAGTCTAAAGAATTGCCAATGAACAAAGGAAGTCCCAAATAAGTTGCAAGAAAGGAAGACACAGAGCATTCTAAGATTCTGGTAATTTTGATCTACCTCTAGAAAGGGGTATTAAAGAAATATATCTTGCTTTTATTGAAATTCACTTTTTGACCAGCTGCTTCCTCATACAAAAGAAAAATATATTTGATTACCTGATCTTCAAAAATGGAGGCAGATGTGGAAATGATGGTATCATCCATGAATTTTTGGTGTGTGACTAGATTGGTCTGGGATGTTGCTCTAATTCTTGAAATGAGTCTTGATCTACAAGCAGCCTTGATGGTCCTTCCAAGATCTTCCACAATGATGATGAAGAGTAGAGGAGATATGGGGTCCCCTTGTCTTAGTCCTCTACTACTCTGAAAATACCCAGCTATGGATCCATTGATAAGAATAGAGAACCAAGGTTTGGAAATGCATCCTTTAATTAGATCTACCCATTCAGGGTGAAAACCAAATTTGAGAAGAATAGCTATAAGAAAATCCTAGTTGATTCTGTCATAAGCCTTGTTCATGTCAAGTTTGAGGACAAAGGTAGGTTTCCTGGTCTGAGACACTGAATGCAAAGCTTCGTGAATGGTTATGATACCATCTAAAATGGATCTACCATGGATAGAAATTCCTTGACACGTATCAATGAGGTTGGGTAGAACTTCCTTCATCTTGTTGGTGATGGCTTTAGTGAGGATTTTATAAACCACATTGCAAAGGCTTATAGGCATGTAGTCAATCATTGATTTGGAGATAGGGCCTTTAGGAATCAGGGCAATGAAGGTGGAATTATAGTTGTGAGGGATGCACTTGGAGGATTGAAATTCCCTTACTATGGAGCATATATCTTGGCCAACAATATCCTAGAAGGTTTGAAAGAACCAAGGAGGAAAGCCATCTAAACAAGGAGCTTTATCAGGATTCATATAAAAAATAGCTTGTCTAACTTCTTCATTAGTAAAGGAGGCTACTAGCTTGACGTTTACCTCTTCTGAAATGGAATGGGGGATGTGGTAGAGCATGGAGTCTCTTGCAGAATCATAAGAAGGATTACATTCTCTGAGGAGGGAGCTAAAATACATAATAACTTCAGCTCTTATTTTCCTGATGTCAGATGTGGAGGAACCATCACTCTTCACAAGTTCCTTAATTCTATTGTTGCTCCTATTTCTCAAAGTCAACACATGGAATAATTTAGTGTTTGAATCCCCCTCTTTGAGCCATAAGGCTCTAGACTTCTATCTCCAAAATGTTTCTTCATAGGCTAGGATATTGTGGTATTCAGAGAGGATGATTTTTTCTTCTGTCCTAATGTGCTCATCACTCTATCCATTCTGAATTTTGTTCTCTATGATTGAAAGTCTTTCTTTGATTAATTACTTATTTGCAAATAGATTACCAAAAACTTCTTTATTCCAAACTTTGAGATTTTCTTTGAGGTGTCTAAGTTTTTGTGCTAGTTTGAAAGAAGGACGTCCTTGTCCTACCTATTTCCACCACTAGGAAATTCTATTTCTAATATCAGGATGGTGGATCCACATTACTTCGAATCTGAATGGTCTTTTGAAAGGATTGTCTTTCTCAGTTTCCATCAAGAGAGGGTTGTGATCAGATCCTATCTTGGGTAGAGAATGGAGGCTAGCAACTCCAAATGTTTGAATAGCTTCTTGTGAGAGGAAAAACCTATCCAATTTCACCTGAATAAGTTGATTACCCAATATTCTATTGCTCCAAGTAAATTTAGCATTCTTGAGTTTTACATCCATGAGATTATTTGAATTGAAAAATTCATTAAAGTCTTCCATGCTTTTAAGTGGGGCACCTATTCCTCATTTTTTGTCCGAGGGGTAGAGAGGGGTATTGAAATCCCCTGCAATAATCCAAGGGATGTTTTGAAAAGAATATTTTAGTCTACTTAAAGTGTCCCACAGTTGAGCCCTTCTTGGTAATGTGTTTGGAGCATAAATATTGGACAGGATCCATGAAGAGTTATTATCTCTATCATGAAATAACACACTTAAAATTCTATCACTAGACTGAATCAATCTACCTTCAAGTTTTTGTGGGTCCCATAAGCACATTAGGCCTCCTGAAGAGCCTCTTGCATGACTAAAAATCGCTTCTCCTTTCTTCCATATTTTCTTTGCTGTGTTGGTAGAGCTACTTGCATCAATTTTAGTTTCTTGCAAAATGAAAACCGAAGGCTTTAACTCTCTTCTTAATGAAAAAACCACTCTTTGCTTGGTTGGCCCATTAAGGCCTCTCACATTCCATGAGAGGAACTTCATTTGGAAGGTTTGGTGGTCTTTCTTCCCCCCTTTCCATGAGGTTGGGGAGGTTTGGTACTTTTTCTATCTTCTCTATATTGGTAGATAACTGAAGGAAATAGAGTTTTTTGAATTCCATTTGCTATATCTTCCTGGATTCCTCTTTTCCATTGTTCATTAGCTAAAATTCTTCCTCTCTTCTTGTCACTTCCACAATCAATGGGTGACTTCATGGAACTTCTTGTTTTCTTAGGACTGAATTTGTAAGGAATAATTTGTTCAATGATAGGGCTAGAACACCTAGCATTGATCTGGTTCTTAGTAGGGCTGGAAATTTTTGAAGATAGTTTATCTCTAGTGGGATTATTACTCTTAGGATTGTCCTTGATTAGGATTCTTGGATGGACATTCTAAAGGACTGTGAGATGGTCCCGATCTTGAGGGGGAATCTACCTTGTGGGTATCGACATGCAAGTCTTTAGATGGATGATGTGGGCCTGATCTTGAGAGGGTATCTACCTTATGGTTATCAACAACCAAGTCTTCAGAGGGGTGATATGGTCCTGATTTTGAGGGGGAATCCACCTTATTAGGGCTTTTGCAAGGAAGAGGATCAAAATCAGGGACTGGACATATTTCCCCGTCTTCCTCTTGTATTATGTTTGTTTCACCAAGGATACCAAATCTATTTGGGAAGGCAAAAAGGGAGCTTACCTTGTCTTGTTCTGGATCCGGATGTGAGTTCATAATTTCCTTTCCTTTGGTCAAAGTGGTAGTTTTTCTTTGATAGTGAAGTCATTTTCCTGATTGGATGTAGTACTACCCCTATCTGGGTTGTCTGAAGGATCTCCTATTTGCATAATTTTTTATTCTCTAGTTTTGAGGCAAGGAGGCCCCATTTATTTGGAGTATTAATGGCATATTGTTCTAGGTCCTTCGCCATATTAGTTTGGGTCTTGAGGATAGGACATTGGCTCTAGATATGTCCTTGGGTATGGCATTCCACAAAAAAAGCATGTTTTTTCTCATATTACAGTGGCTTCCTTTGATAGTAAGACTTATACTTGAAGTTAACATATGTGAGAAGTTCAAAATGAAGGTTTGCATTCATGTAAATCCAAGCATGAACCATACGTTTATGAGATATAGTTACTAGTTCAATCACAACCAATTCACCTATGGCCCTAGCAATCACATGGAGGATATCCTCATGCCAAAGGTAGAAGGGGAGGTCAAGAATATGAATCCAAATAGGAGAAAATTTGATGCTCTAGGTTTTGGGGTTAAAATCCTCTACTTACCTATGAATGAACAATCTTCCTCTACCAAGAAACCAAGGGCCACCAGTCAGGATGTGTCTGGCATATTCATGGTTTCTCAATATGATTATAAAAAATCCTCTATACAAGACCATGATATTAATGCTACCAAGGGTCTTCCATTTATAGAAATCCCATCTTCATAAAGTTTCCATATCAGGCCTACCATCGATGAATTTCCTAACAAGTGAGAAATATTCCCTTGTCAAATAGTTGGAGACTATATTATCATGGATGTTTATATCCTTAACTTAGGGAATTATGGTTGCATAGGAAGGAACCTGCCCTCATTTACCTCCTTTACAAAGTAATTTATAAAAGGATATTTCCTTTAAAGAATCGCCTATGGGTCTCTTCGTGACTTGGGGAGGGGGCCCATTGTTAGAAGGCTCTTCCCCCCATAGGCTTTATTTTCGATCATAGAACTTGTACTTATAAATCCTTCCATAATCTAAGTCTACTAGGGCATTCCTTGCACTAGAATCCTTGGCTCCATCCTTCTTTCTTCCATAATTTTAAAAAACTAAACTCCCACCCAAACTATTCATCCTCACATTATCAATAGAGAAACATGTTGGTGTTTTTATGATTATGTGATGAAATTAATTATTTTTATGTATTTTTATTTTTATTGTAGTATTATGTCCTTGAGAGTAGGGAATGGTAGTTGATTACCCTCGAGGAGGCACTACAAGAGCTCACGCTAGTAGAGAGATGCACACTGGGGGTAGTGGGGCTTCTGCACTTGGTAGAATTATCCCAGGTATCCAAAATTGTCCATGTTTTGATTATTAATAAGAGATATGACTATCACATTATAGTATGAGTGCCATATCTTAAGAATCCCTATTAGGGGAAGAATTATTTATAGGGCATAGGTAATAGTGGAGATAGTGATGGGTGACCCATAACATGAGATCTACAAGAGTGAATTCCATGTTGATGATATGTCATAGTGACATGGGATTGGGGTGTTGATGACTATGCTCTATGGAGTGGTGATGGGATTTCTAGTGTGTTGCATGAGACAAAAACACCTACCATGGGTTTTGGCAAGAGTAGTGACAAAGATGCAAGATAAATAGATGTGGTTCACATGAGGATCATATGTGTTATCATGTTTGTATAGGATATTGTACAATTTCATGTGCAAATGACATACAAAATTTTTATGCATGATTTTTATCAAGGTCTAATTCTAGGAGCACATAGCCATTAAGAGGCTAGAGGTACAACTAGGGCCACAATCCAACTTGGAGTGGGTAAAAGTATATAGGTGGTCTTGAGATCTTGAGCATGCATAGAGGTCGTACACAAGTATTTTTCCACTAGGGATATAGGTCATAGATGAGCTATAATACCATCAAGTTGTATGGTAGCCATACATATACACCCTAGGTGGGATGAGGATGCAAATAAGTTAGCTCAATTTATGAGGGTTTGATGGTTCTCCATGGATAAGGGTGAGTTGGAGCTCTATCAATTTGACCAAGTATAGTGGTAGTTTAGGATTATCTAAAGATATCGAACCTAGGGTATTACTAGTATAGGAGGGTGAGGCAAGATCCACCAGAATTTAGAGGGGACCCTAATGTGGCTAGGTTCATGGAGGAGGACCTAGATGATTCCCTCTATTTTGATCTTGGAGTGGATGATGTTAGGGTAGCCCTCAAATATAGGAGATGGTATAGGGATATTATGCCCCCAAGGTTATACCCACCAGTGCTAGTGTAGAGGCACCAAGTCATGGGCTAACGACTGTAGTTGGTTCTCTCTAAGAAGCTAACTGATATACAATAGAGCAATGAGATTAGATGCCACAACCACCTAGGTAGGCTAGGGTATAGGTCGAGATAGAGGTGGTGATAGCCACAAGGACCACCATCACTCTCTTTGGATAATAGGTAGGGAGGATAGTCAAAGGCATCCCCATAGTGGAATAGGAGGGACCAAGTAGTACCATGGGTTAGGGAGACCTAGAAAGGGTGGTAAAGGGATCACCAGATAGGGAAACCACCATATAGGGATATATGGACACTCTCTATGCACAGTTGGTCCAGGTCACTATAGAGTAAGATGTAATGAGGTCCAAGGTGAGCCCCATCAAAGAGGATATGGGCTAGCTAGAGCAAGAACATCAGTGGGCTTGGTCTAACAAGATGGCTATTATGACAAGTAGCTAGCTAGGTGAGGGTATCCAGGTATCCATATACTACAAGATTAGTTGTAGAGGGCATGGAGAGGTGAGACATAACAATATGAAGGAAGACCTTCTACTAGGCTCTATACTTCTAGGTGGTGCTAGTGAATCAAAGGGTGCATCCACAAGCCTCCATTTAGTTACAAATTCAGTCATGGTATTGATCATAGATAGCTACATGTTCTGTAAATATGTCCTTGCTAGGACAACCACCAAAAAGTGTCTAGCTATAGTTGCTTACATTTAAATTTTTTAATATGGGTTAATCCAGGTTAGATTTAAAGAACATATAATTCTGTATAGATTATTTTTCAATACTTAATCATCTAACTTTATTCCATTTCCTTAGTCTCATTTGTAGGAAATAAAGGTTTGCAAGAAAATGAAATTAAATGAAATTGTGCTTAATGTAAAGAAATGCAATTTATGACTTAGTCTAATGTGGATCCACGTAATGATTTACTAATGCATTATTTATCTAATGTATTCTATAGTTTTATGATATGCAATTTTAATAAATTTTATGTTCTAAATTTACCCTATGTTCTAATTCTATTTACCGTGTTAGTGTGGGGAAGATATTTAGGGACTAACCTTTTGAATTGGGCCCTACCTTCGGAATGTTAGTATTAACCCCTTCCCATTTTTCTACTCTATTTTAACTTCAGTAATCTATTTTCATTTAATTAATCTAATGCTAATTATTTCATGGTTGTAGGAAAATAAAAGAAAGCTTATAGTAGAAAGCAAAACATAAAGAAGACAAAGAACGATTTTACCATACTCATAGGAGAAAGAAAATGATGCTAACTGTATTATTTTATTCCAATTTGCATGACTTGTACAATGTAAAATGGTTGTAGAAATATTATTTGTTATTTCTTATGTATCTAGCCTTTTCTAACATAAAGAGATTTTTAATTTATATCTTTACATTATGCTCTTTACGAGAGAAGCTACAACTTCTCTTTGTTACACATTGAATGAATCCAAGTTGGACTTCTAAAAATACGTAACAACATAATCACTTAATTTGGACTTATTCCAACAACTACATAACAACATAACTACTAACTTAGACTTATTCCAACAACTAAGTAACAACATAACCTCTAATTTAGACTTAATACAACATAACCGGTAATTTAGACTTAATACAATATAACCACTAATTTAGAATTATTCCAACCTTTTATTTAGGAAAGGAAATATTTATTATAAGCATACACGTAGCTTTATAACAAATTTCATAACAAATTTATGTGCCCAAATAAATAATTATGAGTCATACCATGTGAAGAACATGTGCTTATACTGAGAGGGGGGGTGAATAGTATAACATAAAAAATTTCCACAAATAGAAGCATCAACATTAATAAAATAGTGAACATCACACAAAGCATCACACACATGATAGACATTACTTTAACGTGGTTCACCCAATGTGGGCTACCTCCACAGAAAAATATTTATTCTAAATATGTCTCAAATAATATTTTGGTAATCCTTCCCAAGTACAATGTTTATGGACCTCTATCCAAATGAGATGTTGATCCCCTAATCTCAAGTTCATGGATCTCTTCCACAAGATAACTCTTTCCCATTCTACTCTGGCTAGTGATCTTCTAGAAGACTTTGTCTCTCTGCTACACTGACTGGTGGATCTCTCTCCACTTGAAGACTCCTCACTTAGATATATCTTCAATTGTCTTGGCTGCTAGATCTCTATCCACTAAGACTCCATCCTCTATACTCTGTCACCTCCAAAGCTCTGTCTCAATAGGTTCACTCAGAACCTTCTCAAATTTTCTCAACAAGATCACTCAAAACTTATACAAATATGCTCAATATGTCCACACAAAACCTAGCCAAATCTACTCAACAGGTCCACACAGAACCTGTCCAAATATGCTCAACAGGTCCACACAAAACCTGCTCAAATATGCTCAATAGGCTCACTCAGATACTACTCAAATATGCTCAACAAGATCACTCAGAACTTGTCCAAATTTGCTCAATAAGTCCTCTCTAGGACTTGCTCAAATATTCTCAATAAGTCCTCTCTAGGACTTGCTCAAATCTACTCAATAAGTCCTCTCTAGGACTTGCTCAAATATGCATAGCAAGATTCCACAAAAGCTTACTCAAAATCAGTCCACAAGCCTTCTCAAATACTTGTCTCAAATATTCTTAAAAAGCTCACACATAACTTGTTAAATCTCATAGAATCATAAAGAGAATTGTTAGAGACACAATATTTTCTATACTTAATGCTCAATCAATATCTCAACTCAAAGCAATCTCATAGAAGCATAAAGAGAATTTTTAGAGACTCAATATGTTCTATACTCAAATCCCAATCTCAACTCAAATCAATCTCATAGAATCATAAAGAGAATTGTTAGAGACTCTATATGTTCTATTCTCAAATCTCAATCTCAACTCAAATCAAGAATATAGAATAGTTTGTTTTATGGAACTTGAACAACCACATGCATCCACTTGACTAGGCTCAATCAACTCAACTCAACCAAGCACCTCAATGAACAACCCTTTCTCACAAACCCTGGTCCAAGTATGGATCAATCAACTCAAAATGTTTCCAACAATTCTCAACAACAAATCTCACATAAAAATGATACTCATGTTCTTTTCTAACTTAAGTTCAAGTTCTTTGCACAACCAATGGGCTTCAACAACAATGCTTATAAAACAATGTTTAATCACAACTCTCAATCCAGAAAACCTTGAAGCATTTAACCAATCACTTTCAAAAAGGAAACCACAATAAATCCTTTTCACTCCAAATATATTTTAAGAAATCAACCACCATAATCAATCAATAGGAGAATGTGCCCATACCTTTTATGAATATGAAGAAGCCTCTTTGGAAATCTACCACAATCACAATATTCTCTTGCCAAACTTCATGAGGGTTAGGAAAATTTACAAAACAAATATCATAACCTTTTACACCTTATTTCTCCTAGTCAAAAATCACATCCACCACTAGAAAATAATTAAAACTAATTATTTCCTTAATTAATTAAGCATAGCATGAATATCACCACAACCATTTACTATTCCCTTATTTCTCCTAAAAATCACTTTGCACTAATGCACAACTCACTAAGCTCCTTAATGCAAAAATTCCCACATAAAATAGTGTAAAATATAAACCACAACTCATAAATCACATCACCATAGTATACCCTCAATAATGGTGCTTGAAACCTTAGCTTTGAAAAATTAAAACATTAATTATTCATTCTCCGAAAATTGCAGCGACGGGCATACCTTAGAAAATAAAATATTTGTCGGCTCTGAATAATGCGGTGACAGCAAACCATGTGAAAACGGGTTTCGGGTGACTCGAACCCAATACCTACAGTGAGTGCGTATTTGCACTCCCTCCACCCACCAAGTGGGCTAAGCTTCCCACATGGAAGCTATTCCACCTTGTGCTCCTTATGCTTCTTCTTTTCACCCATGAGCTTTTAAACAATGAACAACGATTCAACCAATACAATGCTAAAATTATGCTCGTGAGAATCAAACTCGCGACCTCCGTGCTATTAACACCTTTACACAATCCAAGCTACCACTAGGTCATGCTGCCCAATGTGATTTGGGAAGTGGTCTTTGTCTTCTTTTAACCATTTGCTACATCACATAAAATAAAACACAAGCTCTTTCCTTCGCATATACCATGCAATATTATCAACGAGCAAGGATAATGGATTTAAAAACTTGGTGGAATATTTATATGCCTTTCCCTTCGCTTGGAAACATCGACACTTTTAAAAATACCCTCATGATGTCGACAAACATGGCAAAAAATTTTTTATTTAATTTTAAAATTTTAATTTTAATTTTAAATAAATTAAAATTTAAACTAAACCTTTAAAATTAAATTTCTCCATCATCGGGGCACCTTTTTCGATGAAATGAAAATCCAACTTGGGTTTTAAGAAAAAACCCATTTCAAATCTATCATCCATGGTTTTAAATAAAACCTTTTACTTTACCTACCTTGGTTTTGATAAAAACCCTTCCTTGCACTTTCACAAAACATAGTGCATACCATTATAGATCCTTTTGACATCAATGACAATATTTTATCTTAGGGACTCAAAATGTCCAACAATATCCCACTTTGTCATTGATGGTAACCCATATTCATTTTTACTGAAACCTGATCTTCTTTTCTGCCCCCCCTAGGAATTTGCTTCCCTTGGCTCAATGCTCTCTCAAATATCAAATATCTCCCCTTATGAAAACTCTCCCCAATATACACAAATCTCTCCCCCTTTAACATCAATGTAAAAGGGTCACCTTTGGGGCTCGGGACTAAGAATGAGCCTCTTAGCTTAGCCCCTCCCCCACCTCCACATGAGGTGGTTAATTCTGGGGTGGGAGTATTTCTACTCCCCGAAAGCACTGTTCTTTATATTTATCTTTCTCTCTTCTTCTTTGAGTAATCTGAATCCGCTCGCTATTTCTTTCCAAGTCATCATCCATGTTCCTATCGTCACTTCTGTTTATGTTCCTTTTCTTGTTTTGATCCATCTTTCTATTCTGGTTCTCATCCTTGTTCCTATTCTTATTCTTTTCCGATTCTATTCTTTTCTAAGTCTCTATTCCTGTTTATCTTCTTGTTTTTGTTCATATTCCTGTTCTTGTTCATGTTCCTATTCCTGTTCATGCCTATTTCTAGAATATTTGCTCTACACCATATTACTATGTGACCATAATTATTGCACTTATAACACTTAATGTTATTATTCCTTGGATGTGCAATTGTCTTAGGATTTCTCCTAATGAAGCCATATCTTCTTATGTCATGAACCTTGCAATTCATTGCCTTGTGACCAAAACCTTTGCATGATTAGCAATAACATTGGAAAGGTTGTTCTTTTCTGTATATCTATCTTTCATGAGTCCTGCACTGTGAAGCCATGTGTCCAAACCTGTGACATGAAAAGCATATTCCATTGAAGTCTACTTGTCTTGACCTCATTGGTCTCAATTTCTTATTGATGTTCCATCTGTATCTTCTTTGTGCTTGTTCCTCTCTTTGTTGAAATATTTGTTGTCCAAATCATCCTCTGATGTCCCACTTTCACTTAAACTATCTTCTTTTGATGTATCTTCTTATGAAGATTCTTCTTCATCAAGACTTTAAGTAGATTCTTTTTCCTGTTTCTTTTAACCTTTCCAAAGCCAAGACTTGTTGAACATGATGTTCGTTTTGTCCATAAATAAAATTATCCAAGTTCTTAGAGCTATTTGTGAAACTCTTCATCTTTATCATGGATTCCTTTAAGTCTTATTTTAGAGTAGCCACTTCTTGTGCTAACTTCTCACATTCCAAAATATTTGCTTCTAAATTATCCTTGAATTTGCTTGCCTTAGCCTTTGACTTCTCTAAATCCTCTATGAGAAATAACCTTTCTTCATCACATTCTTGAAACTGTCTTTCAATCTTGGAGTGTTGCTTTCTAACCTTATTTACTCTATCAAGGACATAGATAAGTTCTCCCTTGATATCATAACCATTCTCTACTGAATAATATTCTATTTGTTTGTCTTTGTCCTTATCATTACTTCCTTTTGACTTGTCTTCTATAGGATCACTTTCTTTATCTTCCAAAGCCATTAGAATATTCTCATCTGGTATTTCAAGTGCATATTCAAAATCATCATCATTAAAACTATAACCATCCCTAGTGCAATCATCTTCAAGATGTCCAAATTTACCACATCTAAAACACTTGAGAATAACTGGAGTCCTTTTCTTAACTATATCTTTATCTTTAAACATAAATAGGACTTCATATCTATAATTATATGAAAACTAGCATCACTATCAATTGAGTACTTACTTGTGTTTTCCACATAGTAGCTTATCTTTTGTCTCTGGAAGAACTTATTTCCTTGCCTGCTTTGTCCATCCTTGCTTCTCTTCTGGTACTCGTATCTTTCTAATTCCCTGTATTTGTGATCCTATTTTTCTTCATCATTGTTGTTCTTTGGCTCTTTGCATTCTGTTGCATAGTGTCCATACTGTCCACAATTGAAAAATTTTATAGATCTTAGATCTATGGGTCTTCTGGAACCTCTATCTATTCTTCCATAATTTTCTTCTTCATCAGTGGATGACTCAGTGCTTGATTCTATCTTCTTTCTCTTTTTCTTTTTGTCTACTTTGAAAGTAGCTTATTTCGAAGGAATAGGATAATTTTTTCTTATCTCAAAAGTAGTAAGCATGCCAAGCAAAGAATTCCTTGTCAAATAATCACCATCAATTGATGTTTCTATAGCAGAAAAATTTTCACTATCCCTTTTTGGAAGAGTCCTCAAGATCTTATCACAAGCATCAGATTCATCAACCTTCATTCCAATACCTTTCATCTCATGTACAAGTTCATCAACCTTGTTGATATAGTAACGAATATTTTCATCATCCCTCATTCTTAGGTTCTTAAATTCTCCTTTGAGATTTTTGATCTTAGCCATTCTAAGTCCTTTATATCCATATATTTCATGCAAAATTTACAACATTTATTTGGTTTTTTTACATTCAATAACCTTCATAGATTCTACTCTACACAAACCTTTTATAATTACATTCATAGCTCTTGAATTTGCATGCATTAGAAGCTTACCTTCCTTATTTGTAGGAGGATTGACTTTTGAATCATATCCAAGTTCCATTGCATCCCAAACTTCATTTCCAAGTACCATTAGGTAAAATCTCATCAGCATACACCAATATAAGAAGTCACTTCCATCAAATACTGGTATTGTATTATTGAAGGGTCCATCTCTTTGATCCTATTGATCCATTGTGTTCTTAGACCACTTTTCCTTCAAGTTGTCAAACTCTTCTGAAGGAACCCACTCTAACAAAAATTGAATAACATTTTCTTATATTGAGATGGGGTGAACAGTATAACATAAAAATTTTCTCCAAATAGTAGCATCAACATTAATAAAACAATGAACATCACACAAAGCATCACACACATGAGATACATATTTTTTAACATGGTTCACCTAATGTGGGCTACCTCCACAAAAAAATATTTCTTCTAAATATTTCTCAAATAATATTTTGGGAATCCTTCCCAAGTACAATTTTTATGGACCTCTATCTAAATGAGATGTTGATCCCCTAATCTTAATTTCCTGGTTCTATTCCACAGGAGAACTATTTCCCCTTCTACTCTGGCTAGTGATATTCTAGAAGACTTTGTCTCTCTACTACACTAACTGGTGGATCTCTCTCCACTTGAAGACTCCTCACTTAGATTTGTCTTCAATTGTCCTGGCTACTGGATCTCTATCCACTGAGACTCTATCCTCTATACTCTGTCACCTCCAAAGCTCTATCTCAATAGGTTCACTCAGAACCTTATCAAATTTGCTCAACAAGCTCACTCAAAACTTATCCAAATCTTCTCAACAAGTCCACATAGAACTTGTCCAAATCTGCTCAATAGGTCCACACAGAACCTATCAAAATCGGATCAATAGGTCCACACAAAACCTTCTCAAAATTTCTCAATAGGCTCACTTAGAACCTGCTCAAATATGCTCAACAAGCTCACTCAGAACTTATCCAAATATGCTCAATAAGTCCTCTCTAGGACTTGCTCAAATCTACTCAATAAGTCCTCTCTAGGACTTGCTCAAATCTACTTAATAAATCCTCTCTAGGACTTTCTCAAATCTGCATAGCAAGCTTCCACAAAATATTACTCAAAATCAGTCCACAAGCCTTATCAAAGACTTGTCTCAAATCTGCTTAACAAGCTCACACATAACTTGTTCAATCTCATAGAATCATAAAGAGAAATGTTAGAGACTCAATATGTTATATACTTATGCTCAATCAATATCTCAACTCAAATCAATCTCATAGAAGCATAAAGAGAATTTTTAGAGACTCAATATGTTCTATACTCAAATCCCAATCTCAACTCAAATCAATCTCATAGAATCATAAAGAGAATTGTTAGAGACTCTATATGTTCTATTCTCAAATCTCAATATCAACTCAAATCAAGAATATAGAATAGTTTGTTTTATGGAACTTGAACAACCACATGCATCCACTTGACTAGGCTCAATCAACTCAACTCAACCAAGCACCTCAATGAACAACCATTTCTCACAAACCCTAGTCCAAACATGTATCAATCAACTCAAAATGTTTCCAACAATGCTCAACAACAAATCTCACATTAACAATGATACTCATGTTCTTTTCTAACTTAATTTCAAATTCTTTGCACAACCAATGGGCTTCAAAAACAATGCTTATGAAACAAGGTTTAATCACAACTCTCAATCCAGAAAACATTGAAGCATTTAACCAATCACTTTCGAAAAGGAAACCACAATCAATCCTTTTCACTCCAAATATATTTTCAGAAATCAACCACCATAATCAATCAATAGGAAAATTTGCCCATACCTTTTATGAAGATAAAGAAGTCTCTTTGGAGATCTTCCACAATCACAATATTCTCTTGCCAAACTTCATGAGGGTTAGGAGAATTTACAAAACAAATATCATAACCTTTTACACCTTATTTCTCCTAGTAAAAAATCACATCCACCACTAGAAAATAATTAAAAATAATTATTTCCATAATTAATTAAGCATAGTATGAATATCACCACAACCATTTACCATTCCTTTATTTCTCCTAAAAATTACATTGCACTAGCTCCTTAATGCAAAAATTCCCACATCAAATAGTGCAAAATATAAACCACAACTCATAAATCACATCACCATAGTATACCCTCAATAATGGTGCTTGAAACCTTAGCTTTGAAAAATTAAAATATTAATTATTCATTCTCCGAAAATTGCCACGACGGTAATACCTTATAAAATAAAATATTTTTTGGCTCCGAAGAATGCGGCGACATCAAACCATGCAAAAATGGGTTTCGGGTGACTCGAACCCAAGACCTGTAGTGAATGCGCCTTTGCACTCCCTCCTCCCACCAAGTGGGCTAAGCTTCCCATGTGGAATCTATTCCACCTTGTGCTCCTTATGCTTCTTATTTTTGCCCACAAGATTTTAAACAATGAATAGCACTTCAACCAATACAATGCTAAAATGATGCTCGCAGGAATCGAACTCATGACCTTCGTGCTATCAATACCTTTGCACAATCCAAGCTACCACTAGGCCACACTGCCCAATGTGATCTAGGAAGTGGTCGTTGTATAATTTTAACCATTTTCTACATCACATAAAACAAAACACAAGCTCTTTCCTTCACATATACCACGCAATATTATCAACGAGAAAGGATAATCGATTTAAAAACTTGGTGGCATATTTATATGCCTTTCCCTTCACTTGGAAATGTTTGCGCTTTTAAAACTACCCTCATGACGTCGGTGGACATGGTGGAAAAACTTTGTATTTAATTTTAAAATTTAAATTTAAATTTAAACTAAACCTTTAAAATTTAAATTTCTCCATCACCGGGGAACATTTTTCGATGAAACAAAAATCCAACTTGGATTTTAAGAAAAACCCATTTCAAATCTGCCATCCATGGTTTTAAATAAAACCTTTTATTTTGTCTACCTTGGTTTTGATAAAAACCCTTCCTTGCACTTTCACAAAACATAGTGCATGCAATCATAGATCCTTTTGACATCAAATAACCTTTTAACATCAATGACAACATTTTAGCTTAGGGACTCAAAATATCCAACACCATGTAGCATCTAAACTCGTCCATGTTTGATTCTCCCACTACCCATATGACATTTGACCAATCTATAGCATATGTGGCATGTTTATTATACAAACAAGTTTTTTGTAGATATTTTCCAAGTTTTTGTAGCATCTTTTTGTAGTGCACTTCCACGTGTCTTCTTAGTATATTTGCACAATATTGGTTCATTCTTCCTTCAATATTTGACCTGCATTTTTTTTCAACATTGCCTGCGATTGTTCTACTACCAAAAACATACAAAACTTTGTACAATTTATGTAAAATATGAATATTTATCATTTTAACATAATAAATCAAATTTACTGATAAATTACATAGATAGGACAAAAATATCATCAAAATACATTTGTTTTCATGAATTTACAGAAAGAAAATGGATTAAACTTGCATAAAATACGTGCTATTTTAACACTCATCATTCCCCAAACTAAAGGAAGTGCATCTCTTCATGCACACAAAAATAGCAATATAAACAAAACATTGTTGAATTCTCTCGATATAATAAGTAAATATACTGAACATTACAAATAAATACAACAAACTGATAAATAATATATTGTAAATAAAACATTGCAGTATCATAGAGATCACTTCTGAAAACATGTCAAATAAAATACTCGAATCATTTCTAGAAAAGATATAAAATTATAGTCATTCACAAAGATGGTGTTGCAAAATAGAAAAAATCCAAATGAAGTAAACAGACAGTTTCAAATATAATAGGGAAGATATTACTACTATAATAGATAAAATCTTGTAAATACCAAATACTATTATAATAAGAACAAGGACTACAAATATATGCAAATTGTGCAAATGTATCAAAAATTTTCTTTTATCATTCAAGATTGTTTTTGGATTTAATTCAAGATGAGGTTTGAATTCTATTTGATGGCTTGGTTGGTACTTTTATCTCATGTTTCTTCTTTTTAACCTATGCTTTGGCCTTCTTGGTATCTTATGGTGGTTCAACAGCCCCAGTTTTTATGTGCACAACTTTTGTAGACTCTTCATTCTGTGGTCCATGCAATGTGTCATGTTTCTTTGGTGGTGGAGATGATTCAACTACTTCAATACTGTTGTTAACCATTACATCAACTTTTTAAGGCATAAAACATCAAGATGCATCCCTATCTCAATAGATGATTCCGCTCTTTGGAGGCTACGTGTGTGTGTTGTTGAGAGAGAATTTTAGAAAATGATAGTGAGCTATCCTCACCAAGTCTCAAGTCAAAGGTGCTTGCTAAAATTCACTATTTATCCTATCCTTTTTTCGGGATGTGGAGATCTTATTAGGGGACACACTGATATTCACCGATTGGGTGACTTAGCCTATTTTACCACCCTATCCGTAAAAAAAAATTGTTTTAGCAGATTAGTTTGGATGGAGAGGATTTTCTTCACTATTACTGAATGCTCCAAAATTTTGTTGTTGAATCCATCAATCTTAATCTACAGTGGAGCCTAATGTATTTGGATCAATGCTATTATTTCAATGGAAAGTTTCGAGGTAGGCGGGTTCACTACGTTTGTGGAAAGTGGATCTTCGACATAGTGACACTAGTTTAGAGGATGAAGAGGTATGGAATTTAGAGGACAAGGGTTAGTTTTACTTTTTAGACTTTGTTGTAAGATAAAAACCTGCAAAGAAATTATACATACATGCATTCATCGGTTATGCAGAAAAATAATGTTTATTGCAGAGGAGACATTCAATTTATTTGACAATTTAAAACCAAATTTTTTGTAGAAAAATAAACATAATACTCTTCTATATATATATATATATATATATATATATATATATTCTATGAATTTGTTATTCCCATTACACCCATCATAACTTGTCATATTTCTCTGCAAAATGATTTTAAACAATTACTTATTTCAATCAATTTATGTGTCTCTTTTTGATGACCACCTGCAAGTTTTATCATTTTGCCCTTGAATTTCATCCTCTAAAGCGGCATTTTTGTCACATTTGCAACTTTAGATTTTGTTATTATTTTAGCAGTAATTCATGGTTTAGTTGCAATCTATCATTTATCGATTCTAATACCTCCATCGTCATCTTATTCATGCATTTCCTCAATGCCTTCCTCCTACAATTCTCCTTCGACCTTCATCATCGCATGGTTATTTTTATCTGTTGCTCACTAGTCTCATACCTCAATCATGATAGTTTCATCTTCAACTACAAGGCAGATCCCCCTTACGGTTACAAAGCTTGATATGAAAATATTAGGGCTAATTTGCCCTATTTTTTTAGGTTTAATATCAATGCAAAACATGGGTGAATCTTAGCCCTTCGATTCTCTTTGATTGACGACTCATAGTATTGATCCATGATGCTCTTTGTCTATTTTCTTCCTACAGCCAAGTGTCATGGTCATTCCTCTTTGTGTGTGGTGGTCGGTGTTGGATTGCAGAGGAAGCTTCCATCGATGGCATGTGACTTTAACAAAACTAAATTGTAGCCCTCCATTTCTTATTAATCGACGATCGAGAATCACGATCCGCAACATAATATCCCATTGATCCGTGTGGCCAAATGTCGATAATCAATACAAGTACCACGAGGTAATTAATTTTCCTTACACATTTTACATTTTTGGTGCAATGCTTCCCGCCACCTTGCATGGGGTAAAATTAAAAAATTTTAATACCTTGATATCTTATGTTATGAATTCGATTGCCGTAAGAAAATTAGTTTTTTAAACAATAAAACTTTTTACACTTTTTAATCCAAATTTCCTTTGAATTCGTGCATGTATACCCCCTTTTTTGGTGTCTTATTGCCATGCTTTAACATGTGAATTTCATTCTCCTATCATCAATTACCAAGTATTAATGTGCATTCTTTCTTTGTCCAACATCTTGTGCCATACCTTTCATGTGTACGATCGGCCTCCACATCATATTTTGAATTTAAACTTTTATAAACCCCATACAATGCCTTATGTCCATGTAATCACCTCCATTGGTGGTATTTGATCCATGTTTTTACCTTCTTCCTATGATGATTTAAGATGTGCTCACAATGCCCTTCCTTTGACCAATCATGACTTTACATGTCATCCTTAGTTCTCCGTTGTAATTTTCAATGTACAATTTTTGGAGTATTCAACTTGTTAAAAACCAAACCTTGTGTACATGCTTCCCAAAGTCAAGTTTTAATCATCCATTCTACTATGCATTTCTTCCACTATTGAATCTTGTTTTGATTTCTGTGTCATGATTCACAGGCTTGAAAAACATCTATGTCATGGTGTTCGTGGTAATTTTAAAAACTGATGCAAATTTATATCTTTTTCTTTAAAAAAATTTGCATAAATAATTTTTTAATATTTGCCTTGTATAATTCCACTTTTGACATGTGTTGCAAATCTGGAATTTTTGACACTTAGAAATTTTTTTATAAAATGCGCATTTTCAGAGATATGCTACAGAAAATTTCTACGGAAAGTATCTTCATAAATAATAGACATAAACTATCTACTAAAACCCACTATGAAAATCAGCTACAAAAAATGACTACATCAACTGTCTATAGAAACTTAATTGTAGAGTTGAAAAGAATACTTTACCTGATTCTTCATTCTTTTTTTTTTCTTCCCCCAAACTGTATTATTAATTATGAATGAATATTTTACTTACCTCCCCCAAGCTGTATTTTTGGTTATATAGCCAAAACAAGATAGAGAGGATATTATTTAAAACAAATTATATTATGGCAATCTTATATATGCAATAATTTATTTTATTTATTTAATTAAGGATATGGGGGATTTACTTATGTATTATTTATGCATGTCAAGCCATTAAATAGGTTTGTAGAATAATAAACCTTTTTGTAAAATGTACTTACCTTCTTGGCTTCTAAATAAATGATCCCCTAGTCTTGTTAACAATTCCTTCCAATGCCCTAGGGATGTTATTTTCTTGTTGTGCTTCTCTTTAGTTTCATTAAGGAGTTCCATGTGAGAAAAAACAATGAATTTACCCTGATATCAGTCATCAATATTTGCAAAATAGATCTTCATCAAGGGCTTAGGTGCTTTCAAAACTTGTTTTGGAAGAGAACAATAGGATAGTTCATTTTGATATCATCTTGATGGTGCATCTATTTTTTATTCTTATAGGGGTGCAAAGCTTTGGGGAATTGGATTCCCAACCACTCTATAAAATTTCTGATGGGAATTATAATCCTATCCTTATGACTTTGACCCTATAAGTGAGTATTAAAGCTTTGGGAATTCAAGCCACATTTTTGTAGGATAAAATGGACTATGATATATGTATGGAAATGTGATGGTGGTGTTTTATTTTGACTTCATTTTCCTTAGGTATAAAATATCTAGAGTTATTTTAAAAAGACTCAAACATCCTAGTGATCTTAAAAAAAATCATCTATTCATCTAACAAATTGATATCATGCTAAGGTTTTCCCAGTGGTCTGAAGCATATGAAGGACCAACTGTGTGTGCAATGAATATTCATTTCTCATTATGAGTGAAGATTGACTAATCCATTGGTCACTTATGCTAATAAGCTAGCTTATTTGTGAGCATCCATAGGTCTTGTATAGAATTGTCGCTACCATGTAGGGATACCTTATTTCCAGGTGAGTTTCATTCAACCCATTGTTGTAATGAGGATCACCTCATGGTTTTCGAAACACTAAGAATTCGAGGGATTCAAACTATTTTCCCTTCTTTTTTTGGATTTTATTTGGGATACTTGCTCATTTTGAAGAAGAGCGAGGGGATTGTTTTTTATTGCTTTTTGGGGTACTTGCTCATTTTGAGGAGCAAGGAAATTCTTATTGATTTTTGGGATACTTGCTCATTTTGAGAGAGAGCAAGGGATTTTTTTTTAAGGGTGAAGGGAGAGGTTGTCCTTTTGATAATTATTTAGCTTTCTAGGTCGTGCGCATAATTGGATAAGCAGGGCAAACTGTTCACTTTATAGCAATAGTAACTTCATGGTTTATTATTTCCCAACTTCATAATGTTTTTATTTGTTATAACGTGTGTAGTCCAAGAGGAAACTTGATTGATTAGGAACAATCTATGGCATTTTAAGGATTGTTCGATTTATAATGGAAATTTTCTTAAAACACTAGGGGCGGCTAAGTTATTGAAAACACTTAGACTTTTTTTTAGCAAACAAAGTGTTATGCAAGATGTGGTAGTAATTTCCCTACAAGTTTTCAAACTGATTTAGCTAGAAGAGGTGTCTTCTTTGGAGCTTTTTGAAACAATATTGAGACTGAAAATTGATGAGAAATAATATGAAACATTATAGATATTGGAACTCCATGATGAAACAAAGGAAGAACATAGAGTGATATTTAGTTTAGTTTCATGATAATATTCTTTCATTGGCCAAGTAGTATAAATATTTCTTTCATCCATATTTTTGACTGGTGCCTTACCCTTCCAGACAAGAGGACTAATTATACTACATTCCTTTTTAATGACTGTACTTATTTACTAAATATATTAAATTATAGAGCAACAATTTTTTTAGTAAATAGTATTTTTTTGCTTTAAGATAGAAAAGAGAAGTTTTTATTTAATAGTAGTTGATTGCATCAACCTGTTGCTTAATATGGTTTATATAATGCTTCTAATCCCATTATATATACATATATTTATAGTTTATTATTTTTTTTTTTTGGTAATATTAAGATATGGGGGTCTTGACCAGCAATCCCTCAACCTGTTACAACAACTCCACCAGGGGGACACACACCCACCCCCTCACACACTCACCCATGCCGGGGTTTGAACCTTGGACCTCTCGAAGAAGAACCAGAGCCCAAAATGTTGCATTGCACCCCTAGATGCATATTTATAGTTTATTATTAATATATATATATATATATATATATATATATATATATATATATATATATATATATATATATATATATATATATATATATATATATTTAATAGTAATTATTATTATTATTATTATTATTTATTTTTATTTAAAATACCTAACTCTTTTGATCTAATTGACCTTACTCTTTCCCAGTAGAGTAATTTCTTGTTCTACCAGTAATTTCCTAAGGTTTTTAAATGTAAAACAAATAATGAAACTATCCACCATTAACAAATTTTACTTCTTCTTTTTATAGTTTCTATATATATTTCTTCTTGTTTTTTGTTTTGTTTTTTTTTTTTTGACAATTTAAAGCAATCCTACTATTACTAAAACTAGGTGTGATTCACGGACAGTGAATCTATACAACCAATATTAGCACAGTAAGATAAAGATAAAATTTCTAATTTCTAAAAAAATCCTACTATTACTAAAACTAGGTGCAATTCATGGATAGTGAATCTATACATCCAATCTTAGCATAGTAAGAGAAAAATAAAAAAATTATTTCTAAAACAATCCTACTGTTACTAAAACTAGGTGTGATTCACGGATAGTGAATCTATACAGCTAATATTAGCATAGTAAGAGAAAGATAAAAAAAATTATTTCTAAAAAAATCCTACTATTACTAAAAGTAGGTGTGATTTATGGATAGTGAACCTATACAGGTAATCTTAGCACATTACGAGAAAAGATAAAATTTCTTATTTCTAAAACAATCATATTGTTACTAAAACTAGGTGTGATTCACAGACAATGAATCTATACAGCTAATCTTAGCACAATAGGATGGAAATAAAGTTTTTAATTCTAAAGCAATCGTGCTATTACTAAAATTAGGTGTGATTCATGGATAGTGAATCTACACAGCTGATCTTAGCACAATAAGAGTAAAATGAAATATTGCTTGAAAAGTTAATTTTGGTAGAAATAAAATTATTGAAATAAAAGGTTAAATTATTGTTACTTATTTGATTATTTAGGATTTTTTCACTATGATTGTGTCACTAAATCACACCTACTTCCTATTTCCATAGGCCAGAGAACCCATACCAAAGAAAACAACAATAACAACCCAATGCTTGGAAATTTTTTGTAATAAAAATTGCTGAAATCAAATATTAACTACGAAAGTAGTAAAATGATCCTAAGAAAAAAGAACCTGGAAACATCAAACAAAGGGGCTTGTTGGGACTTCTTGTGCCACTCTGACTTGTATGCATGCCAAGGACTCATACCTCTTCCCACATACAAGTAAGCCTCTCTTATTGCGCAACCAACAATATTTGATTAAAAATTATGGCACTGCTTTCCCTAGTAATGACACCAAAATGTCTAATTGTAGTTGCTTACATTTAAATTTGTCAATCTGGGTTAATCCAAGCTAGATTTAAAGAAAAAAAAATCCTGTATATATTATTTCACAATCCTTAATCATATGACATTATTCCATTTCCTTAGTCTCAGTTGCACGAAATAAAGGTTTGCAAGAAAATGGAATTAAAAGAATTTGTGCTTAATGTAAAGAAATGTAATTTATGACTTAGTATAATGTGGATCCACGTAATGATATACTAATGCATTATTTATCTAATGTATTCTATATTTTTATGATATAGATTTTGATAAATTTTATGTTCCAAATTTACCCTATGTTCTAATTTTATTTACCATGTTAGTGGGGAGGAAGAGATTTAGGGACTAACCTTTTAGAGTGGGCCCTACCTTTGGAAGGTTAGTATTAACCCCTTCCCCTTTTTATACTCTATTTTAACTTTAGTAATCTATTTTTATTTAATTAATCTAATGTTAATTATTTCATGGTTGCAGGAAAATAAAAGAAATATTACAGTAGAAATAAAAACATAAAGAAGACAAAGAACAATTTTACCATTCTCATAGGAGAAGGAAAATGATGCCAACTATAATGACCCTCCCAAATGGACTTTTTTTTTGGTAAGTTGGAATTTTTATTTATAAGGGTTTTAACTGGGTCCCACCCCTAGATATACAAAAACCTTTGAGAGGTTAAAATACACCAATAGTGTAAAATCTCTTTCTAGAGGGATAGACGTGTGCCATTTTAACCATTCCCGTGCAGGGGATATTACGGATAAAATTCCCTCGCAGGGGATATCAGTGCCGATAGTTAAGGGATGCTTGCCCACACAAGGGCTACTAGAACCAGACATGACATGACCATAGATAGAAGCTATAACCCTCATTGGGGCTATTACAGAGAAACCCAAACTAGTATGGAGACAAAGGGCGCAAAAACAAACACAAAATCCTACAGTAGGAAATCCCATACAAGTCTTCAAAAAATTACCCCCCTGAAACATCTGAGGGGTCAACCTCTGTAATGTCTTCTTTCGTGTATTCTGCACTCTACTTGAGGACCTATTTCAGAGCTAAGCTTAAACTTTCAAACACAATGATGGAACTCCTCAAAAATATTTTGGTGAGCCAATTTGAGATGCCAGATGTGGGAGCCAAATCTCCACTCAGGTCCTCGACCTCCATGGGTGAATTCTAGCTAGAATCGATTTTGGGATTCTTGGTCCTAGATGACCTGCGGACTTGAGGGATCGTCTCCTCGGTTTTGACCTTGTTCTTGCCCAACGAAGATATCTTCTAGGAAGAGGGAGTAGGAATGGAATGGTAAGGGGTGGGTTTGGAAGGGGAAGGGATGAGCTTGGAAGGGGAAGGGGATGGCTTGGATGGGGAAGCAGTCGTCATGCATTTTTCGGAAGTAGGGGTGTTGGGAACATCATTGTTGGCCAAGGGATCACTAGAAAAAGAGTGAGCAGGACTTTGGGAAGGAGGGGGAAAGGAGGGACTGGACTGTAAGGAGGTAGCTGCAATGGGGGGATTGGACAGAACATGGTAGTAAATAAAAATTAATAGCCCTTGGTGGGAGGGAGGGATAGACTTATTGCAAACAGATGAAACCAAGAGATGAATGGAGTAGTGGAGGAAACCAAGAATTTTCATAGGCTTGTATACTTGGATGTGATTGACCAGGGCAAGATGGAAACTAGCCATGGGCTTGTTAGGGTCATCATAGGTAAGGTATTGCATAAGGGGAATTGCAACGATGGGAAAAGGGGGTGGAAGGGACTAATGCTCCAGGGAAAGACCATCCCAAGTGAAATTTTGATAATTGGGGAACCCCTCCAGCTCTGGGTCCCAGCAATGCTTGTCATGATGAACCAAGCGACCAGTGAGTGGCAAGTCTGCAATCTCACCAATCAGTTGGGGAGTAACCTTGAAACATAGATTCTTGATGTAGACATGGCCATTCGACCATGTACGAACAAAATCCATTGTAATGTCCTCTTTCGCTCCTCAAAATTTTGATAGAAGGGTGGTAAGTTTGTAGCCCTGCAAATAAGTAGACAATAGGGCATCTAGCTGAAGCGAACTCAGCTCTAGGTAGACCATGGTGGGGGTGGGAATTGTATGAACTATGGTAGAGGATAACAACTAGAGGAATGGCTTGTAGTGGAATACATCGATGAGCACGCAATGATGAGGATATAAATAAGATAGGGAAAGTCGATGGGGCATTTCGAACACCATGGATGAAATACAGGTGGATGGGCAGTTGCCATACCAAGGATGAATGGGATTGGGTGGGAGCTTTGGAAAAATATTTGCACAGGTGGATTTAATATTTTGGGTGCTTCTTGAAAACATGGAAGGTGGCGGAGGGATGAGTAGAGGGGTGGTTTCGTACATGGAAGTGGCATTAGACGAAAGGCTTTGGAAAGCAGCAAAGGAGGACATTAAGTTCAAAATGGTGAGATTATTGTACTAGACCTCAACGGGATGGTCAATCATGACGTGGCATCGAAACATACTCCATAAGGATCTCAAGAAATGGTACGTCTAGAGCAATACCTACAAAAAATTGAAACCATAAATCATTGATTATTGTGGATGGGTTTGACAGACCTACCTTGGTTGTCTAAGGCCATGATTTGGAAGACATCTAGCGAAAAAGAGTCATGCCACACTATAATAGGTGTCTTCCCTATGTCCATGTTGGCAAGCCTATCAGCAAGCTAATTGGCTTCTCTGTATGCATGGGTAGCTTCCACCTGGCAGTGCTTACTTAAAAATTCCCTACTCTCTTGGATCAAATATCTGATGTTCCATGGGGGAATTTTGTTAGAGGTTATATAGCCAATTATGTTGAGGGAATTCCCTTCAATCTGGAGCTTGACTCACAAATCCATGATTAGGTGTAAGCTTTGCCACAAGTCCCATGCCTCAGTTACATTGTTGATTTGGTGGTGAATATTTTCTACAAAATCCATAATGATCTCCCCTCTGGGATCCCTGACTACTCATGCTCCTACCAGACCGGGATTCCCTTTTGATGCACCATCGAAGTTAAGTTTTAGCCATCCCTCATGGGGGGATTCCAGTAAGCTTTGGCATGGGGATGGGGAGTGGGGAGGGATAAGGTGGGAATGGGGATGTTGAGGGAATTTATGATCTCAAGTTTGACCTTGCTTAGCGGGGAGCTAGGCCAAGGAAGAAGTTGGGAGTTCTCGACAGCATAGGATATGGCTTTGATGGCCGAGGATATGGAGTTTTTAGAGGTAGTGGAGAAGACCCTATGATTGTGCTTGAGCCACACCTACCAAATGAAGTGGTGGAGGTAAATTTTACATAGGAAAGCCACCTTGGGATTTTTTAAGGGAGCAGGCCATTGGATGAATAGGTCTAATAGGGAGTTGGGGTGGGCCCATCGGATTTTAAAAGTGGTAAACATGTGGTCTAGGCATTCCTTAGCATAATCACACTCTAAAAATAGGTGGTTGATAAATTACCAATTGGATAGGCAGAGGTGGCATCTTTTGGGGATAGGGATTCCCATTTTCATGAGATTGTTAGTGGTGAGGGCCTTGTTTTGGATGGTTGTCCAAGCAAAGAAACCAATTTTTTGGATAAGGTGCTTGATCCACACTAATTTGAATGGAAAAGTAGAAACATGTGTGTTGACCAGAAGAGAATGAAATGACTTAACTGAAAAACCCCCATTATCAGTTCCCGCCCACACCGAGATGTCTGGGGAGGTTGAGGTGGGGATGATGGTGGTTCTTAGAATCTTAGATAGAATATTCCCTTCCCTCTCAATATTCTCACTACCTCCTAAGGGGATCTTCCATTTACCTTGTATTTCTATATAATATTTTACTTTTTTTCCCCATATCCTCTCTAGACTCGATCTTAAGTTGGCCACCTCAGGGAGATCCTTGAAGGGTTTGTCTTTCAACCACATGTCATCCCAAAAATTGATGGAAGTACCTTTACCCATATGCAATAAGGTGCCTCTAATGATAAGAGGTTTCTCTTGGATTATGACCCACCAAAAGGTTGATCCATTAATAGGAATTTTGTTGTCCATTAGGGATAAGTTTCTGAGGTATTTGCTTTGGACAACTGAGACTCATTATGCCTTGTATTTGGTGAACAACTTCAATTCCTACTTTGCCAAGAGAGCAACATTTAGGTTGTCTAATCTTCTCATACCCATGCCCCCTCGGTCCTTGGGTTGATAGACTTTATCCCAGCTTACTAGGTGGAATTTCCTTGTGTTTTTTGAACCTGCCCACAGAAACCTCTTTTGAATTTGCTCTATTTTGAAATGAACAGAGGGAGGAGCTTTGAATACTGACATGAATTAGACAGGGATGCTCTGAATGACCACCATAGTAAGGGTTGCTTTGGATTATTGGGATAGGATGGAGTCTTTCCAAGCTGCAATATTGCATTTGATCCTATCAATAACATTATCCCACATTGATTCCTTTGGGCTCTTGGTGAACATAGGGAGTCCTAGGTAGGAGGTGGGAAGATCAACAATGCAACATTGGAGGATGTGAGTAATTTTCCCTTGCCTATTTCCTGGGGTGTTGAGGAAGTAACACTTGCTTTTGAGATAGTTGATCTCTTGGCCTACTGCATGAGCATTGGTGTCAAGGATCACTTTGATAGATTTTGCTTGGATGATGGAGGTTAAGGTTGCAATGATGGTGTCATCAACAAACTATTGATGGGATAGGGGAGGGAATTATGAAGAAGCCTTGATACCTATCATACACCCAGAAGAAATATCCTACTTTAAGGCTCTACCCAAGGATTCGGTAAGGATGATGAACAAGAAAGGGGATAAAGGGTCTCCTTACCTAATCCCTCTGAGGCTAGGGAAGTAACCTACAATAGATTCATTGACAAGAACTGAGAACCATGTATCAGTGATGCAGCCTTTGATGAGATTGACCCATTTTGTATGGAAACCAAACCAAGAGAGGAATTTTAGGAGGAAACCTCTATCAACCTTGTCAAAATCTTTGTTGATATCCAATTTTAGAAATATGGTAGTTTTTTTGTTGCACATGGTCGAGTGGAGGGTCTCATGAAGAGATATGATATTGTCAGTGATAGATCTCCCTTCAACCGAGCTACCTTGGCAGGGATCAATAATGGAGGGGAGGATTTTCTTCATCTTGAGAGCTAGGGATTTGGTAAGGATATTATAGATGATGTTACACAAGTTAATGGGTCTGAATTCATTCATGGATTTGCACTGGGAATTTTTAGGGACCAAAGCAATGAAAGTGGAGTTAATCCCTCAAGGGATGATTTTGGTCTGCTGGAGTTCCATAATTGCATCGAAAACCTCTTTCCCCACTATGTCATAGAAGGTTTAAAAAAATTGAGGGGGAAACCCATCAGGTCCAGGGGCCTTGTCAACTTTCATGAAAAACAAAGCACTATTTATTTATTTCTCAGAGAGAGGTCAGATCAGGGATCGGTTCATCTTAGGGGTGACTAGGGGGGAATGTTTATGAGCAGGGCTTCCTGGACTCCAGATTTTGTGGAAATGGTAGTTCCCATCGTGTTGATGAAAAAATAGGATGCTTCCTCTTGAATCTTGAGGATGTCTTGAATGTTAGTTTCATCTACCAAGGTGAGCTCTCTGATATTTTTTATGTTTCTATTTCGCAATGTATATGCATGGAAGAATATTGTATTGGCATCCTCATCCTTGATCTAGAGAGCCCAAGATTTTTATCACCAAAATTTTTCTTGTCTGGCTAGAATGTTGTGATATTATGCCATCAACTATCTTTCTTCATCTCTCAGGTAGGGGGTCCATTGGTCATGCTGGATTTGCTGCTCCAAAGTTTTGAGTTTGCTCATGGTTTTTTCTTTGAGTTTGAAGATATCCCCGAATACCTCCCTGTTCTGAGTTTTCAGGTTTTCTTTTATTGACTTGAGCTTTTGGGATACCTGAACAATGATTGATCCATAGACATGGGTCTTCCACCAATCATCGATTCTTTGCTTCAGGTTTGGGTGATGGATCCTCATGTTTTCAAACCTGAATGGGGTTTTAAAATATGGAGCTTTATTTGATTCTAGGAGAAGGGGAGAATGATCAAAGCTGATTCTTGGGAGAGGGATCAGAGAAGTGTCTCCAAAGAGGGGAATGGCCTGTTGGATGAGAAAAAACCGGTCTAAATTCACCTGAATGTGCTCTAATCCAGCCTTTTTATTGCTCCATGTGTACTTACAGCCTTTGATTTGTAGGTCCATGAGTTCATTCTCAGAGACAAACTCCTGGAAATACAAGATACTTTTGGAAGGAGTATACACACCCCCTTTCTTATTAGAATGAAAGAGGTGGAATTAAAATCCCCTACTACCATAAATGGGAGTTTGGAGAAAGTGTCCTTCATGAGGGACAAATATCTCCACATATTGTATATTTCCATTGGATTATTGGGAGCATAGATGTTGGATAGCACCCATGTGAATTTGTTTTCTTTGCAGTAGAAAACCATATTCAGAGTTCTGTTGGAAAAGGATATGACTCTACCTTCCACCTTTTCAAGCTCCCAAAAGCATAGGAGGCCCATGGATGAACCTGCTACTGGGGATGAGGCCCATTGACAGTGCTTCCAAAATTTTTGAGCTATATTATGAGTTTTGGCAAAATAAATTTTTGTTTCCTGAAGAATAAGGATGGCTACTTTATACTCCTTCCTGATAGTTTGAGCTAACCTTTGTTTGCTCACACTATTGAGGCATCTGATATTCCAAGAGAGGATCTTCATCTAGATGGTTTGGTGGATTTCTTGCCTCCATTTCTTGGTGGGGGGAGGTTTGGGATTATTTACCTTGTCCTTGTATTGGTTGAACAATTCAATAAAAAGAATTGTCTGCACTCCATTGGCCACCTGGTCATCAGTATATTTTTTAATCTGCTCATAAGTAGTAGGTTGGCCTCTTTTTATTTCATCCCTGGTGTAAATGGGACCTTTTTTGCTTCTGGTGATGATGGGGTTAAAATCCGCTTTGGAGTGGGTGGTACTGGATGCATCCTCCTAGGACTTGGGGTATAATTCTATTGGGGATAGAGGGTATTCTGAGGGAAAGGAATAGGGAACATCATCATGAAGGAGAGGGTTTTCCTCAAACAAGGTATCGAACATGGGAGGGAGGGGGGAATGGGGAATTAGGGTTGGTAATGGAAGGCCTATATTTAGAAGGGGAGGGGGGGATGGGGGTGGGTGGGCAGAGGTTGCATGGGGTTAGATTTGGGGAAGATAACCTCATCGTTGGAATAGGATAAAGGTCCAAATATGTTGGGTAAAGCAAATATAGAGCATACTTATTTAGAGCTTGAAGAGGGGTTTTTGATGAGTGGTTCCTGATGAGCAGCCTGCTTCCCTTTATACTCCCTTTCCTGCTTGTTGCCAAAGGGGCCTTTGAATCGATCATTTCAATTTTCCAAGTGGATGTTGTGGTTTCGAAGGGGGGCAAATTTTTTCTTGGCACCTCCTGCTGAGGTTTTATATATGGACATTGGGATTTGACGTATCCTTGGGATTTGTATTCGATGAAAAATGTTAGCTTATTTTCATACTCAAAATCTTGGCACCATTGAAAGTCCCCATAAATGAGGTTTAGGCATGTTGGGAGCTAGGATGCTAAATTAGCATTGATATAGATATGATATTGAGCCACGCGGAAACAAGATTTGGTTGTAGAGTCAATAACGATGAGATCCCCTATGTACCCCCTGATCCATCAAAGGATGCCTTCATGGCAGAACTGGATGGGGAGATCGAGAAGATGAACCCAGATTAGATCATAGTTAATATCTTGGGTTTGGGGATTGAATTCTTCCCCTCATTTCCTTAGTAACAGGATTTTCCTTCAAAAAAACTAGGGCCCACGAGTGAGGATTTGGGTATGGTCATCCGGGTTGTTCAGATGAATCAAGAAGAACCCCCTTGAAAGGGCTACGAGCTGAAAACTTCCTGTTGTGCGTCATTTGAAGATTTCCCATTTTATTATGGATTCCATGTCGGTTCTACCTCCCATGAACTTGCCAAAGAGGGAAATAGATTCCAGAGTGAGCTTTTCAACCATGATAGAGACAAGGATGACCAAATTTTCTCCTGAAGTGATCACTGAGGGATGATTTAGGGTTCCAGTAACACTGGGGTTTTTTTTACCCATTAATTTATTACAATAGGTCAGGAGGGCATCACCCTTCCCACCAGGGTCCATATCAGGGCCCTTGGGATCGTTTGCCTTGGGGCTTGTATTTGAGGGGGGAAATTTTCCCTAGTTCTAGATCCCCTGAATGGCCATGGAGATTCCTACCAGAAGAAGCTAGAGTTGTAGAGGACATTGTTGAGGTCATTGTTTCTCATTTCTCCCATATGGACTTTTGAAATGAAGAAACAATGTATTAAAGAATGATGCTTCAATACTCGGTTTTTGTGCAATAAAGTAGTTATGTAATATTACTAGATAATGAAGAATATGTTATTATTAACAAATTGCCAATGTGTAGGATCATGTGCACTCGTAAGTGGAAGAATTTGAGTCCACCAAATACGAGGGTACTTGAGGTTGGGGGAAATGATGATATGACAACTCGAAGGTAACAAGGATAGATACCTTCATATAGGCATGCATTCGGTTAGGGATAATCATCAATAAATAGCCACCTTGAGCCCCATACTGATGGCCTAGTAGCTATCGTAAGTTCTCGAGGTAGAGACAGGTGACTAAATTGATGGAAAGATCTCCCTCTTTGTTTGTGCTCATATTTAATTATCTTTTACTTCAGCACTTCACCTCAACAATGTGGAACTTTGGAATGAATGAACTATCTTCATAACTTCTTGATAAAAAGGATGTCTTATTTTAGATAGCTATTCATTTAAATAAATGGTAGATTTATTTTAAATTATAAATAGATTTATTCTTAAATGAAATGAATATCTTATGCTATGCTATATAGTCATTCATTTAAATAAATTGTAGATTTTTTTTAAATGATAAATAGATTTATTCCTAAATAAAAATAATATATTATGCTATTCTAGATAGTCATTCATTTAATTAAATGATAAATAGGTTTATTATTGAATAGAAAGAATACCTTATTTTAGGTAGCCATTTTTAAAATAAAATGGTAAGATTTATGTTAAATAATAAGTGGACATATTTTAAAAAAAAGAAAGGTAAATAAACAATAATTAAATCTATTTCGCTTACCTCGAATTGGGCAGGCCACCTAAATCAGAGTCTAGCTGGTGCAGAGGTATGGCTCCATTAATGCAAGAATGGCTCCACTAGAGTGAGGGGATGGTTCCCTCTACGTGAAGAAAAAAGACTTCAATGTTGGCCACACCATGGAAAGGCGGGAGGAAGGGACGTCTCCTCTACCACCTGATGAAGGGGTGCAGAAGTAATGGTAGTGGTTGGCAGATGGAAGTCGAGGAGAAAAGGAGAGGGGTGCTAAGGCAAGGAAGGAGGAGAGCTCAAAAAAAAAAAAAGGAGATATGAGAGCAGAGAGAAGAAATAAAGGCTAGGGAAACAAGAATGTGGGGTGCTCAAACTCAGTGGGTAACCATTAGAATCCAGTAGAGCAGGAAACCAGGTTGGTATTGTATGCTTACTACCTTGTTAAAGCTTTGTTATAGTTTTTTTATGATCAAGCAAAGCTCATTGCCTTGTTATAGTAGTTATAGCTAAGTGAAGCTCATTGTATTGTTATAGTTTTTATGGCCAAGCATAGCTCAGTGTCACCGTTATAGTTGAGTAAATCTCACTACCTTGTTAAAGCTTTGTTATAGTTATTATGGCTGAGTGAATTTCATTGCCTCTGTTATGATCGAGTGTAGCTCACTACCTCTTATGCTAGCTTTTTTTTTTTTTCTTTATTGGTAGTCTTCCTTAATAGCCTTGTTATATCTTTGTTATGGTTGAGCAAAGCTCACTACCTTGTTAAATCCTTTTTATAGCTATCTTATAGCCAAGCGAAGCTCATTGCCTTATTAAAGTCTTGTTATAGCTTTGTTATGGCTGATATAATATCACTACCTTTTTATAGTTGTTATGGTCGAGCATAGCTTGCTACCTTTCTTAAGGCCGAGTGAAGCTCGCTACCTTGTTAAATATTTGTTATAGTTATTATGGCCAAGTGAAGCTCACTACCTTTATTATGGCCAAGCGTAGCTTGTTACCTCTGTTATTGCTGAGTGTAGCTCGTTATCTTTGTTATGGTTGAGTGAAGCTTGCTACCTTGTTATAGCTTTGTTAAAGTTGTTTGGTGGTTTTTCTTTTGTTTCTCCTTTATGGTCAAGTATTCACTACCTCTGTTATGACCAAGTGAAGCTCACTACCTTGTTAAATATTTGTTTGAGTTGTTATGGCAAATCATAGCTCGCTACCTCTATTATGGTTGAGCGTAGCTCACTACCTCTATTATGGTCGAGCATAGCTCACTGCCTCTATTACGGCCAAGTGAAGCTCACTGCCTTGTTAAAGCTTTATTAAATTTGTTATGGCCAAGCGTAGCTCACTACCATTGTTATGGTTGAGTGTAGCTCGCTACCTTGTTATAGTTGAGAGTAGCTCATCGCTGAGCATAGCTTGTTATTGTTGTGCACCCAAAGTGAAGGGTTGTGTGCATAGCATAGCGGGTTAGAAGTGCCATCTTAGGAGATCATAGGGTGGTAGGTAAGAAATCCCTTATTGGTTCTAGTTGAGTAGGAAGCTCATCTTGAAGGAGAAGGTTCCCTTAGTGGTAGACTTCTAATTTAAATTATTATGTTTATGGTTCATTTTGTAAAATGAGGGTATGGGACCTTGCTTTATGAAATGGTATGGAAATTTATATGTTTATGTTTCATTTTGTAAAATGAGGGTATGGGACCTTGATTTATGAAATGGAATGGATTTTATATTATGTTATGGTTCATTTTGTAAAATGAGGGTATGGGACCTTGCTTTATGAAATGGAATGGATTTATGTAATTATGTTTATGGTTCATTTTGTAAAATGAGGGTATGGGACCTTGCTTTATGAAATGGTATGGAAATAAATATGTTTATGGTTCATTTTGTAAAATGAGGGTATGGGACCTTGCTTTATGAAATGGAATGGATTTTATATTATGTTATGGTTCATTTTGTAAAATGAGGGTATGGGACCTTGCTTTATGAAATGGAATGGAAATATATATTATGTTATGGTTCATTTTGTAAAATGAGGGTATGGGACCTTGCTTTATGAAATGGAATGGAATGGAATTTGTATTATGTTATGGTTCATTTTGTAAAATGAGGGTATGGGACCTTGCTTTATGAAATGGAATGGAATTTGTATTATGTTATGGTTCATTTTGTAAAATGAGGGTATGGGACCTTGCTTTATGAAATGGAATGGAAAATATATTATGTTATGGTTCATTTTGTAAAATGAGGGTATGGGACCTTGCTTTATGAAATGGAATGGAAAATATATTATGTTATGGTTCATTTTGTAAAATGAGGGTATGGGACCTTGCTTTATGAAATGATGAGAAATGTTTGTGGTACAAACTAAAATCTGGTTGCTTGATTTAAATAATATGAAAGAACCTAGTGCTTTAAACAGTTAAGGGTATGGGACTTTAATTGTTAAGTGAGGGTTAGATCATTTATTGCAAATAAAGCATAATGTGGGATGCATGGTAGGATGACTCTCATAAGTGGGTGAGAGGGGTCATAGAGAGGGAAGCTCTATGATAATATCTATGCATTAGAAAGTTGAATTGCTTGGGTTAATTGTATAGTTACAATTTGGCAAATAAATGAGTAAATGCATTAGAAGCATGTCTATCTGGATCCATGAGTGTCTTGATCCCCTACTATCCTCACTTGATTGATGGAAGAGCGGGAGGACCAAAGTCAGGAGATGGACTACTTCACAAGTTTACTCTCTACCTTATTTCTTGCTTGATTATGCAATAGATTAGATTTATGGGGAGATTTCCCCAAGGGATTAAATGAGCATTGTTTATTATTATATTTTGTTATCCTTTCTGATTGAAATGTTATTTAATTTTTATCACATGTTTCCCTTAAATGAATGTTTCTTGCTTGTTTAAATTCACTTGTTTTGTTAGATTTAGTATCTAGATTTCTCCTTGGTATTCTTATGTGTTTTAAAAAAAAAAGAAAAAAATTATAAGTTGTAAGTTCTAGGTGAACTTAGAGGATGACCTAAGGGCTTAAGACCCCCTTAGGGAGATAGGTTATCTAGGTTTAGAAGTTCGTACCAAGAGTTAAGATAGCTTGTCAGAGGATGATATTGATAGCTTAACTCACAATGCACGTAGCATGCCCACACATAATGGTTTGTGTGTAGTATGGAGATGCATGTATACCTTCCAATGATTGAGGGTGGTAAGTCTAGCTCATCAAGAATGGTGAGATGGATGGACTTACGTGCATGACATGAGATAGGCCTACATAGAATGAACTTGTATGAGGGGAATCTCATGTGGTATGGTTCTTGAGAAACTTAGGGGATGTCAAACATTAAGTTGGTCTAAGGTTGGGTAGGGATTTATGAATCCTTCTCCTTGATAAAAAAATATATATATATATATAAACCTTTTTCTTTTTGTTTGTGTGTTTTCTTGTTTTCTTGTTTTTGGGTTGTTACATTTGGTATCATAGCTCTAGGTTCGAGGGTATAGAGCTTCTTATGTGCAAAAAGGGATTCGGGTATGTCCAATGAAAGCCTGCTTAAGGTTAAGCAAAAATGGGTTGGGATAACCTAGAGTCTCTGCTCATTTAGAATCTAAGTGGAATCGGTCCTAAGGAGAGATGAACATTGTGATACCTTAGTATGGGCTTTGGTGTCAATGTTACATCATAAACTTGGAACCTTGTCCTAATTAGATTTCTAATGATTGGCAAGAAAGAACTCTATAATGTGGTTGGGAATTAGTGAATCAACAAATAAACTAGGATCTAATTCTCTTCTTGGTTGGAACCAGATCAAGATGCCACCTAAGGCCAGGATAGAGAGGCCTCCACCTAGATAGACTCGACAAAGTAATGTTGAAGAAGAGATCCAGAATGAGGATCTAGGAAATCCCAATATGGGAATAGAAGAACTTACTACTATAGTTGTTGAATTACAAGACCAGTTAAGACAAGTGCTAGAAACTATGGTGAATCAAAATTTGTAGGCTAGAGATTCGAAAGTCAACCAAGTTGAGGGACTGATAGTAGAACAAAAGCAAGCAAGAACCCTCTTAGAGAAGGATATGGTAAGAGACCTAAAGAATGTTTGTATCTCCAAGTTTTATGGAGAAGGAGAGGGGGATGCAGTTGAGGCTTGGTTAAGGGAGCTAGAAGTTTTCTTTATAGTAAAGGGATATTCCTTAGGAACCCAAATGGTTTGGGCCACTATCTACCTTGAAGGAGCTGCCCTAGATTGGTGGGAGACTTATTATGAAGAAACCAAAATAGAGTCGGTAGACATTCCATGGAAACAATTTGTAGACATCTTCAAGAAGAGGTTCCTCATGGAGCATTTCTATGCTCTAAAATTTGAGGAGTTCTCCAATCTAAGGCAAGGAACCAACTCAGTGGAGATATACTATAGGAAGCTAGTAAAGTTGCTAAAATATGTACCCACCTATAATGAGAAAATGTGGATTCATAAGTTTACCCATGGATTGCAATCAAGGCTGAAGCATGATGTAGAGATGCAGGAACCTAAGTCATTGCAAAAGGCATATGACCTAGAAAAGAAAGCAGAGTCACATTTCCATTACAAATATGAAACCTTGACTGATCAGGAATGATAGGAATTAAAGAAGAGGAATAGCAATGGGTTTATAAAATGGGAGGCCAAGCAAGAACGAAAGGCTAAGAATCCCCAAAGAAGAAGAAATTCAATGGAGGCCAAAAGAAGTTTAAAAATAACTTTTATAAGAAAGGCCACAAACCCAATAATGCTAAACCCCCTTCATAGAAGCCACAAGGCCCCATTCCAGCAATTAAGGATGAAGAGCAGAAGATGAAAAAGAAACAAGGACCCAAGGATGGATGCTATCATTGCCGAGGAGCACACTTTGCTAACCAGTGCCCATACCGACCAAGGCCAAGCACCCCTAGCACTAAAGGAAAGGAACCGATGCATAAGATCTATGTTACAACTAGGAATCAAAAACTTGAAGGGCAGACCACTCCACTGATCATAAAAGGTAAGATTTTTGACAAGCAAGTAAATATCTTAATAGATAGTGGAGCTACTGATAGTTTCATTTCTTGTAAGTTAGCCAAAGATATGCTGAAAAGGCTAGGATATTTGGCTCATGGATGGAAGGTTGAGTATGGATCTGGATAGACCTACTCCATAAACCAATGTTTCCCAATGATGGAAATTACCTTAGCTGGTGGAACTACGGAAGGATGCTTATATGTAGCCCCACTTCATGCCTTTGATGTAATTTTAGGAATGGATTGGCTATAGGCCCATAAAGTCATAGTCAACTTCCAAGATAGATGGATCGAGTATTCCAAGGAAGGTGAGGCAAGATGATGAATTCATAGCAAACAAGGGGTATTTAAACCCCAGATGTTGTTAGCTATGCAATTAAAGAAAGCCCTCAAGAAAGGAGGGATTGTCTATGTAGTAAATATGAATGAAGTTAAAAAGAACCTAAAGGGAGAAATGTCTGAGACTTACCCAATTTTACAAGAATTCTAGGATGTATTTCCTGAGGATCTACCTAGGCTCCCTCTAGTATGAGAATTTGACTTCACCATTGATCTTATACTAGGAGCATAACCAATTCACCGATCTCCATATAGGATGTCGCCCATTGAGATGCAAGAGTTGAAAGTACAATTGCAAGGACTTATTAGAGAAGGGGTTGATAAAACCGAGTGTGTCACCTTGGGGTGCACCTATTTTATTTGTAAATAAGAATGATGGGTCTTTAAGATTATGTATCGACTATAGAATGTTGAATAAAGCTACAATCAAGAACCGGTACCCCCTACCCAGGATCAAAGATTTATTTGACCAACTAAGAGATGCCATGATATTTACCAAGATAGATTTAAGATCAGGATATCACCAATTGAGGATACGTGAGGAGGACACTCACAAAATGATATTTAAGATGAGGTATGGACATTATGAGTTCACCATCCTACCTTTTGGGCTAACTAATGCCCCCGCTACCTTCATGAATTTAATGAATAATGTGTTCAAAAGGCATCTAGACTAGTTTGTCCTTGTGTTCTTAGATGACATCCTAATATATTCTCGAAGCAAGGAAGAGCATGACAAGCATCTCAAGGTCATGTTGGAACTTTTGAGGGAAAATCAACTCTACGAGAATCTAGCCAAAAGTGAGTTCTATGTTTTAGAGGTGCGCTATTTAGGGCACATCATCTCAGTAGAAGGGATCGTAGTAGATCCAAAAAATATAGAAGCCATGTTAAATTGGCCACCTCCTACCAATGTTATAGAAGTAAGGAGCTTCATGGGCTTAGCAAGCTATTACCGATATCACATAAAAGATTTCTCAAAGATTGCTTTGGCAATAATGAACCTTTAGAAGAAAGGAAAGGAATTCAAATGGATGGAAAAGTGTGAAGCTGCTTTTACATTATTGAAGCAAAAACTCACTACTACACCAATACTGAAGATTCTAGACCCCCAAGGAGATTTTACAGTGTGCACGGATGCATCGTTGGAAGGATTAGGGGGAGTACTCATGCAAAGGGAGTCCATAGTAGCTTATACTTCAAGGAAGCTCAAGAAGCACGAAGTCAACTACGCTACTCATGATTTGGAATTAGCCACTGTAGTACACGCCCTGAAGGTCTGGCACCACTATCTGGTAGGAAGACCCTTTGAATTAAAAATGGATCATCAAAGCCTTAAGTACATATTCACCCAACCAATACTCAATGCAAGGCAAAGAAGGTGGGTCAAGTTTCTCATTGAGTATGACTTTGAAATTGAGTACATAAAAGGGAAATAAAATAAGGTGGTAGATGCTCTGAGTAGAAGAAGATACATAGCAGCCCTAACCAGAAGTCATGTAAATCTCATGGACCAAGTAAGGCAGGAGCAAAAATAGAGATGAGTATTGCCAAGAAATTCGAGCAAGAATGAGCAAAGATCCTGAGACCAATAAGGAGTTTGGGGTGATAGATGACCTTCTGTGCTATAAAGGAAGAGTCATCATACCAAATTCAGGAGATTCAAAGAGGCTAATAATGCAAGAAGCCCATAGATCTCCTTATACATCTCACCTCAGAGGGGTAAAAATGAGGGAAAATTTGAAGAGGACCTTCTTCTAGGTAGGAATGAAGAAGGATATTACAGATTTTGTAGCTCGATGCCTTGAATTTCAGAAGGTCAAAGTGGAATGCAAGCATCCCATAGGTTATTTGTACCCTCATAGTATACCTACTCATAAATGGTAGGTCATATCGATGGACTTCATAGTGGGTCTACCAAAAACCAGGTACCAACATGATGCAATTTTTGTGGTGGTTGACAAATTGACCAAGGTCGCACACTTCATACCTAGGAGCACCAATGATGATGCTCAAATAGTGGCTAATATATTTTTCAAGGAAGTGTTCTGATTGCATGGATTTCTAGAAGTAATCATATCGAATAGGGATTCCAAGTTCACTTCTGAATTTTGGAGAGCCCTTCACCAGGCAATAGGCATAAAATTGCACATGAGTTCAGCATACCACCCTAAAATGGACGGTCAGATAGAGCGGGTAAACCAAGTATTAGAAGACATGCTCCACATGTATTGCATGGACCACAAGACTCGATGGGAATATTTTCTACCATTGGTAGAATTTGCCTACAATAATGGATATCACTCTTCCCTAGGGATGGCACCCTTCGATGCTTTGTATGGATGAAAGTGTAGAACACCATTGTCTTGGGATAACCCTAAATATAGAACTATGATTGGGCTAAAAATGGTCAAGGAAATGGAAGAACAAATTAGGGTAATCAGGCAAAGGCTAAAGGAAGCTTCTGATAGGTAAAAGAGTTATGTCGATCTAAAGAGGACTCCCTAAGAGTACTTGGTGGGAGATAAAGTGTTCCTAAGAGTCAAACCAATGAAAAGTGTGATCAAATCCATAAAATTAGATCCATGATTTGTAGGACCCTTTGAGATCACTGAGAAAATTAGTTCGGTTGCATACCGACTCACCTTACCTCCTAATTTATCAAAAATCCATGACACTTTCCACATATCTTTGCTTAGAAAATATGTTGCTGACCCTGACCATGTATGGGATGTTTCTAATTTACATATGGCAAACCCAGAAGCAATTGAAGTGATGCCAGTGAGAATTCTTGAATTCCATTCTAAGGCTATGCGAAATCGAACCCTTGAGCAATGTAAGGTCCAGTGGGACCATTTCTCTGAAAGAAATGCCACTTGGGAAAAGGTGGCAGATATGAAAAAATATTTTCCTTTTCTGTTTGATGAACTCTAAAGTCAATTTTCTTTTTTTTTGTAATAATTTGTGCCTTGGCTACAATTACCTATGTTAAAAAAAAAACAACACCGAGGATGGTGTTAGTCCTAGTGGGGGAGGATGTCATGACCCTCCTAGATGGACTTTTGAAATGAAGAAACAATGTATTAAAGAATGATGCTTCAATACTCAGTTTTTGTGCAATAAAGCAATTATGTAATATTACTAGATAATGAAGAATATGTTACTACTAACAAATTGCCAATGTGTAGGATCAGGTGCACTCGTAAGTGGAAGAAGTTGAGTCCTCCACCAAAGATGAGGGTACTTGAGGTTGGGGGAAATGATGATATGACAACTCGAAGGTAACAAGGATAGATACCTTCATATAGGCATGCATTCGGTTAGGGATAATCATCAATAAATAGCCACCTTGAGCCCTAGACTGATGGCCTAGTAGCTATCGTAAGTTCTCGAGGTAGAGATAGGTGACTAAATTGATGGAAAGATCTCCCTCTTTGTTTGTGCTCATATTTAATTATCTTTTACTTCAGCACTTCACCTTAGCAATGTGGAAATTTGGAATGAATGAACTATCTTCATAACTTCTTGGATAAAAAATGATGTCTTATTTTAGATAGTCATTCATTTAAATAAATGGTAGATTTATTTTAAATGATAAATATATTTATTCTTAAATGAAAATAATATCTTATGCTATGCTAGATAGTCATTCATTTAAATAAATGGTAAATTTATTTTAAATGATAAATATATTTATTCTTAAATAAAAATATAATCTTATGCTATGCTAGATAGTCATTCATTTAAATAAATGGTAAATTTAATTAAATGATAAATAGATTTATTCTTGAATAGAAAGAATGCCTTATTTTAGGTAGCCATTCATTTAAATAAAATGGTAAGATTTATGTTAAATGATAAGTGGATGTATTCTTAAATAAAATAAAGGAAAAGAAGCAATAAAAATCTATTTTTCTTACCTCGAATTGGGCGGGCCACCCAGAGCAGAGTCTAGCTGGTATGGAGGTATGGCTCCATTAATGCAAGAATGGCTCTGCCAGAGTGAGGGGATGGTTCCCTCTACGTGAAGAAAAAATACTTCAATGTTGGTCACACTATGGAAAGGTGGGAGGAAGGGACATCTCCTCTACCACTTAATGAAGGGGTGTGAAGTAATGGCAATGGTTGGTGAATGGAAGTCGAGGAGAAATGGAGAGGGGTGCTAAGGTAAGGAAGGGGGAGAGCTCGAAAAAATGACAAGGAGAGATGAGAGTAGAGCAGAGAAAGAAAGTCTAGGAAAATGATAAGGCAAGATGCTCAAACTCAGTAGGTGACCATCAAAATATAGTAGAGAAGGTAACTAGGTTGGTATTGCAAGCTTGATACCTTGTTAAAGATTTGTTATAGCTTTATTATGGCTAAGCGAAGCTCGCTACCTTGTTATATTTTTATTCTTGAGCGAGGGTCACTACCTTGTTATAGTTGTTATGGTTCAGCGTAGATTTCTACCGCTATTATGGTCGAGCAAATTTCACTACCTTTTTAAAGCTTTGTTATAATTTTTATGGGTGAGCGAAGCTCACTCACTCTATTATGGTTGATCATAGATCGCTATCTCTATTATGGTCGAGCGTAGCTTGTTGCTACTGTTATGGCCGAGTGAAGTTTGCTACCTTGTTAAAGCTTTTTTATAGCTCTGTTATGGTCGAGCAAAGCTCGTTGCCTTGTTAAAGCCTTGTTATAGCTTTGTTATGGCTGAGCGAAGCATGCTACCTTGTTAAAGTTATTTTATAGCTTTTTTATGGCCAAGCAAATATTGCTATCTTGTTATAGTTTTTATGGTCGAGCATAGATCGCTACCTCTGTTATGGCCAAGCAAATATTACTATCTTGTTAAAGCTTTGTTATAGTTGTTATGGTCGAGCGAAGCTCACTACTTTTGTTATGGCTGAGCATATCTTGCTACCTCTGTTATAGCATAGCATAGCTCGTTGCCTTTATTATGATCAAGTGAAGCTCACTGTCTTGTTAAAGCTTTATTAAATTTGTCATGGATGAGCATAGCTCATTGCCTCTGTTATGGCCGAGCATAGCTCACTGCCTCTGTTATGGTCAAGTGAAGTTCGCTTCCTTATTAAATATTTTTTAAAGTTGTTATGGTCGAGCATAGCTTGCTACCTCTGTTATGGTTGAGTGTAACTCACTACCTTTGTTATAGTTGAGGATAGCTCACTATATCTACTATGGTCAAGCAAAGCTTACTACCTTGTTAAATATTTGTTAAAGTTTTTATAGTCAAGCATAGCTCACTGCCACTATTATGGTTGAATGTATATCATTGCCTTGTTATAGTTGAGCGTAGCTCATCGTTGAGCATAGCTCGTTATTGTTGTGCACCCAAAGTGAAGGGTTGTGTGCATAGCGTAGCGGGTTAGAAGCACCATCTTAGGAGACCGTAGGGTGGTAGGTAAGAAATCCCCTATTGGCTCTAGTCGAGTAGGAAGCTCATCTTGAGGGAGAAGGTTCCCTTAGTGGTAGACTTCTAATTTAAATTAATATGTTTATGGTTCATTTTGTAAAATGAGGGTATGGGACCTTGCTTTATGAAATGGTATGGAATTTAATATGTTTATGATTCATTTTGTAAAATGAGGGTATGGGACCTTGCTTTATGAAATGGAATGGAATTTGTATTATGTTTATGATTCATTTTGTAAAATGAGGGTATGGGACCTTGCTTTATGAAATGGAATAAATGTTATGGTCATAAATATGTTTATGGTTCATTTTTTAAAATGAGGGTATGGGACCTTGCTTTATGAAATGGTATGGAAATAAATATGTTTATGATTCATTTTGTAAAATGAGGGTATGGGACCTTGCTTTATGAAATGGAATGGATTTTATGGGAATTTGTATTATGTTATGGTTCATTTTGTAAAATGAGGGTATGGGACCTTGCTTTATGAAATGGAATGGATTTTATGGGAATTTGTATTATGTTATGGTTCATTTTGTAAAATGAGGGTATGGGACCTTGCTTTATGAAATGGAATGGAAAATATATTATGTTATGGTTCATTTTGTAAAATGAGGGTATGGGACCTTGCTTTATGAAATGGAATGGAAAATATATTATGTTATGGTTCATTTTGTAAAATGAGGGTATGGGACCTTGCTTTATGAAATGGAATGGAAAATATATTATGTTATGGTTCATTTTTAATTTTGTAAAATGAGGGTATGGGACCTTGCTTTATGAAATGATGAGAAATATTTGTGGTACAAACTAAAATTTGGTTGCTTGATTTAAATAAGATGAAAGAACCCAGTGCATTAAATAGTTAAGGGTATGGGACTTTAATTGTTAAGTGAGGGTTAGATCATTTATTGCAAATAAAGCATAATGTGGGATGCATGGTAGGATGACTCTCATAAGTGGGTGAGAGGGGTCATAGAGAGGGAAGCTCTATGATAATATCTATGCATTAGAAAGTTGAATTGCTTGGGTTAATTGTATAGTTGCAATTTGGCAAATAAATGAGTAAATGCATTAGAAGCATGTCTATCCGGATCCATGAGTGTCCTGATCCCCTACTATCCTCACTTGATCGATGGAAGAGTGGGAGGACCAAAGTCAAGAGATGGACTACTTCACAAGTTTGCTCTCTACCTTATTTCTTGCTTGATTATGCAGTAGATTAGATTTACAAGGAGATTTCCCCAAGGGATTAAATGAGCATTATTTATTATTATATTTTGTTATCCTTTCTGATTGAAATGCTATTTAATTGTTATCGCATGTTTCCCTTAAATGAATGTTTCTTGCTTGTTTAAATTCGCTTGTTTTGTTAGATTTAGTATCTAGATTTCTCCTTGGTATTCTTATGTGTTTTAAAAAAAAAGAGAAAATTAAAAGTTGTAAGTTCTAGGTGAACTTAGAGGATGACCTAAGGGCTTAAGACCCCCTTAGGGAGATAGGTTATCTAGGTTTAGAAGTTCGTACCAAGAGTTAAGATAGCTTGTCAGAGGATGATATTGATGTAGCATGCCCACACATAATGGTTTGTGTGTAGTATGGAGATGCGTGTATACCTTCCAATGATTGAGGGTGGTAAGTCTAGCTCATCGAGAATGATGAGATGGATGGACTTACGTGCATGACATGAGATAGGCCTACGCAGAATGAACTTGCATGAGGGGAATCTCATGTGGTATGGTTCTTGAGAAACTTAGGGGATGTCAAACATTAAGTTGGTCTAAGGTTGGGTAGGGATTTATGAATCCTTCTCCTTGATCAAAATATATATATATATATATATATATATATATATATATATATATATATATATATATATATAAACCTTTTTCTTTCTATTTGTGTGTTTTCTTATTTTCTTGTTTGTGGGTTGTTACACTAACTGTATTATTTTATTCCAATATGCATGACTCGTACAATGTAAAATGGTTGTAGAAATATTCTCCATTCTTTCCTGTGTATCTAGCCTTTTCTAACATAAAGAGATTTTTAATTTATAGCTTTACATTATGCTCTTTACGAGAGAAGCTACAACTTCTCTTTGTTACACATTGAATGAATCCAAGTTGGACTTCTAAAAATACGTAACAACATAATCACTTAATTTGGACTTATTCCAACAACTACATAACAACATAACTACTAACTTAGACTTATTCCAACAACTACGTAACAACATAACCTCTAATTTAGACTTAATACAACATAACCACTAATTTAGACTTATTCCAACAACTTTATCCTTTTCTTTAGGAAATTACATATTTATTATAAGCATACACGTAGCTTTATAAAAAATCTCATAACAAATTTATATGCCTAAATAAATAATGATGAGTCATCCCATGTGGCATTTGAACTCATCCATGTTTGATTCTCCCACTACCCATGTGGCATTTGACCAAGCTGTAGCATATGTGGCATGTTTATTAAATGAACAGGTTTTTCATAGATATTTTCCAAGTTTCCATAGCATCTTTCTATAGCGCACTTCCACGTGTCTCCTTAGTATATTTGCATGAGACTGGTTCATCATTCCTTCAATATTTGACCTGTATTTTGCTGTGACATTGCCTGCGATCGTTCTACTACCAAAACATACAAAACTTCACATAATTTATGTAAAATATGAACATTTATCATTTTAAAATCATAAATTAGATTTACTGATAAATTATATAGATAGGATAAAATAATCATTAAAATACATTTATTTTCATGATTTTACAGATATAAAATGGATTAAATTTGCATAAAATACGTGTGATTTTGACACTCATCAATAAGCAAAGTGGAGGAGGTAAGCTCACTGAACTAGGGTAGGGATTAGGGTGACATGCCAATTTTGGATTATGGCATGCATCCCTAGATAGGATTAGGTGCATTAGGCTTAGAATATGGTATACCAACCCATATGACATGTATTCTCTGCTAGAATTTAATAGCATCTTGTAGTTTTTATTATTATGTATGGTGTGAAAGTGTGTGTGCATTATGTTAATTTTTTTAAGTAACATCAAACATAATGAATGCAATGAATGCAACTAAATTAATGAATGACATGAATATAAATAAATACAAACATCTAAATGCTAATTAATATGCAACATGAAATGCATATATGGATGGATGGAAAGAAGAAGAAAAAAACAAATGACAAAGAAGAAGAAAGAGACAAAAACAAAGCTCCAAAAGGCTAAGCAAAAGAAAAGAAAAATGAGTGGAACCCTATAAGTATGGATGCTCATAAATGATTGAAATGGAGGTTGTCCCTCATGTGTGGCCATGAAGTTATCCTATAAGGGTGTCATGATTACAAAATTATTGACAAGTGTGGAGCAGTAACCATTATGGGTGTAGGGCTCACTAATATGGCTAGAGAGAAAGAGATATACCCACTAGGATGTATGCTCACAAATGGTTGAATGGAGACTACTCCTCACTTGTGACCATGAATATATCTTGTATGGAATGTTGAATTGATATGATTGATGTTTACCAAAATTAGTACTACCTAATAGGGGTGTGGTGTGTGCAAGAAGGTGTATGGATAAAGCCAATGGAGTAGAACAAGAGGTGAATGTGTGTATCCATCTTGAAGTTTCAATGGTTAAAAGGTGTGCGTAATATAGTTAGTGGTCGTATGAATACCATTAGTGATATTCATATGGTATCTACCCTATCCCATGAGGGTCACTCAACCATCAAAAATCAAGAAGGAAGAGGTGTGAAAGCAAGAATAAGCAGATAAAATAAGAATGTATATCCTTATCTTGATGAAATGAAGGAAGGAAAACATGAGAAGGACAAGAATATACAAAGGAATAACTATATCCCTCGACTTTGAGAGATAGAAGCAATGAAAAATTTCAAGGTCAAGGGATATAAGAGAAAAATAAAGAAGAGGATATGGGATGGGCAAATGCAGTGATGAAAATACACAAAAATGTACCCTAGTTTGGGGATTCACTAGGTATCATAGTCCTAGTGTGAGTGCAATGCATGTGATCTATGATCTAACTAGATGTCATCACTTGCCATTATTGTGAAATCCCCAAGAATATATATGATCAAGTAGTCATGCAAGTATGAACAAGCAACAATGTAATTTTATGACAATAAAAAATACAAATGTAACAAAATATAAGGAAAAACATGCAAAATATGATAGGCAGTCATGTAGTATGAATCAAGAAAACTAGATGCAATATGAAAACTAAACTAGGTGAAAATGCAAATTCATGCATAGTAGTTTATTTTATTTTTGCTTTATATATAATTTTATTTTTTACATATATTAGTGCTTTAAGTTCTTAAAATTGGCACAAATATTGATTGTGTTGCTTATCATAACAAACAATATGGTAGTGCAAGGAACTGGCCCATAAAATAAAGGGCTATTATGGAGTATACCTTCATGATTCTTATCACAAAGAGAATCATCCACAACATAATCTTTGGGAGATATTGCATGAAAGTCATGGAAAACTTTGATTGTGCCATATTTTTTTTTTTTTGAAAGGGGGAGAGATCCCCAGCTTTGCAAGGTCTCTATGAGATAGAAGGGTAGGGTTCCCTTAATAATAAGAGGTCTCGATATGTGTAACATAAGGTATAGGCCCATAAAAGGAGAATATACTCTAGAGGATATATGTATGATTCATATAACAATGGGTATCCCCTTTAGCATAATCCTTTGGGGTCACACTTAGCTCAATATGCACCAAAGTTACCATGTAAAATAGGATATCTAAGGAATAAGGGGGATTCTCATCCTCATCACTCCACTTCGAGCCTTGATTATCTAAATGCTTAGTATAAGTAACAAGGTGATCATCAGTATTAAAGGGTAAAGGTTGGTTTTTATTAGGTATGTAGCCTACACCACATTGCCTGGTCTAAAGCTCAAATTCCAAAGGCTTTTGAATGCCTTTCTATCATGGCCCCAAACCTTTACCTATATATCCTATACTAGATAGAATCTATTTAGGGAGTGGGTAATCATTGGATAAGTAACATTGGGTAAAATAATGTTCTACTAGAAGAGGATTTCTACCATGGATCTTTCCTTTAATGGTCGTACCCATGAAGATAAAGGTACACATTCCAATGTGTATGGATTCTCCCTACTTGTAGGTTAAACCCATAGTCCTTTGTGAATGTGGTATCTTTGCAATATTCATAAGAGGTTTTGAAATAAAATGATTAACTTGATCCTATGATGAGACATTGATAAGTGGTTCCTCATTTACCTTTAGATTTTCAATTTTCTTAGTTATGTGAGATGAGGAGACTGATGAATATAGATTGAGATCATATTGAGCTTGCTCAACCATTAAATAGTATTGGAATGTATGAGGGTCACCTAGAATGGTTCCAAGTTGATCCTTGAATTCTAACTTCATACATTGATGAAAAGTGGAAGGAACAACCCTCATTGCATGAATCCAAGGGTGCATGAGAAGAAAATTGAAAGATGCAAGACAAGACACCACATAGAACAAGGTATATATGATATTAGGTCCAATGCCAAAGGAGAGGGATACAATTTTGCAAGCCTCTTGGGACTCATTTTTGAAATCTTTGATGATTATATCATATTTAGTTAAATCTTCCTCTTTTAATCCAATTTTTTTGAAGAATTGTTAAGTGCATAAATTAAGGAGACCCATTATCAATAAAAATTCACTTGATAAATGTTTCCCTAATAAACATGGTGATGTATAGGGAAGGATACCACCATAATTCTAAGGAAGAAATATCATCATCCAAAAATGTGACATGATGTATCCCAAGAGAACCTACAATGTTAGTTGTAGCACTGGGGAAAATTTCTTGAGGAACAAATTGTCATCTTAGAAGCTTCAAAAAGACTTTCCTATGAATGGTATAAGTTTAAAAAGTTCTAATATGGATATATTATCTAGGTACTAAGTAACTACTATTGAATGTCAAAGGATACTTTAGGTTGTGGATTCAACACTAAAGGAGGGGTTCCTAACCTTGTGTTCATTTTTGGGTATTCTTCAAAACTAAGGTGGGTTTTGAAGGTGGGTCATATGAAGAGTTCATATCCTATCAATGTTGTTGAGTTGATTGTACTTGATACTATTAACTTGTAGTTATTGCTATCATACCAACCATATTAGCATAGGGAGGTGACACATTACAATATGGTACTTGATTAGCTCCCTGTTGACCATGCTTAGGGAAGGGATCTTGGAATATCCCCATGTATTGATTAGTTGTGGGTTCTTGTTGATAGGAGGTTGATTTTTTGTTGGAATATTGGGTTTATAACCTTCTATAGAAATTCACTCTTCATAAATTAGATCTTTAAGCACATGTTTCAATATCTTACATGATTTTATCATGTGCCTCTCCACTCTATGATACTCACAATGTTGTCCAGGATTATATTAATTAGTCATGGTATTAGGTTACCTTATGGGAGGTAACACAATCATATTAGCTTCCAAAATATTCTATAGGACCACATTCATAGACATATTGAGTCTTGTAAAATTTCTTGTTGGAGGTTTTTGAGGCTGGCAAAGCACCATATTTTAGGGTATTAACAATGTTGTTAACAAGCCTACTATCTATTACCCCATCACCAACCACATACCTGTTCTAATACTATGCTTATGTGGTCTTATATTACTTTACATTAATTTTTCCTCTTCAAATAAGAGCTTGCTCCACCCTTCTTAATAGATCTATTACTTGGTTAGAAGAGGTGATAGTTTTTGTTTCCAATTCATAAGATATTTGCTCTTGTAAATTCCTAATAAATATCTCAAGCATGTCTTGAGGAGGTAAGGTATATTTCAAGCATCCAACTAAACTCCTCCAAAAATATAAAAACTCTAAAAAAATCTCATATTTACATTATTTCAACATATAAACATCTTTCATAGTCAAATATGTTTCAACATAAGATCTAAATTGTTGAAAAAATAATCTAGTTGTCTCTTCAAAATTCCTTAAAGAATGATTAGGAAGTTGATAATATCACTCTAACACCATACCACTAAGGCTCTTAGAGAATGTCTTTAGTATCAATATGTCATAATATATGATATCATGTCATGATGTCCTAGAACTTCTTAAATTCTCAATTGGGTCTTCCATTCCCTTATAGATAAGCAAAACCAGAATTGGAAAATGCTTAGGGTAAGGCCTAGAGGTAGCAATAGGGTCTAAGTACTGATTGCACATTTCTCTATAGTTTTAGGTGAAACTAGGAGGTTGAATCATATCCACTCTTGAAACCAATTGTTTCACCACATTTGTTAAACTTTGCATTTCAGTATTGTTGTTGTGCAATACCACTAGGTTCCCTAGGAGAGGGGTGTAAGTAGGCTATTGAAAAGGAACATGGTCAATTTTGGAGGTATTAATATTGTTATTATATGTATTGTGATATGTGGTATCTCTCTATGGATGATAACTAAAATTTTGTGGAATAGAAGCATGAATGTTGAGATGAGTAGAATGAGGAGTAAATTGAACATAATCTTGAGAAGCACTATTAGTTGGAAGAACTTGTAAAATTCTTCCAACATTGGTGGTAATAGTAGTAGCATATGTTGGTTTATGAGAAGGATTACCATGATTTGAAGATTTAAAAAAGGGGTTTTTATGAACATTCCTAGGATATATGCTAGGAGGAGGAGGTATCCCACTTCTTTTGAGTCATGATTCCTCTACCATAGCCTTAACCAAAGGCTCCTTGTGGAGTTTCATAAAACCCCATAGATGATCAAATTATGTAAAATTGAAACTACCATTAGGCCCCTCATGGGTATCATAGATAGTATCAATTTCCACATGTTCTTTCTCTTCTACATCAATATTACTATCTCCCTATCAATCTAATCATATTCTTGAGGAATCTAATAATATTGTAAGCACCTTCACTGAATCCTAAGAAACAAAGAGAAGAAAACCAAGGAAAGACACAAGAAGATTATTAAGATGTTTTTAAATGTTTTTTCTATTTTTAACAAATAAAACTAGTAGTATTATTTAAATTTTTAAGGGAAAATCAAAGGAAGAGGCTTCCTATCTTGACCACTAAGATGTGTTTTCATATCAGGTTCACCAAATATGTAGAGGGGGAATACTGCCCTACCACGTATGATTCTCGACTAGATCCGCTAGAAGTTGAGGTTCACCAAGAATAGTTTTAGGACTAAATCCAAGTTCAAGGTGGAAATTTTTAATGCATGATTTAATCAAATGCATATGTTTGGTCTTTCTAAAACTAAACTATGCAAATATAAGAACAATGTAAATCACACAAGATGCAAGAAGACAATGACTAACTCTAATATGATTCTTTGATTCAATGATATCTAACCCTAGGTTGCTAGAAATAATATCTTTTTCTTTGAGCAAGGGACCAAGGGAATGCACAAACAAGACAAAATTTTAGATGCAAAACTATATGCCCTTTTCTTTTAAATGCCTAGAAAACAATCAAATGTTTTTTTTTATATATATATTTATAACATAGGTTGTGAACAAAAATAGTAAAAAACAAACAATGCATTACCTAAAAACACTTCTTAGGGCACTTATCTAATCTAGTGTTTGATTCAAGCTTTCTCTTGCATCCAAAATATCGCATAGCTTCAAATATGCAAAATAGCTTGACAAAAAAACTCTAGAAAATATGGTTAGAATTTTGGGGCCTGATTAGGTCATTGTAAGATTGATCTTGAAGGTACAACGGTCAATCCTCCTATGTCATTTTAGTTAACCATTTGAAATAAAATTTTCTTTAAAATTTGGAACAAACACAAAAAAATATGATAGCATGGAACAATAAATGAACTACAACCAAAATGGACACAATAAAATGAATAATAATGCAACTTTGAAACCCAAGGTTTGGGAACAATTAATTGACCCCAGGCTAATGCAATATGAAATGGAAGAAAATAGAATAATAAAATTTAGAACAAAATGCAAATAGAGATTAAATAGTATGTAGAGGGTATGCAAATAAAAATCCTAGGATTTAAGGATGAATAACCCCTCTAAGATCCAACTAGACCAAATCCATGCTCTATAAATTACTAAGCATAGATTTGGGAATAGAGATAAAAAGGAATGCAAAACATATGATAGGTGAAAATAGATTTTTCACTGAATACATAACCTATAGCAGATGGGACATGGATTAACATATATGGTTTTAAAACCTAAAATAAATACCAAATATGCAATAGAACATGAACTAGAATGAGTAAATGAACTAATGAATGCAAATAAATAACCTAGTTATCTTGCAGAATAAGTGAGAACAAAGGTGGAAGACCTATCTTATTTCAAGAATACAAGTTGTTATCAAGGCTTTCTCCACTTGTATATCATAAGTAAAATACCAAGAATAGAATACAAAAGCACCAAGAGCACTATAAGATTGCCAAAATAAGTGTTATTTTGTATAAAATTTCTTAGATTACAAGCTTGTAACTCTAGAAAATTTTTGGGGAGAAAAAAGGGATCCAATATCTTTATTTATAGAGGGTTTGGAGGGCTAAATTCAAGAAAACAAAAATTAACCTTGATTAAGCCAACACCCCAAAAAGGGATGGCTTAAAATTTAGGTTTTTCAAGAAACCCCCTAAATTTGTCAAATTACCACCCCTTAATTTGTTGGGCATATATTTGGTCAAGGTTAAGAAAATAAAGGTAAAACATAAGAAAAAAGGGTCCAAACTTACTCTAGAAATTTTGAGAGACTCCCAAAGGAACCTAAGGAAAAATAACTCATTTGGTTGGGTCAACTTTTCATGTCTACAACATCAAGCATTCCATTGTCAAACTTAGAACGAGTCCTTAAAATATTCCTGGTGAACCCTTCCTTCCCCCAAGCCCCTAAGTGTATACAATATAACACATCCCTATGCTTACCTCGACTCTCAGCAGATCCAACCAAGAATCATATGCCATAGGGTAGTTTTCCCCCTCTACATGTTTGGTGAACTCGACATGAAAACACATATTTAGTGGCCAAATTAGGAAGCCTCTTCCTTTTATTTTTATTTTGAAAACTTTAAGCAAGACAATTAAATTTGTTTACTTAGAATCAGAAAAGCATTAAAAATATCTTTAAAATATTTTGTGTCTTTTTGCTAATTTTTAATTTCCTCCTTTTCTTCTTTATCCTTTCTATTTTTCCTATGGCTTCTAACCTTGGGAGTAAGCAAAGGCTTTTAGAATATGGTGAGATTATTCAATAATATGACCAGATTGATAGGTAGAATTCTAATTTAGAATAGGAATAAAATGAAGAAGTTGGTAAGAACCTTGATCCTTCTAAAGGGTCTAATTGACACCTTACCTTCAAATAATTTTATCATATCTAGAATTTCTTCAAGCTTCATAGAGATGCCTTGAACAAGGATATGGATGAAGAAGCCCAAATTGAAGAGGTTGGTACTTATCATCATCAAACAATTTCTCCTCAAAACATTCACACCAATCCTTTGTTTGAATATTTGCATCATGTTAATCCATTTCAAAAACTAACATATGTTACTACTGTAACCACCAACGTTGGAAGAATTCCACAAGTTCCTCCAACTAGTAGTGCATCTCAAGATTATGCTACATTTCCTCCTAATGTTGCTCATCTCAATCATGTTTTTGTCCCACAAAATTTTAGGTATCTTCCACATCAAGATACCACATATCATAACTCATACCATAACAATGCTAATGCCTCCAACATTGGCCAATTTTCTTTTCAACAACCTTACCTATAAACCTCCCCTAGGAACCTAGGGGCATTGCACAACAACCATATTGATGTGCAAAATTTGATAAGTATGGTGAAAATTTTGGTTTCAAGAGTGTATATGATTCAACCTCCAAGTTTCACCTACAACTATAATAAAATGTGCAATCAGATCTTAGACCCTGTTATCACCTCTAGGCCCTACCCTAAGAATTTTCCAATGTTGGTTTTGCCTATTTATAATGGAAAAAAGGATCCAACTGAACATTTAAATATGTTTAGGATAGTGTGCCATGATATTATATATGATGACATGTTACTAAAGACATTCCCAAAGAGTCTTAGTGGTATGGCATTTGTATGGTATTATCAACTACCTTGTCATTATTTGAGGAATTTTGAAGAGATAATGGAGTTGTATGTTCAACAATTCAAATATTATGTTGAGAAAAATATGACTATGAAAGATTTGTATATGTTGAAACAAGGTAAAGATGAAAGTTTTTATAATTTTTGTCTCATTGGAGAATTTTAGTTAAACGACTAAATTATACCCTACGTCCGCAAAACATGCTAAAGATTTTTATTGGAAATTTACAAGAGCAAATATCATATGCATTGGAAACATCAACTATTACCTCTTTCAAACAAGCAATAGATTTGTCAATAAGGGTAGAGCAAGCTCTTATTTGAAGAGGTCAACTTAAACCAAAGAAAGAAGATAGGACCATGAAAACCTAGTATAAGAACAAGAATGTAGTTGATCATGGGGTAACAAATAGTAGACTTGTCAATAGTGTTGCTAATACCCTACAAAACATGGTACTTAGAAAACATCAAAATCCCCCATAAATAAATTTCACATGACTCAATCGATGTATTTTTATGGTCCTAAAGTAGTTCTTGGAAGCTAATATGATGATTTGCCTCCCATAAGGCAACCCGATACCACAACTGATTGGTATAAGCTTGGTCAACATTGTGAGTATCATAGAGTGGAGGGGCACATGAAAAATTCATGTAAGAGGTTGAAACATGTGGTTCAAGATTTAATCAATGCAGGTCATCTTGTTATAGAGGACTCTCAACCTACTCTTAATTGCAATCCTCCAACAAACAATCAACCTCCTACACAAAAAGCACACATAACTAATCAAGACATGGGAATTTTACAAAATTCCTTACCTAATCATGGGCAATAGGTATCTAATCAAGTGTCATATTATAATATTCCACCTCCCTATAATAATATGGTTGGTATGATAGTAGCAACTAAAAGGCAACAAGCTCAAGCTCAATTGACTCAACAATCTCAATTGGAGATAAGTTATACATCCAATCAACCTTCTAAGCCACCCTTAGTTTTGAATAATACCCAAAAAAGGATCACAAGAGTATAAATACCATCCTTTGTGTTGAATCCACAACCTAAAGTATCCTTCGACATTCAACAACACTTAGCTAGTATCCCAAACAATATTTTCCTCTTAGATCCTTTGCAAACTTCTCCTATTCACAAGGAAGCCTTGTTAAAGCTTCTAATTCAACAATATGTTCCTCAAGATATTTCCCCTAGTGATATATTTTATGGTTTAGGTACCCTTGGTATATATAATATCACATTTTTAAATTATGATATTCCTTCCTCTAACTTGCAAGGGGATTCTTTCCTTTATATCACTGCATATATTGGGGAAACGTTTATCAAGTGAATGTTGATAGATAATGGTTCCTCCCTCAATTTATGCTCTTTTCAAATTTTCCAAAACTTTGGATTAAAAGAGGAAGATTTAATTAAGTCTGATATCATCATTAAATCTTTCAACAATAAGTCCCAAGATACCTGTGACATTATATCCCTCCCCTTAGGGTCAGACCTAATATCTTAAACACCTTGTTCTATGTGGTACCTTACCCTGCATATTTTAATATCCTCCTTGGATACCCTTGGATTCATGCGATGAGTGTTGTCCATTCTACTCTTCATAAATGTCTAGAGTTAGAATTCAAAAATCAGCTTGTCACCATTTTGGGTGACCCTCATCCATTCCAATATTGTTCAATTGTTGAGCAAGCTCAATCCAGTCTCAATTTATGTCCATCAGTTTCCTCATATCACATCACCAAGCAACTTGAAAATTTGAAAATAAGTGAGGAACTACTAATCAATATTTCATCATAAGATCAAGTCAATCCTTTTCTCCAAGAACCTCTTCTAGATTTATCCAAGATGCCACCTTCACCTCGAACTATGGGTCTGCCTCATAAGAAGGGTTAAGTAGTACACATTGGCATGTGTACCTTTATCTATGTGGGTACAACCCTCAAATAAAATATTTGTGGTAGCAACCCTCTTCCTATAAAGTGCTCTTTTACCCATTGTTACCTATCCAATGATTACCTACTTTCCAAGTAGATCCTATCTAGTACATGATATATAGGTAAAGTTTTGGGGCCACAATTCTCAATAGAAATGTATTCAAGAGCTTTTGTAATTTGAGCTTTAGCCTAGGATATGTGGCATAGACTACATACCCAATAAAAATCAAACTTTACCATTTTATGATGATGATCACCTCATTACTTATACTAAATATTTGGATCATCAAGGCTTGGAGTGGAGTGATGAGGGTGAGGGACTACCTTATCCCACTAACATTCTATTTTGCAATGTGGTAACTTTGGTACATCCTAAGTTAGTCATTATCCTAGGGGAGTATGTTGAAGGGGATACTTTTTGTGACATGGACCATTTGGACATTCTCCAAAATAGCTTCTTCTTTGATGGGTCGGTCCCTTGTGTTGTGTAATTCAAGTCTTCTAGTTCTCAAAAGGATTATTTTCTTATGTCTCTTACAGACCTTGAGCAATTAGGAGTCTTCCCCTTTCATAAAGAAGCATGATAGTTATATTTTGCAATGATTTTTGTTTAGCGACTCCTAGAGAATATGTTGATGGAGATATTATTTGCAATGTAGATCATGAAGATATCCTAAATAATATATTTTTCTTTGATGGTTTAGTCCCTTGCACTATCATCCTTTTCATTAAGATAAGAGGCACAATCAAAATATGTATTGATTATCATTCAGATCATTTAAACTAATTGGAGTTGGATGAAAATTAGATTCATGCCTTAGAGCATCTTTTAGCCTATCAAAATAGGCTCAAGTGATATTATTCCAAGATATTTCACAATCATTCTTTTGAGATTGGGGACCTTGTCCTCAAGGAGAATTTTAAAAACACCAATCCTCATTTAGATCTGAAAGGCAGGTTTCAACCCAATTGGGTAGGCCCCTTTATCATAACAACCAATTTTGGCTCAAGTGTCTATAATTCGGTATGTTAGATGGTAAATATTTAAAAGAACTGATGACCATAATGCACCTAAAAAGATATTATGCATGATTTTGTACTTCCATTTTTCATCCAACATTTTGGTTTTTTTGCTCATACTACATGATTGTCTATCGTATTTTGCATGATTTTCCTAACATTTTGTTCCACGTGTATTTTTGGTTGTCATATAGTTGCATTGTTGATTGATAATATTTGTAAGACTAATTGACCATATAGATTTTTGGGGACTTCATAAGGATGGCAAGTGATAAAACCTAGTTAGATTCTAGCTCACATGCATTGCACTCATACTAGGGCTTTTATGCCTAGAAAATACCCAACCTAGGGCTTATCTTCATCCCTTTTCATCATTGCATTTTCTCATGTCTTTATTCTCTTCTTCTTCTCTTTTCTTATATTCCTTGACCTTGAAAGTCTTAATCATTTCTATTTTTTCCAATTCAAGGGATATTCTTCATCGCTTGTATGTCCTTTACCTTCAAAAGCCTCAATCATTTATTCTTTTCTCCAAGACAAAGGATATGTGTTCCTTATTCTATCTACTCATTTTTATTTTTTCTCACATGTGCACACACACATATTGTTGCTATGCTATGTTTTTCTTTGCTCACTCATATTTTGCAGACACCACACCTATTAGAATTAATGTAATGTGCACTATGCCTTCCTTGACACTTGTCAGTTTCACTTGACAAGTGTCATGCATTTCATATAGTCTTATGCCTATATATTGTAACCCATTTGTATCAATAATATATTCCATCAGTTTCACTCCTAACATTTGGTTTCGATAGTCCCACGGGGAATATAGTTGGAAGGAAGAGGAAGAACTTCTACAGAGGAATCAGACAACATCCATGGGGAAAATGGGTGGCAGATATCAGAGATCATGACATTGAGATGTTCATTTTAAATCAGTCTTGACATTGATGTGGTGAAATTCGACATCAAGGATAGAAGTTCTGGCACTGTGAATGGCGGTGGGCACAAGGGCGATCTTGCGGTGGCCAACAAGTGCGATTCTTCAACCGCCATCAAAGCCGAGACATGATCGAAGCCCGGTGATTGATGTTTTGACATATGTGTGCCAAGCAGAAGGTAAAGTGGATGCATGCTTGCCGTGGCTCCTCACCAAATAGTGCCACACGCACCATAGATCATGGTTATTATTTATTTTGTCATTTCGTGAGCAAAATATAAATTTCAAATTTTTTGAAGTGATAATTTTTAATATATTGGAGGGGACATTTTATTAAATTCATGTATGGGGCATTGGGACATTATGGGCAAGGCTACTTTTTAGCCTTTATTTAATTAAAGTGGAGGATCCACTTTGTATGAAGAATGTCCATTTGTTATCTAGGGGTATTTTTTTTAGGGGTACTCAAGATCTTTTTATTCCGCCATAGTGCGATGCCAGGAATATGATATTCCTGAGGTTTATTTTGTTGCCTTAGATAGGCATGATGGTTTTTTCACATGATGAAGGCCCCTTTGATGGTGGAATATAGGGGTATATATAGTCATTGGAAACGTTTTTCCGTGATGGACACATTGGTGGTGTCCATTTGTAATTCTAAGGCTATTTTAATTGAGTTTTTTAAGCCTCAAATTTTTTCTACCTTGGAGTGCACTTTCGGTTGTACCCGACACTCCCAAGGCACTTGTAAGTGAACCTAGTATCTAGTATTCTCCTCTTTCTACTTGGCGGATGCAACGACTAGTTACCCATGCATTCCGGTAAGATGAGGTGACTACCATAAGGACACTTATTCTAGGGACTACAAACATAGACACCCTAGACTCTATCCGAGGTTTTTCTGGATCTACTTCTGAAGACTACAGACGAAGACACTTCAGAAGATTCTATTCTATTATTTCTTCTTCTCCTCCATATTTGGATCTATGGCTCATTTTATTGTATTGAGTGCATTTTCGGCAGAGACCGACACCTTCTAGATTGAGTTCACCATGAGGAGGGATTTGATATTTGTGGTGGATCTAGTCAGTGACCTATAAGAGGCAACATCCTCTGAGGATGACTTGCAGAGGCAACAGACCCATAAGTGGCTAACCCTGAGGCACCCATGATGACCCTGAGGCACTTAGACGGCTGACCCAGTGGCAACAAACTATGGAAGAGGCTGACCCTGAGGCAACAAAACGAGATGTATACATAGTGAATCTAGCATTATTCACAGTTGGAGAGCCAAGAGCAAAGATCACGAGCCTAGACCAAATCAGCAATAAAAGAGGATGATAGGTTACTTTTAGAGAAGTCAACATTAAGGGGGAATGTTACCTAATGTTGACTTGGTTTTTTTTTTAGTTAGGATAGTGCACATTAAGGGGGAATGTTAGAATTAATGTAATGTGCACTATGCCTTCCTTGACACTTGTCAGTTTCACTTGACAAGTGTCATGCATTTCATATAGGCTTATGCATATATATTGTAACCCATTTGTATCAATAATATATTCCATCAGTTTCACTCCTAACAACACCCCTAATAGGTAGTACTCATTCTAGTAAATCAATTACATATTTCACTTTGTATAGGATAGCTTAATGGTCATGAGCGATAAGCAACCTCTATTCAACCATTTTTAAGCATACATCCTAGCAGGTATCTCTTCACCCATGACCATTAGCAAGCACTACACCTATAGCATGTATCGCTCCACACTTGACCATTTTTTGTGACCATAACACTCTTATACGATAGCTTTATGGACACAAGTTAGGGGAAGACTCCATTCATCCATTTGTGATCATACATCCCTACAAGGTTTTACTCCACTCTTTCCTTTTTGTTTGATCTATGTTAATTTGGTCACACTAATATTTTATGGTCTTTGCAGATTCAAATTTCATATTCAAAGCACCTTTTTTTGTTGATCTTCTCCATATTCTTATCATTCTCATTTTATTTTATTTTCTTTTCTTTCCTCTTTGTCAAATTTGCACCCTATCCATTTGGGGCATGAATTCACTCTACTCCAAATTTGCAATTCATTTTTATCGGGTATGATTTTGGCTAGAGCCATGTTTTTCTCTTTTTTTCTTCTCTTCTTTCTCCCATCACCTTTTTCTTTCATCTATTAATTCATACATGTATTAGTTAACTTCATCCCCTCATGCATTGCATTATTTTAGTCCATTATTTCATCCATTGTTACGTTCTTTTCACTCACTCTTGCATAATCAAACATAAACACACATAAAAAATCAAACACACATTAATCAACACATTATTTTATATAACATAGCATGATATTACTCGTGAAAGAGAAGTTACACATATCAATTTGATTGATGTACCACATTCTAAGTCCAACACACTTGATCCTCCCTAGGGATGCATGCCACACTCAAAATTGGTATGTCATACCAATCCTAGCCCTAGCTCTTTGGACCCATATCCTCTATTTTACCTATCAAAGGTGGTCCTGGTTAGGGCATGTTCATGGATCATGTAGCATTCCATGATCTTAACCATAAACAACCCTATGTCTGAAGGAATAATAATAGAGGTATCCTCTGCTCCATTAGAATTATTTAAAAGTATAGGATCTAGTATAATATCTCCCTCTATATGGCCACATCTAGTATCTCCCCTACCCTCTATAGCTCTACTTATAGCAATCGAATCCCCTCACCCAATTTATTACTAGTCATGACAGACATCCCCTTCACTCGAGAATATTATCTTTCCTATTCTAATTATCTCATCTTCCCCTAAGGTGGTCTACCTTAGCCCTTGTCATGTCTCACTCTATGAATGCCATGCTCAAAGAACTTTGCAGCCCTTCTATCCTCCTGAAACTATCCTCTTAGAGTAGGTCAATATCCCTTTGCATGGTTGTTATCCAAGCTTACAACACCTTCATCTCCCTCATTGGATCTCCCTAACCCACAATATTGTTAGGTCCTACTACTACTGATATGGATGCCTCTTTGGCCACCCTACTTAGCCTAAATCTGGCCATTATAGAGGAATCTCCTGCTACTCCCCCCTCCCTGGTCCTAGAGGTGATGGTGGTTGCTACCACCATATCTACCTAAACCTATATTTGTGTCATCCATGGGGCCTCCTGGCCCTACTACCACCACTCTATGGTTAATTGGATTACCTCTCAAAATACTAGCTACACCCATTGGTCCATAATCTAGTGCCTCTACACTAGCATTGATGGGGAGGTCCTCAATGATATAATTCTCTTATACCATCTCCTGTATCCAAGAACCACCCTAATGTCCACACCTAGATCCATGTACAATTGTTTGGTCATATAAGTCCTCCTCTGCCCATCTTCCCACATCAGGGTCCCCTATGAACCTTGATGGGTCCCTCCATACCTACCAATACCAATAGTCTCCTAGGTTTGATACCTCCTGAAATATATCGAACAATCATTGGACTTGATAAAATTGGAAGAGCTATAGCTCCCCCTTCTTTATAGAGATCTACCTAACCCTATTAACCCTTATCATCTCCTCTATATCCTCCATCCATCCAAGGTGTAGGTACTATGATCACCATATGATCATGTGGCCTTGTAGCTCATCTATTACCCACCTCTCTAGTGGTAGGCATACATTCTTTGGACTTGGTCAAATTTTGTGGACCACCTATATGTTGTTGGTTACTTTAGGTTGGTTAATGGCCCTAACTAGTGCATACAATATCTTAACTACTATTTGATCCTAGCTCCACACCTGGAGCAAGGTTGTACAAACTAGCCATGTATGTTATTTGTGTATGACATTGTACAATACCCTATACAGATGAACCAACACATATGGAACCCATCCAAACTACATCTACTGGTCTTGCATGTCTACCACTAATCCCACTAGACTCCATGGTAGGTTTCACCTACTAGTATGGCACATTAGGAATCCTACCACCATCCCATGGAGCACAATCATTAGAGCATCAGCCCCATGGTGCCCTACTAACTCATCGACATAGATCCTACTCTCTTAGATCTCATGGGTCTAGTTCCTTGATAATATTTGCAATGTGTTCTACCACCCTCATGCTTTGTAAAATACCCTCCCCTCATGGGGATGCATAATATGCACCACACATCCTCCAATGTGGTTGTCATCTCCCCATCGATAATTGAAAGTTAGACAATTTTGGGTACCACCTCTCTACCAATGCCCTTAGTAGCACTCTATATACCTCCACCCAAAGCATCTCTACTAGATGTAGTAGCCCCATTACTCCTAGAGTATCCCTCTTTTCTAGTGTGAGCCATCATATCTCCTCCTTAAATGATCTCATTCACCACTCTCAACTCTCTAGTACGTCCTACTACAATAAAAAATACAAAAATTTAATCAGTTCCACATAATTAATGCAAGTAAAAACAAACATTAACATCTAAGCATGCTTGTCTTATCTCTCTTTTCTATTCTAGTTTTCTTTGCTTGTTTTAATTTTTTTTCTCTCTACCAAAATCATGACCCATTCTCTTTGGGTATGATTTCATCCTCTCCCTTATTCTATCAAATTCATTCCCCATGCAAGTAGTGCATAAATTCATGAATTCACACCTTTTAATTTTAGGGCATGAATTCGATCGCAACCACAAGCCAACTAAATTCATGGTTGATCCCTAAATTTGTGTTGGGTTACACGTGGTGACTTTCTCGACAAAGATAAACAATTCTTAAAATAGCTAAAAACCCTCAATCTAGCCTAGTCTAGAGGAACGATTTTAGTTCTTACCCATGCTCACTCCACTACTACATCGACCTCGCCCCTTGCAATGGATGAATGGTTTGTGGGAAGTGCCATTTGTATTTTTCTCTAGAGCTCTTCTTTTTCTCATTTAGTAAAAATTAATTCATTTGCACCATCCCCTCTTCTAATATCCCTCTTTTTTCTCTCTCCTTGTTTGCGCTTTTTGCCCTGTTTCTCTCTATTTGCTACTCTCTTTTCTTTTGCATCTACCTTTTTGAGTTTCCTCAAGGATTTTGCATTCCTTCCAAAACTTGAGGGGGCACCCTATCCTGAGAGGCATTAAAGTCCCTAATACCTCAATTTGCATGAAATTTTTTTAAAGTGTTTGGTATGACACCATTTTCACACCATCCCTTTCTTCTAAACCAGCTGCCCTTTTTTTTGTTCATCATTCTTTGCCCATAGATGTCTACATATTTCTTTGACGCATTTATTAGGCCATAAATGCATCAAATAGGGGTCAAAATATTGACATGGAAAATTGACCTACCAAAGTGAGTCACTTTTCCTTGTTACAATAGGTTGTTTACCTTAGCTCATGTTCACCTAGGTAATTTATTTCCTTTTATTTAGTTATTCCATGTATTTTCCCCACCCACTTATGTGTGGATATTCCATTTATCTTATTTAGATATTATGAGATGTTACATATTTATTTCTTAGATATTATGGGGATATTTTTAGGTTTGACTATTTCTAGGGGTTACATTTGGAGGGTTGATATTCTATCTCCCATAGCAGTTACATAATATATGGACCATATCACATATTCCTTTTGTATGGTGGATATTTGTCCTTAGCTTGATCCTACAGCTATGTTTGATAATCCTTACCTATATATGCAAGGCACCTTCATTGTACTTGGGTTCCATTTTCAGATCTAATACATGATATTGTTGCAACTTCTTATTTTTTCCAAATGTTTTTAGATAATGTGTAAAATAATATTATAGACCATCCCATAAAATTTTAGAGCATTTAGAGTTGTATTCTGATAGTTACAATGATTTTACTATTTTTATTAAACTCGTCATTTTAGGAGAAATATTGGGAGTTACTCAGCGAAATTTTTTTAGGCCTGTAAAATCATTTTTTTGATATGTCCATAAAATTTAATATTTTTTGGATTTGTATTTAGATATTTATAATGATTTTATGACTGCACTCTCAATATTGCATTGTAAAAAAAAAAAAAAAGGTTTTTGCACTTGAACCTTGTATATGGACTATTGTTATAAAGTCCCATATTTTGCATTCTTGTGAAGCTAATAAAATAATATTTGGGGGGGGGGGGAGTTGTCTCGGTGCCGATTTGTGCACCCTATCTGCATTATTTTTCTATTTTGTGATTTTTGTAGAATGGCTTCTTCAAATTCTCTTGCATTAGATCAATGTGAGCCATTAACAACACATAATTACCACACATGGAAACGAAGAATGGAAACAATCATTAAAATCAAAGGATTATGGGCTTTAATTCTTGAATAACAACCAAAACTCACTAGAGAATATGAAAAATTTTAGCACCAATGCAAATTACATGAATTTATGGGTTTGATAGGAACTTATGTAAGTGATAGTCTTTTATTTCATTTGGAAGGATGTGACTCTCCTTTCAAAATTTGGAAAAAAAGGATTATTTGGTAAGGTGGATCACATAAGAGCCATGCAACTTGAAGTTGAGATCACTTCTCTCAATACTGAATATTTTCCATCTATTGTAGACTATCTTACTAAGTTCAAGCACTTGTTGACACGGTTAAAGGGAGTGGGAGAGACAAGAAATATGAAAAGTGTGTTTACCTGATTCTATCCAAGTTGAAAGGTCCATTCCAAATATTTTCTTCTACATTTTTCTCTAGCATGGATGCCTTAGGTGACACATTCATAATGCCTGATTTGGAGTTGTTTTGTGAAATACTTACTAGAGAAGAATCCAAATTGTCTAATATTGAATATTCCACATCTCAAAAGGCATTAGTAGCATCTAGTCCTAAGGGTAAGGGAAAAATCAAAGGTAAAACTAAGTCTTCTCATTCTCCATCTCAAAGTGCCCCTAAATCCAAAGAATTTAACTCTAAACCCAAATATTCTTCTAAATCCAAGAATAAGTCTAGCCTTTCATGCTCCTTTCGTGGTAGAAATAATCATGTAGAAACCAGTTGTTGGAAGAGAATGCAAGCCTTAGAGGATGCAGTCAAAAAACACAAGATCTCTATATCCACTCCACCTACTTCTAGTGAGCATGGCAAAGCACTTAATGTTTTTGGGAGATCTCAATCAGTTGCTACAAATAGTTGAGTTATATATTCTGGTGCTTATCACCATATGACTTCTTCTAAGGAGTGATTGTATCTCTTGGTTTGAGTTCTACTTCTAACATTGAGGTTGGAGATTCTTCCTTTATTTCTGTTAAGGGAAAATGTGACATACACCTTTATGGTGGATGCATCAATGATGCACTATATGTTCCTGATATTACTACAAATTTAATTTATGTTTATCAAAATTGTCATTCTGGTCAGAAAAAATAGTGACTTTCACACCACAAGGAGTTGAAGTTAGAACCTTGTTGGAGCCTCATTCACTTGTTGCTCAAGGTTTTGTTGATCATAGTTCTAGACTATATCACTTTGAGGGTTTTAATGACACTTCTTCTGTAGGGACATGCTTGGTTGCTCATGCAGATTCTGAGAGTAAGCTTTGGTATGAGATATTTGGACATCTAAATTACAGATATTTGAAGGAGTTGACCACTCATGGTATGGTTGATGGTTTGCCTAGAGTTTCTTGTCTTTATGGATTTTACCCTGGATGTGCATTAGGGAAACAACACCAAGATCCATTTCCTAAGGGTAAGTAAAAAAGAGCTTGTTCACCACTTGAGCTTGTGCATAGTGACTTGATGGTTTTTTCTACTCATTTAAAAGCAGTTAAGTATGCACTTACGTTTATTAATTATTTCTCAAGGCATACTTGGGTTTATTTTCTTAAGTACAAGAGTGATGTATTTTCACACTTCAAGGTGTTTAAGGCTTTTGTTGAGAATCAATATTCTAGTTGCATAAATAAGCTTCGCACTGATAATGGGGGGAGTACTTCAATAGAGAGTTTTTGATTTTTTGGTCGAATATGGCATACCAACATTATGTTCCTCATACTCCACAACAAAATGGCTTAGCAGAAAGAAAGAACTAAACTTTGAAGGAGATGGCTAACTGCATGATGTATTCTAGGTATTTACCTCCTATATATTGGGCAGAAGCAGTTAATTGTGAGAACTACATTTATAATCACACACGACATAGAGCACTTGAGAATTTGACTCTAGAGGAGTCTTGGTCTGGGACTAAGCCCGATGTCTCATTTTTCAAAAATTTTGGAAGCCATGCTTGGGACTTTGTGCCAAATAAGCAAAGGAAATCCTTGGATAAGAAGAGAAAACCCTTGATATTTGTGGGGTATTGTGAGGACATGAGAACTTATCGACTTTTGGATCCTGATACTCATGAAGTTATTTTTAGAACTCTTGTTTAGTTTGATGAGCGCTTATCTTCTCATGATTATTCTTCTTTACTTCCATCCATTTATGATTCTTCACTTAATCTTGAGGATCCATTCTTTGAGGAACAAGTTCAGGAGGTAGTTGAGGAGGTTATGGATATAGATTCAGATGAGAATATTGTTCCTCTTAATGTTGTCACTATGCCTAGGTGGGCTCGTACCACAATTTCTAATGCAACACCTCTCACCCAAGATATTCCACCCACTAGACATCATCATGCACATTGTACATGTTTTGGACTTTTATTTCAAGTAGTTTCTAGGGATCCATAGTCTTTCTCACAGGCTCATGGGATACAGGAGTGGGATGAGACAATGACAGATGAGTATTCTTCTTTGATGAAGAATCATTCTTGGGATTTGGTCTCTCTTCCTAAGGGAAGAAATTTGGTTAGGTGTAAGTGGGTATATCGAACCAAATATGCAACTAATGGGTCCATTGATAAGTATAAGGCTTGTCTTGTAGCAAAGGGTTTCTCACAAGTCGAAGGTATTGATTACTCTAAGACTTTTGCACCCATTTCCAAGATGGATTATGTGTGCCTTGTACTTTCTATTGCTGCATCACAGGGTTGGCTAGTGTACTAGATGGATGTGAAGAGTGCCTTCTTGCATGGAGATTTGTAGGAGGAAATCTACATGGAGCAACCTGTTGGGTTTGTTCATGACTCTTCTCTTGTTTGTAGACTATGGAGGTCTCTCTATGGTCTCAAACAGGCCCCTCAATATTGGTATGAGAATATGGACTCTTTTCTTCTATCTATTGGTTTTGTTCACTGCCACTCAGATCCTATAGTGTATATACAACATGTTGGAGAGGATATAGTTATACTTGTCTTGTATGTTGATGATTTGCTTCTCATCGGTAGCTCTTATTCCCACATTCAGACTATTCAAAGGGCTCTTTCAAAATAGTTTGATATGACAGATCTTTGTCTTTTGTACTTTTTCCTTGGTTTGCAAATTTCTCAGTCAGACTCAGGGATTCATTTGAGTAAAAAAAAATACACCCATGATCTTCTTCAGTGTTTTGGTATGGTTGATTGCAAGCCATGTCCCTCTCCTTTCTAGTCTGGGGTCTCTCTTACTTCCACTTGCACCACTCCTCTTTGTGATCCTACCTTGTATAGGCAGTTAGTTGGAAGTTTGATGTACTTGACCCATACTCACCTCGATATTTCTTTTGCAGTTGGACTTGTGTCTCGGTTTTCACATGCCCCTCATAGCAGTCATTGGTAGGTTTCCAAGAGGATTTTGAGATATCTACAGGGCACTTCACACTTTATATTGCACTATATTTGAGGTTCTACTCAGTTGGTTGGATATACTGATTCAGATTGGGTAGGTTCTATTGATGACAAGCGTTCCACTTCTAGCTATATTTTTTGTCTTGGCTCTTCTCTGATTGCTTGGGCATGCAAGAAATAATAGGTTGTTGTAATTTCATCTACAAAGGCAGAGTACAGGGAAGCAGTCACAGTGAGTGAGGAGGTTCTTTGGCTATGATAGTAATTGATAGAGTTTGGCTTCCCATAGGATTCAGCAACAATACTTTGGTGTGACAACCAAAGTGCAATTCACATTTCTCACAATCCTGTTGAGCACCAACAGACCAAGCATATTGAGATTCATATGCAGTTCATTCGTCAACACATTTAGGATGGAGTTATTTTCTTGGAGTACATTCTAACTCAGCAGTAGGTTGTCGACATCTTTACAAATCCCTTTACATCACCTCACTACCTTCAGTTGTGGAGAATGCTTGTGGTTTCAAAAGTTGTCCTTGGGGGTGTTCTTGAGAACATATTCCTTCTTCTTTCTCTTTCTTTCTAGCAGGATTATATTTTTCCCATGTGGTTTTTCCTTCTTCTAGTTCGATATCTCTTCATGGATATATTGTACATGAGTACCTGATCAAGCCTTGTTGCTAGGACTCATACTGTGGATATGCCACTTTCTTTTTTGGCCCTTATTTTCACTTGAGGGGGGGTGTTAGAGTATTTTTTTTAAGTTAGCTCATGTTCACCTAGGTAATTTATTTCCTTTTATTTAGTTATTCCATGTATTTTACCCACCCACTTATGTGTGGATATTCCATTTATCTTATTTAGATATTATGAGATGTTACATATTTATTTCTTAGATATTATGGGGATATTTTTAGGTTTGACTATTCCTAGGGGTTACATTTGGAGGGTTGATATTATTTCTCCCATAGCGGTTACATAATCTATGGACCATATCACATATTCCCTTTGTATGGTGGATATTTGTCCTTAGCTTGATCCTACTGCTATGGTTGATCATCCTTGCCTGTATAATAAAGGTACCTTCATTGTACTTGGGTTCCATTTTCAGATCTAATATATGATATTGTTGCTCTCTTGTTTGCATATCTATTTGTAAGCTTATGCTATCAATTTTCTTTCAGATTCTTATTTTTTGTTGAATGTGGTGTTTCTATTAACACTTGAGATCCTTACAGCTTGGAATGATATGATTATCATTCCTTTCATTCCTAGAACCCCTAATAAGTCCCTAAAACTTCTCAAAGTACAATTTTGGGCTTCTCTTCCCCTCCTTTTTCCTTATTTTTGTTGAAATCGTGGTCATGATTTCAACATGTTTGGGTTTTCTCTTAGAAAACCTTTTTTTTGTGGGATGACCTTCAGGATGTCATCTTTCCCTAGGTTTACCTTTTATTTTTCCTATCCTTTTGCCCTCCAAACCTTTTATAAATAGATCAAGTGATCTTTTCTAAGTGCTAAGTGCTAAGTTATTTTCAAATGATTTTGGCTAAACATATTTTGACAAATTCTCCTAGCAATATCAAGTGCCTTCTGGTATTCTCTTGCTACTCTAATTTTGATTTTTGTTCTTGGTGGATAAGTGTCGGAGCCTTGAGGTGAAGTCTACCATTTTGTGGAGGTCTTCATCCTTTTAATTATTCTTTCACTACAATCAGGTTTCTTCTTGCATTTCAATATTATTAGATCATTAATTGAGCTTTTTTGTATCTTATTTTGCATTGATAGATAATTCTTGCACTTCTACTATAAATTTGCACATCACCCATACAAGGCATGATTTCAATAGATTTAAATTTGTGATCGCCCCTTACGGGGCACAATTTTAGATATATTAGGTTTAGGGGGAATGTTTCCTTCCCAAACCCTTAGTCTATGTTTGCATGTTTTATTTGGACCATAATATCATTGTTTGCACTATATTTTTAACACTATTATTTTATTGCATTTCATCTTATTCATTTCCAAAAAGGTCAAAAATCACTTTTTTTGAATTACTAGCTAAAAATACCAAGGAGGATTGATTATTGCATCTCCAAGCTTAGTCACACCATAGCCTAAGTAGGCCCCCAAATATTGATCAAATTTTCTAGGGTTTTGTAAATTTATTTTGCAGGATGTAAAATTGTTGGATACATTTGGACACAGGTTAAAAGCCAAGGACAACCATCGGGTCAAACAAGTTCCCTATATAGACTTCTTATGTTGTTTTTTGTTTTCTTTCTATCCATTCTTCTAAATATCTAGATCATAAATAAAAGAAAAACATGTTGGTTTTATTTCTAGGAATTTGAAAGAGAGAGGACATATTGTTTGCATTCTAGAGTTAAATTTGCTTGTGCATCTATAGACACCTAATTTTGAAACACCTAGCCAACAACATCCTCAAATAAAAGTACCAAAAAACACCTCATAAATGCATCCTAAAATTATCAAATTATGCATCAAATTTGACATGTTTTATCAATTTCTAATCCTAGCAAAACTCATCAATTGCCTTGCCTTAACAATCCTTTTGATCAAGAAAATCAAATAAATCATATTCATACCCAAATTTGGGGTTTTTATAGTCCTAAAAAGTAAGGTCACATTTGGGATAGATTTTGACCTATCAAATCACAAAAACACCAACATTATATCAAGCTCTAAAATTTATTTTCAACGAGTATAGATAAGCTTATGTTTGGATATCTATTGATGCTCAATCTTTGTAAAAACTACATCTAGTCTAACCAATGGTGAATTTGGCAAAAAACTTAGAATCTTCTGGCATGATCCAAGGGCACAAAAATTCCTTCATCCCACTCTCTCCTCCAATCATAAATTCTCCAGCTCATCCTACGCCTATGAATTTTAAATTTTGGTTTTTCCTCTCAAAGTCATTTCTCCACCCAATTCCTCCTCTAAATATATATATATATATACATATATATATATATATATATATATATATATATATATATATATATATATATATATATATATATATATATATATATATATATACATATATATATATATATATATATATATATATATATATATATATATATATATATATATATATATATATATATAACCCATTGGAGAGGTATTTAGAGATAATTCTAAGAATAATTACATTAAGAAAATATTTTTCTAACATTTTTCTTCTAGCTCTTCTTCTTTAGCATTCTTCATTTTCAAGAATTTACAAGCATTTTGGAGGTAAGCCAAGCAAGGTAAGGAGTAATTTGGGGCAAGAAGGTTACCTTAGATGTAAGTAAGATAGCTCTCCTAGCATATTTCTTTTTTCATATTTTCTTTACTTTGCATTTTTTCCTCTAGGTTGTAGCCTTGCTAACTTGAGTTTTCTCTTGATATTTCTACATTTCATGCTTCTATTGCAGGGTTCTAATCTCATCTGAATAATGTCATCTCCATTTAGCATTTAACATATCTTTTGTAGGTCAAATTTGGTTTACATTCATTTGCCATCCATATTTTGATCATAATACCCTCTTTTGTAGGGTTTTATTGCATTTCCTTTCTAAATTTCATATCATAACACTTACTGCCCTTTTATTTATAGTTATGTTATTTACATTGGAAGCATACTAACTCTTCCATTTCCTTCCATGTTCATCTAATATAATCTCTAATAATTTGTAGGCTTCATTTCATCTCCTATTTAGGCATTTACTCTCTGGTATCCAATGTTTTGCAGACATTATCTATATTGCATCTAACATATTTATTTGCAGGTCATATCTATTACTTTTCATGTCTATTTATGAGCTTCATATGCTTGTTCTCTTCATATAATTTCATGTTCATATATTTTACTTCTTTGCATCTTAAGTAGGTTTTTATTCACTTATCAACTCATGCTTTTCAAACATATTATAGAATAAACACGGTCCTATTATATTTATATTTCATGTCGAAGGCTCTTCTTGCTCCTTATTTTGTATAAAGTAGCATTGAAAACTCTGGTACAACATTTTAAATTATAACAACAATTCAAAACTCTGTTATATAGCATAATATTTTACTTGTTTCCTCTTATTTTCTTAGTTTTCTTTTCTAAGTACCAAGTGCTAAGTGATCTTCAAGTGATTTTGGCTAAAAGGATTTTAACAAATTCTCCTAGCAAGATCAAGTGTCTTCTAGTGTTCTCCTACTACTCTACTTTTGATTTTTTGTTCTTGGTGGACAAGTGTTGGAGCCTTGAGGTGGAGTCTACCATTTTGTGGAGGTCTTCATCCTTTTTATTATTCTTTTACTATCATGAGGTTTCTTCTTGCATTTTAATATTCTTAGATGATTAATTGGGCAGTTTTGTATCTTATTTGCATTGATAGATCATTCTTGCACTTCTAAAAAAAAATTCACCCTGCCCATATAGGGCATGATTTAAATAGATCTAAATTTGTGATCGCCCCTTACAAGATACAATTTTAGATCTATTAGGCTTAGGGGAAAAGTTTCCCTACCAAACCCTAAGCCTATGAATTTCAAATTTTGGTTTTCCCTCTCAAAGGCGTTTCTCTCCCAATTCCTCCTCCAAAAATATATAAATAGAAACCATTGGAGAGGCATTCAAGGAGCATTCTAAAAATAATTACATATTGCATATATTCTTCTATAATTATTCTTCTAGCTCTTCTTCTTTATCATTCTTCATTTCAAGCATTTGCAAGAATTTTGGAGGTAAGCCAAGAAAGGCAAGGAGGACTTTGGGGCAAGGAGGTTAACTTGGAGGAAAGGAATATAGCTCTCCTAGAATATTTTTTCTCTCCATTCATATTTTCTTTACTTTGCATTTTTTCCTCTAGGTTGTAGCCTTTCTAACTTGAGTTTTCTCTTGATATTTCTATATTTCATGCTTCTAATATCTATTTACAATCATCTAACATTGTTTTTGCAACCTCTTCTTCAAGCATATCATCTCCATTTAGCCTCAAACATCTCTTTTGTAGGTTAACTTTGGTTTACATTCATTTTCCATCTATATTTTGATCATAAACCGCTCTTTTGAAGGGTTTTATTGCATTTCATTTCTACATTTCATATCATAATATTTGCTGCCCTTTTATTTATAGTCATGTTATTTACATTGGTAACATACTAACTCTTTCATTTTATTCCATGTTCATCTAATCTAATATTTAATCATTTACAGGATTCATTTTTTCTCCTATTTAGGTATTTCCTCTCTAATCTCCAATTTTTTGCAGGTATAATATCTATTGCATCTAACATATTTATTTGCAGACCATATCTCTTACTTTTCATGTCTATTATGATCTTCATATGCTTGTTCTCTTCATCTAATTTCATGTTCATACATTTTATTTCTTTGCATCTTAAGTATATTTTCATTCACTTGTCATCTCATGCTTTTCAATCTTATTATAGACTAAACACGGTCCTATTACATTTTCATTTCATGTTGAAGGCTCTTCTTACTCATTATTTTTTATAAGGTGGCATTGATACCTCTCTTGCAACATTTTAAATTATAACAACAATTTAAATTTTTTTTATATAGGATAATCTTTTACTTGTTTCCTCTTATTTGCTTTCCAACTGCTCCTAATATTGCTATGATATTGATGCAAAATTAACATTATCTTGTTCAACTTAACAATAGCATCTCATCATTTACATTTTATGCTTTTATTTAACTTTGTTGTAGAATATTTATGTTTTTACAACAATATTTACAGTCCTTTTCATACTCACATTGCTGCATTTTGTTATACATATTTCCATGCTTATGTCATCGTATTTACTTCTTATTTGTAGCCATATACATCTCTTTATTTGATTCCAATCATTTCATTGCAGGTCTATTTGCATTCTTTGCACACGAATCTATGCCCATACCTCTTTATTTTTGTATTTTACTTTTTATTTGCAACCATATTCATTTTTCACAACCATATTTGCTGCGTTTTATTTAAAATTGCAGCCACATATATATTTCACATTCATTTGCTGCGTTTTATTTAAAATTGCAACCATATCCATATTGCAAAACCACATTTGCTATGTTTTCTTGAAATTGTGGTCATACATCTCTTGCATACACTTTCTACTGCATTTTATGTAAAATTGCAGCCATATATACATTTCATGCTCACTCATTACTGCATTTTATGTAAAATTATAGTCATACACATCTCTTGCACATAACTCATTGCTACGTTTTATTTAAAATTGTAGCCATATATATATATATATATATATATATATATATATATATATATATATCACACTCATTTGTTGTGTTTTATTTAAAATTGCAGCCATACAACAAATGAGTGTGATATATATATATTTCATGCTCACGCATTACTATGTTTTATGTAAAATTGCAGCCACATACCTCTTTCATGCATCACATTGTTATTTAATTGCTTTTAAATCACTTTATTGTAGGGTTGTTTGGCTTATCATCTTACTAGCCTTTTTCATTTCCCTTGTCCAAGCTTTTTTTAAGATCACTTAAGCTCAGATTTATTTTGATTGAAAAGGCACTCACATATATTTTATGTCCACTGTCTTTTATCATAGGTATAATAGTTTTTTGGCTAATGTTATCCTCTTATTATTTATACCTCTATAATCAACAATATTTATTGTTCATTTAATTTCTTTAAATTTGCAAGCATCTTGATTACATGCTCAATTATACTTTGTTGCAAATTCTTCTAAATCATCTTGGTTTTTAGCATTGTCTTGTTTGATAATAATATCAATATTTATAACAAAATTGCTTTCAATTTCACCTCAAAAAAATTAAATCTTATATCATGAAACACATTTATTTATCAAATTATGGTAACTTTGTCATCTCTTTTTTGACTCCAAGGAAGGCACGCATACTCAATATTATTTTAATAGGGGTCTGATTAGTTGGGAATATAGCTTACCATTTCACTACACTCATACAGACCGCCCAAATTAGATGAACCTAATTTTTTTGGTCAACTTTTGCAGGTTGTCAAACTCTCCACCAAAGTCTAGCGATACTTCAACTTCTACTCAATCTTCGAAACGGGTAATTCAGCCCCTTGGCACTCCTTGCTCATTATATTTTCATTATTTTCTACTACCTAATCTTTGTTTTCATAACTTTTTAACCTAAAATTATATCTCCTTTCATCAATCAAGGAACCCTTCGAATAGTCTAAACTCCTTTTATTTAATCACATTTATTTTAGACAAAATCAAAGAATCTTAGCATAAGATCTAAAATATTTCCTTCAAAAGTAATTAGGTAAGAAATCAAAAGGCATATATATTACATCTTAGGATAGCCTATCTTCTTGCATTCATCTCTTGTTTGCCTTGAAATATCAAAATATCCTTTAGCTATCCCATCAAAAATCATAAAAACATATAAGATAGCTCTTGTATTCTTGCATTTGTATGATATAAACTTAGCATGCATTTAGATGATCTTTATTATTAAGTCTTAAATAAATTTTTAAGGCTCAAAAAAGAGTCAAGATAACAGTGAACCAAAACTTAGGTGTTTTCCTTAATAAACCCATATAAAACACCAATAAAACAAGCATTACATCAACTTCTACAAGGCGTGAGAAAAAATAATTGAATAAGGGTCTAATCATGTTGAGGATATTCATATCCTCAGGGCCTCCTTTGGAAAGAGACCCTCAAGTGGGAAAGTAGATATTCTAATAAATCTCCCCTATGCATCCTTGACATTAATTAGACTTTTAAGAGGAAAGAATTTTTTTCTCCCATCTACATATTTGGTGAACCCGACGTGAATGCTCTTTTGGCCTTAACAAATATAAAAGTTTATTAAACTTTAAAATATCATCTAATCCTATTTTCATAGCTTACCTCACATTAAATCAAGATAACAAGAACATAAGCAATTGTTAATCCTACAAGGGAAAGGATAACAACCCTTTGAGTAAACCAAAGTACAAAACTTAGGGAACAATCTTCTTTGGCTATAATGGTGGATTAGCAGGAGTCACAAGGAGGGTTGCTTTTCAAGGAGACATAGGAGTTTAAAACTTCCTCTGTTCTTTGCTATAACAACTTTAAAAACAAACCTTCAATAAAATCAATCAAACCTCTCTTTTCAAAAATTACTCAATGTCCATTTTCTTATATCTTACAAGTTTATTAAAATGGATTGTCTTCATTTTTCAAATCTTCCTAAAACATAAAACATACTATACAACTCATAAAGTAGCTATCCATCGAAAACTTTTGATGGAATATTGTGAATAATATAACATCCAAAAAAGTCTAGGTTCCAATAAAGGAGATAAAGATGTCACTTTTCTTGACTCTTTAATCTCCTTTCATGATGACCTTAATCATATGATAACCTATTTGCAAGAGCATATAGATGTTATCAATGAATTTCTTAACAATGATAAAAAATAAAACAACCTCCTAAGCACTTAGTCATACAACATATTTTTCACAAAAATATGAAACTATCATCCAAGGATTTCTTGATTATGGGATTCATAACAATGATGAAAAGAGGACTCCTTGTTCCCTAAATCACATAACAACCCTTTCACAAGAGCATGAAGAAATTATCAAATAATTTCTTGATAAAATTAGCAATGAACAAGACATTCCCTTAATGGAATATTCCATTAAGGATTGGCCTTTAGAATATAATATTGATAAATTTACCTCTCATTCTATACCCATTACCATAGAAAACAATTACAATGAATAAAAAACTCCCTTGAGGAAGGATTTTCCTTTTCCTCCTAATTTCATTTACACACAAGATACTTCAAATCTCAATGCTTTACAACCTTATTATATGATTGAAAATATTAGGACCCAAGGTGCTCAACCTTCAATACATCATCATACCTTATATCAATATGAACTCTTGAGAGATAACACAAGTTTCCCCTTATCTAAAAAAGCCAACATGAAAAATACCGCCACATTAGGGGTGCCACCTAGTGCTTCAATATCTCATTCTTTCACCAACACATCTCCTAGTTCCATAAGTGCAAATGTGAGTCTAACTCAAACCTTTATCTCTCCTACCACTTGTCCTACAAGTAATATGGGGATAGCCCATAGGATATAACCTTTGATACCATCCCTCCCAACATATCCATATTATCCTTGTGTTATTTTACTACCTTCTTTGATCATACCTCAAGAACCTTCAAAACCACTTATCCATGACTATCAAAGCATAAAATATAGTCTAGAACAATTAAAAAATTAAGACTCTAAATTAGATCAACTAGAGAAACAAATAGTCTCTCTCCAAATATCCTCTTATAATTCTAAGTATTTCTATGAAGACTTGTTCAATAAACCACTAGATCCTACAATAGTTATTCATCCCTTTCCTTATAACATGAAGATATCCAAAATTCAAACATATAAAGGAAATGAATATCTTATAAAACACATTAGGATTTTCAAAATTGCATGTACTAACATTAAACATGATGAAATATTGTTACAAATTTCCCTAAAACCCTTAGTGGCCCTACCTTGAATTTGTATTTCCAATTACCAAGGTACTCCATCAAAAACTATATAGATTTTGTTGAATTATTCATCAAACAATTCTCAATTTATGTCAAAGAGAAGCCCACACTTAGTGACCTTATTGAACTCAAAAAAACTCAAAATTATAGTCTCCTTGTCTTCCTAGCAAGGTGGCAAGCTTTGGTATGGAGGCTTGAATTTGTCCCTTCACAAAAATAACTCTTAAACATCTTCATAAGAAATATCAATGAACAACTATCATATCACTTAGAATTATCCAATGTGTCTCCCGTTGAAGATGCCATAGAAATGGCCAAAAGGATAGAAACAACCCTTCATAGAAGGGGGAACTTAAATACCTATGCTTCTAAGAAATTATATCAATATTCCCCTTATCCAAAGGAAGAAAATGATAGCATACATGGAATAGGCAATAAAATTATAAATACTCAACAAAACAACAATATCAATGCTACTACCAATCCTCAGAGGATTGTTATACAAATAAAACCAAAATCAAACTTCATTATATCAGATCAATCTCCTACAACTATCCTAACACATCTCCTCAAAACTAAGATGATAGAGCTTCCACCTATCAAGCCTATCAACTTTGCAAAAGGGAGAACTCATCCATACTATTTTCATGAACATTGTACCTTTCATCACATTAATGGTCATGCAACCAATAATTATAGAGGCATTAAAAATCTAATCCAAGACTTGATAGACAATGGAAACCTTGACCTTAGTGGTTTTATCTTCAAACCTTGTTTAGATCAAGATATTAGAACCTTACATGATCCACCCATCCATAACCAAGGGGTAACAGACTATGCTTGCTCCAACAATGTCCCATATTCATCAACCTTTTCTATGAAATCCTTTTAGCTCCTTGTCAAAAATATAGGTGTATTAATGTCCTTCTAGGTTAGCCTTATAGGATAAATATATCATAAGCATAAGGTCCATCCCAAGTGGTAATATGTTTTTTCACTTTAGCTACACCATACCTATAAACCATTTGAAATGGTTAAGGATCCTTTGCTAGGTCATAGCCATCCTTTTCAATCCACATATCTTTATAAATACATATGCACATGACTATTTGCATTGGCTCCTCATCTGCATGGTTGCATTTTATAATTAGCTTGTTACACATGCTTAGTCATAAACTCAATCCCCATCATCATTCACTTAGCCATATTTTTTCCAACCTAAACATAAATCATCAATCTCTATCACATCTTTGTCAAACTATTACACTCTTGCAAACCACAAAACTCTCCTTACCATAAGAAGAGTACATCCACATAATTGCCACTACAATTGTCTCAACCTTCCTCCTTTACACATAAGGACACAAATAAAAAGATATTACAATTATCCTTAACATTAAAGATTAATCAATAAATCATCATTTATGACTACATCAAAAACACATATCTCATACCTATTTCTTTAACACATTACATATTTTTACCCTCATCCATGGGAAAATAAATACCTTAAAACATTGCTTATACACTTGATGAAGGATGGATCATCCTTGGAATTACTTTATCATAATCTATAACACTCTTTTCACTTAAAGGGATCAAATATTTGAAGTCCCTCCTTAGAGAACAATAATTTAAAATCCCCTCAAGGCAATCATTTTAAAAGTCTCCCTTGGGGCAATCATTTAAAGTTTCTCTTGGGGCACACACATTTAAATTCCCCCTTGGGGCAATTATTTAAAGTCCCTCTTGGACATAAAAATTTAAAATTTCCCTTAGGGAAATAATTTAAAGTCCCTCCTGGGTCATACACATTTAAAATCCCCCTTGGGTTAAAGCATTTAATATCCCCCATTAGGACATACACATTTAAAGTCCCCCTTGGGGAAATTACTTAAAACATCCCCTTGGGACAATTACTTAAAGTTCCTCTTGGGGCATAAAAATTTAAAATACCCTTGGGGTAAGCATTTAAAGTTCCTCATGGGGCATACACATATTAAATCCCCCTTAGGGTAAGGATTTAAGGTACCTCTTTATAGAATACACATTTAAAATCCCCCTTGGGATAAGCATTTAAGGTCCCTCTTTAGGGCATACACATTTAAAGTCCCCCTTGGGTAATCATTTAAAAACTCCCCTTGGGGCAATCATTTAAAGTCCCTCTTGGGGCATACACATTTAAAATCTCCCTTTAGGGTAAACATTTAAAGTTTCTCTTTGTGGCAATCATTCAAAATTCCCCTAGAGGAAATCATTTAAGGTCTCCCTTGGGAAAATAATTTAAAAGTACCTCTTAGGGCAAACATTTAAAATCCTCCATGGGATATAGAAAATTTAAAGTCCCATTTAGGGCACACACATATAAAATACCCATTGGGGTAATCATTTAAAGTTCCTCTCGGGGCAATATTTTAAAATTCCCCTTGGGGTATTCATTTAAATTTTCCCTTTAGGAAATCATTTAAAATACCTTGTAGGCAAGACATTTGAAGTTCCCTTGTAGTAGCAATACATTTAAAATTCTCCCTTGGACATATTCACATGAAAATTCCCCCTTTGTGACATTCAAAAATAGGAACCCCGTTTAGGTCATCGATCACATGATGTATATACATATCTCATATCACAATAAAATATCATAATAAACACTCCTTATGCATTTTTATAAGGATTGATAATTATACATATTTCATCTCAAAAACATGGCTCAATAATTGTTGTACATATTTTTTTACTTCGTACATATCATATCATATCACGTTGCTATGTCCTTTGGGTAAGAAATCTGGGCAAGCCAACTAAGCCCTTTAATCAATCCAACTAAGCCCTCCAAGAAAGCTAACTAAGTCCTCCAAGAAAGCTAACTAAGTCCTCTAGGTAAGCTAACTAAGTCCTTCGAGCAATGCTAACTAAGTCCTCTGGGTAAGCCAACTAAGTTATTTGGCCACATGCTAACAAAGTCCTTTGGGCGAGCTAACAAAGTACTCCAAGCAACTCTCAATACTACCCAAGTGATATTTGTACATACTTTTCTCACTTGGATGCATCATCATTTAAAACACCCTTTAAGTGTGTATCCAAGACCACCACTTAGGGGTGAATCAATATCAAAATTTGTATGTACATCATGTAGACCTACCCCCACTTATAGTGACATCAATCCTAAAACCATAAATAGGCTTATCCATTCATACACTTTTTTATAATTAATCATCATCCTAAAAAACTCACCCTTTTTCAACACATTCCTGACATCGTCATGTAAATTGAATTCTTAAATTTAATTTTGACCTCCCCTTTGAAGCCCAAGGGGGCACACATGGTGCATGGTAGTATTTAATGCTTCCCAAAATACAATCCTCAACATTACTTTAGAAAAAAATATCTTCACTCCAATACTCCTTGCTAGTCCATAAATACGTTGGGGGACATGCATCAATAATATTTCCTTCCTTGTGATGATAACAAGATTTTGTTCACCATCATATTTTTCTAAAATCCTATGCAATAGTAATACATGTCATCAATGCATCTACGAAATTTTCTTTACACATACTTGGGGGCATCTCATTCTCCCAAGTTTCTATCTTATCATTCAGACATCAAAATCTATATCTATTCCATATATTCTCCCCACTTGGAGGCAAGTTTCAAAGAAAATATACAAATCATTCTTTTACAAAATATATCATAAACATTATTATTTTACATCATATTAATCCCAAATATCTTTTCAAACATTTTAAACATGCTCAGATATTGCTTATACCCCCTATGGTATATTACATCTATTCTATGTACACAAATCCAGAAAGCAACTACTATCTATCATTATGTCTACTCCAAAGTCCCTATATAAGAAACACTTATTAGGGAAAAATATTACAAATTACTCATTACAAATAACTCTTTCAAAAGCATTACATGTATTTCTCAAAAGCAAAATATCATTTCAAAAACATTACAAAAAATTGCAAAATATTTACAATGAGCATCAAAAACTTCAAGAACATTATCAAACATCATTTCAAAGCCTTGCAAATAGTTTGCAGGAAACAAATTTTTCATCTACACAATTAAGTGCCCACTCCTTAGTGAAGGATATCACTTAAACACTGATGAAAAATAAAAATATTTCATCTACACAGTTAAGTGCCCACTCCGTAGTTAAGGATATCACTTAAATAGTGATGAAAAGCAAAAATATTTCATCTACACAGTTAAGTCCCCACTCCTTAGTTAATACTATCACTTAAACATTGATGAAAAGCAAAAATATTTCATCTACATAGTTAAGTGCCCACGCCTTAGTTAAGGATGTGACTTAAAAATTGATGAAAAGCAAAAACATTTCATCTATGTAGTCAAGTTCCCACTCCTTAGTTAAGGATGTCACTTAAAAATTGATTAAAAGTAAAAATATTTCATCTACACAGTCAAGTGCCCACTCCTTAGTTAAGGATGTAACTTAAACATTGATGAAAAGAATAAATATTTCATCTACGCAGTTAAGTGCCCACTCCTTAGGTAAGAATATCTCTTAAAATTTTATGAAAAGAAAAAATATTTCATATACACAGTTAAGTGCCCACTCCTTAGCTATGGATATCACTTAAACATTGATGAAAAGCAACCATATTTTATCTACACGGTTAATTTCCCACTCGTTAGCTAAGGATATCACTTAAACATTGATGAAAAGCAAAAATATTTCATCTACCCAGTTAAGTGCCCCCTCCTTATCTAAGGATATCAATTCAACATTTATGAAAAGCATAAATATTTCATCTACGCAGTTAAGTGCCCCCTCCTTAGCTAAGGATATCACCTAAACATTGATGAAAAGAAAAAATATTTCATATACGCAATTAAGTGCCCACTCCTTAGTTAAGAATATCACTTACATATTGATGAAAATCAAACATCTTATCTACATAGTTAAGTGTTTCATAGAGTATGACACTTAAACATTGATAAGAAAAAAAAATACTTCATCTACACATTTGAGTGCCCACTTCTCAATCAATGATACCACTTACAATATTGATGAAGAATATACACCTTATCTATGTAGTTAAGTATTTCATAGAGCATGGCACTTAAACATTGATGAGAAGAAAAATATTATATCAAAATATACATATTTCACGTACCTCATCTACACAGTTAAGTGTTTCATAGAGCATGTCACTTAAACATTTATGAGAATAAAAATATCATCTCAAAATACACATATCATGTACATATTGCAAGTACCTCATCATGGCCTAGATATTTATCCTTCATATGGCTCCATAGACCACTATTTAGACATGATGAGATGATGTTTCCTCTTATGAAAACATGCAAGGGATATCACATCCCAAAATACATGAGCATTTTCTCTATCAGGTATAGATACCACCACTCACGATATACTTTTGAATTATTATCTATCATTTAGACCTTCATACATCTATCCACAAACTAATTTCTCTCTCTTAGCATTTAATCATCATTAGACTCACAAGATCACCGCTAAGCAAATCAATTACATAAAAAAGACTATCATCAATAGTCAAAATAATCAACACATCATGCCATCAATACATTACATAAATCAAATCAAATCATCATATCATCAAATTTAATTTCTTTGAGAACTCTCTTCAAATCATCAATTTGGTGATAATTCTCAAGGGGGCATCCATGGGGTAACCATTTTTAGACTTCAACAAGGAAGACAACATTAAATGTAAGGCATACATCAAAAGAAATATGTATTGAATCATCTATTAGTTTTTGATGAACGAGCCATGATAGATAACAATAGCCATGAGAGATAACAATAACAAGATGCAGAATAACATGCATGAAAGTAAATATTCTAGATTATTGAAGTATGATGAAATATAAAATATATAAAATATTACAATGTAGCTATGGAGGAAGTGAGCACTCCATTAAGAAATATATATATCTACATCATATCCATAACCAGTAAATGGTGTGGAACATAGAACAACATAATACACTAACCTACACTATCTGATGATGTCCCCTGATTGTCCTATCTATATAATAGGCCATCTTTATATGTGCAAAATAGGATGCTTGCCCAACACTCTATCTAGTTGTGCATAGGACACCTTGCACATGTACAACTTGCACATTGACACTTGTCCATTTATTACATTGCATGAAGTCACTAGATAACTTGCACAGGAAGTAATGTAGGTATGTATCTTAGAGGATATGTTTACATAACCCAAATTATGGAATAGACATTATTTCCAACACCCCCTTGTATTACATTATTTGGGTATTGAAGGCTTTAATATTCAATATAAATTTTCTTCATCTTCTTCTGCTTGGTCTTCGTAGTTTGCTTCTTCTGCATTCTTTGTAATTTGTAATTGGAGCTTCTTCTTCCTTGGATTTGCCCTTGATTCTAATTTCTATGTTCTTATTGGAGATTGAGCTACTATCAGTTTCTTGTGAAGATGATTTCCTTTCCTATGTACAAAATATTCTGAACAACTACTTAAGGCATAAGAATTTGATTTAGTAGAACCAAAAGCATTGATGCTACATGAGCGATGAAATTTTTTTCCAAGATATGATTCATCAAGTTCTGAATTCTTTTTGAGTGATTCTATAATTTTTTTTTGTTCTTCATTGTTTTCCTTGTAGTGTTTATATGTGAGCAATTCCATGTATAATATGCTTGCAAAGTCTAAGGAAAGTACAATATCACTTTTTCCAATGGTAATTGCTTCATTGAGACAAGTACAAAGATAGCATTCCATAGTATCAAAATTATCTTTTAGGGCTTCACTATGGATTATTTTTGAAGCTAAATCTAACCTTCTTTCTGATTTCATGATAATATTCATGATTCCAAGTTTTATGGCATTAGCTTTTTGCTTTCTGTAGAATTCATTTGTAGAGGTAGATATTTTTATATATATAGGTCCTTGATTGAAATATAATCAATCTTGATTTTGTAAAAACCTTTATAGATCCTTATATTTGTGGACTACCTTGTAACTCCCACCTAATTTTAAGTTTTGAAGAAATCTTATATCTTCCCAACTTAATAATCTTGGATATATATTAATGTTATCAAGTTTTGTAGAATATCGTATGACTCCCTAATGTTTTGAAGTATGCTATAGTACTTTTTATAAAAATATAGTTCAATTTTGGTTGATTTTGTACAAGTTTTGCAAGAATCAAAAATCAACTTTTCAACACCTTATTACTTCTAATAGAACTAAACACTATTTTATTTTTGAAGGGGTATTGATGTTGGAATTATTTTGTCCCCTTTTTAGAAATTTTAGATAAGTAAAAATAAATTTATCCAACCATAATAAAATCCCTTAATAACCTCTTTTATATCCCTTGGATTATTTATAATTTTTCAAATAAAATAAATTTGATGGAGTAATCCTTATGACTCCCAAGTTTGAAAAATTAGAGAAACAATAATAATATTTGCAATATTGTTTAATCCAAGTTGAATTCCTTATTCCGCCTATGTAAGATAACAAATATTAAAATAATAAGATAAGTCACCCCTTTAGCTTTCAAAACCTAAGTTTTAACCTTAGTTTATAATCCTTAAAACTCCAACTTATGAAAGCAATAATAAATGGGATTTGGACCTTACCTTATGGACATAATATATCCTCAATATTTGATGCTTTATACGATTGAGTATAATAGCATATAAGAGGTACCTTGAGCACTCGATTTAATGGAGATTTTATGGAATGGCTTGACATGAATGCTATATGTATGGTACTAAATGTTGACCTTCCAAAATGGGGAGCTTTTAATGCTCATTTCCCATATCTTCCACGCTGCACTTCAAATGTTTCTGCTACTTCTCTCACACCTTGACTATGCTATGTTCATCCTTAAAATATCTCTGATTGCACTTCACTCTTTCATGTTGATCTTGGACTTAAGATGCATTTTAAGCACTATTGATCATAGACATTGTGACAAGTGTCACATCCGTTACAAGTGAGTGTTGTTTTCTTCATGTAACGCTTCAAAATATTTGTTCAATGCTTCTTGGATAAATTCAATAATGTATGGGCACTTTGTGTGAAGATAGTGAAGAATACCAAGTGGCACGTCTTTGCTTATAAATTCTTCGTAGAATTTTGTAGAAGGTTGAGAGAAATGATGACTAGAATGCTAATTGTCATTTCTGCATGGATACCATTCTTGTAACGCCTTCAAAGATGGATATTATAACTCCATAACCCCTTTGCTTTGCAACATTGCTTGGGCAAAAATAAAGCCTTCTTCTTTGCAGGTGGATGGACGATGTGCTATGGATCTTGGACGATAGTTATATGCTTCCTTTGGTGAGTGGTCTTCTACAATATGGAAACCACGAATATAACACCTTTTCCTCTTTCTTTTATGCCTCCAAATGTATTGATTTTCTTGTTGGTATTTTAATGTCTTTTTTTTTATATTTATATGCACTCACTTGTCTATGTAAATGTGTCTCATGGATGATCTAAAATGAGCTTTGATTCTAAAAGTACGTACGTCCAAGATGAGCCCTTGAATGGCTCCTTCTAGCTTGCAAGGAAGAGTGTTGACGTTCGATATTTGTTGGCTGTTATTTTTCCTATAGAAAAATGTGCCCTAATGTGGCACTTCCAAATATGCTCTTATGCTATCAAAAACCAAATTAGAATAGTGCAATATAATGTATTATATTTTGTACAATAAGGCTTTTTAATATACCTTCTTTTGCACTCTATTTCCATATCTTAAATTCTGGTTTTGTGGCATATTTCTTGCAATACAAGGGTTTGAGGTTGTCTTTAAAAATAGACACACCTTCCTATTTTTACTTGGAAAATTTTGATAACAAGTCCAATATTCAATAATAGTAGATAGAAGCTTTTTTAATTGATGTAAATTTTCTGCATTCTTTTTCCTTGCATTAAATTTGTAATGCTTTTGATTTTGAGACTCACCAAGTCTCACTTTGATAAGCTTCTATTGTTGTTTTTGGTTAGTTAAATTCTTCTCCAATATACTAGAGGATTATAACCCTTTTGGTGGCGTCTATTGGCCACTTCAAGTTACAGATTTTTGTGCTTCAATAGTGTCTTTAGACACTTGATACAAATCAGACTTTGTGCCTTTAAGGAAACATGAAACTAATTTTCTTTTTGAGAGTGATATAATAGTACAAGTTTTTTTTAATGCACTAATATTACACCTTATCACTCCAATAAAATCTTAAATTCATACACTAATAATCTACTGCAACTAATCAAGAATAACCTAAAATCAATCTTTAGGAGTTATTCTGCAATTTTACTACAATCAATGTTGTAGAACTTAGTCTTCTTTTTTCAAAAATGGATAATAGGTAGTTAATAGAAACTAATTTGAAATCTAATCAAATACTAATAAATGTGCAATTGAATCCTTAAAATAATCTATTTTCCTTTGCACTTTAGAAGACTGTAATCTAATTTACATTTTGTAACTTTAATCCAATATACAGGTGCTCTAATAAATATGATAAATAGTTCAATTTAATGAATCTTTTTGCACCATAATTTGCATACCTTTTTTTGTATTTCTTATCCCACCTTTGTAGAAGATGTATACCTCGGTGTCTAAAAACACCAAGTTTTTTCTTCAAGTAGGATGTCCTACACAACTCCTTATTCACCAAATGATGGTCTCAAAATTTCTTTTACGAGCCTAGGATCTGGTGGCTTTTTCTCCTCTTGTGTTCTCCTCCTTCTACTACATATTTGGAGAATTCTATGTCTCTAGGGTAATGCCTTCTTTCTATGAGAGGAAATATTCAAATCTCAAATATTTGGTGAGCTTCTTTTGTCTTCAAGTCTTCTTATCGAATTCTAACTTCAAGAAGGATCTTCTTCTAGGATTTGGCACTCCTTGCAAAATTCTTCTTCTTGGATTTGGTAATCCTTGCCAAATTATTCTCTTGGGATTGTTTTCGGATGGCAATAATTTTTCCATTTCCTTCACTATCAGGGACTTCATCTAGATAGTGTATTTATTCAATGAGTTCTCAAAGAACTCTCTTGATCTTCAATAAGATTCTCCTAGCCTTTCCTAGATGCTCGATGAGACCTTCATAAGGTATTTGATCTGGTAACTTCTTATGGTCCTCCTTGAGACCTTTTCTTCAACCTTCTACTTCTAGAAGTATTGGTGGTGAGATATTCTCCTGGATATTTTGATTCTTCTACTTATAGCTTTGAGCAGGACTCTCCTAGTCCTTCTTCTTCTTCCAAGACTGGAAGTTCTTCAATGAGATATTCTCTTGATATCTTCTCTTTTGCTTCAGGATAAGATCATTCTAAAGAAGTTGCTCTTCCTAAATATATTTTAGGAAGTCTCCCAACTCACTAAATATTTTGTTCCTGCAACAAATATATTAGTACTAAAACATTTAGTCTACTTCTGAATCATATATTCTTCTTGAATTTTTCTTCAGGATCAACGCTTCTATGGCCTATTTCAATGTCAAGACTCCTATGGCCTTTTTCAGTACCAAGGTTTCTATGGTATTTTCAGTATCAATAATTCTATGGTATTTTCATTATCAAGGCTTCTATGGCATTTTTTTTCAAGGCTTTTATAGACTTTCTATATCAAGGCTCTTATGGCATGTTCTTCAACTATGGAATTTTGTAATCCAACAATGGAGATATTTACTCTCCTACCTTCACCATGATCCTTCACTTAGAAGTATTCTTCCACATTATTCTTCTCTTGCATGATGAAATAACCTTTGCACTATGAGGGCATGCCGATATTCGAGCAACAAAGTTGGAGTGTCATAGATTTCTATCGTAGGAGGAGTTACAATCCTATGAGGATTAATTTCTTGCAACAAAATAAACTTTAGGCACTATTTAGAAAATTCCAGATGACCTAGATGATATTCACTAGATGATTTTTCAATCTAGTGGATTGAAATACTAAGTCCTAGTCATAACGAGTTTTCATAGCAACTCTGTGGAAAATATCCTAGATGGAAATGATCTTAGTATTTTTTGAAACTAAGATTCCTTTCAGTCCTATATTTTTGACTCTCAAAAAATCTACCACTTAGATACTCCTGATATATTTTTCTAGTGGCTAGTCCAATGGTGCATCATTTTGACAAAACTCTTAGGCAAACCAACAATTGTGGTTTCCCTATTGACCTGCATAGACTAGATCTACCGTGGATCTAATAGCACTATTAGATTTTTATGAATGAGCCATGAGATATAATAATCACAAGATGAAAAATAACATTCAAGAAAGTAAATATTCTAGATGATTGAAGTATGCTTAAATATAAAATATTATAATGTAGCTATGGAGGAAGTGAGCAATCCATTAACAAAGCTAAATATCTACATCATATCCATCACCAATAAATGGTGTGGAACATAGAAAAACATAATCCAGTAACCTACGTTATCTAATGATGTCCCCTGACTATCCTATCTATCTATCTAAGAGGCCATTCTTATATATACAAAATAGGATGTTTGCCCAAAACTCTATCTAGATGTGCATAGGACACCTTGCACATGTACAACTTGCACATTGATACTTGTCCATTTATTACATTGCATGAAGTCACTAGATAAATTGCACAAGAAGTAATCTAGGTATGTATCTTAGAGGATACATTTACCTAACCCAAATTATGGAATAGACATTATTTCCAACCTCATAAAATCAACTTCTTTAATATCAACCAACATGCTAGTGCCAAAATTGAGGTCCCACAATAAATTTTTGATACATTTATTTTACAATGAATACATCAAAAAGGAGCTAAATTTAGATATCCAATTTTGACACACCTAGCCAATGACATCGTCAAATAAAAGCACCAAAAAACATCTCATAAAGGCATACTAACCTTGTAAAATTAGGAATTAAATTTGGTATGTTTTATCAGTTTTCAATCCTATCAAAACTCATTAATTACTTTATCTTCAAAAGCCTTTTGATCAAGCAAATCAAATCAATCATATTCATACCCAAATTTGGGGTTTTTATAGCCCTAAAACATTAGGTTATCTTTGGGATAGATTTTTACCTATAAAGTCATCTCAAAAATTCACAAAAGCACCACCATTATATTGTTCTCTAAAAGAGCTTTTCGACGAGTATAGATAAGCCTATGTTTGGATATCTATTAATGCTCAAACTGTGCAAAAACTGCACCTAGCTAGACCAGTGGTGAATTTGGCACCAGCGATGAATTTAGAAAAAAACTTAGAATCTTCTAGCACAACCCAAGGGCACACGAATTCCTTCATCCTACTCTCTCCTCCAATCACACATGCTCTAGCCCATCCTAAGCCTACGAATTTTAAATTTTAGTTTTCCCTCTCAAAGGCATTTCTCCCCCAAGTCCTCCAAAAATCTATAAATATAATCCATTGGAGAAACATTCAAGGAGTATTATAAGGCTAATTACATTCTACAAATATTCTTCTAGCTCTTCTTTCTTAATATTCTTCATTTGCAAGCATTTTGGAGGCAAGCCAAGCAAGGCAAGGAGGACTTTTGAGCAAGGAGGTTACGTTGGAGGCAAGGAAGATAACTCTCCTAGCATCTTTCTTATATCTATTCATATTTACTTCACTTTGCATTTTTTCCTCTAGGTTGTAGCCTTGCTAACATGAATTTTGTCTTGATATTTCTACATTTCATGGTTCTAATTCCTTTTTCAAGGTTCTCATTTCTATTTACAACCATCTAACATTGTTTTTGTAGCCTCTTCTTCAAGCATATCATCTTCATTTAGCCTCTAACATCTATTTTGAAAGTCTACTTTGGATTACATTCATTTTCCATCCACATTTTGATAATAATCCTCTCTTTTGAATAGTTTTATTGCATTTAATTTCTACATTTTATATCACAACACTTGCTGCCCTTTTATTTACAGTCATGTTATTTACATTGGCAACATACTAACTCTTCCATTTCCTTCCATGTTCATCTAATCTAATCTCTAATAATTTGCAAGCTTCATTTCATCTTCTATTTAGGCATTTGCTCTCTAGTCTCCAATGTTTTGCAGACATAATCTCATTGCATCTAACATATTTACTTGTAGGCCATATCTCTTACTTTTGATGTCTATTTATGAGCTTCATATGCTTGTTCTCTTCATCTAATTTTATGTTCATACATTTTATTTCTTTGCATCTTAAGTAGATTTTCATTCACTTGTCATATCATGCTTTTCAATCTTATTATAGACGAAACACAGTTCTATTACATTTTTATTTCATGTTGAAGGCTCTTCTTGCTCCTTATTTTGTATAAGGTAGCATTGAAACCTCTGTTGCAACTTTTTAAATTATAATAGCAGTTCAAAACTTTGTTATATAACATAATATTTTACTTGTTTCCTCTTATTTGCTTTCCAACTGCTCCTAATATTGTTATGGTATTGATGCAATACTAACATTATCTTGTTCATCTTACCAATAGCATCTCATCATTTACATTTTATGTTTTTCTTTAACTTTATTGTAGAGTTTTTAAGTTTTTACAACAGCATTCACATTCCTTTTCATACTAACATTGCTGCATTTTATTATACATCTTTTCATGCTTATATCGTTGTATTTACTTCTTATTTGCAGCCATATACATCTCTTTATTTGATTCTAATAATTTCATTGCAGGTCTATTTGCATTCTTTGCACACCAATCTCTGCTCATACCTCTTTATTACTGCATTTTACTTTTTATTTGCAGCCATATCCATTTTGCACAACCACATTTGCTGCGTTTTATTTAAAATTGCAGCCACATATATTTCACATTAATTTATTGTGTTTTATTTAAAATTGCAGCCATATCCATCTTGCATAACCACATTTGTTGTGTTTTATTTAAAATTGCAGCCATACATCTCTTGCATACACTTTCTACTGTATTTTATTTAAAATTGCAGCCAGATATACATTTCATGCTCACTCATTACTGTGTTTTATGTAAAATTACAGCCATACACACCTCTTGCACAAAACTCATTATTGTCTTTTATTTAAAATTGCAGCCACATATATGTTTCACACTCATTTGTTGTGTTTGATTTAAAATTGCAGCCATATCCATTTTGCACAACCACAGTTGCTATATTTTTTTGAAAATTGCAGCCATACATCTCTTGCATACACTTTCTACTGTGTTTTATGTAAAATTGCAGCCATATATATATTTCATGCTCACTCATTACTGTGTTTTATGTAAAATTACAGCCATACACACCTCTTGCACACAACTCATTGCTGTGTTTTATTTAAAATTGCAGCCACATACCTATTTCATGCATCACATTGTTATTTAATTGCTTTTAAATCACTTTATTGCAGGGTTGTTTGGCTTATCATCTTACTAGCCTTTTTCATTTCCCTTGCCCAAGTTTTTTTTAAAGATCACTTAAGCTCAGCTTTATTTTGATTGAAAAGGCACTCACATCTATTTTATATCCACTGTCTTTATCATAGGCATAATAGCTTTTTGTTAATTTTATTCTCTTATTTTTTATGCATTTATAATCAACAATATTTATTGTGCATTTAATTTCTTTAAATTTGCAAGTATCTTGATTACATGCTCATTTATACTTTGTTGCAAATTCTTCCAAATCATCTTGGTTTTTAGCATTGTCTTGTTTGACAATATAATCTCAACATTTATAACAAATTTACTTTCTATCTCACTCAAAACACTTCAATATTCTATCACAAAATAAATTCATTTATCAAATTGTGGCAACTTTGTCATCTCTTTTTCCACTCCAAGGAAGGCACGCATACTCAATCTTGTTTTAATAGGGGATCTGATCAGTTGGGAAGATAGTTTATCATCTCATTACACTTATATAGACCCCCAAATCAGATAAACCTGATCGTTTTGGTTAACTTTTGCAGGTTGTCAAATTTTCCACCAAAGTATAGCAACACTTCAGATTCTAATCAATCTCTGAAATAGGTAATTCGACCACTTGGTACTTCTTGCTCATTGTCTTTTCAATATTTTCTACTGCCTAGTATTTGTATTAATAACTTGTTTACCTAAAATTACATCTCCTTTGGTCAATCAAGGAACCCTTAGAATAGTCCAAATTCCTTTTCTTTAATCACATTTATTTTGGACAAAATCAAATAATATTAGCATAAGATCTAAAATATTTCCTTCAAAATAATTTAGGCTATAATTCAAAAGGCATGTAGATTACATCTTAGGATAGCTTATCTCCTTACATTCTTCTCTTGTTTACCTTGAAATATCAAAATATCATTTAGGTAGCCCATCAAAAATCAGAAAAGCATATACGATAGCTCTTGTATTCTTGCATTTGCGTGATATAAGCTTAGCATGCATTTATATGATCTTCATTATTAAGTCTTAAATAATTGTTTAAGGCTCAAAAAAGATTCAAGATAATAGTGATACAATCCTTAGGTTTTTTCCTTAAATAAAACCAAATAAAACACAAATTAAACAAGCATTACATCAACTTCTACAAGGCATGAGAAAAAAGCATTGAGTAGAGGTCTAATCATGTTGAGGATATTCGTATCCTTGGGGTCTCCTTTGGAAAGATACCCTCAAGTAGGGAAGCATATATTCCAGCAATTATCCCTCGTGCATTCTTGACATTAATTAGACTTTTAAGAGGAAATAACATTTTTTCCCCATCTACATATTTGGTGAACTCGACATGAATGCTCCTTTTACCTTAACAAAGATAAAAGTTTGTTAAACTTAAACAAGATCATCCAATCCTATTCTCATAGCTAACATCACATTAAATCAAGATAATAGGAACATAACCAATTGTTAATCCTACTCGGGGAAGGATAACAACCCCTTGTGTAAAATAAGTACAAACCTTAGGGGATCAATCTTCTTTGGCTAGCATATCATGGTCGATTAGCGAGAGTTACAAGGAAGGCTGCTTTTTAAGGTGACATAAGGAGTTTAAAATATCTTCTCTTCTTTGCTATAACAACTCTAAAAACAAACCTTCAATAAAAACTATCAACCCTCTCTTTACAAACCTTACTCAATGGTCATTTTCTTAGACTTTACAAGTTCATTAAAATGGATTTTCTTCCTTTTTTAAATCTTCCTAAAACCTAAAACATACTATACAACTCATAAAGTAGCTACCCATCAAAAATATTTGGTGGAATATTTTGAAGAATATAACATCCACAAAATTCTATATTCTAATAAAGGAGACAAATATGTCACTCTTCTTGACTCTTTAATCTCCTTCCATGATGATATTAATCATATGATAACCTCTTTGCAAGAACATATAGATGTTATCAATGAATTTCTTAACAATGATCAAAATAAAATAACCTCTAAAGCACTTAGTCATACAAAATTTATTTCACAACAACATGAAACTATAATCCAAATATTTATTTATTATGAGATTCATAACAATGACAAAAAGAGGACTCCTAGTTCCCTCAATCATATAGCAACCCTTTCACAAGAGCATGAAGAAATTATCAATGAATTTCTTGATAACATTAGCAATGAAAAAGACATCCTCTTAATGGAATATTCCATTAGTTATTGGCCTTTAAAATCTAATGTTGACAAATTTCCATCTTATTCTACATCCATTACCATAGAAAACAATTACAATAAACAAAACACTCCCTTGAGGAAGGATTTCTCTTTTTCTCCTCATTCCATTTACACACAAGATACTCCAAATTTCAATGCTTTACAACCTAATCATATGGTTTAAAATATTAGGACCCAAGGTGCTCAACCTTCAATACATCATCATTCCTTATATCAATATGAAATCATGATATACAACATAATTTTCCCTTATCTCAACAATACAACATGGAAAACACCCCTATATTAGGGGTGCCACCTAGTGCTTCAATCCTTCATCCTTTCACCAACACATCTCCTAGCTCCATAAGTATAAATGTGAGTCTAACTCAAATGTCTATCTCTCCTACCACTTGTCCTACAAGTAATCTAGGGATAGGCCATAGGATATCACCATTGATACCATCCCTCCCAACATTTCCATTCTATCCTTGTGTTAGTTCACAAGCTTATTTGATCATACCTCCAGCACCTTCAAAACCACTTCTCCATGAATATAAAAGCATAAAATCTAGGCTAGAAAAATTAAAAAATCAAGAATATAAATTAGAGCAACTATAGAAATAAATAGTCTCTCTTAAATAATCATCTTTTGAGTCTAAGTATTCCTATGAAGACTTGTTTAATCAACCACTAGTGTAGAGGGGGAAACTACCTTACCGCGTACGATTATAAAGGCTAGATCTATAAATATAGAAAGCCTTGAGGTGAACCATGGGGGTATGTTTTTTTCTACACTTGTTGCTAAAAGGAGGAGGAAGAGTTCACCAGGAATGGCTTTAAGGACTTACTCCAAGTCCATGGAAATTTCAAGAATGTTTGATATATTCTTATCAAGACAATCATCTATGTTTGGTATTTCTATATCTATGCTATGAAATATAAAGGACAACATAGAAATAAGAAATTCAAGAAGATAAGAGCTAAACCTAGTATGATTCTTTTCTTTGAATGTTTTTCTAACCCTAGGGTTTCAAACAAAAAACCTTTAAGAAAGGGTTCAAAAGGATATGCACAATCAAAATTAACACTAAGTGCACACTATATGTTGTTTAAATTTCAAATGTCTAGAAATTAATTAAATGTATTTCTATTAAATCATATCTAGAGTTTAAAACAAAAAATATAAGGCACTCAATAGATAATGTAAGTATTAATTGGAACACTTAGCTTATGTAGTGATTTATCCTTACTTTTATCCTTTGTCCAACAATATCAACAATTCTTGTTCCTGCAAGATAACTTGGCAAACACTTGAAAAATATAATCGGTGTTAGGGGGCCTACTTAGGCCGCTTTACAATAGTTCTTGAAGGTGTAGTAGTCATGACCCCTAGGTCCTTTTAGCTAAACTTTGAAAATAGAAGCATAGATTGACCTTTGGAAGAAATTAAGCATATAAAAAATACAATAGAATATAATGAAGAAAACACGAAACAGTATGCCCTATATGCAGACTATAATGCAAATGTAAAATCTAGAACAAAAATTTACCCCATATGTAGCTCAATAAAAATCTACCCCATAACATGCGATTGCAATATCTCACCAAAAAAATCACGCCCTGTAGATACCTGGGTGTGATTTCATGCAAGTGAGGCAAAACTTCTCAGATCAATGTAAAATAATAAATGTTAGATACAATAAATTAAAACATGCATGTAACAGAGCAAATTCATCTGGAAGAGAGTGAGGAAGCAAGCAGAAGGGTTGAGACCTCCCAAATAGTTGATCTCTCCTTAGGGCTCCAACACAAATCCACCAAAGTGAGCAACAACAATCAACAATCCAATGCAACAGAGAACAAATCAATCTTCACAATCTAGAGTTAGCTTGCTTGTGGGAGAAGAAGAGAGATGTAGATCAATTAGTGAGCACTTCTAAAATCACTTGAATCACTATTCACTTTCATTGCTATTATTTTCATCATGCTCTAAAAATGATTTCAAACCCTCCTTATATAGCGTATTTGAAGGTAGAATGGGCGGGAAAACCAAGGAGGGCTGATGTAAAACATGCCAACTCCAAAGAATTAGGGTTTTCTTAGAGAAAAACCCTAAAGGAAAATTGTGACCCATCAAGGTCGATCGTGATTTCACCTTATACAAAATCATACCCCATCAAGGGTGAGCGCGATTTTGCATAGAGAGGGAAAAAAGGCAAAAGAGGGGGAGAAGCCTAAACCTTGCCCTAGGAAAGTCTAAGGGGTCTCCTAGGAGGACTTAGGGAAGATTGCCCATTGAAGTGGGTCAATTTTTTGTGTCTACATTTTATCCCCTCTTTGATGCATTTAAGGCCAAGTAAATGCGTCAAAGAAATATGTAGACCCCTATGGGAAGAAAGCAACAAACACAAAGAAGGGGTGGCCAAGTTTGGACAAAGGGGTGGTGCAAAAGGGGTATCATGAAGGACACTCTGGAATTTTACACACAAGGTAAGACATTACTACCATTAATGCCTCTATGGCTAGGGTGCCCCCTCGAGTTTTGAAAGGAAAATAAACTTCCTTAAGAAACTCAAAAAAGGTAAATAAAGAAGAAGAAAAACACATAGAATACATGGAGAAAAAAGCAAGCAAACAAACAACAAAGCAAAGATCATTACTGGGTACAACATGAATCTAATGTAGCTAACATGAAATGCATGGATGAATAGAAGAAATAGAAATAAATAAGAAGGGAAGATGAGAGAAGAAGAAGAACAAGAAGAAGAATAATAACATCTCCTAAGAAGGTCAACCACAGAAAATGAGAAAATTTGATAAAGAACCCTGAATGAAGGGTTTTATACCTAAAGGGAAGGTCTAGGTGTGGAGTGAAAAATCACTATGGGTGTAGTACTCGCTAATATGGACAGATGGGCAAAAATATGGAGTGTAACCCGCTATGGGTGATTGCTCAAATGATTAAATTATGGAGCATAACCTGCTATGGATGATTGCTTGCTAGTGACTGCTATGGGGTGATTACCCACTAGGATGTATGCTGAGACCTACTAAAATGGTCAAGGAGCTTATCCTGTAATGGGGTGTTGAGCCCATTGAGTCAAAATAAGCGTAACCCGATAGGGGTGATATGTTATTGCTGATGTGAATGATGCATTAGCAAGTAGTACCCAATAGGGGTGTGTAAGAATATGTATAGACCAATAAATCTGGGAATAACACAATGTGAGTGTATGCATGTGCTAGAAGAAAAGAGAGGAAGAAAATTAGGAGCAATAAATTGTGTGTGTATCCCCAACTTGAAGTTTCAGCTAGTGAAAAGTCAAGAGGGAGGAAATGTGCAAACAAAGGAGAGAAGAATGTATATCCTTATCTGAACAAAGAAGACAAAGGAGAAATAAAAATTATGCAAAATACAAGGACATACCAAAAAGAAGATTGTATTCCTTGACTTTGGAGAGAAATGATAGTCTTTGTAAAAACTTTCAAATTCAAGGGATACAAGAAGAAGATAGAAGAGAAGAAAAGAGCAAAGGAAGACGAGAAGAGAAGAAGGGATGAAAATGCATGGGCCCTAGGTTGGGGCTTCACTAGGCATCATAACCCTAGTGAGAGTGTAATGCATGTGAGCTATGACCTAACTAGGTATCATCACATGCCATTGTCATGAATCCCCAAAAGCTATATGAACAAGCAGTCATGAGCAAACAACAATGCAATTATGACAAGTAGAAGTGCAAGAGAAATAAAATGTCAAGCAATCATGCAAAGTATGATAGGCAAACATGCAATATGAGTAGGCAAGCAGATGCAGTATGATCTAAGCTAAATGTAAAATATAGTGCAAATGATGGATCAAGCATAATATATTTTTAAATGCATTATATTCATAGGTTATTTAAGTTATTTACCATCCAAAGAAGCCAAATGATAGGCACCTAAGCCAAACTTGGTCGTTATGACAAAGGGCCCTAACCAATTGGGCTAAAACTTACCTCGAAGATCAGCACGAGAATTAGTGTTCTTCTGGTTTTCCTTGAGGATAAGATCCCCAACCTCAAAAGAATGATTGCAAACTTTCTTAGAATAATATTATTGGAGCCTATCCTGATATGCTCTCAAATGCTCTAAGGCATTAATCCACTTTTCATCTAGTAGCTCCAATTGGTGCAAACGGTCTGCACGATACTCATCATCGACCATGGCATCTTGCAACAAGATGCACAATGAGGGAACCTCAAGCTCAAAAGGAAACACCACCTCAGACCCATATACCAAGACATATGGTGAGGCCCCTATGGGAGTACGCACACTAGTACGATAGGCCCACAAGATAGGATAAATTTGGATATGCTAGTCATGACTGATCTTACTAACCAACTTATTTAATATCCTGATCAAGGACTTGTTGGATGCTTCAGCTTTTCCATTACCCTAAGGGTAATAAGGATTTGACCATCTGTGCTAAATCTTGTACTTAGCACAAATATTATGAACATCCTTATTCTTGAAATGAGTGTTATTGTTAAAAAACATTCATCGAAGGAATCCCAAACCTACAAAGAATTTGGTTGAAGATGAACTTAGAAACTTGAGTTCTAGTCACTGTAGCTAGGGGCATGGCTTCAACCCATTTAGTGAAATACTCAGTCATAGTAATGATAAACTTGTGACCATCAGATGACATTGGGTTAACTTTCCCAATAATGTCCAATCCCCACATGGAGAATGACCAAGGGGAAGAGATAACCTGAAGGTCTTGAGAAGGAGCATGAACAAGATGATCATGGTGTTGACACTTGTCATAGCACCGAACATAGTCGCATGCATATTTCTCCATGGAAGACCAATAATACCCCATCCAAAGGAGCTTCTTGGTAATAGCATTGCCACTAAAATGGCCTCCATGAACCTTCATGAGCATCACTAAGAGAAATCTGAGCTTCATCGGAGTCAAGACATCACAAGAGGATGCCTTCAAAAGAATATCGATACAAAGTATTGTTGATTATGATGAATCGACATACTCTTTTATACAAAAACTTACATTGGTTGCAATCTAAACCATCAGGCATCGAACCATCCTTAAGGAAATTAAATATGTCGTTATACCATGGCTCAGATGGGGAAGCTTCAATGGTCAAACAATCTAGAGGAACAAGACAAGAACCAAATGACGTAGGTTCCCATAGTTGTCTAATGATAATCGATGCTTGATCATCTTCTAACTCCAAAGGGAACAAGGATGCAGTAGCAACCATGGCATCCACATGGTGGTTTGAGGATCTAGGGATAGACTCTATGGTTACTCGATCAAATGAGGACAACAACTTAGTAACAATCTCCTTGTAAGGTTTAAGTTTATCATCTCGAGTCTGATAAACATCATTAATCTGATTAACCACAAGTTGAGAGTCACCAAAGACTAAAAGGACTCTAACCTACAAGGCTAAAGTTGCTCTAAGACCAAGGATCAAAGCTTCATACTCTACATTATTATTCATGCAAGAGAAACGAATCTTTGAAGGACAAGGGGATGAGTTGCTTTTGTGGGGTGACTAGAATGACTCCAGCACCAACACCCTTCATGCATCGGGCTCCATAAAAAAACAAATTCCAAGACTCAAACTCTTCAATTTTGACATTGAAGCACTCATTGGGAAAATCAACAACTATAGGATGGGCAACTTCTAGGGGAGTGGAGGCTAACTGATCAACAATCACCTAACCCTTAATAGCCTTCTAACCTATGAAATTCAAGTCAAAATCACTAAGGGCCAGCACCCATTTAGTAGCTCGACCTGAAAGGTGGGGCTTAGACATCAAATAGCGTAAAGGATCAAAATTTGCAACTACCAATATCTTATGGCTAAGCATGTAGTGTCTTAACTTCTAAGAAGTAAACACTACGGAAAGGAAAAGATTTTCTAAGGGAGTGTACCTGGTTTCATAGCTAACCAATGTTCTATCGATATAGTAGATAGCTCGTGTTTTGATCATCATATTGAGCCAGCATGTCTCCCAAAGCGTGAGCATTGGCTACTATATAAAGCATCAAATGCCTACCAGGAATGGGAGGCACTAAAATAGGTGAGGGAGGTGAGATATTGTTTGAGATCATCAAAATATTTTTGACACTCGAAATCCCATTGGAAGACTACATATTTCTTAAGAAGCTTAAGAAATGGTTGACACTTATCGACTAACTGGGCAATGAACCGATGGATAGACTGAAGCTTACCTTGTATACTACGTAGTTTAGTCAGGGTGCGAGGAGGAGGTATGTCAATGATAGTCATTATCTTAGCGGGATCCACTTCAATGCCTCACCTAGAAACTATGAAGCCTAACAACTTGTCAGATGTGACTCCAAACACACACTTAGCGGGTTTAAGATGAACCTTGTACTATTGAAGCCTTTCAAATATTCATCTTAAATCACGGACATGATCCTTTCATTCTATGGAGTGAGCTAGAAGGTCATCCACATAGTCCTAGAGAATATCATGCATCATGTCATGGAAAATATAATTCATGGCCCGCTAATAGGTAGCTCATGCGTTCTTCAAACCAAAAGGCATGACCTTCCAATAGAAGGTACCCCATGGAGTAGTGAATGTTTTCTTGGCCTAGTCCTTAGGGGTAATCAAAATTTGATTGTAGCCTGAGAAACCATCCATGAGTGAGAGCATCCCACATTTGGTAGTGAAATCTACAATTTAATCTATGTTAGGAAAGGGAAAATTTTCCTTGGGACATGCTAAATTAATATCCTAAAAGTTGGTACATATTCTAATTGTCCCTTCCTTCTTAGCTACAAGAATGATATTGGAGATCCAATAAGAATAGTCGATGGATTTTATAAAATCGATGTCAAGGAGTTTTTGGAGCTCCTCCTTGACTGAAAGGGTGACCTTAGGATGCATCTTCCTAAGTTTCTTCTTAGTAGGCTTAGCACTAGGTTTAACTACCAAATGATGCATGAAAAGGGAAGTATCAAGCCCTGGCATGTTGGCATATGACCAAGCAAAGATATCTTGATATTCTCTTAACAAATTGGTCAATTTCTCCTACTCATCCATGGACAAGGCTTTATCTAGATTAAGTATTCTAGGGGATTCCTCAAATCCTATGTTCACATATATGGTCTCCTCAATAAATATTTATAAAGCATACTCAAGAAGAGTTGGGGCAGGAATAACCCCTAATTGCTCAAGGTACTCAAGAGATATAGAACCAAAGTCCACTTGATAACTAGAAGGCTCAACCTACGCAACATAAGGGACAAAGTCGTCAAATTAGATGTCATTATGAGGTGGATCCTCATATTTGACATATTGCTCAGGGGTTAGAACCAACAAAGAAGGAGAGGATGGCCCCTCATCCTCAACACTCCACTCTAAGCCTTTATGAGATTCATCTAAGAGAGATTCTTGATAAGAAGAGTTGACTTGATCTTGTGTTGATATATTGATTGATGATTCCTTATCAAAAAAATTTAGTTTCTTAGTTTGGTTAGATAAGAAATATGATGAATTAAACTGATCTAGATCATCTGGTGAGAAAAATTCAAATAGGTGAGGATCACCCAAGATAGAAACAAGTTGATTTTTAAATTCAAATTTTACATATTGATGAAAATTAGAAGGGATGGCCTCCATCGCATGGATCCAAGGACGTCCAAGAAGAATATTAAAAGAAGCAGGACAAGATACCACATAGAGAAATATATCTAAAATCTTAGGTCCAACTTTGAGGGGAAGTGATATGGTACCACAAGCTTCTTGGGACTCATTGTTGAAATTTTTCATGATATCACCAAATTTAGTTCTATCTTTCTCTTTCGATCCAAAATTTTGAACCCATGTCCTTCCACTCTATAATATCATCGGATTTATCCAATGTCCTTCCACTATATGATATGCACAATGTTGTCCTACCTTATACCAATGAGTTGATGGGAGGTAACTCAATTGCATTGGCTTATAAAAGTTGTTTCAAAGCTGCTTCCATAGACATATTAAGTCTTGTAAAATTCCTTTATGGAGGTTTTTGAAGTACTATCTTTTGTACTTTGTTAGTTACACTATTAATAGGCCTACTATCCATTCCACTATCACCTCTTATGTTTTTATTCTTATGTTGATACTAGTAGGTTTGTCTTCTTTGACTTGGAGTTGGCATCTTTTGATAAGAGCCTATTCTACTTTTCTGACTAAATCAATTGCTTGACAAAAAGATGTGATAGTGGTAGTTTCCAATGCAGAAGATAGTTGTTCTTGCAATCTTCCAATAAATTTCTCAAGCATATATTTTGGAGGTAAAGCATATCTCAAGCGTCCTACTAGATTTCTTCAATGAGCTAAGAATTCTAAACACTTTTCCCCTTTACCTTATTTCAAATTATAAAAATCTTTCATTGTCACTTCCTTTTCAATATATGCACCAAAATATTGAACAAATAATTCTACTATTTCTTCAAATATCTTTAAAGAATAATTGGGTAAACTATAGTACCATTCTAATGCCATGCTACCAAGACTCTCAAGAAATATTTTGAGTAACAACATGTCATCATATATGAGATTTGTTCTAAATATTCTTAAATGCTCTATTGGAACTTATGTCCCTTTATATATAGGCAAAACTAGTATAGAAAAATGCTTAGGATAAGGCCTAGCAGCAACAATAGAATCCAATGGCTGATTATACATTTTCTTATAACTATAAGTGAATCTTGAAGGTTGAATCATCTCAACTTTTGAAACCAACTGCTTTACAATATTTGTCAAATTTCACATTTTTGGATTACTGTTATGTAATGTCCCCATATTCCCGAATAGAGGAGTTTTGGAAAGGTTGATACTATTTTGGTATGTGGTATCTTTCTAAAGGGGATAAATAATAGTTGGTGGAATAGAGGCAATAGTGTTGAGATAAGCAGATTGAGAAGGAAATTAAAAAATTTGACTGCCACTACTAGTTGGAGGGACTTGTGGATTTATTTGAATGTTGGTGGTTACAGTGGTGCCATAAGTTGGATGATGAACATTATTATCATGATTTAAAGATTCACTCAAGGAGTTATCATGAGATGTTCTAACTTCATCAAGTAGGGATTCTTCCTCTAAAGCTACATCCAAGGCATGCTTATGATATTTATAAAAGGTCCATACATGCTCAAAATATTTGAAGATAAGGTTCCCATAGGGTCCCTTAATAGGATCAAGACTATTATCAATCTCTTCTTCCTCAAGGTTATGATTTTTCTATTGATTTGATCATTATCTTAGAAAATATCATTAAACCTAAAAATCCTTCTTCCATTCCCAATGTTGGAAGCCATTGGAAAAACAAAGAAAGACCAGAGAAAAAAAGGAAGGAACCAAGGCCAATGAAAACAAGCATAAGAAATTATGTTTATAATGCTTTTAGCTTTAGCACATAAAATTAATGATCTTGATTAAAGTTTAAAAGTAAAAGGAGGTGTTCACATCGGGTTCACTAAAGATGTATAGGGGGAAAACTCCCCTACTACATATGATTCTCAAGGTTGGATCCACAAAGAGAGAAAGCCTTTAGATGAATCGCAAGGGTATGTTGTTCTCTACACTCGTTGCTAAAATGTGGAGGAAGGGTTCACCAGGAATAACTTTAAGGACTCGCTCCAAGTCCACAAGAATTTTAGAAATATTTGATATATTCTTTTCAATACAATAACCTATGTTTGGCATTTCTAGATCTATGCTATGAAATATAAAGGACAACACAAAAATACAAAATACAAGAAGACAAGAGCTAAACCTAGTATGATTCTTTCTTTGAATGCTTTTCTAACCCTAGGGTTTCAATATAGAAAACCTTTAAGCAAGGGTTCAAGAGAATATGCACAAACATAATTAACCCTAAGTGCACACTATATGTTGTTTATATTTCAAATGCCTAGAAATCAATTAAATGTATTTCTATTAAATAATATCTAGGGTTTACAACAAAAATATAAGACACTCAGCAGACATCCTAAATATTAATTGGAACACTTAGCTTATCCGATGATTTATCCTTGCTTTTATCCTTTGTCCAACAATATCAACAATTCCTATTCCTACAAGATAAAGTGGAAAACACTTGAAAATAAAATCAATGTTAGGGGACCTACTTAGGCTACTGTACAATAGTACTTGGAGGTGCAAAATTCAAGCCCCCTAGGTCCTTTTAGCTAACTTTTGGAAACAGATGTGTAAATTGACCTTTGGAATAAATCAAGCATATCAAAGATACAACAAAATAGAATGAAGGAAACATAGAACATAATGTAGTACTATGTCCTATATGCAGCTTATAATGCAAATGTGAAATCTAGAATAGTAATTTACCCCTAGATGTATCTTAGGAAAAATCATGCCCTATAACAAGCGATCGTGATATCGCATCGGTGAAATCATGCCTTGTAGAGACATGGGTGTGATTTTGTAGAAGTGAGGCAAAACATCTCAGATCAATGCAAAATAATAAATGTTAGATACAATGAATTAAAACATGCATGTAATAGAGTGAGTTATTTGGAAGAGAGTGAGGAAGCAAGCAGAAGGTTTAAGACCTCCCAAATAGTTGATATCTCCTTAGGGCTCCAAGACCAATCCACCAAAGTGAGCAACAACAATCAACAATTTATTGCATTAGAGAACAAATCAATCTTCAAAATCTAGAGTTAGCTTGCTTGCAGGAGAATAAGAGAGATGCAGATCAATTCGTAATCACTTTTAAAATTAATTGAATCACTATTCACTTTTATTGGCGTTATTGTCATCATGCTCTCAAAAATGATTTCAAACACTCCTTATATAGCGTATTTGAAGGCAAAATGGGTAGGAAATTTGAGGAGGTCTGATGTAAAACATGACAACTCTGAAGAATTAGGATTTTCTTAGAGAAATTCCCTAAAGGGTAAAATCACGCCCCATTAAGGACGACCATGATTTCACCCTATGTGAAATCATGCCCCATCAAGGGCGAGCATAATTTCACATAGAGAGGGAAAAAAGGAAAAAGAGGGGGGTAAACATCTAACCCTTGCCCTAGGCAAGTCTAGGGGGTCTTCCAGGAGGTATTAGGGAAGATTACCCACTAAAGTGGGTCAATTTTTTGTATCTACAACTTGATCCTACATAGTTAGTCATCCCTTCTAACTTGAAGATACCCAAACTTTAAACATATGAAGGAAATAAATATCCTATGAAACACATTAGGCTTTTCAAAATTGCATGTACTAACATTGAACATGATGAGATATTGTTACTCAAAACTTTCCCTAAAAGTCTTTGTGGTCTTGCCTTGCACTGGTATTTCCAATTACCAAGGCACTCCATTGAAAACTATAGAGATTTTTTTGAATTATTTTTCAAACAATTCTCCATTTACATCAAAGAGAATCCCACACTTAGTGACCTTATTTAACTTAAAAAAACTCAAAATGGGAGTCTCCTTGACTTCCTAGCAAGGTGGTAAGCATTGGTATGGAAGCTTGATTTTTTTCCTCCACCAAAAGAACTCTTAAACATCTTTATAAGAAATATCAATGAACAACTATCCTTTCACTTAGAAGTATCCAATGTGTCTTCCTTTGAATATGTCATTGAAATAACCAAAATGGTAGAAACATCCCTCCATAGAAGGGGGAATTTAAATAACTATACTTCTAAGGAATTAGAGAAATATTCCCCTTAAAAAAAAGGAATAAAATGAGAACATACATGGAATAGGCAACAAAGTCATAAATACTCAACAAATCAACAATATCAATGCTACTACCAATACTCAAAGTATTTTTATACAACTAAAACCAAAACCAAACTTCACTACATCATATCAATCTCCTACAACTATCCTAACACATCTCCTCAAAACTAATATGATAGAGCTTCCACCTATCAAGCCTATCAACTTTACAAAAGGGAGAACTCATCCATTCCATTCCCATGAACATTTTTCCTTCCATCGCATTAATGGCCATGCAACCAATAATTGTAGCCTTAAAAATCTAATCCAAGACTTGATAGACAATGGAAATATTAACCTTAGCGGTTCTATATTCCAACTTTATTTAGATCAGGATCTTAGAACCTTTCATGATCCATCACCCATCCATAACCAAGGGGAAATAGACTATGCTTGCTACAACAATACCCCATATTCATCAACCTTTTCTATGAAATCCTTTTAGTTCCTTATCAAAAATATAGGCGCATTAAGGTACTTCTAGGTCAGCCTGATAGGATAAGGATGTCATAAGTATAAGGTCCATCCCAAGTGGTAATATCATTTTTTGCTTTAGCTACACCATACCTATAAACCATTTGAAATAGCTAAGGATCCTTTATTAGGTCATAGCCACCCTTTTCAATCCACATATCTTCTTAACTACCTATTCACATGACTATTTGCATTGGCACGTCATCTACATGGTTGCCTTTCATAATTTTCTTGTCGCACATGCTTAGTCATAAAATCAATCCCCATAATTATTCACTTAGCCACATTTTTCTAACCTAAACATAAATCTTCAATATCTATCGCATATTTTTCAAACTATTACACTCTTACAAACCACAAAACTCTCCTTACCATAAGAAGAGTACATCTACATAATTTCCACTACAATTGTCTCAACCTTCTTCCTTTACACATAAGGATATAAATCAAAATATTTTATAATTATCCTTAACATGAAAGATTAATCAAGAAATCATCCTTTATGGCTACATCAAAAACACATATACCATACCTATTCCTTTAATACATTACATATTTTTATCCTCATCCAGGGAAAAATAAATACCTTAAAACATTGCTTATACACTTGACAAAGGATGGATCATCCTTGGAAATACTTTATCATAACCTACAACACCCTTTTCACTTAAAGGGATAAAACATTTGAAGTCCCTCCTTAGGGCACAATTATTTAAAGTCCCCCTTGGGGCAATAATTTAAAATTCTCCCTTGGGGCAATCATTTAAAGTCGCTCTTGGGGTAAACACATTTAAAATCCCCCTTGGGGTAAGCATTTAAAGTCCCTCTTGGACATAAACATTTAAAATTCCCCTTGGGATAATCATTTAAATTCCATCCTGGGTCATACACATTTAAAATCCCCCTTGGGGTAAGCATTTAAGGTACCCCTTTAGGAAATATACATTTAAAGTCCCCCTTGGAGAAATAATTTAAAAATTCCCCTTGGGTCAATCATTTAAATTCCCTCTTGGGGCATACACATTTAAAATCCCCCTTGGGGTAAGCATTTAAAGTCCCTCTTGGGGAATACACATTTAAAATACCCCTTGGGGAAAGCATTTAAGGTCTCTCTTTAGGGAATATATATTTAAAATCCCCCTTAGGGTAAGCATTTAAGGTCCCCCTTTAAGGAATACACATTCAAAGTCCCCCTTGGGGTAATCATTTAAAGCCCCTCTTGGGGAATATAGATTTAAAATCTCCCTTTAGGGTAAACATTTAAAATCCCCCTTTGTGGCAATCATTTAGAAGTCCCCCTTGAGGCAATCATTTAAGGTCCCCCTTGGAAAATTCATTTAAAAGTCCCTCTTAGGGAAAACATTTAAAATCTTCCATGGGACATAGAACATTTAAAGTCCCCTTTGGGGAACACACATATAACATCCCCATTGGGGTAATCATTTAAAGTCCCCCTCACGAAAATCATTTAAAATCTCCCTTGGGGCAATAATTTAAATTTCCCCTTAGGGAAATTATTTAATTCTTTGTAGGCAATATATTTGAAGTCCCCTTATAGTAGCAAGACATTTAAAAGTCCCCCTTGGACATATTTACATGAAAATCCCCCCTTTGTGACATTCAAAAATAGGAACCCCATTTAGGTTATCGATCACATGATGTATATACATATCTCATATCATAAGAAAATATCATAACAAGAACTCCTTATGAAATTCTATAAGGATTGATCATTATACATATTTCATCTCAAAAACATGGCCCAAGCATTTTTGTACATTTTTTTTTTCTTGGTACATATCATATCATATAACCTTGCTATCTCCTCTAGACAAGCTAAATAGGCAATCCAACTAAGCCCTCTAGGCAAGCTAAAAAAATCCTTTGAGAAAGATAACTAAGTCCTCTAGGTAAGCTAACTAAGTCCTCAGGACAATTCTAACTATGTCCTCCAGGTAAGTCAACTAAGTCCTTCAGGAACATGCTAACAAAGTCCTTGGGGAAAGCTAACAAAGTCCTCCAAGCAACTCTCAACACTACCCAAGTGATATTTGTACATATTTTATCACTTGGATGCATCATCATTTAAAACACCCTTTAAGTGTATCCAAGGCCACCACTTAAGGATGAATTAATATCAAACTTTGTATGTACATCATATAGACCTACCTCCACTCACAGGGACATCAATACTAGAACCATAAGAAGACTTTCCCAATCATACACTCTTTTATAATCAATCATCATCTTAAACAAATCACCCATTTTCAACTCATTCCTATCATCGCCATGTACATTAAATTCATTAATTTTGTTTTGTCCTACCCTTTGAAGCCCATGGAGGTACACATGGTGCATGGTAGAATTTAATGCTTTCCAAAATACAATCATCAATATTTTTTTATATAAAAATATCTTCACTCCAACATTCCTTGCTAGTCCATAAATAGGCTAGGGCCCATGCATCAATCATATTTCCATCCTCATTATGATAACAAGCTTTTTTTCACCATTATATTTTCTACAAATCCTATGCAATTGTAAGACATGACTTTTAGGACATGTCATAAATGCATCTATAAAATTTTCTTTACACATACTTGGGGGCATCTCATTCTCCCAAGTTTCTATCTTATCATTCAGACATAAAAATCTATATCTATTCCATATCTTCTCCCCACTTGTGGGTAAGTATCAAAGAAAATATAAAATTCATTATTTTAAAAATATATATCATAAACAATATAATTTTACATTAGATCAAGCTAAAAACATCTTTTCAAATATTTCAATTATGCTCATATCTTGTTTATATTCCCTATGGTATATTACATCTATTCTACATACATAAATCTAGAAAGAAAATACTATCTATCATTATGTTTACTCAAAAGTACCTATATAAGAAACACTTATTAGGGCAAAGCATTACAAATTACTCATTACAAATCCCTCTTTCAAAAGCATTACATGTATCTCTCAAAAGTAAAACATCATTTCAAAAGCATTACAAAACATTGCAAAACATTTTCAATGAGCATCAAAAACATCAAGAACATTATCAAACATCATTTCAAAGCCTTGCAAAAAGTTTGCAAGCAATACATTTTTTATCTACGCAGTTAAATACCCACTCCTTAGTTAAGGATATTACTTAAACATTGATGAAAAGCAAAAATATTTTATCTACATAGTTAAGTACCCACTCCTTAGTCAAGGATATCACTTAAACATTGATGAAAAGCAAAAACATTTCATCTATGCAGTTAAATTCCCACTCCTTAGTTAAGGTTATAACTTAAACATTGATTAAAAGCAAAAATATTTCATCTATGTAGTTAAGTGCCCACTCCTTAGTTAAGGATGTCACTTTACAATTGATGAAAAGCAAAAAATATTTCATCTACGTGTTTAAGTGCCCAATCCTTAGTTAAGGATATCACTTAAACAATGATGAGAAGAAAAACATTTCATCTACACAGTTAAGTGCCCACTCCTTAGTTAAGGATGTCACTTAAACATTGATGAAAAGCAAAAATATTTCATCTACGTAGTCAAGTGCCCACTCCTTAGTTAAGGTTATCACTTAAACATTGATGAAAAGCAAAAACATTTCATCTACGTAATTATGTGTCCACTCCTTAGCGAAGGATATCACTTAAACATTTATGAAAAGCAGACAAATTTCATCTACATAATTAAGTGCCCACTCCTTAGCTATGGATATCACTTAAACATTGATGAAAAGTAAAAATATTTCATCTACACAATTAAGTGCCCACTCCTTAGCTAATAGTATCACTTAAATATTGATGAAAAACAAAAATATTTCATCTTCCTAGTTAAGTGCCCTCTCCTTAGCTAAGGATATCACTTAAACATTGATAAAAAGCAAAAATATTTCATCTATGCAGTTAAGTGCCCCTCCTTAGCTAAGGATATCACTTAAACATTGATGAAAAACAAAAATATTTCAGCGATGCAGTTAAGTGCCCACTCCTTAGTTAAGGATATCACTTAAACATTGATGAAAAGTAAACATCTTATCTACGTAGTTAAGTGTTTCATAGAGTATGGTACTTAAACATTGATAAGAAGCAAAATACTTCATCTACATAGTTAAGTGCCCACTCCTTAGTCAAGGATATCACTTAAATATTGATGAAGAATAAACACCTCATCTACGTAGTTAAGTGTTTCATAGAGCATGGCACTTAAACATTGATGAGAAGAAAAATATTATCTCAAAATATACATATTACAAGTACCTCATCTATGTAGTTAAGTGTTTCATAGAGCATGGTACTTAAACATTGATGAGAAGAAAAATATCATCTCAAAATACATATATCATGTACATATTGTAGGTACCTCATCATGGCCTAAATATGTATCCTTCATATGGCTCCATAGACCACTATTTAGATAAGATGAGATTATGTTTCCTCTTATGGAAACACGTAAGGGATATCTCATCCCAAAACACATGAGCATTTTCTGTATCAAGTATAGAGACCATCGCTCACAACATACTTTTGAATGATTATCTATCATTCAAACCTTGATACATCTCTCCATAGAGTAATTGTTCTCTCTTAGAATTTAATCATCATTAGACTCACATGGTCATCGCTAAGAAAATCAATCACATTTCAAAGGTTGACATCAATAGTCAAAATAATCAACACATCATGCAATCAATACATTACATAAATCAAATCAAATCATCATATCATCAAATCATCAAATTCAATCTCTTTGAGAACTCTCTCTAAATCATCGATTTTGTGATAATTGTCAAGGGTTGGGCATCCGTGGGGTAAATGTTTCATGGGGTAACCTTTTTCAAACTTCACCAAGGTAGAAAAATTAAATACGAGGTATATATTAAAAGCAATATCTATTAAATCATCAAATCAACTTCTTCAATATCAACTAACTTGCTAGTGCAAAATTGAGGTCCCACAACATATTTTTGATACATTCATTTTACAATGAATACATCAAAAAGGGGTAAAATATAGACACCCAATTTTGACACACCTAGCCAACGACATCCTCAAATAAAAGCACCAAACAACACCTCATCAAGGCATCCTAACCTTGTCAAATTAGGCATCAAATTTGGCATGTTTTATCAATTTCCAATCCTAGAAAAACTCATCAATTACCTTACCTTCACAAGCCTTTTGATCAAGCAAATCAAATCAATCATCTTCATACCCAAATTTGGGGTTTTTATAGCCCTAAAAAGTAAGGTCATATTTGGGATAGATTTTGACCTATCAAATCATCTCAAAACTTCACAAAAACACCACCATTAGATCAGGCTTAAAAATATATTTTTGATGAGTATAGATAAGCCTATGTTTGGATATCTATTGATGCTCAAAATGCATAAAAATTGCACCTAGCCAGACCAGGGGCAAATTTGGGACTAGCACCAGTGGCAAATTTGGCACTAGCAGTGAATTTGGAAAAAAACTTAGAATCTTTTGGCATGAGCCAAGGGCACATAGATTCCTTCATCCCACTCCCTCCTCCAATCACACATGCTCCAGCTCATCCTAAGCCTACGAATTTCAAATTTTGGTTTTCCCTCTCAAAGGCATTTCCCCCCAATTCCTCCTCCAAAAATCTATAAATAGAACCCATTGGAGAGGCATTCAGGGAGAATTCTAAGGCTAATTACATTATGCAAATATTCTTCTAGCATTCTTCTTCTAGCTCTTCTTCTTTAGCATTCTTCATTTCCAAGCATTTTGGAGGTAAGCCAAGCAAGGCAAGGAGGAATTTGGGGCAAGGATGTTACCTTGGAGGCAAGGAAGATAGCTCTCCTAGCATATTTCTTCTCTCCATTCATATTTGCTTCACTTTTCATTTTTTCCTCTAGGTTGTAGCCTTGCTAACTTGAGTTTTCTTTTGATATTTCTACATTTCATGCTTCTAATTCCTTTTGTAGGGTTCTAATCTCTATTTGCAGCCATCTAACATTGTGTTTGCAACCTCTTCTTCAAGCATATCATCTCCATTTAGCCTCTAACATATCTTTTGTAGGTCTACTTTGGTTTACATTCATTTTCCATCCATATTTTGATCATAATCCTCTCTTTTGTAGGGTTTTATTACATTTCCTTTCTACATTTCATATCATAATACTTGCTACCCTTTTATTTACAGTCATGTTATTTACATTGGCAGCATACTAACTCTTCCATTTCCTTCCATGTTCATCTAATCTAATCTCTAATCATTTGCAGGTTTCATTTCATCTCCTATTTAGGCATTTCCTCTCTAATCTCCAATTTTTTGTAGGTATTATCTCTATTGCATCTAACATATTTATTTGTAGGCCATATCTCTTACTTTTCATGTCTATTTATGAGCTTCATATGCTTGTTCTCTTCATCTAATTTCATGTTCATACATTTTATTTCCTTGCATCTTAAGTAGATTTGCATTCACTTGTCATCTCATGCTTTTCAATATTATTATAGACTAAACAAAGTCCTATTACATTTTTATTTCATGTTGAAGGCTCTTCTTGCTCTTTATTTTGTATAAGGTAGCATTGAAACCTCTACTACAACTTTGTAAATTATAACAGGTGTTCAAAACTCTATTATATAACATAACTTTTTACTTGTTTTCACTTATTTTCTTTCCAACTGCTCTTAAGATTGCTATAAAGCTGATGCAAAACTAACATTGTCTTGTTCATCTTACCAATAGCATCTCATAATTTATATTTTATGATTTTCCTTAGCTTCTGCAGTAGATTCTTTAAGTTTTTACAACAACATTTACATCCTTTTTCGTACTAAAATTGTTGTGTTTCATTATACATATTTTCATGCTTATACCATTGTATATATTTCTTATTTGCAGCCATATACATCCGTTTATTTGATTCTAATCATTTCATTGTAGGTCTATTTCCATTCTTTGTTTTCCATTCTTTGCACACATTTCCCTGCTCATATATCTTTATTGCTGCATTTTACTTTTTATTTACAGCCATATCCATCTTACATATTCACTTTTATTGTGTTTTATTTAAAATTGCAGCCATATATATCTTTCACACTCATTTGCTGCGTTTTATTTAAAATTGCAGCCATATCACTCTTGCATACACTCATTTGCTGCGTTTTATTTAAAATTGCAGCCATATATACATTTCACACTCATTTGCTATGTTTTATTCAAAATTGCAGCCATATCCATCTTACACAACCTCATTTACTGCGTTTTATTTAAAATTGCAGCCACATATATATTTCACACTCATTTGCTGTGTTTTATTTAAAATTGCAGCCATATCTATCTTGCACAACCACATTTGTTGTATTTTTTTAAAATTGCAGCCATACATCTCTTGCATACACTTTCTACTGTGTTTTATGTAAAATTGCAGCCATATATACATTTCATGCTCACTCATTACTGCGTTTTATGTAAAATTACAGCCATACACACCTCTTGCACACAACTCATTGTTGCGTTTTATTTAAAATTGCAGCCACATACCTCTTTCATGCATCACATTATTATTTAATTGCTTTTAAATCACTTTATTGTAGGGTTGTTTGGCTTGTCATCTTACTAGCCTTTGTCATTTCCCTTGTCCATGCTTTTTAAGACCACTTAAGCTCACCTTTCTTTGGATTTAAAAGGCACTCACATCTATTTTATGTTCACTCTCTTTTATCATAGGCATAATAGCTTTTTGGCTAATTTTATCCTCTTATTGTTTATGCCTTTATAATCAACAATCTTTATTGTGCATTTAATTTCTTTAAATTTACAAGCATCTTGATTACATGCTCATTTATACTTTGTTGCAAATTCTTCCAAATCATCTTGGTTTTTAGCATTGTCTTGTTTGACAATCTAATATCAACATTTAGAACAAATTTGCTTTCAATTTCACCTCAAAACACTTCAATATTCTATCACAAAACAAATTCATTTATCAAATTGTGGTAACTTTGTCATCTCTTTTTCCACTCCAAGGAAGGCATGCATACTCAATCTTGTTTTAACAAGGGGTCTGATCAGTTGGGAAGATAGCTTATCACCTCACTGCACTCAGATAGACCCCCCAAATCAGATAAACCTAATTTTTTTGGTCAACTTTTATAGGTTTTCAAACTCTCCACCAAAGTCTAGCGACACTTCAACTTCTACTCAATCTCCAAAATAGGTAATTCAGCCACTTGGCACTCCTTGCTCATTGTATTTTCATTATTTTCTACTACCTAGTCTTTGTTTTCATAACTTGTTTACCTAAAATTACATCTCCTTTGGTCAATCAAGGAACCCTTAGAATAGTCCAAATTCCTTTTCTTTAATCACATTTATTTTGGACAAAATCAAATAATCTTAGCATAAGATCTAAAATATTTCCTTCAAAAGCAATTAGGAAAGAAATCAAAAGGCATATATATTACATCTTAGGCTAGCTTATCTTCTTGCATTCATCTCTTGTTTTCCTTGAAATATCAAAATCTCCTTTAGTTAGCCCATCAAAAATCAGAAAAGCATATAAGATAGCTCTTGTATTCTTGCATTTGTGTGATATAAGCTTAGCATGCATTTAGATGATCTTCATTTTTAGGTCTTAAATAACCGTTAAGGCTCGAAAAAGAGTCAAGATAGATAGTGATCCAAACCTTAGGTGTTTTCTTTGAATAAACCCATATAAAACACCAATCAAACAAGCATAACATCAACTTCTACAAGGCGTGAGAAAAAAGCATTGAGTAGGAGTCTAATTGTGTTGAGAATATCCATATTCTTGGGGTCTCCTTTGGAAAGAGACCCTCAAGTGGGGAAGCAGAGATTCTAGCGAATCTCCCCCATGCACGCTTGACATTAATTAGACTTTTAAGAGGAAAAGAACATTTTTCCCCATCTACATATTTGGTGAACCCGACGTGAACACTCCTTTTGCCTTAACAAAGATAAAATTTTATTAAACTTAAACAAGATCATCTAATTTTCTTGCTTAGCTTACATCACATTAAATAAAGATAACAAGAACATAACCAATTGTTAATCCTACTAGGGGAAGGATAACGACCCCTTGAGTAAACCGAAGTACAAACCTTAGGGGAGCAATCTTATTTGGCTAGTATATCATGGTGGATTAGTAGGAGTCACAAGGAGGGCTGCTTTTCAAGGTGACATAAGGAGTTTAAAACATCTTCTCTTCTTTGCTATAACAACTCTGAAAACAAACCTTCAATAAAATCAATCAACCCTCTCTTTCCAAACCTTACTCAATGGCCATTTTCTTAGACCTTACAAGTTTATTAAAATGGATTGTCTTCCTTTTTTAAATCTTCCTAAAACCTAAAACATACTATACAACTCATAAAGTAGCTACCCATCCAAAAAATTTGGTGAAATATTGTGAAGAATCTAACATCCACAAAAGTCTAAATTCCAATAAAGGAGATAAATATGTCACTCTTATTGACTCTTTAATCTCCTTTCATGATGACCTTAATCATATGATAACCTCTTTGCAAGAGCATATAGATGTTATCAATGAATTTCTTAACAATGATCAAAAGAAAACAACCTCTAAAGCACTTAGTCATACAACATATTTTTCACAAGAATATGAAACTATCATCCAAGAATTTCTTGATGATGAGATTCATAACAATGATGAAAAGAGAACTCCTAGTTCCCTCAATCACATAACAACCCTTTCACAAGAGCATGAAGAAATTATCAATGAATTTCTTGATAACATTAGCAATGAACAAGACATTCCCTTAATGGAAGATTCCATTAAGGATTGGCCTTTAGAATCTAATGTTGATAAATTACCCTCTCATTCTACACCCATTACCATAGAAAATAATTACAATAAACAAAACACTCCCTTGAGGAAGGATTCCCCTTTTCCTCCTAATTCCATTTACACACAAGATACTCCAAACCTCAATGCTTTACAACCTAATCATATGGTTGAAAATATTAGGACCCAAGGTGCTCAACCTTCAATACATCATCATTCCTTATCTCAAGATGAAATCTTGAGAGACAACATAAGTTGTCCCTTATCTCAACAAGCCAACATGGAAAACACCCCTACATTAGGGGTGCCACCTAGTGCTTCAATCCCTCATCCTTTCACCAACACATCTCCTAGTTCCATTAGTGCAAATGTGAGTCTAACTCAAACCTCTATCTCTCCTACCACTTGTCCTACATTTATCAAACCTCTTAAACCAAGTAATCTAGGGATAAGCCATAGGATATCACCTTTGATACCATCCCTCCCAACATCTCCATATTATCCTTGTGTTAGTTCACAACCTTCTTTGATCATACCTCAAGCACCTTCAAAACCACTTCTCCATGACTATCAAAGCATAAACTCTAGGCTAGAACAATTAAAAAAGCAAGACTCTAAATTAGAGCAACTAGAGCAACAAATAGCCTCTCTCCAAATATCCTCTTCCAAGTCTAAGTATTCCTATGAAGACTTGTTCAATCAACCACTAGATCCTACCATAGTTAGTCATCCCTTTCCTTCTAACTTGAAGATACCCAAACTTCAAACATATGAAGGAAATAAATATCCTATCAAACAATTAGGCTTTTCAAAATTGCATGTACTAACATTGAACATGATGAAATATTGTTACTCAAAACTTTCCCTAAAAGCCTTAGTGGCCCTACCTTGGACTGGTATTTCCAATTACCAAGGCACTCCATCAAAAACTATAGATATTTTGTTGAATTATTCATCAAACAATTCTCCATTTACATCGAAGAGAAGCCCACACTTAGTGACCTTCTTGAACTCAAACAAACTCAAAATGAGAGTCTCCTTGACTTCCTAGAAAGGTGGTAAGCTTTGGTATGGAGGCTTGAATTTGTCCCTCCACCAAAATAACTCTTAAACATCTTCATAAGAAACATCAATGAACAACTATCCTTTCACTTAGAAGTATCCAATGTGTCTTCCTTTGAAGATGCCATAGAAATGGCCAAAAGGGTAGAAACCACCCTCCATAGAAGGGGGCACTTAAAGACCTATACTTCTAAGGAAGTAGAGCAATATTCCCCTTACCCAAAGGAGGAAAATGAGAACATACATGGCATAGGCAACAAAGTCATAAATACTCAACAAATCAACAATATCAATGCTACTACCAATCCTCAAAGGATTGTTATACAACTAAAACCAAAACCAAACTTCACTACATTAGATCAATCTCCTACAACTATCCTAACACATCTCCTCAAAACTAATATGATAGAGCTTCCACCTATCAAGCCTATCAACCTTGCAAAAGGGAGAACTCATTCATCCCATTCTCATGAACATTGTGCCTTCCATCGCATTAATGGCTATGCAACCAATAATTATAGAGGCCTTAAAAATCTAATCCAAGACTTGATAGACAATGGAAACCTTGACCTTAGTGGTTCTAGTTTCCAACCTTGCTTAGATCAGGATCTTAGAACCTTCCATGATCCATCACCCATCCATAACCAAGGGGCAACAAACTATGCTTGCTCCAACAATGCCCCATCTTCATCAACCTTTTCCATGAAATCCTTTTAGCTCCTGTTTGATAGGATAAGGATGTCATAAGCATAAGGTCCATCCCAAGTGGTAGTATGCTTTTTCACTTTAGCTACACCATACCTATAAACCATTTGAAATAGCTAAGGATCCTTTGCTAGGTCATAGCCACCCTTTCAATCCACATATCTTCTTAACTACCTACTCACATGACTATTTGCATTGGCTCCTCATCTGCATGGTTTCCTTTCATAATTAGCTTGTTGCACATGCTTAGTCATAAACTCAATCCCCATCATCATTCACTTAGCCACATTTTTTCCAACCTAAACATAAATCATCAATCTCTATCACATCTTTATCAAACTATTACACTCTTGCAAACCACAAAACTCTCCTTACCATAAGAAGAGTACATCCACATAAATGCCACTACAAAAATCTCAATCTTCCTCCTTTACACATAAGGACACAAATAAAAATACATTAAAATTATCCTTAACATTAAATATTAATCAACAAATCATCCTTTATTGGCTACATCAAATACATATATCTCATACCTATTTCTTTAACACATTACATATTTTTTTCCCTCATCTAGGGGTAAATAAATACCTTAAAACATTGCTTAGACATTTGACCAAGGATGGATCATCCTTGGAAACACTTTATCATAACCTACAACACCCTTTTCACTTAAAGGGATAAAACATTTAAAATCCCCCTTGGGGTAAGCATTTAAAGTCCCTCCTTGGGGAATACACATTTAAAGTTCCCCTTGGGGCAATCATTTAAAGTCCCCCTTGGGACAATCATTTAAAGTCCCCCTTTAGGTGATAATTTAAAATATCCCATGGGAAAATAATATAAAGTCCCTCCTTGGGGCACATCATTTAAATTCCCTCCTTGGGGCAATCATTTAAAGTCTCCCTTGGGGCAAAATTTAAAGTCCCTCTTGGGAAAAAATAGTTAAAAGTCCCTCCGTAGGGTACATCATTTAAATTCCTCTTTGGGGAAATCATTTAAAGTCCCCCTTGGGGCAATCATTTAAAGTCCCCTTTGGGACAATCATTTAAAGTCCCTTTTGGGGCATACACATTTAAAGTCCCTCTTTAGGGTACATCATTTAAAGTCCCCCTTTGTGGCAATCATTTAAAATTTCCCCTTGGGGCAATCATTTAAAGTCCCCCTTGGGAAAATCATTTAAAAGTCCCCCTTAGGGAAAACATTTTAAAATCCCCCTTGGGACATATAACATTTAAAGTCCCCCTTGGGGACACACATTAAATCCTCCTGATCATCTAAAGTCCCTCTTAGGGCACACACATCTAAAGTCCCCTTTGGACCAATCATTTAAAGTCCCCTTTGGGGAAATCATTTAAAGTCCCTCTTGGGCATAAACATTTGAAATATCCTTGTGCAAACACGACATTTTAAAGTCCCCCTTGGGCATATTCATATGAAAATTCCCACTCAATGACATTCAAAAATAGGAACCCCATTTAGGTTATCATCACATGATGTATATACATATCTTGTATCACAAGAAAATATCATAACAAACACTCCTTATGCACTTGCATAAGGATTAATCATTATACATATTTCATCTCAAAAACATGGCCCAAGCATTGTTGTACATATTTTTTTGCTTGGTACATATCATATCATATCACCATGCTAGGCTCTTTGTAAGCTAACTAGGCAAGCCAACTAAGCCCTCCAAGCAAGCTAACTAAGTCCTCTGGGCAAGCTAACTAAGTCCTCTGGGCAAGCTAACTAAGTCCTCATGGTAATGCTAACTAAGTCCTTTGGGCAAGCCAACTAAGTCCTTTAGGCACATGCTAACGAAGTCCTCTAGGCAAGCTAACTAAGTCCTCCAAGCAACTCTCAACACTATCCAAGTGATATTTATACATATTTTTCTCACTTGGATGCATCATCATTTGAAACACCCTTTAAGTGTGTATCCAAGGCCACCACTTAAGGGTGAATCAATATCAAACCTTGTATATACATCATGTAGACCTACCCCCACTCATAGGGACATCAATTCTAAAACCATAAGTAGGCTCATCCAATCATACACTCTTTTACAATCAATCATCATCCTAAACAACTCACCCCTTTTCAACTCATTCCTATCATATCCATGTAAATTGAATTTATTAATTCAATTTTGGCCTCCCCTTTGAATCCCAAGGAGGCACACATGGTGCATGGTAGCATTTAATGCTTCCCAAAATACAATCCTCAACATTACTTTAGATAAAAATATCTTCACTCCAATACTCCTTGCTAGTCTATAAATAGGCTAGGGGGCATACATCAATCATATTTCCTTCCTCATGATGATAACAAGATTTTGTTCACCATCATATTTTCTCAAAATCTTATGCAATAGTAATACATGACTTTCAAGACATATCATCAATGCATCTACAAAATTTTCTTTATATATACTTGAGGATATCTCATTCTCCCAAGTTTCTATCTTATCATTCAAACACCAAAATCCATACCCATCCATATCTTCTCCCCACTTGGGGGTAAGTATCAAAGCAAATATACAAATCATTCTTTTACAAACATATATCATAAACATTATCATTTCACATCAAATCAAGCACAAACATCTTTTCAAACATTTCTAACATGCTCAGATCTTGCTTATACCCCCTATGATATATTACATCTATTTTACACAGACAAATCCAAAAAGCAACTATTATCTGTCATTATGTCTGCTCCGAAGTCCCTATATAAGAAACACTTTTTAGGGTAAAGCATTACAAATTACTCATTACAAATCACTCTTTAAAAACATGTGTCTCCCAGAAGCAAAACATAATTTTAAAAACATTACAAAACATTGCAAAATATTTGTAATGAGAATAAAAAACATCAAGAACATTATCAAATGTCATTTCAAAGCCTTGTAAAGAGTTTTCAAGCAACAAGTTTTTCAGGTATAGAGACCACTACTCACAACATACTTCTGAATGATAATCTACCATTCAGAACCTGATACATCTCTCCATACAGTAATTGCTCTCTCTTAGCATTTAATCATCACTAGACTCACAAGGTCACTGCTAAGCAAATAAATCACATTTCAAAGACTATCATGAATAGTCAAAATAATCAACACGTCATGCAATCAATGCATTACAAAAATCAAATCAAATCATCATATCATCAAATTCAATTTCTTTGAGAACTCTCTCCAAATCATTGATTTGGTGATAATTCTCAAGGGGGGGTATCAATGGGGTAAATTTTTCATGGAGTAACATTTTTCAAACTTCAAAAAGGCATACAATATTAAATATGAGGCATACATCAAAAGCAATATCTATTCAATCATCAAATCAACTTCTTCAATATCAACCAACATGCTAGTGCCAAAATTGAGGTCCCATAACATATTTTTGATACATTTATTTTATAATTTATACATCAAAAAGAGTTAAAATGTCGACACCCAATTTTGACACACCTAGCCAACGACATCCTAAAATAAAAGCACCAAACAAAACATCATCAAGGTATCCTAACCTTGTCAAATTAGGCATCAAATTTGGTATGTTTTATAAATTTCCTATCCTAGAAAAACTCATCAATTGCCTTGCCTTCATAAGCCTTTTGATCAAGCAAACCAAATCAATCATATTCATACCCAAATTTGGATTTTTATAGCCCTAAAATGTTAGGTCATATTTTGGATAGATTTTGACCTATCAAATCACACAAAAATTCACAAAATTACAACCATTAGATCAAGCTCAAAAAGATCTTTCTAACGAGTATAGATAAGTCTATGTTTGGATATCTATTGATGCTAAAACTACGTAAAACTACACCTAGCCAGACTAGTGTTGAATTTGGTATCCATAGATTCATTCATCCCACTCCTTTAATCACACATGCTCTAGCTCATCATAAGCATACGGATTTCAAATTTTGGTTTTCCCTCTACAAGGCATTTATCCCCCCAATTCGTCCTTCAAAAATATATAAATAGAACCCATTGGAGAGGCATTTAGGGAGTATTCTAAGGCTAATTACATTATAAAAATATTCTTCTATCATTCTTCTTCTAGCTATTCTTCTTTAGCATTCTTCATTTGCAAGCATTTTGGAGGTAAGCAAAGCAAAGCAAGGAGGACTTTGGGGCAAGGAGGTTACCTTAGAGGCAAGGAAGATAGTTGTCCTAGCATCTTTCTTCTCTCCATTCATATTTTCTTCACTTTACATTTTGTCCTCTAGGTTGTAGCCTTGCTAACTTGAGTTTTCTATTGATATTTATATATTTCAGGCTTCTAATTCCTTTTGCAGGGTTCTAATCTCTATTTGCAATCATCTAACAGTATGTTTTCAACCTCTTCTTAAGCATATCATCTCCATTTTACCTCTAACATCTATTTTGTAGGTCTACTTTGGTTTACATTCATTTACCATCCATATTTTGATCATAACCCTATCTTTTGTAAGGTTTTATTGCATTTCCTTTATACACTTTATATCATAACACTTGTTGCCCTTTTATTTACAGTTATGTTACTTACATTGGAAGCATACTAACTCTTTCATTTCCTTCCATGTTCATCTAATCTAATCTCTAATCAATTGCAAGCTTCATTTCATCTCCTATTTAGTCATTTCCTCTCTAATCTCCAATGTTTTACATGTATTATATGTATTGCATATAACCTATTTGTTTGCAGACCATATCTCTTGCTTTTTATGTTTATTTATGAGCTTCATATGCTTGTTCTCTTCATATAACTTCATGTTCATAAATTTTATTTCTTTGCATATTTAGTAGATTTGCATTCACTTGTCATCTCATTCTTTTCAATCTTATTATAGACTAAACACGGTCCTATTACATTTTCATTTCATGTTGAATGCTCTTCTTGCTCCTTATTTTGTATAAGGTAGCATTGAAACCCCTACTATAACTTTTTAAATTATAACAATAGTTCAAAATTATATTATAGAGCATAATATTTTACTAGTTTCCTCTTATGTGCTTTTCAACTACTCCTAATATTGCTATGGTATTGATGCAATACTAACATTGTCTTGTTCATATTACCAATAGCATCTCATCATTTACATTTTATGTTTTTCTTTAACTTTTGTTGTAGAATCTTTAAGTTTTTACATCAGCATTTACATTCCTTTTCATACTAACATTGCTGCATTTTATTATACATCTTTCCATGCTTATATCATTGTATTTACTTCTTATTTGCAGCCATATATACATTTCATGCTCACTCATTACTGTGTTTTATGTAAAATTACAGCCATACACACCTCTTGCACACAATTCATTGTTGTGTTTTATTTAAAATTGTAGCCACATATATATTTCACACTCATTTGTTGTGTTTTATTTAATATTGCAATCATATCCATCTTGCACAACCACAGTTGTTGTGTTTTCTTGAAAATTGCAGCCATACATATCTCGCATACACTTTCTACTGTGTTTTACGTAAAATTTCAACCATATATACATTTCATGCTCACTCATTACTGTGTTTTATGTAAAAGTACAACCATACACACCTCTTGCACACAATTCATTTCTGCGTTTTATTTAAAATTGTAGCCACACATATCTTTCATGCATCACATTGTTATTTAATTGCTTTTAAATCACTTTATTGGAGGGTTGTTTGGCTTGTTATCTTACTAGCCTTTGTCATTTCCGTTACCCATGTTTTTTTTTTAAGACTACTTAATCTCACCTTTCTTTGGATTTAAAAGGAACTCACATCTATTTTATGTCCACTCTATTTTATCATAGGCATAATATATTTTTGGCTAATTTTATCCTCTTATTGATTATGCCTTTATAATCAACAATTTTTTTTATGCATTTAATTTCTTTAAATTTGCAAGCCTCTTGATTACATGCTCATTTATACTTTCTTGCAAATTTTTCCAAATCATCTTGATTTTTAGCATTGTCTTGTTTTAAAATCTAATCTCAACATTTATAACAAATTTGCTTTCATTTTCACTTCAAAACACTTCAATATTCTATCACGAAACAAATTTCATTTATCAAATTGTGGTAACTTTATCATTTCTTTTTCCAATCCAAGGAAGGCATGCATACTCAATCTTGTTTTAATAGGGGATCTGATCAGCTAGAAAGATAGCTTGTCATCTCACTGCACTAAAAAAAAAACCCCAAATCAGATAAACCTAAATTTTTTGGTCAACTTTTTAGGTTGTCAAACTCTCCACCAAATTCTAGTGACACTTTAGCTTCTACTCAATCTCTAAAATAGCTAATTCGACCACTTGAAACTCCTTGCTCATTGTTATTTCATTATTTTCTACTATCTAGTATTTTGTCATAAATTTTTTGCCTAAAATTGCATCTCCTTTGGTCAATCAAGGAACCCTTAGAATAGTCCAAATTCATTTTCTTTAATCACATTTATTTTGGACAAAATAAAATAATCTTAGCATAAGATCTAAAATATTTCCTTCAAAAGCAATTAGGCAATAAATCAAAAGGCATATAGATTACATCTTAGGCTAGCTTATCTTCTTGCATTCACCTCTTGTTTACCTTGAAATATCAAAATATCCTTTAGTTAGCTCATCAAAAAGAAAATATACCAACCTAATTCAGTCTAGAGGGAGGGTATATTAAAATACTACCTATTCTAGTATCCCAAAACACATACAAAAACTAGAAAATTAACAACAATAATTTTTCTTTATGTTTCTATTTTAAATTACAACAACTTGTAATCACAAACTTTCTTTATTGGTAAACTAAGTATATTGTAGCAAGCTCAACAATCTATTTCTTCACATGTTGATAACTAAACATTTTAGCATCAACAAAATATTCCATTATTGACCCTTGTCAACTTCTTGTCAAACATCCTAGATCCTTGTTGATTCTCTTAACAATCCCTTGTTGACCCCTTACTAGTCCTTGTCATTTCCTTGTTGACTCCTAACCAACCTTATTTGGTTATTTTCTAGTTTATTGTTGATTTCTTATCAAAACCTTTTTGACTCCTTTTTGACAAGATACCACAAGTCAAAATATGACTCTCATCATATGGGTGTGTCATGTAATACATGAGCATTTGAGTGTATGGGAAATTTTGCATCACCAAAAAAAATAGAGAAGAAAAACGAGAGAAAAATCACTCAGTTTTTTTAGAATGAATTGAACTTAAAATTATGGAGAAACTAGTGGATAAATGGATGGTGGCACATCCATGTGATGAAGATCACATTTTGGCTTGAGGCATCTTGCCAAAAAGGATCTGGCAATGATTGGTAAGAGATCAACAAGGATTCAACAAGGAACTAGAAAAAGGACTAGACAAGGCTGATAAGGAATCGACAAGTGACTAACAAGGACTGGTAAGAGGTTGGCAAGGGATCGACAAAATATCGATAAGGAAATTGAGAATAATCTAGGATGATTGACAAGAAGTTGACAAGGGCCAAAAAAGGAAGTTTTTTTGCTGCTACAATTTCTAATTTCTAACAAGTAGAGCAATAGATTATTGAGTTTGCTACAATATAATTAGTTTTCCAACAAAATAAGTTTATGATTACAAGTCATTGTAATCTAAAATAGAGAAATAAAGGAAAATAATTATTTATTTTCTGGTTTTTACATGTTTTTGTGTGTGAGTTGTTTGGAGCTACTAGAAGAGGTATTCTTTCAATAGACCCTCTTCTCTAGACTACATTTGATGGTATCAAATACAAATCATACATGGAGAACATTTGAAATTTTTAGTTTGAGTTATTCTAGAATATCAAAGGCAAAGTCATATGTGGAGAAGCTCAAGGAGTTCTAGATGATTGAAGGCTAATGAGAATATTAAGAGCTACATAGGTCACAGAGGTGGTAGATATGTGTATTTTAAGCCTCAGATATTTCCATGTGTGTTAAAAAAGGATAAAAATTATAGTATTTTTTTTATGGTGGCTCAGCTGTATAAAATCAATGAAAATGTTAGGGTACCTATGAATAGGTATATGGTGATATTATATTATATTGTATAAAGGTTGGCATGGGCCACACATGAAAGAAGGTTGATTTTATTATAATATAATATTATATTAGTAATCATCTCCCTAAAGTAGACTTAGAAGAGGGGTATATAAAGAAGGGATATTTTTATTGTAATCATCATGGAGATCAATCATATGTAATTGTCTTTGCCCATGAAGTGGCTTATGAGACTTTACCCTCTCTAAGTGGTGCTCTCATCTTGGGAGATATTGTGGATTTATTCCTTCCTTAAGGATTATTATTGGTGTTTACTACCCTAAGGGTATTATCTATATTTGTCTCATTATGTGGATTGTTATTATGGATAATTATTTGTGGATTAATGATTTGATATTTCTCCATGTTGGTGAATGATTTATGTTAATAAGAATAAAGTTTCATGAAAAAAATTAATTCATGATTTGGATCTCATGAAGCATTTTATCCTACCTAGAATGTCTAATGTAGAAGCATTTGGGTGTATAGGAAATCTTCCATCATCCCCCCGAAAAAAAAAAGAGTTTTTTTTTATTCAAAAAAAACCACTTAGGTTTTTTAACATAAATTGATGGAGAAACTAGTGTAATAATGGGTGGTAGCACACTCATGTGATGAAGATCAAATTTCATATTGAGACATCTTGCCGAAAAGGAGCTAGCAAGGATCAACAAGGGATTGACAAGGAGTCAACAAGGAACCAAAAAAGGACCGAAAAATATTGGCATGGAGTTGGTAAGGGACAAATAAGGAGTAGTAAGGGGTAAATAAAGGACTAACAAAATACTAATAAGGGTGTCAACAAGGATCCAGGATGACTAGCAAGGAGTTGACAAGGGCTAGAAAAGGAAGTTATTGTTGTTGCTACAATTTCTAGTTACTAGCAAGTGGAGCAATGGATTGTTGAGTTTGCTACAAGATAATTAGTTTTTCAACAATGGAAGTTTGTGATTAAAATTTGTTACTATAATTTAAAATAGAGAAATAAAGGAAAATTTTTATTGTTTACTTTTTTTATTTTTGCATGTGAGTTGTTTCGGGCTACTAGAAGAGGTGGTCTTTTAGTAGAACCCCTCCTCTAGACTGCATCATATATGGTGTAGTCTAAGTAGTTGTAAGAATAGATATTAGTTACCATAAGAGACTGATGTAACAGTCAATCAATGAAGTAGGAACCTACTGTAATAGTCGGTCAGTGTAATTTTTTTTTTAATTTGGAAAAAATATTATTTTTAGACCTAGTCCATTGTAATCATCTTGTCACATTGATTATTATGATATATAACACCCGTGAGGTTTTTTCAAAAGCCCAAAAATTATCATTTTGGGGTTAGTCCATTTTGATCATTTTTTGAGCTGATCATTTTTGTATATAGCACCCAAACACTTTTTTAGGACCCTTACTAAAAGTAGTAACTATTAAAACAAGAATTTTAAGTTTAGTAAAATGTTTTTAAAAGACCCAAATCATAAATCTATGGATGGAGTAACTGGAGGAGCTATGAGGGAGATGGAGCAAAACTAATTATTTGAACAAATAGGGAAATTGAGCCAACAATTTACTCCAATGTAGAACCAATTGAGATAGGAAATGAAACACTTGAAAAACTATGCAATATTTAAACAATAAGCAACAATAATTTAAAAATGATATTGATGGGATTTTTTATGATATTGAAGGTCATTTAAAAGGATCCCCTCATGCATACCACAAAATAAATAATGGTGAATTTGAAGGAAATGCTAGTCATTAAAGGAGTATAAAATAGGATACACACAATTCTCTTTTTAATAATACCCCATATAATATACCCAACTTAGACTTCCACAAGTTTTATGGAAAGGATTTGGACAAAAAAATTTTTTTTGGGCAAATCAGTACTTTAAGATTCACAATGCTCCCCAATACTTACAAATCTCAATGGCATATTTTAACTTTGAATCTAAAGCCCTTATGTGGTATCAATGGGTGTAGTATATGAATATCAACCTTTTCTTAGAAGAATTTGAAAAATAACTATTCACGAGATTTGGCCCTAGTGAATAGGACCTTACAGGAACTTTAATAAAATTAAAATAGACCTCCACCATTCATGAATATTGGACTTAGTTTTAGAAATTAGTTAACTGAACATGGGGTTTGAGTGAAGGATTTTTTCAAAGTTGTTTTGTTAGTGGGTTGAAGGATGATATCAAGGTCGAAGTAAAAATGTTCAAATCACTTTCACCTTTGTAGCATAGTTGGAGAAGGTGATCTTGGCCCCGTTGAACAAGAGGTCCACAATTCACACCTCTGCGATGCAAAGGGGGATACAAAAAAAAATATTCTTTGTTGGTTGTGGTTGAGGGTCTAAGGGTTTCTTTGGTATCATTTTCACCACAAACCAAAGTTGTAGGTCCGATTTCTAGACCAATTGGTTCGACCAAACCCCGTAAGGGAGGTGGAGGTCCAAGGTTCAAATCTTAGGCCTCATCGGATTGAACGCTTGTCCCTTTCCTAGTGATTTTAGTGGTGTAACAAGTTTAAAGTGATTGTGGTATGGTGGTTATAGGGGTAGACTACGTGAAGAACTATGTCGCAGCTTTCAGGGCAGATAGTACAAAATACTATGGAAGCCATAAAAGTCAGACAACTTGCCCAAATTCATGATGACTACCAATTACACCATGTAATATCAAAACAAAAAATGTTTAAATCATAATCCATGATGCAAGAAATAGGATTGGCTAAGTTAGTAGAGGAATTTTATTTTGCTCATAGATGCATGTCTAAATTTCCACAAACTAGATTTCCAATCCCATCTAAGCCCCCATCAAATTTAGGGAATAAATCTCCCACTATTAAGAGACTAAATAAATAGGAAATGGAAGCTCATAGAGCATAGGGGATATGCTAAAATTATAATATGAAATACTCTTTGGGATATACAATGTGTAAAAATAAAATTGTATTTGTTGGATATGGATGATTATTTGGCCAATTATTTCCATGAAGAGAAAGAGGAATAGAAATAAGGAGAGTGTTATGATGAGGGTGAAACCCAAGAAGAACATTAGCCAAAAATATTAGTCCATGCACTAGCAAGAGTCTCAACACCTCAAACTATGAAGGTGGTAGGATATTTTAAGGAGAAAAAAATCACAATCCTTATTAATTATAGTAGTACACATAACTTCATTGATCCATCGATAGCCAAGCAAGCACCTTGTTATATTCATTCCTATAATTCTTCTAAAGTTATGGTATCCACTGGAGGAACATTACCTTGTAAAGTAAAATTTTGGAATGTAAGGATAAGGATAGAGAAATATGAACTCAAGATAAATATATTTTCTCTTCCTTTAGGGGATGCAATGTTGTTTTAGGGGTATAATGGATTTGCACTTTGGGAACAACAGCATAGAATTTTGTTGAACTATGAATGCAATTCACTCAGAATGGAAATCAATACACTCTCTATGGCTTATCTAAAGGATCCACTTAGATAATTAGCTCAAATAAAATATATAAACTCTTATTAAATTTCTCGCATGGGGTAGTGGCATAATTGTTTGCAATCCATGCATAGAATACTAAATAAATTGAACAAGGGGATTTGTAAATATTTTTAAATAAATATGATTTTATCTTTTAAAAATCCCAAGGGTTTATCACCATGATGATCCCATGATAATGCAATACAACTTGTACTAGGTATATTTCCACCTAAAATTCAACCCTATCGATATCCATATGTGCAAAAATCTAAAATTAAGAAATTGGTTTAGGAGTTATTGAAAATAGGGGTACCCAATGTCAATTCCTATTCTTTGCTATTGCTATTATTATGGAAAAATAATAGGTCATGGTATTTATGTATAGAATTGTATGAACTTGATAACATCAACATCAAGGATCAATTTCCTATTTTGATGATTTATGACTTAGTAGAGGAGTTACATGGTGCTAATTTTTTCTCCAAGTCGGATCTTTGATCTAGATACCATTAAGTATGGATCAAAGAAGAAGACATCCCAAAGGGTCATTGTGAATTTTTGGTTGTCTTTTGGCCTAACAAGTGCACCTTCAATGTTTTAGAGTCTCATGAATAATATTTTTTATCCTTACCTATGCAAGTTCATTTTGGTCTTATTTGATGATATCCTAATTTACAACCTCAATTGGGGAGACCACCTGCATCATATGGATCTGAATTTACAAATATTAAAATAGCATCAATTGTATGACAAATGATCTAAATGTTCCTTTGGAATGCAAGAGATCAAATATTTGTGTTATATTATTTCATAAGATGGAGTTAATATTGACCCAAAGAAAATTATAGTCATACAAAATTGGCCCAAGTATAAAAATGACAAGGCATTATAGGGATTTTTGGGTCTCACTAGCTACTATCAATAATTCATTTAAGATTTTGGTAAAATAGCAATCCCACTAATTGGCATGTTAAAGAAGAATTCATTCATATAGATTCCACCAGTGGAAAAAGCCTTTTAGGATCTCAAGGAAGCCATGACTTCTACTATGGTGTTAGCTTCTCCTAATTTTTCTAAACAATTTATAATAAAAAGTGATGCTTTAGGCCATGGCATTGGGGAAATTTTAATGCTAGAAGAGAAATCCCTAGCTTTCATTGGTAAGGCCTTGTGTGGAAGAAATTTGGAAATCCACTTATGAAAAGGAAATCATGTCTATTCTCCATGTTATAAATTTCTAGATACCTTATCTCATTAAACAACATTCTCCATTAAAATGGGTCATCAAAGTTTAAAATATTTTTTGAATTAGAGGGTATCAACTCCAGCACAATAAAAATGGGTTTCAAAATTATTTGGGTATGATTATGAAATTATGTACAAAATGAAGGAAAATATTATGGCAGATGCTCTTTCTTTTCAATTAGAGGATCAAGGTATGCTATGTGATATCTCTTCTCCATTTCTACATTGGTTCATCCAACTTTGAAAAGAGGTAGTCAAAGAAATGACCTTGCAAAATTAGAGGGAACAACTCCAAAGGGACCCCAATTTGTAAATCAAATACTCGTGGGATGGATAATTGTTGAGATATAAAGCTCACATTTTGTTTTCTAAAAATTTATCAATTCATGAGGATATGATGAAGAATATGTATGCTTTACCCAATGTAAGCCATTCAGATTTTTTGAAAACACATGAGCCATCTAAACACTCACTCTATTGGAAAGGAATGAAAAGGGACATTCAAAATTTTATGGTTGGGTGTGATATATGCCAACGGATGAAAGGAGAAATGATTCATACTCTAGGCACTTAACAACCTTTACCAATTTTAGAAAACTTTTAGACTAACATTTCCATGGATTTTATTGAAGGGATTCCTAAATTAGGAGGAGGATTTCTATTCTTGCAATTATGGAGCATCTCTCAAAGTGTGCTTATTTTTATTCCCCAAGCCCATCCCTACCATGCCTCCACAATTTCCTAGATATTTATGGACTTCATTTTTCTCCTCCATGGTATGCCAAAATTTATTATGTTCGACCATGACCCTACTTTTACCAATCATTTTTAGAATGAACTATTTAAACTATAGGGTACACAACTAAGAATGATCTCAACCTACCATCCCTAGATGGATGGAAAATTTGAAATTGTTAAAAAATGATTGGAAACTTACCTCTACTCTTTTACATCCAAGCATCCAAACCAATGGGTCAAGTGGCTTCCCTTGGTAGAGTGGTGGTACAACACTTTGTTCCACACAACCACTAGAATGACTCCTTTTGAGGAATTATATGGGTAGCCACCTCCATTACCTTCTTAATATGTTCCTAGAAAATCCTAGGTCCAGACATTGGATTTGACATTTTAAGAATGTACCAAAATCCTACAAAAATTGAATGAAAGTTTGGATATGGCTCAAAATTGGATGTGATAACAAGTCAATCGACACCATTTAGACCATAGTTTCCCAATTGCAAAACCACACTCACCTTAGGATTTTGATCACAAAACCCTCTCTTGCAAAGAAGTTAGAAATCAAAATAACTTCTCCAAGGTTCTGCTATATAAGAATTACGCATGTGTATTAGTAATCTCAATGAAGATATATCAAATAAGAGCTAGGAACACCTTAGTGATTGCAAGTAACTGTTAACAAGGGACATGTGTTGGTTTATTTTACCATGCTATATTAATGATTGTTCATAAAAGTTAAAGAAAAGCAAATGTGAATTGGCCCTCATATGACCATGATGTAGTGCCTTAATTCCTTTTATCTTGAAGGATTTTAGGTAGATTTTATCTTCCTTTATTAAGTAGATTTTAAACAAGTTTTATCTTGCATTAAATCCTACTTTAAGCATGAAGTAGAAGATTAAAACCTATCTTTAAACATGAATTTCAAATGATAAAAGAATTCATTTTATGTTGCTTTAAACCTCAATATGGAATAATCCGGATGACCAACCTTGTAGCTATAGTAACCTTTGATATAATAAATAAATTATTTCTCTTTTATGAAATTAATTTTCATAAAGAGACGACAATTTATTGCTTTAAAATAATGGTCCTAAAATGTCATTATTAATTATCCCTCTTTAATGAAATTATAATTTTCATAAATAATAAATAATTTAATGTTTTAAAACAATAGTCTTTGATGTAATGTCTAAATTACCCTTCTTTGATGAAATCAGAATTTTCATAAAGAAAGATGAATTTATTTCTCCGAAAATGATAGCTTATGGAATGCCATTAAAATTTACCCCCCTTTAATGAAATTGAAATTTTCATAAAGGGAAGTTCATTTATGCTTGCAAATATAAAAATATAAAGCTAAAAAAAATCTGATTTGCCTTCAAAATGTAAAAAATAAAATTCTGAAATTATAAAAATCTGCATAAAACAACAATTTTCAACAATTTTTATAAAATCGAAATGGCTTCGGAATGAGTTCGAATTTATTTCGGATGAAATATTGAATCTCATTCTTCACACCCATGTATTTATTTTTGGAGTTTGAATTTTTTTCGATTTTTATTTTAATCACCAAAAATAAAAATAAAAAATCTGCAAAAAGAGATTTAGAAAAATAAAATAAAAAATCTGAAATGGAAATAAAATGCAGAAAACCCAAAAAATGAACTAATAGCAGTTTCATGCTACCCTATCATGCAAAACCCGAGATATGAGAGTTTCCGAATGTAACCCAACAAGCTTCTATGGAATAAAAATGACTCATCTATTTCCAAATATTCAGCAATGCAACCATGAAATGCATTAAGCATTACCTATAAATCTAAAAACCGAGAAAAATAAAAATGGACGTTAAACACAAACATTCATAAATGATTCTCCTCTTATTTTACTCAAAAAAGTGCAGAAATCCTGCAATATTTACATCAAAACAACAAAATATTTTTGTTTTACAAATCCATTCTATCAGCATCTGGCCTTTCCCAAAAGAATCCAGTCCTTGTGCTTGCACATTCTATGAATATTTAAATTTTTCAACAATAATCACTTCGTTTCATTTTCTTGGGCTCCTTTTCCTCGTGCAGGTTTCAAAACCCTTTGTTTTCCCATTCGTAACGCTTATGTCTTTTGAAGTTTTCTTAAAGACACCTAGCCTGGGAACAATGATGAAAACCCCTAAAGAAAATTCTTTTCCATTCTAAGCATAACTTTTGTAACGTTTTTCTATTCATCATACTATAGGAGCATGGTTTGAATTAAATATCACCCTACCAAGTACTTATATTCCTTTAATAATTTTGCATATATGAATACAAGCTTTCCAACTTGGGCAGTGCCTTTCTCAATAACCATCACATGTCTTCTGAAATTTATTTTTCCTCCTTGCATCATGTAACTTCCTATACGCTCAATCAATACCACCATCATGCTTAGGTGAAATTGAATTTTATTAAAGACCCATCCAAGCCAATGCTTTTGGATATTCTGAAAGGATGCCATATGGCACACTGTCAGATACCCTTGCCGCTATCCATTGTGACCTTAGTTGGCCATGTGAGACTTCACTTTCACCAGTGTCGATGTTGTTAAATGTATCATCGTCGCCTGAGTCGTCGTCTATGTTGCTTCGTCGAGCTTCGAACCACCCTCGGTAGGTCCCACATAATCGACCTCAGCATTCAAATAGTCTTAGTCCACATCATTGATCAAAGATATGTCACCCATGAGTGAAGTCCGCATGGCCATCCGTCCGCCCATGTGGTCGGGGTCGCTTGTCAATTTTTGTATCACTTATGTCCTTTGTCTCAGGCCGTCTGGTAAGCCTTTCTTAGTCAGCTTCACTACCAACTTCATCTGTGGCTTTGCCTACGAGGCATACGAATTGGCCTTCCTCGGGTCCCCACCACTACACAGTCACCGTGGTCATCAAACTCAAGTTATCCCTCCTTCATCCGTCGGTCGAACCCACGGTACACCTCATGCAACTTGACGCATATGCAGCAAGTCCTCGTTCATCCTTGCAATGAGCACCTACAATGAATCCACACGGTGCATAACATTAAAATTGTCAACATACAAACATTAATAAAGCAATCATCACAGGATAAGCCTTAAGGGCTTTATTTTAAACAAACATATAATTTATTTATTTATATTTTTATCCTTTTTATTATTATCATTATAATATATATATATATAATATAATATAATATAATATGTTTTATGTTTTCTCTTATTTTTTATTTTTTTTTTTTGTTTTACTTTATATATTATTATTTATTGGAACCAACAATTATCTTCAATAAAGATATTTTTATTATTGCATATTTTGCTTCATTTTACTTAGTCTCATAATATTATATATATATATATATATATATATATATATATATATATATATATATATATATATATTTTTTTTTTTTTTTTTTTTTTTTTTACTTTCAATTCAAAATATTAACTACAACACACCAAACACCTCGAAGACAAACAAAGGAGACTTCCTCCTAAAAATAAATTAGAAAAGAATACTCATGGGTATGGACCCTTCGACAACTATCACTCAAACATGACCAACAATCACAAAAACCCAAAATTTAAAAGGTGGGTCCCCAAGTTTTGGGGTAAGTTGTGCACCAGATACAACAAATGGAGACTCTATTGTGAAATGCTCCTGAGCATTTCAGGTGAAGAACCCAAATCTAAAATAAAAACACAACAAATCAGTGAAATAAACATTATTTAGCGATGTTCCGAGAAGGTGGGGGTGAATAGCTTTGAATAAAAACAACTAATCCATCAGCCTTTGCTCAGTGTGTGAAAAAGTGATTCATTTTTGCACCTCTAAAAACCTTCCGAATTTCATCATCTAGTTCACATTTAGGCTATGAAGCACGGCTCATAAAATAAAGCTTTTATAGATAGAGCCCTACTGCTAGTCAGGCATCTATAGCCCCGGTAGGGTTTATCTAACTCACCTTGGTGTTTTGCTTAATACTTTGTAAAGCCTTTCTTATAACTAAGTTGTGTCTAGACATAGCCCTACTTTCGGTCAAGCGTCCATAGCCTCGGTAGGGTTTATCTAAACTTTGTGACTGATTTGATCAAGCTTTTCAATATTCATTTTCTTTCTTTCTTTCTTTCTTTCTTTTTTCTTTTTTTCTTTTTTTCTTTTTTTATAACTTTGCAATAATTTATATATCACTAGGGTTAGGAAACATAAATATAGAGCATGTTGAATCTTCACCTTAATTTGTAAACCAATATAACTTCATCCTTTAGGACTTCTAGAAATACCCTTTAAAGTGTGAGTTACATGTGGAGCTTTAGCGAAATGTTTCATTGCTTCACTCTCCACCATCTTAGTCCCAAAATCTAAGCATGATCACAAAATAATTCATCCCCCTTTTCTCAGGGTCACCTACTTTTAGATTAGTTATTCCAACCTACTTAACATAGGAACACAAAAATGGGCCAAATACCATTAGTTAGCAACCACGAAACATCACCTCAAAACAAGAGAATAACCCAAAACACAAAACTAAAAAAATCAAACTTAAGGACAAAACACAAAAAACAACACAACCAAACAAAAATACGAAAACCAAAACTATATACAAATGTACAATATGGTACAGGATGGTGCAAAGTTTGAGCTATCATTTCCCTGGATCCCAAACATGATTAGCGTATTTCAAAAGACATATAACATGATACGTACGCCAAGATTTACAGGAATCCAACAAAAATAAAATTAGGGCAAACCATACAACAATTCTCATCTTGCCTCTCTCACCCTGCCAATTTGATTTAGTTCCATTAGTAGTCCCATAGTGGAATTTCAAATCATCAAATTGATAAGACAATAATTGATTTTTAATTATATCTTGTTGATTCTTTAGAATGCAAATTTCACAATTCAATTCATGACTTAGAAATAATTTTTTCCTTTTGAATACGAGATCTTGCAAATAGGAGACTATTTCTACACATTTCAAAGCCAATTCATTTTTCATGTTTGTAGATCAATTAAATTCATGTAACCACTTGCAAGTATCTAGGATATTTATTAAATGAGGATCATCGTAAGTTTGTATCCTAGATTCAATAACTAATTGATTATGAACTTGATTTAACACTTTAAGCATGTCAACTTATTTTTCATTCAACAAAGCATTCTTATTAGTGGTGTGAGGAGAAATTAACTTAAATTATTTATAACCTACACATGGCATTTCATCATTGATAGTATTTGAATCCAAAAATTATTAGATAAACCTTCCCCTTGATTTCTAATGGTGGAACCCAAAATGTGAGATTTTACCTTTGATGCATTTCCATTTACCATTACTTGGTGAGTCATCGTGATTCCCTCCTTTTCTTCATGGTCCTCATTATCATCATGATGTAGCACTTCTTCTTTGTCCATGACTTTTTTATCAAAGACACCAAAATTAGGCACCCAATTAAAAACATGTCCATCCTTTTCAAACCATGAGTCTTGTATATTTATAGATGTGTCAAATAACACTTGCTCATGATCAACCGTTTGAGTTGTTTTAGATAACGTGACATTTTCAATTGAATCATCAGTGACATCAAACCCAAACCACTCCGGTTCTAGAATTTCCTCATTTTTATATGATATACATATTGTAGAGCCAATATGTAGGTCAATATTTTTTATTCCATACCCCTCAAAGGGGACCAAAGTAAGTGGTTCTCCTTCTTTATCCATGGTTGTAGCGTCATTGTCATTTTCCAATACTAGATGAGATTCGAACCCTTCTTCCAAAAAATTTTCAAATTGTACAAGACTTGTAATATCCTCATGTGAGGAAGCAATCATATTATCCTGCATATTAATTGACACAAAAAGTTCATTAGAAGGTTTGGAATGAGCATATTCTTCCCATTTCTTGCTAACCAACCATACTATTTCTTCCTCAAAATATTTAAGAAATCCTTCTTCAAATGTTTCATTGTCATCATCTCAAGGATGTTGAAGGCTTTAATCATCAATTTTAATCATCTCATCCAAATTTATGGAAGGTCCTGATTCATCACATGTTTCAAAACCAGTCCACTCTAGGATCCCTCCATTGTCCAAAATAATATTGCTTTTAGTATCTTTGACCTTTTATCTCATGAGGATTATTTGGAACATCATCAAGATATGCATCTTGAGGCATTTGCTCTTGTAGTTGAGAGATATTTCCTTTAATTTGTAGAACTAGCCTTTGCAACTTGTTTTGCATATCAGGTGAAGCAAGTACTTCATTATAAAGAGCGGTAAAGATCTCTAATTTATTTCACCAACAATTATCATCTTCCAAAATTGGGGTGTGATGTTCAACCATACCTTCACATTCTTCAAATTCATCAATGGATTGATCCTTGAATTCACCTTCACCTTCCTTAGATGGTTCAATTATTTCCAAAAGTGGGTTACTCTTTGTATTCAAGTTTTTAATATCACAATCCATATTTGTAACCCAAAATTCAATTTTATCACAATTTGGAAGGTGTGGGTTTTCTTGGCCATCAGTTTTAACAATATCATCCAAAGTGTCTTCCAAGAACAAGTGGTGAAATTCTATTATATATTCAAATTCATTTATTTATTTTCTTTCAAACTCACTTTCAACCACTTTTTATGGCTTAGGGGTTTCTATAATGGGATCCATATTTACATTCTTCTTTCTCCGATCATCCCAATCCTCATTTGTAAACCAAAACTTTGAGCCATTCATCTCAAGCTCATCACAACTAGACTCATGTTGACTTTATTGATCTTTACAATGATCATCTTCTAAAAATAGTTGATGAGATTCCACCATGTCTTCAAATTCATCTCTTGACTCATCAACTTCACTCTCAACCATCTTTGGTGAGTCAAGTGTTTCTTCACCAAGATCATCTCTTGTATTTTACTCCAAAAGGTTGTCCCAATATTCCTTTGTGAGTAAACATGAACCAATCTCCATATCTTGATGGGTTTGTTCATCCCAATCCTCATTAATGGACCTTGGCTTTGATACTTGCATATCCTCTTGGATGAAATCTAAGGTGGTTGTAATATTTGGACATTCAACTTCATCCCATTGATTGTTCACCCTAGGGTTAAGCAATGATGGTTGATCCACCTTTTCTCTTTTTGAAATAGCCCATTGTTCTAATGTTATTGTGGTCTCATAGACTCTATGCAAAGATGGATCGTCAAGATTTTCCCTTAAAAATGTAGCCACTATGTGGTGTATATCTCCCATGTATATTTCAATAGCTCTTTCTTCTAAAATTATGAAATGGGGCACCACTTCAGTATACAACTTATGAAAACTATCATTTAATTCACTCATGGACTCATTAGGTTCCTTAGAGATAGAGACAAATTGATGTAACATCAAAACAAGTTCAACTTGTTTTCCAAAATGGCTAGTAAATGTTGCTTCTAGTTGATCCCAATAAGTGATGGAATCTACAGGTAGTTATAGGTACCACTCATATGTAATCTCATCCAATGTGTATGAAAAAAATATACAAGGAACATCTCCATTCCACATTTGCAAATACCTTAAGATGTCCTTGTATCTTTAAATATGTTCCTTAGCCAAGGTCGCATCATGCTTAAACATGGGTAAATGATTTTCTAACCTTGAGGAATTTGATGAGTAAGCATGTCTAAGTGACTATAATATCCAACTATCCACAATGAAATTCCTGCCTTGGATGGAAAAATTGATGCCATTGGAGAAACTCAAAGAATAACTTCGTGACCAATTTGTTAGTCAAATAAAGATTTCTTACAAAGAAGCATGAAATGGCTAACCAATCTCAAATGATTTAACATATGAATCATTCAGTTAGCATTAACCAATAGATATACATTAATTAAACCATGATATTGAAGAACTTTCTCAAATTTGCAATGAGTTAGCACTAATGCATCATCAAAATAGAGAATATTAGAATCAATGGAAGTGATCAAAAAAATCTTATTAGTCAAGACCAATGTCTTTAAATGGATTTTTCAAGTAAAACGAACAAGTTAGCATCTAAATAGCAATAAAATAAATCAATTTAGGCCCTCTTGGCTCCCAAAGTGTTGAGTGTTAAAAGAGGCCAAAGATGGTAATCAAATGGACTTGAAATATTTAGCAATTTAGAGCTCTCAAAGTTACACCAATATCATATTATTCATTGCATAAATAAGTCAAAAGCATTTGAAACAACAATTAACAATTTAGCATAAATAAAATAACACCAATTCATGCCCTCCTTCTAGCGCCAAAATATTGAGTGGTAATTTTACCCAATTGCAAAACCACACTCACCTTAAGATTTTGATCACAAAACCCTCTCTTGCAAAGAAGTTAAAAATCAAAATAACTTATCCAAGGTTCCGCTATATAATCATTGCACATGTGTATTAGTAATCTCAATGAAGATATATCAAATAAGTGCTAGGAACACCTTAGTGATTGCAAGTAACTATTAACAAGGGGCATGTGTTGGTTTATTTTACCATGCTATATTAATGATTGTTCATAAAACTTAAATAAAATCAAATGTGAATTGGCCCTCGCATATGACCACGATGTAGTGCCTTAATTACTTTTATCTTGGAGGATTTTAGGTAGATTTTATCTTCCTTTATTAAGTAGATTTTAAACAAGTTTTATCTTGCATTAAATCCTACTTTAATCATGAAGTAGAAGATTAAAACCTATCTTTAAACATGAATTTCAAATGATGAAAGAATTCCTTTTATGTTGCTTTAAACCTCAAGATGGAATAATCTGGATGACCAACTTTGTAGCTATAGTAGCCTTTGATATAATAAATAAATTATCCCTCTTTGATGAAATTAATTTTCATAAAGAGACAACAATTTATTGCTTTAAAATAATGGCCTTAAAATGTCATTATTAATTATCCGTCTTTAATGAAATCATAATTTTCATAAAGAATAAATAATTTAATGCTTTAAAACAATAGCCTTTTATGTAATATCTAAATTACCCCTCTTTTATGAAATCAGAATTTTCATAAAGGCGAATTTATTTCTCCGAAAATGATAGCTTATGGAATGCCATTAAAATTTACCCCCTTTAATGAAATTGCAATTTTCATAAAGGGAAGTTCATTTATGCTTGCAAATATAAAAATATAAAGCTGTAAAAAAATCTGATTTACCTTCAAAATGTAAAAAATAAAATTCTGAAATTATAAAAATCTGCATAAAACAGCATTTTTCAATAATTTTTATAAAATCAAAATGGCTTTGGAATGAGCTCGCATTTGTTTCATATGAAATATTAAATCTCATTCTTCACACCTATGTATTTATTTTTGGAGTTTGAATTTTTTTTTTTTTTTTTTTTTAATCGCTAAAAATTTAAAAAGAATCTATAAAATGAGAGTTAGAAAAATTAAAAAAAAAATCTGAAATGGAAATAAAATGCAGAAAACCCAGAAAATGAACTAATAGCAGTTTCAAGCTACCCTATCATGCAAAACCTGAGATATGAGAGTTTTCGAATGTAACCCAACCTAACCGGAACTACATTTGCACATCTCGAAATAAGTTAGATGCAAGCTTCTAAGGAATAAAAATGACTCATTTGTTTCCAAATATTCAGTAATGTAACCATGAAATGCATTAAACATTACCTATAAATCTAAAAATTGAGAAAAAGAAAAATGAACATTAAACACAAACATTTAGAAATGATTCTCCTCTTATTTGCTCAAAAAATACAGAAATCCTACAATATTTTTATCAAAACACCAAAATATTTCTATTTTACATCTCCATTCCAGCAACATCTGGCCATCCCAAAGAAATCTAACCCTTGTGCCTACGCATCCTATGAATATTTAAATTTTTCAAAAATAATTACTTTGTTTCATTTTCTTGGGCTCCTTTTCCTCATACAGGTTTTAAAACCCTTCGTTTTCCATTTGTAATGCTTATGTCTTTTGAATTTTTCTCAAAGATACCTAACCTAGGAACAATGATGAAAACCCCTAAAGGAAATCATTTTCTATTCTAAGCATAACTTTTGTAACGTATTTTCTATTCATCACATTATGGGAGCATGATTTGAATTAAATATCACCATGCCAAGTTCTTATATTCCTTTAATCATTTTGCATATAGGAATATAGGCGTTCCAGCTTGGGTAGCACCTTTCTCAATAATCGTCATATGTCTTTTGAAATTTATTTGACCTCTTGCATCATGTAACCACCTATCGCTCAATCAGTACCACCATCATGCTTAGGTGAAATTGAATTTTATTAAAGGCCCATCCAAGCCAATGTTTTTAGATATTTCGAAAGGATACCATATGGAACACCATCAGATACCCCTACCGCTGTCTGTTGTGACCTTAGCTAGCCAGTGCTGCCAAGCCATGGTGAGGAACATCCACGTAACTCCCTATCGACTATACCTTGGGTATGGCTTGCTTCCTCCATGTTGTCTCTACGCATCTGCCTCGTTGGCCGATGTGAGAATTTAACATGATCATTCAGATAAATAAATTCAAGCTCATCGTCTTCTCGCAGTGACCCTGCTGTTTTATCACACAGTCTCTAATGATCACCTGGAGTACAATTCACACTTGCATCATGTTGTCGAGAAAGAAGCTCTCGACCCTTCTACCGAATCATTCGATCGATCTTGCCTAGGTCTCATAACTTCAGCCTATTCATTCCTATTGTACTTCTCTCACTGCATCGATTTGTTATTCCTCTATCCATCGAACCCTACGCTAATGAAGGCAACACTCACATATTTCTTGGAGTAGATTTATTCCCTGAAATGTACTAAACCAGTTTAAATTCTTACTATGTCAACCTGTCGTAGCATGATTCGCTCTTCTAATTTATCGCGCTATCTGGATCATTCAGTGCGTTATACGATTCGCCATGTGAGACTTCACTTTCACCGGTGTCGGTGCTTTCGTTTGGGTCGTCGTTTATGTTGCTTCGTTGAGCTTCGAACCACCCTCAGCAGGTCCCACATCGTCGACCTTGATGTTCAAATAGTCCTGGTCCACATCATTTATCAAAGACATGTCACCCATGAGCGAAGTCCACATGGCCATCCATCCGCCCATGTGGTCGAGGTCACTTGTCGATTTTCGTATCACTTCTACCCCTAGTCTTAGGTTGTTCAGTGAGCCTTGCTTAGTCAGCTTCACCGCCAGCTTTATCTATGGCTTTGCCGATGAAGCATACGAATTGGCCTTCCTTGGGTCCCTGCCACTGCACAGTCACCGTGGTCGTAGAACTCAAGCCGAGTCCCTCCTTCATCCGCTAGTCGAACGCACTGTACACCTCACGCAACTTGATGCCCACGCGACATGTCCTCGTTCATCCTTGCAATGAATCCACACGGCGCATAACATTAAAATTATCGACATACAAATTTTAATAAAGCAATCATCACAAGATAAGCCTTAAGGACTTTATTTTAAACAAGCATATAATTTATTTATTTATATTTTTATCCTTTTTATTATTATCATTATAATATATATATATATATATATATTATATAATACAATATGTTTTATGTTTTCTTTTATTTTTTTATTTTTTATTTTTGTTTTACTTTATATATTATCATTTATTGGAACCAACAATTATCTTCAATAAAGATCTTTTTCTTATTGCATATTTTGCTTTATTTTATAATTTTAATTTTTTAATTTTTTCTTTTTTTTTTTTACCTTTCAATTCAAAATATTAACTACAACACACCAAACACCTTGACGACAAACAAGGGAGACTTCCCCCTACAAAAATATTAGCACAGAATACTCATGGGTATGGACCATTCGATGGCTATCATTCAAACATGACCAACAATCACAAAAACCCAAAATCTAAAAGGTGGGTCCCCAAGTTTTGGGGCAAGTTGTGCACCAACCACAACAAGGTTCTATAGACCTATCAAGTGTTGTAGTTAATTGTACAAATGGTCTATAAGCTCACTTTACCACCTTATTTTAATATACATCTAGTCTTCCATTGAAGAAGGTACTTAGAAACCATAATCAAGTCTAGTTGGTACTTCTTGAATTGGATGGAAAATTTTTGGTCATCTTGGAGCCTAACAATATTCTAGACTAAATAAATTGCACTCTCTGCAACTGCCCCATCATAAAAGTCTTAGTCTAGTGGTAGTGCTTACAGTAGAAAGATGCCACATCAAAATCTCTTTAGAAACTCTAGCAACAGTTTCTTCATCTCAAGCTTTGAGGATAAATCTATTTTAAAGGGGAAGGACATGTTAGGGCCCTTTCCTAAAATTATTAATAAATATAAATTCATATGGTACATTAGGCATCTAGGCTCATGAGCCTATATGATATAACCATTATTTATTATAAAAATAAGCTATTTAAAGATGTAATGGTTGTTAATTGGGAGTCACTAGTTGAGGCCTCCACTTGCACATGGATGGGAATCCTTCAACATTAGGGTTAGCCAGAGTCTTTAAAAGAACCACAAGGATAAGAGGATGTATCAAGTCATATTCTATCGTAACAAAGTGTTGCTTCCAAGGATGTTGCCCCCTCGAAGTAGCTTGTGATTTTATAATGTGCTTTTGTTTCTAATATGTTGCATTTTCAATTCATGTTGCAATATTTTTAATTATATCCATTAATTTTTATTTATTATTGTAATATTGTGTGGATGTGCTTCTAATTTATTGCAAGGTTCCCAATATTTCTTTTCCTAAATAATTTCATTGTATCAATAGAACATATATGTTTTTTAAATAATATTTTTTTCCAATTCTTTCAATGATCTATGAATAATCTCCACCCAAGTTTTTCCCTTCAGGAAAAATTCATAAGTCTACAATTATACAAGCCTACTCCTATGATATTATTTTATGCACAAACCCCATCCAAAGGAAACCTAAATTTTTCCTTGCATCCTTTCCAAATAAAGACTTTGAATTTTATCAATTTTAGGTGCTATACCTACTAGCAATATTTAAAGTGACATCATATAAATAGGGATGTATTGCAATATAGTTTTTATGAGTTATAGCCTTCATGGCATGGTTAAGAAATTACCTTTTCAATATGTTAAACAAGCTTTCAATCTATCTAAACAAGAGATCCAAATCCCTTTTTTATTTCCTTTATGAGAAAAAGGAATACCCAATTAGGTTGATTGAAATTTTTTAATTATAAACCCTAAAATATCCTTAATAATTTATTGTAAAACTAGAATAGTGTTAATGAAAATAATCCTAGATTTTATAATACTGACCAATTTTCCAATAGCCTTCTCATAGCATGATAATTTTTACTTAAAATCCATGGCCTCACTAGCTAAGTGATGGCCCAAAACAAAAGTATCATCAACAAATTAAATATGATATTTGAATGGACCATATTTTGTAACCAAAATACTTTTTATTTTTTTCTTCATTTTTTCCTTTGAGAAAGCCCTCCCTAATATCTGTAAAAGAATATTGAATAGACAAGGAGATAGTGGATTACCTTGGTAGAGTCTACAAGTTCACTTAAAGTAACCAGTAGAAGAACCAATGATCAAAATAGAATATATTGAATTGTGGTTGTAGACACCCAAATTTGTGTGTATCATCAAAGTCTTCACACTTACCAACATCATCAATCAACCAATCAAGCATCCAAACCAATTTAATTATATCCAAGGTCAATCAGGAGCAATCATTGCTCCAAAATTGAAAGTGCAATAACTTGAGTGATAGTGTTGATCTAACTTCTACTCCCCAATAATGCTTTTGCTAAATTTTGAAATTTTTAGCATTTCCTACAAAAATCGACTAACAACAATCATCTTGGTTTTAACACTAGGGTCATTAGCACCACTAGTGCTATAAACTCTAGCACTACTAACATTTAAAAACCAAAGAGGAAAATTTTTATAGTTAGAACCTGCCAAGCCATCCACAAAAAATAGATTTGATCACATTAATTTAATCTACATCCCCAATATAAATCCAAAGCCCAGAAATTACCATTTGCTATCTTGAGTCCATTAATTGCATATTGAACCCATTTGAAATTTTACCTTACATAATCCCATCAACTTCAATGAAAACATACTCCAAGGAGCTATGGCTTCCTATAAATCCAATAATTGGGAATCCCAATTAATATCATCTTAAAGCATAGCAAAACTGTGTCAAATTATATTATGAGCTTTTGAAGGTAACAAAAATCTACCAATTTGAATGTGGATCTCATGCAATTGTAAAGCTCTCAATCATATCAAGCAATAATCAAGCTCATCTAATTTATCACCATAAGGGGATATAACCTAGTCACCTTGAGCTACAATTGCTTGGTTGTGCTATCTCCCCTCTTGGCATTTGTCATATCATTATCTTTACTACTTTGTAATAATTTTATTATTACACACTAAACTTGTTTGTTTATCACATCTCTATCTACTTGTCATTTGGTTTTCTTGTAATATTAGTTTACATATATCATAATCAATTAGCTTGTCATACTACCTCTATCATAATCCCTACACCTCTTAGCCTGAGATCCTTATTGCATCATTTGTAAAATTATAAATCTTCTATCCAGGTACATTTTATTGTATCCATAGGTGTAAGCACTACCAAATTATAGGTTCAATGATGATATTACTCTTTTTTTTTTATACAAAAAAATTGATTTCATTGTCACAAAAAGTAAAAGCACTACTAGTTGGAAAAAGTATCGATGACAGTTTTTCTCACATAGTGGTATTTTTGCAACTAATCACACAATCACTATTTTATCATTCTATAGTAGTTTATCTCATCTCTTGAACAAGTGTTGATGTTTCTCAACAGAGCCATACACTCTCCTCTAATATAGGAAGACCCCTTAAATAGTAACTTATCTATAGCCTGAAGCATGGATTCTTTTATTCCATACGGTATGCTTCTTTCCTTCCCTCAACATGGATTCTTTTCTAGATTTTTTTTGTCTATTTTATATATTAGCAAAAGCACCACTAGGAAGCAATAACAATGATAAAATTTCTATGGAGTAGCAACACTTCCATTAGAAGTGTTTTCATAGAATATAAATGCTTCTACCACTAAGGGAGAAAACCCAAGTTTTAAGGTCTATCCTTTAATTTTTAGTATCTTAAATCATAGGTCTATTTGTTGTCTATGCTGCATCTTCTTCTATTTCAATATTTTTTATTTTATCCATTAAAGTTAAAGATAAAATAAGGAGCTAGTTAGCGTTAATCACATTAGGTGACCAGACACCAAAATTAAATTGTATAGAGTTATGTAGGGCTTGTTTGTTGCATCATCCTCTTGAACCCTTGCTCTAAAATAAAATAAAATAAAAAACAATTATCATTGAAATCCAAAAGCATTTAGTTTATTAGGATATGTTTGTTGCATTTCTTAATGCATTCATGGCTAGCATAGGACTAGATTAATGTTAATCTTCTCAAAGGAAAATATTAGGAGAAATGTAGGTGTTTTCTAGCTCAATACATAAAACCATATACTTAGGCTCACAAACTACCCCTATCCTCAAGGTCAGAAAGAGGGAGATGATGCAAATCCTTTAAGAGGAACTTCACAATTCTCTTTCTCATTCTCACAACTAACATTTAATCCATTCATACCAATTGTTATCAATACCAAACTTTTTGAGAGTATAGCATAGAAAACTCTAGAAAACCCTATCATATGATTTGTGCATATCTAGTTTCATAAGCATACCTATTTTTTATGGAATAAATAGAATGTATGACCTCCTTTGTAATACTTATACCATCAAGAATTTATTTTCCATGAATAAAAACAACCTTGTTCCTCTAAAATAACACAATCTAGAATACCTTTCAACATGTTTGCCATAATTTTGAAATGATATTGAATGCTCATTGGATGAAACTCATCAAAATATTGTGTCTCTCCTTTCTTGGAAACCAATGTAAAAAAAGTGGAACTTATATCACTTAATGTATCCTTTCTTTTTCAGGCCTCTTCAACTACAACCAACATATCCCTCTTCAATGAATCCCAAATTTTTTTTAAGAAAAATATAGGAAATTTATCAGGTCAAGTTCCTTGTTAGGATGAAATAAGAATATTGTTTCATGTAGCTCCTCCATATATATCTTCTTCATCAAGCTTTGATTTTGTCCTTGTGTGAAAATTGATGGAATAATTTACAAAAGCTTATCTTGTGCCTCCTTTTCTTGCCTAGTAGCTGACAAATTATCTTTGAAATAATGAATTATTTCCTTCTTGATATCTTCTTCTTCCTCACTATTTATTTCATCTAGAGTTAAAATATTTTTTATGCAATAGCAAAAAAATGTTTTTGTTGCAATATTAAAAAATTTGTATTTTATCGCCTTCCTTGAGCCATTTCTCCATAGATTTTTGCAACCATTATGACTCATCCTTTTTCAATGTATTATGACAATAAAAAAGTAATTTGTTTTCTTTCACATAATAATCATGGTCCATTCCATTGATTTCTACTATCTCTTGTATTTTTTTCTTGGATTCAATTTACTTCTTTTCTTTAAAGATGTTACCAAAATACAAGGTATTCCAAATCTTAATGTGATCCTTTAGATAGTTCATATTTTTAAGAAACCTATACATAGATTATCCTTCAAAATTTGTTTCATCCCACCATAACATAACCATCTCGAAGAAATTAGGATCTTGAAGCCACATAGACTGGAAGCAAAATGGATTTGGATTAGCATTATGTTAGCGTAACTATTGGTTATTCTATTATTTGGCTAGTAGTTATACTGTTGCAACTACGCCTAAGTTTGCCTCGGGTGGTTCCGTAACCTCCGGGCTATTCTAAGGGCATTCATGTATTATTTATTTCATTAATGGAATGCTCCTAATGTTCGATTGTTTATCATGGTATCAGAGCGAGGCTCTGCGGTACGCGACACATTTTTTGAGGTCAACTGAAGCAGGATCTGACTCAGACCTGTTCGAGCATGGATCCCGAGGTAGCGAAACTGGACGCAGGCTGGGCACTCGGATCTCGAGGTCGACTCTGGCGACCGACGGACTCGGGCACAATTCTTGAGGTCGATCGTCGACTGGACCTGACTCGGGCGATCGACGGACTCGGGCACAATTCTCGAGATAGACTCGGACTGACACGTGGCACGAGGACCGGGGGGGGGGGGACACGTGGGATCGAGGACCGGACTGGATTGACACGTGGCGGACTGACGCGTGGACCGAGACGCATGACGTGGACTGACGCTGACACGACCGACTGACGTGGCCGCCACGTGGACTGACGTGGCCGCCACGTGACCCGACGCGGACCTGACCCCTATCGCGTGGCACGGCAAAAAGGGTGACGTGATTGCCCGAAGGCAATCACATATACAGGGGGGAATCTTTCCTTTTATTCCCCCCTCATGCACCCCGCGGGAGCAATGTGGGACTAAAGTCCCACATTTTTTTTGCTCCCCGCGAGGGTCGCAAGGGAAGAAAGGGACAATTGTCCCTTTCCTTCCCATCGGGCGTGCTAGCCCAGCCGACAGGAGCGCCAGGCTAGCGCCCGTGAGGTTAGGGGTTCAAACCCCTTCGACAGACCCCTTGAAGGTAATTTTTTTTAATTTTTTTGTTATTTTTCTTTATTTTTTTAGTATTTTTTAATTAATATATTAATATTTTTTGTTTTTTAAAAAAAAATCATTTTTTTAATTAATCATATTTTTAAATTGTGATTTTTTTTAAAAACAAAAGTATTTTTATTATTAATTAAATTATTACTAAAATTATTTAGAAATTTACATTAAAATTAGAATATTTGCCATAGTAAAGGGGGGTGTTTTTTTTTCAAAACCTGAAGAAAAAGGGGGGGATGATGAGTAAATTTTTAAGGCAAATTGGCTTATTGTAAAGGTGCATTTTCGGCAGCACCCGACACCTAGTGGTTTATTTCTGTGGGCACTTTTATGTTGTATGTTGCATATTTTCATATTTTTGCACTACATCATTAAAAGTTAAAATCAAAATCACTCCCTAAGTCCCCGAAATAATTAAAACCCATCCGTGCAATTTATTGCACTGTAGTGTTCGGTATTTGTGATACCTCTGGCCAGCACTTACAGGTAAAGCTGTCGTGATTGCGCTACTGTATCCGCCGCCTAATATAGCTGCCAAAACGACGTCTGAGCTTGTTCTCTATAAATCGTCGGGGAGAGATAAGTTTGCCATTTTTTGCTATTTTACTCCATCCACTACCCTAATCGTTCTTGTGTTTAGGCGTAAATCCTGATGAGAGTTCTGACATCCACAGTGTTTAGGGGAAGTTACGCCCCACGCATGAGGATTGATGACTTTCTATGGTAGGTGCCATCAACAAGACGATTCCCTTTCAGTACCGCCTAAGTACCACGTATCATATAATCTTTAAAAATTACCTACAGTCTCCCTCACGTAAAGGCGGGTAATTTTTTTTGATTTTTTCAAAATACCTATAGTCTCCCTCACGTAAGGGCGGGTATTTTGTATGGTATAACGGCCTGGCATTAAGGTATATAGAAAGGGCGACCAATTGGTGATATAAGGAACCTTCACTATGGCTTCTGCTGCAAAGTTAATGACTGATGCTCATCAGTTATTGAAAGGTCCTAATTATACACCATGGAAAAACAAAATGAAGGCAGTCCTCATCATGGAAGATTTATGGGATGTTGTTTCTGGAGCAACAACGAGACCTTCACCAGCAGCTGGATCCACAGCTCTTACTGCTGATCAGATCGCATTTGATAAGAAAGACAGTCGAGCGAAAGTGCTCATTTTGTTTGTTGTTTCAGATGAAGTTCAACCTCATATAGCTGACAAAGCGAGTGGTAAAGAGGCATGGGATGCCCTTCAAACCATTTATGAGGGAAAGAATGATTCCACCATTCTTCATCTTCAAAAACAACTTCACAATCTGAGTTTGAGACAGGGTGAGACAGTTGAACTCTTTCTTTGCAGAGTTTCTGAATTAAAAGGCAAATTGAATTCTTTGGGAGATACAGTGGACGACAAGCTTCTCACTTCAATAGTGATGAGAGCTTTGCCTGACTCCTTTGATACGTTGATCACCTCCATTCAGGTGTCACAATGACAAATTACCTTTATTGAGTTGGTCAATTTGCTTCAACAACATGAGGCACGCCAACTTCACAGGGATGATTCTTCTAATACAACCCTATACTCCAACCGACAGGGTTCTAAGAAGAAAGGTAATTTTTAGAAAGGAGGCAATTCTCAACAGGATTCAAAAGGAAAAGGGAAACAACCTCAACAAAAGAAGAGGTATTGCAAAATTTGTGATAAAGACAACCATGACACCAACAGGTGTTGGCATAAGAATAAGCAAAAAGGCCAGAACAAACCCCAAAACAAGAACAAGCAACCCAAGGTGAATGTTGTTGTTGAAGAATCTGACTCAGATTCTGAATGGGCACACAAGGTGCTCATGACTACCACAACCTCCAAGGAGAAGGATCCTGTATGGTATGTCGATTCTGGTGCTAGTAAGCATATGACTGGCGATAGATCATGGTTTGAATCATTTGTGGCTAAAGAGGGCAGACCTGTCACTATTGTTGATGACAAAACCTACAAGGTTCAGGGAGAGGGTACAGTTTTAGTCACTCTTCCTGATGGCAAGTGTCAGATTGACAAAGTCCTCTATGTTCCAGGATTGGCTAACAATTTATTGTCGGTCACACAAATCCTGGATAAAAATATGGTTGTCAACTTTCGTGTTGAAGATGGCAAGAAGTGTTGTACAATCACCAGGAAGGGTAAGAAGATTGCAACAACTTCTTATAAGCATGGCTTATTTGCCCTAGATGCTATCTCTACTCCCCATGTTGCCATGACAGTCTCTACCAAGGAGGCAACTTCCCTATGGCACAAGAGATATGGGCATCTTAGTTCTGGCTACTTACTTGAGCTTAGTAAGTATGAAATGGTAAAGGGTCTTCCTTCCCTTTCTTCCACATTGCCAGTGTGCTCTGACTGCTTGGCAGGAAAGCAACATCGAGTACCTTTTGAGAAGAGCTCAACAAGAGCGAAAAAACCTTTGGAGTTGATTCACACCGATCTGTGCGGTCCTTTCACACCCAACAGTTGTGGGGGGAAGAGGTATTTTTAGTTATTTGTAGATGACTACTCAAGAAAGATGTGGGTTTTCTTTCTTCGACTGAAATCTGAGGCTTTTGATTTCTTCCAACAATTCAAGAAATCTGTTGAGAAGGAGTCAGGGACTTCTATAAAAACCCTCCGCTCAGATCGAGGGGGGGAGTTTACCTCTAAAGAATTTTCAACATTCTTAACTGAGCATGGAATCTCGAGACAGTTAACTACTGCTTACACTCCTCAGCAAAATGGAGTTGTTGAGAGGAGGAACCGTTCTATTATGGAAATGGTTCGTTGTATGCTCACAGGAGCTACTCTTGGGCAACAATATTGGGCAGAAGCTGTCACCACTTCAGTATATCTATTGAATAGGGCACCCACAAAGGCCCTAAAAGGAATAACTCCACAGGAAGCATGGAGTGGTCGTAAACCCTCCATATCTCATCTTCGTATTTTTGGATGTCAAGCTTTCATGCACATACCGAAAGAGAAAAGGAAGAAGCTAGATGAGAAGACATTGAGATGCATTTTTCTTGGCTATGATGAGCACTCTAAAGGTTATCGTTTGATAGATCCTTTGACCAAGAAAATTCATGTCAGTAGAGATGTTGTTTTTGATGAAGCTTTCACATCACAAAGCACATCTAATGTATACCTCGATCTTGTGGAATCTAAGGAAGAGAAGTTCCCTTTGTCAACACAGACAGGAGGTCCTTCCACATCTTCTTCATCACCAAAAATGAAGAATCCAAAATGGTATACAAGTACAATCAGGGACGCCAAGTTATCCACTCCACCATATTTGACTTTGGATAGACCTCGTACTCGCAGTATGGCTCAAAGGGAAAGAGCAGCCACAGAGACCAGTGAGGTTGATGATCTTTGTCAATATTTTGAGGAACTTTATGTAACTCCACATAAAGAAATAGAGGATATGGATATAGATGATGACAGGGTGTTTTTGTCTTCAATGAATGAACATGAACCTGCTTCGGTACAAGATGCTCTTAGCAAGCCACAATGGAAGGATGCTATGGATGCTGAGTACAAGTCTCTAAAAAGAACAAAACTTGGGAGCTTGTCGATCTGCCACAAGGAAAGAAGCCCATTGGCTGCAAATGGGTGTACAAAGTCAAGTATAAGGCAGATGGGACAATTGATAAGCATAAGGCCCGTCTTGTTGCAAAGGGCTATGCTCAAAAGGAAGGCATTGACTATGAGGAAACTTTTGCACCTACTGCTCGGATGACCACAATTCGAATCATTTGTGCTATGGCAGCACAGTATGGGTGGAAAGTTCACCAAATGGATGTCAAGAGTGCTTTTCTAAATGGTGATCTCCAAGAAGAAGTCTACATGACTCAGCCTGAAGGATTTGTACAGGAAGGCCAAAAGCAGAAAGTGTGCAAATTGGTCAAATCCTTATATGGCTTGAAACAAGCTCCTCGAGCTTGGTATATAAAAATGGATAATCACCTCCTGTAGCATGGGTTTAAGAGATGTCCGTCAGATGCAAACCTCTATTTTAAGAAACAAGGTTCTGAAATAGTGTTGCTTGTACTCTATGTTGATGATCTGCTCATTACAGGGAGTTCAAAAACTATGATCTCCGCTGTCAAAAGAGACTTGAGTCAATATTTTGAGATGTCAGATCTCGGACTTCTCCATTATTGTCTTGGTCTGGAAGTCAGCCAGAAGGAGCACTACATCAAAGTGTCTCAGAAAAAATATGCCAAGACACTGTTGGAAAAATATCGCATGACTGATTGTAAGCCAATGGCAACACCGATGGAAATAGGAATTCAGTTATCATGATATGATGATTCACCTCAGGTAGATGGTACTCTCTATCGACAGTTGATCGAGAGTCTCATATATCTGACCAATACTAGGCCAGATATCGTATTTGTTGTCAACTATCTTTCGAGGTTCATGCAGGAGCCTAAGACCACTCATTGGAAAGCAGCAAAGCGTATTCTTCATTATGTCCGTGGTACTATGGAATATGGCCTAGAATACAAGAAGAATAACAAATTCTTCTTGCAAGGATACACGGACTCCGACTATGCCGGGTCATATGATGATCGTAAGTCAACTTCAGGATATATTTTTCATCTTGGATCCGGTCCTGTCTCTTGGCACAGCAAGAAGCAACAGGTGGTTGCTCTTTCATCAACAGAGGCAGAATATCGTGCCGCACGTGAAGCTGTGTGCGAAGTGATATGGTTGCGTCGCATTCTGACAAGTATAGGTCATCCATCAAAATCTCCAATACACTTGTTCTACGACAACCAGGGTGTTTTGAAACTTGTTAAGAATCCAATACATCATGAGAAAACCAAGCACATTGACACACAATGTCACTTCATTCGAGACGAAGTTCCAAAGCACCGAATTCAGCTTCAGTACATTCCCACCGATGCTCAAGTTGCAGACATTTTTACTAAGGCACTTGCACGTGTCAAATTTGAATTGTTTCGTAGCTCTCTTTGTATTGACAAATGATGTAATCTGGGGGGATGTTAGTATAGCTAGTAGTTATAATATTACCCAAATAATATCATAAGGGGGGATGTTAGCGTAACTATTGGTTATTCTATTATTTGGCTAGTAGTTATACTGTTGCAACTACGCCTAAGTTTGCCTCGGGTGGTTCCGTAACCTCCGGGCTATTCTAAGGGCATTCATGTATTATTTATTTCATTAATGGAATGCTCCTAATGTTCGATTGTTTATCACATTATTGGGTAAATCACAAGTTCAAATATTGGGTTTGTGACCTAATCCAACTTGTAGTAATTATTTAAAGAGTTTGTATACTTTGCTTACAACCAAATATTGGATAACAAGAATTTGTCTAATATTTTTACTATATGATTTTTTCCAATGCATCTATTATTCCATGTATATTGAAAACTTGAGGGAATAACATACCGAATGCCATTTGAATTGACAATGAAACAAAATCTTGCATTAATTTAGACCATTTCAAAGTACCAGCCTTCTTTTCCAAATGAGATAGAACTATGTTGAAGTCATCCCCAAGAATCCATAGATTACAATTATGAATTATCATTGTGTTTGAAAAAATATGCTAAGGTCCTTCCAATATCTTTCAAGAGGAGTAACTATAGTTGGAGTATATATTTATAACCTCAACTTTGATATTTTCCTTTTTCCTACAATATAGTCCAGCAACCCAATTATATTTTTCTTCTAAAAATTTTCCATACCATTTGTATTTATCCCATATTGTTGCAATATTGCTTTAAGTTCCTATAGAAGAAACTGCTAGACAATCACCCATCTTCCAAATCTTTTCAAAAGCATCCTTACATTCCTCACTACTTATATTTGTTTTTCATATTTAAATAAACTTGGGACTATAACAACCTATTAATTCCTTAATAACTCCTTTTAATGGGTCTTGTTCATACCCCTAATATTTCATGATATCATTTTCATCATTACCTTTTATTTTTATTAGTGGGATTAGCCCCACTTCTTGTTAACACCTATGATATTTTTATTTGGCTTCTCAAATAGATATCCCTTTGAGTTTTATTTTCTCTTTGTTCATGCTTTGAAGGTCTTCCTCTTCTTTTTTCATTACCAACAACACTTTCATCATCATAAATCTCTTCTATTTTTCCATATTTTTCATAATGAAACTTATCTTCTACAAATTTATGTGGCCCTAAAGAATCTGAAAATGCAAGGAATATCCTAATAAACACTTTCTCCATTATGTTGCCCTAGAAACCCTAAAGTGTAAGGATGATCCTCCATAATAATTAATTTCTTATGATGTCATGGAAACCCTAAATTTCCATGGATAACCTTCATATACATTTCATTATTACATTTCTCTTGAAACCCTAAATTCCAACAATTACACTATGTATTATTTTTTTTATTGGAAGGAAAAAATTGTTAATAGTTGAGAAAAAATGAAGATGATTTACCTAGATTAACCTTGATCTCTTTCACCTCATTTGATTTAACTTTTGTTTCCTTATCTTCCTTCACACCTTTTAACTCCTATATTTGGATTTCTTCATTGTACCACCCCATCCCTTGTGTCATTTTTTTCTTCTATTGTTGATTCAAGTGAACTATAATGGCCTTTTCCATTTGATGATGTAAAGTTTTTTATAATCCCACTTTCTTAGGAGTGGAAAATCCTTGATTTAAATCTCCTTGTTTCATATTGAATTTTTTCTCATGCCCAATTTTTTCATCTCTTTCTCCATCATTTTCACTCTATAATCTCTTGCCATATGTCTAGTCTAATAACATTTGTATGATTAGAATGCAATATTTTCAAAATCCACTTGTTTATCCCATTCTCTTGATTCAAATTCAATCCTAATGGACTATGACAAATGTTCTAAAATATTCATGGTAACACATATTCAAGTGTATATAACTTGTCTTCTCTCCTTAGTAGTTGGTCTTTTATGGATGAACTCCCATAGAGTATTGTCAATATTCTTCAAAACCTCCTTATTGATGAGTTTATAAGGTATTCCAAAAGGCTTAATCCACATAAAAATCCTTATATTAGTCTGTGTCTCCATAAAAAAAATTCTCATTTCATAGTATTAAATATCCAAGGGCCACCATCCATTATTTTATCCCTTATTTTTAAATTGGATAAGATAATGAGAAAATATTCTTTTAGAAGAAAAGTCAAGTAATTTGAATTCAATCCTTACTTCCACTTAATCCAATTTTGAATCTTTAAAAACTATACTGAAACTTACATATTTATTCTCTCGCTTTAGAAACCACTATATCATGCTCGACCATATCATCCTTGATAATCACTTCTTGTGTAGTATTTGCTACCTAGATAGGGTTTTGTTAGCTTTTGGAGCCTTAAAATTGAAGTAAATGCAATCACAAGTATTGAAATAAGAATACAATGTTATAACTATGATAATGGAAACTTAACATGCATGAAAATATAATAGAAAACTTCATACAATGCTCTAGAAATGCTCATATAAGAAAGCTCACGAAAATTACAATGCTCCTCTAATGGAGTTTACAACCACTCCATATTAACAAAATGGAGCTACATTGTGACTACTACTACTCTAACCTATGCACTCCAAAATCCTCTCTTCAAACACTCACAATGAGGCCTTTATATAGGAATATATATTCCTTGCCTCTTACTCAACCCTAAGACTCATGTACATGTGGATTACATGCACATTTACATCATTGCACATTCTAACACTTGTGCATTTATTAAATTACTCTAATAAACTATTTATCTCCTAATATAATCCTAATCTAAATATGTACCCATGAAGGTACATTAGTAAAGAACCAAATGATGTAATATATTCCAACACCCCCATGTATTACATTATTTGGTTTATGAAGACATTAGTCTTCAATAAGGATCTTTCTCTTTTGGGTGTTCTTCATCTTGATGAGGTTATTCTCCTTCTTTGGTTTATTGATAGTTGAATAGAGTGTAGTTTTGTTGTCCTCTCATCCTCTTAATTTTGAATCTTCTATTTCTCTATTTGTTCTTGTGATATGTTGGTTCTACATATTCTGCATCTTGTTCTTCAACAAATGTATTAGTATTATTTTGAAATGCAACAATATCTTGTGATGTTCCCATTGAGTCCAGAGCATATATATTTCTATGAATGGATATAGTAGCTTCAATTTCTCCTTGGTTTATTATGAGGCACATATTGACTCCATTGGAGTATTTGAAGTCAATTATTCTTTTGCTCTCTACTAACTTTGCTATAAAAATGAGATTGGATGATAAACCTGGAACATACATGACATTATGTAGCACAAGATTTGGAAATAATTTGCTAGGAGCTACACATCCATAACCATGTATATGGTAGAATTTTCCATCTACAATTCTTAGTCTGTAGTTGTTGGTGACTTCAAGATAATCAAACCATTGCAATTTTCTGGTCATATGATGACTTGCACATGAATCTATGTACCAAATGTCCTTTTCATTTTGATTTGTGAGATTATTTGAGTTTGTACTGATTTTATACCTTTGATAAGACATATTGGATGTATTTTTATCTTGAGTCCTCTTATAGTGATGATATGTTTCTCTTGTCAATCTATCCATATTAATGTGTTTTGATTTCTTCTTGATTGTAGTAGTCTTCCTTATATCTTCCTAGTAATACTCTTCTTTAATTTATTGAATCAATCTTGGAGATAATTCTCAAGATTTTCAAGCTATGAACTCGATGCTTATACTTAGCTTTCTAATCTTGAATTTTGTTGAATCCTTTTTGACTCCCTAGAGATGCTATGATCTTAATGAGATAAAATCTTTTAGAATGAAATTCAACTCTAACACTTTTATAACTTTTTATCTCTTCTTGTAGAAATATTTTAGAAATATAATTTCAAAGATGAGAGTTCAATATCTTTAGTTGGATTGTCTATGTCTCCTTCCTTAAATCAATCTTCCAACTATAATTTTGATGCAAGCAATATCTTAATTTCTTCACTCCCTTTGATCAATGCTTATGGAAAATTCTTAAACTTCTAATATGTAAGTTTTGATGTAGAATTCCTTTTCTCTCCCAAGTTTAGAAGTTTTAGTAAGTTTATATGTTTGCAAATACTAATCTTATGACTCCTTGTTTCAATATTTGCAAATACTTGAAGCAATAATGAAAAATAATTGAAATGCTTCTACTTTGTATTATGTTCTTAAGACAATCAATCTTCTTTCTAGGGATTCTTACAACTCCTTATAACTCCTACTATTTAATAACCCTAGAGTATTATCCTTAGCTGATATCAACCTTAGAAATATGGACCTTAATCCCACTTTCAATCTTGCAATAATCTTGAAGTGTATTCTTACCTTCCAAGCGCTGAGTCTAATATGCAATATGACTGTAATAAATGCAATTTCTAGAGTAGTAATGGTTGGCGGTTGACTCCTTCCTTTTTATGTATGTGCTCTATGCTCATAGCTTCACTGTCTACATTCTTCCTTGCTCTTCGATCCTTGAGCTATTTGTTCTCCTTACATGCACTTTGGACCTTGTCTTCTTTAAAATGTATTGCTCCCACTATCATGCGTTGTATATGTATATATGAGTTTCTTTTGTATCGCTCTCTTCTTGGTTCTAACTACAATGTAAGGTAAATGGTGCCAAGTGGTGCTTAACGTCTCTGTTGCACCTTCAAACTTCAATGCCTTTGCCAAGTGGTGCTAAGACCCTTTGATTTCCCTTTCAATATTCTAATGGTAGGTACCTTATCCAATGCCTCCTTTAGAGCATTATGTAATTGATGATTTTTGCTTATTCATAGTCTCTTTGTTATGCGCTTGGGATATCTTCAACATGTGGTTTCTATTCTCTTGATTGCATGAAATGTGTCTTCTCCATATGGTAGGCATTCTCTTCTACTATGCCCTAATCTCCAACATCTTATTCCAACTCATTTCAATGCTCGCTTCACTACAATTCTTGGTGCAATTCCTTGTTGTTTGTGAATACCTTCATCTCCTTCTTTCCAAATGCTTGATGATGCTATGACAGTTCTGTGGTGCTCAACTAGTGGATTCAATGCCTCAAATATTTCTATGCTTAGCTGGTTGTTCATCCAAGATAAGACTTGGGTAAAGCACCTTCAATTTCACCTTGCAATGTGTTGTCATTTCACTGTCTCTTCTGCATTGATATGCAATGAAAGATAACCTTCTTAGTAGATGTTTTAGTGCAATATTTTTATGTAGATATCTAGTAGATGATAACCTCCTTATGTGGACCCTTATGCTATAGGTAAATGCTTCCGTGGGGACTGGATATAACAATGAATATGGTGTATTTAGACACCTTGAACTTTGATTAGTGTGACCCCTTCGATTGCTTTCTTCCTAGCTTGAAGTTGGCACCTGTGATCATTGAGCTGGCCACTTTGAAGACATGTCTTGCAGATTGTTATAGTGTCCTTGAAATACTTTATCTTTTACCTTCTTCCAATATAGGGTAGATGATGAAAAATAAATACTTATAGCAATCTGATTTTCCCTGCTATTTGAGACTATCCTTTCTTCTTTCAATGTTTCTTAACTTGTCTCCCTTTCCTTGGAGATACTTCTCATTTAGATATTTCTTGAATAGCTCTAACAATATGCTATGCAAACATAGAGTAGAATGATTTAGACATTTTTCCCCTTGTGCTCTCAAACGGAGCCTCTTGACTTCTTGAAACGTAGGCTTCTACTTCCTTTACTGGTTGATATAGATTGAAGCCAATGTTGCCTTCTATCCTTTGGAAATACCTTCCTTGCTTGGTTTTATTCTTACTCTTTGCAACCCAAGATTTTCACTAATATTTGCACTATATGCAAACTTGTAAAGTCTTCTTTTACTTAGAATGATATCAATAGAATGTTGATATATTTCTTTCTCTCGAAATATATCTAACTTCTATTATGTTTTTTGTGTACAGGTTTGAACCTTGTGGACTATAACTTCTGCACTTATCTTGAAGACTTGAAATGAATACTATCTTATGCAACCCTTTAATCCTTGAAACTGGTGCTTAATAAAATTTTAATAAAAATCCAAATATAAAAGCTCAACTAATGAACTTTTGCACCTTATGTTGCATACCTTTCTAACTCTTGTAGATGATGATAATGATGGTGACTTTGGTCACTTGATTTGCTACCTTTTGTAGATGATATTGCAGCTCTTCTAGGTTGTCCAAAACATAGTTCTTGCTCACCTTTTTTTAGCTTCAACACTTCACTAATTTGCTGCCCAATACTATAACTTGGTGGCTTAAATGCTCCTTCAGAATGTACCTCTGAAATATGATATTTAGCAACTACTAATGCTGCCCAAATTGCTACCTTTTTCTGTCCTCAAATCTGAAAATTTTCAGATTGTAAAGCAGTCAATACCTTCACTGAAATGTTGTCCTTGAATCCCAAAATTTTTGTAGGATACTCCTCCAAATCGTAGCTGAGATGTTCACTCAAGAACCCTTCAATGATGGTCCCCAAATCTCTCAAATTTGGTGGTTTTTCTATCTCCTTTCTCTTGCCAAATTTTGACTTCAAACTAGATCTCCTCCTCAAACAATCTGACAATCTTGAGATCTATTCCAAACTACCTTGAAATTTGATAATCTTCTTGCCAAACCTTCTCCTTTGGGCTTGTTGTCGGATGGCAACAATTGTCCCAATTCCTTAGCTATCACGAGCTTCTCCCTTGGTAGTAATTTCTCCAATGAGTTCTTCTAGAAACTCCTTCAATGAGGCTCACCAAGCCTTCTTCTTGTTTCTCCTTGAGACCTCTCCAAGGTCCTCAATCTTGTAACTTCAAAACCTTCAATGAGACCTTCCTTGGCCTCTTCAATCTTCAACTATGGAAGTTTCGTAGTGAGATCTTCTTCTAGGATCTCCTGAATCTGCTACTACTAAAATATGCAATAGAAATTTTTGTTAGTTCTTCTCAATGCTCAATCTTCCACTATGGAAGTTCTTCAATAGGGCCTTCTATGGACCTCTTCTTCAATGTGAAGTTTTCAATCTTCAATGGAGATCACCAATCTCCAATATTCACTAGGACTCTTCTCCTTGAGTCTCTTCTTCCTTCAATGGGGTCTTCTTTCTAGGACCTCCTTCCTAGATTTACAATCTTCAATGTGGCTTCCTTGGCCACTAGATCTCTCCTCAAAATTTCAACTAGGAGTCTTCAATCTGTAAATCTCTCAATGAGACCTTTCTCCTTAGGCCTCTAAATCTTCAATATTTATTTTTCTACAACAAAGAATTAATCCCTGCATGAGGAAAGTACATCAACTTTCAGGCAATGAAGATGAAGTTCTTCTCTATCTGTTGTAGGAAGCTTTCCAACTTTTGAGAGTTAATTTTCTACAAGAAGAAAAACTTAGATGATAGTAACCCAATAATATTTTTAAATCTCCTCTCTTCTACAATAAAATATTAGAAATGATAATAAAAATTTCTATAACTCTATAGAAAATAATCTTCACTAGTTAGATTGCCAATCTAGTGGATGCAATGTTGAGTTCTAGTCTTCACAAGTTTTTTGCAACTCTATGGAAAAACTCTAGCCAAATCTTATCAATCAATCATGTGGCTTTCTCTACTTCCTATTATTCTACCTAGAGCTTCTTCTATCAAAAATCTATTGTGATGGTATTTGCATGCAACGGTGCACAATGGCTGATTCGGTTTATAAATACTCAACAATAGCAATGGTGATCACTTGTGGTTTTCCTTTGATCCACCATGGCTCTGATACCACTGTTAGCTTTTGGAGCCTTAAACTTAAAGGAAATGCAATCACAAGTATTGAAATAAGCATGCAATGTTATAACTATGATAATGGCAACTTAACATGCATGAAAATATGATAGAAAACTTCATACAATGCTCTAGAAATGCTCATATAAGAAAGCTCACGAAAATTACAATGCTCCTCTAATGGAGTTTACAACCACTCCATATTAACAAAATGGAGCTACATTGTGACTACTACTACTCTAACCTATGCACTCCAAAATCCTCTCATCAAACACTCACAATGAGGCCTTTATATAGGAAGATAGATTCCTTGCCTCTTACTCAACCCTAAGACTCATGTACATGTGGACTACATGCACATTTACATCATTGCACATTCTAACACTTGTGCATTTATTAAATTGCTCTAATAAACTATTTATCTCCTAATATAATCCTAATCTAAATATGTACCCATGAAGGTACATTAGTAAAGAATCAAATGATGTAATATATTCCAACAGGTTTTACATAAATGATCTCTTCCTCTTAATGCTAACTATGGCATCCATAATTCCAACTAGGTCATCCCTTTTAATAAGGTCTCTCAAAATGACTTGCTTGCCATGCTAGGTAGATTTTCTTCACATGAGTCCTTTAGTTTTTTAGCTTCCCCTATGTTCTATAACAAGAAGAACTGTCACTCACTCCTTGATTGCACTTTTCTTCCTACGTTTTGATCACAACTCCTCCTTACTCTAGGCTTGCACTCATTGTAAGTTTGCACGTGAAAGGTTTAACATGAGGAATTTATCCTCAATTTTTTCTAAATAATAGTGGATTATATGATTTAATAAATCTTGTTTTCTAAGCACAAAATATTTTTTCTTTAATTAATTATTTTCTATTCTTTAACTCTTCCTTAAATTTATTTTAGTGAACTTCTTGTTGTTTCCTTGTTATCTTATAATCATACACTCAAACTTTTGAGGTAATGCTTTATTATTTCACAAATATAGGCTCATTTTTCAACACATTTAGATAATTTTAAAGTAAATCATTATCAAGGTCAACAAAAGTAGAAATATTATTAACACTTTGAGGATACATGACATCTCTTGAATAGTTGATCAATATACTTAAATAATACAAAGACAAGTACTTTGGGTTTTAATAAATGGGAAAATTTCTCTTTACCATGAAAATGTTTTATAAAGTGGGTTTTGTGTAATGCTAAAATTGGATTAGAAGTTGTGTTAAACTAGTACTATTTAAATAATACCCTAAATTAAAATTTTCTTGTTATCACCACTTATGCAATGAATGAATTAAAATTAAATTACTATAATTATGTCCAAGAGGTGAAAATAATCTATGGGACCAAGATCTTTAATACAATATGGGAGTATGGTATTCAACACTAGACCCTTTGATATATGAAACTTGGACCTCTTATTTGGAGTTCCAAAGTCTTAACAAGATCCAAGAAAAATATTATTTGACAATGTAAAAGAAAAAGGTACAATTGTTTACAATTTTTAGAAAAGAAAAAAACTATTTAATGTGAATTTTTAAAATTAAAAAAAATATATATATATATATATATATATATATCAATTTCAAGTGATTCTCATTCAACAATGCTTTAATTCACTCAACAATCAATTTTTTTAAATGTGAAATCATTTTATTTGAATTCAATTAAGCTTTCTCACAATCATTCCATTCAATAGTCATATTATATAACAACTCCAATATAGCCATGTTGGCTATCTTTATTATTGTTAGTTTGGGCCCTAGGATAAGGTAGTCAACCCTTAAGCATTAGGGTTACTATTGATTTAGTTTATAAATAGGAGTTATGTTGTAGCGGGGATCATATTTCATACTTAAACCTTAGTCACATTTGTTAAATGTATGAGACTTTGCCCTCTCCACATAGATTTGAGACTTTGCCCTCTTTAATTGACTAGGATTTGTGTTGATTTGGAATTTGAAATTTTGCTACTTTCCCTATTGATTTTCTAGCATTGAATCTGATTCACTATTCTTGTGGATATTTTTTTTTGTGTATTATTGAATTATTATTACTATTGTTGTATTTCTAAAAGTTGGTTTATTACAAGTGGTATTAGAGCATCAATCTTGATTCCTTGTAGTGGTGCAAAAAAGTACTAGAAGAGAATGTGAACCATTCTAGACCCTCAAAAAATCAAGTTGACTTTTTATCATTGGGTAATTTTATTAAAAAAAAATGGCTCTATATTTTGACACAACTTTCTTCTATAATATTGTGAGCTATTCATTGTTTTAATTTTCTAAAATTGATTTAAAAATTAGGTAATACCTTGAGGAAGATCCATATTATTGTAGTCATCTCTTTGAGCTGGTCAAAAAAAGAGGTATCTCTAGAAACACTTTTCTTAGGTATCGGATGTATCAGGATCCTAGTAGTACATCCATCTCATTGCAATTATCTCTTTGGATCGATCGAATTAAGGGATATCCCTAGTAATAACTTTTTTAAAGTACTCCAAAGTATTCTTTTAAGTTTTTATTTTACTCCAAGCATATAAATAAATCTAATGCTTCTACTAAAGAACACAAGCTTATATTGAGAGGGGAGGTGAACAGTATAAGACCACTTTTTACTTTTCTTTCCCAAACAATATTATGAAATATATCAATGGAAATGTCAATATCAATAATTAAATCAATGCACAAATCACCATACACAATAGAGACACCAATTTAATGTGGTTCACCCAATGTGGGCTACGTCCACGGATAAAATATTTCACTAAAATTTTCTCAAAAAATATCTTTGGGAATCCTTCCCTATTACAAAGTTTATGGACCACTTTCCAAAGGAGATACCAATTTCCTAATCAAGTTCATGGATATCTATCCATAGGAGACACCAATCTCCTCAATTGGTTCATGGATCTCTATCTGCAGGAGAACTCTTCCTCTACTCTGGTTGGTGATCCTCTAGAAGACTATTGCCTCCACTACATTGGCTTGTGGATATCTCTCCACTGAAGACTCCTATCCTCAATTAGAAGACCTATCCTCACTATCCTGGCTAATGGATCTCTATCCACTAGAGACTAATATCCTCTACTTTGTCACCTCTAAATCTTGTCCTCAGCTCTGTCTCAAATATACACTAAACACAATCCTTCGGTCTAGCACAAATATGCTCAATCTCTATCTTTGATCTACACTAAACACAGTATTTCAATCTAGCACAAATTTGCTCAATATCTATCTTTGATCTGTACTAAACACAATCCTTAGGTCTAGCACAAATCTGCTCAATATTTGTCTTTGATCTGTACTAAACACAATCCTTCGGTCTAGCACAAATCTGCTCAATATTTATCTCTATTCTGGCACAAACCTATCCTCAAATATGTCCTCAAGCCTTAACACAAAGCTTGAATCAATCACAAATTAACTCTGTTGGATCTACCCCAAACCTTAACTCAAGGTTTGAATAAATCAATCAATCAACTCTACTCTCAAGTCTTCTCAAAGACTTACCTCAAATCTATCTACAAGTCCTCTCTAGAACTTATCCAATCTGCTCAATAAGTCTTCACCAAGACTTACCTCTAATTTGCTCAACAAGTCCTCACTAGAACTTGTCCAACTTGCTCAACAAGTCTTCACCAAGGCTTACCTCTAATCTGCTCAACAAGTCCTTACTAGAACTTGTCCAATCTACTCAAAAAGTCCTCACTAGAACTTGTCCAATATCATAGAAACATATAGAGAATTGTTAGAGACTCAATATGCTTCACACTCACAACGATGCTCAATCACTTACAATCACTCTTGCTTTATCATAGAAACATATAGAGAATGGTTAGAGACTCAATATGTTTCACTCACGATAATGCTTAATTACTTTTAATATTTCCTTCAACTCAATCCAGAAATCAAGAATAATTTATTTCATAGAACTTGAACTATCACTCCAATACGTCCAATCAATTATGCTCAATCAACGTCTCACAACCAATACTCAATGAAAGATTTTTCAAAAATGCTTATCAAACAAACTTCACATAACAATTATACTCATGATATTTCGCAAACCCTAATCATGCATATGAAGGATCACTCAATATCTCCAACAATACTTATCAAACAAGGTTTCTATCATCAACCTTTGTTCGATAAAAACCTTCATCAATCAATATTGGATATCTCAATACTAAACTCAACAATGCTTATCACACAATCTTTTTCACTTCAACTTAGCATTCACAACATCCAATCCAACAATATTTTTCTCACAAGGAATATGTACACGTACCTTTTATTTTGATGGAGATATGTCTTCAAAACATGTCTTAACCACAATCAAATTTTCCTTACCAAAACTAGGGTTAGGTTACCACAACCTATCTCAAGATCTTCCACAAAATACTTTTCTCAAAAATTATTTTTCATACAAAATATCAAATCATTTTGTACACCTTATAATCTCCAAATTCACAATATTTAATTCAATAATTTCACCATAACAAAACACTTAACAATTTCTCTTACACACCTTATAATCTCTAAACTCACAATATCTAACTCAACAATTTCATTAAAACAACATGCATAGCAAACTCCCTTATACACCTTATAATCTCCACACCTTATAAATTTCAATCACCAAAAATCAAAATAAAATATTTTAATTTTTCTTTACCTTATAACTCCCCCAAGCACTCACGACAATCTTAAAACAATTTTAATTTTCAACACCTTGTAAAATAAAATTGAATGACATACCTTTGATTTGTTCTACCCACTAAAAAATTGACTTCGGTGAATTTGACCACATGACCTTGCACTCCCAACACCCTAGCTCCAAGCTAGGCCACCAAGTGGGTTGCATGCCCACATAAGACACACGACGCACACTATCCCAAAAATTTGCCTCACGAAAATGTCGAGCAAGTCAAACAAAGGCCTCTTCCTTCAAAATTTTGAATGCATGGATTGAACCGTGATCTCCTCCATGCAAGCCTTAATACTCTCCCAACTACCACCTATGCTACCACCATCAGTGGGATGTCAAACCACTATGCGGCCTTTATTGCATCGTTTCCCTCCAAGAACATTAAAATGCAAATTATCTTCTTCTTAGATGCAACGCTCAATATCTCCTTTTTCGCATTCGAAGGTGTGTTGAATAAAATTTGGGAAATGGAAACCATTTCTTATATAAATGCACATTGTCTTTTGATTTCTCATGTAGGCCCATTTTCGAATTTAGAAATTAGTTTTTAAATATTAAATTTAAAAACCTTTGCCTCCATTATTAATTTAAATTAAATTTTTTATCAAAGATTAAAATCTTTTTATTTAAATTAAACCTTTCAAAAATTGCTCATGGGTCTTTTCAATTTGAATTTAATTTTTCTTCACCTTGTTATTTGGCCCGAAATATTATAATAATAGAATATGATTATTTAATTTAAACTCGCTTCTCCTTTCTCGGGTCTTCATCCTTTGGGCCCTTTTTAGGCATATAATATTAAAATAAATAGTATATCCTATTCCTTTCCAATACCTTCTTGCTTTTGGAAAAACCACTTGATGTCCTTAATGACGATGAAATTAAACCAATATTCTTTTGACATCAATGACAACAAAACTACTCAAAATTTCCAACATCTACTAGATTTTTTTGAATCAATGGTCAGTTATGATGCACTAGTCATCTAGAGGATGTGCACATAAGCAAAAAGAAGCATCAATACAAAAATATTGGTAAGTATCATAACATCCCTCAAGGTATCAATAGCTTTGACCCTTATCTTCTTTGTTCTTTAGATGCCATGGCTTCATCTCCTTCTAACACCCCTCATCCAACCACTCTTCCAATTGGTATTATTATGCTGAATACAATTGACCCTAAGCTAAATGCCTATCTTAAGTCCTAAGAATACCATCACTCTGACCTAGATAAAATGCTTTTCTCCATTGCTAAATTTCAATCCCAATTGCAAAATACCTTAGTGTCCATCCAAATCTATTTGGATCTTGTTCCTATAGAGAGTTCCCTTGATAAAGAGTTTCAACAAGTCATTGGGAAGCAACCATAAGACATGTAACAAGCATAAAATACAAAGGGACAGTAGTATCTAAACACGGGTATCTACTAGCAATTGTTGTTTGATCATAGGCCTCCAAGATACTAGGGCAATCACATATATTCCTATGCTATCAAGGGTACTTTTCTAGGTATGGATGGCTTTAACTTAGGTTTTGCTATTAATATTTATCCATATATAGGAATGGTATTAATTTTATTACATGGACTTATGATGTTCTCATTCCATGCATCGACATCCTAAACACACACATAATCATCCATCCAACTAGTTTTGGTAAGTTATCCTTTAAATGTACATCCTCACTATTATTCCTAGCCCTAAAGTCTAAGATTAAGAAGCTAGTCTATGAAATGTTGGAGCAAGGAATTATACATTTGAGCATTAGTCTTTATTCCTCCTCAATGGTTATGGTGTGGCATAAGGATAAATCTTGGTGCATGTGTCCTAATTTTTGACCACTCAACAAGATCACCATCAAAGAAAAGTTTCCTATCCCTATTATAGATATTTTGTTGTATGAATTACATAGTTATAAATACTTTTTAAATATTGACTTGTGCTCTAGGTTCCATAAAATTAGGGTTAGAGAAAAGGATATTCCCAATACTATTTTTCACACACATGAGGGTCATTATGAGTTCTTAGTCCTTTCTTTTGATCTTATAAATGCTCATTCAACGTTTCAAAGCCTCATGAATTCTATCTGTCATCATTTTATTTACAAGTTTTTGATAGTCTTATTTGATGATATCTTAGTTTACAAAAAGTACTAATAATCTCATTTAATTCATGTGGACAAAGTTATCCACCTCTTATAGAAGGAAAAACTATCCATCAAAATATCCAAGTGTTCCTTTGGGGTCCATGAGGCAAAATACTTTAGGGACATGTAGTATCTTAGAAAGTGGTCAAAGTAGATCCTAACAAGATCAAGGCCATGCAAGATTGGTCTCTATATGAAATCCTTAAAAAAATCATGGATTTTTAGGTCTAACCAAATACTATAGAAAATTTATTTGCAATTATGGTAAGATTGTCACTCATCTCATTCACTAAGAAGGATGTCTTTGTTTGAATAGAAATAGCTTTCCAATTCATTCATGCCCTAAAGGAGGCTATGTGCACCACCCCTATTTTGGCTACTCTTGATTTTTTAAAACCTTTATCATTGAATATGATGCTTCAGGTATACGTATGGAGTTGTTTTAATGTAGGATAGACACCCTTGTCTTTGAAAGCACTTGGCTCTTTGACAAGAATATTGGTGAATCCTCTTATGAGAAGGAAAAGTTAGTCATTCTACATACTATAGATAAATTAAAACCTTATTTCTTGGGGTTATGCTTCATCAACAAGACCAACCATAGCAACCTTACATGTTTTCTAGAATGTCTCTCATATATAAACTAGAATAAATGGATAACAAAGTTCTTGGGACATGATTTTGTCATTTATTACAAGAAGAGGAAGGAGAATATTGTGGTTGATTCTCTTTCTCATAAATATGAGGACATTATTGTTGTTAGTGCCATCTCTAGTCCTCTTCCATAATGACTTTTTCAGCTTGAGAAAGAATGACTTTCTAACCCAAATATTGCTTGCATCATTCATGAGGTTTTATTTGGCTCTTCTCCACCTTTCTTTTTCTCATATGTCAATGGGGTTCTCCACAAGAAGTATTGCATCTATCTTCCCCCATTTTCTTTTATCAAGACTAGTGTTCTCCAATAATTGCATGCATATCCATTGGTTGGACATTTTAGATTCTTAAAAATATATTGGTAGGTGAAGCAATCATTTTCTTAAAAATAATTAAAAATGAATGTCAAGACTTTTGTGGCCACATGTGAGGTATGTTAGCAAAAAGGGGGTAAAATATTAAATATCCTAGTTTGTTGCAACCCTATCCTATTCCTTATCACCAATAGGAGTACATATCCATGGATTTCATCGAGGGCCTTTCCAAATATGAGGAAAAAACTAAGACTTTGTGCTAGTAAGTCATATTTCAAAGTGCACTTATATTCATGCCCTATAGCATCCCTTCATAACCAACAATATTTTGGTACAAAAAATGGCACCGGGTGAAGGGGGCATACGCGGTGGTTCTTGACCAGCATTGAATGACCACCCAGTACTAGAGTGGCAAAGGCGGTCGATCTCTGGAGAAGATCGGCTCCTGAAGTTCTAGCTAACTACGGTTTAAAGGGAAAATGTAGGGAGGGAAATGGAATGAGAGAGAAAGCAAATGAGGCCACAACCAGAACTAACAAGGATTGAATACGGATGCATCAAGACACACTCCTCCACTGTCGTCGATGTAAATAACAATGAACCACCTGACAGATCATCCTGCATCGCCTATCACTCCTTCAGCTCGATTTGCAAGGGTGAATTCTAGAACCAGTAGAAAAGAAACGTGAAATCCAGATAGAAAAATTAAACATCCCCACCCAACTGGCTTTAGTAGAAATAAACCCTGACGTCTAATGTTTGAACGCAAATTCTAGAACCACCCAGTTGAACCTGTGAAATCCAGATCGAATAATTAAACAGACCAACTTAGACAGTCGTAGCAGAAATAAATACCCATACAAAGGCAAAAAGAGAATGATACAAATATATTGAGAGACCAAACAATGATTGTTATTATTTATAGGGGACTATATATTACATATGAATTGTAAAGTTCATAGAGTTGCCCTTTGGAATGACAAACATTCCACTATTTATAGATAAATTTTACAATGTAATTCAAATTACAACATTAATGGCTTTAGGTGGGAAAGATCAAATTGGAGTAGCTAGAAGATCTACTAATGCTTTATCTCCAAGAAAATGATGATTTTTCTAGAAGGAGAGTGGGTACTTCTATAGAGATATGGTCCTTAGATCATTTTGATAGCCTTTTAAATTTCTATCTACTATGTCTCTTCGTGTTGCAAAAAGATCAAGAGTTGGCTGCCTCTTAAAATGTGCATTTTTAAATCCTCTCATTGGCACCCATCAACCACTTGTTTCGAGTATCTAACCTTATTAATGCTTACTCCTGGGCTTCTCAAAGATTTCACCATGTTGTATGGTGATCTTTGGCTTTGGATGGATTTTTAGCATACTCCTTGTGCACCATCCTCCCACTTTTCCACCCATCATATTCTGATATGAACAAAAGATCGGGCCTAGAACCTTTAATGCTTTCTTCCCAAAGTTTCATCAAATTTTGAGGATGGGGGCTTAGGGTTGGTGATTACTCTGTTGTAGTCTGATCCTTCCATTTGGGGACCTGAGATCCAATTCCTCCGTTCGATGGTTGGGTCGAGAGTTTCAAATCCTCCTTTTGGGTATGCTCTTTCTCATTATTCCATCTATCCCAGTCCTAAAGACTTGTGATTCCACTTGTTTATCTGGTTTTGATAGTCTGCTTCTCTCGTCAAGGTCTAAAAAATTAGGTGTCATCATTCAAAAAGTAAGGGTGGGGGAAGATGCATAAAATTTCACCCATATTCTTTGTGACTCTCAAGGATTTTCAACTTGTGAAAAAGAACCCATATGGATCAGGAAATACAACAAACAAAAAAAAGGAAAAGGGTTGAGGATGAAAAGGTGTAAAATAATAGACAAGATTAACAAGATGAAGAACGGGGAATATGTGCATGACCAATAAGAACATAAAGGGATAATAAGGTAAATAAAGCTAGATGCACACGATGGAAGTGGGAAACATAGAGAGAATTACTACAGACAAGATCAGCAGAAAGACAAGCAATGGAAACAATAAGTAAATTATTAGAAAACTTGTTGTGGAACATACATAGGGAGAAGGAGAAACAGAAAAATGTAGATACAGTGAAACCTTTGTTACCAATTAGAAGAATTACTAGAAACAAAGGGGAGAGTATGATGGAGGGGAGGAAAGGGTGGGGAAATGAGGAGATACGAAGGGAAAAGCAATCCAAAGCCTATTAAGTGGAACTGATGGAGCCTACGATATTCTCTACTAGGCATTTTTATGGATTGAATCTCCCTACATGTAACCCGTAGAAGACTTGAGATATTCCAAGAGCAGAGAGATTGCCAGTGTTTCTTATCTCTTCTATCCCAGTCCCTCTTCTTCACACAATCCAACAATAATCCTCTTCTTCTATTTGTTATTAACCAGGAGGTCATTTTGCTTCAACCATGACTTGTAGTCTATGTTTTATGGTCTCATTTTTATCCCACCATAGGGGTTATTTATAGCATCGCCTTGCTTTGGGCTTGTGCATGTAAGTGCCAAGGCTTGTTACAGCTCCTGGGGATGTGTTTAAGAGGCCTTGAAAATTATTGAATGCATCCATTGGGTTACGGACTCACGACTACAGAAGAACAAAAAACTAGGAAGACAATATGAATATGAAAGGGAATGTTATATTTCCAAGAAATCCCTTTGGGAAATTCTTTCCTGAAACAAAATTCCTGCGAGCCCCAAACAACATGATAACATCTTACCAACGGCTATGCCTAGGGCACAACTTTATTTACTTATCACAAAAATACAATGTGCCAGGCACGCCTGAACCTTTGATGCCTATGCCATTTATCCTATGAATATGCAATGTCCAAACCAAATCATACCAAATATGAGCCTCTTCTTATATGGACACTGCTTACGTGGGCTTAGAATTACGATCGTCTCACAATTGTTTTTGTTATGCCTAACTTCTTTGGTACTCATGCCTTCAAAACTTAGTATGGCAATTACTTCTGCCATATTCTTTCATCTTTCAGGTGGTAACCTATCAAGGGACATGTTTATAAGACTATATTGTTGCACTGATCCCGCAAACAACTTCTCTTCTGATGGTACCCCTATTTTCTGATTCAACATGAGTTCTGAGGAGAAGACACTCGTAAAGTAATAAATAGTAAAGTAAGCTTACTTTGTTACTTTGTTACTTTTTTATTTATAAAGCATAAATACAACTTTATAAATAGTAAAGTAAGCTTACTTTGTTACTTTAAAAATCTTACTTTTTTATTTATAAAGCTTACTTTGGGTCATCCCTTAGTCAATGAGGCCATAGAATTTAAATCAATATTATCATGCTATGAGAAGGCTACTATATAGTTAATACTATAAAATCGAAGATTTTTCATTAACATTTGTAAAAACCTAAAATATCTTAAACAATATTTTTCAAAAACATTTAACACAAAAGAAACAAAACATTTGCAAAAATAATTCAAAACCCTAAAATTCAACATGATGCTATTCAAAACCCTAAAATAGGGTAAGTCTCCCCCCATCCAATGTGTGCCCCCTCACACCCCCTTGCACACTTTTCAAGACACCTACTTGCTCCCTTTTTCAAAAGACACCCACCTTCCTTAAAAGGCATTAAAGAAAAAATGTTGAAAAGGGGTTTTCCCTTTTCCCCAAGTATTACATGGACATGTCACACCCATACTCACTTAAGGCTCTTAGGTAGGAATATTTCATAGGCCCCAAATTACTTTCGTCATCTTCACATGCATGATTGGGGATACCAATACCCCTCCTCATCACATCAACTATAACACTTCTATCGGATTAAGGTTTGCACGTTCTTGTACATTCTATATAAAAAACAAAAAACAAAACAACAAAAATAAAAAAGCAACAAAACAACAAAAATACAAAAACAACAAGAATACAAAAAAAAAAAAAAACAAAATACAAAAATACCCACTTTGCAACACAACACAAGACTTCTTCAGGTCATATTTCTTCTTCCCCCCTTTCCTCTTTATCCTATACCTGTTGTATGGTCATGCTTCAAGCATCTACATACCTGGGGTAAGCTTTCTACATTCCTCTTTCTTATTTTCCCCTCTTTCTTCTTATTCTTATCTATGTTGTATGGTCATGCTTAGAGTGGCTACATACTTGGGATAGGTTTCTTCTTCTCTTCTTCTTCCTTCTTATTCTTCTTCTACTTCTTCCTGCATAGCTTTTTTACCACTCATGCACATTGATACTGCTAAACATTTACAAATTCATCACTCATCACATATCATCCAATTTTTTACTCATTGCATCTATGCATATATCATTTCATGAGACTATTATGGTCTTATTATCTCTCTTTTTGGATATGTAACTATGTGTTAACCAATCATGTTTGGTTCATTTAATCATTAACAAGGACAATCACACAGGTTCTTATAAATAAGCATCACCTTTTCATGCATTTCATCCATGTCTGTATTCTCAAATAATTATGTACATTCACTCCCACATAGCCATTTTTCATTGCATAAAACATCATACAATAGTTACCACAACTATCAGGAGGTCATGTTCAATCTTATCCATTGATCAATTAGTAATGGAAGTATTTTCTATTAGTCAAGCATTTTAGTTTACCTCATCCAACATTATCAAACGTCATTGGATTCTAATGCAACTTTAGACTTCCCCTACATGACTAGATTCCCTTCATGGATTCAACACATGTGCACACTAAACAAAAAATTTGAGTCTAGGGAAGATAACACCTTACATAAATTGGTTGTTGAGTGAAAGGTTTCCCTTGCTTATCCTATCACTTGCATGATTGAAGCTCCTGAGGTTCAACAAAAGGACAAGCTACAAAACAAAAAGAATAATAAATAAATAAAAGAGAAGAAAAGCAAGAGAAAAATAAAAATAAAAGGGCACCATCAAAAAGCTTGAATCCTTGAGTTCCTCAAGTTCACAGGGTTAATCTCCATCAGTGCTATAGATGCTTAACTGGCAGTGGAGTAGGCCTTACAAGTGGTGACATGCCTATCACATTAGCGACCTTATTTTGTACAGACCAATGGGCGTTTACGGATGAGATAGCTTAATTGGCTACGTTTACAATGGGTTACTCCAATCTCACTCAAAATCAAAAAATGAACTAAATCACTCTATACGCACATAGATCCATGATAAGTTCAACCTTAGTCATGATGGTTTAGAGTTCAACAGAATGTTAGTTGACTAATAGATGGGTTTGATGATTAAACTCAGATATTTGAATCTCTAGAAATCTCTTCTACCATTTGAAACACCTTAGAAGAAGAAGCAAACATACATCATGTCGAGTTGCACAAACTAGCAAGTCATCATGATCCATAGGCAATAAAATCATAAGCCAATTAGTCATGCATCATCATAAACATTTGCATCCACATCATGATTATATTTGTATTATCATATGCATTACATATTCATTGTCTCATCATCTATTCATATGTCAAACATGACTATCACTATTTCATTGATTACTTCTACCATACATAATTGCATAAATCAAATACACACATCCAAAAATCTTGATTATACACATAATTACAAGTCTCAAAATCCATAGCATGTTCCATCTCATCCATAAACATTCACAAATAACATCGCATACATATCAAATCAAACACATCCATCATTACCATCATCAAAGGTACACAACACAACAAATCATCATGTGTACATCATCCTCATCTCATCAAAACAATACTACAAAAATTGTGGCACACCTACCACACCAAAAACAATTGCTACAATACATACATCATGCATCGTCGCTAATCCATGGGAATCTATCCATTCCCCTTCTATCCACCATCTTTGTGGACACTTCAAGTTGAACTACTTTACATCAACCATCATCAATTCACCATCAAACATTAGCTCTCTAAGCAACCAGACAAAAATTTCCACTTCAAAAACTCAAAATTGAGCATTCATCACTTCAAAAAACATGGGGTCATATTTGACCCAACTTTTTCCCTACCAATTCTTATCAAAATTTCTCAAAACTACACCATTGGATTAGACTCAAAAAGAGCTTTTCAACGGTATCAGTTTTATCCAATTCTAACATCATTTGGTCCTCCAAACTAAAAAAATACTACAAAGGGGTAAATATCAATAATACGCACCCCATGGTAGGTTTTTGTACGAAAAACGCATCTTGAGGTACGTTTTCATACAAAAACGAACATTGAAGTATATTTTCCAAAAAAAAATGTATTTTTGGATACCCTTTTGCCCCAAACATGCAAAAATACAAAAGTCATGCAAAATGTCAAAGGTCATCCTTTTAGCCTTCCGTCGATCTTCAAATTCATCTTCATCAAATGATTCATTGGCATATTACATTTATCATCATGCAAGATGCTCTAATACCTTGTTCTTTTTCATGACCATCATGACACATCAATTCATTTACATCATTCACATTAACTAGCTACAAAATGATATATATATATATATATATATATATTTTTTTTTTTTTCTGGTTACAAAAACCCTAGGCTATATCACCTTTGGACATATCATCTTATTACATACACATCACATATACATATGGATGTGCCCCTAGGGCACACCTATCATATTCATATTCTTCCCTAAGCACTAATGCTTGTCTTTCACTCTCCCTCACAAAACTGCAAAACCCCTCCACTTCCTCTCATCGCGACATTACTAGATTTGTCGCCCTTGTGTGATTGCATCAAGCACCACATGCATCATTACATCTAAAACATCCATGAAACACACTATCATCATTATCGATTCTCCATTATACCCACTCCATACCGAGCATAATCACTTTCGCATTCATCTTGTCTTGCAAATTCTCTCTTCACCCATTGTAAACGGTGAATCTGAAGCCCTTTCACCTTTTTCTAGCGTACTCTTCGCTCACCACTTTTATTGACCTTGATCCAAAAAGGAAAGCGACAAAGAAAAACGTCCTTGTCTGTATAATTCTAAAATTATGAGCATCAACACATGCAAAATGTCGATTTCCATCTTTTCAACCATCTAATAACCTCCACTTCATTTTATCAAGTGATTCGCGATTGCTTTCAAATTCTTCAACCGTCAACTCATCGCTTGAGGAGGTAGATATCATACATAAAAGCTTGTCTAAGAAAATTTGCCAGATATTATTATACACCCTCATTTGTTGGGACAAACAAAAAGCAGAATCCTTTTCTCAACAACACTCCAACTTAATCAAATGTGACACACTATATGTCATGAATTTTAGGTTTACTCATGCATATACGCTTCATCAAGGTGCATGATCGAGTTCACCGAAGTAATCATGGGCATACCTACACATGACTAATCAGTTTATCAACACAAATGATCTCATCAATATGTCAATGGCAAAGTTTCCAAGATATGCGTCCCTTCCACAATTGAGGCATCTTACATTTGCTCCCCTCAAAATAAATTGCTTGTCATCACCCACCAATTCATATTCTCTTGCAATCAACCACCAAACGAGCGTCATAATTTTTTGCACTACGTCATGTCTTCACACAACACAGTATAAAAAGGGGTAAAATATAAGCACCTAAAAATACCTTAAACTATCTTTTGCAAAAACATTTAACACAAAAGAAACAAAACATTTGCAAGAACAATTCAAAACCCTAAAATTCAACATGATGCTATTCAAAACCCTAAAATATGGTAAGTAAAAAAAAAGTAGGTATTTTAGGTAAGGATGCCAAAAAATAAGTTAGGTTTCCTCTTTGTAAGCAAGATAGGGTTTCCAAAGGAAAGAACAATGGAGGAGCAAGCTTACAAAATTGAAGACTTATAAATTTGGCCTTAGGGGCAAAGTTTGGGTGGAGATTATTCAAAGATCAAGGAAAGAATTGGATACAAATATTACTTCAAAAATATATAGGTTCTCTTGATACAATAAAATTATTGAGAAAATGAACCCTGCCCAAAGGATTGTCAAAATGAAACTTCATATTAGATAGTTTGCAATTGATTAAGAAACATATTAGAGGTCAATCAATATACACAATTTTTTTGTCTAATGTTTGCTTCTTGCCTTATCGTCTTATCTTTGACTCAAAATGACAAACCATTGGCTCAAACATACCTAGCTTGTAAAGGTCTAATAGTCAAAGTTCATATTAATATGAGCAACAACTCCAAATCATAGATTCTATTACTAAAACTATTGAGGAAAATAACCCTACCCAAAGGATCATCAACATGGAACTTCATACTAAATAGTTTGCAATTGATCAAGAAACAATATTATATGATCAATCAATGTAGCCTTCTCTTCTTATCTTTGACTCAAAATGACAATCATTGGCTTGAGCATGTCTAGCTTGTAAAGGTCTAAAGGTCAAATATTATATTAATATGAGCAAAGAACAACTCCAAATTATAGATTCCTATTAGTAATGTGGTTAGATGAGAGGAACTCAAACAAATTGTAAATGAACTTCAAAAAATGTCTCAAGAGTTTTATTTGTTAATATTTACACGAAATGATGAGTTGGTTTCAAATCTTTCAAAAGACAAGGACACTCGATCAAGTTGAAATACGAGGATTTAGAGCAATACAAAATTTCCCACTCACAAAGATTTTATTTAAAAGAATGTTTGGTCACTAGAGGCTCTCTGTAAGGCCTCAACATTCCTTTGGCTAGCTTGAAAGATTCTACAAAGAAGATGATATCATGGACATTGCAAATGTGCCTTGTGTGAGAGGGAATAGAAACATCATATCATTTACTTCCTCATTGTCTCTTTGCTCACACCATTTGGGTTTACATTTATGTATGGAAATTTATTCGATAGCTCGAGTTGATGAAATGTTGGATTAATTATTTCAAAGCTAGAGTATTATGTATTATGTGAAAGATCAATCCTAATCATTTGTTGGAATTTATTACTTGAAAGAATTAATAGAATATTTAAATTTTTATCTCAACATCATACCCAAGTTTGGAACCGTATTATTGCCTCTCTTGCAAGATGTGTACACATATGGTGCTCATCATGGGAAGTCTCAAGTGAAAACAAAGAGGTGGTAACAACTTGGTTACAGGATTTTAACATACATAGGAGAGTTAACTGCAATAATGGTATTAAAATAAAGAATCTACTTCAACCTAAGGTAAAATGGAAATGTCCAAAAATTGGGTTTATCAAAATTAATTTCAATGGTACTTCTAAAGGAAATATGCTAATAGCAAAGGTGGTGTTTTTCGAAATAATGAAGGCAAAATTCTTTCACTTAGAATCATATGAAACTTTAACTATGCAAAAGATAGGGCACTTCTTACAAGGATGTAAGGATTAAAATTGCAATTGAAAAATGATGGAAATATATTTCGATTAAGGAAGATTCACACCTAGGTGTTGTAGGTGAGTTGGAGAGGAGAGGACAATCCTCCAAGGGAGGTCCCAGGTTCAAATCTCCACCCTACCAAAAAGTTGAATTGGGTATCCAAAATCCAATTGATAATGTTGGTGCGGGCAGGGTCGAGTGCGACTCTCGGGTGACTTTGACGGTGTAAAATCCCCTGTTCGTGGTCTCTCAGACCAAGGCGGCCCCACAAGGGGTTTTCACTAAAAAAAAAAAAAGGAAGATTCACAAATTATTTTTTCAATTGGTTATATGGGATTAAAACAAGCCCCATCCGTATTATATCATCATCACATAGTGGTATTACAAGAAAGCTTGCATATTATCCATGTATTGTTTGGCAATATTTCCTCCTTAAATGTTGAGAAATCTAACCGATTGAGCTAATGCCACCTGATGAAGATTCACAAATTATTATTAATACTATGAATAAAAATAAATGTTGATATTGAATAAAAAATTACGTTCTTGCTTATGTTAATCATCTATTATTGGAGGTAATCTCTTCCAAATGTGAGTTATCTAGTAAGAAGGAAAACGAGTATTAGATAATTTCACCAATCACAATGTTAATCTTCATCTTGGTGAAATTCAAAATTTAAAAGGAAACTGACCAAGTGAAATTTTATCTCTTAATGAAAATGATGTCAAGGAGCTGATGCTACTTGATGAAGATTCACAAATGATTATTAATACTATGAATAAAAATAAATGTTGATATTGAATAAAAAATTACATTCTTGCTTATGTTAATCATCTATTATTGGAGGCAATCTCTTCCAAATGTGAGTTATCTAGTAAGAAGGAAAACGAGTATTAGATAATTTCACCAATCACAATGTTAATCTTCATTTTGGTGAAATTCAATTTTTACAAGAAAACTAACCAAGTGAGATTTTCTCTCTTAATGAAAATGATGTCAAGGAGCTGATTGTGGAGACATAGCATTTTGAGGATGATGAATATATTCGATGGAATAAAAAATAAAACTATGTGTGCTAATTTCACCAATCACATTATAGTGAAATACAAATTTTAAAAGGCAATCACATTATAGTGAAATTCAAATTTTAAAAGGCAACTGGAATTTAAGGAAAATTATGTCAAGGAGTTGATTGTGGAAACATAACATTTTAAGAAAGACGAATGATATATTTGATAAAAAAAGAAATAACAACTATTTGTGATAAAAAGACATAGTGAATATGGTTTAATTGACCTAATAGCAAATGTGATATTTTGTTGGTTTAATGAGAATGGCCTCAATAGAAGCCACATATAACTTATTAAAAACAAATTTAAAAAGTTCTATAAAAGACAATCACAGTATAAAATATAATAAATAAAACAAAAAACAATTCTAGAAAGATAACAAGCATGATAATTTTGTGCTACACATTAGCTAAGCTATGATGAATAACAGAGTATTACAAAACCATTTACAGCAAATTTACAGCTGATTAACTCATCTCAACTGTTGGGCGAAATAAACAAATGATTTTTCTCCATACAGTAACCCACTACCAATAACCAAACAGCAGAATCTTCTGCTAACAGATAAATTAATTTACAAAAAAAACATTTCCTTGAAAAGATACCACCATTATTGATCTCATAAACAAACTGGAGGGGATCAAAAGTTGACCATAGCTTCTTGGTGTTTTGTTACAGCAATTCTAGGCTACCTCGAAGGTAATTCTGAGCCCTGGTTGCTCATTGTAGGATTCGAGCTAAGCGCTCCATTTTCTGATGAGCTAACACGCCATTTCCCTTCTGACTCTAAAGGCTCAATTACAAAAACACCTCCATCACTCAATCCAATGGCAAACTGATTAGGCTCCAATGGATGTGCAGCAATGACAAGTGGATAAACATTGGCACTGCATATGGAATCAAGAAAACTTTCATTACACTAACTATTCAAATAATCACATTAATTGGGTCCTATCATAGCATATAATGTCTGTCTTCCATCGTCATTCCTAGACAACATCCACCTTACCTGTTCCCGCCTGATGGTAAAAATGCAGTGGAAGTAATACGACAGATGGGCTTTAGAATATCTGCATCAAACACACCAACTGTGCCATCATAGAAACTGACATAGACTAGTTGGCTGTCACATGAGTATGTAGCACTTGAAATAGATGCAGGCATTGATTCCTGAGGTGCCCACTGCAATAAAGACACATATAGTCAGATTCTGTTTCTTCAAATAGAAGAAACCATTTTTATTGAATATGTCTAAAAACAAAACACATCAAATGTATGCTCAACATAGAATCTTACATGGCAGACCCGTTCCAATCTAGATGCATCATAAATGGCAATTTGGCTGTCCTGCACTACAAGCAAATGAACCTGATCATTATGAAATTGTACTTTAGTGTCTCCATATCCTGATGTTGATCTTCCTTCAATTGGATGTACAGATTTTCCTTTCAGCTTTTCCCATGTATCTATGCTCCAGATGCACAACTGCCACCACAATATTTGGTTTCAGTCAAGCAGATTGATTTCCCTGTTTCAGTGGAAGGGGAAGAAATAGGGGAAAAAAACAATCTTGGTAAAATTCCCAGCAAGCTAAAATTTGTACCTGTGCATCTGCTCCAGCAGATACCAACACATTTAAACTTTTTGAAAATGCTAAAGCAGTGATTTTCTCCTGATGTCCCTTAAGCTGTGATTTAACCTGGAAACAAGCTAGTTTAATGGCATTTAATACCTGGACAGAAGTGAACAATTGGAGCACTAACTTAGTAACTACTAAGGGGAAAAATTGAAAATCAATGTACCTGATCTGTTTGGACATTGTATATATGAATTGTTGAGTCCTCTGATCCAATCGCAATGATATTATTATCCTGAAAATGGAAAGCTAAACATGTTGCTGCTGGGGGAGGTTGCCTGAAGGATGCCATGATCTGCAATAAAATGTGTTCTACTCATTTAGGTGGCTTACATAGCTTAGAAATTTTGGTATTGCAAGGAAAAGGGGGAAAAAGCTTAAGACAGATTTAAATCCATACCATAGATTGATTTACAGATATATAATAAAGAGCTTGACAGCATAGAAACAATTTCATAATTATCACCTTTCTATTATGATAAATATGATGAAAAGAAAAGCATTAATTTAACAAGAGATATGGTGAAGCAAACAGCAAAGACATTAAACAAGTCTACTCATTCTGAATAAAAATATTAATCACCTTAAATGTCATCATGTTGAATAAGGACACCTTCCCACCAGAAGCAGACATTACATAAGAATCATTCTTTGACAAAGCCATACATGGGACGATCTCTTCTGAATCTCTGTCACTTGTATCATTTACCATAAGGTTTCCATTACTTGGCTGCCATATATTAGGCATAACATTCGTTGATACCTGTAAAATAGGTTTTCCAAATTCAGTCAAACTAAATTCTTCACTCAATAAAAAGCAATTGCTACCACTTAAAGTCCAGGAAAGTGTCCGTGAAAAGCCGCACCTTGCCAGACAAATTCTGCTCATTACGTTGCCATTTCCATATCTTATGAGCAGCAGTGGAGCCCAAAGCTATTACACCATATCCTGAGTTTGTATAAAGTAATCGAACAATCTGTACAAAACAGAAAGTTGTTGGTGTAAAAAACAATGAGCAAATGAAATCATAATGTCGACTTTCACAGTTGTGTTCAGAATATAGACAACTAGGGCTTGCCTTTCCCAATGATGATGAATCTGGTAATCTCATAGTCCTACATTGGTTTGGTTCTGACACCTCTGCAAACTTCCAGTTCTTGACCTTACCTGTATCTTCATCTAGATGCCTGGGTTTGATATCAACCATCCGGTTGCTATCAACACCATTCTGTATTTGCATATCAGTAAAAGAAATTAATGATGGACATCAATATTAAAAGATTACCACAAACTTTCTTTATTTGAAATATGCATGGCTACATTAAAAATTTTGCAGAAAACACCCAAACATAACGACATTTACATGAAGCTGCTCACCATAGAAATTGCTGTTGGAGTCCTTTCTAAACGTTCCATGGCCCCAAAAAGAGATGGTGTTGTTGTCAAAGCAGCAACAGGACTTACAATGGAAGCCTGCATTTTAGATATGACTGGATTAAAATTTTGCCATGTTTTGGTACCTAAGATTGGTAATATATAATGTTGTTGTGATATATCCCTAGGTGGTATGATCATCACATATTTCATCGGTGATCATGAATTGACCATCATCAAGTACTTTATATGCTTATTTAATATTTATTCTAAATAGTCATACATATATAAACAATAAACCTGTGCGACCATCACAAATGGTATTAGTGCTCTTGCACCTCAACCACATGTAAATCAATCTTTGGAAGAATGTTTCTAAAATTCCTGCTTGCAAAAGAAAAATGCAAAGAAAAAAAAAACAAATAAATAAAAGAACTCAAGGACATATGCTATCATATATATTTCAACCCTAGAACACATATACTATGTCCTCGAAAAAGAGGAATTGCAATGTTGGATTGAAATTTTGATTAAATTATATAAGAAACAAAAATTCGAACAATAAACTAAGCCCAAATAAAACACTAAGATTTTCAATACATTTAAAGGGACAAGAAAATGAAGACAAGACAAAAGATCAATCACTAAAAGAAACCCAGTTATACTTTCTAGCACACAAAGATAGTTACAGGACATAATAATTCAACATCTACAGAAGCCTGCAAATATGTCTAAAAGAAATACAAAATATGAAAAACAAGTATGAGTACACTAAGGAACTTAATGAACTAAAAAAGATTTGCACTGATATATCTGGTTGAGATGTTATTGGCAATTATTTGTTTCGTCTATCAGTTATAATTTGTTAAAATTATATTAAAATCCCTTGGGTCTAACTATATTGTGAAAATAAAACCTATATCAAAAGCAATTTACTTTTCCCAATTCTATGCAAAACATAAATTATTCTCATGTAGCATATCCTTATATCCTAATGAGCACAACTATATCGAAGCACCTACACACCCAAAAGTAAACGATTGTACCTGCACATCCAAGAGATGAACGGAGCACTCCTCCAAAAGAATAATTGTATAGGCAATGATTAAAGACTGATTAGAAGGAAGAGACCTAAAGCCATGGTGGCATTCCACCCATGGTACCATATCGATAGCAGAAATCACCTACTACCAGTTATGTATAACTAGCTATCACTACTGACTAGGCGTCACAAAAAATGGACTTGTAATAGAAGATCCATCTGAAAAAAAAATCATTTAACACAGAACATCCTATAGTTAGCCATGCAAAATCATGCAAAGAAACAAGAAGTCAACGATATACCTAAATATAAGACTACCATTTTGAGTATAAGTCTTCTTTTTCAGGGAAATGTAATATATAACTAAATAATATAATAAGGCAAAATGATAGGTCCATGTCTTACAGAAAAAAATGGCCTAAAGGATGTCAAAAGCCATCATCATCACATATAAATATATAGCAATAACTTAACCATCATCATGTGTGTTTATTCTATATATGTTTCCATATGCCTATACAAATGTGTCCATAAAAGTGGTAGCATCCTACCTTTGGTACAACTATTTCTGATGGCACTCTCATTCCCTCAAAAGATCTGTTCTCTAGCGTGAGAAGCACACGCCATCCATCTGCATTAGCTAGGATCTTGATTCCATTGTCATTTGTTGTCACAGCCAGCATGTTACCTTCTTTATTAAAACGTAGGCGAGGGCTAGCCTGCAAAATAGGATAGTGCATGATAAATGAAATGCATATGACCGTACTCGGAATCATGGATATCATACAGTTTGATTTTAGAAAATTGCAGCAAATATCCATATGTAAAATGTTCAGTAATAGGCACCATAGCAAGTCTCCCCCTACCGGCAAGCAACCATCAATGTTAATTGCTGTCAAGATATTGTTATTGTCCATGTCCCAAAACTTGATTTGATGCTCATCTCCAGCTGCTATGAATTTATTCCTTGTTGTATCAAATTGCACAACGCCTGAGGAGCACTTTCGAAAACCATTGTATGTACGCTTGATAGCTCCTTCACTTTCATTCCATTCAACTAAGTGTGATTCACCTGCTTTGCTTGTTCCACATGAGAAAAGCCTAATCCCAAAGTAAATCAAATTCAATAAATATTCTCATAAGTCATTGACCCCAACAGGGAAAACAAATATTCATACTGTGTACAAACTACAAAATAAGAACTTCTAACTAAAAACAAAGAACATACCGTGATCCATCAGCAGTGTAAGCCATTGTTGTGCACCAATTGCCAGGTGCGTCATAGTCAACTCTAGATCCCATTTGATCATATAACCAGGCCTTGATCTTTCCATCAATAGCTGTAGAGAAGATGAACTGCAATAAATAACAAAAAATATGAGACATGATCTGAAAAATTAGGTAAATTATGTTAGAGGCTACAGCAATCTTACAGCTGGATAGAGAAGAATTTTTAAGTAGTTTGCATATTTGAGATAAATGGTTTGATCTTAAGAATGCAATTTCTCTGTCATTCTTTTGGTTAATGCAAACAGTGGGATTCAAGTACCTGGATGTTCTCTTTATGATGAGGACAAATACAATAGACAGGTGATCCATGACCTTCAAATGTGTACAGCTTGCGTCCTGTTACCATATCCCATACCTACACAATAGCGAAGAAAGTTATGTAAATCATAAGACTGCTTTCTAGGATAACCAACAAGTTCAAATTTACTATTTTGATAGAACTAACTTATCATCAGGAGAACTGTGTTAGTTATCAGTTTAATAGAGTAGATGTGACATTTACTTTGATTGTCTTATCATCCCCACATGTGATAACACTAAGCTGCTTGTTAGGATACGAAAAAGCAATATCATTTACACCTCCAGTATGGGCGTCAATCTGCATATTTTGATGAAGAGTGTTAGTTGCCATGGGGTGACAAAAAAAATATAAACAAAACATAACTTATGTCTGAGGTTGAGAATGAACCTCAAGGTGTTGCTTCAGCTCCCCATTCCCAATATAAGAATATGTCTGAACAATATGCTTGGAAAATGCTACTCCTGCATGTCACATTATATCGAAGAATCAGAATCTTTGTTAAAATGATTGCTGTTGCAATAGTATCTTTGTCTACTTAAAACTTTATCATCATAATATATGCAGAAACTGAATATCCAAATGCCTATCCTAGATACCAATCAGGCAGACTAACATACCAACCCATGCTCCATCTGGGCTCCAAATACACCTGTTCACCGAGACAGGATCCTTGACAGCAAGTGCAGCCTAACCAAAACATAACATAAAGTCAACATATAATTTAAATTCTTCTCATTAAGAATAACTTTATATGGAACCAGAAATCCTGCAAATATGTCAATAACTAATATGAAAAATGTTTCTTCACCCAAACTGATCAAGATTAACATTAAATACAGAAGATAGACCTGCAAAGGCACTGTGCAATGTGAGGCCTCCCAAACTTTGAAGGCCTTCTGAGTTAACCTTTCACCTGATCCAACTTCCCAAATTCCAATATCACCTATATTTGTTCCAACTGAAACATTCAACATAGTACGGTTAGAGATCATTTCATAATTGAAGCACATCAAATTTAAATGGCAATCACAGACTAATTTGGAAGCCTCATAAAACACACAATTATGGCAACTCAAAGTGAGATTACCCAACAGAATCGTCTGCTGCATAGGATGAAAGTCCATGCTCATTACATTAGAACCTTGGTTGAAGCTTCTTACAACTGTCTTAGGGAGATCATCTTGTGAATACAAAATGGTAGGGTTAGTTCCCGGATAATTCACCTGCAAATCAATGGAAAAAGGGGAATATGTAACTCATAACAATCACCAGCACAGATGAAAAGACAATCTATGTTGCCTAAAATTTTATATGTGACATAAAAAGACAAATATTATTAGTAGTTAACTTTGCATGTGACATACAAGGATAGCATTATCTAGTAGTTAATTTAAAAGAAGGGAAATTTGTAATTCAGAATGGATAATTGGATATTTAAGGCCTGATTCAAGTGGCATCCCATTAATGCTGTAAACTCAAAGTTTGGGGATGAGGGCGAAACAATTAATTGAATTATTTAGAAAAGGTTGTGAGGAGGGTTAACTGAATCAAGAAATTAAATAGTTAAATAGGAAAAAAAAAATCTGAGTCAAAATCAAACACAAGAATTTAGCGTCCAAGACCTTTTCACATCTTTTAATCCCGAGTGGAGACTCACTATGAAGATACAAATTATAAGACCCTTGGTTGTTTAAGGGCTTGTCAAATAGATTTTGAAAACAGGATGCATAGAAACTCAAAAGTGCATTTGAATCTCCATGAAGGAAGACTTCATTCCAGCCTAAAAACATGGCTAAGTTTGGCAGCCCTTCCCATGAGTGATTGATGTTGGGACCCCTTTGAAACATAGATTTAGTGTCTGAGAGTCATGTACGGTAATCAGTATCCTTAACCGTAGTTTGCATTTCTATCTGGTATCCATAAGTCGTTGATTATGCTTTGAAAATTTAGAAAATTCAGTGGTATTCAGGATTTTCCTCCTACCAAATTGTTTGAGAGGAGGCGACACAGATTTTGACAGGTTGATCAAACATTAAGCAGTAAAAGGTGTCTCCTAATTTGTTTCAAGAACTTAGCACATGCTAGAGGGTAGACTTCAAATTAGATTTGACACGTCAGTAATATTTTCTTTAACTTAGCCAGGCATTTGAGATATTTTTATTGCATAGTTAGTTAGTCCAATTAATTAATCTACTTGTAACATTCTTGTCAATTTGGATGATTAGTCTATTCATAATACTATTTAGCTGTGCCTAGTCGTTTCTTTGATCTCAAATTCAAAAATATACCATATCAAAGTACGCTTACACAATACATCAAAATTTGTAGGGCATACTATATGCTAAACAAATAATTAAACAAACTTGGAATGAACACTGAAAGATCTATATATATTATCATAATACATAGGAAGGGAAATGCTCCACACCTCATCAGCCTGACCAATCCGGGAACGCTTTATGACATGTTCAGGATCTGCAAATTGATACTCTATTCCAGTATTACTTGTTGAAGGTGTTCTAGGTCGTTTCAACAAAGAACCTGAAGCCATTACACATAGAAACACTTAACAAGTCAGAACATATTTTTTTCATTTTCAATCAACAAGAGACAATTAAGATCCCATTAGACATCAGATATTCAGTCATAATATATTTTGTATGCATATTTCAATGACCATATACACAAGATCCGTGCTCAATAAATTTTGTGCACCAAAAATGAATATTTGACAAATTATGAAATATCTTACCTGCATTTGAAGGTGGAACAAGACCAATTGTCCCACCAGCTACTGCTGCGTGTGGTAATGGAGGATTAGGATTTGCCATCCACCCGCCAAGAGTAGCTGACGAACCAGCTCCAGGTTGAAAAGGCTGCAACCAATCAGAAGAGAAGCTTATTAAAGAAAGGCTACGGCAGGTATTGAATTAAGTGCAAAACGAAAAAACATAAGCAGGTATTGAAGAATTCAGTTGGAAACACAACTTACAGAATGTGTACCAATAGGAGGAAAAGGTGATCCTTTTGGAATTGCACCCACTATAGAATTATTTGTAGGAGTAGGAGTTCGTGGTCCACTTGGAGGTGAACAGGTGTGATCAACAAATAGGGTCTTGATATCAGGATTAGGTCGAGGGCTTTTGCAAAGCTGATGTTGCCAATTGAGACTGAAAAACAAAGCACAGAAAGTAATCAGTTAGTTGGAAGGAAAAAGTTAGAAATCAGACACATTTGTCTGCTTGAATAGCAATTTCTGATTCTTACAGTTCCTAAAATAAAATATTACACAAACAAAGTGCATCCTTGAACTAGTAGATGCATGGCCAAAATATTACACATTGCCAGTAGAAAATTTGAATTTGAGCATGACTCATGCTTTATGAATGTCAACTTGTAATCAATTATTGTTAAACTCTCGGATGATTCAACTCTGAAAATAATTATTTGTACATGCAATGTTAGTCAATAAATATACTCAACTTGTTCTATAATTAACTTCAATTAAATATTTCTTCAAAAAACATGACAATTGATTTTAACAGAATTTAATATTCAAATTTCAAATCTCTCATGAGTTCTGAGGTGAAATGTCCTTCCATATAGCAATCAGTGTTAAATAAAATTTTACACATGGATTTGGATGCCACAATATACACAAGCTTTATCCAACAATCCTCAAGAACAATCTAACAGGCGAATATAAATAACAGGGGAAACCATCAACCAAGGTAAACGCTACTGGCAAAACGAGGAGATGAGTGGGACCTTTGGTTGATGAGGGTTCTAAGCCTTGAAGCTTTGAGTGGTGGAAATGCCAGCTTCTCCCGAAATTGAGGATTGGCGTCTATAAGTTTTTTCACCTCCATCAACATTATGTTTCGTGCAGAAGTTGTATCCCCATATTTGGCAAGTTGTTCATTTTGCCTGTGTAAGCAAAATATTAGTACTTAGAGAGAAGAAAGAAAATTTGAGAAGAGCAAAAGTAAGAACAATGGAACCAAGCAATACCTGAAGTTGTCCAAAGTAAGTAACTGTGTGATCTCTTTGTAAAGATCCTCATTGAAAGAGGAAAATACTTTGAGATCCTTAACAAGTATTTCCACTGCTGTGGCTCGGTCTTGCCTGGAAAAATGCAAAACTACTCAGAAACATTCAAACCAACTGGATTGCTTCGCCCAACATACATGGGACTTTTCCTCAGTTGTCACATGAGATAAAGCAAATAATTATATAATTTATAGAAGAATTCTAGAAACTGAAATACGCAACTACATAATAAGTGTTTAAGTGGACTCAAGATAAATAAAGTTAATGTTCAAAAACATTATTAAAAATTATGATTTATGCACTAGCTTAGCAAAATAACATTAAGAAGATGGAAACGAAGAAACCAAAAGCCTGATCGGACATTGTCAAATGCCTAAAGTTGTCCTGCTTGATTGAAAAATAGCCTAGGAACCAAGGCACCTAAGTATCTTGTCATTTATTTATAATTAAAAACAATAACACGCACAAGAATCTAGAAATCAAGCAATCCTACATTACAAATATGAAATGGGTTAAGAAAACACACACTAACAAGCGAACGCACATACAAGTGAAATATGATGAAGAAAGTCTAAAATCCTCAAGAAGCACAAATCTCTCCATGTTGCAGTAACATCATGCCAGAAACCTTTTCAATGCTTATATATATTAATTAAAATAGAAACATTAAGGGCTAAAGAACGCAACCTTTAAGAAGCCCACTGATCTATGCATTGCAATCTCAGAAGCATAGGAAGAAATAACCGATCTATCTATCCAACATACTGTTTACAATTTTGCAGTGACAGAAATCCATTATTCAAATTAATAAAATTTGGAAAGGTTTAGAATTCAAAAACAGGAAGAGGTTTCCAGTCAAAAGAATCAAACTCACCAAAACACAAAACCCATAAACTGCAAACCCCAAATCCCATCTTTTATAACAAAAAGTACTCTCAAAAATGAAAAGGCCAAAAAGAATAAAAACTCAAGTCGCAGTCACTAAAAAAGATGCAGACATAGCATAAAGACCAACCATTGAAGCAAGCAACATGACCGAGACAACAATCAACAAGATCATATTCCAATTGAGAAGTAACACTTACTTGTCCAACGCTTCCAAGTACTTCTGCTTTCTGATCTCAAAGAAAATCTTCATAGAGTATCTATTGTCATTGACTTTGGTAAAACCAGAGAGATACCTTTCAACCTCATCCCACTCTCCGGCCTGCACAAGGTCTTCAAAGTACTTCATGTTGAAGAAAAACCCAGACTCTTGCTCCAACCTATAATCCATGCACCATCAAACGATGTCAAAAGCCAAAAACCAAAAAACAAAAAAACAAGTCCGGCAGACAAGAGAGAGCCAACTCAAAAACATGCAGAAACGCTTACTTGTGCACGGTCCCTCTGAACTTCTCCTCGTCCAGAAACTGCAGAATAAGGAACACCAATTCCCTGCTCAGGGAAGACATCTTGACCCAATTCCAAAATTATTCTCTCCCACCTGCAAAGATCCAAACACCCAAGGCCTTAACCCAAAGCCCTTACCTTGAAACCAATCTCACCCCTCTTTAATAAACCAAATCCATGGAACTCCCCCTTAAGACCCACTGGTAATAAAACCAAGAAAAGAAAAGCAAAAACAAGGACAGAAACGATTGAAACGACCAACAGGCGAAACCTAAAAGCAAATCAAAAGACCCCCAAGCCTGCAAAACTCTGGTAAAAAAAACGCACCACTCGGTCCTCGAAACCCTTAAGCCCAAACCCGACATAACCAAAAAAACAAACCACCACCACCGCAACACCACAATTCTGACTTCCACAACCAATTGTACACATACACACACACACATTTCTCACATATATCTATATATAGAGAGAAAAAGCAAGGCAAAAAAAATAAAAAAGTAAACCCACGTAGACCACCTGCCTTTAAAAATCTCCTCTCGGGCGCAGTGCAGTGAAAAAGGTGCAGTTGAAAAAGAATTCTTGTTCTGTATCTTCTGCTGCTCTTGTTCTTTCTGCTGTTGTTCGTGGTGGGGATGTGCCTGACACCACTATCCCAATACGGAATCACAAGTACCACTTCTCCTGTCCTACCTCCTGCAATAACGTGCGCACAGGGTCCGAGCCAGAATGGACGGATAGATACACCATAAATATATCCTCAATCCCTCCCGGATGGATGGATACACATTCTCAAAACAAAACAAAATCAAAATTCCTTATGTTTTTTTTCCTTCCTCCACTTCGATTTTGATAATCCTCGACCATAAAATAACATATATGCGAATTCGTGTGAATGCGAAATGAGAAAGACCGACTGGATTGGATGGATACTCACTGTATCTCTCTCTTTATTTATAGGGGCAGAGTGGGTACCGAAAATCTAAAATCCCTGGACCATCTGCCTCGAATTTGTCAAAAGGGACAGCACAAATGTGTCACCCTTACCGGAAATAAGTAAATAAACAAATACTCGGAAATAATCCTAACCTCAAAAATCACCCGGTCCTTAAAACCAAAACGAAAGAAATTCCAGTTACTCGCTTCTCATTTCCTTAATTCATATTTTTAAATTCGTTTTTTTTTTTAAATTTATTTATTTATTGCCCGTATTTCGTTTGAGTTTCTGTGGTTTCCCTCGAATCTCGAGCCGCTTCCCCGTCGCTTTCGGATGAAGTGGATGGGGCCGCGGGACTAAAATCCGTCCCGTCGCTTTCATCACCAGTTCAAGATAAGCTAACGTACTTATCGATAAGCGCTTCGCCTTATAAGTACGGACGGCGTGCTAGGTGTCAGAGTTGTGCGCAGCCCGACAAGATTGGCAACGAAAACTGAATGGAACAATCACTTCTGACACGGCCGACGGGAAAGGGCGCCGGGAAATGTTTCCGGCCGTGAGACGTCTGAACTTTTTGAGCCCGAAAAGCGTGGGGGACGTCCAGCTGGCACTGGGCGTCGACGTTGTTGTCTTTTTGTGGTTTGTCGGTTGCCGGAAAGTCGCGTGTCTCGGGAGTCCCCGACATCGGCGAGTGGACCTCCGGCTTTCTTTTTACCGACCGGCTGCCGGTTGTCTTGGTTTTCATTACACGGACTCGGGATTGGGCAATTGTTTAATTAAGTAAGGTTTAATGTCGTTAACCGAGGTTAGGGCTCCTCGGGTTTTGGGTTTACTTGCCCTGAAAGACACATTTTTAACCCCGCGTGAATTTGCGTGAAAATGTAAGTGTTTTTGGTAATTCTTTTCACGTCAACGTCAATGTTGATAGTTTGGGTAGTTTGGTAGTTGTGTTGTCAAATTGTTTGGGGATTACATTGAAAGGGGATAAGTTAAGTTAAGGTAAGGTATTTGTTTATTAATGGTTTTAATTTAAATAATCTTACTTTCGTATAATTTTTTATTTATAAAATATATGTTTGAGAAGAGTAATAACATTATTATTTTTATGTTTTCGAAGGAAAATATAGTGTTTTATGCATGGGTGAAGTGGTTTGTTGATCTTTATAAATTTGAAAATATATATTATTTTAAAATGTTGATTAAATTATTTATTAAAATTTTTAGTTTTAAAGAGGGGAGTTACGTTTAAATTTAAATTATTATAGTACTACTAAGTGATAATGTAATGCAGATGAAGGGTTTCAATCTATTATATATAATGATATAGCTTAATTCATTTTTATTGATAATTAATTTTAAATTATTAATTAAATTTGATAAGAAATTAAATGAATTTAATTAAAGGTATGAATTTAACTCGTTAAATTTATTTATTTCAATTTTATCTGAATATATTCAAATCGTGTTAAAAAATACATACGCAATTGTGAAACTGTAGTAATACTATTAATAACTCATTTTAATCCCGCTTAAAAATAAAATAAATTAGTATGAGTGCAACGAATCGTTATGGATTGTTGAGTCCCGTCGAAGTTGTGGATCTCTTGAGAATCACTTGAAATCCTTGTGGAATGTATTGTTTCAAATTCTGAATAAATTTTTTTTTCAAAAAAAAAAAAAAATTAATCTTTTATTAAGTATAATTTATGTAAAAAAACAAACGTGTCGTGCATTTTGGATAGAGCTGGATCAAAATAATTAATTTTTTTGTGATAAATTAAATGTGGTAAAAAAATTAAAGAGTAAGGGAATATTAATGTATGGAGGAAAATTAAATAAGATTAAATGAGTTAGAAATCCTTAAAACTTGTTTTGAAAAGATAACAATAAATAAAATATTATATTTTAAAGTTTTAATATGTAAAATATTTTTATTTTTATTTTATATTTATTTTTAAGTATTGAGGTTTAAATTATTTCTTTTAATTTAATGTTATTGGAGTTTAAGAGAAATTAATGGTTCAACAAATAATGTTTATTTAAATTTATATTTTAAAAAGCAAAAACTATATATTTTGAACTTCTTAATTTTTCAATAAATGCTTACAAAAATATTTATTTATTTAAAATTTAATAACAATAAAATATTTAAAACAATAATTTAATAAATTATTAATATACTCAATAATAAAATAATAATTAAATATTACTAAATATATAACCTTTATTAAATTTTAATCATAATTAAATAATATAAAATGAAAATATTAGTTTTGTAAGTAACAATGATTAAATGTTAGGTATTTATTTAGAAATTACAACTTGAGTGGACAGTTTGGATAGTTTAAGTAAATAATGGATGGTTTGGATAGTTTAAAATAATAATATGACCAAGGTTTAAATTTAAAAGGCATAGTGTCTAAACACTAGATTTATAATTTTAATTTTAATTTTAAGTAATGCAAAGTACAATATATGACACAATTAGGTCCACACTTCTGGGGACATAGCAAAAGGGGCCTTGCTTCCCATGATTGGAACTGGAACTGAGTAACCGTGATGAAACAATAACTACATACTGTACATATTGTGGGGTGTCTCACAATGACTCTATGGACTCTATACACTAGATTTTGATATTAGAGTTTGGGTTTAACAAATATAAATTAAAAAACGTGTTATGTGGTTCTATAATAGAATAAACTTGCAAACCTACTTAATTTTATTTAATGGGTTACGAAGCAACAATAAATTAAATAAGCGAAAATTTAATTTATTATAACATGTTCATACTAAGATAAGTGCTATGAAACAATAATAAATGATAATTTAGAAATTGAGATATAATGTATGCGAGATCTATTTCAATCTTAAATAACCATTTAAGTCATATTTAATATTTATTAATACAAGCACCTAGAACTTAGATGTTTATCTCAATTATTCTTTCCACGGGATGTTATTAAAGTTTCAATGGACAAAATTTATTATTCTCATATGTATGAGATAAAGGTTATATACCCTTTTCCATATTGTATCCATAAAAAAATATCTTATATTTTAATGGAAGTTAATAAATATTATTAAAAAATTTAATTAATTAATGAAAGAAAATTTAAATATTTTTTTGAATTTAAATGATTTAAAATTTTGATTATTAAATTTATTAAAGATAACATTGATGATTTTTATAAAACATTTCAAATTTAGAGATAGTTGACCTTATTATAAAGTTTGATTTTATTTTAGATCTCCCTTGATACCATACTTTAATAATTATCTTTCATATTAATTTGATAGGTTTATTTTCTTTAATGTTTCATATTACCAACAACATTATTAATTTTGAATGAACATATATTAGAATATTGAACTAAGTGTGCTTATCCATATAGTTAAATTTGAAAATATTTACTTTCTGTAATAAATTTTCTATTTTAGAATATTGAATTAAGTGTGCTTATCCATATAATTAAATTTGAAAATATTTACTTTCTCTAATAAGTCTTCTATTAATATCGTATTATAAAATCTGTGAATATAAAAAAAGCATTGAAATGCACATTCCTAATATGTAGAGTTAACAAACTCTCTTTTCTAAAAATTACATATAGAAAAAATAATATTTTATATAATAAAATATATATGGGCTTAAAATTAATTATATCTATTCATATAAATCGTTCACATACCAATAGTTTTGTTAGTATCAAAGCAATCATCAAGATGCAAATATTAAGGATGTAATATTGACAAATTATTCCATCTAGAAGTTTTTAGGATGTAACATTAACGAAATATCTTTTACTAAAAATATTTCATATGATATTGTGTATGGGTTTATGATGAATATCTCACATGAAAATTGAACCACTCACTTCAATGCTTCATACAATATCACCTTTCCAACTGTAAAAGAAGTTTCTAGAATACCATATAATTAGACAAGTAGCTTCTCTCATGTTAACAATATATTTGAGTATTGTGCTTATGATCCCTTATCTTCTATACTATAGGTGTTAATATGTTGATTTTTTTTTTTTTTGATGAGGAACCTTTTATATACAACATATCCGCAACATGTGAGGGGAGAGATTTGAACCTGAGAATGTGTTGATTTTTCTAATTGCATATCCTATATAAATATTTTTCCTATAATGTGATATTCTCAAGGCATTATAGGTTAGTTATTTTAGTAGAAAAATTATTCTCTCTCATCCTATTTTACACTAAGAGGCATAAGATATTTTTTAACATTCAAGGTATTCAATTTAAAAAAGATGGGCTAGTTAGATTATGTCTTCCATCATGTGTGTCTATAAGAGCGTTTCAACTTTTTTGTATACACATCAAGCATCATGCAACTACCTTAACAAAAAAAAATCCCTATAGTTCTTCTAACATATATCATATAAATCATGTTTAGGTTTACTCAATTATTTTTAACTATTTTTATAGTTCATTACCCATTAATGTTAATAGAGAATCTATAGAAATAAATCTAAATTTTTTAATTAAGAATACCCTAATGTAGCTTGCGGTGTTGTCTTTAGAGTTTATAGATCTCATAATGGACCTTTTGCACTGATTGGTAACAATGTCTCTTATTTGAATTTAAGTTTTGACTCAATAAATGATGGTAGCAGTCTTTCAACAAAAACCTTATTTATATACATAAATTTAAATTTTAGATGATGAGATATTTGACTTATAAAGAACCCACTAGGGTTCAATTTTAGTAGCTTGTATGATAATATGATTTGTGGAAATACTATAATAATATGGTTCATTGAAATATTACAGTAATATAATCATGATGTAACATAGGTTGAACCCATTTCAATTCCTTATAGCCTTTTTTTTCCCATAGAAAAATCTTTCTTCATTGAAATCAAGTCTTTGTTCTCTGTTTCTCCTTTTGGATATTCATAATGATGATATTACATTGAAAATTTTCATCTTAAGGGTTGGACGGATTGGTAAGTTCTGGCACTTACCAAGAAGAGATCCAAGTTCAAACCTTGGAAGCATGCCTGTTTGTGCAAAGGTAGTAGTTTGACCTGACTTCGTTGAATGCACACCAACCCAATGACAACGGTACCAATCCTGAGCAACCAATGGTCCCCCTCATGTCGGGTCAACAACAACAAGGTGGAATAGGGGTTATAGGGGATAGCCCCAAGATTTGAACCCTAAATTGTAGTAGAAAAGGATAGTGGATGTAGAAATTTTCCATTTAGTAAGCCATATTAATATAGATACCTATGTATCTACATTATACAAGTGATTTCTTACAACATTGCATTTTATAGCAAATTTTAAAATTTCAATTTTATTTTTACTTGTAGATTTATGTACTAGAATGTGATTATAAATTTTAGTAGAATTGGACCTAATATCATTTTATATTAAATTTCTTAAAGAAAAGTATATTTGGACATATTTATTTTAATTTAAGGTCATATTAATTTTCTAATCCTAAAAGCATTTAGAGAGTCTATTTATCATTTCGCTGTAGAGTTCACTAAGTTGATCTTTAAGTTATAATTATATGTGAGTTGTATTTATTTAAACTTGTTTTATTATACACACTTTACTTTAGTTCTTTTTAATAAGTTGCATGTGGATCTTGTTAGGAAAACTCCCATCAAAATACTAAAATACTAAAATAGTACATTTGTTCTTAGGTCAATTAAACCATATCCAACTTACCTTTTGATCAAAGATATTTCTCATTTCCTTTTCTATTAAATACATTCTCCCTCTTTCTCAAAGTGCTATGTTTCTATAATCAGCGTGTTGACTTAATTTTCATTAAGAGGTAAAATCTCACTTGGCTAGTTGCCTTCTAAAATTTGAATTTGACCAAGATGGATATCAACACTACCATTGGCTAAATAATCTGCTACTTGATTTTCTTCTCTATGGATTTGCTTACATTTTCAAGATTACCTCCAATAATAGATGATGAACATAAAAATAATATAATTTTTTATCCCAACTAGAATATTGCAAATCTAATGGCTGAGTCAAACTAAATTCTAAGTACCTTTGAGAACAATCAATGCCATCACATTTACAAGGAAGCAAACATGACGATTGATTTCATGGTCAATTTAGGAGTTCATCAAGAAAATTTACTCATCTGGAGGAGAAACTTTCCTCAAAATCTTAATGTTATTGCTAGGAAAGACTTTGCTAGATTCGTGGATGGCTCTTGATCTTGTGTGCAGCTTGTGTACTGTGAAGATGTCGACAATGTATGTGGAAGATCTTTCCTGGGTAATGAATTCTCTTAATAACCAAAGAAGTTCTAACGGGGGTATTTTGTAGCTTGTTTATGCCTGTTGTTTGGTTTTTTGGGAGTTTGCTAGTTATATTTTTCTCTGGCTTTGCTATTTCAGTTCTTCTCTTGTGGTTGGGGTTTCTGCCCTTGCTGGCTTGTTGCCTATTTTATCTCCTAGTTCTTTTTGGCTAAGGCTTGGTTTTTTGCCTTTCTATTCCTTCTTGGTTGGTTTCTTTTTTTTTTAAGAAAAATCTTAGATTATATTAATTCATTAATCGGTCCGAGGTGTAGACCAATTGGTTCATCCAAACCCCATAAGTGGGGCGGAGGTCCAAGGTTCAAATCTTGGGCCTCGTCGGACTGAATGCTTGTCCCTTTCCTAGTGCTTTCAACGACGTAAAAGGTTTAAAATGATTGTGGCATGGTGGTTATAGGGACGGACTACACGAAGATCTGTGAGGTGGCTTTTAGGGCGGACAATGCAGAATACTGTGGCGGCCATAAAAAGCTGGATAGCCTGCCCGAATTAGTGGCGGCTACCGATTCCACCATGTAAATTCAAAAAAAAAAATATTAATTCATTAATCGAAACATTAAAATATAATGATGCTAACACTATCCATCATATAAAAAACAAAATGAGGTGGATAAGGAGTAAAACATCCATAACAAATGAATGCTGATATATGATGTATTGTAGCTATAGTCTTGGTTGGTTTCTCTTAAAGCTTACTCATGTTTTCCCATTGTAATTATATAAAAGCTTTGGGACCCTTTTAAAACCCCCTCTTTCCATCTAATAAAAAATATATTATTTTTCATCCAATCCTCGTATCCATTTTTGTTGATAAAATAATAATAATTTGTGAATCCCCCTCAATTGAAATATGTTTCCATCCTTTTTAAATTGTAATTTTAATCCCTGTGAGAGATGACTTAGCCAATGAATAGTTGTTAGTTGATGTTCCATATTATTATGAGTAAGTGAGGAGAATTTTGTTCACATTGTTTAAAAAAACACCTAAAAAACCACCTCCATCAGCTTTTCCTATATTTTCTTTGGAAGCACCATGAAAATTTATTATGATAAACCTAATTTATGGATAATTTTATTTTACTATAGATCAAAGTAGATCCTTTGTTTTAATGTCATTACCACAAATGAATCTTCCATGTATATTCAAATCTTGTAACCAAGTGATTAGCACCTCTTTTTTCACTTGAGAATTCCCATGATGAGCACCATGTGTAAAGAAACTGCAAGAGGTAATAATATGATTCCAAACTTGGGCATGATTTTGAGATTTATTTTTAAAAATTCTATTATTCCTTTCAAGCCATAAATTTCAATAAATAATAGTACGACTAGTCCTCCATAGAATATATGATACTTTAGTTTTGAAATAAATAATCCAATAATTCAACTCTTTCAATGTTGATGGAGCTACTCAATATGTTCTTATATTTTTTAAAAAGTAATCCTAGGTCTGAGAAAAGGGATAATGAAGAAATAAATGGTCTAATATTTTTAAATTATTCTCACACAAGACATACCTAAAAGGTCCATGATATCCTCTTATTTGTAGATACTCTCTTATAAGAATCATACTTTGAATGACTAACCAAAGGAATGTTGAGGCCTTAGGGAGAGCCTTCGGTGACCAAACATTCTTCTTAGAAAAATATTTGGAAGTAGGAAATTTCTAATGCTCTAAATCCTCATTTTCCACCTAGACTAAGTATTCACCATATTTTGATAGATTTCAAACAAACTCATTATTTTGTATAAAATAGATAAATAAAACTCTTGAAGCATATTTTATAGATCAATTGTATTTTTTTTGAGTTCCTCTCCTTCAACTAGGTTATTAATAGAAATCCATCATCTAGATTTGTTGCTCATTCTAATATGATTTTTAACCTTTGGATATTTACAAGCTAGGCATGCATGAGTCAATTTTTGCCATTTTGAATTAGATATAGGGCTTCAACCAAGCATCAAACAAAAAATTTACATACTTCACATCCTTGACTAACTATATAATATGATTCTTAATCAATTGCAAACTATTTGATATGAAGTTCCATGTTGATGATCCTTTTGGTAGGATTCTTTTCCTAAATAATTTCATTTCATCAAGAGAACCTATATATTTTTGAAGTAATTTTTTTACCCAACTCTTTCATTGGTCTTTTAATAATCTTCATCCAAGTTTTACCCCTAAGGCGAAACTCATAAGTCACAATTCTACAAGCCTATTCCTCCAATATTATTTCCTTTGTAGATGCTATATACTTTTTTTTGTTGGAGAACAAGGGGTTGTACTCGGGTCCCCCACCCTTGATAAATCATAACTCTATTATTTAGAGCTTGATTCTCATCTCAATTGAGTTGCTATAGCTAGAAACCTACATCATTTTACATAAAATGCCTAAATTCTTGATTTTCATTTTTTATAAATTTTTCAATTTTTGGTGTGAATACAAATATTCCAAAATTTAACATCTTTCTTGACACTTCTCTATAACAGCCTCCACAATACCAAAAATTCACTTGTATTATCCATCCATTGCATCTTAGTAGAGTAATATTTTCAAAACATTGCATTATCATAGTCTACTTTACTAGATCTGGGTTGCTAGTTTCCTTCCTAAAGCGCAAGTGCAACCATAAAAATTATAATAAATAGTTTATATGAAAGTACATTGATGCTATAAAATAAAGCAGATATTACTAATGAAAAACGTTAAAGTAAATCTTAATCATTATTTGAATCAGGCAGTTAACATTTTCTTGTCAACTTCAACTAAACTTACTACTTCCTCTAACCATGGAATAGAAAATTTAACTTCATGATCCTCAATTAAAATCCTTCTACTTATTATTTCCTCAAACTTTATAGCAAGGTCTTGAATTTCCAAAATTATCTTTTGTATGTCCATGGATCCTTTGCTTTAATCAAATTTACATTTATTACTATGAGTGAATCACCTTCCATCCATACTCTATTCCATTTTATTTATTTTTATATATTTTAACCCTTCCAAATTTGCCCAAGATTCAGCTTCATTATTTGTCTTAAATCCACTATTAAAAGTGCAATGAGACAAAATCTCTCCTCTATTATTTCTAATTATTCCTCCTCCCCTTGTTGGTCCTAGATTTCTTTTATATTCTCCATCAAAATTCAGTTTGATCAACTTCACATCTGATGGTTTCCACTCTATAATCTTTGACTTCTTTTTGTTTCTCCTATGCCCACCATCTGTTAGGATTTTATATCCTAACCTTTATTAATAATAATATAATAATAATTTAATATCATGTAGTATAGTTTATAATATAATAATTAATTATTATATTATATTATTGGGCTTAGCATAAGTCATAATAATTAATTATATTAATTATTATGAACCATTGTGGTGAAGAGACATGATGGTTAAGGTTAGGTCGGTATATATGATTGTTCAAACCATTCATTCAAGATCATCCATGAAATATATAATATATGATTTATTAAATCATTGAAGGGACTTCTCGACAATTCAAAGGCGATTCTTTTAGATTTAGGTTATTATTTATTTATCATTTTATGTGCTAGGAACCCTAGGTTCTTACCATCTGGTATCAGAGCCTTATGGATCCAACCATATTGGTCAAGGAAATGAAAAATGACATTGCAAAAATTAGAAGAATGATTGAACAAAACCAAAAAAACAAATGGAACGTTCTGATTGTATTATACAATATTTAATGAAAATGCAAGAGGAGACCCTAGCCATGGAATCTCAGGTAGAGGAGGAAGAACCCATAGCCAAATCCCAATTGGTACCCATTGCTCTTCCCAAGAATGAAAAAAATGCAACTAAACATATTGTTTCTCTAGATGAGCCCATAACCATAGAAATCCAAAAAATACCTATTCCACTTCCGAATAAAAATTATTTCTCCCGTGGACCTTGCGGAACGTCAGATCATGGAAAGATTAGGCTTGATGGTTAATGGTCCTGGTCCTAATGTCTCTTGCAGATGGATGGGTCAGAATAATCGGGTGCGGAGGGCTGGAAAATGGAATCCGCCTCCTCCGGGAGTGCTAAAAATTAATACGGATGGATCTTCCCGGGGTAATCCGGGTAATGCTGGTATTGGTGGTGTGGGGCGGGATAGTAGTGGTACTATCCAATTTTTTTTCTCTTGCTTTAAGGGACATCATTCTAATAACTTCATGGAAGCACTCGCAATTTTATATGCTTTGGAGCAAGGGTATGCTTTGGGTTGGCGTCGGATTGTTTGTGAATCTGATTCTCAGATTGTTATAAATTTGTTAAATTCTGTAGATAGTCTTCATGGTTGTTGGCGGTTGAGTTGGGTTGCTCGACAAATTCTTAATATCTCTGCTCACTTGGACTTCATTTCTTTTGTGCATATTCCTCGGGAGTGGAATAGGGTAGCGGATTTGTTAGCTAAATGGGCTTCTAAGTTTCAAGATGGTTGGGATGTTCAAAATTGGTCTCAACTTTCTTTTGATTGCTCTCAATCTCTCTCTTCTTTATTGAGAGCTGATATGTCTGAATAGCTTCTGCTTTTTCTTTGTATCATGAATGTTTTGCTGAGTTAATAAATTTTTACCCTCTTTTACAAAAAAAAAAAAAAATTATAAAAACCATAAAAAAACTTCAATACAAAAAATAATTACAGGTAGCTGGGAAACTAAGTACGGCCACAATGTACATTTTTCTTGGAATTCATGTGCTACTACAAGAACATTTTTGAAATCTTATACCCCAAAAAAATGTTATTGTAAAGCTATTGACCTATTCTATCAAAAAGAAAAGACATACTTGAAATCAAATTCAATCACTATTTCGAGTGTTCTATCCATATGCACCGATGTATCTACTTTGAAGAATAGAAAGGAGATTCATGCATACATAATCACATGGCGTCTATGTTCTGAGAGGCCACCTCCTTGGCCACCACCAACTTCTACATTTGATGCCCAACCAACTAAACAAGATAAAAAATTTTGTAGATTGTAGCAGTGTGCAACTTTGAGATCAACAAGACTTTCTAGAAGAGATGGCAATTCCCAGATACCACAATTACACAATGTGATTTTTTTTTTTAAAAGAATACATGGAGTTCAACGATGGAAGTTTCGTGAGACTTGTGCAGAAAGAGACATCAAGGACCTTCAATTTTTTCAAATGTGAAATGGTGGACACTTCTTACAAATTTGTAAAGCAACAAATTCCTCAAATGAGACTATTTGAAAGGGCTGACAATTCCTCAAGTTTGTCATTTTTGTCTACACATAAATGTACTAGTGATTTCAGCTGATGAAAATTTGCTAGAAAACTGCTTATATCATTTTCACCGATGTCAAGAACTTTCAGCTTGATAAGATTACCCAAACATTGAGGAAGCTCTATTAGATTACACCCAGACAAATATAACTCTTATAGATTGAATAGTTCTCCAATTTCATTGGGAAGACGCACCACCCAACACTTACTCATATCGAGAAAGTGAGAAAGTTTAGTACTCATCTTTCGAGGCAGCACTGCAACTGGAAATGCATTCTCTCCTTGCAACTTATAACTAGTTGGAAATATCATCCATAATTTTAACATACCATGAAATGGTAATTATGAACCCAAACATAATCAACTTCTGGATTTATAACTTCTATAACCTTGTTCGCAAAGATATTATTAATAGAAACTTATGCCTACCAACGAGATTGGTCAAAATGGCCTCCATGATTTGGAGAAAGTGGCAACTAAAGTAGCTCATTTGTTCAATTTGTATGATAAGTGACAATGGTTCATCATATGCCACTCGTGTGGAGAAGTTCATGTTACTCATCATATTTAGGAATTCTATAGAACTAGGAGAACACAATCCATCAAATGGGTAGTCTGGATACACACAATGTTGATTTTAGCAATGGCTTCGAAAATTTACTTGTTGTATTTATCCATTTGGAGCTCTGAAACTGCATTTCTTAGAGTCTTAGCAGTGAAAATTTTTTGATCGCAGGTAATCCTGGACACCCATCCATCAAACAAAGGAAACCTGTTTTCTAGCTCTCATATGTCTCGTATTTTTTTTCTTATAAGAGCCGAGGGAGGTCACAACGTGTGGGTTCTAGAAGATCAAAGAATATATCTATCAAGCGATATAACCCAACCTCAATTTCTCCCCAAATCTGGGAACAATCATTGTTAATGAGGGGAAGAGTGTACCCGATAATAAGGATGTTCTTCTGTTCGTACTTTTCCAAAGGAAAAATTTCATGAACGCATGAACCACCCCCCATAAAATTTGGTGAAAAATTTATTTGTTTCTCGATCACAAAACACTCGATCACATTTTCGAGAGTTTCCACAACACTTTCTGTTAGAATATTATTTTACAAAAAATGATAGAAGACAATCGTTGGTGGATATGATATTGCTACTCAGCTTCAAAAAACAATATGTTGTTCAAATGATTGACACATGTGACATGTCAAGTTGAAATTAATTACAAATATGTTATAAACAACATCATTTGTTGCCCAAATTTTGGACCTGGAAGAGACTATTACAGGGTATAATACAAGGACAAAGGACCACAATGCATCCAATGACAGAAATATTTGATTTGGGAAATATATCTGACCAAAATAACATGAATATTGAATCATATATATTGAATCATATATTTATTAGGGTGAACGGATAAATCTTATGGCAGCTCCAAATTTACCTGATTATCAGGTTTTTCGAAATAGTTCTAACTACAAATTTTGAAACATATGAAGCCATGCTGGTACCAGTAGTTCATTTATTAATGGGTGGGCCTGTGGAAATGCCAGCAATGCTAAAAATATAGCTAGTCAAAGTTGCACTACTGAAGATAAACTAACAAGTGGTTGGAATTATGTTTCAAACATGTAGTAAAACATTAGGAGGATAGGAGATATATTGGTTCATCACCTTCGAATTAATCATGTGGTTGCAGTATTTTAGAATCCCTAATTGCTTAAATTAGCCAACACATTTGATTGGTGAAACAATTGACTAGCCATTTTAAACCCTAAGGATTGAAAGCATTAAAAGGAGGTCTATTTTTTACGTAAAATGTCATTAAAAAAAATAGTTGCTACCAAATTGCCAAACGAGAGAGCTTCAAAATATCTACGTGCCTAGGGAAGAGAACGAACCACTACAAGATACTTTCAATGCATGTGGAGGAAGTTCAAAGTAGGCTAACGGTAATAAAATTATAGTTGTGTCAAATTGGACGGAGAGTGCAGTGTCTTATCACTGCGAATGAAGTAATCAAACCATTTAAGAGAGGTAAATAACAATTGGAAGACATTTATTACAACTGGAAATACAAGACTGCTAGAGAAATAAAGACTATTAGTACAACAACTAATTCAAATTGTGTTTGGTTTACTGACATGATACTGTTCAACCTTACATCGTGTACTGATTACTAGACAAGAGCATTCTTTCTTGACCCAAATATTGATTGTTTGGTGAAGTGTTACTAAGTTGTGGCGAAAAAAATCCTGTAAGGTGTATTATGCAATGCTTATTTCTTGACTTGCTATAAATAACATAGCATTCGAAGCACCACGACATTATTGGCATCCTTGAGTAAGGAATGGAGATGTTTGATCAAGAAGACACAAGTTAATTAAGAAGCAACAAGCTAAAACAAACCATTACAAGATAGCACATACAACAAATGCATACCAAATTTTAAAAGATAGCTATTGCACCATTACCGAGGGGTGTTCATAAGCCAAATCTTGTTGTTGTTGGGATGCTACAAGCCTCGTATAGTCCTCTCTTATTGCCAAATATTGAATACTAGCAACTCGGTGAAGTAGCCCACAAAAATAATATAATTCCCATTATTATTAAGGAATATATTATTAAAGGTTTGTGCCAGGATTTCATTAAGCTATGGTAATTGTTATCAACAAAGTCCACAATGCTACTATCTACCCTACAAACTGAGCCTTCCAAAGAATAAAGTGCTGAAGATTATTTTCCTAGTCTTTCTAAACTTTGAGGACAAAGTTTTTCGAGGAAGGGTGGCATGTTAGGATTTTATATCCTAACCTTTATTAATAATAATAATATAATAATAATATAATATCATGTAGTATAGTTTATAATATAATAATTAATTATTATATTATATTATTGGGCTTAGCATAAGTCCTAATAATTAATTATATTAATTATTATGAACCATTGTGGTGAAGAGACATGATGGTTAAGGTTAGGTCGGTATATATGATTGTTCAAACCATTCATTCAAGATCATCCATGAAATATATAATATATGATTTATTAAATCATTGAAGGGACTTCCCGACAATTCAAAAGCGATTCTTTTAGATTTAGGTTATTATTTATTTATCATTTTATGTGCTAGGAACCCTAGGTTCCTACCACCATCATAATTCCATTAGATGACTTGACTCTATCTATCAACACTCTTTGCTTCTAAATTAGATATGGGGTGAGTTGATAGGGTTGTTTTAGATTCCTCTATGGCTAAAAAAATCTTCTTTTTCATTACCTCTAAACTACTTTCCTTTCCTTTAAATATTATTCTATTCATTTCTAGCCATACAGTCCAAAGTATTGTATCTTTTGATATATCCTAGATTGTCTGTAAAGCCTCACTTTTAAAAAGTTTCTACCATTGCTTTAACCATTATTTAATTTTGACATTCATCAACATGCATTTACCAAACATATTAAGAATCCATTGCCATAGTTTCCAAACTATTGAGCATTGTCCCAAGATATGGTCTATAATCTCCTCCTTTTTATAAAGAACACATTGTGATGGGCTATGAAAACCCCTTTTCACAAGGTTATCCCAAGATAAAATTCTTCTATGACCTGCTAACCAAACAAACATTTTAACTTTAGGAATGCTTGGGCTATCCCAAATATCTCTCCATATTCTTGCGATATTCATATTTTGTTGGTGCTTTACATTATATCCACTTCTTGTTGTGTATTCTCCTGAGCTATTCGACTCCCAAATCAACTCATCCTTGGCCCCCCTTAGAATAATCATTATTGTTATCTTTCTACTCAACTTGCTCCTAGCATCAATGTATCTCCATTTATATATTCCTTCTTGATCCTTGTACAAAATATTTAAAACCTTATCACCATATTTGTCTTAAAGTATTCTCATCCACGGTTTCAAAATTGGATCTAGATTGAGTGTTTTTTATCACACCAAGTATCCATCCAAATAGAAATTCATTCTCTAGTTCCCATTACCCACCTTAAACCTTTAATCACTAGACCAATTGATTTTTTTAAGTCATTACATAGTGTAGAACCATTGGTAGTGAGAATGTAGTAAAGATTAAACTTGGGTCATTGGGCTCAAAATACTTACATAGAAGAATTCTTGCCCATTGATTTTGACTCTCTTTGTACAATCTTCAAATAAAATTTTCCCTAAGATCTAAATTTACATCCATAAGAACTCTTAAATTGATACCTCCCCTAGTTTTATCATCACACACATTGCTTCATTTCACCAAAGGAAATTTCATTTTATCATGTAATCCTAACCACAAAAATGACCACATAATATAGATTAAACTTTTTCTATCGATTTTGGCATAGTATACAAGGACATATAATATGTTGAAATGGATTATAAGACTGATTTAATTAGTAGTTCTCTTTTTGCTGATGATAACCATCTACCTTTCCATGTGAGTAGTTTATTTTGAAATTCACTTATAATTGGATTCTATATTTCAATCCTCATTCTCCCCTCAAATAAGGGCATCCCTACATAAGTTTCTAGAAAATTTTCCTCCCTTTGATGTAACCTACATATCCTTGCTTTGATTTTAGTTGGGGTGTTTAGGAAGTAAAATTTGGATTTTAACCTATTAACATTTTGCCCTGATGCACTTTCACATTCCTTTAATAAGTTATTCAAATCTCTAGCCTCATTTATCCTTGCCCTTCAAAAAAGGGTTGTATCATCTATAAATTGTTGATGGGTGATGTTGTTGATGTTATTACTAGCCTTAAGTCTAGTTATAAGCCCATATTTTAGGCTTCTTCAAGTTCCTACCCAAAACCTCTACCATAATAAGACATATCTTGGCTATAAATTATTTTGTTACTAACCCATTGACCAACACTAAATATGAAACTATAGAGACATAATTTTTAATCCATATAACCCACTTCTTCTTGAATCCAAACTTTTATAAAACTGTTAAAAAAACTCCATTTAACCCTATCATAGGCTTTACTGATATCAAGTTTTAGGATCATTGCTTTCTCTTTTATTAAAACTTCTGAATGTATAACTTCATGAGCTACTATGATCCCATCTATAATTTGTCTCTCTTTCACAAATCCTACCTTCTCTTTTAAAATAATTTTATCTAACAATGGCCTTAATCGATTTGCCATCACTTTGGAGATAATATTATATGCCATATTACAAGGCTTATGGGTCTAAATGAATCAAACAATTTTGCACCCTTCGTTTTGGAATCAAGGTAAGATATATTACATTTATTTTATAAGCTATTATTGTTTTACCCTAAACTATCCACTATTATTAATAAAGAATCCTTCATTATATCCCATTTATATTGATAGAATGTTACAGAGATTACATCCAAACCTGGGGATTTATCCTTAAAATAAAAAAGAGCTAAATGAACTTCTTCTATAATAACTCCATAATTTTCCTATTGTCTTCATATGTTATAATGAAAGGTACTTCTTATAGAAGTTTATCATTAAGAACTTCAAACTCCTTTGATCCTAGAATATTTTAATAAAAATACCTTGCATCCTTTTTTATTTCACTTTGGTCTTCAATCCAAACCCCTTCTACTGATTTAATTCTACTAATTTTGGATGCTAATATTTGTACTATAGCCATCCTATGAAAAAAATTGCATTTTTATCTCCTTTTAACCAAGTCTATCTCGATTTTAATCTCCAAAATTTCTCTTCCTTACTCAAAATATTATGATATTCATTAAGAAACTCCCTTTCCTTCGAGCTTGGATTATTATGATCATGTTTTTGGAAATTTGAAATTTATCTTTAGTTCTTCTTTCTTCTCAAAAATATTTTCAAAAGTGTTATTGTTCCATTCTTTTAATCTAGATGTCATTGATTTAATTTGTTTTGGAAGTGTATAAAATCCATCGTTTCATGAAGAATTCCACATTTATGGTATCATATCAAAAAATTGAGGATGGTATTTCCACACCTACTCATATTTAAAATATGATATTTTTTTAATTCACTTACCACCATTTTAACTCTTATTGGCCAGTGATTCAAACCAATCCTTGTCAAGGTGTTAATTTTAGCATAAGTCCCTTCATCTAGCCAATTATATGAGAGTACACATCTATCTAATTATTTTGCTATTAGGTTATGACCTCTCCTATTGTTGGTCCATGTATAGTTGTCTTATTTAGAATCAACTTCCCATAGATTATTGTTTTGAATAGAAGATGAGAAATATATCAAACTTTGGGTTAATTTTATAATTTTCCTATATTTTTCATCTAGCTTGGTTATGGCATTCAAATATCCTATGATCATGAATTGAGTTTCTTGGTCTTTACTTCTCATAAAGGCTTCAATCTCACTCCAAACTTCTAATCTTTGTGATTGAGTTGTAGGTCCATAAATATTTATAAGAATGAAATGAATATATGTAAAGTAGCACGTGACTAAAGAGGATATCTAATGCCTAGGTTTATGAATGGTTACACAGGAGGTTCTAATCGGATTCTAACAAGTTAGAATTCTCCTTGTAACTCCTTCAAAATCCATAGCATCCCATTCACATCTCACCCATATTGCTTTCATAGTTTTAAAACTTCTTCTTTTATCATTTTAGTTTCTTGGATACAAAGAATATCAAGCTTATTACTTAAATAGAGGTCCTTGATACACCTCTTATTTTAGGGGTATTAGTACCCCTTATATTTCATGATATGATAATTATGTATCATTATGGGCTACTAGCCCCGCCTACGAATTACCAATATCATTTTGTTGTTTGGTATGAAAAATCTCAATCAACTTAGTTTGTGTTCCTTTCTCTATGTTTGCTATTGCTTCCTTGGTTCTCGCTTGATAATTTGAGGGTTTTCATTTTTTTCCTTGCCTATATAAGGAGTAGGTATTATTATTCCATTCCTCACTATCCTTTCACAAGTTTCTTTTTCATCATATTTATCTTCTCCTAGCTCTATTACAAAAGTTTTTGACTTGTCTTCTTTTTTGGTATTTCCTTATTAATAGTAGAGGTATCAATATCTAACATTTTTTTTGGCTGGATAATAAGGGGTTGTACTCGGGTCTTACACCCTTGAAAAATTACGACTTTCAACTTTAGAGCTTGAGAGTTTACAAATATATACACTTCTCATCTCAATTGAAATGTTATAGCTAGAAACCTACATCATTTTACATAAAATATTTGAATTCTTAATTTTCATGTTTTGAATCTTTTTATTTTTCTATATGAATACAAATATTCTAGAATTTGGCACCCTTCTTGATATTTTTCTATAGCAGCCTTCACAATACAAAACCTTCACCTCTATTATGTATGCATTGCATATTAGTAGAGTAATATTTCCAAAACATCGCACTATCATAGTTCACTTTACCAAATCTAGATTGCTAGTTTCCTTATTGAAACACAAGTTGTTGGCAATTTGAGTTATTTTATGTTGTCATTGATGTCACATGGATCACATTGAGTTTTGGTGGCCAAATGATATTTTGGAAAGCATGGATAAATACAGGGTTTTTGTGAAAACCAAGGCAGGAAAAATAAAAGGTTTTATTTAAAACCATGGATGGCATATTTGAACTGGGTTTTTCTTAAAACCCAAGTTGGCCTTTCGTTTCATCGAAAAAGGTGCCCCGATGATGGAGATATTTAATTTTTAATATTTAGTTTAAATTTTAATTATTTAAAATTTAAATTTAAATTTAAAATTAAATATGCAAGATTTCCATCGACGTCATCAAAAATAATAAGGAGGCTATATAAAGGGGATACCTAAGGTTCATAAACTAATCCTTGCTCGTGGTTAATAATCGTTGGCTAAGCATCCGAATTGAGCTCGTGCGAAAAATCTTTTAGAAAGTAGAAGCAATGAATAAACGAAGGTTGGTCGAAGTCCAAAGTCATCGTGGGTAGAGTGGCGCATTGGCAGTTGGATTTTGGCTAAGGTGTGTGGCAGCACAAACGTCAAGGTTTCGAATCCCCTTGACTGCGTTCGAAAGGCGTTGGAAGAAAAGCGCTCGAAGCGCTTTTGATTTGCGGAAAGGGAGGAAAGGTTTTAAGGCACGTTGTGCCTTTCCCTTTCGAATGAGCGGCTAGCTCGTGTGGCAACCTTAGCCATGGCTAAGGCGCTCATGGTGTGGGCAAGTCAGGGGTTCGAATCCCCTTGAGGAGGTAAATACGTTTTTGCTCTAATTAATTTTGTTAAGCCCTAAGTTGGAGTTATAAGGTGGTTAGGAATAATTAAAGTTTTTAATTAAACTTTGTTTTTATAAGGGTTGTGATTATTATTTCAAAGGTGGATGAGTTGTTGATTTAATTTGATGTTCATGAAATTGAGAATTAAGATTTAGGAGAAATAAGGAGTTGTTATAAAATAATTTTTGAGAGGTTTATTGATTATTATTTTTGATAAGGGTTTTTATTAAAAAGGACTTTGGTGGATGTGTTTATTAAGTTGGAGTAAAAAGGTGTAAATTGAGTTATGCTTTATCTTGTGATTATTATTTGAAGTCCACTAACCCTTATTGAGATTGGAAAGGAAAGTTGTGTTTAGTGTGGCAGATTTTGTGGACAACTTCTTGGCATCAAAAAGGTATGGGCACATTCTCCTATTGATTGTTTATGGTGGTTGATTTCTGAAATATCATTGGAGTGAAAAGGATTGATTGTGGTTTCCTTTTCGAAAGTGGTTGGTTGAATGCTTCAAGGTTTTCTGGTTTGAGAGTTGTGTTTAAACCTTGTTTTATAAGCATAGTTGTTGAAGCCCATTGGTTATGTAAAGAACTTGAAAAGAACATGAGTATCATTGTTATGTGAGATTTGTGGTTGAGCATTGTTGGAAACATTTGAGTTGGTTGATACATGCTTGGACTAGGGTTTTGTGAGAAAGAGTTGTCCCTTGTGGTGATTGGTTGAGTTGAGTTGATTGAGCCTAGTCAAGTGATTGTGTGAGGTGATTGTTCAAGTCCCATGAAACAAACTATTCTATAATTCTGATTTGAGTTGAGATTGAGCTTAGAACATATTGAGTCTCTAACAATTCTCTTTATGCTTCTATGAGTTGACTTGAGTTGAGATTGATTTGAGTTGAGTTGAGTTGAGATCATTGTGGATCATTGTTGTCATCCATTGTAGAGTGCATTGCCATTCATTGTTGAGTTCATCTTTGAGCCTTGCCTTCATAGATTTGTGGATGAGATTTGAGTACTACTTGAGCATGATTGATTGAGCCTTTGAGAAGGCCTTTGGGATAGATTTTTGGACAGATTTGTGGTAGTTTGTGTATGATTGATTGAGCCTTTGAGAAGGCTTTGTGGATAGTTTTGGGATAGATTTGTGGATAGTTTTAGATAGATTTGTGGATAGATTTGGGATAGATTTTGATGAGGTTCTGAGTGAGCCTATTGAGCAGAGTTGAGCAAGTTCTTGGTGAGCTTGCTAGAGCATATTTGGACAAGTTCTTAGTGAGCTTGTTGGAGCATATTTGAGCAAGTTCTTGGTGAGCTTGCTAGAGCATATTTGGACAAGTTCTTAGTGAGCTTGTTGGAGCATATTTGAGCAAGTTCTTTGTGAGCTTGTTGAGCAGATTTGGACAAGTTCTGTGTGAGCTTGTTATGCATATTTGGACAAGTTCTGTGTGAGCTTGTTATTGCCTAGCTTTGAGTAGATCAAAGAAATTTGGACAAGTTTTGTGTGAGCTTGTTGAGCAGTTTTGGACAAGTTCTGTGTGAGCTTGTTATGCAGATTTGGACAAGTTCTGTGTGAGCTTGTTATTGCCTAGCTTTGAGCAGATCAAAGAAATCATTGTATTGGATAAGGATCCTTATTTCTATGTGAAATATTATAAGGATATTATCTTGTGGAGTACCCCACATTGGGGGAACCACGTTAAATCTTGTGTCTCAATTGTGTATGGTGACTTGTGCTCTTGCTTACTATTGCTATCTGAGTTATTAATGCACACTGCTATATTTGGTTATTGCAATTAAGGACATTAATTGATATTGGTTTGGAAAGAAAGTAAAAAGTGGTCTTATACTGTTCACCCCCTCTCAGTATAAGCTTGTGTTCTTCAATTGGTATCAGAGTGGGTTCCTTCGAAAAAGCTAATAGCTTGAGGGTAGATTCTACAAGAACATAGATGGCTTCATAGAATGGATCATCTACAAATAAGGCTCCACTATTTTATGGTAACAATTATGCTTTCTAGAGCATGAGGATGAAGAACTACTTGATATCACAAGGATATGAGGTATGGCAAATGGTTGAAAAAGAGTATAGGGTTGAAGGTGATCCCGAGGTAGATAAGACTATCAAGAAATTGGTTGAGATCAATGCAAGAGCAATGAATTATATTTTGAGTGGGCTATGAGAGATAGATTTTGCAAAGGTTATGGTATGTAATTCAGCTAATGAGATGTGGACCAAGTTGTGGAATACTTATGAAGGAGATTCCAAGGTAAAGTTGGCAAAACTACAAACTCATAGAAAAATATTTGAGGAATTGAAAATGGAAGATTCTGAAGATATTGCAAGGTTTTTACTTCGAGTTGATGAGATTACTAACACCATGAGAGGTCTAGGATTTGAGATGAAAGAATCAAAAGTTACTCAAAAGGTTTTGAGATCACTTCCCATGAAATATGATGCTAAGGTTTCAGCAATAGAAGAAACAATGGATATCAACAAGCTAACAATGGAAGAATTGCAAGGAACTCTCACAACTTATGAGATGAGGGTAAGTAAGCATCAGGTTCCAATAAAAGAGATTGCATTCAAGGCTTCAAAAAAGAGAAAGGGAAAGTTCCAGAAATAGATAGAGTTGTAGATAATGATGAGGAAGCTAACTTCATCAAAAGGAATAAGGACTCAAGGAATTTTAGGGATATAAGGAAAGTCAGATGCTACAAGTGTGGTGATCTTGGTCACTATGCATACAAGTGTCCACATGAAGAAAATAGTGATGATGAAAAATAGGGTCATAGAAGAAAAGAAGATGGAAAGCATAAGCATGACAAAGATGATAGATACAAGCAAAATAGGTATGAGAAGAAGAAATTTTTTGTAAGGCAAAGAAATCTTACTACATTGTAGAAGCAAGTGATAGCTCAGATCATAGTGATAGAGACAAATCATATGATGAAAAGGAAGAACATCTATTCCTAGGAATAGAAGGTGAAAGAGAATAGTGCTTTGTGTGTGGTCAAAGAGATCACAGATCAGGATATTGCAATGGTTTCAGTGATAGTGAAGATGAGATGACACATCAAGGAAATAAGCATGGTCAAAGAAATCTTGAGAGTTTGTTTGCTATAGAAGATTATAATGATATTAGTGAAAGTGAAGATGAAGAAAGTCTCCTTTGGGATAATAGAAAAAGAAGAGGATGAGCAAGAAAACAAAAATCAGAAGTCAAAAGGCTAAAAGAAGAATACATGAGATCTTGAAATACAAGAGTTAAAGAGATGTAAAAATTGAGATGATCTACTATAGAAATTTGATCCAAGAAGAGCTCAAAATGTAAAAATATTAGAAGAAAGGATGTATGTAGAACTAAGGGTAATAATGCTAAGACTTGACACATAGATGAAAAGAAAGAAGAGTGGAAATATTTTAAAGTATGTATCCTATTTCAAGTTAATCACACTCAAAAGGAAAGGAAGTTCTAAAATATGAAAGCAAGGAAGCACCTAAGTGTTATGAAGAAAGTTCCAAAGTTCCTATGGCTCCAAATATTTAGTTTGGATCTTGTTTTGAGATAGGTGAATCAAGTTCAAAAGGAAAAGAAATACTTGAAGAGAAAAACAAGGAAGAAACTAAGGAAGAGGATTTAGATACTACAAAGAAAGTTCAAGAATGCAATGCACAAGTTGAAGATGATCATAAGGATAATGGTCAAGAAAGGTATGAGGAACCAAGGCATGAACAAAGGGCTTTTCAAGGACATTGTTTTTCTTGTAATGGATTTGGACACAGGGCTATACACTATAGGGTCTATGGATCAAAGAAGTTTGATTTTTCTAGAAGGAACATCAAAGGAAGAAGGTATGGTTTTTAGGGACATTGCTTCTCATGTAACAGGATTGGTCATAGAGCTTCTCAGTGCAAAGGAAATGAGCAACATGGTTTTGGTTTTAGAGCTACACAATTCAGAAGTCATGGTCATAATGGTCATGAAAATAGAACTTCACAATATAGGGTTTAGGAAAGGAATGGATATGGAAATTATTTCAAGAAATATTTTAGGATATGGGCACCATCCAAAGGCTACAATATCAAGTGTTTTAATTGCAATAACTTTGGACATATTGCAAAATGGTGTAGGACTCAATTCCAAACAAGTTCAAGGCAAGAAGGTCAAATAGGTTCAAGGCAAGAAGGTCAAACATGTTCAAGGCAAGAATATCAAGAGAAGGATATCAGAAAAACATGGAAGGAAGTTGATAGAGGAAAGAAACAATGTAATATGGGAGTAAAAGTACTCCCACCCCAAAATTAATCACCTCAAGAGAGAAGGTGGTGAGGGGGCTATGCTTAAGAGTCATATATTTTAGCCCCATAGGTGTCCCTTTTGCCATTGATGTCAAAGGGGGAGATATTTGAGTAAGGGGAGAGCATTGAGTTAGGGGAGTAGCCTCCAAAGAGAGCATTGAGTTAGGGGGAGCAGCCTCCATAGAGAGTATTGAGTCAGGGGGAGCAACTTTGATTCTCAGAGATGGTTTTTGTAGTGATTATGGTTTTTGCATTAGAGGTGTTGCCATCAATGACAAAGGGGGATATTGTTGGCAATTTGAGTTATTTTATGTTGTCATTGATGTCACATGGATCACATTGAGTTTTGGTGGCCAAATGATATTTTGGAAAGCATGGATAAATATAGGGTTTTTGTGAAAACCAAGGTAGGAAAAATAAAAGGTTTTATTTAAAACCATGGATGGCATATTTGAATTGGTTTTTCTTAAAACCCAAGTTGGCCTTTCGTTTCATCGAAAAATGTGCCTCGGTGATGGAGATATTTAATTTTTAATATTTAGTTTAAATTTTAATTATTTAAAATTTAAATTTAAATTTAAAATTAAATATGCAAGATTTCTATCGACGTCATCAAAAATAATAAGGAGGCTATATAAAGGGGATACCTAAGGTTCATAAACTAATCCTTGCTCGTGGTTAATAATCATTGGCTAAGCATCCGAATTGAGCTCGTGCGAAAATATTTTAGAAAGCAGAAGCAATGAATAAACGAAGGTTGGTCGAAGTCCAAAGTCATCGTGGGCAGAGTGGCGCATTGGCAATTGGATTTTGGCTAAGGTGTGTGGCAGCACAAACGTCAAGGTTTCGAATCCCCTTGACTGCGTTCGGAAGGCGTTGGAAGAAAAGCGCTCGAAGCGCTTTTGATTTGTGAAAAGGGAGGAAAGGTTTTAAGGCACGTTGTGCCTTTCCCTTTCGAATGAGCGGCTAGCTCGTGTGGCAACCTTAGCCATGGCTAAGGCGCTCGTGGTGTGGGCAAGTCGGGGGTTCGAATCCCCTTGAGGAGGTAAATACATTTTTGCTCTAATTAATTTTGTTAAGCCCTAAGTTGGAGTTATAAGGTGGTTAGGAATAATTAAAGTTTTTAATTAAACTTTGTTTTTATAAGGGTTGTGATTATTATTTCAAAGGTGGATGAGTTGTTGATTTAATTTGATGTTCATGAAATTGAGAATTAAGATTTAGGAGAAATAAGGAGTTGTTATAAAATAATTTTTGAGAGGTTTATTGATTATTATTTTTGATAAGGGTTTTTATTAAAAAGGACTTTGGTGGATGTGTTTATTAAGTTGGAGTAAAAAGGTGTAAATTGAGTTATGCTTTATCTTGTGATTATTATTTGAAGTCCACTAACCCTTATTGAGATTGGAAAGGAAAGTTGTGTTTAGTGTGGCAGATTTTGTGGACAACTTCTTGGCATCAAAAAGGTATGGGCACATTCTCCTATTGATTGTTTATGGTGGTTGATTTCTGAAATATCATTGGAGTGAAAAGGATTGATTGTGGTTTCCTTTTCGAAAGTGGTTGGTTGAATGCTTCAAGGTTTTCTGGTTTGAGAGTTGTGTTTAAACCTTGTTTTATAAGCATAGTTGTTGAAGCCCATTGGTTATGTAAAGAACTTGAAAAGAACATGAGTATCATTGTTATGTGAGATTTGTGGTTGAGCATTGTTGGAAACATTTGAGTTGGTTGATACATGCTTGGACTAGGGTTTTGTGAGAAAGAGTTGTCCCTTGTGGTGATTGGTTGAGTTGAGTTGATTGAGCCTAGTCAAGTGATTGTGTGAGGTGATTGTTCAAGTCCCATGAAACAAACTATTCTATAATTCTGATTTGAGTTGAGATTGAGCTTAGAACATATTGAGTCTCTAACAATTCTCTTTATGCTTCTATGAGTTGACTTGAGTTGAGATTGATTTGAGTTGAGTTGAGTTGAGATCATTGTGGATCATTGTTGTCATCCATTGTAGAGTGCATTGCCATTCATTGTTGAGTTCATATTTGAGCCTTGCCTTCATAGATTTGTGGATGAGATTTGAGTACTACTTGAGCATGATTGATTGAGCCTTTGAGAAGGCCTTTGGGATAGATTTTTGGATATATTTGTGGTAGTTTGTGTATGATTGATTGAGCCTTTGAGAAGGCTTTGTGGATAGTTTTTGGGATAGATTTGTGGATAGTTTTAGATAGATTTGTGGATAGATTTGGGATAGATTTTGATGAGGTTCTGAGTGAGCCTATTGAGTAGAGTTGAGCAAGTTCTTGGTGAGCTTGCTAGAGCAGTTTTGGACAAGTTCTTAGTGAGCTTGTTGGAGCATATTTGAGCAAGTTCTTGGTGAGCTTGCTAGAGCATATTTGGACAAGTTCTTAGTGAGCTTGTTGGAGCAGATTTGAGCAAGTTCTTGGTGAGCTTGTTAGAGCATATTTGGACAAGTTCTGTGTGAGCTTGTTATGCAGATTTGGACAAGTTCTGTGTGAGCTTGTTATTGCCTAGCTTTGAGTAGATCAAAGAAATTTGGACAAGTTCTGTGTGAGCTTGTTGAGCAGTTTTGGACAAGTTCTGTGTGAGCTTGTTATGCAGATTTGGACAAGTTCTGTGTGAGCTTGTTATTGCCTAGCTTTGAGCAGATCAAAGAAATCATTGTATTGGATAAGGATCCTTATTTCTGTGTGAAATATTATAAGGATATTATCTTGTGGAGTACCCCACATTGGGGGAACCACGTTAAATCTTGTGTCTCAATTGTGTATGGTGACTTGTGCTCTTGCTTACTATTGCTATCTGAGTTATTAATGCACACTGCTATATTTGGTTATTGCAATTAAGGACATTAATTGATATTGGTTTGGAAAGAAAGTAAAAAGTGGTCTTATACTGTTCACCCCCCTCTCAGTATAAGCTTGTGTTCTTCACAAGTGCAACCAAAAGAATTATAATAAATAGCTTATATGAAAACACATTATTGTTATAAAATAAATTAGATATTACCAATAGGAAAAATTAAAGTAAATCTTAAACATTATTTGATTTAGACAGTCAACATTTTCTTGTCAACTTCAACTAAACTCTCTACTTCCACTAACCATGTAAAGGAGAATTTAACTTCATGATACTCAATCAAACCCCCTCTATTGGGTAGCCTATATATACATTTGTTTCCTTCCCTTAATGTATGTGTAAATCTGATTTCTTCAAACTCTTTAGCAAGATCTTGAATTTCCACAATTGTCTCTTGTATGTTCCATGGAGCCTTTGCTTTCCTCAAAATTGAATTTATTACTATGAGAGAATCACCTTCCATCCATATTTTGTTCCATTTTATTTGTTTACATATTTTTAACCCTTCTAAAGCCGCCCAAGCTTCAACTTCATTATTTTTCTTAAATTCACTATTGAAAGCTTAATGAGACAAAATATCTCCTCTATTATTTCTAATTATTCCCCCTCCTTTTGTTGGTCCTATATTTCCTTTAGATGCTCCATCAAAATTCAATTTAACCAACCCCACATATGGTAGTTTCCACTTTATATTATTTATATTATTTTTGCTTCTCTTCTACCCAACATCATAATTCCATTTAATGACTTACCTCCATCTATCAAGGCTCTACTTCCATATTAGGGACTAGGTGAGTTAATAGGGTTGGTTTAGACTCCTCTATAGCTAAACATATCTTCCTTTTCATAACCTCTAAAATGCTTTCCTTTCCTTTAAATATTCTTTGATTCCTTTCTTGCCATACAATCCAAAGTATTGTATCTTTTGATATATCCCATATTGCTTGTAAAGCCTCACTTTTATAAGTACTTTGTCATTGGTTTAACCAATTTTCAAATTTTCTATTCATCACCATGCATTTACCAAACATATTAAGAATCCATTGCCATAATTTCTGAACTATTGAGCAATGTACCAAGAGATGGTCTATACTTTCCTCATTTTTACAAAGAACACATTGAGAGGGGCCATGAAAACCCCTTTTCATAAGGTTATCCTAGGATAAAATTCTTCTATGACCTGCTAGCCAAACAAACATTTTGACTTTAGGAATGCTTGGGCTATCCCAAATATCTCTCCATATTCTAGTGATATTACTATTTTTTTGGTGTTTTATATTATATCCACTTCTTGTTGTGTATTCTCCTAAGCTATTCAAATTTGAAATTAATTTCTCCTTTGATCCCTTTGGAATAATCACAATTTTTATCTTTCTACTCAATTGTATCCTAGAATCAATGTCTTGTATACTTGTAAAAAAATATTCTTTCCATTTGTATCTTCCTTCCTAATCCTTGTACAAAATGTTAGAAACCCTATCACCATATTTGTCTTGAAGCAATCTCATCCAAGGTTTCAAAATTGAATCTAAATTGAGTGTTTTTTTTATGTCCATCCAAATATAAATTTTTTCTCCATTTCCCACCACCCATATTAAATATTTAATCATTAGATCAATAGATTTTTTTAAATCATTCCAAAGAGTAGAACCATCTGGTAGAGAGAATGTAGTAAATATTTAACCTGGGTCATTGGGCTCAAAATACTTACTCTTGCCCATTATCTTTGACTCTCTTTGTACAATATTCAAATTAATTTTTCCCAAAGAGCTAAATTTGCATCTGTAAGAACTCATAAACCGAGACCTCCCCTAGTTTTATCATCACACACCTCGCTCTATTTCACCAAAGGAAATTTCATTTTAACATGTAATATTGACCACAAAATGACCACATAATATAGATTAATTTTTTTCTACCAATTTTGGCATAGTATACAAGGACATATAATATGTTGGAATGGATTTTGAGACTAATCTAATTAGTACCATTCTTTTTGCTAATGATAACCATATACATTTCCATGTGAGTAGTTTATTATGAACTTCACTTGTAACTCGATTCCATAATTCGATCCTCATTCTCCCCTCAAATAAGGATATCCCTAGATAAGTTTTTGGTAAATTTACCTCTATATTATGTAACCTACATATTCTTACAAAAAATAATTTTAGTTGGGGTGTTTAGGAAGTAAATTTTGGATTTTATCCTATTAAATTTTTTCCCTAATGCTCTTTCACATTCCTTTAATAAGTTATTCAAAGCTCTAGCCTCATTTATCCTTGTCGTTCCAAAAAGGGTTGTATCATCTACAAACTATTGATGGGTGATGTTGCCGATGTTATTACTATCCTTAAGTCCATTTATAAATCCATATTTTAGGCTTCTTCAAGTTCCTACCCAAAACCTCTACCTTAATAAAGAACAAATATGGTGATAGAGGATCTACCTATCGAAGACCTCCCTTGGATTTAAATGATTCTGTTACTAACCCATTGACCAACACTGAATATGAAATTGTAGAGACACAGGATTTAATCCATCTAACCCATTTCTTTTGAAACCTAAACTTTTCTAATACTACAAAAATAAAATCCCATTTAACCTATCATAGGCTTTACTCATATCAAGTTTTAATATCATTGCTTTATCTTTTCTTGAGGTTTTTGAATGCATAACTTCATGAGCTACTATGATCCCATCCAAAATCTATCTCCCATTTACAAATCCTCCTTACTCTTCTAAAATAATTTTATCCAATAGGGATCTTAACTGATTTGCCATCACTTTGGAGATAATATTATATGCCATACTACATAGGCTTTATGGGTCTAAATGAATAAAATACTTTTGCACCCATATTTTTTGGAATCAGGGTAAGATATATTACATTTATTTTATAAGTTATGTATTGTTTTACCCTAGACTATTCCACTGTCATCAATAAATAATCCTTCATTATATCCTAATTATGTTGATAGAATTTTGTAGAGTCCATCCAAACTTGGGGATTTATCCTTAATAAGAGAAAAAAGAGCTAAATGAACTTCTTCTAGAGTAATAGGCTCCATCATTTTCCTATTGTCTTCATCTGTTATAACTAAAGGTACTTCTTATAGAAGTTTATCATTAAGAACTTCAAACTCCTTTGATCCTAGAATATTCTAATAAAAATACCTTACCTCCTTTTTTATTTCACTTTGGTCTTCAATCCAAACCCATTATACTGATTTAATTCTACTAATTTTGTATGCTAATATTTGTACAATAGTTATCCTATGAAAAAAATTGTATTTTTATCTCCTTTTAACCAAGTCTATCTTGATTTTAATCTCCAAAATTTCTCTTCTTTACTCAAAATATTATGATATTCATTAAGCAATTCTTTTTCCTCTGAATTTGGATTATTATGATCATTTTTTTGGAATTTTGAAATTTTATATTTTAGTTCTTTCTTCTAAAAAATATTTCCAAAAGTGTTCTTGTTCCATTATTTTAATCTAGATGTCATTGCTTTAATTTGTTTTGGAAGTGTATATAATCCATCATTTCTTGAAAAATTCCACATTTGTGGTATCATATAAAAAATTGAGGATGGTCTTTCCACATCTACTCATATTTAAAATATGATTTTTTTGAATTCACTTACCACCATTTTAACTCTTATTGGCTAGTGATCCAAACCAATCCATGTCAAGGTGTTAATTTTAGAACAAGTTCCTTCATCTAGCCAATTATATGAGAGTATACATCTATCTAATTATTTTGCTATTAGGTTATGACCTCTCCTATTGTTGGTCCATGTATACCTGTCTTATTTAGACTCAACTTCCCATAGATTATTGTTTTGAATAAAATATGAGAAATCTCTCATACTTTGGGTTAATTTTGTAATTTCCCTATATTTTTCATCTAGCTTGGTTATGGAATTAAAATATCCTATGATCATGAATTGAGTTTCTTGGTCTTTACTTCTCATAAATGCTTCAATCCCACTCCAAAATTCTAATCTTCCTGATTGAGTTGTAGGTCCATAGACATTTATAAGAATGAAATGAATATACATAAAATAACATGTGACTAAAGAGGCTATATAATGCCTAGTTTTATGAATGGTTACACAGGAGGCAGGGGTTATGCATAGTGGCGAATATTCACCAATTGGGTGAATATTAGGATTTTCAAAATTGGAAATTGGCGAATATGAGGACCCTCGACGTCGGCCCATTTGCCTAAAATTTTTAGGACCAATTTTTTATTAGGGTCAATTCGCCATAATATATATCCAAACATAGGCATATTTGTACTCGTTAGAAAGATATTTTCAAGCCTGATCTAATGGTGGTGTTTATATGAATATATAATATGATTTAATAGGTCAAAAGGGGATCCAAATATGACCTTACATTTTAGGGCCTCAAATACCCCAAATGTTGGTATGAAGATGCTAGATTTGATTTTCTTAGGATTATCAATGATTCACCTTGATTTTTATTAGGATTCACCATTTTTTTACAAGTACATTTTGAGTCCAACCCCCTATGCATAACCCTGACAAGAGGTAATAATAGTATTCCAACAAGTTAGAATTCCCTCTACAATTCCTTTAGAATTCATAGCATCCCATTCAAATCTCATCCATACTGCATTCATAGTTTTGAAAACATCTTATTTTATCATTTTAGTTTCTTGGATACAAAGAATATTAGGTTTATTACTCAAATAGAGGTCCTTGATACACCTCTTCTTTGAGGGGGTATTAGTACCCCTTGTATTCATGATATCATAATAATGTCTCATTAGGGGCTACTGGCCCTACCTATGAATTACCAATATCATTTTGTTGTTTGGTAAGAAAAATCTCAATCAACTTAGTTTGTGTTCCTTTCTCTATATTTGCTTTTGCTTCCCTGGATCTCGCTTGATAATTTGAGGGTTTTCCTCTATTTTCCTTACCTATATATGGAGTAGGTATTATTATTCTATTCCTCAATATTATTTCAAAAGTTTCTTTTTCATCATATTTATCTTCTCCTAGCTCTATTACAAAAGCTTTTGACTTGTCTTACTCCTTTTTTTATATTTCCTTATTAATAGTAGAGTTATTAACATCTAACATTTTTTGGATGGATAATAAGGGGTTGTACTCAGGTACCCCACCCTTGAAAAATTAAAACTCTCATATTTAAAGCTTGAGAGTTTACAAATATAAACACTTCTCATCTCAATTGATATGTTATAGCTAGAAATCTACATCATTTTACATAAAATGTTTGAAATCTTGATTTTCATTTTTTGGATCTTTTCAATTTTCTATATGAATACAAATATTCTAGAATTAAACATACTTCTTGACATTTTTATAAAGTAGCCTTCACAATACCAAAACTTCACTTCTACTATATATGCATTACATCTTAGTAGGGTAATATTTCCAAAACTTTGCACTATCATAGTTCGCTTTAGCAAATATGGATTGCTAGTTTCCTTCTTGAAACACAAGTGCAACAAAAAAATTTACAATAAATAGCTTATATGAAAACACATTATTGTTATGAAATAAAGTAGATATTACCAATGAAAAATAGTAAAGTAAATATTTTAACATTATTTGATTCAGGCAGTCAATATTTTCTTGTCAGCTTCAGCTAAACTCACTACTTCCATTAACCATGGAAAGGAGAATTTAACTTCATGATCCTCAATAAAAACCCCTCTATTGGCTAGCCTATCTGCACATTTTTTCATTTAATTAATGTATGTGTAAATCTGATTTCTTCAAACTTTTTAGCAAGATCTTGAATTTCCATAATTATCTCTTGTATGTTCCATAGAGCCTTTGCTTTCCTCAAAATTGAATTTATTACTATGAGAGAATCACCTTCCATACAAACTTTGTTTCATTTCATTTGTATACATATTTTTAATCCTTCTAAAGCTGCCCAAGCTTCGACTTCAATATTTGTCTTAAAATATTTGAGATAGGGTCCCCCTCAAGCTTGATATGAACAAAGCATTTGATAGGCTAAATTGGGACTTTCTGATTGTTGTCCTCCTTAAGTTTGGTTTTCACCACCAATGGGTTAATTTTATCAAAGAATGCATTTCTAAAGCATGGTTCTCGATTCTAGTTAATGGAACAACTGTTAGTTACTTTCAAAGTCGTAGAGGAATTCGGTAGGGGGACCCTATCAGCCCCATGTTATTCATCATTGTGGCAGAAGCTTTAGGCAGAACCATAAAAAATGCTTGCAGTTCAAGGCTAATATCAAGAATCAAGGCAACATATCTCACTAGGGCTATTTATCACCAACAATTCATTGATGATACCCTTCTATTGACTAAGGCATCAGTGGTTGAGGCCAAAATAATTAAATACATCCTGCAACTCTACAAGGACGTTGCTGGTCAGAAAGTTAATTTTAGTAAAATCAAGTTATATTTCTTGAACACCCCCATTCAGAGGCAAGGAAGGATTGCAAAAAATTTAGGGTGTGATATAGCAAACCTCCCCACTTCATATCTTGGTCTCCCTATTTTCATTGGTTCTCTAAGAGAGTCAATGTGGGACAGGGTTATTGAAAGAATTCAAAAAAAACTTGCTGGATGGAAAGGTCATCTTCTATCTCAAGCAGGAAAGCTGACCCTCACTAAGGCCTCTCTTTAGAGCATTCCATTCTATTTTCTCTCTATTTTCAAATCCCTTGTGAAGGTTTTCCAAAAAATTGAGAAACTCCAATTTTTTTTTTTATGGACTAGATCATAGGAGAAAAAAATGATACACCTTGTAGGATGGACCAAAGTGTGCAGACCCAAGGAAAATGGGGGCTTAGGTCTGAGGAGAATTGCTCATATAAATTTATCTTTACTAGCTAAGTAGGCGTGGTGCCTCATTTCTGGTGAAGAAAATGAATGGACAACTATCATCAAATGAAAGTATCTTCAAAATATGGAATTTCTAAGTGACTCAGTTCCAATAAGAGGTTCTACTTTTTGGAAAGCAATTCTCAATTGTAAGGAAATCATCAAAAAAGGTTTAAGATGGGTTTTAGGCAATGGTGAGAGGATAAATTGTTGGAATGACAGGTGGGCTAAGGATGAACCATTGACACAATATCCTAACTTAGCCCGAATCAGAGATATCACGGAAGAACTCATTGGTAGAAAAGTCTCCTATTATATGGTTGAGGACAAAGGTAGAATAAAGTGAAAATAAATAAGGATTCAGGAATTTCAAGTGGAATCAAATGATCTTTGTAACATTCTCGGGCAAAAGTTTATCCTCATGAGACCCAAGGAAGATCAAGTAACTTGGGATCCTACAAAAAATGGGTGGTTCACTGTTAAATCAGCTTACAAGATTCTGCTTGATGACAAGAATTTTGTCCTCCAAAAGGACTTAGTTTGGATAAAAAATTTAATTCCAAAAATTGCAGTCTTTTCATGGTTGGTTATCCAAGGAAGAATTCTAACCATTGATAATATGATGTGTAAAGGTATTTGTATCACTAATCATTGTTATATGTGCAGGGCTAATTGGGAGACCATTTATCACATTTTCCTTGAGTGCCCTTTTTCCTTGATTGTCCTAAGTGGGGTTTTTTAGGCCTTTAATATTTCATGGGTTAAACCAGCCACCGTACTTGATTTTTTCATCTAGTGGCCTTACCCCTTTTCAATCCAAAGACTTAGATACATGTGGAAAATTTATCTCAATCACTATCTTTGGTAGGTGTGGTTAGAAAGGAACCATAGAGTATTTAATGAGTCTATCCATGATCATCAAACTATCATTGCCAGGATTCTATCATTTGCCAATGAGAATGTGAACCTTATCCCTTTTGATAGCTATAAACCTCATCTACAGGAGACCATGATTGCTCAATATTTAAGATTAACCTTGTTAGATGAGTTTGTGCCTAGGGTAGTCAACCCTAGAGCCAATGTTAAGTGGTCTCCACCTCCTACGGGTTGGTTTAAGCTTAATTTTGATGGAGCATCTAAGGACAATCCTGGTAGAGCAGGCACTGGTGGTATTGTGTGAGATCATAATGGGAATATGATGCTTGCATTTTATGAATATTTGGAAACAAGGACAAACAATGAAGCTGAAGCTAGAGCTATGTGGAGAGGCCTTCAAATGACTCAAGACTTAGAATGCAATTTGATCATAGAAGGAGACTCTATGCATGTTATAAATCTCATCAATAATTGGAAAACACCTCCTTGGAGGATTAAAACAATTGTTGAAGAGGCTAGGATCCTTTTCCAAGGAAGACAGGATAGAAAATCCCAACATGTCTTTCGAGAAGCTAAAAAAATTGCTGATAAGCTGGCCAATTTGGGTGTCAATGGTGACGGACTTTTCAAATGGGAACACGGTGTCCCGAGTGAAGTAGAGGAGCTTATTCAACAAGAATGCCAAGAATGATAGTCAAATTTACCAACAAGGAAGACACTGTAAGTTCAAAGGCTAGGAGTATTCCTGTTTCTTTTTTGAATTGGACTCACAATAAAACCCGGTATTAATGCTATAGTATCTTATCTACCAAAAAAAATATTTATCTTAAAACCACTATTGAAAGTGTAATGAGAAAAAATATCTCCTATATTATTTCTAATTATTCCTCCTCCTCTTGTTGGTCCTGGATTTCCTTTAGATGCTCCATAAAATTCAACTTAACCAACTCAAAATCTAGTGGTTTCCACTTTATATTCGGTCTTCTTTTTGCTTATCTTGTACCCAATATCATAATTCAATTTAATGAATTGACTCCATCTATCAAGGCTCTACTTCCAGATTAGGGACTGGGTGAGTTAATAAGGTTGTTTTAGACTCCTCTATGACTAAATATATCTTCATTTTCATTACTCGAAGAACACAAGCTTATATTGAGAGGGGGGTGAAAAATATAAGACCACTTTTTAATTTTCTTTCCCAATCAATATTATGCAATGTATAGATAGCAATATCAATAGTAATAATCAAAGCAATGCACAAATCACCACACATAATAGAGACACCAATTTAACATGGTTCACCCAATGTGGGCTACTCCACGGAGAAAATATTTCACTAAAATTTTCTCAATCAATCTCTTGGGAATCCTTTCCCTATTACAATGTTTATGGACCTCTATCCAAAGGAGACACCAATCCCCTAATCAAGTTCATGGATATCTATCCATAGGATAACTCTTTCTCCTTAGCTCTTGTTGGTGATCTTCTAGAAGAACTGCTGCTCCCACTACTCTAGTTGATGGATATCTATCCAATAAAGATACCTATCCTCACTGCCCTGGCTAATGGATCTCTATCCACTAGAGACTATCGTCCTCTATACTCTATCACATACAATGCTTGATCTTAGCTTTGTCTCAAATAAATACTAAATATAGTACTTTTATCTAGCACAAATATGCTCAATATCTATTTCTGGTTTGGCACAAACCTATCCTTAAATCTGCACAAAACTTTGTCCTCAAATATGCACTAAACATAGTACTTCGATCTAGTACAAATATGTCCTCAATATCTATCCTATGATCTACACTAAACACAATCCTTTGGTATAGCACAAATTTGTCCTTAATATCTGTCCTCAATCCTTAACACAAATCTTAACTTAATCTTAATTCAACTCTTCTAGATCTACGCTAAAGCTTAATCCAAGTTTTGAACAAATCAATCAATCAACTCTGCTCTCAAGTCTTCTCAAAGACTTATCTTAAATCTTCCTTGTAAGCTTCCACAAAAGATCATACTAATCTGTCTACAAATCTTATCTAGAACTTGTCCAAATATGCTCAAAAATTTCTCACTAGAACTTGTCCAAATCTTCTCAATAAGTCCTCACTAGAACTTATACAAATATGCTCTCAATCTTTGTTCTCAAACTATATTGTAAGCTTCCACAAAATCTCACACAAATCTATCCACAAGTATTCTCTAAGACTTACCTCAAATCTACTCAATAAGTCCACACTAAAACTTGTCCAATCTCATAGAAACATAAAGAGAATTGTTAGAGATTCAATATGCTTCACATTCATCACAATGCTCAATCACTTTCAATCATTCTTTTTACCACAAAAATATATAGATAATGGTTAGATACTCAATATGCTTCACATTCATCAAAATGCTCAATCACTTTTAATCTTTCTTTTCACCACAAAAACATATAGAGAATTGTTATAGACTCAATACGTTTCACATTCATCAACACTCAATCTCTTTCTCAACTCAATTTAGAATATAGAATAATTTGTTTCATAGAACTTGAATTATCACATCAACACATCCACTTGACTAGGCTCAACCAACTCTACTCAACCAATCACTCAATGAATTAATCCTTGCTTACAAACCCTAGTCCCAGCATAAGAACACTCACTCAAATATTTCCAACAATGCTTATCAATCAATCTCACATAACAATGATACTCATGTTTTTACAAACCCTAGTTCAATTTCTTCACTCACTTACTTACTTCAACAACAATGATTATCAAATAATCTTCACATAAAAATGATACTCATGATATTTGCAAACCCTAGTTCAAGTTTACTCAACTAATCACTTCAACAACAATGCTTATCAAACAAGGTTTTATCAACAACTCTTTATTCCATAAAACCTTGAAGCATTAATTCAAAACGCACTCAACAATACTTACCAAAAAATAATTTTCACTCCAACTTTGCATTCACAACATTCAACAATCACTCACTAGGAAGATGTGCTCGCACCTTTTTGTTTGATGTAGAAGTGGCCTTAGAAAACCTATCTCAATCACAATTTCCCTTTTTCCAATTTTAATGGTTAGATAACAAATACCACTCTTAACACTTTCTCAAATATTCCTTAAACACAAAAATAATCAAAACTCAAATACACCTTATTGCTCCTTGGAATTAACATTCATCAAATCATTACATGAAAAATAATTATTTGGATACACCTTATAATCTCCAACTTAAAATAATATCCAACACCACAAAAACTCAAACAATCTTCCTAAAACACCTTATTACCATTTTCAAAAACTAAAACAAATAGCACCAAAAATTTATTTTACATCAACCTTATAACTCCCCTTAAAACCTTACAAGCCAAGAAAAATATGCATAAATTAATTTTTAATAGCTCAACAAATTCCTCCAAAATTTTTGGTACTCAACTAATGCATACCTTTGTCTTCTCCCCAAAAGAGTTTCGGCATAATTCAAATCACTGTCTCCCCAAGCGCCAAGTGCCTTAGCGCTTTGGTGCCCACCGCATGGGCTATAGGCACCCACATGAAGGAAGGAAGACTTCCTTCCTCTTGGTGCCTTCGATCACCATCGATGCCTTTAAAACAAAAGGCCACACCCATGGATTCGAACCTCCGCCTCATGCTGCCACATTGTCTTGCCTTCACCAAAGTTGCCAACTGTGCTACGAGTGCTTAGTGACCAAGGTGCCTTGAATAGTGGGTAATCAATACTCGCCTGCCGCTTGGTCCTTTAAACACCAATTAACCTTTCTCTTTCTCATCGAATGATTCACACAATTCGCAATAGCATGGAGATTAAAATCAAATGCATTAATATCTTTTGCTAAGGTGGAGGAGTCCCCTTTATATATACTTTGATTAATTTTCTCCCACGTCGATGCTCGAATTCGAATTCGAAATTCAAATTAATAACCCACCTTAGGGTTATTTAAAATTAACATAAATTAATATATAATTAATATTAAAATTAATTAATAATTAATTTAAATAACATAAATTTAAGTAAATTAATTAATAAATTAATTTAATAAAATTATATTAATTAATTTATAATTAATTTAATCTTCCTTGTATAATATTATAAAGAATTATTATAATATTATTCACTTATTCTTTTTCTTTTCACCTTGGACCTTATCTTGACCTCCTGGAATGGATTTGATCAACTGAAACTGGACTATCTTTTTGCACTGATTAGAGAACCTGAAACTGTTGCTGCCCACTGAAATTGCCACTCAATGGTGCTGAAAGCTTGCCATCAATGACCACTCACTCTTGACATCAATTCTACCCACTAAAACTGCCACTCAATTGTGCTGAAAACTTGACATCAATGACCACTCACTCTTGACATCAATGACCACTCACTCTTGACATCAATGACAACTTATCTACTCAAAATGTCCAACAATTACCACTAAAATATTTTCCTTTCCTTTAAATATTCTTCTATTCCTTTCTAACCATACAATCCAAAGTATTATATTTTTTGATAAATCTCATATTGCTTATAAAGCCTCCATTTTATAAGTGCTATGTCATTGCTTTAACTAATCTTAAATTTTGTTATTTATCATCATGCATTTACCAAACATATTAATCCATTGCCATAGTTTTTGGACTATTGAGCAATGTCCCAAGAGATGGTCTATACTCTCCTCATTTTTGCAAAGAACGCATTGAGAGGGGCCATGAAAACCCCTTTCCATAAGGTTATCCCAAGATAAAATTCTTCTATGACCTACTAGCCAAACAAAAATTTTGGCTTTAGGATTGCTTGGTCTATCCTAAATATCTCTTCATATTCTAGTGATATTACTATTTTGTTGGTGCTTTACATTATATCCATTTCTTTTTGTGTATTCTCCTAATATATTCAACTCCAAAATTAATTTATCCTTTGCTCCCCTTGGAATAATCACAATTGTTATCTTTCTACTCAATTACCTCCTAGCATCAATGTCTTGTATACTTGTAAAAAAATCTTCTTTCCATTTGTATCTTCCTTCCTAATCCTTGTACAAAATGTTTGAAACCCTATCACCATATTTGTCTTGAAGCAATCTCATCCAAGATTTCAAAATTAGATCTAAATTGAGTTTTATCACACCAAGTATCCATCCAAATAGAATTTTTTTCTGTAGTTCCCACAACCCATATTAAATATTTAATCATTATCCATTTCAAAGAGTAGAACCATTTAGTAGAGAGAATGTAGTAAATATTAAACTTGGGTTATTGGGCTCAAAATACTTAGAAGAATTCTTGCCCATTGTCTTTGAATCTCTTTGTACAATCTTCAAATTAATTTTCCCCTAAGAGCTAAATATGCATTCGTAAGAACTCTTAAACCGAGATGTCCCCTAGTTTTATCATCACACACCTTGCTCTATTTCACCAAAGTAAATTTCCTTTTATCATGTAATCCTAACCATAAAAATGACCACATAATATAGGCTATTTTTTCTATCGATTTTGGCATAGTATACAAGGACATATAATATGTTGGAATGGATTGTGAGACTGATTTAATTAGTACCACTCTTTTTGCTAATGATAACCATCTACATTTCCATGTGATTAGTTTATTCTAAACTTCACTTATAACTTGATTCCATAATTCAATCCTCATTCTCCCATCAAATAAGGGTATCCCTAAATAAGTTGTTGGTAAATTTATCTCCATTTGATGTAACCTACATATCCTTACTTTGATTTCAGTTGGGGAGTTTAGGAAGTAAATTTTATATTTTTTCCTATTAACTTTTTTCCTTGATGCTCTTTCATATTTCTTTAATAAGTTATTCAAAGCTCTAGCCTCATTTATCCTTGCCCTTCTAAAAAGGGTTGTATCATCTACAAACTGTTAATGGGTGATGTTGTCGATGTTATTACTAGTCTTAAGTCCACTTATAAGCCCATATTTTAGGCTTCTTCAAGTTCCTACCCAAAACCTCTACCATAATAATGAAAAAATATAGTGATAGAGGATCTCCCTGTCTAAGACCTCTCTTGGCTTTAAATGATTATGTTACTAACCCATTTACCAACACTAAATATAAAACTGTAGAGACACAAGATTTAATCCATATTTTCCATTTCTTCCCAAATCTAAAATTTTCTAATACTACAAAAAGAAAATCCCATTTAACCCTATTATAGGCTTTACTCATATCAAGTTTTAAGATCATTACTTTATTTTGTCTTAAGGTTGTTGAATGCATAACTTCATGAGCTACTATGATCCCAAATCTATCTCCCTTTCACAAATACTCCTTGCTCTTCTAAAATAATTTTGTCTAATAGGGGTCTTAACTAATTTTCCATCACTTTGGAGATAATATTATATACCATATTACATAGGCTTTATGGGTATCAATGAATCAAACAATTATACACCCTTGTTTTTTGGAATCAGGGTAAGATATATTACATTTATTTTATAAGCTATGTATTGTTTCACCCTAGACTATTCCACTATCATAAATAAATAATCCTTCATTATATCCCAAGTTTTGTTGACAGAATGTTGTAGAGAGTCCATCCAAACCAAGGGATTTATCCTTAATAAAATAAAAAGATTTAAATGAACTTCTCAGAGTAATAGGCTCCATCATTTTCCTATTGTCTTCATCTGTTATAACTAAAGGTACTTCTTATAGAAGTTTATCATTAAGAACTTCAAACTCCTTTGATCCTAAAATATTCTAATAAAAATACCTTATCTCCTTTTTTATTTCACTATGGTATTCAATTAAAACCCCATATACTGATTTTAATCTTTGTATTATAGCTATCTCCTTTTAACCAAGTCTATCTCGATTTTAATCTCCAAAATTTTTCTTCCTTACTCAAAATATTATGATATTCACTAAGCAACTTCATTTCCTTCGAAATTGGATTATTATGATCAATTTTTTGGAATTTTGAAAGTTTATCTTTTAGTTCTTCTTTCTTCTAAAAAATGTTTCCAAAAGTATTATTGTTCCATTCTTTTAATCTAGATGTCATTGCTTTAATTTGTTTTAGAAGTGTATACAATCCATAATTTCCTAAAGAATTCCACATTTGTGGTATCATATCAACAAATTAAGGATGGTATTTCCACATCTACTCATTTTTAAAATATGTTTTTTTTTTAATTCACTTGCCACCATTTTAACTCTTATTGGCCAGTGATCCAAACCAAACCTTGTCAAAGTGTTAATTTTAGCACAAGCTCCTTCATATAGCCAATTATCTAAGAGTCTGCATTTATCTATTTTTTTTGCTATTGGGTTCTGGACTCTCCTACTATTGGTCCATGTATAGTTATCTTCTTTAGACTCAACTACCCATAGATTATTATTTTGAATAAAATATGAGAAAATCTCTCATACTTTGGGTTAATATCATAGTTTCCCCAAAATTTTCATCCAACTTGGTTATGGCATTAAAATATCCTATGATCATGAATTGTGTTTCTTGGTATTTACTTCTCATAAAGGCTTCAATCCCACTCCAAACTTCTAATCTTCCTGATTGAGTTGTAGATCCATATACATTTATAAGGATGAAATGAATATATGTAAAGTAGCATGTGACTAAAGAGGCTATCTAATGCCTAGTTTTATGAATGGTTACACAAAGGTTCTAATAGTATTCCAACAGGTTATAATTCCCATTGCAACTCCTTCATAATCCATAGCATCCCATTAACATATCACCCATACTACTTTCATATTTTTAGAAACTTCTTCTTTTTTCATTTTAGTTTTTTGGATACAAAGAATATCAGACTTATTAATTAAATAAAGATCCTTGATGCACCTATTATTTGAGGGGGCATTAGTACCCCTTATATTCCATGAGATGATAATCATGTCTCATTAGGGGCTACTGGCCTAGCCTACAAATTACCAATATCATTTTGTTGTTTGGTAAAGAAAAGATCAATCAACTTAGTTTTTGTTCCTCTCTATGTTTGCTCTTGCTTCCTTGGATCTCACTTGATAATTTGAGGGTTTTCCTCTTTTTTCCTTGCCTATATAAGGAGTAGGAATCATTATTCTATTCCTCAATATTATTTCACAAGTTTCTTTTTAATCATATTTATCTTCTTCTATCTCTATTACAAAAGCTTTTGACTTATCATGCTCCTTTTTTGGTATTCCCTTATTAATAGTAGAGGTATTATCATGTAACATTTTTTTTTGGCTAGATAATAAGGGGTTGTACTTGGGTCCCCCACCCTTGAAAAATTATAAATCTCATATTTAGAGCTTGAGAGTTTACAAATAGATACACTTCTCATCTCAATTGAGATGCTATAGCTAGAAACCTACATCATTTTACATAAAATGTCTGAATTCTTGATTTTCATTTTTGGATCTTTTCAAATTTTTGTATGAATACAAATATTCCAAAATTCAACATCCTTCTTGACATTTTTCTATAGTAATCCTTCACAATACTAAATTTTCACCTCTACTATATATGCATTGCATCTTAGTAGAGTAATATTTCCAAAACATTGCATTATCATAGTTTGCTTTACCAAATCTAGATTGCTAGTTTCCTTCTTGAAACACAAGTGCAACCACAAAAACTATAATAAATAGCTTATATGAAAACATATTATTTTTATAAAATGAATTAGATATTACAAATGGAAAACATTAAAGTAAATCTTAAACATTATTTGATTCAGGCAATCAACATTTTCTTCTCAGCTTTAGTTAAACTCACTACTTCCTCTAACCATGGAAAGGAGAATTTAACTTCATGATCCTCAATCAAAATCCCTCTATTGGCTAGCATATCTATACATTTTTTTCCTTCCCTTAATGTATGTGTAAATCTAATTTCTTCAAACTCTTTAGAAAGATCTTGAATTTACACAATTGTCTCTTGTATGTTCCATGGAGCCTTTAATATCCTCAAAATTGAATTTATTAATATGAGAGAATCACCTTCCATATAGGTTTTGTTCCATTTTATTTGTTTACATATTTTTAACACTTCTAAATCCACCCAAGCTTCAACTTCATTATTTGTCTTAAATCCACTATTGAAAGTGTAATGAGACAAAATATCTCCTCTATTATTTCTAATTATTCCTCCTCCTCTTGTTGGTCTTGGATTTCCTTTAGATGCTCCATAAAAATTCAATTTAACCAACTCCACATCTGGTGGTTTCCACTTTATATTCTTTACCTTCTTTTTGCTTCTCTTGTACCCAACATCATAATTCCATTTAATGACTTAAATCCATCTATCAAGGATCTACTTCCATATTAGGGACTAAGTGAGTTAATAGGGTTGGTTTAGACTTCTCTATAGCTAAACATATCTTCCTTTTCATTACCTCTAAATTGCTTTCCTTTCCTTTAAATATTATTCTATTCCTTTCTAGCCATACAATCCAAAGTATTGTATCTTTTTATATATCCCATATTGTTTGTAAAGCCTCACTTTTATAAGTGCTCTATCATTGCTTTAACCAATATTCAATTTTTCTATTCATCACCATGCATTTACTAAACATATTAAGAATCCATTGCCATAGTTTTTGGACTACTGAGCAATGTCCCAAGAGATGGTCTATACTCTCCTCCTTTTTACAAAGAACACATTGAGAGGGGCCATGAAAACCCATTTTCATAATATTATCCCAAGATAAAATTCTTCTATGATCTACTAGCAAAACAAACATTTTGACTTTAGAAATGCTTGGGCTATCCCAAATATCTCTCCATATTCTAGTGATATTACTATTTTTTTGGCACTTTACATTATATCCACTTCTTGTTGTGTATTCTCCTGAGCTATTCATATCCGAAATAAATTTATCTTTTGCTCCCCTTAGAATAATCACAATTGTTATATTTCTACTTAATTGCCTCCTAGCATCAATGTCTTGTATACTTGTAAAAAAATCTTCTTTCCATTTGTATCTTCCTTCCTAACCCTTTGTACAAAAAGTTTGAAACCCTATCACTATATTTATCTTGAGGTAATCTCATCCAAGGTTTCAAAATTGGATATAAATTGAGTGGTTTTTTTATCACACCAAGTATCCATCCAAATAGAATTTTTATCTCCAGTTCCCACCACCCATATAAAATATTTAATCATTAGATCAATAGATTTTTTAAAATCATTTCAAAGAGTAGAACCATTTGGTAGAGAGAATGTAGTAACTATTAAAATTGGGTCATTGGGCTCAAAACACTTAGAAAAAATCTTGCCCATTGTCTTTGACTCTCTTTGTACAATCTTCAAATTAATTTTCCCCCAAGAGCTAAATTTACATCCGTAAGAACTCTTAAACCGATATATCCCCTAGTGTTATCATCACACATCTTGCTCCATTTCACCAAAGGAAAATTCCTTTTATCATGTAATCCTGACCATAAAAATAACTACATAATATAGATTAAACTTTTCTCTATCAATTTTTGCATAGTATACAAGGACATATAATATGTTGGAATGGATTGTAAGAATGATTTAATTAGTACCACTCTTTTTGCTAATGATAGCCACATTTCCATGTCAGTAGTTTATTTTGAACTTCACTTATAACTTGATTCCATAATTCAATCCTCATTCTCTCCTCAAAAAAGGGTATTCGTAGATAAGTTGCTGGTAAGTTTACCTCCATTTGATATAGCCTACATATCCTTTGATTTTAGTTGGGGTGTTTAGGAATTAAATTTTGGATTTTGTCCTATTAACTTTTTGCCCTGATGCTCTTTTGCATTCCTTTGATAAGTTATTCAAAGCTCTAGCCTCATTTATACTTGCTCTTCCAAAAAGGGTTGTATCATCTACAAAATGTTGATGGGTGATGTTGTCGATGTTATTACTAGCCTTAAGTCCACTTATAAGCCCATATTTTAGGCTTCTTCAAGTTCCTACCCAAAATCTCTACCATAATAATGAATAAATATGGTGATAGAGGATCTCCTTGTCTAAGACCTCTCTTGGATTTAAATGATTCTATTACTAACCCATTGACCAAAACTGAATATGAAACTATAGAGACATAAGATTTAATCCATCTAACCCACTTCTTGAATCTAAACTTTTCTAAAACTATAAAAAAAAATCCTATTTTCCCTATGATAGGCTTTAATCATATCAAGTTTTAGGATAATTGATTTCTCTTTTTTTAAAGGTGCTACTGAATGTATAACTTCATGAGCAACTATGATCCTCTCTAGAATTTGTCTTCCTTTCAAAATTCCTCCTTGTTCTTCTAAAATAATTTTAATTAAAAATTGGCCTAATCTATTTGCCATCACTTTGGAGATACAATTATATGCCATATTACATAGGCTTTATGGGTCTAAAAGAATCAAACAATTCAACATCCTTATTTTTTGAAATTAGGGTAAGATATATTGCATTTATTTTATAAGGTATATATCGTTTTACCTTAGACTGTTACACTGCCACCAATAAAGAATACTTCACTCTATCCCAATTATGTTGGTAAAAAGCTATAGAGATCCCATATGGACTTGGGGATTTATCCTTTTAAAATAAAAAAGAGGTAAATAAATTTTTTCTAGAATAATAGCCCCCATAAGTTTCCTATTGTCTTCATCCATTATAACTGAAGGAACATCTTGAATAAGTTTATCATTAAGAAATTTAGTTTCCTCTGATCCTAGAATATTTTGATGAAAAAAATTTACCTCTTTTCTAATTTCACTATAATATTCAATCCAAACCCCTTCTATTGATTTAATTCTACTAATTTTGGATGTTTATCTCTATACTATAGCCATCCTATGATTTTTTTTTGTATTTTTATCTCCTTTTAACCAAGTTTATCTTGATTTTGATATCCAAAATTTATCTTCCTTAATAAAAATATTATGATATTCACTAAGCAACTCCCTTTCCTCTGAGTTTGTATTATTATGAAAACCTTTTTGGAATTTTGAAAGTTTATATTTTAATTCTTCTTTCTTCTAAAAAATGTTTCCAAAAGTGTTCTTGTTCCATTCTTTTGATCTAGATGTCATAGATTTTATTTGTTTTGGAAGAGCACACAACCCACCATATCCCAAGGAATTCCATGTTTGTCTTATATTACCAAAAAATCAAGGATGGTATTCCCACATCTAATCATATTTAAAATATGATCATTTTTAGAATTCACTTACCACCATTTTAACTCTTATTGGCCAATGATTTGAACCAATCCTTATTAAGGTATTAATTTTAGCACAAGTTCCCTCATCTAGCCAATGACATGAGAGTATGCATCTATCTAATTTTTTTACTATTAGGTTCTAGAATCTCCTATTGTTGGTCCATGTATAGTTGTTGTCTTCAAACTCAACCTCTCATAGATTATTGTTTTGAATAAAAACTGAGAAATATCTCATACTTTGGGTTAATTTCCTAATTCCCCCAATTTTTTCATCTATCTTGGTTATGGTATTAAAATATCCTATGATCATGAATTGTGTTTCTTGGTCTTTACTTCTCATAAAGGCTTCAATCCCACTCCAAACTTTTAATCTATTTAATTGAGTTATAGGTCCATAGACATTGATACAGAAGAAATGAATATTTGCAAAGTAGCAAGTGATTAAAGAGGCTATCCAATGCCTAGTTTTATGAATGGTTACACAAGAGGTTCTAGAAGGATTTCAATAAGTTAGAATTCCCCTGCCACTCCTTCAAAATCCATAGCATCCCATTCACATCTTGCCCATACTACTTTCATAATTGTTGAAACTTATTTTATCATTTTAGTTTCTTGGATACAAATAATATGAGGCTTATTACTTAAACATAGGTCCCTAATACACCTCTGATTTGAGGGGGAATTACCACCCTTATATTCCATGATATGATAATCATGTCTCATTAGGGACTGTTGGAACTTGCTACATATTACCAATATCACTTTATTTTTTAGTAAAGAGAAGTTCAACCAACTTAGTTTATGTTCCTTTCTCTATGTTTGCTCTTACTTTCCTAGATCTTGCTTGATAATTTAAGGATTTTCTTGCCTTGCCTATATTAGGAGTAGGTATTATTATTCTATTCCTCAATATTCTTTCACAATTTTGTTTTTCATTATATTTATCCTCTTCTGGCTCTACTACCAAAGCTTTTGACTTGTCCTACTCATTTTATGGTGTTTCTTTATTAATGGTAGAGGCATTAAATTCTAAAACTACATTTTATTTACAATTTTTTTTCTCCTAAATGGTGCATGGTACTGTAAGAGAGTATTCAAAATATGATGAGACACATTCCTTAGGTTCATTGAGAATGTTCTTCCTTAAATCAGGGTTATACTGAATAGATGATTTCTTGTTAACACGTTGAACCTATTGTACTATGTCCTCTAAGTTTTGATATACTTTTTATTCATAGGCTAAATACTCAAAAGAGTTGGTATTTCTTCCAATGTCTTTCCTTATTGGTCTCCACTGTTTATTTTATTTCATTTTTTTAGATCTATTTTTTAGAAGTTGATAACCATCTTCATCCATAGCCATTTGTAAGTTTCTCTTGTATTTTTCTACATATGATTCTACTAGGCTCTTCTTAAGGCATGATCTCTTAGTATTCCCCACCTCATAACATCTTCTACATCTAAAAGATATGTTTTGATAATATATGGTTTTGGTTCACATATTATCCCCATAATTAAGAATTATTGATTTTGGTAAAGCTTTACTTATATCAATCATGACCAATATCCAAGCATAAATATCCAAAAATCCATCTTTCGTAGTATCTAAAATATTAAGGAATTATCCTAGAGTGTTGCCTATTACCTTGAAGGTATCTATTTCCTAAAATTCAATGGGTAACCCAAACATCCTAACCCAGATTGGTACTAGGTATAGATTTATATTTTTAGGTTAAAAAACTTCATACCAATGGGTAAGGAAGAGTCCTGCTCCCATTTTAGGATTTTTTCTCTTTCTTCACTAGAACAAAAAATGGCCAGGAAGAAACATTTGGGAAGAAAGGAGACTTCCAACTCCTATCAATCCATTTTCTGAAGGTTGAAGCCCCCGGCCAGTACCCATTAAATTTACCAAAATCCACCCTATCTTAGAGCAATGAGGATCTCTATGATGTGTGCTCACTAACCTTTGCCAATAGAGATAATTCTAAGAATTTAAGTATAAATTTGTCCATAGAAAGTAAACTAAAACTCAAAATCTATTGAAAATTATTAGAATGTCCTATAACAAACACAATATTTGATAAAAAAATTATAATAATTTGCATGCAACATTTCTAATATAAATAATGGGAAGAAAAAAAATAGCTAAAAAAATCTATCTATATAAAATGTCTTGCCACACTGAAGTCCTAGGCCTTTATTTCTCTTCTCATCATCCAAATCCTAGCTGACAAATATTTACAATTTCATTTTTTACGACTTGAAAAATTGTCCTTGCCCTTGTTCCAGATGGTTGACTTCACAAGGTAATATCTCCCTCAATATTTCTTGGATTCCTTCATATAACCACCCATTTTAAAGCTATTTAAATTTTGTACAAGTTGGTATTAACATCCAACATTACATTTTATTTACCAAATTTTCTCTCCTAAATTATGTATGGTACTTCAAAAGATTTTTCAAAATCTTATGAGACTCATTCCTTAGGTTCACCAAGAATATTCATCCCTAAATCAAGATCATATTGAGTAGATGGTTTCTTGTTAATATGTTGAACATGGTGTATTGTGTCCTCTAAACTTTGATCTAATTTTTCTTCATAGGCTAAAGCATCAAAAGAGTTGGTATTTCTTCCAATATCCTTCCTTATTGGTCTACACTATTTCTTTTGCTTTCATTTTTCTAGATATATTTTTTAGAAGTTGAGAATCATCCTCATCTATATCCATTTGTAAGTTTCTCTTTCGATTTTCTACATATGATTCTATTGGAATCTTCTTAGAGAATGATCTCTCAATATGTCCCACATTATGTCATCTTCTACATCTAAAATATATATTTTCATAATCTATGGTTTGGGTCCACATCTTATTCCCATACTTAAGAATGATTGATTCTGGTAAAGCTTTACTTATATAAAAAATGGCTAATATTTGAGCATAAATAGCCAAGAATCCATCTTTTATAGTTTATGAAATCTCAAGGAATTATCTCAGAGTGTTTCCTATTGCCTTTAAGGTATCCATATCCTAAAATTAAATGGGTAACCCATACATCCTAACCCAGATTGGTACTAGGGATAGATTTATATTTTTAGGTAAAAAAAAATTCATACCAGTGGGTAAGGAAGAGTCATACTCTTCCCATAAACCAAGGAACCCCTTTTAGGATTCTATCTCTTTTTTCCTAGAAAAAAATGGATAGGAAGAAACCTTTGGAAGAAAGGATAGATTCACTCTTGGAGACTTCCAAATCCTATCAATCAACAAGGATAGATCCTCTATGGTGCACTCACTAACTTCTACTAATAGATATGATTATGAGGATTTAGATATAAATCGATCCAAGGGATGGAAACTAAAAATCAAAATATACTAAAATTTACCAGAATATCCTATAGCGAATATGATATTTGATAAAAAATTTATAATAATTTACATGCAAAATTTCTAAGATAAAGAAGGGAAAATAAACTTAGCTAAAAAATTCTATGCCTAGACAAAATGTCTTGCCTCACTGAATCCCTAGCCCTTCATTGTTCCTCTCATCATCCGAACCTTGGCTGATAGATATTTACAATTTCATTTTTTACGACTTAAAAATTATCATAGCCCTTATTCCAAATGACTGACTTCATAGGGTCATATCTCCCTCAATATTACTTGGATTCATTCACATGACCACTCATTATAAATCTCTTCAAATTCCACACATATTGGTCCAATAATCTATTGAATTGAATAACCCTTCACGAAGATATCGCTCTTAAAAGATAAGACATTTAAACAAATGTCCTAATATTTCACAAATGCTATATACTTACAAAGAGAAAACCTAAATTTTTGTTTGCATCCTTTCCAAAGAAAATATCTTTGAATTTTATTAATTTCTAATGATTTACATATTATCAATCTTGTAATTGACATCATATAAATATGTATGGATTACAATGTAGCCTTTATAATTTGTATCCTTCCAACCATGGTTAAGTAATTACCTTCCAACCTACTAAATAAGCTTTCATTCTATCCAAACAAGATACCCAAAACTCCTTTTTATTTCCTTTATGATACAAAGAAATACACAAGTAAGTTGATGTAATTTTTTTAATTTAAAACCTAAAATATATACAATAATTCCTTGTTAATCTTAGGGCATTGTTGATAAAAAAATCCTAGACTTTGAAGTACTAAAAATTTGTATAGTATCCTTCTCATAGTATGATAATATTTATTTAAAATCCATGGACTCACAAACTAAGGGACGACCCAAAAGAAAAGTATGATCAACAAATTAAAGACGAGTTTTGAAGGGACCACTTTTTGCAACATGAATACCTTTGATTTTTCCTTCCATTTTTTCCTCTAAGAAATATCTCCCTATTGCCTTTGCAAGAATAATAAATAGATAAGAAGATAGTGGATCACATTTCCATAAAATATGACTTAAAGAAGCTAGCAAGAGAAACATTGACTGAAATAGAAATTTTTAGAGTGCTATAACAACATTCAATCCATTCACATCAACCTTGATTAAAACCAAAATATTTGAGAATATGATGTAAAAAACTCTAGAAAACCCTATCAAATGATTTTTTCATATCTAATTTCATAAGAAAACCTACTTTTTTCATGGAATAAAGAGAATGTATGCCTCTTTTATAATGATTACACCATCAAAAATTTATTTACCATGAAAATGAACTAGAATGCTTTTCAATCTATTTGCCATAATTTTTGAAATTATCTTATAAATTATATTACAAAGGCTTATTGGATAAAAATGATCAAAATATTTTATCTCACCTTTCTTGGAAACCAATGTAATAAAAATGACATTGATACCAATTATTGTAGCCTTCCCTTTTTGAGCCTTTTCAACCATAGCTAACATACCTCTCTTTAAAAAATCATAAAAAAAAAAATTGTAAGAAATCCATTGGGGCCAGGTGCCTTGTTAGGATGGAAAGAGAAAACATCTTTATGTAGCTTCTTTTTAGATATCTTCTTAATAAAGCTTTCAATTTGTCCTTGTATGATAATTGATGGAATATTTTGTAAATCCTTACCTTTTGCCTCCTTGCATAGTATATGACATAATACTTTTAAAAGAACTAATTTCTTCCTTCTTGATATCTTCTTCTCCCTCAATATGATTCCATATAGATTTAAAGTATTTTTGATGCGATGACAAATAATTATTTTTGTTGTAGCATGAAAATTTTGGTATTTTTATCTCCTTCCCTAAGCCACTTCTCCCTCAATTTTTGGAATCAATATCACTACTTTTTCAATACATTAAGATAATCAAGAAGTAATTATTTTTCATTCATATAAGGATCCTAGTCTATTCCAATGATTTCTACTATCTATTGTAAAATTTTGAGCTTGGATTCAATTTCCTTCTTTTATTTAAAAGTTTTACCCATTTGACATTCCAAATATTCATTTGCTCCTTTATATATTTTATCTTTTGAATAAACTTGTACATACATGATCCTTCAAAATTTGCTTCATACCATCATAACATAACCATCTCGAAGAAATCAAGATATTAGAGCCACATAGATTAGAAGTGAAATGGCTTTGGTTGATCATTATTGTATAAATCACAAGTCAAAAGAGTGGGTTTATGATCTAGTCCTACACATAATAAAATATCTAAATACATTGTATATGTTGGACATTTTGAGTCCCTAATCTAAAAGTTGTCATTGATGTCAAAAGGACCTATGTAAGTAAGCACTATGATTTTTCTCCACAAAGAGCTTCATGAGAAGCAAAGGTTTTGATCAAAGGTTCTAGAAGGGATGCATGGCATTTGGTTCCAAAAGGAGCTTCAAGGGGAGCTTAGCAAAAGGTTTTTATGAAAACCAAGGAAGGCGAGAAAAGGTTTTATTTAAAACTAATGGATGAAAAATTTGAAATGGGTTTTTCTTAAAACCCAAGTTGGCTTTTCGTTTCATCGAAAAAGGTGCCCCGGTGATGGAGAAATTTAATTTTAAAGGTTTAATTTAAATTTAAATTTATTTATAATTTTAATTTAAATTTTAAAATTAAATAAAAGATTTTTCCCTCTTTTCTTATTGGCATCGCTGACGTCATGAGGGCAATTTTAAAAGGGTCGACGTATTCACATTGAAGGATGGCTTATATAAATAAGCCAAAGTTTTTCCATTTAATAAACCTAAGGAGTGTCGCATGATTTTTGAAAACCCAAAGTAATTCTACATCCAAATATTGTGCAACGAATTTCGTGGAGTGTGACGTGGGCAGTCAAGTCATGGACGGTCAAAATTTTGGTGCCTTGTGAGGAAAGCACACGTAGTTTAAGGAAGAGAGTGCCCAAGGCACTCACGTGGGCAGTCTTAGCTCACGCGGTTTAGCTACAACTTGGCAGCACAGTGGGAAGAGGTTCGAAATTCCAAAGCCCTTCGAGGGATCCTTTGAGGTATGCGCCTCAACTTCGATATTTGTGGGGGTCAACATTTTAATTAAAATATTTTCTTGCTATGGTTTGATTATGTTTTTGTGGGAGATATAAGGTTGAGCAAGCTTTAATATTTTAATAAGGTTTGATATTTGATTAATGTGGGATATTGCTTGAGAAAGCTTTGTGATTATTTTTTAGTGCAAAAGTGTTGAAAGGAAGGATATAAAATATTTGATTTTATTTTATGGTATAAGTGGTTTTTGAAGTGACAAGGTTATGCAATGTTTTGAATTATTTTATTTTATGGTACAAGTGGTTTTAGGAGTGATAAGGAAGTTGCACATTAATTCTTAAGAAGATTTTCTAATTAAAAGCCTTGGTGAATATAATTGTGAAGTGGAGTAATGTTGATTATTTTGTGATCTTCTAACCCTTGTGAATATTGGCAAAATAATATTGTGATTGTGGCATATTTCCAAAGAGGCTTCTTCATATTCATTAAAGGTATGGGCACATTCTCCTATTGATTGATTATGGTGGTTGATTTCTGAAAATATCTTTGGAGTGAAAAGGATTAATTATGGTTTCCTTTTCGAAAGTGATTGGTTTAATGCTTAAAGGTTTTCTGGATTGAGAGTTGTGATTAAACCTTATTTTATAAGCATTCTTGTTGGAGCCCATTGGTTGTGCAAAGAACTTGAACTTGAGTTAGAAGAGAACATGAGTATCATTGTTATGTGAGATTTGTTGTTTGATATTCTCACAATGACACTGAGAGGGGGGGTGAATCAGTGTAGCTATTTAAATTCAAATCTACAAATCTTAAAGTTGAAGCAAAGAGAACTTAAAAGTAGGTAAAACAATTATCACAAGAGAGCACACCACAACACACAATGTAACGAGGTTCACCAATATGGATACTCCTCAAGAATGAATGCTTGGACTATTGTCCAAATCCATCCTTTGCAAAACACCAATTTTACAATCCGTTTACCAGCACCCACTAGAATGAGCACCAACCCCTGATTTATCTTCACCAACAGAAAGAAGCACCAACCCCTATCCAAGCACCAACTTGGATCACAGTTTTGAAAGCTATATCAATGACATAAAAATGCCTTCACTTTTACAAGACCCTGACTGGTCTATAATTTATCAAAACACAGTAAACACTTACTGCTCTGCTTGTCGCTCTCTTAAAAAACTCTTCTAACCCTCTTTCGATAGCACTTTCACACATTCAGCGATAACTTCATTCTCCATAAAACTGCCCTTTTATAACAATATTTTCATCTTGAAACACCTGTTCTTATGTGACTTCCATAATCCTGCATACACCCTATTAATAGACACTTATGAAAGTAACTCCTTTATCACATAGTAATTTGTACATGCATTCTATTAATAGCTCTATTTCTTGTGTGGAACTTTCAGTATAACTTCCACTCGACGGTTACATTGCTTTACGGGCCCTATAACTATCATTCTGTCTTTAATGCACTATGCTTATTTTAGCTTGCATGATTTCTATCTGTAACTGCCCCTGTAACTATCGCACTAACTTTAGTTGACTCTTCTTATAATGGCTGCATGATTTTCCTCTGCAACTGCCCCTGTAACTATCGTTCTACTTCAGTTAACTATTCATAATCGTGTCGTTGTGACCTGTCACAAAATTGTGACACTTCTGTCTCTTTGTACTCTTCTTGCATTTTACCCACAAAAACATGACATGTCATGATATCGCAACACTTTCTGCCTCGTCCTTTTCTCAGCTTACACCTGCAAAAACAGAACATGTCATGAAATCGCGACACTTTCGTTGCCTTGAGCTCTTCTCTGTCTCTTGCTTGTGAAAACAGAACATGTCACGAAATCACGACACCTTTGCTGCCTTGAGCACTTCTCTGACTCTTGCCCACAAAACAGAACATGTCACAAAATCGTGACACTTTCGCTTCCTTGCACTCTTCTCTGCTTGCACTAGCGAAAACATGACATGTCACGAAATTGTGACATATTTTGCTTTCGTACACTTTTCTCTGCAAGCACTAGCGAAAACATGACATGTCACGAAATCATGACATCTTTCGCATCCGTACACTCTTCTTGGCTTGCACCAACGAAAACATGACATGTCACGAAATTGCGACACTTTTGCTGCCTTGTGCCTTTTCTGTCTTTGGCCCGCGAAAACACAACATGTCACGAAATCGCGACACCTTTTTCTATCGGACTCTCTCTCCTGCATTATGTCACAAAATCATGACACTTTTTCTCCTTGGCACTTTTCTTCTCATCGGTTCACGAAAACCTGACATGTCACGAAATCGTGAAACTTTTTCTCCTTAGCGCTTCATCTTGCAAAGTGTCGCAAAATCGTGACACTTTTCCTTGCAAGCTCTTTCTCTCAAATATGTCATGAAATCATGACACATTTTTGTTCGTACTGCTTCTCTTACAGATTGTCGCAAAATCGTGATACTTTTCTTTGCAAGCTTCTTCTCCCCAAACATGTCGTGAAATCACGACAATTTTATTTGCTTGCACCTTCTTTCCGAACATGTCACGAAATCGTGACAATTTTCCTTGCACTTTCTCTTTCGTCCAACATGTCACAAAATCATGATAGTTTTCTTTGCACTTTCTCTCTCTTCGAACATGTCACAAAATCGTGACAATTTTCCTTGCACTTTCTCTTTCGTCCAACATGTCACGAAATCGTGACAGTTTTCCTTGTGCTTTCTCTCTCTTTGAACATGTCACGAAATCGTGACAGTTTTGCCAACATTTTCTCTCTCCTTCGATATGTCACGAAATCATGACAGTTTTGCCAGCATTTTCTCTCTCCTTCGATATGTCACAAAATCGTGACAGTTTTGCCAGCATTTTCTCTCTCCTATGATATGTCGCAAAATTGCGACAGTTTTGCCAGCATTTTCTCTCTCCTTCGATATGTCGCAAAATCATGACAATTTTGCCAACATTTTCTCTCTCCTTCGATATGTCGCAAAATCATGACAGTTTTGCCAGCATTTTCTCTCTCCTCCGATATGTCGCGAAATCACGACAGTTTTTCTTTTCGACCAAACATGTCGCGATATCGCGACATGTTTTCTTACTTGTCTTTTTCTTAGATCTTTTGAATATGGGCCACTTTTGTCTTCTTGGATTTTCACTGTACATGCTCTGACCGAAATCTGAACTCTTGTCCACTACATCAACTCATCTATATTTCTGTGTTTACAACAATGACAATACTATTTCTACACCTTGCTCAACAATCTCCCCCTTTGGAATTGTTGGCAACACATGTGCAATTTCCTGTAATTCTTCTCCCCCTTTGACAATAATACCAAAGGGCTACTGCAGACTCCCCCTGAGTCTATGCACAACATTCTTAGACAAACATTGTTATAGTTAGCAAAAATCATGAATATAAGCAAAACTATAAACACAGACATAAATGCTCCTCCTGAGAATGTGGTCCCGATTGCTAGTTAATTCTTGGGAAACGTGACCACTCCCAACTTACTTCGAAGGTACTCAAAAACTTCTTTGGGCAATGATTTTGTGAAGATGTCCGCTACTTGCTCTGTAGTTGGAACAAAATCCAATTTAACCTCACCTTTCGCAACTTTATCCTTCAAAAAGTGATACCGGATAGCAATATGTTTGGTTCAAGAATGCATAATCAGATTCTTCGAGATGTTAATAGCACTGGTGTTATCACATTTAACTAAAATTGGATCTTTGAAGTGAATACCAAGATCTTTTAGGGTTTGTCTCATCCATACAACATGTTGTTGCTGCAATGTATTCTGCCTCTGCTGTGGATAAAGAGACTGATTCTTGTTTCTTGCTGTGCCATGCTACCAGCCTGTCTCCAAGATAAAATGCTCCTCCACTGGTACTCTTTCTGTCATCTATACATCCTGCCCAATCTACATCTGAATATGCAATAAAAGTACCCTTGAGATACCGAAGAATCCTCTTCACAGCTGTCACATGAGTCTCTTTAGGACTAGCTTGAAATCTTGCTACCATGCAAACTGCCTGCAAGATATCTGGTCTGGTGGCTATTAAATATAGTAGGCTCCCAATCATAGATCTGTACATGGTTTGATCAACATCTGGAGATTTTTCATCCTTGCTCAACTTGCAACTTGTCATCATGGGAGTGCTAATAGGTTTACTATCCTCCATTGTGAACTTTTTCAGCATTTCTTTCACATATTTAACTTGAGAGATAAAAATGCCATTTTCATTTTGATTGACTTGCAGTCCGAGAAAATAAGAAAGTTCACCAATCATAGACATCTCAAATTCTTTCTTCATTTTATTTTCTATGTCTCTACAAGACTTATCATTGCTGCTGCCAAAAATGATATCATCTACATAAACAAGGACAATAAGATGGCCATTCTCTGTTTTGACATACATATTGCTGTCCACCATACCTTTCTTGAACCCCTGTTGAATAATATAGTTATCCAGCCTTGCATACCATGCTCTTGGTGCCTGTTTCAAGCCATAAAAACCTTTCTTCAACTTGCAAACAAAGTTGGGATTATCATCGAGTTGGAAACCATCTGGCTGCTCAATATAAACTTCTTCTTCAAGTTTTCCATTCAAAAATGTTGATTTCACATCCATCCGATAAACTTTGAAATTCTTGTGTACAACTAAAGCCAGAAATATTCTAATTGCCTCGAGTCTAGCCACTGGTGCAAAGGTTTCTTCAAAATCAATACCTTCAACTTGAGCATAGCCTTTACATACCAATCTTGCCTTATTTCTGACAACCTGTCCATCTTCATTCAATTTGTTTCGAAAAATCCATTTAGTATCGATTATGTTTTTATTTGCAGGCCTTGGTACTAATTCCCAAGTTTTATTTTTCTCAATCTGATCTAGTTCTTCGTTTATTGCCTTCATCCAACTTTCATTTGTGCTTGCTTCAACAACATTTTTGGGCTCAATGCTGGATAATAGAGAGTAGTTCCTTACTACTATTCTCCTTGTCTGAATACCAACTGTGGGGTCCCCAATAATTTGCTCTTTGGGATGATTTTTTTGCTAGCTACCTGTTTTGAATTTCTTGTTTTCTTCTACTTTTGGATCAATACTTAAATCATCTGGGTCATTTTCCTTATTCTTTTCTATTTCCTTTTCTTCATCTCCTTCAATAACTTCTTCATAAATAGGGTAGTTTTTTTCATAGCTAATTTCTCGTTCCCTACCTTCATCAACCTTAACATCGACACTCTCCACTATTTTCTTCAGACTTTTGTTATAGCATGTGTAGGCTTTGCTTTTTGTCGAATAGCCAAGAAAAATTCCTTCATCAACTCTATCTTCAAACTTACCAAGATTATCTTCAGTTCTTTTGATGTAGCACTTGCTGCCAAAGACTTTGAAGTATCTTGATGTTGCCTTTTTGCCGAACCATAGCTCATAAGGAGTTTTTCTTTCATGTGTCCTCAACATGCACCTGTTTTGGATGTAAACCGTAGTATGAACTGCCTCTTTCCAAAATCTATCTGCTATTTTGTTCTCTGTCAACATTGTCCGTGCCATTTCCTGCACTGTCTTGTTTTTTATTTCAACAACACCATTCTGCTGAGGTGTCCTTGCTGCTGAAAATTGTCTTATGATCCCATATTTTTGACAGTACTCTACAAACTCCTCTGAGATAAACTCTCCTCCTCTATTTGATCTTAAGCATTTAATTATTTTTCCTATTTGATTCTCAACCTGGTGTTTGAAAGTCTTAAACATTTCAAAGGCATCTGATTTAAGCTTTAAAAATAGTACCCATGTCATCCTGGAATAGTCATCTATGCACAACATAAAGTATTTTTCACCATTTATGCTTTGTGTTCTCATGGGTCCACATAAGTCAGTATGAATTAGCTCTAAAGGTTTGCTGGTGAAGTATTCCTTTGATTTAAATATGGATCTAGTTTGCTTTCCCTTTTGGCATGAAGCATAAATGCCATTTAATGGTTTGCCAATGGTGGGTATATCTCTTACTACCCTTTTTGAACTTATTTTTACCAGATTGTCAAAGGTAATATGACCAAGCCTCTTGTGCCACAACCAATTTTCATATTTCTGTCCAATCAAACATGCTCCTTCTGAAGTCTCTGAGAGAGTATATAGATTTCCAGAAGTCCTCGATCCAATAGCTATTAGCTTCCCACTGTGTCCTTTTCTGACTTCATAGTCCTGCTTCTTAAAGATGACTTCATGACCTCTATCATAGATTTGAATTACGCTAAGTAAGTTGTGCTTCAAACCAATAACAAACATAAATTCTTTGGAATTGATATTTCTATCACTTATCTTGACTGATCCTTTGCCAACTATCTTGACTCCATCATTATTTCCAAACTTTATAGAGCCCCTTCATATTTCTGTAACTTTTCAAATTTTTGTTTATCTCCTGTCATGTGACTGGAGCATCCACTATCCAATATCCATGGTGTAGATTTGTTCTGTGCTTTGAATGCTGTCTGTACAATCAAGGATTCCTTTTCTTCCTTGGTTCACTCCTTTTCTTTCCACTCTAGTTTGACTACAGTTTTGGTCACTTGTTTAGACTTTTCTTTTTCAGTAGCCTGTGCATGTTTTTTTGGGAATTTTCTATTTTGCCTTAAACTGTTTGGTTGAGATCTTCTTCCTTGATATTTATTTGCTGCATATGTGCTTCTACAGTTTCTTGCAATGTGTCCAAAGTTATGACAGTTATAGCATTCTACCGCATAATCCATCAAGGGTGAAAAGACATTTCTACTTGGTGAAATTTCTTTGTCCTATATTATAAATGCAGTCTAAAATCTTATGACCATAAGCATTGCATTTAAAACAATAACCAAAAAAGGATTGATTGAACCTGGGAGTTGGTCTTTGCCATTTTGTAGTAGGAACCACAAATTTTCTTCTCCTTTTATGTGTGACATTTGTGAATCCCTCATTGTTAGCACTCTTCTCATGCCTGGCATTGTTGCTTTTTTTTGCATGATTCATTTTTCCTTGATCAACCTTGATCTTATCTTTTTTCTTTACTGATTCTATAGTTATGGCATTTGATCCACTTGAAGTTTCTCCTTCGACAAATCCCAAGCCAAATTTGATGCCTGTAGTCCTATGACTATTTATAATCTTATCAAGCTTCATAGAACTTCCTTCGAGTTTGTGATAGCAACTCAATTTTTTATTCTTTTCTTCTAGTTGCATTCTTAAGACAACAATCTCTTCTTCTAGTTTGCTGCACTCATCTATTTTCATGGTTAATTGTACTTCGAGTTCTTCAGACATTTTCTTAAATTCTTCTATCTCGTACTTTCAAATTGTTTATTATGTCATTCGCATCCTCAAGCTTTATTAAGACCTTTTTATTCTTTTTCCTTTCTGTACTCAACTCTTTAAGTGCAGCAACCAACTCTCCTTCTAGATATACTTCAGCCTCATCCTTAATGTTTTTATCACCTTCCTATTTTTCTTCTTCAAATGCCATGAACAGAGCTTCACCTGTTTCTTCTTCAGAATCCTCACCTGAGCTATCTTCAGAAGAGCTGGCATTCTTGGATATGAAACTTTTCTTTTGAAGTTGCTTTTTATAAAATTTGGTTTCTTCTTCCAGTCACTTCTTTCTTGGTGTGACCATTCATCACTTTTGGTTTTCTCATTCATTGGACACTTAGCTGCAAAGTGACCGACGCCTCCACAATTGAAGCACTTAAATGGTAACTTTCCTCTATATTTTCCTTTTCCCTTTATAAGTTTTCAAACAAAGTTAGCTTCCATTTCATCCGATGTCTCTTCATCCTCATATTCTTGTTCATATTTTATATTTTTGTGTGCTTTAAAAGTAGCTTCTCTGTCTATGGGCTTAGTTTGTCCTATTCTCATTTCGTATGCAGTCAAAGAACCATGCATCTCATCCATGCTAAAATTATTTAGATCTTTAGCTTCTTCTATTGTAGAAACTTTAGAATTAAATATTTTGTGAAGAGTTCTAAGTACGTTTTTCACGACGACCGCATCTTTGATTTCTTTGTCGAGTCCTCTGATCGCATTAATGATTCCATTGACTCTCAACATATAGGCCTCTATGTTCTCATCGTCATTCATTTTTAATGCTTCGAACTGAGCTCGATGTGTTTGTATCTTGGCTTCCTTGATCTTGCTGTCTCCTTCATGAATGCTCCTCAGTTTGTCCCACATGTCTTTTGCCATTTTACAGCTCATGATCCTTATCATTTCACTGTATACTAGCCCACACATTATGGCATTCTTTGCTTTGGAGTTATTCTTAAACTTTTTCTTCTCGACAGTATCTTTTGGAGTAGCAGGTATTGTGTATCCACTTTCTACTGACTCCCAAATGTCGTATCCCAACACACACAGATATGTATGCATCCAGAGTCTCCAGAATGAGTAATTAGTTTCGTCAAACAAAGGAGCTTTTTTGATGAGAATCCTTCACCACCTGCCATTGTGTTTCTTCCAAGATCACCTTAGCCAATTAAGCTTGTTCGAGAACCTTGCTCGATACCAATTGATATTCTCACAATGACACTGAGAGGGGGGGGTGAATCAGTGTAGCTATTTAAATTCAAATCTACAACTCTTAAATCTAAAGCAAATAGAACTTAAAAGCAGGTAAAGAAATTATCACAAGACAACACACCACAACACACAATGTAATGAGGTTCACCAATATGGCTACTCCTCAAGAATGACTGCTTGGACTACGGTCCAAATCTAGCCTTTGCAAAACACCAATTTTACAATTCGTTTACCAACACCCACTGGAAGGAGCACCAACCCCTGATTTATCTGCACCAACAGAAAGGAGCACCAACCCCTATCCAAGCACCATCTTGGATCACAGTTTTGAAAGCTATATCAATGACATAAAAATGCCTTCACTTTTATAAGACCTCGATCGGTCTATAATTTATCAAAACATAGTAAACACTTACTACTCTACTTTTCGCTCTCTTACAACACTCTTCTAACCCTCTTTCGGTAGCACTTTCACACATTCAGTGGCAACTTCATTCTCCACACAACTGCCCTTTTATAACAATATTTTCATCTTGAAACACCTGTTCTTCTGTGACTTCCATAATCCTGCATGCACTCTATTAATAGAAACTTCTAAAAGTAACTCCTTTATCACACAGTAATTTGTACATGCATTCAATTAATAGCTCTTTTTCTTATGTGGAACTTTCAGTATAACTGCCGCTCGACGGTTACATTGCTTTACGGGCCCTGTAACTACCGTTCTGTCTTTAATGCACTATGCTTATTTTAGCTTGCATGATTTCTATCTGTAACTGCCCTTGTAACTATCACCTGGCTGCATGATTTTCCTCTGCAACTGCCCCTGTAACTATCGTTCTACTTCAATTAACTATTCATAATCATGCTGTTGCGACCTGTCGCAAAATCATGACACTTTTGTCTCTTTGTACTCTTCTCACCTTTTACCCGCAAAAACATGACATGTCATGATATCACGACACTTTCTACCTCCTTGTCCTTTTCTCAGCTTGCACCTACAAAAATAGAACATGTCACAAAATCATGACACTTTCGCTGCCTTGAGCTCTTCTCTGTCTCTTGCCCGTGAAAACAGAACATGTCACGAAATCATGACACCTTCGATGCCTTGAGCACTTCTATGACTCTTGCCTACAAAAATAGAAAATGTCACGAAATCGCTACACTTTCGCTTCCTTGCACTAGCGAAAACATGACATGTCGCAAAATCGTGACATCTTTTGCTTTCGTACACTCTTCTCTGCAAGCACTAGCGAAAACATGACATGTCACGAAATCATGACATCTTTCACATCTGTACACTCTTCTTGGCTTGCACCAGCGAAAACATGACATGTCACAAAATCGTGACACTTTTGCTGCCTTGTGCCTTTTTTGTCTTTGGCCCGTGAAAACACAACATGTCACGAAATCGCGACACCTTTTTCTATCAAACTCTCTCTCCTACATTATGTCTATAGATTATCGCGAAATCATGACACTTTTCTTTGCAATATTCTTCTTCCCGAACATGTCACAAAATCACGATAGTTTTCTTTGCTTGCACATTCTTTCTAAACATGTCATGAAATCACGACAGTTTTCCTTGTGCTTTCTCTTTCGTCCAACATGTCACGAAATCATGACAGTTTTCCTTGTGCTATCTCTCTCTTCAAACATGTCACGAAATCGTGATAGTTTTCCTTGCGCTTTCTCTTTCGTCCAACATGTCATGAAATCGTGACAGTTTTCCTTGCGCTTTCTCTCTTCGAACATGTCACGAAATTGTGACAGTTTTGCCAGTATTTTCTCTCTCCTCCGATATGTCGTGAAATCATGACAGTTTTGCCAACATTTTCTCTCTCCTCCGATATGTCGTGAAATTGTGACAATTTTTCCAGCATTTTCTCTCTCCTCCGATATGTCATGAAATCATGACAGTTTTGCCAGCATTTTCTCTCTCCTCCGATATGTCGTGAAATCATGACAGTTTTGTCAGCATTTTCTCTCTCCTCCGATATGTCGCGAAATCGCGACAGTTTTTATTTTTGACCAAACATGTCGCGATATCATGATAGTTTTCTTACTTGTCTTTTTATTGGATCTTTTGAATATGGGCCACTTCTGTCTTCTTGGATATTCACTGTACATGCTCTGACTGACCTCTGAACTCTTGTCCACTGCATCAACTCATCTATCTGTCTGTGTTGACAACAATGACAATACTGTTTCTGCACCTTGCTCAACATTGTTGAGCATTATTGGAAACATTTTGAGTTGATTGATACATTCTTGGACTAGGGTTTGTGAGAAAGGGTTGTTCATTGAGGTGATTGGTTGAGTTGAGTTGATTGAGCCTAGTCAAATGGATGCATGTGGTTATTCAAGTTCCATAAAACAAACTATTCTATATTCTTGATTTGAGTTGAGATTGGGATTTGAGTATAGAACATATTGAGTCTCTAAAAATTCTCTTTATGCTTCTATGAGATTGAGTTGAGATATTGATTGAGCATTAAGTATAGAACATATTGTCTCTAAAAATTCTTTTTATGATTCTATGAGATTGGACAAGTTTTGTGTGAGCTTGTTAAGCAAATTTGAGAAAAGTCTTTGAGAAGGCTTGTGGACTGATTTTGAGTAAGCTTTTATGGAAGCTTGCTATGCAGATTTGAGCAAGTCCTAGAGAGGACTTATTGAGCAGATTTGAGCAAGTCCTAGAGAGGACTTATTGAGTAGATTTGGACAAGTCCTAGAGAGGACTTATTGAGTATATTTGAGTAGGTTCTGTGTGGACATTTTGAGCAGATTTGGATAGGTTCTATGTGGAACTATTGAGCAAATTTTAGTAGGTTCTGTGTGGACCTATTGAGCAGATTTGGATAGGTTCTATGTGGACCTGTTGAGCATATTTGGATAGGTTCTATGTGGACCTATTGAGCATATTTGAGCAGGTTTTGTGTGGACCTGTTGAGCAGATTTGGACAAAATTTGAGTAAGCTTGTTGAGTAGATTTGGACAAGTTCTAAGTGAGATTGTTGAGAATATTTGAGAAGGTTATGAGTGAACCTATTGAGATAGAGCTTTGGAGGTGATAGAGTATAGAGGACATAGTCTTAGTGGATAGAGATCTAGTAGCCAGGATAATTGAATACAAATTTGAGTGAGGAGTCTTCAAGTGGAGAGAGACCTACCAGTCAGTGCAACAGAGAGACAAAGTCTTCTAGAATATCACTAGCCAGAGTAGAAGGGGAAATATTTCTCTTGTGGAAGAGATCCATAAACTTGATATTAGGGGATCAAAATCTCCTTTGGACAAAGGTCCATAAACATTGTAATTGGGAAGGATTTCCATAGAGATTGAATGAGAAATTTTTAGTAAAAGATTTTCTTCATGGAGTAGCCCACATTGGGTGAACCACATAAATTATGGTGTCTCTATTGTGTATGGTGTTTTGTGCATTGCTTTGATTACTGCTATTAATACTACTATCTATACATTGCATAGTATTGAATTGAAAGAAAATGTAAAAAGAGGTCTTATACTGTTCACCCCCCCTCTCAGTATAATCTTGTGTTCTTTAATTGGTACTAGAGCAGGTTCCTTCAGAAGAGTTTGACAACTTGAAGGAAAAGAGGTCTAAGAATACAATGGATGAAAAGGATCAAAGAGACAGACCCTTCAATAATGCAGTACCAGTCTTTGATAGAAGTGACTTCTTATATTGGTGTATGCTGATGAGATTTTACTTGATGGCACTTGGAAATGAAGTTTGTGATGCATTGGAACTTGGATATGATTCAATAGCCAATCCTCCTATATATAAGGAAGGTAAGATTCTAATGCATGTAAATTCAAGAGCTATGAATGCAATTATAAAAGGGATGCATAGATCAGAATCTATGAAGGTTATGGAATGTAAAATAGCAAAAGAAATGTGGGAACTTCTGCATGAAATATATGGAGATAAAGGAGTCAGAATGGCTAAGATAAAAAATCTCAAAGGATAATTTGAGACCCTAGGAATGAGGGATGATGAAAACATTCATGACTATCTCAAAAATGTTTATGAACTTGTACATGAGATGAAAGGTCTTGGAATGAAAGTTGATGAATCTGATGCTTGTGATAAGATCTTGATGACTCTTCCAAAAAGGTATAGTGAAAAGGTTTCTACTATAGAAACATCAATTGATAGTTATTATTTGACAAGGAATTATTTGCTTGGCATGCTTACTACTTTTGAGATAAGAACAAAAGATCCTATTCCTCTTAAAGAAGATGCTATCAAAGTAGATAAATAGAAAAAGGGAAAGAAGATAGAATTGAGCAATGAGTCATCCAGTGATGAAGAAGCAAATTATGGCAAAAGAGATAGAGGTTCCAAAAGACCCATAGATCTAATATCTATCAAATGTTTCAATTGTGGATGGTATGGACACTATGCAACAAAATGCAAAGAGCCAAAAGGTAACAATGATGAAGAAAAACAAGATCACAGATACAAGGAATCAGAAAGACACAGGTACCAAAAGAAAAGCAAGGATGAACAAAGTAGACAAGAAAATAAGTTCTTCTAGAGACAAAAGAGAAGCTACTATGTGGAAAATGCAAGTACTCAATTGACAGTGATGCTAGTTTTTCAGACAATGATATAGATGAAGTCCTACTTGTGGTTAAAGAGAAAGATCCAGTTAAGAAAAGGACTCCAATTATTCTCAAGTGTTTTAGATGTGGTAAATTTGGATATCTTGAAGATGATTGCACTAGGGATGGTTATAGTTTCAGTGATGATGATTTTGAAGATGCACTTGAAAGACCAGATGAGAATATTCTAATGGCTTTGGAAGATAAAGAAAGTGATCCTATAGAAGACAAGTCAAAAGGAAGTAATGATAAGGACAAAGGCAAACAAATAGAAGATTATTTAGTAGATAATGGTTATGATCTCAAGGGAGAACTTATCTATGCCCTTGAAATAGTAAATAAGGTTAGAAAGAAACACTCCAAGCTTGAAAGTCAATTTTAAGAACATGATTAAGAAAGGTTATTGCTCATAGAGGATTTAGAGAAGTCAAAAGCTAAGGCAAGCAAGTTCAAGGATAATTTAGAAGCAAAGGTTTTGGAATGTGAGAAGTTAGCACAAGAAGTGGCTACTCTAAAATAAGACTTAAATGACTCCAATATCAAGATGAAGAGTTTCACAAATAGCTCTAAGAACTTGGATAAGTTCATCTATGGACAAAAAAAAACATCATGTTCAACAGGTCTTGGCTTTGGAAAGCTTCAAAAGAAATAGGAAAAAGAATCTACTTCAAGTCTTGATGAAGAAGAAACTTCAGAAGAAGATACATTAGAAGAATACAGTTTAAGTGAAAGTGGGACATTAGAGGATGAGTTGGACAACAAAGAGTTCAACAAAGAGAGGAACAATGCAAAAAGAAGATATAGATGGAACATCAATCATAATAGGAGACCAATGACGTCAAGACAAGGAGGCTTCAATGGAAGATGCTTTTAATATCATAGGTTTGGACACATGGCTTAATAATGCAGGACTCATGAAAGGTAGGTATATGGAAAAGAACAACTTTTCCAAGGTTATTGCTACTCATGTAATGAGTTTGGTCACAAGGAAATGAATTGTAAGATTAATGATAGAAGAGGATATGGCTTCATTAGGAGAAATCCTAAGACAATTGCACATCCAAGGAATAATAACATTAAGTGTTATAAGTGCAATAATTATGGTCACATAGCAATATGGTGTAGAGAAAATATTCCAGAAACAGGCAAGAACAGGAACAGGAATAGGGATAGAAGTGACGACAAGAACAAGGATGATAACTTGGAAAGAAATAGTGAGAGGATTCAAAAAACCCATAAAATAAGAGAGAAAGATAAAATCATAGATCTATGATTTTGGGGAGTAGAAATACTCCCACCCCAGAATTAACCATCTCATGTGGAGGTGGGGGAGGGGCTAAGCTAAGAGGCTCATTCTTAGCCCCAAGCCCCAAATGTGACCCTTTTCCATTGATGTCAAAGGGAGAGATATTTGTATTGGGGAGATATTTGATATGAGGATATATTTGAGAGAGCATTAAGCTAGGGGGAGCAAAGTTCCAGGGGGAGCAAAAAAGAAGATCAGGTTTCAGTAAAATGAATATGGGTTGCCATCAATGACAAAGGGGGAGATTGTTGGACATTTTGAGTCCCTAAGATAAAAGTTGTCATTGATGTCAAAAGGACCTATGTAAGTAAGAACTATGATTTTGCTCCACAAAGAGCTTCATGAGAAGCAAAGGTTTTGATTAAAGGTTCTGGAAGGGATGCATGGCATTTGGTTCCAAAAGGAGCTTCAAGGGGAGCTTAGCAAAAGGTTTTTCCTTGAAAACCAAGGAAGACAAGGAAAGGTTTTATTTAAAACCAATGGATGGCAGATTTGAAATGGGTTTTTCTTAAAACCCAATTTGGCTTTTTGTTTCATCAAAAAAGGTGCCCCGGTGATGGAGAAATTTAATTTTAAAGGTTTAGTTTAAATTTTAATTTTAAAATTAAATAAAAGGTTTTTTCATCCTTTCTTATTGGCACCACCGACGTCATGAGGGCAATGTTAAAAGGGTTGATGTATTCACATTGAAGGATGGCTTATATAAATAAGCCAAAGCTTTTCCATTTAATAAACCTAAGGAGTGTCACATGATTTTTGAAAACCCAAAGTAATTCTGCATCCGAATAATGCGCAATAAATTTTGTGGAGTGTGACGTGGGCAGTCAAGTCATGGACGGTTCAAGTTTTGGTTCCTTGTGAGGAAAGCACATGCAGTTTAAGGAAGAGAGTACCCAAGGCACTCATGTGGGCAGTCTTAGCTCATGCGTCTTAGTTGTCGCTTGGCAGCATGGTGGGTAGAGGTTCAAAACACCAAAGCCCTTCGAGGGCTCCTTTGAGGTATGCGCTCCGACTTCGATATTTGCGGGGGTCAAAATTTTAATTAAAATATTTGCTTGCTATGGTTTGATTATGTTTTTGTGGGAGATATAAGGTTGAGCAAGCTTTAATATTTTAATAAGGTTTGATATTTGATTAATGTGGGATATTGCCTGAGAAACCTTTGTGATTATTTTTTAGTGCAAAAGTGTTGAAATGAAGGATATAAAATATTTGATTTATTTTATGGTATAAGTGGTTTTTGGAGTGACAAGGTTATGCAATGTTTTGATTTATTTTATTTTATGGTACAAGTGGTTTTAGGAGTGATAAGGAAGTTGTGCATTAATTCTTAAGAAGGTTTTCTAATTAAAAGCCTTGGTGAATATAATTGTGAAGTGGAGTAATGTTGATTATTTTGTGATCTTCTAACCCTTGTGAAGATTGGCAAAAGAATATTGTGATTGTGGCATATTTCCAAATAGGCTTCTTCATATTCATTAAAGGCATGGGAACATTATCCTATTTATTGATTATGGTGGTTGATTTTTGAAAATATATTTGGAGTGAAAAGGATTGATTGTGGTTTCCTTTTCGAAAGTGATTGGTTTAATGATTCAAGGTTTTCTGGATTGAGAGTTGTGATTAAACCTTGTTTTATAAGCATTGTGTTTGGATCCCATTGGTTGTGCAAAGAACTTGAACTTGAGCTAGAAGAGAACATGAGTATCATTGTTATGTGAGATTTTTTGTTGAGCATTGTTGAAAATATTTTGAGTTGATTGATACATTCTTGGACTAGGGTTTGTGAGAAAGGGTTGTTCATTGAGGTGATTGGTTGAGTTGAGTTGATTGAGCCTAGTCAAGTGGATGCATGTGGTTGTTCAAATTCCATAAAACAAACTATTTTATATTCTTGATTTGAGTTGAGATTGGGATTTGAGTATATAATATATTGAGTCTCTAACAATTCTCTTTATGCTTCTATGATATTGAGTTGAGATATTGATTGAGCATTAAGTATAGAACATATTAAATATCTAACAATTCTCTTTATGATTCTATGATATTGGACAAGTTTTGTGTGAGCTTGTTAAGCAGATTTGAGATAAGTCTTTGAGAAGGCTTGTGGATTGATTTTGAGTAAGCTTTTATGGAAGCTTGCTATGCATATTTGAGCAAGTCCTAGAGAGGACTTATTGAGAAGATTTGAGCACGTCCTAGAAAGGACTTATTGAGCAGATTTGGAAAAGTCCTAGAGAGAACTTATTGAGTAGATTTGAGCAGGTTCTGTGTGGACCTATTGAGAATATTTGGATAGGTTTGAAGAACACAAGCTTATACTAAGAGGGGGGTGAACAGTATAAGACCTCTTTTTATTTTTTCCTTTATACTTCAAAATAGTAAAGCAATATACCCAAAGCAATATCAAATCAATGCACAATATCATCCACAAAGTGACACCAATTTTAACGTGGTTCACCCAAAATGGCCGGGCTACGTCCACAAAACTTTTCTCTAAAAGTTATCTCAAAGTTATTTGGGAATCCTTCCCAATTACAATGTTTATGAGCCTCAGCCCAAAGGAGAGACCTTCCCCCAATCAGAATTTATGAGCCCCTGCTCAAAGGAGATACCTTCCCCTCTACTTTGGAAATTATCCCTCAGAATATCAACTGCCTCTACCTCTTGCCAGCACGTGGAACTCCTTTCCATCGAAGACCTCCTGTCCTCAATGCTTAGCCTAAGAGACCTTTGCCTTCTATGATCACGTCCATAGCAGCTCAACAACCTGTACCAAACACAGTCAGTCGATCTAGTACAAGTCTTCCTCTGTCTATCAGATCTGTCCAATGCTTAAGCTTGAACAAATCAATCCTCTGCACACAAGCCTTCTCAAAGACTTGCCAAATCTGTCCTCAGGTTCTTCTCAAAGAACCAGTGCACCTCTATCCTCAAGTTCTCAGATAGAACTATCAAACTCAGCTCATAAGTCCTTTGCTAGGACCTATCCAAATTTTCTCACAAGTCCCCATCGGAACCTGTCCAAAACTGCTCACAAGTCCCCATCGAAACCTGTCCAAGACTGCTCACAAGTCCCCACCGAAACATATCCAAAACTCAGCAAGCTCACTAAGGAAAAAATTTCTTAGTAGGAAATCACAAGGTGAATTGTTAGAGACCCAATGTGATTTGTCAAACTCATAGAAGCATAAAGAGAATTGTTAGAGACTCAATATGTTCTATACTCAACTCCCAATCTCAAAACTCAACTCAAATCAACTCAGCTCAAACTCAATCTCAAATCTAAAAACTCAACTCAATATCTAAAATGGATAGGATAGGATTTCTTTTAAGAACATGAAACCTCAACAATTGCCAACTATGCAAAGAATCACATAACAATGATACTCATGTTCTTTTCACCATCAATTAGGGCTTCAAAAACAATGCTCATCAAACAAGGTTCAATCAACACCATTCAGCTCAAAACACAACCTTGAAGCATTTCACAATCAACATTAGAAAAGGAAACAAGTAGAACTCCTTTTCTCTCCAATATTGTTTGAACAAAAAGCATCCACCAACTCAAATCACAATAGCACAAAACAACTTTTCAAATCATCAACAAAGGAGTAAGCCCAACACTTTAACCAAGTAAAGAATAGCTTGATCATTACCAATTTAATGAAAGCAAATGTCAATCTCAAAGATGCCCACTTAAGGTTTCACAACTTCACACAAGAAGCAATTTTAACCTTAAAACATCATGCTTTCATTTCCATAATCAACCAAAGGCACTCTCAACATTACAAGAAAAATTTATTCCTTATACACCTTATTTCTCCCTTATAGTCTTATCAAAAATAAAATTTATCTCTCATAAGAATGCAATAAGATATTTCAAACAACACCTTCAAAAGAATATTTTATCAAAATAAAACAAGATTTAAACTCCTTATAAATCCTAAGCTATTTTTCCCTCTAATAAACTTCCTCCATCAGCAAAATACACTTGGCAAAAATTAATTTTGAAAATACCTTGGCCAACATCAAAAATCACGCTATGGAGAAATTGCGCACGAATTCTAACACCACCCACTGCGTCCACTTCACGATGAAAAACCCTTTCACGTTATTCAAATGCGAAACCTCCTATTTGGGTAGCACGCCAATAGCCTAGCCGCTACCGGTGCGCCAAAGGCACCCGATGAGGTTTAAACCTCATGCTGTTAGCCTTGTTTCTTCTGCGCCAGGGATTAAATAAAAAAATAGTGCCTCCCTTTCTTCTGACGTGAACACGAAGGTGAAAACCTTACGACGGATTTACGACAAACGGCGAGGACACAATCGGAGAACAAATCTGAACAACGGATCCTGAAATCACAACGTGGAAGAAATCGAATAGCAAATCACAAATTCACAGTGAGCAACTCTTTTCAAAATGTGGATAGGATGATTCTTGAATTTCATCGAGGGAGATTTATATGCATTTTTACCATAAGCTCTTGACGTCGGTGAGGAGTTTAACACGTCGGTGGAGGTCTTGGCTAGCGCCCACAATCTTAAAACATAGCGCCCACATAGTTAAGACATTTGCACCATGGGTTAGGAGAACCCATTGCAAACAATAATTTAATATTTATTTAAAAATAATTAAAGGGAACCTTAACAAGGTTTTTAATTATTTAAATAAATACTTCCTCCTGACCCAATGCATTAAACTAATGCATCCACCTGTAATCTTTAAACCTGCCAACTTGGGGTTTACAAAAGACCTTTGAAACTGTCATGCCGTAACCTTCATCAAAACAAATTATTTGACATCAAATAAAATTCCTTCAAGAGCTTCTTGACATCAATGACAACTTATACACTTGAGCAAATGCAATGTACCCAAAGTACCCAAAATTGCCAACAATATCCCCCTTTGTCATTGATGGCAAACCTTTACTGAAAACACTTCTCAAGAGCCAAACTTGAAACCAACTGTGTTAAAAATTGACCAAATGTGCCCACAACTGAGAATCTTCCTTTGAAGTTTTGCTCCCCCTGACTTGAAACTCTCCTCTTCACTTTGAAGCTCTCCCCCTTACTCATATCTCTCCCCCTTTGAATTTTTGCTCCCCCTGACTTGAAATACTCCTCTTCACTTTGAAGTTTTCCACCTTACTCATATCTCTCCCCCTTTGTCATCAATGGCAAAGGGTCACCTTTGGGGCTCGGGACTAAGAATGAGCCTCTTAGCTTAGTCCCTCCCCCACCTCCTGATGAGGTGATTAATTTTGGGGTGGGAGTAAAACTCCCATTAGGCACTGATCATCATCAGCATCTATAACTTCCTTGTCGGGCCTTCTCTTGAACTCTTTGTCCATATTCCTGTTCTTGTCACTGTTCTTGTTCTTGTTCTCATCCCTGTTCTTGTCAATGCCTTGATCCTTGGAATTGATCATGCCACTGTTCCTGTTCCTGTATTCTAGAATTTCAGCTCTACACTATCTGATTATGTGACCTTCATTGTTGCACTTGAAACACTTGACGATGTTGTTTCTCTGAGGTAAACCTGATCTTTGAATCCACTTGTTCTGACCAAACCTGTTCTGACCAAACCTGTTTTGGCCAAACCTGTTCTAACCAAACCTGTTCTGACCAAACCTATTCTGGCCAAACCTATTCTGACCAAACCTATTCTGACCAAACTTGTTCTGACCAAACCTGTTCTGATAAAACCTGTTCCTGTTATTTGCCTTGCAATAAACTGCCTTGTGCCAAAACTGTTGACAAGAGTAGCAATACCCTTGAAAGAAACTAGCACTTCTAAAATTGTCATTTACCTTCTTCACTTAAGTGATGCAATGTGAAGCCATGTGACCAAACCTATGACAAGCAAAATATCTGCCTTGAAACATTCCTTTATTTGACCTCTTGGGTCCTAAATACTTCTTCTTCTCTTTTGAATTCTGTTTTCTGTTTCTGTGCATCTATCATTCAAGGACTCCTTTTTTGAAATACTTTCCTCATCAAAACTCTCTTCCTTTTGGAGTCTCTTACTAGACTCTCCAACTTGTTCCTTGTGTGGCTTAACAAAACCAAGGCCTATTTTATCTGTTGTCTTTCTTTGACCTTTGATGAGTGACTTAACCTTTTTGGAGCTATCTTGAAACCTCGTAAAGCTTATCCTTGTACTCTTTAGTTTCCTCTTTCAAAGAAGCCATTTTATGTTCTAACTCACTATACTCAAGAACCTTAGACTCTAACTCATCCTTGAGTTCTTGTGTCTTAGCTATAGAGAAGTCAAGACTTTCTATAAGATCATCTCTCTCCATACAACATTAATCTAACTTATCCTTGAGTCTAGCATTCTTCTTTCTTTCCTTTTTCAAAGCACTACGAGCACTAATAAGTTCACCTTCAAGATCTACTTCACCTTCCTCTATATCTTCCTTTATTTGTTTGCTTTTTGAATTATCAAAGCCTTTTTCAGATTTCTTATCACTAGAGGTGCTACCCTTTTCAAAAACCATACATGCATCTTCCTTATAGTTTTCTGAAGCATCCTCATACATACTAGAAACCAAATAATTATTTGTGCAATCATCCTCAAGGTGACCAAAGTTTCCACATCTAAGACATTTCATGATAATGAATCTATGTTTCGGTTCTTCCTCTTTTTTTGATATGAACAACATCTCATTTTCATCATCACTTGAAGAACTTTCACTAACACTACTAGAACACTTACTTGATTTTTCTAGGTAGAAACTCTTCTTGTGCTTGTGAGAATACCTCTTTCCTTGATTGATGTGCTCGTATTTTTTCTTCCTGTGATGCTTGTGCTTTTCAGAATCCTTGCTCTTAGAATCCTGTTTATCTTCATCACTTTCATTCTTGGGAATAGTACAGTCAGTAGCATAATGACCAAACTTTCTGTTGGTCCGGATTTCATGCACACCCTGGGAAAAGATGAAGCAGGGAAGCTCCGGAGACACCCATGGGACGGATCCCACTCATCTTTAGGATCTAGCTGGTTATCCAAGGTGCGAGTTACAGAGTTGGGTCGAATGGCAATTCACTCTTTTCCACTTCTGGAATAGATTTCAATATGGACTGCTCTATTACCTTACAGGGGGTTCTTGAACTTGTTCGGTAGTTGCAAAAGTTGTTGACAATCAGATTTAACTTGAATTCTAGATCTAGCTCTCATGGGTCAGCAGATTTAAATAAAAGGCAAATAAAGAAAATAAAAATGGATCATTCACGGTAAGCAAAGAGAGGGTAGGGTAGGGCAGAAAAGAGAAGCTCATCAGACATCAAACTGTAAAACTTAAACCCACCAATTTTATCTATGCTACTAGCTTCACAACAGAACAAATCAAAGAAGAAAGTGTCCAGTCAGTCTAAGATCACTTTCAACTAAGAGCACAAGGCAGAGTGAAACGGATCTAGCAGAAAATTATAAATCCAAGGGCAGCTGGTTAAAATTGGTATCTTTCACCGGTAGCCTAGCTCACACAGTGAAGACAGAGCAATTAGAACAAACTTACACCTAAAATCTATAATTTCCCCTAGCAGATAAAAGAACAACTGAAGCCTAACAACATATTTAAACTTGATAATGGCAGATTTACAGTATATATCTAACAAACTTTAAACGGAACAGAAAACAAAAAGAAGATACACTTATCACACTCTGCAAAATATTAGGCTCCTGGCCATGCTATCACAGAAAAGCTAAAGCACACCAACTCCAAGTCCAGAAATAAAGGATTTCACAAGATTTGCAAGAAATTGCTTATAAGCCTTTTATTTCTAAGTCTTCGCCTCCTACGATTACATTTAGAATCTGTATTTATAGACTCAGGACAGACCCTGATATTTTCAAAATATCTTGCTCAAACCCTAAATCTTATCGCACTTAAACCCTAGGACCCGGGTTTTACAATAAAAATCCATTTAAAATCAAAGTCCAGATAGAACTTAACCCTTCGGCAAATCAGTGCAGTTAGCTGCCATAAATGGAGAAGATAAAATCTAAATCCACTTGCATTCATTTGCAGCTGCAAATAAATGCTTTCATTAATTCTGCTGGTGAGCCGGATGAGTCACCACTTCTCCATCAATTTGATCTCCGCAAAGCCATCCCTGAGTTGAAATGGTCTTCATGCTATTAAGTCTGCAATAAATTTGTCATTGAATGCTCTCACCGACAGCTTCTCTTCTAGCATGGCGGTTCTTGACTAAATTCGCACTTTATCTTTGCCTTTATGGTCTTTCCCGGTTGTCCCACAAGTGCCAGGTGGAATCCTGCATGAAAGACAAAAGATTATATTAGCACTTTAATAAACATTAAATCCAAGCTTAAAACATTAAAAACAGATTAAAAACCGCAAAATAAGCTTGCATGTCGGCTTCTGCATGTCTGCCTCACGCTTTGACATGTGTCGCTACCCCAGGAAGCCTTCTGTTTCCGTTGAAATGCACTTCTGGTCAACTTTGAGGACTTTCTCTCTCCTACCGTGAAAATGAGACATGTCGTGATTTCGCGACATGTCGCGATTTCGTGACGTCCCCAGCGCTATGGCAACTTGTCTCTCTGTCGGCCATGAAAATGTGACATGTCTCGATTTCGCGACATGTCGCAAAATCACGCCTCTCGCTGGCGGCCGTACATCTTCCTCAAAACGTGCAGCGCGTCGCTACAATTTTCTCCCTTCAGCTTCGAAACGTGCAGCGCGTCGCTGCAAGCTCCGGCCTGCGATTTTGAGACACGCAGCGCATCGCTGCAACTTTTTCTTTCGACTTGGAAACATGCAGCGCATCGCTGCACCCTTTTACCCCTGATTTCGAAACATGCAGCGCATCGCTGCAACTTTTTCTTTCGACTTGGAAACATGCAGCGCATCGCTGCACCCTTTAGCCCGTGATTCTGAAACATGCAGCGCATCGCTGCAACTTTTGGACTTAGCCACTTTTTCATTTATCCTCAGCGAAAATGGGACATGTCACGATTTCGTGACATGTCGCCAAATCGCGCTCCTCCGTACAACCTTCTTCTCTCTCCTTCGGCAGACAGCGATTTTGCGACACTTTCCAAAAATGGAAATGTCGCGATATCGCGACACTTCCAAAAATGGAAATGTCGCGATATCGCGACACTTCCAAAAATGGAAAGTGTCACGATTTCGCTACACAAAAATGACTTGGCGGATTTTTTGACTCTTCAGCCCACTTTCTCTCTCCTACCGTGAAAATGCGACATGTCGCGATTTCGCGACATGTCGCAAAATCGCGCCCTTTCGTACAGTTCATCTTCTCTCTCCAAAAGCTGTCGCGATTTCGTGACATGTCGCGAAATCGTGCCCTTTCTGGCACTTAGCCGATTTTCATGCATTTTCTCTCTCCTACCGCGAAAATGCGACATGTCGCGATTTCGCGACATTTTTCTCCCCGGCTTTCTCTCTCCTCATCCTGCAGCGATTTCGCGACACTTTCCAAAAATGGAAATGTCGCGATTTCGTGACACTTCCAAAAATGGAAATGTCGCGATATCGTGACACTTCCAAAAATGGAAATGTCGCGATATCGCGACACTTCCAAAAATGGAAAGTGTCGCGATTTTGCTATGTTTTTCCGACTTAGCTGCATTTGCATTTTCCTGTCGCGATATCGCGACATTTTCGAAAATGGAATTGTCGCGATATCGCGACACTACCAAAAATGGAAAGTTTGATTTTTCAGTGAATTTATGCAACTGTTTTGAGCATTTTTCTCGGTATCGATGCAAGATTTTCTTAAGCATGAATGATTTCTAGCATGTAAAAAGTGAATTCTTGGATAACACAGCTAGAATGCAAGAAAAAGCACAACTTTAAAAAGGAGGCAAGCAAAATCTAGATTTAAAACCTGAAAATGACCAAGAGGGTCCCTACTGCAAAAATGGAATTTCAAAGTTTTCTAAGGATGGAATCTCATTTTTCAGTGGGGGTGTGTTGCTTCTCAACAAATGGCGATATCTGCGGGTAAAATAGTAGCACTATTTTAGAACCCAAGACTCTGGTTTCAAAACAAAAAGACCATGCATCATGCCTTGCCACGGACATTCTTCACAATAAATTGATCGTTAATCGCCAGTTGTTAAAATTTCCCAAGGACATACTGGGCTGGATTACTTCAAGGAAGATTTCTGATGTGCAATTTCAAAGGGTATAAACTTTCTTCAAGGATGACTGAATTGAATGATAACTTGGATTAATCAACTTTTCTAGATTGTAAAAGGAGAAACCGAGTAGAGCTCTGTTTACTAGTTTAGCCTTTTACAGCCTATACAGAGTTACCCTTTAGATTTACACGACCCAATTTACAACTGTAGGGCAGAATCTAATATTGGCTGCCTCTTTTAATTGTTCAACTCTTTTCTCTTTTTTTTTTTTTTTTTTATATCTCTCCCTCTGAAATATATCAATATCTGAAATGCTTTTAGGGAAATCACAATCTTCTTTTATTTTTTGATCAATCTGGAACTGTTTCAGTCTAGGCACTGATAGCCTCTGTGGATACCCAAATAATTGCATGAACCATAGTCCCCTCTCATAACCAGCTTTTCTTGGATTCCCCGGGAGTTCCTCCAACTAAACAGAGATAGCAGTTTTTCTATTATTAAAACAACTGTGGAAAGTAAGACACAAGATCCAATCATCTCTCTACCTTTGTCCTGAATAACAAAATAATTCTACAATTTAGTGCAAGCAGACTATCTCAATTAGAATGGTGAACAACATGGGCATTGGATGGAAACTGGATTGATCAGCTTAGAATAAACAATTTTCAGCAGGCTGACTTTTCATTGATTGCTCAGGCAAAGGTTAAAAGACAGATTTCAAAAGCTGAAGGACTTTGTACAGGCATCCAAGGACAGGCACAGGCTTGAAAAGCAAAACAGAATCAAAACTGTACAGACTAAAACACAGAACTGTACAGGCAGCAAAGAAAAAGAAGCAAAGCAACTAAAACTGAAACAAAAGACTGCACAGACTTAAATAAAAGCAAGGATTAACTAAAAACATAGCAACTAAAAACTGACAAAGGGAAACTGCAACAGCACTGAAATAAACTAAAGCAACTGAAATAAATTAAACTGCAACTGTACAGACATAGGAATAAAACAAACTGCAAGGCTATTTACAAAGGATGCAAAGCACAGCTGTACAGGCAGCAAAATTAAGCTAAAACAAAAGCAAAGCAATTAAAACTGCCTAGACCTGAAAATAACTTAAAGCAACTGAAATAAAATAAACTGCAACTAAAAACAGATAGCAAATAAAAAGAACTACAATAAAGAAAAGACTGTACAGACTAAAATAAAAGCAAGCTAAAATAAAAAGACAAAGAAAGGAAATAAAAAGCACTGACAAAAGAAATAAACTGCACAAGCTAAAACTAAAAAACAACTAAAGATTAAAAATTAAGACGGAGCAACTAAAAGAACTGCAGAGCATTAAAATTAAACTGAAACAGATTAAAACTGTACAGACATTTAAAAATAAAACTGCACTGACAAAGAAATAAAACTGAAAAACTTCAAAGCTTATTTACAATGCATACATATGTTACAACTTCCCTTCATACTCAAAAAATGCAGCAGTTGGGAAAGCAGAGAAATGGTGCCTTAAAATTTTTTTGACCATGCAAGTAATTTAAAAAAATTACCTTTCAGGTCCTGTTGACGAAATGCACTCCAGACTGTGCTTCAAAAATTTGCTATCTGGGAAAGACTTGTGTTTACTGTCTTCCCTGTCCCATTTGAAAAACAAATCTGCAACTCCTTCAAATTAAACAAATCATATAATAACAAATCATATGATAACATGTTTATGCTTCTAATTGAAGGGTTTGCAGAGTTCTTTCAAAAGGACTGAATGTAAAAAACCCCTAGGATCAAATACCTTAAAATCTTGACAGACCCAGACCACCACATCTTGAAAATTATGTGACAACTGAAAGAAATCATGTTTTATCTGTGTGCCCTGGTTCTTAACAACTTGAACATTTTGTGGTTGCTATACTGCTTCAATATCCAGGACTTCAATTTTTATCCCTCTAGCAGAATGCTTACAATTTTCCTTTTCACCTGAGCCTTGCTTAGATTTAACCTCATCAATGTGCAATGTCCAAACATCATGGTTGTGATGGTTTAGAGCTGTAACTTTTCCCACCTCTTCAGTTGCCAACTTATAAACTCCAATATCAGCATCAACACAGTTTATAGCATTTTCTTTGACATTATGTTCAGAAGTTGCAGGCTTATGTTGAGACAGTTTATCAATTCCAAGTTGGCTGACCACATTCATATTTACTACCTTTTCCTTCTTTTCTTGAAATCCAACAGGTGGTCCAGAGTAAGCCTCAATCAAGTTAACCTTCTGTTCAACAATCTGAGGCAGTTCATAGAGGGTGATGTCAGCTTTAAGTTCCCTCATATCCTCAATGATGTTATCCTCCTCAGTTACTTCTGCATAGTGAAATTGAATCACACTTTCATCATCCTCTGATGAGGAAGGATCATTGTTAGATTCTGGACTCTGACATTTCAAGTCATAACTGTCTCTTTTTAACTGTTGAAAATCTTGCATTTCATCCATAGGAGTCTGTACAAGACTTTCTGTCTCTTCGGAAAAGTGACAGAATCTAAAACCCTGGTTGTACTATTTTTGGGTGAACTAGAAATATCAATATTTCTTTGATCTCTAGGAAAATTTAACTCACCAGGAAAAACTTCAGATTTGGGTGGTGCAAGATCACAACTGTTCAGTTCAAGCACCTGCACTTTGAGCTTGTCAGAACTTTTCTCTGTATTTTGCACATGCTGAGTGGATGTCACAGTTAACGGAGTCTCCTTGGGTAGAGCATGACATGCTGGCACTAACTCATGATGTGGAATGGGGTCTGGAACAGGAATGTTCTATGTAACATAGGATATCAAAGGACTGCTCAAAATTTGAGGCCCTAACTATCTTTCAAGAATTAAGGTTTCTTTATAAGCACCTGCCAGGGTTGTGATATTAATGTCTCTCTTGAGGAAAATAGAGGTCACCGAATCCAATGCATTCTTATAGATTTCTAATGCCAGATTTGCATTTGGGATGTAATGGCCAGTCATTCTACCGTAAGCTCTTTGGAACCTCATATTGAAAGACCTGACAGTTTCTCTCGACTCTCTCTTGATGCTAGAAAATTGCTGATATAAAATGCTGGGATCTATCACTTCACCGAACTGTGATATAAAAGCTTTCTCTAGATCATCCCAGCTAGTAATGGAATTGCTGGTGAGGTTTAAAAACCAGTCATAAGCTCCCTCCTGGAGAGTGAACGGGAACAATCTGCAGGCAACATCTTCATGCTGTATATTTAACAATTTTAAAGCATTTTTGAAAACTAGCAGATGTTCTTCTGCAGTTCTTGTCCCATCATGTTTGTACCTGGGGAGATATCTTTCCGGGCTTCTGGGCAGGTCATGGGCTATACCCGAAATGTTCAAAGCAGTGGGGCCCAACCAATTTGCCATTATTACTTGGCTGACAGTGATGTTCTGAGTTGTAACTGGATAACTGCCAGTGGAGATTAAACTGTTCTGAACTTGAGGTCTTCTCTGGCAATTTTAAAAACTGCACTGACAACTTACAAAACTGTACTGACAATTTAAAAACTGCACTGACAATTTAAAAACTGCACTGACAATTTAGAAAACTGTACTGACAATTTACAAAATTGTCCGGAGTTCACTGTGGGTCCTTCAAATGTTTCTGTTATGCCCTTACAATACTTGAACTGAGTTCAGCCCTCCTTCTAGCGCCAATTAGGTTGTTGGCTGAGGAGGAGGGAAAAGGATTCAAAAGATAAAATACCAGACTCAGCACATACAATACAGTATTTGTCAAGCACCACATACAGTCAGATTTCTCAACTCAAGTGCACTAAGAACAGATGTTCTCGCCCTCCTTCTAGCGCCAATTAGGTTGTTGGTCTGGCTTTCATGCACACCCTAGGAAAGGATGAATCAGGGAAGCTCCGGAGACACCCACGGGACGGATCCCACTCATCTTTAGGATCTAGCTGGTTATCCAAGGTGCGAGTTACAGAGTTGGGTCGAATGGCAATTCACTCTTTTCCACTTCGGAATAGATTTCAATATGGACCGCTCTGTTACCTTACAGGGGGTTCCTAAACTTGTTCAGTAGTTGCGAAAGTTGTTGACAATCAGATTTAACTTGAATTCTAGATCTAGCTCTCATAGGTCAGCAGATTTAAATAAAAGGCAAATAAAGAAAATAAAAATGGATCATTCACGGTAAGCAAAGAGAGGGTAGGGTAGGGCAGAAAAGAGAAGCTTATCAGACATCAACTGTAAAACTTAAACCCACCAATTTTATCTATGCTACTAGCTTCACAACAGAACAAATCAAAGAAGAAAGTGTCCAGTCAGTCTAAGATCACTTTCAACTAAGAGCACAAGGCAGAGTGAAACGGATCTAGCAAAAAATTATAAATCCAAGGGCAGTTGGTTAAAACTGGTATCTTTCACCGACAGCCTAGCTCACATAGTGAAGATAGAGCAATTAGAACAAACTTACACCTGAAATCTGTAATTTCCCCTAGCAGACAAAAGAACAACTGAAGCCTAACAGCATATTTAAACTTGATAATGGCAGATTTATAGCATATATCTAACAAACTTTAAACGGAACGGAAAACAAAAGAAGATACACTTATCACACTCTGCAAAATATTAGGCTCCTGGCCATGCTATCATAGAAAAGCTAAAGCACACCAACTCCAAGTCCAGAAACAAAGGATTTCACAAGATTTGCAAGAAATTGCTTATAAGCCTTTTATTTCTAAGTCTCCGCCTCCTGTGATTACATTTAGAATATGTATTTATAGACTCAGGACAGACCCTGATTTTTTCAAAATATCTTGCTCAAACCCTAAATATTATTGCACTTAAACCCTAGGACCCGGGTTTTATAATAAAAATCCATTTAAAATCAAAGTCCAAATAGAACTTAACCCTTCGGAAAATCAGTGCAGTTAGCTGCCATAAATGGAGAAGATAAAATCTAAAGCCACTTGCATTCATTCGCAGCTACAAATAAATGCTTTCATTAATTCTGTTGGTGAGCCGGATGAGTCACCACTTCTCCATCAATTTGATCTCCGCAAAGCCATCCCTGAGTTGAAATGGTCTTCATGCTATTAAGTCTGCAATAAATTTGTCATTGAATGCTCTCACCGGTAGCTTCTCTTCTAGCATGGCGGTCCTTGACTAAATCCGCACTTTATCTTTGCCTTTATGGTCTTTCCGGTTGTCCCGCAAGTGCCAGGTGGAATCCTGCATGAAAGACAAAAGATTATATTAGCACTTTAATAAACATTAAATCCAAGCTTAAAACATTAAAAACAGATTAAAAACCGCAAAATAAGCTTGCATGTCGACTTCTGCATGTCTGCCTCACGCTTTGACACGTGTTGCTACCCCAGGAAGCCTTCTATTTTCGCTAAAATGCACTTCTGGTCAACTTTGAGGACTTTCTCTCTCTTATCGCGAAAATGAGGCATGTCACGATTTCGCAACATGTCGCGAAATCGCGACGTCCCCAGCGCTATGGCAATTGTCTCTCTGTCGGCCACGAAAATGCGACATGTCGCGATTTCGCGACATGTCGCAAAATCGCGCCTCTCGCTGGCGGCCGTACATCTTCCTCAAAACGTGCAGCGCGTCGCTACAATTTTCTCCCTTCAGCTTCGAAACGTGCAGCGCGTCGCTGCAAGCTCCGGCCTGCGATTTTGAGACACGCAGCGCATCGCTGCAACTTTTTCTTTCGACTTGGAAAAATGCAGCGCATCGCTGCACCCTTTTACCCCTAATTTTGAAACATGCAGCGCATCGCTGCAACTTTTTCTTTCGACTTGGAAACATGCAGCGCATCGCTGCACCCTTTAGCCCGCGATTCTGAAACATGCAGCGCATCGCTGTAACTTTTGGACTTAGCCACTTTTTCATTTATCCTCAGCAAAAATGGGACATGTCGCGATTTCGTGACATGTCACTAAATCGTGCTCCTCCGTACAACCTTCTTCTCTCTCCTCCGGTAGACAGCGATTTTGCGACACTTTCCAAAAATGGAAATGTCACGATATCGCGACACTTCCAAAAATGGAAAGTGTCGCGATTTCGCTACACAAAAATGACTTGGCAGATTTTTTGACTCTTCAGCCCACTTTCTCTCTCCTACCGTGAAAATGCGACATGTCGCGATTTCGCGATATGTCGCAAAATCGCGCCCTTCCGTACAGTTCATCTTCTCTCTCCAAAAGCTGTCGCGATTTCGCGACATGTCGCGAAATCGTGCCCTTTCTGGCACTAAGCCGATTTTCATGCATTTTCTCTCTCCTACCGTGAAAATGCGACATGTCGCGATTTCGCGATATTTTTCTCCTTGGATTTCTCTCTCCTCATCCTGCAGCGATTTCGCGACACTTTCCAAAAATGGAAATGTCGCGATATCGCGACACTTCCAAAAATGGAAAGTGTCGCGATTTCGCTACGTTTTTCCGACTTAGCTGCATTTGTATTTTCCTGTCGCGATATCGCGACATTTTCGAAAATGGAAGTGTCGCGATATCGCGACACTACCAAAAATGGAAAGTTTGATTTTTTAGTGAATTTATGCAACTGTTTTGAGCATTTTTCTCGGTACCGGTGCAATATTTTCTTAAGCATGAATGATTTCTAGCATGTAAAAAGTGAATTCTTGGATAACACAGCTAGAATGCAAGAAAAAACACAACTTTAAAAAGGAGGCAAGCAAAATCTGGATTTAAAACTGAAAATGACCAAGAGGGTCCCTACTGCAAAAATGGAATTTCAGAGTTTTCTAAGGATGGAATCTCATTTTTCAGTGGGGTTGTGTTGCTTCTCAACACTTTCCACAATTGAAACATTTTATATTTTTCATACTTTTGTGCTTTCTAGAGAACTTGCCTTTCTTGCTGTAATATGCCTCTTCATCACTAGAAGACTCATCACTATCTTGAAGTTGTTTACCCTTGGATTTCTTGGTAGCCTTGAAAGTTGCCTCTTTCTTGACATCAACCTTCACTTGAGTTCTCAACTCAAATGCTGCAAGTATACTATGGAGCTCATCCTTTTTCAACTTATCCAAATCTTTAGCTTCCTCAATAGCAAAAATCTTTTCACTAAATCTATTAGGAAGAGATCTTAAAATCTTATCACAAACATCATTTTCAGCAAGCTCAAGACCTAAGTCTTTCATGGAGTTAACAACCTCATCCATACGAAGCATGTAGTCACTAATATTTTCATCATTATTCATCTTGAGTTGTTCAAACATACCTTTGAAGTGTCTCAACTTGGCCTTTATGACATTTGTATCTCCTGTATGAACCACGTTCAACTATTTCCACATTTCACTAGCTGTCTTGCAGTGAATCACTTTGGTGAGATCTGCTTTCTGTAAGCCTTTTAGGATTGCATTCATTGCCTTTGAATTGCTGTGATGTAGGAGCCTTTCTTCCTTAGTAATAGTACCATGTACGAGGAATAGTGTACTCATCTTCAATCACTTCCCAAACCTCATTACCAAGTGCCATTAGATGAACCTTCATCCTTGCACTCCAAAGACCAAAATCTGACCCATCAAGAATAGGTCTTGCATTGCCACTTGAATGATCCATTGTGTTCTTTACTAGCTTTTCCTTCAAGCTGTTAAACTTTTCGAAGGAACCCGCTCTGATACCAATTGAAGAACACAAGCTTATACTGAGAGGGGGGGTGAACAGTATAAGACCTCTTTTTACTTTTTCCTTTATACTTCAAAACAGTAAAGCAATATACCCAAAGCAATATCAAAGCAATGCAAAATATCATCCACAAAGTGACACCAATTTTAACGTGGTTCACCCAAAATGGCTGGGCTATGTCCACACAAGTTTTCTCTAAAAGTTATCTCAAAGTTCTTTGGGAATCCTTCCCAATTACAATGTTTATGAGCCTCGACCCAAAGGATATACCTTCCCCCAATCAGAATTTGTGATCCTATGCTCAAAGGAGATACCTTCCCCTCTTCTCTGGAAATGATCCCTCAGAAGATCAACTTCCTCTACCTCTTGCCAGCATGTGGAACTCCTTTCCACCGAAGACATCCTATCCTCAATGCTTAGCTTAAGAGACCTCTATCTTCTATGATCACGTCCACAGTAGCTCAGCAACCTGTACCAAACATAGTCAGTCGATCTAGTACAAGTCTTCCTCTGTCTGTTAGATCTGTCCAATGCTTAAGCTTGAACAAATCAATCCTCTGCACACAAGCCTTCTCAAAGACTTGCTAAATATGTCCTCAGGTTCTTCTCAAAGAACCAAGGCACCTCTATCCTCAAGTTCTCTGATAGAACTATCAAACTTAGCTCACAAGTCCTCTGCTAGGACCTATCCAAATCTGCTCACATGTCCCCATCAAAACCTATCCAAAACTACTCACAAGTCCCCATCGGAACCTGTCCAAGACTGCTCACAAGTCCCCACCTAAACCTGTCCAAAACTCAGCAAGCTCACCAAGAAAAAAACTTTCTTAGTAGGAAATCACAAGGTGAATTTTTAGAGACCCAATGTGATTTGTCAAAATCATAGAAGCATAAAGAGAATTGTGAGAGACTCAATATGTTCTATACTCAACTTCCAATCTCAAAACTCAACTCAAATCAACTCAGCTCAAACTCAATCTCAAATATGAAAACTCAACTCAATATCTGAAATGGATAGGATAGAATTTCTTTCAAGAACATAAAACCTCAACAATTGCCAACTATGCAAAGAATCACATAACAATGATACTCATGTTCTTTTCACCATCAATTAGGGCTTCAACAATAATGCTCATCAAACAAGGTTCAATCAACACCATTCAGCTCAAAACACAACCTTGAAGCATTTCACAATCAACATTAGAAAAGGAAACAAGTAGAACTCCTTTTCTCTCCAATATTGTTTGAACAAAAAGCATCCACCAACTCAAATCACAATAGCACAAAACAACTTTTCAAATCATCAACAAAGGAGTAATCCCAACACTTTAACCAAGTAAAGAATAGCTTGATTATTACCAATTTAATGAAAGCAAATGTCAATCTCAAATCTGCCCACTTAAGGTTTCACAACTTCACACAAGAAGCAATTTTAACCTTAAAACATCATGCTTTCATTTCCATAATCAACCAAAGGCACTCTCAACATTACAAGAAAAATTTATCCCTTATACACCTTATTTCTCCCTTATAGTCTTATCAAAAATAAAATTTATCTCTCATAAGAATGCAATAAGATATTTCAAACAACACCTTCAAAAGAATATTTTATCAAAATAAAACAAGCTTTAAACTCCTTATAACTCCTAAGCTGTTTTTCCCTCTAATAAACTTCCTCCATCCGCAAAATACACTTAGCAAAAATTAATTTTGAAAATACCTTGGCCAACATCAAAAATCATGCTATGGAGAAATTGCGCACGAATTCTAACACCACCCGCTGCGTCCACTTCACAATGAAAAACCCTTTCACATTATTTGAATGCGAAACCTCCCGTTTGGGTAGCGCGCCAACAGCCTAGCCACTATCGGTGCGCCAAAGGTGCCCGATGAGGTTTAAACCTCATGCTGTTAGCCTTGTTCCTTATGCGCCAAGGATTAAATAAAACAACAGTGCCTCCCTTTCTTCTGACAGGAACACGAAGACTAAAACCTTATGACGAATTTACGAAAAATGGCAAGGACACAATCAGAGAAGAAATCCGAATAGTGGATCGCGAAATCATAGCGAGGAAGAAATCGAACAGCAGATCACGAATTCACAGCGAGAAAATCTTTTCAAAATGCGGATAGGATGATTCTTGAATTTCATCAAGGGAGATTTATATGCATTTTTACCATAAGCTCTTGACGTTGACGAGGAGTTTAACACATCGACAGAGGTCTTGGCTAGCACCCACAATCTTAAAAAATAGCGCCCACATAGTTAAGACATTTGCGCCATGGGTTAGGAGAACCCATTGCAAACAATAATTTAATATTTATTTAAAAATAATTAAAGGGAACCTTAACAAGGTTTTTAATTATTTAAATAAATACTTCCTCCTAGACCCAAATGCATTAAACTAATGCATCCACCTGTAATATTTAAACCTGCCAACTTGGGGTTTACAAAAGACCTTTGAAACTGTCATGCCATAACCTTCATCAAAACAAATTATTTGACATCAAATAAAATTCCTTCAAGAGCTTATTGACATCAATGACAACTTATACACTTGAGCAAAGACAATGTACCCAAAGTACCCAAAATTGCCAACAATCTCCCCCTTTGTCATTGATGGCAAATCTTTACTGAAAACACTTCTCAAGAGCCAAAACTGAAACCAACTATGCTAACAACTGACCAACTGTTCCCACAATTGAGAATCTTTCTTTGAAGTTTTGCTCCCCCTGACTTGAAACTCTCCTCTTCACTTTGAAGCTCTCCCCCTTACTCATATCTCTCCCCCTTTGAAGTTTTGCTCCCCCTGACTTGAAACTCTCCTCTTCACTTTGAAGCTCTCCCCCTTACTCATATCTCTCCCCCTTTGTCATCAATGGCAAAGGGTCACCTTTGGGGCTCGAGACTAAGAATGATCCTCTTAGCTTAGTCCCTCCCCCACCTCCTGATGAGGTGATTAATTTTGGGGTGGGAGTAAAACTCCCATTAGGCACTGATCATCATCAACGTCTATAACTTCCTTGTCGAGCCTTCTCTTGAACTCTTTGTCCATATTCCTATTCTTGTCATTGTTCTTGTTCTTGTTCTCATCCCTGTTCTTGTCCATGCCTTGATCCTTGGACCTGATCATGCCACTTGTTCCTATTCTTGTATTCTAGAATTTTAGCTCTACACTTGTCCGATTATGTGACCTTCATTGTTGCACTTGAAACACTTGACGATGTTGTTTCTTTGAGGTAAACCCGATCTTTGAATCCACCGTTCGACTAAACCTATTTTGACCAAACCTGTTATGGCCAAACTCGTTTCGACCAAACCTATTCAGCCAAACCTGTTCTGACCAAACCTGTTCTGACCAAACTCTTACGATCAAACCTATTCCTATTATTTGCCTTGCAATAAACTGCATTGTGCCCAAACTATTGATAAGAGTAGCAATACCCTTGAAAGAAACTAGCACTTTTGAAATTGTCATTTACCTTCTTCACTTGAGCCATGCAATGTGAAGCCATGTGACCAAACCTATGACAAGCAAAACATATGCCTTGAAACTTTCCTTTATTTGACCTCTTGGGTCCTGAATACTTCTTCTTCTCATTCTGAATTCTGTTTTCTATTTTTGTGCATCTATCATTCAAGGAATCCTTTTATAAAACACTTTCCTCATCAAAATTCTCTTTCTTTTGAAGTCTCTTACTATACTCTCCAACTTGTTCCTTGTGTGGCTTAACAAAACCAAGGCCTGTTTTATCTGTTGTCTTTCTTTGACTTTTGATGAGTGACTTAACCTTTTTGGAGCTATCTTGAAACCTGTAAAGCTTATCCTTGTACTCTTTAGTTTCCTCTTTCAAAGAAGCCATTTTATGTTCTAACTCACTATACTCAAGAACCTTAGACTCTAACTCATCCTTGAGTTCTTGTGTCTTAGCTATAGAGAAGTCAAGATTTTCTATAAGATCATTTCTCTCCATACAACATTCATCTAACTTATCCTTGAGTCTAGCATTCTTCTTTCTTTCCTTTTTCAAAGCACTAAGAGCACTAATAAGTTCACCTTCAAGATCTACTTCACCTTCTATATCTTCCTTTATTTGTTTGCTTTTTGAATCATCAAAGCCTTTTTTAGATTTCTTATCACTAGAGGTGCTACCATTTTCAAAAACCATACATGCATCTTCCTTATAGTTTTCTGAAGCATCCTCATACATACTAGAAACCAAATCATTATTTGTGCAATCATCCTCAAGGTGACCAAAGTTTCCACATCTAAGACATTTCATGATAATGAATCTATGTTTCGGTTCTTCCTCTTTTTTTGATATGAACAACATCTCATTTTCATCATCACTTGAAGAAATTTCACTATCACTACTAGAAAACTTACTTGCTTTGTCTAGGTAGAAACTCTTCTTGTGCTTGTGAGAATACCTCTTTCCTTGATTGCTATGCTCATATTTTTTCTTCCTGTGATGCTTGTGCTTTTCAGAATCCTTGCTCTTAGAATCCTGTTTATCTTTATCACTTTCATTCTTGGGAATAGTACAGTCAATAGCATAATGACCAAACTTTCCACAATTGAAACATCTTATATTTTTCATACTTTTGTTCTTTCTAGAGAACTTGCCTTTCTTGCTGTAATATGCCTCTTCATCACTAGAAGACTCATCACTATATTGAAGTTGTTTACCCTTGGATTTCTTGGCAGCCTTGAAAGCTGCCTCTTTCTTGAAATCAACCTTTACTTGAGTTCTCAACTCAAATGCTGCAAGTATACTATGGAGCTCATCCTTTTTCAACTTATCCAAATATTTAGCTTCTTCAATAGCAAAAATATTTTCACTAAATCTATTAGGAAGAGATCTTAAAATCTTATCACAAACATCATTTTCAGCAAGCTCAAGACCTAAGTCTTTCATGGAGTTAACAACCTCATCCATACGAAGCATGTAGTCACTAATATTTTCATCATTATTCATCTTGAGTTGTTCAAACATACCTTTGAAGTGTCTCAAATTGGCCTTTCTGACATTTGTATCTCCTGTATGAACCACGTTCAACTGTTTCCACATTTCACTAGCTATCTTGCAGTGAATCACTTTGGTAAGATCTGCTTTCTATAAGCCTTTCAGGTTTGCATTCATTGCCTTTGAATTGCTGTGATGTAAGAGCCTTTCTTCCTTAGTAATAGGACCATTTATAGGAATAGTGTACTCATCTTCAATCACTTCCCAAACCTCATTACCAAGTGCCATTAGATGAACCTTCATCCTTGCACTCCAAAGACCAAAATATGACCCATCAAGAATAGGTGCTGCATTGCCACTTGAATGATCCATTGTGTTCTTTACTAGATTTTCCTTCAAGCTGTTAAAATTTTTGAAGGAACCCACTCTGATACCAATTGAATAACACAAGATTATACTGAGAGGGGGGTGAAAAGTATAAGACCTCTTTTTATTTTTTCCTTTATACTTCAAAATAGTAAAGCAATATACCCAAAGCAATATCAAAGCAATGCAAAATATCATCCACAAAGTGACACCAATTTTAATGTGGTTCACCCAAAATAGCTGGGCTACGTCCACAAACCTTTTCTCTAAAAGTTATCTCAAAATTATTTGGGAATCCTTCCCAATTACAATGTTTATGAGCCTCGGCCCAAAGGAGATACCTTCCCCAAATCAAAATTTATGAGCCTCTGCTCAAAGGAGATACCTTCCCCTCTGCTTTGGAAATGATCCCTCAGAATATCAACTGCCTCTACCTCTTGCCAGCATGTGGAACTCCTTTCCATCGAAGACCTCTTGTCCTCAATGCTTAGCCTAAGAGACCTCTGCATTTTATGATCATGTCCATAGCAGCTCAACAACCTGTACCAAACACAGTCAGTCGGTCTAGTACAAGTCTTCCTCTGTCTGTCAAATTTGTCCAACGCTTAAGCTTGAACAAATCAATCCTCTGCACACAAGCCTTCTCAAAGACTTGCCAAATCTATCCTCAGGTTCTTCTCAAAGAACTAGTGCACCTCTGTCCTCAAGTTCTCTGATAGAACTATCAAACTTAGCTCACAAGTCCTCTACTAGGACCTGTCCAAATCTGCTCACAAGTCCCCATTGGAACCTATCCAAAACTACTCACAAGTCCCCATCGAAACCTGTCCAAGACTGCTCACAAGTCCCCACCGAAACCTGTCCAAAAACTCAGCAAGCTCACCAAGAAAAAAACTTTCTTAGTAGGAAATCACAAGGTGAATTGTTAGAGACCCAATGTGATTTGTCAAAATCATAAAAGCATATAGAGAATTGTTAGAGACTCAATATGTTCTATACTCAACTCCCAATCTCAAAACTCAACTCAAATCAACTCAGCTCAAACTCAATCTCAAATCTTAAAACTCAACTCAATATCTAAAATGGATAGGATAGACTTTCTTTCAAGAACATGAAACCTCAACAATTGCCAACTATGCAAAGAATCACATAACAATGATACTCATGTTATTTTCACCATCAATTAGGGCTTCAACAACAATGCTCACCAAACAAGGTTTAATCAACACCATTCAACTCAAAACACAACCTTGAAGCATTTCACAATCAACATTAGAAAAGGAAACAAGTAGAACTCCTTTTCTCTCGAATATTGTTTGAACAAAAAGCATCCACCAACTCAAATCATAATAGCACAAAACAACTTTTCAAATCATCAACAAAGGAGTAAGCCCAACACTTTAACCAAGTAAAGAATAGCTTGATTATTACCAATTTAATAAAAGAAAATGTCAATCTCAAAGCTGCCCACTTAAGGTTTCACAACTTCACACAAGAAGCAATTTTAACCTTAAAACATCATGCTTTCATTTCCATAATCAACCAAAGGCACTCTCAACATTACAAGAAAAATTTATCCCTTATACACCTTATTTCTCCCTTATAGTCTCATCAAAAATAAAATTTATCTCTCATAAGAATGCAATAAGATATTTCAAACAACACCTTCAAAAGAATATTTTATCAAAATAAAACAAGCTTTAAACTCCTTATAAATCCTAAGCTATTTTTCCCTCTAATAAACTTCCTCCATCAGCAAAATACACTTAGCAAAAATTAATTTTGAAAATACCTTGGCCAACATAAAAAATCATGCTATGGAGAAATTGCGCACGAATTCTAACACCACCCACTGCGTCCACTTCACGATGAAAAACCCTTTCACGTTATTTGAATGCGAAACCTCCTGTTTGGGTAGCACGCCAATAGCCTAGCCGCTACCGGTGCGCCAAAGGCGCCCGGTGAGGTTTAAACCTCATGCTGTTAGCCTTGTTTCTTCTATGCCAAGGATTAAATAAAAAAATAGTGCCTCCCTTTCTTTTGACGTGAACACGAAGGTGAAAACCTTACGACGGATTTACGACAAACGGCGAGGACACAATCGGAGAACAAATCTGAACAGCGGATCCTGAAATCACAACGTGGAAGAAATCGAATAGCAAATCACGAATTCACAGCGAGCAACTCTTTTCAAAATGTGGATAGGATGATTCTTGAATTTCATCGAGGGAGATTTATATGCATTTTTACCATAAGCTCTTGACGTCGGTGAGGAGTTGGCTAGCGCTCACAATCTTAAAACATAGCGCCCACATAGTTAAGACATTTGCGCCATGGGTTAGGAGAACCCATTGAAAACAATAATTTAATATTTATTTAAAAATAATTAAAGGGAACCTTAACAAGGTTTTTAATTATTTAAATAAATACTTCCTCCTAGCCCCAAATGCATTAAACTATTGCATCCACCTTAATATTTAAACCTTGCCAACTTGGGGTTTACAAAAGACCTTTGAAAGCTGTCATGCTTCAGTAACCTTCATCAAAACAAATTATTTGACATCAAATCAAATTCCTTCAAGAGCTTCTTGACATCAATGACAACTTATACACTTGAGCAAAGGCAATGTACCCAAAGTACCCAAAATTGCCAACAAGGTTCCGTGTGGACCTATTGAGCAAATTTGAGCGGGTTCTATGTGGACCTATTGAGCAAATTTGGACAGGTTCTATGTGGACCTATTGAGCATATTTGGATAGGTTCTGTGTGTAGTTGTTGAGCAGAGTAGGTTCTGTGTGGACCTGTTGAGAAGATTTGGACATGTTATGAGTGAGATTGTTGAGTAGATTTGGACAAGTTCTGAGTGAGCTTGTTGAGAAGATTTGAGAAGGTTTTGAGTGAACCTATTGAGACAGAGCTTTGGAGGTGATAGAGTATAGAGTATAGAGTCTCAGTGGATAGAGATCTAACAACCAAGACAATTGAAGATAGATCTGAGTGAGGAGTATTCAAGTGGAGAGAGATCCACCACTCAGTGCAGTAGAGAGATAAATTCTTCTAGAAGATCAATAGCTAGAGCAAAAGGGAAAAATGTTCTCCCGTGGAAGAGATCCACGAACTTGATATTAGGGGATCAACATATCCTTTTGACAAGGTCAATAAACATTTTTATTGGGAAGGATTCCTAAAGAGATTGATTGAGAAAATTTTAGTAAAATATTTTCTCCGTGGAGTATCCCACATTGGGTGAACCACATAAATTGTGGTGTCTCTATTGTGTATGGTGTTTTGTGCATTGCTTTGATTACTGCTATTGATACTGCTATCTATACATTGCATAATATTGAATTGAAAGAAAAAGTAAAAATGGGTCTTATATTGTTCACCCCCCCTCTCAGTATAAACTTGTGTTCTTCAATATAATCTGATTGTAACCATGTGTTAGATAACAATAATCTATCTAGTATGTCTGTTATATGAATTTTTCCAATGTGCCTATTATCCCATATATATTAGACATTTGAAGGAATAACATCTCAAAGGTCATTTGAGTTGATAAATGTTGCAAACTCATGCAATAATTTAGATATCCAAGAGTATCACCCTTATTTTCCAAAGGAGATAGAACTATGTTAAAGTCACCCCCAAGAATCCATAGATCATAATCATGAATCATCATTGTATTTAAAAAATACGCTAAGGTCCTTCCTACATCTTTCACAAGGAGTAACTATAGTTGGAGCATATACATATGTAACACCAACATTGATGTTTTCCTATTTTTAGTAAATTATCTAGAAAACCAATTAGGTTTTTCTTTTAACATTTTTCCATCCCATTTGTAGTTGTCCCATGTAGTTGAAATACCACCTAAATCTCCTATACAAAAAACTACCAAAAAATCCCCCATATTCTAAATCATTTTAAAAGCATTCTTATATTATTAATACTTAATTTTGCTTCTTGTATTAAAATAGACTTAGGACTATACCAACCTATTAATTCCTCAATAAATCATTTTTAATGGGTCTTTTTCATACCCCTAATATTACATGATACCATTTTCATCATCACTTTTTACTTATATTACTAGAGTTAGCCCCATTTCTTGTTAACACCTATGATATTTTTATTTAGATTCCCACATTGATACCCATTTGAGTTTTTTTCCCTCTTTGTTCATGATTTGATGGCCTTCCTCTTATTTTTCCATTCCCATAAACACTTTCATCATCATAAATCTCTTCTATTTTTCCATTTTGTTCAAAATGAGACTTATCTTCTAAAAATTTATGCTTCCCTAAAGAATCTAAAATGCAAGGAATAGCTTCCGAACTACTTTCTTCTTTATGTTTCTCTAGTAAATTTAAAGTACAAGGATGTTCCTCTCTAGTAATTAGCTTCTTATGTTGCCTTGTAAATCCTAAATTTCCATGGATATCCTACATATGTATTTCTTTGTTATGCTACTTTTCAAAACTTAAACTGCAATTAATACACTCTTTACTACTTTCATTGTTATTATAAAGATAGGATTTTAGGCTACTTGAGGTAAATGAAGATGATTTATTTGGAATAACCATGACCTCCTTCATCTCATTCATTTTAAAAGTGACTTCCCCATCTTCCTTTGCACCTTTACCTCCTTTTTAATTTGAACTTATGCATTGTACTTCCTCATACCTTATATCATTTATTTCTTCTAATGGTTAATTTGAGTGAAATGTGATGGCCTTTGTCATTTGATGATGCAAAAGGTTTTTTTTACCATTTCATTAGGAGTGGAAAACCCTTGGTTTTATCCATATTCTACTATGACATGGTCTTCTTGTTTCATATTGAAGTTTGTATCATGCCCAAAAATTTGCATCTCTTTCTCCATCATTTTCACTTTGTAATATTTTTCCATGTGTCTAGTCTCATAACATTTATGACATCATAATGCAATAATTTTTATAATCCACTTTTTGATCATATTATATTTTTTTAGAATTAATTCTAATGAACTATGATAAGGGTTTTGAAATATCTAGGGCAACACATATTCGAGTGTATATAAAATTCCTTCTCTCCTTCATAGTTGGTCACTCTTGGATAAAGCCCCTAGAGTATTGTCGATATTCTTCAAAACCTACTTATTGATGAATTGATAAAGAATTTTAAAAAGTCTAATCCACACCAAAATCATTTTAATAGTATCTATATCCACAAAAAAGTCACTCTATGGTCTTAAATATAATGCATGTTTACCCCTAAACTAAGGTCCACCATCCATTATTTATTCCTTATTTTAGAGTTGAAGAAGATAATTAAAAAATCCTTTTCGAATAAAACTCGTGGAGTAATTTAAATTCAATACATACTTCCACTAGATCCAATTTTTAATCTCCAAAAAACTTGGCTAATATACATGGCACTTGCATATTAAGCCTCTACTTTTAAGAACCATTTTATCATGCTCGATCATCTTGTCCTTGAAAATAACTTCTAGTGTAGTATCTACTACTTGGATAGGGTTTTATATATATTTGTTATTTCTCTTATCACTAATTAGGGCATCCATAATTCCAACTAGGGAATCCACACTTTCAATTAGGAAATCCCTACTAGTAAGGACTTTCAAAAATGAATTTCTTGCCATGTTACCTAGATTTTCTTCACATGAATCATCTAGTATTTATGTTTCTCCTAGGATCTAGAAGAAGAAGAAGAAGTGGCATTTGCTCCTTGATTACACTTCGCTTCCTGCTCAATATTTCAACTTACACCCATAAATCTTGCTTACTTTATAAAATAAAAAAAGGTGAGGCTTGATCTTAACTTTTTCTCCACTTAAGTTCTAGTTTATAGGCACTTTCTATTTTTTAAAATATATGGCACTAAAATAGACCTCACTTGTATAAAATTATAGCCATTTTATCTTGGTATTTCAATAAACTAATCACAATTGGAAAATTATACCAATATTTTTAGCCATTTGAGTTAATGTTATTTGATTTTTAAAAATGTCAAGGTTTACATTCAGATAGAGCTCATTAAGGAAATGGAGGTGGTCTTGTATCTATAATACATTGCCATAAATTTAACCCCTACCTCAAGGTGCCTTCATGGATATATAGGGTGCCCTACATAAGATTGTAATCATGGATTATAATGTAAAACTTCTTAGTTCCCATTAGATTATCCCAACTTGGATATAAATACTTTCTACGCTAAATATACTCTTATCATTAATAATTATTTATCCATATACATTTTTGTAAATTTCATTGACATATATGGACATATATGGTTACTTATATACATTAATATAATATTTTATTATTATTTTTAATTGTTTACTTATTTATATGGAATTGAAATGGGCACCACCCATCTTAGGCCATGACCACATAATGGTATTACAACTTGACAAGTTTGCACATATCATTTGGCAAGGTTTGAACCTTAGTCTCATCCTTGAAAGTTGAGGAATTTAAGTAGTTGAGATAATGCCACTTGATATTTTATTTATTATTTTTTCTAAGACTTAAATATACTAAAAATAATATTTTTTTGTAAGTGCTAGAGATCATCAACTAAAATGATAAATAACACATCAAATCATAGATTTTTTTAAAACTAAGGAAATTTTTTTAAAGAGATAATAAATTCTACTATTTAAAATTATGTACACAAAGTAGGTTTGCATATGTTTTATTAATGCCTATAGTCATAAACAAATCAACATTACTTTGATAAAAAAAAAATGGCTAAATGTTTGTACACTTCCTCAATCCTTTTATAAGGATGAATTTTGAAAGGTATAACCAAATTTGTACATGTTTTTATTTTTTATATTTTATTAATAATTACCACTAATAAAAATATTAACATGAGAAATTTCACATCCATATTGCTTTTTAATTAAATTTATTCAATATTTCCTCAAACTATTATGTTAACTAGGCCATATTATATTGGATATACAAATGTGATGGTGTAATTAACCTAAAAATATAACTAACAAGTTCATATCTAGCATATGAACAAAACATTACATTTATTTTAGTTTAATTAGACCATGTCTAAACTTTGTCAATATTCCTCATCAATTAACAACTCATGTCCCATAGGTCATGAAGTGCGAAGGATTAGGGTTTTTTATTGAAAAATATCTCATCTTTTAGGAGCCATATCTTCGCGAAGAGTTATCCAATTCAGCTAATTCTTGGACCAATTTGTGTAGAATTTGAATAGCTTTAAAATGAGTGGTTATATGCAAAAATATGAGTAATATTAAGGGAGATATAACCCTGTGAAGTCAACCATTCAGAACAAGGGCAGTGATGATTTTTCAAGTCACAAAAAACAAATTTGTAAATATTTGCTAGCTAGGGTTCGAACAATGGGAAGAGCAATGAAAGGCTAGGAATATAGCAAGGTAAGACATTCTATCTGGATAAATAATGTTTTATCTAAGTTTTTTTCCCTTTCTTTATCTTGGAAATTGTCAATGAAAAATGTATAAAGTTTTTATCAAATATTAATTTGCTATAGGACATTCAGATAAATTTCAATATATTTTGAATTTATTTTCCTTTTCATTGATCTATTTATAGTTAAATACTTAGAATCATCTCTAGTGGTAGAGGTTAGTTAGTGTACCTCAGAGAGATCCTCATTGCTCCAAGATAGGATAATTTTTGGTAAATTTAATGGGTATTATCCAAGGGCTTCAACCTTGAGAAAATAGATTGATAGGAGTTGGAAGTCTCCACAAGTGATTATATAATTTCTTCCCAAATGTTTCTTTGTAGCCATTTTTTGTTCTAAGAAGAAAGAGAAAAATTCATAAAGTGGGGTCCTTGGTTTATGGGAAGAGCAAGACTCTTCCTTACTTGCTGGTATGAAGGCTTTTCACATGAAAATGTAAATATATCCCTAGTACCAGTCTGGATTAGGATTTTTGGGTTACCCATTGAATTTTAGGAAATAGATACCTTCAAGGCAATATGAAACACTCTAGGATAATTCCTTGAGATTTTAGATATGATAAAAATGGATTTTTGGTTATTTATGCTCGAATATTGGTCATGATTGATATATATTATAAGTAAATATTTACCATAATCAATCATTCTTAAGTATGGGGATAATATATGGATCCAAACTATAGATTATAAAAACATTTACTTTAGATGTAGAAGATGACATGAGGTGGGGTATATTGAGAGATCATGCCCTAAGAAGAGCCCAACATAATCATTTGTAGAAAACCTCAAGAGAAACTTACAAATGGTTATGGATGAATATGGTTTTCAATTTCCAAAAAATAGATCTAGAAAATAAAAGAAAATAAATAGTGGAGACCAATAAGGAAGGATATTGGAAGAAATACCAAATATTTTGAGGCTTTAGCCTATGTAGAAAAAGTAGATCAAAACTTAGAGGATATAGTACACCAATTTCAACATTTTAATAGGGAACCGTCTATTAAGAATGATCCTAATTTAAGGAACCTAAGGAATGTTTCTCATCAAATTTTTAAGACTCTCGAAGTACTATGCACCATTCAGGAGAAATAATTGGTAAATAAAATGTATTTTTAGAAGTTAATACCTCTACCATTAATAAGGAAATACCAAAAAATGAGTAGGAAAAGTCAAAATATTCTATAATAAAATAGGAGAGATAAATATGATGAAAAACAAAGTTATGAAAGAATATTGAGAAATAGAATAATAAGACCTACTCCTGATATAAGGAAGGCAAAAAGAGGAAAACCCTCAAATTATCAAGCAAGATCTAGGGAAGCAAGAGCAAACATAGAGAAAGGAACACAAAGTAAGTTGGTTGAATTTCTCTTTACCAAAAAACAAAATGATATTGGTAATACGTAGGAGGGGCCAAAAGCCCCTAATGAGACATGATTATCATCTCATGGAATATAAGGTGTGCTAATGCCGCCTCAAAGCATAGATGTATTAGGGACCTATGTTTAAGTAATAAACCTGATATTCTAGGTATACAAGAAACTAAAATTACAAAAGAAGAAGTTTCAAAAACTAGGAAAGTAGCATGGGCTATATGTGAATTGGATGCTATGGATTCTAAAGGAGCGGCAGGGGGAATTCTAACTTTTTGGAATCCTTATAGAACCTCTTGTGTAACCATTCATAAAACTAGGCTTTGGATAGCCTCTTTAGTCACTTGTTACTTTGCAGATATTTGTTTCATTCTTATCAATGTCTATGGACCTAAAACTCAGGTAGATTAGAAGTTTAGTGTGGGATTGAAGCCTTTACAAGAAGCAAATACCAAGAAACCCATTTCATGATCATTGAAGATTTTAATGCCATAACCAATCTAGATAAAAAATTTGGGGGAATTTGGAAACTGACCCAAACAATAATCTATGGGAAGTTGAGTTTGAAGAAAATAACTATACTTGGACCAACAACAGGAGAGGCCAAAACCTAATAGAAAAAAAATTAGACAAATTTATTCTATTAGATCATTGGCTAGATGAAGGAACTTGTGCTAAAATTTATACCTTAACAACTATTGATTCAGATCACTCACCAATAAGAGTTAAAATGGTGGTAAGTGAATTCAAAAAATATCACATTTTAAATATGAGCAGATGTGGAAAGACCATCATCAATTTATTGATATGATAGCTCAAATTTGGAATTCTTTAGGTAATTGTGGGTTGTATTCTCTTCCAAAACAAATTAAATCTATGACATATAGATTAAAAGAATGGAACAAGAACACCTTTGGAAATATTTTTGAGAAAAAAGAAGAACTAAAAGATAAACTTTCAAATTCCAAAAAGGTGATGATAATAATCCAAACTCAGAGGAAAGGGAGTTGCTTAGTAAATATCATAATATTTTGAGTAAGGAAGAGAAATTATGGGGATTAGAATAAATACAAAGTTGGATAAAAGAATGTGATAAAAATATAAAGTTTTTCATAGGATGGCTATAGTACAAAGATAAACTTCCATAATTAGTAGAATTAAATTAGTAGAAGGGGTTTGGATTGAAGATCAGAGTGAAATTAGAAAAGAGAAAGTTTTTTTATCATAATATTCTAGGTTTAGAGGAGATCACAGTTCTTAATGATAAACTTCTTCACAATGTTCCTTCAGTTATAACAAATGAAGACAATAGGAAAATGATGGAGCCTATTACTGTAAAAGAAGTTCATTTAGCTCTTTTCTCTTTTAATAAGGATAAATCCCTAGGTTCAAATGGTCTCTTTACATATTTTTACCAACATAATAGGGATAAAGTGAAGGATTATTTATTGGTGGTAGTTGAATAGTCTAGGGTAAAAAAATTCATACCTTATAAAATAAATACAACATATATTACCCGAATTCCAAAAAAGAAGGATGCTGAATTGTTTGATTATTTTAGACCCATAAGCCTATGTAAAATGGAATATAATATTATTTCAAAAGTGATGGCGAATAGATTAAGGACATTTTTAGACAAAATTATTTTAGAAGAGTAAGGAGGATTTGTAAAAGGGATACAAATTATGGATGGGATCATAGTAGCTCATGAAGTTATACATTCAACATCTTCAAGAAAAGAGAAAGCAATGATCTTAAAACTTAATATGAGTAAATCCTATGATAGGTTTAAATATGATTTTATTTTTACATTTTTAGATAATTTTGGTTTTGGGAATCAATGGGTTAGGTGAATTAAAGCTTGTGTCTCTACAGTTTCTTATTCAGTGTTGGACAATGGGTTAGTGATAAAATATTTTAAAGCCAAGAGAGATCTTATACAAGGAGATCCTCTATCTCCTTATTTATTCATTATTATGGTAGAAGTTTTGAGTAGGAACTTAAATAAGGCTTACAAATATGGGCTTATAAGTGGACTTAAGGTTAGTAATAACATCGATAACATCACCCATAAATATTTTGTAGATGATACAACCCTTTTTGGAAGGGCAAGGATAAATGAGGCCAGAGCTTTGAATAACATTTTAAAAGAGTACAAAAGAGCTTTAGGGAAAAAATTTAATAGGACTAAATCCAAAATTTACTTCCTTAACGCTCTTACTAATATCAAAGTAAGCATTTGTAGTTTGATTCAAATGGAGGAGGCAAATTTACCAACAATTTACCTTCGGATACCTTTATTTAAGGGGAGAATGAGGATAGATTTATGGAATCCAGTTATCAGTAAAGTTTAGAATAAACTTCTAGCTTGGAAATGTATATGGTTATCATTAGCAGGAAGAGTGTAGTTAATTAAGTTAGTCTTATAAGCCATTACAATATATTATATGTCATTGTATTCTATGCCTAAATCAGTTGAAAAAAGTTTAATCTATATTATCCGATCCTTTTTATGGTCAGGTTTACATGATAAAAGGAATTTTTCTTTGGTGAAATGGAGCAAGTTGTGTGATGATAAAACTAGGGGAGGTCTTGGTTTAAGAGTTCTTACAAATACAAACTTAGCTCTTAGGGGAAAAGTTATCTAGAGATTATACAAAGAGAGTCAAAGAAAATGGACAAGAATTATTCTAAGTATGTTGATCCCAGTGACCCAAGTTTAATATTTATTGTATTCTCTCTACCAAATGGTTCTGATCTTTGGAATGGTTTAAAAAAATCTATTGATATTATGATTAAAGGTTTAATATGGATGGTGGGAATTAGAGAAAAAAATTCTATTTGGATGGATACTTGGTGTGTTATAAAAACCACTCAATTTAAATCTAATTTTGAAACCTTGGATGAGATTACTTCAAGACAAATATGGAGATAGAGTTCAAACATTTTGTACAAGCATCGAGAAGGAAGATACAAATGGAAAGAATATTTTTTTACAAAGTATACAAGACATTGATACTAGGAGGCAATTGAGTATAAATATAACAACTATGATTATTCCAAGGGGAGCCAAGGATAAATTTATTTGGGAGTTGAATAGCTTAGGAGAATACACAAAAAGAAGTGGATATAATGTTCAACACCAACAAAATAATAATATCACTAGATTATGGAGCGGTTTTTGGGATAGCCCAAGCATTCCTAAAGTTAAAATGTTTGTTTGGTTGGTAGTTCATAGAAGAATTTTATCTTGGGATAACCTTATGAAAAGGGGTTTTCATGGCCTCTCTCAATGTGTTTTTGTAATAAGGAGGAGAGTATAGACCATCTCTTGGGACATTGCTCAATATTTTAGAATCTATGGCAGTGGATTCTTAATATGTTTGGTAAATGCATGGTGATGAATAACAAAATTGAAGATTGGTTAAAGCAATGGCAGATAACTTATAAAAGTGAGGCTTTATATACAATAAGGGATATATCAAAATATACAATACTTTGAACTATATGGCTAGAAAGGAATATAAGAATATTTAAAGGAAAGGAAAGCAATTTAGAGGTAATAAAAAATAAGATATGTTTAGCCATAGAGGATTCTAAACCAACCCTATCAACTCACCCAATCCTTAATTTGGAAGCAAAGAGCCTTTATAGATGGATTCAAGTCATTAAATGTAATTATGATGTTGTATACATGAGAAGAAAAAAGAAGGGAAAGAATATAAAGTGGAAACCACCAGATGTGGAGTGGGTAAAATTTAATTTTGATAGAGCATCTAAAGAAAATCCAAGACTAGTAGGAGGAGGAATAATTAGAAATAATAGAGGAGAGATTTTGTCTCATTATGCTTTCAATAGTGGACTTAAGACAAATGATGAAGTTGAAGCTTGGGCATCTTTAGAAGGGTTTAAAATATGTAAACAAATGAAATGGAACAAAGACTATACGGAAGGTGATTCTCTCATCGTAATAAATTCAATTTTGAGGAAAGCAAAGGCTCCATGGAACATACAAGAGACAATTGTGGAAATTCAAGATCTTGCTAAAGAATTTAGAGAAATCAAGTTTACACATATATTAAGGGAAGAAAATAAATGTGCAGTTAAGCTAACCAATAGAGGGTTTTTGATTGAGGATCATGAAGTTAAATTCTCCTTTCCATGGTTAGAGAAAGTAGAAAGTTTAGTTGAAGTTGACAAAAAAATGTTGATTGCCTGAATCAATTTATGATTAAGATTTAATTTAATATTTTCCATTGGTATTATCTACTTTATTTTGTAACAATAATGTATTTTTATTTTAGACTATTTATTATTATTTTTGTGGTTGCACTTATGTTTCAAGAAGGAAAATAGAAATCCAAATTTGGTAAAGTGGACTATGATAGTGCGATGTTTTGGAAATATTACTCTACTAAGATGCAAGGCATAGATAGTAGAGGTGAAGTTTTGGCATTGTGAAGGCTTCTATAGGAATATGTCTATAAAGTTGCTAAATTCTGGATTAATTGTATTCATAAAAAAATTTGAAAAGATCCTAAAAATAAAAATCAAGAATTCAAACATTTTATATAAAATGATGTAGGTTTGTATCTATTTTTAAACTCTCAATCTCTAAAGAAAAGAGATGTAATTTTTCAAGGGTGGGGGACTCGAGTACAACCCCTTAGTATCCAACAAAAAAAACATCAAATTATATCTAGCTTACCTTTCTATGAAGAATATTATTCATATTCCTCATATTTTTATGTTTTTGCAATCAACTTCTTGGTTTCATGTTTATTAAGTGATAATATCTTCATCAACCTTCTAAAATTTAATTTTTTCCAAGACAAAAATCAACATCATGATTGACTAAATTATCTGCTACCCTATTTCCTTCTCTATGAATATGTTGACATTTATAAGATATTGTCTCCATAAATAGTTGATGGACATAAAAAATGATGTTATTTTTTATCCAATCCTACATCAATTTTTCTTAACAATGTTAATAATAACTTGTAAATCCCTTTGAGCTTAAATATATCTATATCTTATTTCAATGATAATTTTAATTCCTATAAGAAGTGCCTTAACATCTCCATTGTTGTTACTTAAATTTCCATATGATTCTAATTAAGTGAGGAGAATTTTACCTTCATTATTTGGAAAAACACTATTTGGAAAAACACCACCTTCACTAGCCTTCCATGTGTTGCCTTTGAAAGTACCCTCAAAATTTATTTTGATGAAGCCAACTCTTAGAAATTTCAATTTTACCATAGATTTACACAAGTTATTTGTGTTAAATTCATTGCTACAAATAACCTTTGTATGTATATTCAATTATTTTAAATAAGAGGCTAGCACCTCTTTTTCAAAAATTAGAACTTCCCATGATGAGCACCATGACTATAAATTTTCCATTAACATAGGAAATAATATGATTCTAAAATTGGACTTTATCATGAGATTTATTTTCAAAAAACTCTATTATTCCTATATACTAAAAAATGTGCCAAACCGAAATTCATATGCAAATTGAATAGGTATATATGCTCTAACTCATTTCTATTTGAAATATGTATGGATAAGTGGATGATAGACCTTGAGATTCATAAACCTTAAATACCTTAAGTTCCTACCCTTTTGACATAACCAACTAGGATTAAGATTATAATTAGTCCATATAACATGCCTCTAGGTCTACTAGAATGACTAAGATAGGTCTAATTGCATCTAAAATCACTCAATTTTAAAATTTCCTTCATAATTAGTGACTTCACCACTCTAAGAGTGATTGTCACTGATTGCATTTCTCTACTATGTTGGACTATAAAAACCACTACAACCATATTTTTTGATATTTTTTGTAAAATTTACAATTCAAATGTATGCTATATGTTCATAAAGGCTAATTCCACTTTCAATTAGGCTAACTAAACCTTGATCAATGATCGTGCTTGATATTGGCCACTGTAGTCCAAAAAAAAAATCTACTATAGATACCCAATATAATTTATCATTTGGTGGATTAATCCAAGTGATTTATTTTTGGAAAAGTAGTATATGAAACTAAATTAGATGAAGAAAATATCAAGACACTTGATATTTTTCACCTTTTTATTCTTTAGCTAGATTAATGTGCTAACTTATTTTTATGAATCCTTTCATATCCCTCTAAGGATTTTTTAACATCATACCCATGATCTATAATAATAAAATATTATTATTCTTTGTAGATTAGCTCTTCTACAAAGGATTCCCCACCTCAAGGTGAATAATAAGGTTTTCCATTAATCAAGAAGTTTAGAAAAGCAAAATAAATCAATACATTCAAACATCCAAGTACAAACTTATTTATAAAAATAATTCACTTAAGAGGTTAGTAAGTACTCTCTCTCTCCCTCATTGTATTTTTTCATTTATTTTATTGCATTAATTTCAATAGGTTGCTTTACATTGCATCCTACTAGTTAAATTATGATTTTGTCTTGTTTGTACATTTATATGAATACCTAGTTTATCCCCACAAGGGTTATCCATATAGAATGATTTTATTTGGGCTAGTGTTAAATTTTCATTTGCTTACTAGTCATAGTGTCTTAATATTATTAAAATTTATAAAAAAAACATCTTGGTGAACCCAATGTAAACTAATCTTTTTGGAAGGGATCCACACCCATATCTAGTATTCGTACTTAGGATTTATATAAGTATTATAATAAGGATAATCCTTTCCCCAATGACAAAATTATAATAAAACCTAATCTTGATCATGATATATCTATGGTTTAAAAAATATACAACATTGGTAATAGTCATGCCAATAAAAAAAGACTAGGTAAAATCAAGACAATGCTAGAATATCTAGACAATATGGTCATGAACTTCTAAGAGAAATAATATTACCATAGCATCCAAGAAAAATCAAATAAAATTGAGTAAGAGGAAGAGGTGGGTCCTCAACCTATAATAAAAGGCTTAAAATTCTATAAGTATTGATGATGAAGAATAGTTTGGAGAGAACCATCAAATGGCATGAGCTCAACTAGTTAAATAGCTCAAGTTTTAAGGAGACCTAATTTCAAATATTATTGGGAAACACATGCATAAATACCAAAAATTATTTTTGTATGACCACTATATGGTTAAAGATATAATATGGTGAAGTCCATTTCAATTCCATATAACCATTAAAAACATAATTTTATATATGCATTCTCCTCAAGAGGATTTAAAAAATTTCTTTACAGTAAGAATGAGGAATACCAATAAAAATTGACTAAACTTAGAGAACAACAAGAATGATAAAGATAAGCACAATATACAATAATCCCCCCTTGTAATGCTTTCAAATGGATAAGAAATGGAATCTAAATCCTATCTATATTCTCAACACAGTTTAGAGCTTTTGATTCTACATAACATAAGAAATACTGATGGGAACTTTCCAAGGTTAGGCCATGAAAAAATAAAGAAAGAGCTAAAGGCCAAGCTTCTAGGGCCTCTCAATAAAACTCTTGATAAAAACAAGTAATGGTTCCTAGAAACATAAAAGAAATGTTCAATCTAAATTTATTCAAAAGAGAATGTACTTCTCAAATTACAATTGAAAAATACCAAGCAAAATAAATTTAGTTGCTTTGGAACATACTCAATTCTAATCCCTCACTTAGATAATTATTAAAAAGGAGTGACATAAATGTTTTCCAAGGTTGCATAGTAGTAACACTTTTCAATGAAAGGTGACTCAATAAAAGATGACAAGGAAAAATGACCAACCAACAAAGCCATTATTAGAAAATGACATAGACAAATGAACAACCTATAGAAAATATTAATATAAAGTAAATGGTGGAGGATTAAATTCAATAAATATAATTAATAAAACAACAAGCAATGACTCAACAACTATACCCAATGGAAACACTTTGGGAAAAACCTAATGATCATGTATCCAACATGAATGATAAGGAAAAGAACTTCCAACATTACTCAAGTGAAAAACCCCCAACTCAAGTAATGAATCAATGAACCTTTAGTGCCTTAGATTGCTAGCTATATAGCACCTCCAACACAACCACTTTGTTATGCTAGAATAAAAATAATAGAATATTTTCCTAGTGGATTCTTAAAAGTTTATAAATATGTGATATATTTTAACCATTATGCTACTATTTATTGCTAGCATATTATTTAAACATGCCATGTTGGATTGGTATGCAAACTTACCTAAAGTTTCTATTAGAATCTCTAAAAAATCTATGAATATTCTTACATTTGAATTTAAAGCTGGTAAACATTAAATTATGTCATTCATCATTTTGTTATGTCTAAAAAATGATAAAATAAAAGTGTAGAGAGTCTCATTAGAAGATAAAAATACCTTATCACCTAGCCAAGAATGACATTGATGATATTAAATCATTGAAGCTCTCTTACGTCCAATTAAAAACAACGTTAAGAGATAATATAACCTTACAACTTTACAAGACTATTTGGCCATGTTAGGATATGGTAAGACCAAAATAAAGTTATCTAAAGTCAAAAATTATGAATAACAATACAAGTGTTACTAAATATGGTGCCAAAAATCTCTAATTCTTACAATTTTTTTTAACTATAAATCTTAATGGACGATAAGAAAACCATCATATATACTTCATGAAGAAAGCTCAAAGTGAGAAAAGACAACAAAATCCTTGATTTTTTAACCTTTAATTGGGTCTTACCCATCACAATGGACAAACTTAAGAAAGTTATTCCTAATAATATAAAAATATTCAAAGTTATAAATATTATTGCCAAAATATCCTTGGTACCAAGACCACTTGCATTTTCCTAGACACAACTTTGTACATTGTATCCACTTTGATAAGTTCTAGTATGGAATTGTTTTTCATAAGAACTATAGTTGTAAAAAATGAAGAAACAACTAAATATGATGCATTGGTTGTTAAATACAATTTGTAATGGTGATAATCCATAACATCTATAAAATCAAAATATTGAGATATACAGAAATTCAATGTTCAACCATTCCAAGATGCAATGATTGCCCATGGGAAAAATAAATTCTATTGAATTATTTAAAATAGGCTAGAGTTATTGGTGCATCTACTAATATATATTTTTATTTAATAAGATATGTGTGGATTTTGAAGAACACAAGCTTATACTGATAGGGTGGTGAACAGTATAAGATTACTTTTTACTTTTATTTCCCAATAAATATTATGTAATGTATAGATATAAAAATAAACAACAGTTATAAAGGTAATGCACAAATCACCATACACAATAGAGAGACCAATTTACCATGGTTCACCCAATGTGGGCTACTCCACAGAGAAAATCTTTCACTAAAATTTTATCAATCAATCTCTTGGGAATCCTTTCCCTATTACAATTTTTATGGACCTTTGTCCAAAGGAGACACCAATCCCCTAATCAAGTTCATGGATATCTATAAATTAAGAGAACTATTTTCTCCTTAGCTCTAACTAGTGATCTTCTCGAATAACTACTACCACCATTGCTCTGGATAATGGATCTCTATCCATTGAAGACACCTATCCTCACTGCCCTGGATGATGGATATCTATCCACTGGAGACTATTATCTTCTATAATATTTCACCTTCAAAGCTTTGTATCAAATATGCACTAAACAAAGTCCTTCGGTCTAGCACAAATCTGCTCAATATCTATCTCTGTTCTGGCACAAACCTATCCTAAAATATTCACCAAAATCTATCCTCAAATTTTTACTAAACACAGTCCTTCAATCTCGCACAAATCTATCCTCAATATCTATCCTTTGATCTACACTAAAAACAATCCTTTGGTCTAGCACAATTTTGTCCTTAATATCTGTCCTCTGATCTGCACTAAACATAGTCCTTCGATCTAGCACAAATCTATCCTCAATATCTGTCCTCAAGACTTAACACAAAGCTTTATCCAATCACAAATAAACACTACTATATTTGCACCAAACCTTAACTCAAGGTTTTAACAAATCAATCAATCAATTATGCTGACAAGTCTTCTCAAAAACTTGTCCCAAATTTTCCTTGTAAGCTTCCACAAATTTCCACACTAAAATATCCACAAGTTCTCTCTAGAACTTGTCAAACTGTATTGTAAGATTCCTCAAAAGCTCACACAAATATGTTCACAAGTCTTCTCTAAGACTTACCTCAAATCTACTCAACAAGTCCACACTAGAACTTGTCCAATCTCATAGAAACATAAAGAGAATTGTTAGAGACTCAATATGATTCACATTCATAACAATGCTCAATCACTTTCAATCACTCTTTTTACCACAAAAATATATAGAGAATTGTTAGAGACTCAATATGATTCACATTCACCACAATGCTCAATTACTTTCAATCACTCTTTTTACCATAGAAACATATAGATAATTGTTAGAGACTCAATATGTTTCACACTCACCAACACTCAACCTCTTTCTCAAATCAATTCAGATTATAGAATAATTTTTTTCATAGAACTTGAACTATCACTTCAACACATGCACTTGACTAAACAGACTGTACCATTATGTATGTCTTGGAAAAACCTTTCTGATGGCTATAAATACCCCTATGTTGGGGTTTCAATGAAGCCTTCATCAACAAGGAAAACAATAGCCTTCTATATCTCTCATTACTTACCAAGCGGAAAAAGGCATTTAAAAAATTTGATGCCTCCATGTTGTGGAAGCATTAAATCCCCCATTGCAAAGGGAACAAAATGGTCCCCTTACAAACAAATAAAGTGGCCCTCACTACATAATAATAAATGCCCCTACATTTTTTAAAATACATCTTGTTGGACCCATAATGAGAAATTTAAAAAATAATTTTAAAAATCCCCAATTGACTAAGACCTTTTGACAACATATAATTGAAAAAGAAAGTGGTCTTCCCATTAGTGGTGCCTACTCCTGTAATTTGATCTTGAGGGCATAGTCCAGGCTACTGCACATCATCTAGCCAACCACTTTTTGGACCTTGTTATCAAACCATAGTGTTCATATAGCTATAAACCACTACTTATGCTTATGGAGTCAATTTGGACATCCCTTGCAATTCTTGTGGTTCTTTTCACACTATCTTCTCACTCCTTTTTTGTGAGACACTTTGGTTTCAGAGGATTTTCTTTAGTGACCTTTTTCCAAGGTTCATAACCTTGATATGTGTCACAAGCATCTGTCTGGGAGTATGATTTCATTATTTTTGATGATGAGTCTCTACTTTTTTGAGACATATGATGGATCCTTTGCAAGCTTCTTGATGGAAGTTGTCCTTAAGGGGAGGTTGAAAATATTCCTTCATCCTCCATGCACAACTTCCTCATTTTTTTTATTCTGACAAGTGTTTTTTTCATCATCTCTCTAGCAGAGTTTTCTTATGGATATATTGTACATGAGTACCTTATCAGACCTTGTTGTCGAGACTCATACTTGTGGATATGCCACTTGTTTTGGTTTTGTTGTTTTTCACTACCTCCTAGTATCACTTAAGTGGGGGTGTTAGTATATCCTAGTACCAACTAAAGGGTGTGTTATAAGAAAAAAATATATCCTAAGTTGTTACTAGGATAATTTGTGTGACTAAGATTAGCTCAGTTAGTTATGATCCAATGGATCAGATTGTATGCTTTTGCTATTTAAGTAAGGCTCCTTTCATTCAATAATATCAAGTATTCTACTCTCATTTCATTCAATAATATCAAGTATTATACTCTCCTTTCATTCAATAATATCAAGTATTCTACTTTTCTAACAGGCTCAACCAACTTTGCTCAACCAATCACTCAATGAATTAAAATTTGCTTACAAACCCTAGTCCAAGCATATGACCACTCACTCAAATGTTTCCAATAATTCTTATCAATCAATATCACATAACAATGATACTCATGATATTTGCAAACCTTAGTTCAAGTTCCTCACTCAACTAAGTGCTTCAACAACAATGCTAATCTCACATAACAATGATACTCATGATATTTGCAAACCCTAGTTCAAGTTCCTCACTCAACTAAGTGCTTCAAAAAAAATGCTAATCTCACATAACAATGATACTCATTATATTTGTAAATCCTAGTTCAAGTTCACTCAACTTAATCACTTCAAAAACAATGCTTATAAAACAAGGTTTTATCAACAACTCTTTATTCCAGAAAACCTTGAAGCATTAATTCAAAACACACTCAACAATGCTTACCAAACAATCCTTTTCACTCCAAATTTGCATTCACAACATTCAAAAATCACTCACTAGGAATATGTGCCCATACCTTTTGTTTGATGTAAAAGTGCCCTTAGAAAACCTGTCTCAATCACAATTTTCTTCTTTCCAATTTCAATGGTTAAATGACAAAATATCACTTCAACACTTTCTCAAAATATTCCTTAGACACAAAAATAATCAAAGCTCAATTATGCCTTATTGCTCCCTTTTGAAAATAACATCCATCAAATCATACATGAAAAATAATCATTTTGATACACCTTATAATATCCAACTTAAAATAATATCCAACACCACAAAACCTCAAACAATCTTCCTAAAACACCTTACTACCCTTTTCAAACACTAAAGCAAATAACACCCAAAATTTTATTTTGCATCAACCTTATAACTCCCCTTACAACCTTACAAACCAAATAAAATATGCAAAAATTAATTTTTAATACCTCAACTAACTCCTCCAAAAATTTTGGTGCTCAACTAATGCATACCTTCATTTTTCTCCCCAAAAGGGTTTCGGCGTGATTCGAACCGTTGTCTCCCCAAGCGCCAAGCGCCTTAGCGCTTTGGAGCCCACCACGTGGGCTATAGGTGCCCACATGAAGGGAGGAAGGCTTCCTTCCTATTAACCCTTCGTGCGCCATTGACTTCACATGAAAACCACAAAGCAATCCTCTTTGATGCAGCACAATTCGCACAAGCTCACATTAATCAATTTAATTCGAAGGCATAAGGTAAGTTTGGCTAAGGTGGGGTAGTCCCTCTTTTATACACGTTTGGTTGATTTTGCTCCCACGTCGGTGCTAAGAATTCAAATTTTAATTCAATAACCCACCTTAGGGTTATTTAAAATTAATATAAATTAACTTATAATTAATATTAAAATTAATTAATAATTAATTTAAATAACTTATAAGTTAAGTAAATTAATTAATAAATTAATTTATAATAAAAATTATATTAATTAATTTATAATTAATTTAAACTTCCCTGTATAATATTATAAAGAATTATTATAATATTATTCATCTGGGCTTCTTCTTTGCACTTTGGACCACATCTGACTACTTGGAACCGAGTCTTTGATTAACTAAAAATGGACTATCCTTTTGCACTTATTGGAGAACCTAAAACTGATGTTGCCCACTAAAACTACCACTGACTAGTGCTGAAGGCTTGACATCAATGACCACTCACTCTTGACATCAATGAAAACTCATCTACTCAAAATGTCCAACAATCTCCCCCTTTTCATTGATGGCAACCCAAATTATTTTTACCAAAACTTGACCTTTTTCCTATTCTGCTCCCCCTGGGAAATTGCTCCCCCTAACTCAATGCTCTCTTCTTAAACCAAATCTCTCCCCCTTACTCAAATATCTCCCCCTTTGACATCAATGGCAAAGGGTCACCTTTGGGGCTCGGGGCTAAGAATGAGTTTCTTAGCTTAGCCCCTCCCCCACCTCCTCTTGAGGTGGTTAATTCTAGGGTGGGAGTATTTCTACTCCCAACAAGCACTGGTCTTTACCTTTGTCCTATTTCCTTCTCATATGATCCTTCTGATTCCTTTGACTATTCTTGTTCATGTCCATGTTCTTGTTCCTATCCATATCCTGTTCATGTCCATGTTCTTGTTCCTATCCATATTCATGTTCTTGTTCCTGTTTATGTCCATATTCTTGTTCCTATTTCTGTTCTTGTTCATGTCCATATTCCTATTCTTATTCCTATTCATGCTTGATTTTGGAATGTTTGCTCTACACCACTTTGCTGTATGTCCATCATTATTGCACTTATAACACTTAATGTTATTATTCCTTGGAGGTGCAAATGTCTTGGGATTTCTCCTAGTGAAGCCATCTCTGTTCCTATCATGTACCTTGCAATTCATTGCCTTGTGACCAAATTGATTACATGAGTAGCAATACCCATGGAAAATATGCCTATTTCTAAAGTTCCCATACTCCTGTCTTTCATGTGTCCTGCACTGTGAAGCCATGTGCCCAAATCTATGACATGAGAAACATCATCCATTGAAATTTCTTTGCCTTGACCTCATTGGTCTCTTAGTCTCTTTTACCCTGTGTTGGTTCCTGTTCCATATGTTTCTTCTTTGTGCATTGTTCCTTTCCTTGTTGAACTTTCTATTGTCCAACTCATCCTCAGAAGTCTCACTTTCTCTTACACTATCTTCTTCTGAAGTTTCTTCTTCTTCAGAACTTGAGGTTGACTCTTTTTCTTGTTTCTTTTGAGCCTGTTCAAAACCAAGACCTATTTTGTTTGTTGACCTTCTTTGTACCTTGATCATATTATCTACAATATTTGAGCTCTTTCCAAACTTGTGTAGCTTGTCCTTGGACTTTTCTAATTCTTCCCTTAGTAGAGCTACTTCTTATTCTAACCTTTCACATTCTAAGACCTTTGCTTCTAGCTTATCCTTGAACTTCTTTGTCTTAGCCATTGACTTGTTTAGATCCTCTATAAGCTTTCCTCTCTCTTCATAACATTCTTGAAACTGAATCTCAAGTTGGGAGTTTTGCTTTCTTACCTTCTTTAAGGTTTTAAGAGCATAAATAAGCTCTCCCTCAAGATCAACTCCTTTTTTTGATTCTTCCTCTATTTGTTTACCTTTGATAACATCTTCATTCTTTTTTGACTTGTCTTCTATAGGATCACCTTCTTCTTCTTCTAGTGCCATTAGAATATTCTCTTTTGGTCCTTCAAGTGCATCCTCATATTCATCATCACTGAAACTGAAACCATTCCTTGTACAACTATCTTCAAGATGTCCAAAATTACCACATCTAAAACACTTGAGAATTATTGGTGACCTTTTCTTAACTTCTTTTTCCTCAATCATAAATAGAACTTCATCTTTATCATTACTTGAAGAACTAGCATCACTATCACTTGAGTACTTACTTGCCTTGTCTGCATAGTAGCTCCTCTTCTGTATTTGAAAGAACTTATTTCCTTGTTTGCCTTGTCCATCCTTGCCTTTCTTTTGGTACCTGTATCTTTATGATTCCCTATTCCTGTGATCTTGTTTTTCTTCATCATTGTTATTTTTAGCTTCTTGAAAATCAGTTGCATAGTGACCATACTTTCCACAATTGAAACATCTAACAAATTTTGCATCTTTAAATCTTCTTGAATCCTTATTCCTTCTGCCATAATTAGCTTCTTCATCACTGGATGACTCATTGCTTGAATCTAACTTTTTGCCCTTTGTCTTCTTAGTAGCTTTGAATGTTGCTTCCTTCCGGAGATTAGGTTCCTCTTTTGTTCTTAACTCAAAAGTTGTAAGAATACCAAGTAACATATCTCTTGTCAAAGAATCACCATATTTTGATTCTTCTATAGCAGAAATATTTTCACTAAATATTTTTTGAAGAGATCTTAAGACTTTATCACAAACATCCGATTCTTCAACATTAAGTCCAAGTCCTTGCATACATAACAACCTCATCTACCCAAAGTAGATAAGTACTAATGTTTTCCTCATCCTTCATTCTTAATTCTTCAAATTGTCCTTTGAGATTTTGTATCTTTACCTTTTTGACACTTTTATCTCCTTCATATATGCTTTGCAACTTATCCCAAATTCCTTTTGCATCTTTACAATGCATAACTTTTATGGATTTTGTTCTATGCAAACCTCTCAAAATTGCATTCATTGCTTTTGAATTGTAATGTTGTAGAAGCTTACCTTCCTTATCTGTAGGTGGATCAACTGGTGGTATGTATCCATTTTCAACTGCTTCCCAAATTTCATTGCCAAGTGCCATCAGGTGAATCTTCATTCTCATACTCCAAAATATATAATCACTTCCATAAAATATTGGTGTTGAATTATCCGAGGACACATTCTTAGAATCCATTGTGTTCTTGAAAGCTTTTCCTTCAAGTTGTTAAACTCTTTCGAAGGAACCCGCTCTGATACCAATTGAAGAACACAAGCTTATATTGAGAGGGGGGAATGAACAATATAAGACCACTTTTTACTTTTATTTCCCAATCAATATTATGCAATGTATAGATAGCAATATCAACAATAGTAATCAAAGCAATGCACAAATCACCATACACAATAGAGACACCAATTTAACGTGGTTCACCCAATGTGGGCTACTCCACAGAGAAAATATTTCACTAAAATTTTCTCAATCAATATCTTGGGAATCCTTTCCCTATTACAATATTTATGGATCTCTATCCAAAGGAGACACCAATCCCCTAATCAAGTTCATGGATCTCTATCCATAGGAGAACTCTTTTCTCCTTAGCTCTGACTAGTGATCTTCTAGAAGAACTACTGCCCCCACTGCTATGGCTAATGGATCTCTATCCATTGAAGACACCTATCCTCACTACCCTGGCTAATGGATCTCTATCCACTAGAGACTATCATCCTCTATACTCTATCACCTTCAAAGCTCTATCTCAAATCTGCACTAAACATAGTCCTTCGGTCTAGCACAAATTTGCTCAATCTCTATATCTGGTTTGGCACAAACTTGTCCTCAAATCTGCACCAAACTCTATCCTCAAATATGTACTAAACATAGTCCTTCGATCTAGCACAAATATATCCTCAATATCTATCCTTTGATCTACACTAAACACAGTCCTTCGGTCTAGCATAAATTTATCCTCAATCTCTGTCCTCTGATCTGCACTAAACATAGTCCTTCGATCTAGCACAAATCTATCCTCAATATCTATCCTCAAGCCTTAACACAAAGCTTGATCCAATCACAAATCAACATTGCTAGATCTGCCCCAAACCTTAACTCAAGGTTTGAACAAATCAATCAATCAATTCTGCTCACAAGTCTTCTCAAAGACTTATCTCAAATCTGCCTTGTAAGCTTCCACAAAAGCTCACACTAATCTATCCACAAGTTCTCTCTAGAACTTGTCCAAATCTGCTCAACAAGTCCTCAACTCAACAGTCCTCACTAGAACTTGTCCAACTCTACTCTCAATCTCTTTCCTCAAACTGTATTGTAAGCTTCCTCAAAAGCTCACACAAATCTGTCCACAAGTCTTCTCTAAGACTTACCTTAAATCTACTCAACAAGTCCACACTAGAACTTGTCCAATCTCATAGAAACATAAAGAGAATTATTAGAGACTCAATATGCTTCACATTCATCACAATGCTCAATCACTTTTAATCACTCTTTTTACCACAAAAACATATAGAGAATTGTTAGAGACTCAATATGTTTCACACTCACCAACACTCAACCTCTTTCTCAAATCAATTCAGAATATAGAATAATTTGTTTCATAGAACTTGAACTATCACTTCAACACATCCACTTGACTAGGCTCAACCAACTCTACTCAACCAATCACTCAATGAATTAACCTTTGCTTACAAACCCTAGTCCAAGCATATGAACACTCACTCAAATATTTCCAACAATGCTTATCAATCAATCTCACCTCCATAAATGATCCACTCATATCTTTCAACCCTCCCAGTCAAGTTCCTCCTCAACTAGTGCTTCAACAACAATGCCTAATCTCACATAACAATGATACTCATGATCTTTGCAAACCCTAGTTCAAGTTCACTCAACTTAATCACTTCAACAACAATGCTTATAAAACAAGGTTTTATCAACAACTCTTTATTCCAGAAAACCTTGAAGCATTAATTCAAAACACACTCAACAATGCTTACCAAACAATCCTTTTCACTCCAACTTTGCATTCACAACATTCAAAAATCACTCACTAGGAAGATGTGCCCATACCTTTTGTTTGATGTAAAAGTGCCCTTAGAAAACCTGTCTCAATCACAATTTTCTTCTTTCCAATTTCAATGGTTAAATGACAAAATATCACTTCAACACTTTCTCAAAATATTCCTTAGACACAAAAATAATCAAAGCTCAATTATGCCTTATTGCTCCCTTTTGAAAATAACATCCATCAAATCATACATGAAAAATAATCATTTTGATACACCTTATAATCTCCAACTTAAAATAATATCCAACACCACAAAACCTCAAACAATCTTCCTAAAACACCTTACTACCCTTTTCAAACACTAAAGCAAATAACACCCAAAAATTTATTTTGCATCAACCTTATAACTCCCCTTACAACCTTACAAACCAAATAAAATATGCAAAAATTAATTTTTAATACCTCAACTAATTCCTCCAAAAATTTTGGTGCTCAACTAATGCATACCTTCATTTTTCTCCCCAAAAGGGTTTTGGCATGATTCAAACCGCCGTATCCCCAAGCGCCAAGCACCTTAGCGCTTTGGAGCCCACCGCGTGGGCTATAGGCACCCACGTGAAGGGAGGAAGGCTTCCTTCCTATTAACCCTTCGTGCACCGTTGAATTCACACAAAAACCACAAAGCAATCCTCTTTGATGCAACATGATTCACATAAGCTCGCATTAATCAATTTAATTTGAAGGCATAAGGTAAGTTTGGCTAAGGTGGGGTAGTCCCTCTTTTATACACGTTTGGTTGATTTTTCTCCCACATCGACGCTAAGAATTTGAATTCGAAATTCAAATTTTAATTCAATAACCCACCTTAGGGTTATTTAAAATTAATATAAATTAACTTATAATTAATATTAAAATTAATTAATAATTAATTTAAATAACTTATAAGTTAAGTAAATTAATTTATAATAAAAAATTAATTAATAATAAAAATTATATTAATTAATTTATAATTAATTTAAACTTCCCTGTATAATATTATAAATAATTATTATAATATTATTCATATGGGCTTCTTCTTTGCACTTTGGACCACATCTGACTGCTTGGAATCGGGTCTTTGATTAACTGAAAATGGACTATCCTTTTGCACTTATTGGAGAACCTGAAACTGATGCTGCCCATTGAAACTACCACTGACTGGTGCTGAAGGCTTGACATCAATGACCACTCACTCTTGACATCAATGACAACTCATCTACTCAAAATGTCCAACAGATTCTGTTAGGGTTCACTCTCATTACAAAAATAAAACATCACATTGTTCTCATTACATTTATAAAAAATTAATTAAAGCATATCCAACTTTGCTTTTCTATCAAAGATATTCTTAATTTTTCTTTCTATCAAATATATTCTCTATCTTCCTCAAAATACCAAATGCTAAGTTTCCACAATAAACTCCTTTTATATCATATGCCTTCCAAAATTTAAATTCGATCAAGATGAAATTCAACACCACGAATGGCTAAAATATTTGTTGCCCAATTTCTATATCTATAAATATCTTGTGCTTAACAACCTTATAATTTCTTAATACATTTTTTTAGGGTTCTTATTCATTCCCCTAATATTCCAAGATATTATTTTCATTGTTATATTTTTTTTATTTATGGGTTTAGCCCCAATTCTTGTTAGCACTTGTGATATTTGCTTTTGTTTTTGCTTCTTGGACATTCTTATCTTTTTTTCATTCCCAAAAATACATTCATCTTCATTAATCTCTTCAATATTCTCACATTGCTCATAGTAAGACTTATCATCTTTAGGTTTTCCTTGTTATGAAGGATCTAAAGTGCAAGGAATAACCTCAAAAACATAGTATTATTTATGTTGCCCTAGAAACCCTAAAGTGCAAGGATGCTCTTCTGTAGTAATTATCTTCTTATTCTACCATAGAAAATATAAATTACAATGAGTTTTCTCCACCCTCATTTCTTTATTATGCTTCTCTTGAAACCTTAAAGTGCAAGGGATAACATCTTCACCCCTTTAATTTTTATTACTCGAAGAGGATTCTATACTACTTGAGAAAAATGAAGGTGATTTAATTGAAATAACTTAACCTCTTTTGTTGTCTTTATTTTAGAATTTCTGTCCACATATTATTTTGCACCTTTAATTCCATTTGAAATTTCCAAATGATACTATAGATAGGTGTTCTTTGCCTCTTCTTTCGGATTAGAATATTCTTGATCTCATCTAGATTCTATTACTATGTAATTTCCTTGCTTCATTTTGAAGTTTATCTCATGGCTAGAATATATTGTCTCTTTATTCATAGTTTTCACTTTGTAAACACTTTCCATGTGTTGAATATCATAACAATTATGGCAACAAAATGAGATATTTTCATAATCTACTTGTTGATCCCAATCTTTTGAATCATATTTAATCTTAATGGATTGTGGCAAAGGTTTTGAAATATCCATAGCAACACATAATTGAGTATATATAGCACGCTTTCACTCCTTAGTAGTTATTCCTTCCTTGATTAATTCCCTAGGGCATTTCCAATGTTCTTAAAAACTTCCTTGAATCAAATTTAATCTTAATGGATTGTGGCAAAGGTTTTGAAATATCCACAACAACACATATTTGAGTATATATAGCATGCTTTCACTCCTTAGTAGTTATTCCTTCCTTGATGAATTCCCTAGGGTATTTCCAATGTTCTTGAAAACATCCTTATTTTATAAGCTAACATGGAAGTCCAAACAACCTAACCCATATTGGAAGCTTCTTAATAGTTTCTGTCTCAATAGAAAAAAATCATTCCATGGTCTTAAGTGCATCTCTTCCACTAAACCATGGGCCACCAACCATTATTGTATCCCTAATTTTTGAATTGGAAAATATGACGAGGAAAACAACTTTAGGGAGAAAAGTCATAGAGTAATTTCAATTTAATCCCCACTTCTACTTGATCCAATTTTATATCTCCAAAAATCCTAGCCATGGTATATGAAACTTACATATTAACCCTTTACTTTTAAGAACCATTATATCATGTTTAATCATCTCATCATTTATACTCACTTTTGATGTAACATCTTCTACTTGGATCAAAATTGCCATGTATTTAATATTTTTGTTATCTCCAACTTGGGCCTCCATACTTCCAACTAGGTCATCCTAGATTTCCATTAGGGATTTCAAATATAATTTTCCTTTTATACTAGCTAATGGAGCTCATCTTGGTTTGTACTCCCTCTTGGATACAACTCCCTCTCAGCTTGCACTACTCCTAGCTTGCACTCTCTCTTACCTCACACTCACTCTTGGCTTGCACTCCACCTTGGCTCACAATACCTATCTCTTCTTTTTTCCAATGTTCCTTTGCATCAATAATTTTCTAGAAATAATGTTCCATTCATTTGTGGTAAGGGTCTAAAGCATTGATGCACTCTAAATGAACTCACTGCTCTTTCACCATGATTGAATCTTAATTTACACTTTCTCCTAGATTGCACTCCCTCCCAACTCATAAACCAAGCACAATAAATTAAATTATAAATATTACATCTACTAATGTTAGGTATCCCTATAATATAGATAAAATTCAAATCCATGGTGTTCATAACAATAATCAAAATCCTCTTAAGTTTGTCCCATTAATGAAAAAAGAAACATGATGAAGAAATACTCTAAAAACATAAACTATTTTCTGATTCACTAGATCATAGATGCACAATTGAAGAGCATAATCCTAATGCTACAAGCTTTCTGGTTCAATAGGTCACATTACGTGTAAGTGAAGAGCATAATACCAACAACAAAAATGTATTAGAAAATGGAAGGAATAAAACAGAGGGATTATAAACTTAAAGAAAGAGACAAGCTAGGAAAGGAACAAAAAACATATGATTGAATTTTTATTCTAAATAAAGAAGTGATGCATCTACAAAACTTTAAACGCATTTTGACCTATAGGTCTCATTAGTAGGGTGAGTTTTGAAAAGGTACAACCTCTCTTTATAAAGACCTAAATCTAGGGTGAGCTGAAGAGTAATGCATGTGGGATAAAAAGCACAAAAGCATGTTATAAAACGTAGGTTTATAGACCAAGATGATGAAAAGAAGAGAAGTCCTAGGTTCAACACCCCCAAAAAACACACCCACCCATAAAAGAGAAGAAAAACATTAAAAATATGAAAATACATCGTGGAAATAGTACCTCAAACAATTTTATTTTTACAAAGATAAGATCAAAGAGGTTTTTGGTTCCTCCAACAAATGATGCCTCAAGCAATGTGCTTGAGCTCTCTATATTTTCTCCATTTTTCAAACATTGGAGAAATAATATTTATTTCGATTCAAAGATATCTAACAAAGTTGCAGCTATCCAAATTCAAAATAAGAGGAACTATTTTTATTTTTGTTCCATGTCTACGTGTTGCTCACTCTAGAAATCTAGCCAAAAGTGAAGGCCTACCATCAAATTTAACTTTCTCAAACAAAGGTAGGAGAAAATTAATTTGATATCCCCTAGCTGAAGGGTTGCTAGTCCTTGAGAGGTGGGGATGTTGGGATAAATACTTTAAACTGAAGAACACAGACTTATACTAAGAGGGCAAGGTGAACAATATAAGATCAAATTTTACTTTTCTTTCCCAAATAATATTATCCAATATTATCAATCACAATATCAATAGTAGTAATCAAAGTAATTTACAAATCATCACACACATGAGAGACACAAATTTAATGTGGTTCACCCAATGTGGGTTACATCCATGAATAAAATATTTATTCTAAATTTTCTCAACAAATATCTTGGGAATCAATTCCCTATTACAATGTTTATGGACCTCTATCCAAAGGAGACACCAATCCCCTATGATCTAATTTGTGGATCTCTCTCCATAGGAGAACTCTATCCCCTTTGCTCTAGTTCATGGATCTCTCGCCATAGGATAACTCTTTCCTATTTTCTCTGGTTCATGGATATCTCTCCATAGGAGAACTATTTCCCCTTTGATCTAGTTCATGGATCTCTCTCCACAGGAGAACTCTTTCCCCTTTGCTCTGGTTCGTGGATCTCTCTCCACAAGAGAATTCTTTCCCCTTTGCTCTAGATGGTGAACTTCTAGAATACTTATATCCCCACTGCTTTGGCTTGTGGATATCTCTATGTAGGAGACCTCTATCCCTACTACACTGGTTGATGGACCTCTATCTACTGGAAACCTATGTCCTCTCTACTCTTGTCACCTCCAAAGTCTTCTCTCAAATCTATCTTAAATATGCACCAAACCCTATCACAAGTCTAGCACAAATCTTCTCTAACTCTACTCAAATATGTCCTACGTCTTAACAAAAATATTGATCAAATTAGCAATAAAACCTGCTCTCAATTCTATCTCAAATATATCCCAAGCCTTAACATAAATCTTAAACAAATAAACAACCAAATATGTTCTCAATTCTGTCTCAATTCTCCCTCAATGTTGTTTCAAGTCTTCACAAGACTTGCTCAAATCTGCCTTCAAGCCTTATCAAAAGACTTGCTCAAATCTACCTCAAAGCTACTTCAAGTCCTCTTACAAGACTTTCTCAAACTACCTCAAAGTTGCTTCAAGTCCTCTTACAAGACTTGCTCAAATATACCTTCAAGCCTTCTCAAAAGACTTGCTCAAATATGCCTTCAAGCCTTATCAAAAGACTTGCTCAAATATGCCTTCAAGCCTTCTCAAAATACTTTCTCAAATCTACCTTAATGCTGCTCACTAAACCTACTCAAATATTTCCAAACCTTGCATACAAAAAAACTTATATCTTTTTAAGTAATGCTTTCTTAAAACAGATATATTCTACTCAAAATTTGTTTAACCTCTAGAACATATAGAGAATGATATGCACAATCAAAGTCCTAATATGTTATTCGTATTCACAAGTCTTACATTCAACTAATCCATTACTTATCTCTTGAAAAATCCATTTCAAATCAAATCAAACCAATGTATAACTTGCTTCACAAAACTGATCTATCTTTATTGTAAATTTGCTCTCAAACATCAACCTCAATAATGCATAGATTTCCCTCAAAATATTTTTCTCAAACACTTTCACAATTGCTTTCAATATCTTTCAACCAATGCTCAAAATATTTCACAATGATTCATAAACTTATCTTCAAACCTAACACAAGTAGTTCACAATCTCTAGCACAAATGTCTCAATATATTTCAACAATGAAAGCACACTTGTTCTCAAACTCTATCCCAAATATTTCCAAAACCATTCAACAATGAAGTACAATACCAAATACATTTTTTCCCACTTTTTCTCAATAATTGATGCACATGTAGGTCTCAGACCCTAACTCAAATATTTCCAATAATTCTTACCAAACAACCCTTTTATCTCCACCTTATGTTTCAAAAATATTTACTCAACAAAAACACCTCAAATAAGGAATGATGTGCCCATACCTCTTAATTTGTTCTTATGGAGATATGTCTTCAAAAACTTATCTCACAAATAATATCTTTTGCAACTACAAAAAGGATTAGCATAACCTTTTCATATATTGGAAAAACCCTTCTCAAAATGTGTGCACAATTTTGTTCCAAACCATTGCTTATAACTCTCTTGGTTTTTCAAAATAAAACTTTAAATCATGAACCAATCCATAAATATTAATGCAAATATTAAAAATAATAAAAACACATTTTACACATTTTATCTCCCACTTTCATAAAATAATTCGTAAACCACTTATTGACCCATAACACAGATTTACAATATTAAAATCAATCATTTACACCTTATCACTCCTACTTTTGCATATATAAAAATAAAACTTTAGTGACAATAATATCTTCAGGAATATTTGGCAAAAATAAATGTTTCTTATACCTCCTATATGCTAAAACATTTACACCATAGCACACCCCTCAAAATTCATGCAAAGAAAATATTAATCAGCTTTAGCACATACCTTTTTACCAAAAATTAATATTGCTGGCATGGATGAGAATTGATCCTCCAAACTCAACCTCCCAATGTAATGCTTGACCTCTTGTGCTAGCCAAGTAGTTGAGACCTAATGTATAGGCCTCCACATTTATTTCCTTGGTGCGTTCATCGAAAATAATAAAATCCTTCAACATTGGTGCTAGGAAGAATCAAACCTTAAACCTTCGCCTTGTAAATGCATTAGCCCGAATCTAGCCACCACTGGGCCACCCTAGCGGATGACGTCAAGGAGCAAACACAATTTACTTTATTTCATTCTCCTTCTATGCTCTAAAATCAATGATGTCTCTCTATCTCATTTGCTATCACCACTTTGCATGATTGCAAGAAAATAAAACTATCAAGCACGCCTTTTATTTCCAAATTTAGAGGTATTTATATGCTTCCATGCACGTTTTAGACATTGGCTCTTTTTTCAAATTTATTTAAAAATAATTTGAATTATCTTTGGCACCATGTAACTTTATACTTAGGTATTATAATATTTTAAAAAAATTATTATAATAAACCTTTTGCCTTGGGTCTTTTTTTTACCAATGAGAAGTCTTGTTTTTTCTTTGCAATTTAAAATCTCCCTTTCCAAATGAAGCCCTTGTTACTTTCAAAATCTCTTAATAATATTTAAATATTATAATTTAAATATTATAATCCTTTTCTTCAAAATTCTCTTTTCTTGCTTTCACAACCATGGAAAATTCATTTGCATTTATTATTTCAACCTTGAAGACAAAACTCAACCTTTTCACCTTTGACATCAATGAAAACCAATGACATCAAACCTTTGACATCAATGACAACACTATACTCAAAATTTTCAACATCAACATCAAAAGAGAAAATAATGATATCTTGAGGAAAAGTATGACCATGCAAATATTTAATTAGAGATATGGAATCCAAGAGATTATTTTTCTACTTCAACAAAATTGGTAGGAGTAGATGATGAAGCCATTTGGAGGTAGGTTTGAGCATGAAACCATAGTAAGAACATATGGATCGACAAAAAATCTTAGGCTTGTGGATTTTGGGGAGCAGGTAAAAGACACACTATTTGGCAAAGGATGGTGTTGCCTAGAGCATATATTTTTTGTGGTTTTTTGAAAGCAAATTCCTCCTAAAAGCCTAGCCAAGCAAGTCTTGAAGCTGATAAAAAATATCCTGCCAAGGGAATTTATTCACTTAGAGTACATATTCTGATCTAAAATCTAGGATAAGCCTTCTAAAATGTACCAGTCCAAGGACAAAATACAAACACCTAAGTTTTTATCTATGGGACTAATGACAATAGATTTGCCATTGGCAAGGGAATGAATGATAGACCAGATATGGGGTAAAAAGGCAAGTTGGCATGTGGGATTGGCAATAGATAATTTATTATCGAGGAGTCTTTCAGCCATGCCAATAATTTCTTCCAAAGGCCTATATAAATATAAGGTATTAAAACTTGGGTTAGAGACACAGAAAGGATCAATGGGCTTAGCCAGTTTTTGAGGGCCACCTCTTGGTCCAAAGAACCATTCAAGATAAAGATGTCTACAAAAGGCTGAAAAATCCTATTTTAAAACCTCTTTTTCCATGGGAGGAGGAAAAGGGAGGAAATTTAAACCTAGGATGAGGGCCTCAATTTCATTTTGGATAAATTTTTAGAAGATAAATTATGGATGACAAGGTTTGTGATTTTACCATCCATAGCCCAAAAAGGACTCTTGTAAAAGTACTAAAAACCAAAATTCTATGGGATGAAAATTGTAGACCAAGGGCTTATTTTTAGTTTTTACTACCATTTTGGCATCAAAAGAATCCATGCCCTTGCTGCTTCTGAATAGATGGGGCAAAAACCTTTCTTGGATTCTCAAAACTAGAGATACAAATTTTTTTGCCATTGTCCTATAGTAATTGCTTCTACATAGAGGAAGTGTGGTTTCGGAAGTTTCTCCCCTTATTTGATCTTCTTGGATAAGGGCCCCAAAAGTTTAAATTATACCCATGTTGTTGTTGCTCCCTGTTGTTGTTGTTCTTTTGGCTATTTATTCCTTTGTTATGGCTATCATTGTTGTTGTTTTTTTCTATGTTGTGGATGTTGTTGTGATTGCATTTTTTATGTAGTAGAAGCTCTCTAGTTTGGCCCTCTACTGTGACTTCTATTCTTGTTTTATTATGTAGGAAATTTCTTTTGTACACTTGTTATTAGTTTTTCTAGATGATCAATTCATTACTTGATTTCTCTTTTAACCAAGTCAACTATGCTTTTTGTAGCTTGACATATTAACTTCAAGGACTTCTGAAGTAACATTCTCTCAAGAAAATTTGGATTTCTCTTGTATGTCTTTTTGGATTTGTATTTCAACTCTCCAAGCCTAGAGATTTCTCTCAAAAAGCTTTTTAATCTAGGATTCCCATTTCGAAGCAATTTATTGAGAAATTATCTTGTGTTTATTTACAAAATATATAAGAATTTTCTTAACTGCAGGTAATAAAATTCTAGGAATATAATCATTGGCCTAAGTAGCTAATTTATCTATGTATTTTTTGAAATTACAAATGTACAATTTGGCCATTTCCAAGGAATTTTTTTTGTGAGTGCTTTTGACTCATCAAAAAATTGTTTATTAATATCTTCATATAGAAGTTGGCATGTAGACATGGAACCAAAATAAAAATAGTTCCTCTTATTTTGAAGCTAGACAACTGCAGTTTTTTAGAGATATTTGAATCAACACAAATATTATTTCTCCAATGTTTGAAAAATAGATAAAATATAGAGAGCTCAAGCACATTGCTTGAGGCATCATTTGCTAGAGGAACCAAAAATCTCTTCGATATTTTCTTTGTAAAAAATAAATTGTTTTAGGGACTCTATTTCCCACCTTGTATTTTCATATTTTTTAATGTGTTTCTTCTCTTTTCTAGGTGGGTGTGTTTTTTTGGGGGTTTGAGCTTGGTACTTCTCTTATTTTCACCGTCTTGGTCTATGAACCTATGGTTTGTAACAATGTTTGGGTGTTTTAATCCCACATGCATTACTCTTTAGCTCCCCCCAAAGTTAAATATTTATAAGGAGAGGTTGTACCTCTTTGAAGCTCGCTCCGTTGATGAGACCTATAGGTTGAAATGCATTCCAATTTTTGTATATGTATCATTTTTTTTTTCAGAATAAAAATTCAATCAAATGTTTTTTTATTTCTTTCCTAACTCATTTATTTATTTAAGTTTATAATCCATTTTATGCTCTTCACTTGCACGTAATGTGATCTGGTGAACCAAAAAGCTTGTAGCACTAGGAGTATGCTCTTCACTTGCACATCTACGATCTGGTGAATCAAAAACTAGTTTACATTTTTAGAGTACTGCTTTACCATGTTTCTTTTTCATTAATATCTTTCTAAAATAAATAAGAAAAAGTATTATATTTATTCCAATATTATAAATGATGATACGTACATGAAATTATCAAAATCAAAGGAAAATTACCATGTCTAAAGATCAACATTGACCGTAGATGAATAATGGTTTCCTATACATTCTCATATGTTCGTTCTTCCTAAATAATTATAAAATTCCAAGGATAGAATTAACAGGTATTATAAATAATATAAACAATCTAAATATAAGGATGTTCACAATGTAATCTGTTCATTATATTCTAATGTCCAATATTTTCCCATTGGATTTTTGCTCTTTATCAATCATCCTCTTGTATAACCATTTACTAGAAAAATCAAATGTGTTAATCACTCCATATATGCAAAGCCAAAATATCCTCCTATGGCTTACTATCATGTTCCACTTGAGGAGGTCCCCTAGACCTACACATAGGATAATTCTAACACCCAAGGCCTATCATTGTAGTCCTATTCATCATACACCATTTTCTACAACACCTACATATGTCTTGTCCAATCATAGATCAATATCTCTTAGTCCTATTTACTAACCTAAGGGTATGTCCCAAAGGTGAAAAATATATTTTCAATATAAAAATTTGGTCTTATTCATAAATAGGTAACATACAATAAAAAAATATTACTTTTGTTGACAAAGACAATATTTCTCAAAGTGAAAATCTACTTTAATTATTGAGACTAAATGATCAAACAAATTCATCCTATATATCCTTAATAGAACTATTCAGGAGACTTATCCTTCTAAGCATATTTTTTCCACTCTATGCATGATACCCATTGAGGGAATTTTCTCCCTTGCTCCCTAAAGGGAGTTGGTCTCTCTATATATGCATTTCTACTATATTTGGCATCATAATCGAATTTATTTAAACCATTTCTAAGGAATATTTATATTATGAATGATCGTCATGTGTCATACGCTCATAATTGTACCATCTATATATTTTCCTTTTCAAATCTAGTTTCCCTATAGGTTTCTTCCATCTCTATAGCTCTAATATAAAATGATTCTAAGTTATAATATGAACTTGTGAACTATTTCATTACTTGATCATAAAAATTTATGATATCAAAAAATTGTTAAAAGTATAGCATAAAATTTATGATATCAAAGCCTTCACAATTTGCATTCAAATTATTCTTAGCATATGACTATTCTTTTTTGGGATATCTCTTTCCTACATAAATTATTCAAAAGGGATTTTGATATAATAAATCTAAGTTTTCCAAAGGAATCATAAAACACCCATAAAAACTATGAAACTATTACCAAGGTTTGCAATATAGCTCAATTAGGACCTTAGACCTTGAAAAATAAAGCAATTGATATTTTCAATAAAAACAAAAGGAAATACATAAAAATAATAAATTCATAAAACATGTGTGATAATAAGTAGCACATGTCAAAACTACAAAAAATAGCAAAAGGAAAGAGGTAGAGAAGCTATTGAAAATGTAATGTATGAATAGCCTTGTAGCATATTTGACACTTTACCAATATATTGATTGGATCATCACCTTCCTTTGACATACAACATCTTGATATATTTACATTAGAACACACCTATTCTATGAGATTCTTTTCCTACATGATACTTTGTCATTAAAATGACATCTATTTGAGATCATACACATTGAGCATCTCTTAGGGACCATAAATATGCATACATTATTACATATAATAATCCTTCATGGATAATTAATATTTGAGCATTTACACATTGTGAATCCTTCATAGATAAAAATTTGAGCATTATTCTACATTAAATGATGGTAGGACTTTGTAGAGGTTCAATTATTTTAAAATCTGTAATATTTTACTTTGAATGTCAATCTACTTTGTAATGATCTCCACAAGTATACTGGTCCAGTTCTGTATATTGATAAGTGCATATTAAGAGGAAAGTGTCGTTTTAGCAAAAGGAAAGAGAGTTTTTATTTGAATGAATAGAGTATAGTTGTGTGTAATATTACTCTTGATTTAGGGCCTAGAACCTCTTGATAAAAAGATAAGACAAGGTGTTTATAGTGAATGAGTTATGAATCTCTAATAGATGTGAGATTCGTATCCAGAACCTTGATGTAATGGTAATTACTATTATAATATTTATTGTGTTGCAAAATACCTCATGTAGAATGAAATGCATGAACTCAGAAGGATGTACGAGATGGTGATTATGGTTAGATGAGGTGGAAGGAGATTCTAGACTCATCTTTTAATATTCATGAGAGCCTCTGCTATAACTTCTTTTCAGCAATACACATGACATTTGCTACTTATCTTTTACCAAGTAATCATATTGGATTTTTGGAGAGGAAGTTCTACTATGACTTCTTATTTGAGAAGCTCTACATCAGAATTGAAAAACAAGTGTTTACTTGGGTGAAGGCAAAGACGTCCAACCATATTCCTGAAACTTATAATGGTAAGGATTGTATTGGTTGGATTTGGTATTAAATTGTGTAAACTAATGTAATTAGTTGGATATATGTTTTTAATGGTGAAGGATATGTGTATCTTTTATGCAATATTTATTCTCTCTAAATCGATATGAATATTTATGTTCTTCCAAATAAGAAGATTTTGTATGGTTGCTTTAATATGAAATTGGGAGTTAAGTAAGGTTGGTTTGTTTAGTTTAGCGAGTGTAAAACTCATTAATTGTTAACTAAGGGAAGTTTGAATTTTATCTATGATTTCCTCTTGTAATGAGTATGATACTACAATAGATCTTTTATATGGATTAAAACCAATTATAAATAAGTTAAATCTTCTATGGGAGACAACCTTTTAGTAACAAAACTTAGAATAGTTTGGAGTGCTCATTGTATGGTCTTAAGGATGATCGCTTTGCACTAGATATTTTTGAAGGGTTAATTTAAGAGAAAGAGGAAAAAAAGGAATAAAATTGTGAATCAATTGATTTCCAGTTACTACTTACTATGGAGAGATGAATCTATTATGGAAAATAGAAAAGCTTGTATGGTGCTAGTCTCTAGATAAAGGATTAACCAAAATAAAAAGTGAATGTGGTCCATGCTTGATAAAATATTCCAAGATGTGCTTAGTAATTTTAGGGAGAAGATTTACGAGTTAAACAACAGGTTAAACTAAATTGTAGGAAGTGTAGGACCCATATGGGTTAAGTGTTAATAGTGAAAGAAGAACCATTGGTAAACTAACTTAGATAGCACTCAACTAAGTGAATCTGAGAATACTATTAGGAAACACATTTCTTTTTTCATAAAAAATGAAGTAATTCTTTAGATAAACTAATTTCCAAAGCCTTCAATAGATTTTCATAAGAGTCTATCACAATGCTTGTGCTTAATAAGATGAGACTTACTCTTGGGATGGCGAACTCGTCAATAAAACAAGAAGAATAGTGGACTTCCCTAGCATTGGGCACCAACATAAATAGATCTATGTTGAGTGCAGTGGATGACAAGCTCCTTTCAATAGATAGAAATGATTATGTGAGCTATCTCATTAGGATTAATGAGTAATATAGTTTGGAGTAAGTATAAAACCTAGTTAAAGAACATGTGCTTATAATGAGAGGGGGGTGAAAAGTATAAGATAAAAATTTTTGCTTTTCAATCCATATGATAACATCAACAATATTAAAGTAGTAAACATCACACAAAGCATCACACACATGAGAGACATGATTTAACATGGTTCACCCAATGTGGGCTACTCCACGGAGAAAATATTCCTTATAATATTTTCTCAAATAATTCTTTTGGGAATCCTTTCCCTATTACAAAGTTTATGGACCTCTATCCAAAGGAGACACCGATCTCCTAATCAAGTTCATGGATCTCTATCCATAGGAGAACTCCTTCTCCTCTGCTCTAGTTGATGATCTTCTAGAAGAACTATTGCCTCCACTACACTGGCTTATGGATCTCTATCCACTGAAGACTACTACCCTCACTCAAAAGACCTATCCTCACTGCCTTGGCTAATGGACCTCTATCCACTGGAGACTATCATCCTCTATACTCTGTCACCTCCAAAGATTGCTCTCTAATCTATCTCAAATCTGCACTAAACATAGTCCTTCGGTCTAGCACAAATCTGCTCAATCTCTATCTCTGGCCTGGCACAAACCTATCCTCAAATTTGTATTGTAATCTTACACAAAATATCACACTAAACTATCCTTAATACTTCTCAAGACTTACCTCAAATTTGCTCAACAAGTCCTCACTAGAACTTGTCCAATCTACTCAACAAGTCTTCACCAAGACTTACCACAAATTTGCTCAACAAGTCCTCACTAGAACTTATCCAATATCATAGAAACATATAGAGAATTTTTAGAGACTCAATATGCTTCACACTCACAAACACTCAATCACTTTCAACCTCTTTCTCAAATCAATTTAGAATATAGAATAATTTATTTCACAGAATTAGAACTATCACTTCAACACTTCCACTTGACTAGGCTTAATCAACTTCACTTAATCAATCACTCAATAAAATAATCCTTGTTTACAAACCCTAGTCCAAGCAATATGAACACTCACTCACTAATATTCCGCTTTATCAATATTTCCAACAATGCTTATCAAAAAAGGTTTCTAGAATCAACTTTCATTCTAGAAAAACCAAACTCAAAAATGCTTATCAAACAACCCTTTTCACTCCAACTTAGCATTCACAACATCCAAAAATCACTCACAAGGAAGATGTGCCCATACCTTTTGTTTGATGAAGAATTATCCTTAAAAACCTGTCTCAATTATAACCACTTTCTTTGCAAAGAATAAAGGTTAGATGTCACAAATATACCTTATCACTCCCTCTAGATATTAATGCATTTAAAAATAATAATCACCACTTCAAAATAATATTCAACAACCCTAAATATCAAAAATAATAAATTTCCTTACTACCTTATAACTCCTTCATCACGTAAAAATTCAACACAAAAATTAAAGTTTTGCATACCCTTTTTAACTCCCTTCTATAACTACCAAAATAATTATGCAAAAACTTTAATTAAAATAAAACCCTTGGAAAATAAAAATTATTTTTGCCCTTTAATTTTTTGCATGCAAAGTCAACCACAAAACAAAGTGCATAGCTTTATTATGCTACCCAAAAAGGCCTTGGCAGGATTTGAGCTACTGATGGCTCTCCCCCAAGCACTTTTGAAGTGCTTGTGCCCACCAACTGGGTTGCGTGGCTCCACACGAACCAAAAAGGTGTCAAGATGCCTTTTACTTCCTCCTCCTTGCACATCACAAATGAAAACGATCCTTCTCTTCAAAAAATCAAAGCGCACATGATTTGAACCCAACCACAAAACCTTGTCCTCTTCTCGATGCTAAAACCTTTTGCGAATTTCACATGAACCTTTCTCTTTGCACTAGCTTTAAAATCATTCACAAGGATAAGGTAATGCCAAAGGTTTTGGCATTATATATATGCAATCCAAAGGTTTCTCCAGCGTTGGTGGAAAGCAATTCGAATTTATTAAAATTTGAATTTTAATAAAATAACTTTGGGCCTTAAATTAAATATTATTTAATTTTAAATTTTAACCTTAAGGTTAAATAATTTAAAATTAAATAATTAAACTCTTAACCTTTCAAACTGCCACATGGGTTTTTTAAGGCTCTTATAAGGTGACACCTTCTTGCATTTAAATTCCATGAATCAACCTTGGATATTATAATATTAGACCTTCTCCTTTGCCTTGCTGAAAACCACTGGAGAACATTAACCTGTTTGACATCAATGACAACAAAACTTGCTCATATTTCCAACAATCTCCCCCTTTGTCATTGATGGCAACCCATTTACCTTTTACCATTTTTTAACCTTTTGTTGTTCTGCTCCCCTAGGAAACTGCTCCCCCTAACTAAATGCTTTCCTTCTAACTCAAATTTCTCCCCCTTACTCAAATCTCTCCCCCTTTGTCATCAATGGAAAAGGGTCACCTTTGGGGCTCGGGGCTAAGAATGAAACTCTTAGCTTAGCCCCTCCCCCACCTCCTCTTGAGGTGGTTAATTATGGGGTGGGAGTATTACTCCCAGTTTTCCTCGAAGATACTCAAAAGTCTCTTTCAAAAGTGGCTTAGTGAAGATGTCTGCTATCTGCTCCTTTGTAGTAACATATTCCAACCTGACTTGTTTATCTGTCACCTGTTCTCTCAGAAAATGATACTTGATCGAAATGTGCTTTGTCCTGGAGTGCATTACTAGATTCTTTGAGATACTTATAGCACTTGTATTATCACATAATATGGGAATAGGATGATCATGTTTTATCTTGAAGTCTTCTAGAGTTCGCTTCATCCATAATACCTATGTACAACTGGCTACTACTGCAATATACTCTGCTTCTACTATAGATAAGGATACTGATGCCTGCTTCTTACTTAGCCAAGAGACTAAACAGTCTCCAAGAAAGAATGCTCCTCCACTTGTGCTTTTTCTGTCATCAATGCTGCCAACCCAATCTGCATCTGTATATGTTGTGAGTGTGAAACTATCACTTTTGGGATACCAGAGCCCAAAATCCATAGTCCCTTTTAGATACCTGAGAATCCTCTTTACTGCTACCACATGTGTTTCCTTAGGTGCTGCCTGAAACCTTACCACTAATCCCACTGCTTGCATGATATCTGGTCTTGTAGCTGTGACATACAACAAGCTACCAATCATAGATCTGTATAATCTCTGATCTACCTCTGGAGATTCATCATCCTTACTTAACTTACATCCTGTAACCATGGGGGTACTTACTAGTTTGCAATCTTCTAACTTGAATTTCTTTAGCATCTCTTTTATATACTTGGTTTGTGAAAGAAATACTCCTTTCTCTGATTGTGATATCTGAAGTCCAAGAAAGAAGGACAACTCACCAAGCATAGACATCTCAAATTCATTCTGCATGTTCTTTGCAAATTATTTACACATCTTATCATTGTTTCCCCAAAAAATGATGTCATCAACATAAACAACCACAATTAGTAGATTATTCCCTTCATTTTTTGATGTATAAGTTGTTGTCCGCTATTCCTTTTCTGAATCCCTATTCCTGAAGATACTTATCCAATCTTGAGTACCATGCTCTAGGAGCCTATTTTAGACCATACAATGCCTTTTTCAATCTGCATACATAATCTGGTTTATCTATTAATATGAATCCCTCTGGCTGTTCAATATAAACTTCTTCTTCTAGAACACCATTTAGAAATGTTGACTTAACATCCATCTGATATACCTTGAAGTTTTTAAAACTTGAGAAGGCTAAGAATATTCTTATGGCTTCAAGTCGTGCAACTGGAGAAAATGTCTCATCAAAGTCAATTCCCTCTACCTGTGCATAACCTTTGCACACCAACCTTGCTTTATTCTTGACTACCTGTCCATCTTCATTTAACTTGTTTTTGAATACCCATTTTGTGCCAATCACATTTTTGTCCTTTGGTCATGGAACAAGTTCCCAAGTCTTGCTTTTCTCTATCTGATCTAATTCCTCATCCATTGCCTTAATCCAGAACTTATCTTCACTTGCCTGATTGAAGTCTTTTGGCTCAATCTTAGATAACAAAGAAAAATTTGCTTGTTGAGATGGTGTTATTATCCTTCTCCTTGTCTATCTTTCATCTGGATTCCCAATGATTAGATCTTTTGGATGATGTTTTTGTACATACCTGGATGGAGTTTTAGGAAGAAGTCTTTGTGTTTCTTCCTCTTCTTCATCTGATTCCTCATGAAACTCTTCTTGACAACTTCCATCTTCTTGATACACAATTTGTTGAACTGGTTCTCTTGAATCTATCTTCTCATCAATTGTTACATTTATACTTTCTACAATAGTGTGTGTTCTCTTGTTGAAGCATCTATAAGCTTTACTCTTAGTAGAATAACCAAGAAAAATTCCCTCATCACATCTTGGGTCAAACTTGCCCAAGTTTTGCTCTTCTCGTCTTATGTAGCACTTGCTTCCAAAAACCTTGAAGTGTTTTACAGTGGCCGGTCTTCCTTTCCAAAGCTCATATGGAGTCTTGTGATGGTTTACCCTCATTTGAGCCCTAGTGATTATATATACTGTTGTGTTGACTACTTCCCTCCAAAATCCATCTGAAAGCTTGGACTCATTCAACATAGCTCTAGCCATATTCTCAATAGTCCTATTTTTCCTTTCAACTACTCCATTTTGTTGAGGAGTTCTTGCAGCTGAGTATTCTCTCTTGATTCCATGTTGTTCACAAAAATCTACAAATTCATTTGAGGTAAATTCTCCTCCTCTATCAGATCTCAAACACTTAATCCTCTTGCCAGTTTCATTTTCAACCCGTTCTTTAAATGCTTTGAATTTTTCAAATGCTTCTGACTTATCTTTCAGGAAAGCTACCCAAACCATTCTGGAGTAATCATCTATAAACAATATGAAGTAACTCTCACCTTGAATACTCTGTGTTCTAGTAGGACCACATAGATCAGTATGTATTAGACTTAATGGCTCAGATGACATATATCCCTTTGATTTAAAGCTTGTTCTAGTTTGCTTTCCATGTTGACAAGGTGCACAAATTGTGTTTTGTGGCCTTTTTAGCTTGGGTAAATCTCTGACAACCTGCTTATTGCTTATGTTGACTATGTTGTCAAAATTCAAGTGACCCAATATTCTATGCCACAACCAACTCTCATCTTCTTGTGATAGAAAGCACTTTTCCCCTTTGATCTCACTAAGCATATATAGATTGTTTGGAGTTCTACTTGCATTTGCAATAACTTTTCCAGTTTTTTATTTTCTTATCTCACATCTATCTGGGTGAAATGTAACCATATGACCTTGATCACAAAGTTGACTTACACTTAGCAGATTATGTTTTAACCCTTTGACATATAGTACATTTTTTGTTCTTGTTTTCCCATTATCTAAACTCAGAGTTCCTCTTCCACCAATTTTTGTTGATCCATTATCACCAAAACTTACTGATCCTCTATTGGTTTCTTTTAGTACAATAAATTTATCTTTGTCTCCTGTCATGTGTCTAGAGCAACCACTATCAAGATACCATTGTTCTTCTTTATCCTGAGCATGAAGAGTTGTTTGAACTAACATTGATCTAGCCTTTTCATTCCCCTTTTTCTCTTTCCTAATTGTTGAAGTTGTATTCCTTTTACTAGACTCAGGAAGTATCATTTTGCACCATCTAGCCTTATGTCCAAAATTATTGCATTTGTAACATATGATATCATTGTTCATAAGAGGTGCAAAAGAGTTGAAATTTCTATTGACATCATTTTTCACATAACCAATGCAATGTACAACTCTATGACCATATTTGTTACAAGAAAAGCAATAGCCATGGAAGAAATTATGTAACCTATTTGGATGCCTTTGAGATTGTGGTTGAGTGCTTCTCCTTCTGTGATTAACTCTCATCCATGGTTCTTCTTTGCTTTCTTCCTTCCTGATGTCTTTTCTTTCTGGAGTATACGTCACTTGCTTATCTTTGTTTGAAGTTTCTACTTCTTGAAGACTTGGCTCCTCTTTCTGTTTCCCAAACTTTATATCTAGTAGTACCTTGGTCTTTTCAACTTCATTCCTTAGATAAATAATTTTTGCTTCCAATATTTCACATTTTGTTTCTCTTGCTCTTAATAGATCTGTCATATCCTGTTCAATTTTCTTTCCCTCTTCTACCTTTATCTTGAGTTCTGTGAGACTTTGTAGAAGTTCCATCTTTGCTTCTTCATCTTCTTGAATTTGTTCCTTCAAGCTTGAGTTCTTTTCTCTAATCCTTTCCAAAATTCTTGAGAGCAGTGAAGAATTCCTCTTTTATATCAAACATGGTCTCTTCTTCACTTTCTGAAGTCATGTGTGTCTCTGATGGATCCTCCTCCAAGTTGTTAGTCTTTTCACGGAGAGACCCGCTCTGATACCAATTGAAGAACATGTGCTTATACTAAGAGGGGGGTGAACAGTATAAGATAAAACTTTTTGCTTTTCAATCCATATGATAACATCAACAATATTAAAGCAGTAAACATCACACAAAGCATCACACACATGAGAGACATGATTTAACGTGGTTCACCCAATGTGGGCTACTCCATGGAGAAAATATTCCTTATAAACTTTTCTCAAATAATTCTTTTGGGAATCCTTTCCCTATTACAAAGTTTATGGACCTCTGTCCAAAGGAGACACCAATCCCCTAATCAAGTTCATGGATCTCTATCCATAGGAGAACTCCTCTCTGCTCTAGCTGGTGATCTTCTAGAAGAACTGTTGCCTCCACTGCATTGGCTTATGGATCTCTATCCACTGAAGACTCCTACCCTCACTCAGAAGACCTATCTTCACTACCCTAGCTAATGGACCTCTATCCACTAGAGACTATCATCCTCTATACTCTATCACCTCCAAAGCTTGCTCTCTACTCTGTCTCAAATCTACACTAAACATAGTCCTTCGGTCTAGCACAAATCTGCTCAATCTCTATCTCTGTTTGGCACAAACCTATCCTTAAATCTACACCAAAATCTATCCTCAAATTTGAACTAAACATAGTCCTCAAATCTTAATTTATCCTCAAATCTGTATTGTAATCTTCCATAAAAGCTCACACCAATCTGTCCACAAGTCTTCTCAAGACTTACCTCAAATCTGCTCAACAAGTCCTCACTAGAACTTGTCCAATCTCACAGAAATATATAGAGAATTGTTAGAGACTCAATATGCTTCACACTCACAAACACTCAATCACTTTCAACCTCTTTCTCAAATCAATTTAGAATATAGAACAATTTGTTTCACATAATTAGAACTATCACTTCAACACTTCCACTTGACTAGGCTCAATCAACTCCACTCAATCAATCACTCAATAAAATACTCCTTGCTTACAAACCCTAGTCCAAGCATATGAACACTCACTCAACTATTTCCAACAATGCTTATCAAACAATCTCACATAACAATGATACTCATGTTCTCTCACAAACCCTAGTTCAAGCATATGAAAGCTTACTCAATATTTCCAACAATGCTTATCAAACAAGGTTTCTAGAATCAACTTTCATTCTAGAAAAAACCAAACTCAACAATGCTTATCAAACAACCCTTTTCACTCCAACTTAGCATTCACAACATCCAACAATCACTCACAAGGAAGATGTGCCCATACCTTTTGTTTGATGAAGAATTGTCCTTAAAAACCTGTCTCAATTATAACCACTTTCTTTGCCAAGCACAAAGGTTAGATGTCACAAATATACCTTATCACTCCCTCTAGATCTTAATGCATTTAACAAAAAAATAATCACCACTTCAAAATAATATTCAACAACCCTCAATCTCAAAAATAATAAATTTCCTTACTACCTTATAACTCCTTAACCACTTAAAAATTCAACACAAAAATTAAAGTTTTGCATACCCCTTTTAACTCCCTTCTATAACTTATAAACCAAAATAATTATGCAAAAACTTTAATTAAAATAAAACCTTTGGAAAATAAAAATTATTTTCCCCCTTTAATTTTTTGCATGCAAAGTCAACCACCAAACAAAGCGCATACCTTTATTATGCTGCCCAAAAAGGCCTTGGTGGGATTCGAGCCACCGATGGCTCTCCCCCAAGTGCTTTTGCAGCGCTCGTGCCCACCAACTGGGCTGCGTGGCTCCACGTGAACCAAAAAGGCATCAAGACACCTTTGACTTCCTCCTCCTTGCATGCCGTAAATGAAAATGATCCTCCTCTTTAGCAAAATAGAGTGCACGTGGTTTGAACCCATGTCTAGCATTCCTCGAATGCTCTAACATAGCCTCTGGCTACCAACTAGGCTACAGGGGCTTCGAGAATATTTCACTGGCCACAAAACCTTGTCCTCTTCTCGATGCTAAAACACATGCGAATTTCACACGAACCTTTCTCTTTGCACTAGCTTTAAAATCATTCGCAAGGATAAGGTAATGCCAAAGGTTTTGGCATTATATATATGCAATCCAAAGGTTTCTCCAATGTCGACGAAAAGCAATTCGAATTTATTAAAATTTGAATTTTAATAAAATAACTTTGGGCCTTAAATTAAATATTATTTAATTTTAAATTTTAACCTTAAGGTTAAATAATTTAAAATTAAATAATTAAACTCTTAACCTTTCAAACTGCCACATGGGTTTTTTAAGGCTCTTATAAGGTGACACCTTCTTGCATTTAAATTCCATGAATCAACCCTGGATATTATAATATTAAATATTATAATATTAGACCTTCTCCTTTGCCTTGCTGAAAACCACTGGAGAACATTAACCTGTTTGACATCAATGACAACAAAACTTGCTCATATTTCCAACACTAGTGTACTTACATTGATGGAAAAATGTAAGTATAGTGATGGGTAAATATGTATACCTAGTGTACTTGAATTTATGGAAAAATGTAAGTATAGTGATAGGTGAATATTTAAATGTGAATTAATCATCATTTCAACATTGTGATGGACAAACCATATTGTAGAAAAAATAATGTGCTCTTGTTAAGGTAGGAATTTGGGGATATGGCATTTGGTATCAGAGCATGGTTCGAAGGGGAATCGACTCATTGTGCAAAACTAAATGGTGGTGTGTAATAGAAAATATACCTAGGAAAGGATTATACCTTGCTCAAAAGAATAATTACTGAAAGATAACCTATCTGTTTATTTAAGATAAATCAATGTAGAGGATAAAAACCAAGATGTAGGTTCAAAGAATCCTAGTAATGAAAGAGAGGATCTCACTATGATAGTGGCCCTACTTCATGAGTAGGTGGAAACACAGAAATAGTTGTTGGATGTCATGTTGAATCAGGAAACATAGGCTGGTAACTCTAGAATGGGATAGGTGAATGAACCCCTTATAGAGGCACAACAGGCCAGGATCTGACTAGAGGTTGAGTTGGGAAAGGATATGAAACATCTAAAATCCTCCAAGTTCAATGGAGAGGAAGATGGTGATAAAGCCAAAGCTTGGCTAAAAGAGATAGAAACCTATTGTAATATGAAGAACTATTCCACTGGTACTCGAACATCCTATGCCACACTACATCTTCAAGGTGTTGGCTTGGATTGGTGGGAAACATTGAGTGAGGAACAGAAACTTGCGGTAATAGTTGATTTAAAATGGGAAGAATTTGTAAAATATTTTAAAGAGAGATTCCTCACTAAGCACTTTTATTCCCAAAAATTTGAAGAGTTCACCAAACTTAGACAAGGGACTAGGACTATGGAGGTATACTATCAAAAAATTGTCAAGCTATTGAAGTATGTGCCTGCATATAATGAGAAAATGAAGATTCATAAGTTTATACTAGGATAAGATCCTAGAATAGGGTATGAAGTGAATATGCGAGAACCCACTACTCTGTAGAAGGCCTATGATTTGGTTAGAAAAGCTAAAACTTACCTCAAGCCCTACTTTGACTATGAAGGGGCATCTGAGTAGGACAAAGAGGCACTGAGGAAAAGAAACAATGTAGGATTCATGAAGTGGGAAGGTGAACAAGCAATCATAAACTCTGTTAGTCAGGATAGAAGGAATGACAAGCAAGGGAAGTTTAGGAAAATAATTCAAGGAAAGAACCAAAATTGTAATAGCGGTAACAATACATCAACACCTCAAGGGCAGGTTGATCCTTCACAAGTAGCAAAGGTAGAAGATGGACAAAAATAGAAAATATATCCAAGGCCTAAGATCGGGTGTTTTGAATGTAGAGGACCACATTACGCTAGTAATTTCTCATGTAGAGCAAAATTAGGTACAAAAGGGAAGGAACCGATGTATAAAGAACCTGCACACAAGATTTATGCAATGATAGAGAAATCGAATCTGGAAGAGTAAGCCATTCCACTAATGATAAAGGGTAAGGTCTTTGGTAGGAATGTTAAAATATTAATTGATAGTGGTGCTATGGATAGTTTTGTTTCCACTAGTTTAATTAAAGACATACTAGAAAGGCTAAGAATCTTGGCACATGGGTGGAAGGTCGAGTATGGTTCAGGATAGACCTACTCTATAAACCAATGTTATCCTATGGTAGAAATTTCCCTACCTAGTGGTATGACCATAGGATGCCTGTATGTAGCACCATTACATGCTTTTGATGTAGTCTTGGGTATGGATTGGTTACAGGCACATAGGGTTGTAGTCAATTTCCAAGATATATGGATTGAATACATGGAAGATGATAGGAAAGTACAGAGGGTGTACAACTTGCAAGGGGATTTTCAACCTCAAATCCTCTCAACAATGCAACTCAAGAAATCCATTAGGAAAGGAGGAATGGTCTATGTAGTTAAGATAAACTAGATTGATAAAGATAAGAAGGAAGAGGTGTTTGGAAAACACCCACTTCTGTAGGAGTTTAGGGATGTGTTTCTAAAGTATTTACCTAGGTTACCACCCAAACATGAATTTGACTTCATAATTGAGCTCCAACCTAGAACAAAGCCTATACATAGAGCTCCTTACATAATGAACCCCATAGAAATGCAAGAGTTGAAGGTACAACTACAAGGATTGTTGGAGAAAGGACTAATTAGACCAAGTGTGTCACCATGGGGTGCACCTATTCTATTTGTTAAGAAAAAGGATGGTTCCTTATGACTGTGTATAGACTATAGGATGTTGAATAAGGCAACTATCAAGAATAGATATCCTCTACCTAGAATCAAAGATCTCTTCGATCAACTTAAAGATGCTACAATATTTTCAAAGATTGATTTGAAATCAGGATGCCACCAACTGAGGATCTGTGAGGAGGATACTCACAAGACAACCTTTAAAACTCATTATGGACATTATGAGTTTATTGTCTTGCCTTTTGGTTTAAAAAATTCTCTAGTAGTATTTATGAATTTGATGAATAGTATCTTTAGAAAGTAGTTGGACAAATTTATTTTGGTATTCTTGGATGATATCTTGATATATTCCTAGAATAAGATAGAGCATGATAGACACCTTAGGATTGTGCTAGAACTATTAAGGAAGAATCAGCTATACGGGAATTTATCCAAGTGTGAATTTTATGTGTCAAAAGTGCAATACTTAGGGTACATTGTATCCATAGAAGGGATCATGGTAGATCCTAAGAAAATAGAAGTTATTTTGAATTGGTTTCTGCCCATAAATGTGACAAAAGTTCAAAGTTTCATGGGCTTGATCGGATACTATAGGTGATATGTGAAGGATTATACCAAAATCACCTCCCCAATAACTAACCTTTAGAGGAAAGGAAAAGAATTTAGGTGGACAGATAAATGTGAGGTAGCTTTTGACCTACTTAAACAAAATCTTACTACACCTCCTATACTAAAGATACCTGATCCTCAAGGAAGTTTTTTTGTTTGTACAGATGCTTCATTGGAAGGTTTGGGAGGAGTGCTCTCATAGGAAGGAGTAGTGATAGCCTATGGATCAAGGAAACTAAAACAACATGAGGTCAACTATGCAACCCATGATCTGGAATTGGTAGTGGTAGTGTTTGCTCTCAAGATTTGGTGACATTATTTGGTAGGGAGACCCTTTAAATTGAGGATAGATCATTAGAGTCTACAATACATATTTACTCAACCTTTACTAAATGCTAGGTAGAGAAGGTGGATGGAATTTCTTGCCAAATATGATTTTGGCATTGAGTATATAAAGGGAAAAGAGAATAAAGTCACTGATGCTTTGAGTAGAAGGAGACACATAGCAGTTTTATCCCGCATTCACGTCGACTTAATGGAACAAGTCAGGGAAATGCAACATCAGGATGCATATTGCAATCAAATTTGGGAAAGGATGGAAAGGAAACTAGATGAAAACAAGGATTTTAGCATCAAGGATGATTTCTTATGCTTTAAGGATAGGGTAGTAATTCCCGAGGTTGGTGATATGAGAAATATGATCATGAACAAAGCTCATAGATCTTCATATTCTGCTCATCTAGGAGGAGCAAATATGAGGGAGAATATGAAGAAAACTTTCTACTGGCCAGGAATGAAGAGAGACATAACTGATTTTATTGCTCAATGTCTTGAATGCCAAAAAGTAAAAGTAGAACACATACATCCTACTAGACTTTTGTATCCGCATGATGTACCAATGCAAAAATGGTAGGTAGTTTTAATGGATTTCATTGTAGGGTTTCCTAAAAACATATTTTAGCATGATGCAATCCTAGTGGTGGTCGATAGATTGACCAAGGTTGCACATTTTATACCCAAAAACACCAAGGATGATGCCATGGTTGTGGCTAATAGATTTTCCAAAGAAATATTTTGGCTTCATGGTTTCCTGAAAGTAATTATATCAGATAGAGACTTGAGATTTACATTTGAGTTTTGGCAAGCGTTACATCACGTCATTGGTACTAATCGATGGGTAAACTGAAAGAGTAAACTAGGTGTTAGAATATATGCTTTGCATGTATTATATGGATTAGAAGACCTGATGGGAGGATTAATTGCATCTGGTAGAATTACCTACAATAATTGTCATAATTCGACCCTAGACATGGCTCATTTTGAAGCACTGTATGGTAGGAGATGTAGGACACCATTGACATGGGAAAATATAGAGGACCGGATTGTGCTTGGACCATACATGGCTAGAGAAATGGATCAACAATTAAACATGATCATGAAAAGGCTTAAAGAAGCCAAAAAATTCCAAAAGAGTTATGTTGATATTAAGAGGTCACCAAGAGAGTTTTCAATAAGTGATAGGGTATTTCTGAGGGTGAGACCAAAGAAAAGTGCTATTAAGTCCACACTATTGGATATTTTTTTTGTGGGACCCTTTGAAATTACTGAGAAGATCAGTCCTGTGGCATATTGACTTACCTTACCATCCAATCTGTCCAAGATCCATGACACCTTTCACATTTTTTTGCTTAGAAAATATGTTGCTAATCTTGAACATGTGTGGGACTTTTCAAATCTACAGATGGCAAATCTAGAGGCTATTGAGGTTCAACAAATAAGAATCCTTGAATTTCATTTCAAATATATGAGGAAAGGAATTTTGGAGCAATGCAAAGTTTAGTGGGACCGCTATTCTAAGAGGAATGCAATCTAGGACAAACTGGTAGATATGCAAAAGCAATTTTCTTTTCTATTTGAAAGCAATGTGTAATTATTATTATAGGTGTGTTAAAAATTTGATGAAACATAGAGGACTGTATTAAGCCTAAGGAGTGGAGGATATCATGACCCTCCTGAGGTAAACTTATCCATGAGGTAGACTTTATTTTTGGATGTGCTATTTTGGTGATGGAATGGTTGACTATTCTATGTTTAAAGGTTTCACAACTTGTTTTTAATAAAAAGAATGTGATATTGTTAATAAATTTTATACCTTGCAATAATAGGTTTCTCCATGGTAGGAGAAGAGTATAACCACTGGAAATGGATAAGTGAAATTATGTGATGATTTATAACAGGCTATCATGTTTTGCTTAGGTAAAGTGCACTAAATCTTAGGTGAAAGTTTAGTTGCTAACAACAATTTTCTTCTTGTTGTATTTTTAGCTTATGGCCACTTTAAGGAGATTCTATAAGTCTGAAAGAAGTTTAGAAATGAATAAGTATATTTATGTATATGGAGACAAATTCTTGTTTGTATTGATTCTTTTATATAAAAAAAGATAAATCATTAATAATAAAATGTTCTTTAGAAATGATGGTTTCTCATATATATATATATATATATATATATATATATATATACATATATGTGCTTGCTTGTTAAAGAAGATTTTGGTGGCCTTTTTTATTTAGTATTTAAGATAATATTGATTTATGATGAGCTGTTATGAAATCATGATCACTGTGGATTAAAACAAATGAAGCTTCACTTGTGTTTAAATCATGGGTTATGGAACTCCCTATCCTGTGAGTTGGTGCTCACTCTTGTACACCTAATAAAGGGGGATGTGAGCATAATCATTTGCTAATTTATGTTGCTTAACAAATAATCTGAGAAGTCACGTATTGAGGGATCCAAGCGAAGAATCCAAAGAAGGATTGAGTGTTAGGAGTGAGAGAGAAAAAATAAGGAAGAAAGGGAGACAGAAAGAAGCCAAAGGAAGGAAAGGAAGCGGGTGAACGGATTTACAACTTACAGACTTTGTGTGGAGTTCTCACTATGAAAACCAAGTATGTTTTACTGAGGTCTTTTGTTTTACCATAAGGCTTATGATATTGAAATTTTCCAAAGCTGAGTTATAGTTTGGGAAAGAACCCAATGTGGTGGTAATAGATGTTAAGGATGAATCTCTTTCTCTATCTAATTCATAACTATAATGATACTTGTTCTACCTAGAAACAAGGTGAGAGATTGCTTACATTCTTCAACTCAGAATGTGAGTTAAGTCTACAAATGTTGTACTACTGTTATATTCTTATTTAAGTAGGATGGCTGGGAAATATTATTATAAGGAAATTGGTAGAAAATGACATAAATGAATAGTGTTGAAGTGTTTTGCAACCTTCTAGTACTATATACATAGTTTTCCTAATGATCAAGGAGAAAATAAGTTGCAATGATAGCCATAAAGAGGTTAATAGGTTAGTTTCATGTTGATGTTAATTCAAGTAATTCTTCTACGAATTAGATAGTAGCATTACTATATAGGGAGATATATTGCTATATATGATTTAGATTATAAGTTGGGTTGACTGGTTAGGGCATTTTATTTTTGTTGAACCTAGATAACAAAACAAATCACCTAGTGGATGTTTAAGCAAAATCAAATTTAAGACCTTCTGTGTTAGATCTAGAACCATTATTGGAGAGAATTTTTTTGTAACCTCAAGCTAAAAAATTGCAACTTATAGGGCATTCCTGTTTGTACTTTGTGAACCCATGTGTGACTTTATTTTCTGTTGGTGTTGTTTGTGTTTGAGGAATTATAAAATATTGAAATAATATTTAATTTGAATATGCATAAATGATGGTAGGAATTTGCAAATGTTCAATTATTTTAAAATTTGTAATGTTTTACTTTGAATATCAATCTACTTTGTAATGATCTCCGCAAGTAGACTGGTTTGGTTATGTATATCGATAAGTGCATATTAAGAGGAAAGTGTCATTTTAGCAAAAGAAAAGAGATTTTTACTATTGAATGAATAGAGTATTGTTGTGCATAATATTAATCTTATTTTAGGGTCTAGAGCCTCTTGATAAAAATTTAGGACAAGGTGTTTATAGTGAAGGAGCTACGACTCTCTAATGGATGCAAGATTCGTATCCATAACCTTGATGTAATGGTAATTACTATTATACAATTTCTTGTGTTGCAAAAGACCTCATGTAGAATGAAATGCAAGATCTTGGAAGGATGTTCGAGATGGTTATTACGTTTAGATAAGGTGAAGAAGATTCTAGGCTCCTATTTTAATCTTCATGAGAGCCCCTACTATAACTTAATTCCAAAAATATGCATGGATATTTGTTGCTTATCTTTTGCCAAGTAATCTTATTGGATTTTTGGAAAGAATTTCTACGATGACTTATTATTTGATGATCTCCACATCATAATTGAAAAAAAAGTGTTTACTTGGGTGAAGGCAAAGACGTCCGACCATATTCCAAAAACATATAACGAGAAGGATTGTATTGGTTCGATTTGGTATTAAATTATGTAAACTAATGTAATTATTTGGATATATATTTTTAATGGTGAAGGATATGTGTATTTTTTATGCAATATTTATTATCTCTAAATAGGTATGAATATTTATGTTCTTCGAAAGAAGAAGAGTTTGTATGGTTGCTTTAAGATAAAATTGGGAGTTAAGTAAGGTTGGCTTTTTTAGTTTAGCAGGTGCTAAACTCATTAATTGTTGACTAAGGGAAGTTTGAATTTTATTTATGATTTCCTCTTGTAATGAGTATGATACTATGATAGATCTTCTAGATGGATTAAAACCAATTATAAATAAATTCACTCTTCTACAGGAGACAACCTTTTAGTAGCAAAACTTAGAATAGTTTAGAGTGCTCACTGTGTGGTCTTAAGGATGATCGCTTTGCAGTAGAGATTTTTTAAGGGCTAATTTAAGAGAAAAAAGCATGGAAAAGACTAAATTTGTGAATCAATATATTTCCATTTGCTACTTACTTTGGAGAGATGAATCTATTATGGAAAAGAGAAAAGCTTCTATGGCATTAATATTTAGACACAAGATTAACCAAAATAAAAAGTGAATGTGGTCCATGCTCGATAAAATATTCCAATATGTGCTTAGTATTGTTAGGAAGAATATTTATGAGTTAGACACCAGGTTAAACTAAAGTGTAGGAACTGTAGGAGGCATGTGTGTTAAGTGTTAACGGTGAAAGAAGAACCATTGGTAAATTAACTTAGATAGCACTCAGCTAAGTGAATCTAAGAATACTAGCGGGAAACATATTCCTTATTTCATAAAAAGGAAGCAATTCCTTAAAACATTTCTAAAGCCTTTAATAGATTTTCATAAGATTCTATCACAATGCTTGTGCTTAATAATATGAGACTTACTCTTGGGATGACAAACTCATCGATACAATGAGAAGAATAGTTGACTTCCCTAGCACAGGGCACCAACATAAATAGATCTATGTTGAGTGCAATAGACGACAAGCTCCTTTCAATAGATAAAAATGATTATGTGAGCTATATCATTAGGATTAATGAGTATGATATTTTGGAGTAAGTATAACACCTAGTGTACTTACATTGATGGACAAATGTAAGTATAGTGATGGGTAAATCTGTATACCTAGTGTACTTGCATTGATGGAAAAATGTAAGTATAGTGATGGGTGAATATTTAAATGTTAATTAATATTCATGTCAACATTGTGATGGACAAACCATATTGTAGAAAAAAATTGTACTCTTTTTAAGGTAGGAATTTGGGAATATATTTTTTTGGTAAGTTAAAATTTTTATTAAGGGGCCATTTAAAAGGCATCCCAATGCCTTGAAACAACGAAGGAGGATAAGATGTAGAAAGAGAAAAAGAAAAACCTAGAGAGGATATAGAAGAGGATGTAAAGAAGGAAAAAAATGCATCCTTAACACGACAGGGAAAAACAGGAAACCAAATAGAAAAACCAGAAGGAAAAAAACCCCATAGGGCTAGAAGCAGGCGCAAAGAAGTAAATTACTGCATAGGAGGTGCATCAATATGCATGGGAGATGCATTAGTATTTTCCAGACCTCCTTCCATAAATACTTCCTTAACTTCTTCATTGGAAACATTCTTGAAACTTTACTTAGAAATCTCAACATCATCCTCCTTAGCATCAAAAATTCCAGTAGCTGTAGAGTTAGCAAGCCCATTCTCGTCATATGTATCACATAAAAAACAACAAATTAAAGGCGTTCCTCTGGTCCTTAAGATGAAAAATGGCCTTCCTAAGAGCAACATAAGTAGACTCTAGGTGAACAATAGTAGCAGAGGAGGAATGAATGACCATTTTGTGCAAATATTTCTCAACAACATCAACATAATTAGTCTCACTATCTTTTTTGTCCTTCACAGGATTTGGGGTTTCTTTACTCTTGAGCCTTTGGGAGCATCTCGTAGGAGTAACTTCCACCTTAACATTTTTCTTGGCATTAAAGGATGTCTGAGGTTTTTCAATCTTACTCTTCCTTTTAGCTCCTCTCATTTTAGAACTAGGAGTGGGATAGGACTCATCCTTAGAGTTTTCCTAGATAGTGATGTTTCCTTTTGGAAAATTTTGAATTAAATAAGCATACAAAATTTTAAATAGTCCTTGATGGGAAGGCCAATATTCCTCTTTATTGGCATGGGTGGAAGTAATAGAATAATCCATGGACCAGTATAAAAACTCAAGGATATTAAGAAACTTAGCATCTCTAAAATGGTTTACAAAAGAGAGATGAAAACTGCACAATTGTGACTCGGGGTCATCAACAGTCAGATATTGCATGATGGGTTTTAATAGTTCCTTATATGGAGTAGATAAGTATTTGTGAAACAAACCTTTTTTGTGGAGCTTATGCACTGGTGTAGAAGGTTCAAAATGGGTAAGCTTTGATTCCTAGTTATGCTTGTTCCTCCATACCGTACGGTCATTTGCGATCATAAATTTGGGAATATGATAGGGATATAACACCATGATATCCCCATAATGAGTGTTCCATGGAGTTCCCATACATCCTTTACTTCATGTACCAACCTATTAAAATCTCACCTAAACATGTTCAACTTTGGTATCCATGCCTACGAAACCTTTTTAGTCACCCCATATTGAGTTATTAAATACAACCTCCATGGAATATCAAGCTAATTCAAAATCACCTAAGGCCCCCCAATAATCCTCTATGAAATTGCCTAATACATCCCCCAAAAATAATGGATATCTTTACCATTATAAGTGGGTATCCCTCCTAAATATCACTCCCATGGGATATTTTCCACATCTATCTTCCACAATAAAACCTATAATGGTATTTAATATTAAATAACCAATAGAAATTAGATCAAAATAAATCATGTTCATTAAAAATAAGAAAAATTAATAAATTTTTACATGTCTAGTAAGTGCATTGCTCTAAATATTGAGTATGCTAGAAAATACTCTTTTATACCTAGTTAGCTCTTCTCCTACAAGGTCCTTACCTCAAGGTCAATGGTCAAGTGATAGGGATAACTACCATCATTCAATAATGTATGAAATTAAATACATATTATCTTATTTTTTCAATGGTATTTTGAATACCATGGTTTTTGTAATGGCATCTAGTACCTATAAATGTACTATGTTTCATCAAGCTTCCCATTAACTATAAAGGTTAGAAAAGCAACAAAGGACATCAAGAAATTTAAGAACTCAAGACATAATTCATTAAAGATATAAGAATCCAAGAGAAAGATTATATCTTCATCAAATGACATTCACCTAAGATGTTAGTACCCTTAAAATTTAGGTCTCTATATCTCTCTATTATTGTATTTTGTTCATTTATTTTATTGCATTGCTTTTAATTTATTTCTATTAGTAAAATTAGATTTCTATCTTGCCTATACCTTTACCATACTAGTCTGCATACCTAGATAATCCCTCCCTAAGGATAGACATATACTAGCATCTAACTTGACCTTTGCCCCTTTCGCATAAATATTTTGAATTTTTCTTGATTTTGATTACTTATAGTGTTTCCTTCACCTAGAGAGCATATATCCCTCCTAGACCTAATTAAATTTAGGTAAAACAATTTATTTCAATCCATACATTTCTACAAATAATGATTGAATAAATTCTATATAGGATGGATCATGCTTTAGCTTTGAAAACATTAATCTAATATTTCAGTAAATAATTCAATTTTGATGAAGATACCCAATATAACTTTATATTAAAAAAAAAAACTAAATTATGTAGGAAGAGGGACAGTGAAGAAGTAAATGATTTGTTGTTTCTAGGTCTTTCTAACACAATATAAACCTAAAAGTTCCATGATATCATCTTATTTGTAGACTTTCACTTGTAGTAATATTATTTTAGACTATGAATCAAAGGATTGTACAAGTCTTAGGAAGGGCTTCAAGTGACTAGACCTTCTTCTAAGGGATTTTATTTCAAATAGAGAATTTTGATTACTTTAGATATTTATATCCTGACTAGATTGACTATTTGCCATCTTTTGATAGATTCAAAACCAACTCATCTTATAAAAATGGGTAAATAAATATATTGAAGCATATTTTAAAGCTCATATGCTATTTATTTTAGATTCTTTTCCCCAACTAGATTGGTAGTAGAAATCCATGATTTGGAAATATTGCTCACATCAATATATTTTTTGACCTTTGAAAATTTACAAGCTAAATATACTTGAGGAAGTGAATTCCATTTTGGATAATAAACAAGAATATAAGGGTTCAGTCAAGCATCAAGCAAAAAAAATATTAAATTTTGATTATTAACTAGCTTCGTAGAAACTTTCTTGACCAAATGGAAAAATATCCTATATGAAATTTCAATTGCCCCTTGGTAAGGTTTGTTTCCTTAATAATTTTATTGCCTCCAAAAAAACCTATATATTTTAAAGTAATATACTTTTTCAACCCTTTACTTAATATTTAATTAATATCCAATAGAGTTTTACCTCTAATATTGATTCATAAGTCTATAATTCCATAACCCTGTCCTTTAATTATTCTTTCCTTTGCAAACACTAGCCTGCTATTTAAGATAATTTTTTGTTCACGTCCTTTTCAAAAAAAACTATTTGAAATTTATCAAATTTAGATGTCAAATAAGATTTTATTCTATCTAAAATTGAGTTGTAAATTTTATTTTTCTTCCCCAAGTAGCTAGATATATTGTTGAAATTTTTCTACTTTAAACCCCAAAATACCCATAATAATCCATTGGAAATCTAGGGCAATGTGAATGGGAAGGATCTCAAATATTATAGTATCAAACAACTATCCTCTATCCTTTTGATAACATTATAGCATCTATTTAGATATTGTGGCCTCTATGATAAAGATATTTCTCAAAATAAAAGTATCATCAATAAATTAGAGATGAAAATTGAAGGGGACATTTATTACAACTTAAATACCTTTAAATTTTCCTTATATTTCCACCACTAAGAAAGCTCTCCTTAATGTCTAAGTAAGAAAAATGAAAGGATAAGAAGATAGAAGGTCATCTTGTCAAGTCTACATGATGATTCAAAGTATCTAACAATGGATTCATTGATCAAAATAGAATATATTGGAGTGCTAAAACATCTAAGCCATTCACAAAAATATTGATTAAAACAATTTTTTTGAGAACATCATGTATAAAATTCTAGCAAACCCTATCATATGCCTTGTTCATGATAATAATTACATGCATACCTAGGTTTTTCATAGAATGAAGATAATGCATGTCCTCAATTTGTTTACCATAAAAAATCTTGTTCCTTGCATGAACATAGTTTAGAATGCTTTCCAATTTATTTGCAAAAAAAATGGAAGTTATCTTATAAATCATATTACAAATGGTACTGCAATAAAATTTATCAAAATATTTATCTAACCTTTGCTGGGAACCAATATTATAAATGTAGCATTGATCTTATTTTTTATGACCTTATTTACCTAGTCACTTCAACCACAACAAACATATCATTCTTCAACAAATGCTCAAATTCTTGAAAGGAAATTTTAGGAAATCCATAACTTCTAGATGCCAATTGCCTCTTCTAGATCCTCCAAATAGATCTCCCTCCTTAAGCTTTCATTCAATATTTGTGTGTCAATTGATGAAATATTTTGCATTAAACCTCAACCTCCTTATCTTTACCAAGTTTTATAGAATATATTTAAAATAATTAACTACTTTATTTTTGTTATATTTTTCCTCCTTAATACTTCTTCCATAAATTGTTGAAATAACTTTGATTTGAAAAAATACAAACCTATTTTGAAAGTAGCAATTTGGTATTTCTATTCCCTTTCATGTGCAATATCTCCTAAATTTGTTGGCCCACTATAAATCTTCTTTTTGTAATACATTATCATAATCAAAACATAAATTTTTTGTTGCACATAAGTAACTTGGTCTAATCTAGTGATTTATAAAATCTCTTATAAATAATTAAACTTAGATTTGATTTCATTCTTTATTTTTTATATGTTACAAAATATTTGGTATTTTAAATATTCGTTTACCTCTGTATATTTCATATTTTGAACAAGCTTATACATATATGATCCTTCAATATTTACTTCATCTAAACATAATATAACTATTTGGAAGGAATCTGAGTCTTGTAGACACATCAACAACAATTAAATATCTTTGGATGACCATTATTAAGTAGATAACAACTCAAGAGAATGGGTTTGTAAGTTGATCTTGGCCATAAAAAGATGTCTAAAGATATTGTATATTCTATTTATAGCCAGACATTATATAATAAAAATCTATCCAATATTTATGTTATATAAACTTGCCTAAGACATCTATTATTGTATGTATATTGAAAGCTTATCTGAATAGAATCCTAAAGGCCATTTAAATTGACAAAGGAAGAGAAAAAATACTACATTGATCTAGACCATCCAAGAGTACCACCCTTATTTTCTAAATAAGATATAACTATGTTGAAATATACTAAATAATCAATAGATTATGATAACAAATATTGGTTAATTTTGATGTAACTAAATGTGTGTCTTCCAACATCTTTTGTGAAGATTAACAATAGTTGAAGCATATGAAATAAATCCAACTTTAATATTTTCCTTGTTCCTATAAAAAGGAATGATAATCTAATTCCTTATTACTTCTAACAATTGTCCATTGCATTTTCAATTGTCTAATATTATCATAATATCTCCAATATACCATGTATATAAAACTTCTAAACAATCCATCATCTTTCAAATACTTTTATATTTTTATAAGGAGTCAAATATTTTTGAATTAATTCTTATATATCTCACTAATTTCTTTTTTATTCTATAAAATTAATTATAAGGATTATAAAAACCTGTTAATTCCTTAGTGATTCATTGCTAGGTGGCTTATTCATACTACTAATATTCCAAGATACCATGATACTTATCATCAATTTTATTCTTATATGTGGTTTTAGCCCAACATTTTGTTAACACTTATGATATTAATTTATGGTTTCTCAAATCAAATTCCATTTGAGTTTACTTTTCTCTTTATTCTTGCATTGAGGGTTTTCCTCTCATTTTTATATTCCCACAAACTATTTCATACTCATCAATATCTTCCATTTTTTTACATTCTTGATATTATCACTTAGCTTATCTTGATTTATGTTCCCATTAAGAGCCTAAAGTACAAAGGACAACCTCACAAAAATAATATTCTTTATATAGGCTTGGAATTCCTAAAATGCAATGAGTATCTTGCATAGTATTTACTTTCTTAGTCTACCCTGAAATCATAAATTGTAATGGATATCCTCCATATTACCTTCTTGTGTTATGTTGCTATTGAAACCCTATAGTATAATGAATAAATGCAATACTAGTTTTATATTTAGTGTAAGGTGATGACTTTATACTACTTGAAGAAAATTAAGATGATTTGCCTTGATTAAACTCAATCTTTTCACCTTATTCACTTCAATATTTGTCTCTGTATCTTTCTTTGCATCTATAATTTTATTTGATTTTAAACTTACACATTGCAATTACTCATATTTTGCATCCTTATTAATTTCTTCTATTACTTCAAGTAAACCTTAAAGGTATTCAATATTTAATGAGTTGTAGGGGCTTTCTTTACCACTTTTTGGGGTGGGTAATCCTTGATATAAGCCAAATTCTCTATTTTGATTCATATTAAAATTTATCTTATGAACAAAAATTTCAACCTCTTTCTCAATTTATTTTACTTTATAATATCATGCCTTGTGTCCAGTATCATTGTTAAAATTGACATTTGATTCATGGCCAAGAGCCAACATTGTGTGATGTATTGGATAGGCCTAAGGATATTTCATTGTGCAATGTATTTAAAATTTTGTAATATTTTAGCAATACCAAAACCATTTAATATTTGTAATTAACCTAAATACCACTTGTTATGTCTACTTAGGTTAAACTATGCGATGTAATTAGGGTTTTGGCATTTGCTATAAATTCCCACTGCACACTCCTCATTTCTTATCTTAGTGTTGTGCAATTTTATTTACTAATATAGTATTATTCATGATGGGTATGGGTTACCCAAATCTATTTTATCCTTTATGATTTTTTTATAAGATTTGAGTGAGTGGTTTTCTTCTATTTGTTTATGGAATATTTTACAAATTACAATATTGTATCTAAGCGAGTATGTGGAAACATCACTTGGTCATGTAGAAAGTTTATTTTGGGCCTTCAATTCTATATTAAAAATTTAGGAAAAATTACTCCTCAAAGTTTCATAAGTATATTTTATAGAAGAAACAAAGAGGAATAGGTCTCCACACTATGTTGTTCATTTTATTAAGGATATTCAAACCAATCCACATGGTTCATTCTTCCTAAGGTAACTCTAAATTATGGTTTAAATTTCTATGTTAAACTCTTCTATTTTATTTTCATCCAAAATTTAACACTATTTTTTAAAATTCACACCATGCATACATCTTCTTTCATGCATGTGCTTCTGCCTCATATACTTGGCATTGTCCATGATGCTTGGACCTTCTATCAAGGTAGAGACTAGTATGTCATTTTGATGATGCTCTAATAGATAGCAAATATAATAATATGATGCTCAAGGGGTGAGGACTTAGGTTTGAGGTTCTAATACTCCACTTTCATAGCTCACTAAATGAAGGTGTTTCCATTGGTTGTGGGAGGGTTTTTTATTTTTTGGTATACCTTGAGTTCTTTAGAGATGCCAAGGAGATTTGTGTCACAAAAGGAGCAACACTTAGTTAGATGACAGTTGATAACTAAGGCATTGACAGGTGAGTGGTCAAGGGATCAAGGTTAGATGAAAAAACTAATTTTCACCTCTTTGAGCTTTGGGATAGGGAATTTGTGAGCAAAAGTTATTTAAATGTGTATATGCATGGTGGATGCACTAGCTAGCATAAAGGTTTAAGCCACAAGAGTCCAATTTTTAAAACATACTATGGAATTTTTCAAATGAAATAGAATGGACAACTTCCTTGGATGACATGGAAGTCATGATGGCAATCAAAGATGCCATGCAAGTAAATTTGTATACTTATATTGCCTATCAACCAATTGGAATAACCCATATATCATATTGTTAGTGTGGTAGTGAAGGGTAGTGGTAAAAAGTGAATGGTAACCATAAATGATGAGCAAATAACATGTGGTGCATAGTGATTCTCTATCATTTTTGTAAGGTTTGACAAAACATTTTTAAAATTTTTGAGGGCTACTAGAGAAAAACTTCTAAAGGTCATAAATTTTGCATATAGAAGTATTTTGAGCCCAAGTTTTTTAAATCACATGAAATTTTGAGCTTTATACATTGACAACATCAATCTATAGAGTTATTTTAGCATTTATGAACAAATTGCATGGAATAGTCATCAAGTCTTATTGTCCTAATTTGAAGGGGAAGCCTTACTTTATTCTATGTAGTTAGAGTCTTTTGCTTGATTTTTTTTTAGATATAGATGTATTTGTGATAGTTATAGTAGATTTTGAGTATTTTAGAGGCTTACAAAAAAAATAGGAAGTTCTTTAGATAACCCCTCTTCCTCCTCTAGGAAATTGATTTAGTTTAATTCATGAAGAACTAATCTTGGATGATCTCTTCCTTCTGTTATTTTTCTAGTTACTCTTTAAAGTTTGTTACAACACTTATTTTAAATTAGGTTTATGTAAAGCCTCTTTTGGTGACTGAAATTAGGTGGCCCACATGTAAGAAGAAGTATTCAAATAGGGTAATGCATGTCATGAATGGAAAAGTTGTACTTTCAAGACATACCTTATGTAACAATGGTAGATTTAAAGAGGTTTTCTTTAAAGGATGTGGCAAATTTAACTCTTCTTCTTCATTTGAAGTCACAATGGAAGTGTTTGTAACTATGTATATGAGTATCTAATAATGGTAGTAGTGATAACGATCTAGCCTAAGGACACTTTTATGAATAAAATATTTTTTAGATGATGGAGGATCCAAATGAATCTATCTCAATATACAGAGGTCCACTACAACATCCATTATGGGGGTGATGCTATTATTACTAATGTATCCTCTCCTTACATCCTTATTTTAGATTATAGGGGGTGTTGGGATTTCTATTATCACTAGAGAGTAAGTACTATGAAGGTTACCCCTTGAACTTTAGAGTTAACTAGTCATCATAAAATGAAGTTGTTTATAAGGTTATTACTTGTACTTCATGTTCTTCAAGAAATAATAATGTGCATATGCTAAGACAATTTATGAATGAAAATAAATAGAAGAAAATTATAATGATGAAGTCATTTGTGGGAATAGAAAAAGGAAAGGAAAACACTCAAAGTAAGAATAAATAGAAAAATAAAATAAAATGGCTATTGATTTGGGAATTTAAAAACAAATACGATAAAACTTAACAAGTGGGGCTAAGCCCACAAATAAGAAATAAAAATAATGATTATGATGATATATTAACACATTCAAGGTATATATATGCTCCCTAAAAAGACATATCAAGGAATTAAGAGGTTTTTCTAGTCCTCAACTCATTTTAATGCAAGAAATAAAATTAAGTAGTGAAAATATAAGGAATAATTTAAAAAGATTTGGAATATGGGGGACTATTTGGAAATTTCAACCAAGAGATATCTAGAAGGTATTGTAATGGTATGAGATAATCATAAATGAAATGGAAAATTTCTAGAAGCAAGAATCAATTGGGTTGGTAGGCTTTTATTACAAGAAAGAGGATGATATTAAAATTGAAGTCATAAATGTATATATGCTTCGATTACAATACTTGTCAAGATGAATGTTTTAAGGGACTTGGTTTATTTTGAGGGAATTCAATACAATTCTATCTCCTTCAAAAAGGAAAGGTGCTAATATAATATGGTCTATATAAATAGAGACTTTTTTATTTATTTATAAATATAAATTCGCTTTCAAATGTTATCCCTTTAATATTTCCATATACATGGGATAATAAACATATTAAACAAATGCATATGGTAGAAATATTAAATAGAATTTTAAAATCCAATACTTAGTTATAAATAAAGTATACAAATATTTATGATCATTTAAATTTGCTTGGGTTTAACCCAATTCCATCATGGAGTTGTGTAATCAATGGCCTAACCCCTTCATCAAATAGTGTCTCAAATATTTATGGTTTTTTTATCTCTCACATTTCTTGTGGTATGTTTGGTTAGAACAGAATCACAGAGCCTTCTCTGGAGTTTCTAAGGATCCTATTTTAGTTGAGGTTTGAGTGCTATCAAATTTTATTAAAAATGCTCAACTGGTACCCTCTCATGAGTCCCCTAAGCTAGGTCTAGAGTCTAGGCTTATTGCTTCCTTCAAACTCTCTTATGTCACTACCTGTCCTTCTATGCCTCTTTTTGATAAAGCTAATGTTAGGTGGAATCCTCCCCCTAGTGGATGGATTAAATTCAACTTCAATGGGGTAACAAAAGATAACCTAGGCAAGGTAGGAGGTGGTGGCATTGTTAGAGATGATCAAGGAAGAATCATTCTTGCATTTGAAAAAAATATTAGCATGCAAACAAATCATGTGGCAGAAGTCAAGGCTCTCTACCAAGGATTATCCATCTTGGATGACCTTCATCCCAACAATCTCTTAATTAAAGGATATTCTTTAAATATTATCAACTACCTCAAAGGGACCCAAATTCCTACTTATATTGTTTACAACCTCATTGAAGAGTCCAAGAGGTACATTCACAACCATAGCAATCTTATTATATAGCACGTGTATAGGGAATGCAACAAAGTAGTTGATATTATGGTTAACCTAGGTCTGGCTTAAGAGTATCTTCATGTGTGACATGATAATTTTATCAATCCCTTCTTGATCCTATTGATAGCAAATGTTTATCAATGCTCTAGTATTGTCATCCAACTTAGATGGCTTCTTAGATTACGTGGACCTTCCAGTGGAACCCATATCTTCAACTCCTTTTCCCATAAGTGTGTTAGTCAACCATAACTTTCCTATCTGAAGATATGTAGTTTGGGCCTATGCAAGGTTAGGTATTACCATATGAGGATAATTTTCATTTTTGTGCTGAGTTCCCACATGCACACATGTCAACCCATATCCATTAATAACCACTCAATGGGTAGGATTACCTATGCCACCTTGACTAGTAATGATCATATAAAGTACCTCTTTACACAATATTCTCCAAGAAGCCCTTCAACTAGTGCTTACCTATCCTATGAGTCATTGTATAGGCCTGCACAACCTTAGAGATCATTATTTAAATATAATATCTATCGTTGTGTTGAGATCCCACATGCACTCATGCTAACCCATGTTCGTTATTGATCCCAAAATTATCCTACATGTCTTCACTAAAAACTTTAGAATAATTTCTAAAGTTATCCTTCACATCATTGGCCATGATTTTCCCAAGTTGGACTTGGCACATGAGCATATGCTCTCCCACTTTCAAGAGTTCCATCAATGGTTCTAGAGCATGGCCATCTCCAAAAATATCAACATGCATATATGGGAAGATTTTATCCACTTGGATTTCTGTGTGCATTTTAAATTCAACCACTAGAACAAACATACCCATTACAGGGAAAAATCTCTAGTCTTCTTCTAGAGGTGGGCATTTGCTACAATTACTGGCTGTGAGATGGCACTTATGGAGTTGGATTCTCTATAAATCAATGCCACGATTTAAGAAATCCTAAATATCCATGGTTTATACCCTTCATCCAAAATTTTAGTGGGAGCAACATTGAATTATTATATGAGTTTTTCCACTCTTGGGAGAATGGTTGATTCATGGTTCATGGGTGGTAAGGTTTCCCTTACCTTCCCTTGCTTATAACGGTTAATCTCAATAATTACCAATGTAATAGTGAATATAACGAAGGAGGATAAGAACACAAATCAACGAAAAGATTATATTGTAAAAGAACCAGGCCACTAGGAGGGCAGATCCCGCCGTTAAGGCAATTATGCGAATACGCAGTGAAAGAATAAAAATAAAGATGATTTAATTTTAAATAATCTATCTAATATATATATGAAATGTTTACTCTTGGAATACCTAGCCGACGGCTAGGTTTGGTGTGTAACATGACTCCCCTCCTCGGAAAGCTTTGTCCTCAAAGCTGGAAATGTCTGGAAAATACTTTCAGGTTCCCATGTGGCATCCTCCTCTGGTAAATCTTGCCATTTGATGAGAAATTCTTGAATCTGACGTGATCTCAGTCTTCGTATTCTGTGTTGTAGTATATCTTCAGGTTGGAGATGTATGCGTCCTTCCTCATCGAGCACTGGTAATTCTGATTGACTTCGCACTTTCTGACCAATTACTTTTTTGAGACATGAAACATGAAATACCGGGTGTATTCGTGATGATGTAGGTAGCTCTAACTGATAGGCTACTTCTCCAATGCGGCGCATAATTTTGTAAGGACCATAGAATCGTGGAGCCAACTTTTGGCTGGACTTTATCCTTAACGATGATTGTTTGTAAGGTTGCAACCTTAGGAAAACCCAATCACCTATATTAAAAGTTCTCTCTGATCGGTGCAAGTCTTGTTGTTGTTTCATACGATTTTGTGCTTGGACTAAATTCTCTTTGAGGATGGTGAGTGTAGACTGCCTTTGTTGGAACCAATCATCCACTTTGGCTACTTTGGATGATCCTTGTACGTAATCTGCGACGGTTGGAGGCTTGGTGCCATACAATGCTTCAAATGGAGACATCTTAATTGAGTAATGGTAAGAAGTGTTGTACCACCATTCTGCCAATGCTAACCACTGGCTCCATTGGTATTGTTTATCTTGAGCGAAACATCTTAAGTACGTACCCAAACATTTGTTAACTACTTCTGTTTGACCATATGTCTGTGGATGGTAGACTGAGGACATGTTCAATTTGGTACCACTAAGTCGAAATAATTCCCGCCAAAAGTTACTAGTGAAGATGGGGTCTCTATCACTTACAATATTTTTTGGCATACCATGTAATTTGAAAATTGAATCCATAAATACCTTTGCCACCTTGCTTGCGGAAAATGGATGTTGTAAAGCCTGAAAGTGAGCGTATTTGGATAACCGGTCTACGACTACGAATATTACTTGTCCTGCCTTCTGACTTTGGAAGACCTTCAATAAAATCCATGGATATATGTTCCCACTGTCGTTCAAGGATGGGTAATGGTTGTAACAACCCTGGTGATTTGACTGTTTCTCCTTTATTGCGCTGGCAAACTTCGCATTCTGCTACCCATTGTTTGACTTCTGCTTTTAATCCTTTCCAACAAAATGATTGTTTGACCCTTAAATATGTTTTCAAAAATCCTGAATGTCCTGCTGATGGAGAAGCGTGCGATTCGTCGAGGATCTTTGATTTGAGTTCTGAATTGTGTGGAATGTAAATGCGGTTCTTCTTTCGGAGGATTTTATCTTCATAAGAGAACAAAGGGTGTTTAGAGGACCCTATAGATAATTCTTGAAGTATCTGAGCAGTTTCGCTATTGGACAACCATTCATCTTGTAATTGATTCACCCATTGGGAGCAAGGACCTGAAATAGCGTTAATGACTACTTCGTCTTCATATTTCCTGGACAGCGCATCGACGGCTACATTTTCCTTCCCTTTCTTGTATTCGATAACAAAATCATAGCCCAATAGTTTGGTTAACCACTTATTTTGTTTCGGATATGAAAACCTTTGCTCAAGAAAATGTTTGAGACTACTATGATCTGTTTTTATAATGAAGCGGCTACTGATTAGGTAGTGTCTCCATTTTTCTACTGCGTGAAGAATAGCCAACATTTCTTTTTCGTATGTTGATCTTCCCAAATTTTTCTCGGAGAGCTGTTTACTTTCAAATGCCAACGGATGACCTTCTTGCATTAATATAGCCCCAATTCCTATTCTTGACGCATCACATTCGATAATAAATGGTTTGTGAAAATTGGGAGTTGCTAAAACTGGAGTTGTACACATGGCCTCCTTAAGAGCTTCGAAGGCTTGAGTAGCCTCTTCCGACCAACGAAAAGCATCCTTTTTTGTGAGTGTCGTGAGAGGTGCTTGCAATCTTACCATAATTTTGTACAAACTTGCGATAGTAGCCCGTGAGACCCAAAAAACCACGAAGTTTCTTGATGGTTTTAGGTAAAGGCCATTCTTGAATTGCCTTAATCTTATTGGGGTCGACTTTGACGCCCTCGTGTGAAACTATATGACCAAGATACTCGACTTCTTGGACACCAAATGAACATTTGGAACGTTTGACAAATAACTTTTCTTTGTGTAAAATGTGAAGGGCTTTATCCACATGATGTAAATGGTCCTTCCATGTTTTGCTATATATGAGAATGTCATCAAAAAAAAACTAACACAAACTTACGGAGGAGTGGACGAAACACTTGGTTCATGAGACTTTGGAATGTGGATGGTGCATTGGTGAGACCAAAAGGCATGACCAAAAATTCGTAATGACCTTCATGAGTACGAAAAGCAGTTTTGGGAATATCTTCTTCTCTAACACGGATTTGGTGAAATCCTGAGCGAAGGTCTAATTTTGTAAAAAATTTTGCACCATGCAACTCATCTAGTAGGTCATCTATGACAGGGATAGGAAATTTGTCCTTGATAGTGAGTTTATTGAGAGAACGAAAATCAGGACACATACGCCAAGAGTTATCTTTTCGTCGAGCCAGAACTACAGGTGAGGAATAAGGGCTAGTGCTGTGACGAATGACTCCATGATCTAGCAGATCCTGAACGATCTGTTCGATTTCTGTCTTTTGTGGTTGAGGATAGCGGTAAGGACGATTGTTAGGTGGGACACTCCCTGGAATCAAATGGATGGCATGGTCATGAGATCGTTTAGGTGGTAATCCTTTAGGTTCTTGGAAAACCTCTTCGTAATTTGTTATGATGTCTCGTAAATGCGGAGCAGTAATATCCGAAGTTGCTCGAGATTGTTTTTCCAAACAATTAATTTGAGCTATAAATCCATATCCACCCTTTTTTAACATCTTCTCCATACTATGAGAGCTCACCATTTGTGATGGAGGAGTAGTGATGCCTTGTAAGCGAATGACTCGTCCGTTTTCCTTCCATTCCACAAATAATTTTTTGAAATTGAAGCTAACCGTGTCTAATGTTTCCAACCATTCAACTCCCAAAATGACATCCGAGTTCCCTAAATTCATGACGAAAAGGGATCCAAACCAGGTATAAGTTCCCATTTTTATGGATACTTGAGATGTTCGACCAACACATTGCGCGTTCACCCCGTTGGCCACTAGAACCTGGAATTTGTCTTTGTTGGAAGAGTTAATGAATAAATTCAAAGCTTTTGTTGTTTTGATGTCAATAAAATTGTGGGTATTGCCGAAATCAATTAGCACATTCACCTTTTTCTGGCGGAGAAATCCTGGTACCTTGATGGTATGGTGGGCGGTTAACCCCATAAGGGCATGCACGGAGATCGCCATTGTATCCTCTTCCTTCTCTTCTAGAGTACTTGGTAGTTCTTCTTGCATAGGTTCTTCTTGGTGGTAAGTTTCTTCCTCTTCTCCTTCATATTGATCGCATTCAATATGAAAGTTTTGTTTTTGGGCACATGCTTGTTCCCTGGGATGATGAGTGCGACATTTATAGCAAAAGTATCTTGATGGTTGATCATTTCTACGAAAGGAATTGTTGCGATATGAAGGACGACTATAAGTTTCACGCCGTGCATACAACTGAATTCTCTTCTCAGCCAGACTTGGCTATTCTTATACAATCGTTCAACGCGGTTGGATTTTGAATGTCCACCTCCACCCTAATATTTTCTTTCAATCCATTGCGAAAAGCTCCTACCACTATGTCGGGACTGAGGTCTAATGTATATGGTAGTAAACTGGTGAATTCCGAAACGAACTCGCTAACCGATCCTTCTTGTTTAAGAGATAACAGTCTTATTGTGTATGACGATGTAGCTCCTTCATCAAATCTTTCTAAAAAATAGGTAGTGAATTTTTTCCAGTTAATAGTAGCTCCTTTCTCTCGCTTAAGCCATACGAACCATTGGTAGGCCTCAGTGCCTAATTTTGATGCAGCGAAAGGGACTTTATCAAAATCCTTAATTTGGTATAAGTCGAGAATGCCTTCCATTTTGGCTATCCAACCACGAGGATCATGACCCTCAAAAGTGGGCATATCAATGCGTGGAAAATTATTAGGGCCTCTCGGTTGGTGATAACCCATATCCCTTTCCTGATCTTGGTTATACCGTTGTCTATGATAGCGATCCCTGGAATTATCCGGATTGCCTCTTCGCTGCTCCCAATCGTCATCCTGGTCGTCATTTTCTTCATTCCTTTGTGCATGGGAGTGATTTTGGGGATTAGTATTGGGATTAAGTCGGTTTTGTGCGCTCGCTAGGTTTTTTAGGTTGATACTAATTTCGTGCATACCATCTAGTAAGAGTCGAAGAGTTTCATCCGTGGTAATGGCCGAGTTACTTGAGTCTCCTTGTGTGATGTTTTCGTGAGTTGGGGGAGGGTTAGTAGCCATAGGGTCTACCAGTGGATGATGTGGATTATAACTGCCAATTTTGAAAGGAGAAGGAGAATTTTTTGTACCTGGGCTTCGATGAGGTCTTCGTGCGTTGTTATTGGTTGTCTCCGAGCTTGATAGTCGACCGTCAGATCCTTTAGTCCAACTTCTACTCATGCACTTTTCAAAATTTCCTGCTTAGTAATCCTTGAGCTTCGATTTCTGCGACAATTCGGTTGAATTTGGCAAAAATTTTGTGTTCCGCTTCAACTGTCACGCCAACTGCGATGCGGATTTGAATTTGGGTGGCCTCGAGACAACAACTTTCAACAATTTTTCAATTTGGACAATGCCAGCAACTTTGACAACAATTTTTTAGCAACTTTTCAATTGTGACTGGGACTGACCGCAAGACAGTACGTACTGCTACGACCGAACGACGAGGAACCCGAAAGACTGGCAACGCAACTAGCTGACACAACAGCCTGATCGACAGGACACAAACTAACATAGGACCGACTGACAACGAGGACAGAGACAACGAGGAGCGGACGGAGAAGACTGACAACGAGGACAACAACTAACAAACAAACGCGACAACTAACAGCAAAGACACCGAAGACAAACGTGAGGAGGCGGGCGTGTGGCCAAAGCCACAACAATACCTTATGGCGTTTCCTTCTTTAAATGATATTACGGAATCCACACCGTCAGTGTGGGATAAATGGATCCGCACAAAAAAAAAATATGGTATCCGAAATGACGTCACGAATTAAATTGAAGAAATGACCTTAGATTTGGCGTGTAATACGTATTTTTAGCGCGATTTGATTGGCCACGACTTCGGGAGGGACTGCCGCGATTTTTCGTCGGATTTTCGGGCAAATTTTTGTTTCTTTTCGTGGTTATGCTCGCGTTCTCTCCTGCGTGACGCGGTTTATTATTCCACGGCTGCCGGAAAGCTGTATCTTACTGCCGGTGGACTGTAACTGGAAACGCCCAGTGGACGCCTGCGGACTGCGTGTAAAATGGGATGTAGATGCCTGCGGAATGCGGTGGACGCCTGTGGTTTCTTCAGGATCGGTGATGGAAACTGATACCACTTGGTAAGGTTTCCCTTACCTTCCCTTGCTTATAACGGTTAATCTCAATAATTACCAATGTAACAGTGAATATAACGAAGGAGGATAAGAACACAAATCAACGAAAAGATTATATTGTAAAAGAACCAGGCCACTAGGAGGGCAGATCCCGCCGTTAAGGCAATTATGCGAATACGCAGTGAAAGAATAAAAATAAAGATGATTTAATTTTAAATAATCTATCTAATATATATATGAAATGTATACTCTTGGAATAGCTAGTCGACGGCTAGGTTTGGTGTGTAACAATGGGCTCAAGTTCAAGGTCAACGTTCACATGCTTGCTAAGGTGATGGAACTTCCTAATTATGAAGAAATTATTTAATGATATAAGCATTCATTGGTAGAGGAGGTGAATGTTTTTAGAGATTAGGTAAGAATTTAGAGAAAGAAAAAGGGAAAATCATCAGGGAGACCCTCCTAGTGTCATGGAACAAAGTCATGATTCCCATTCTCTAGTATTTCATGATTAGTGATATTAATTCCGCTTGAGGATATTTCATCTAGCCTTCTTGAATAATATTAGATACATCAAGGACATCAACATGCCTAATTATTTGTTTAGATAAATGAATTTATTTTTTGGTAATGTTAGGAAAGGTACTTTCACACACCCATTGCATCAGGGCCCTCCTTTGATTTTATACAAGCATACCCTTTAGAAGTAGGCTAAAAAACCATTATCTCCTATGGTGGTAGTCCCACTAATCATCCCCTCATTTTGGACCAAGGAGACCTCAGAAGGATTCCATGAGTGAAGATGAAACAGGGAGAAAGCTTCTGCTGACACCACCAAAGTTGAAAGAAGCTAAATTTTGACTCTAATTTTGGTAACACTCCTATTAAAATTTACCCTCATCATTAATCTACCAAGGGAAAAACTTAATGTGGGAAGCAGAATATGCCTATCATAATTGAAAAAGAGTAGGAGGCCCCAAGAAATTCTTCTATGAAGCTTAAAAATCTAAAGATTAAAGGGATCCCTACTTGGTCCTCCTAGAAGAGAGTTGACCCTCTGAGTGGGCCTTCAAGCCACATCTAACAGAGATATAACTATGATCCCCTCATTGGCCTAGATTAAATGATAAATTTTACATCTCAGACCTAGACTCTTCTTCATCATGCTGTAAGGATGGTCAGTGACATAAAAGACTAGAAGGATAGGCACATTCAGGTATCTGTTGAAGAGCACAATGCAAGTGACAAATAGCATGATCCAATCAAGGTGTTTGAATAGACATGCTTTCATTGGATGTTTCTTTTTTATCATCTTCTAGGGGTTCTCTAACCCCTATTTTTATGTTCCATTGGTTTCCTCTGCTTCTCTTGTTGGTACACCCTCCTTCAGGTTGGTGCCTTGTGTAATGTTTTGGGATTCTCTCTATGGTTTTTCTTGTGTTTTGTAGTTTCGAAGCTAGTCCCATGGAGACCATTTTATTTTTTCTTCCACTAGTGTAAAAGGTTTGGGATACCTTTCAAAACCCCCTCTTTCAATCAATAAAAAAAGTATACAAATCTATATACATTTTATTATAAACATGACTATATCATAAACCACTTCTTCTAAGATATGATCTACTCAATATTTTCATCCATAGCCATTTTATTTCTAGTCAATGTGGCTTCAAAACCATGGCTTCTTCCAAATGATTATGTTGGGTGGGATGAACTAAAATTTGAAGGATCATGTATATCCAAGTTTGTTAAAAAAATGAAATATCTAAAGAGGTATATGAAGATATAGAATATTAAATCTTTTGGTAATATATTTAAAAGTAATGAGGAACTTAAATAAAATACGAACAATTTACAAAAGATAATGGAAACTAATGGGATAGACAAAGATGCTTATGCAAAGTAAAATAATTACTTATTTATAAAATGACAAAAAAAATAGGCCAATAATTACTTTCTATGAAATACCTTTGAATTAATTGAATGGTTCATTTTTATCTCTCCTTCTTCATTAATAATTCTTTTATCTTGAGTTGTCCTATTTTCAATTCGTTAAAAAGAGAAATCTATTTTTGTAGTAAAATAAAATTTTTGGTATATGACTTTCATTTTGGGTATGTTATAATAATCATTGGCATATGATATTTCTTACATTGATCAATATGGCTATGTAAAAATATTGGAGATATATATTAAATTGAGGGATATTCACAAATTATTATTAATATTATAAGGAAAAGGACTCGAGGATTATATTAAAAATAACATTATTCTAGATGTCCATCTAGTATTTTAATAATACCAACATATCTATAGATAATGAAATAGGATGCTAGATGATTTAACCAACCATGGAGCTGATATTCATACTGAATAAATTTAAATTTTAGAATTCAAGTGGCCAAGGAAGAATCTCTTTCTTCATGAAAATTATATCAAAAACTTGATAGTAGAAAATAAGTAGTTTGAGAGATGAAAAATACTTTTTTATAGGAAGACAAGCTAGATATGGTCTAATTGACCTAATAAAAAATGTGTATTTTGCTTATTCATAGAAGTATTCCTCAATAAAAATCTTATAGAGCTTATTAAAAAACACTATCAACTCTCAACTTAACCATCCTACTATAACTTACAATATTTGTATAGCAAAATTAGTAGATAAACATCCCCTAATTGCCCTTGAAATAAGAAATATAAAAAACAGGAAATTCAAAAGAAATAAAAGATTAAAAATAATTTATTATATGCTATCCGTACTAAGATGATATTATATGCAGAATTATAGATATCTACAATATAAAAAATATCTTTAATATTAATACTCAAAAGAATTGCCTTACAATAAAATGATATGAATTGAACTAGTTAATTAACTTGACATTTAAGGTGGAGACCAAGAGTCAAATATTTTCAAATGATATATTCATAATTATCAAAATATTATTGCATTGCCATTGAGTGACAACATGGTTTCAATCCCATATAACACCTTAACAAGAAATTGTCTTACATTCAAATAAATGTAACCATACTTATATAGATTACCATGATGTAATCATAGTGGGAGTAGTTTCTATTTACATTTTATTTTAATTTAATAAATGTAACAATAAAACCTTAATCTTAGGATTTTATTTTATTTTATTTTTAATTTATAGGTTACTAAAGCATTGAATTTTTTTTTGATAATTTAATCTCTATATTTGAGTAGGTTTTGAAAATTATATTTATAGATTATCAAACTAAACCTTATTCAAATTCAATTTCATAGGTTTTTTTGTTCTAAAAAAAAATTACATTATCTCCAAACGTCAAATAAAAAATTGATTGCAAGTTATATCCCAAAAAAATAAAATAAAAAATATAACACCTCCTCAAAATTTTATAACATAAGTATCAAAGTATTTTAGTATCAACTCAAAACTTTCTCAATCTCTTTTTTGGTTTCAATAAAATTTCTTATATGCTTAGAGTATTTATACCATTTTTGAACAATTTAATTAAGTTTCAATTAATTTAGTTTAAATGGATGCTTTTAAGGAATTACCTATTTTTTAGTTTATAGTGAGATTTAGGTCAACTCACTCACTTTTTAATATTATAGAGTAGGATGTATCACACACATACATATACACAACCAGAAAGTGACACAAGTAGAGGTTAAATACTCACATTCATACACAAGAGATCTCTTTACCTTGCCATACTTAGATATATAATATTTCTGAAAGAAGATAATCCATGAAAATCTATTAAAATTAGCTTGATTGACAAATACTAAAGTTGAAATTTGGATAAAAAATGTAAAAACCATAAAAAGTGTACTTGGATCCATATTATTATTTTTTATTAGTAGAAAGGGTTTTGAAAGGATCCTCGAACCTTTTACAAAGAGAAGATGGGAGAAAACCCACTTGTCACAAAGCCAAAACAAACAAACAAAAAAGGAGCACAAAAACTAAAACAAATAAAGGTAACCTAGGCAGAATAAATTCAAACAAACGAAAACCAAAACAAGAGAAAACTCTTTTCATCACAGTGTCACTTTCAATATTGGTTTGAAAAGCCTTTGAAGATTCATTGTTGATGGTACTAATAACTTTGACCACACGAATCACATGTTGAAGAGCCACGGTTATATTTAACCCTAAGTCTATACTTGGATCCATATTATGGTTATATTTAACCCTAAGTCTATAACCACTTGTCCCATATGTAGTCATAAGTTTAATTAAAGTTGAAATTTAGGTAAAAATTGTAAAAACCATAAAATATGTACTTAGATCCATTATATTTAATCCTAAGTCTATAACCACTTGTATCTAAGTCCATATGTAGTCATAAGTTTAACCCTTGCCTATAGATATCCTTAGGGGGATACAAGGTATCTATACATGGTATTAGATCCTTTAATTATGATATCACTCTCCTTACTTCCTAAGATTATGATATCACTCTCCTTACTTCCTAATATTACATCGATACCATTTGGATTTACAATCTAAAGGTTAAAATTAAAATAAAACATATAAAAAACATGAAGATATAACATTACATTTGAATTAGAAATTTTAAATATATTTATTATGACGTAGTAAGAATTTTTATTCTAAAGTAATATGAAATTCAATGAGCCATATAACCACTTGTCCCATATAACCACTTGTAATAAGATTTATTTTCCTGAAGTAATATAACCACTTGTCTCATATGTAGTTAAGTTTAATTAAAGTTGAAATTTAGGTAAAAATTGTAAAAAATCATAAAGGTGTACTTGGATCCATATTATGGTTATATTTAACTCTAAGTCTATAACCACTTGTCTTTAGGTCCATATGTAGTCATAAGTTTAACCCTTGTCTATAGGTATCCTTTGGGTGTTACAAGGTATCTATACATGATATTAGACCCTTTGATTATGATATCATTGTCCTTACTTCCTAATATTACCTTGAGACCATTTGGATTTACAATCTAAAGTTTAATATTAAAATAAATCATATAAAAAACATGAAGATATAACATTATATTTTATTTAGAAATTTTAAATATATTTATTATGATGTAATAAGACTTTTTTTTTTTTTGGAAGTAATATGAAATTCAATGAGTGGTACAACTGGGGCCACACTCTTTAAGAGCATAGTAATAGAGGACCTCCCTTCATATGATTAGAACTCAGGTCACTAAAATAAAATTCTAATTATATACCATTGGATTGTTCTTGTAGGGACTAATAAGACTATTTTGACTTTAGTTTATTGACCTTGTCTTATTCTTATTTCATTTAAGATGTAATGGTTTAATAAAAATATTAAAATAGAACTTAATTATTTTGATGCCAAAAACATAATCAATATCATACCAAGCATTTTACAAGATGTTATATAAATACAAATACTAGTAGGCAATAATAATATATATAATATCCTTTAGTCTAAAAAAATGTGAATTTAAAAAAAAACCCAAACTCTGCAAATAAAAATTGTTTTACAGAATATAAGAGGTCTTAAAGGCCTTTCGAAGCAGAGAGTTTTTGCCTCTTTGAGGAAGGAAATAAACCCTCAAATCATTCTTCTCTAGGAAATGAAAAAAGGGAAAGCTAATTTGGAAGAAATTAAAAAAGTGTTATGGAAGGAGTCATGTTTTTTTGCTAGTCATGTCTATGGGACCTCAGGGGGGTTACTATGCATGTGGGATCCTTTAAAAGTAGAAGGTTTAGTAATTTCTTCTTCAGATAGATTGATCAATATTCTATTTTTTTGCAAATATTCCAAAGTCACCTAGGTCCTCTCAAACATTTATGCCCCAAATTCCATAATAGGTAGAAGTGCCATGTGGTATTCTATCAATTAGAAAAGGGATACCTTTAGAGGATAAGCTTGGATGTTGGTAGGATATTTTAATACAATTTTATATCCCTTTGATAAGAAAGTTAGTAATCCCATTCTATAAAAAAGTGCAGAGGATTTTTGTTATTTTGTTAATAAAAATGAGATGATGAATATGAATTTTAAAGGAAGCAAATTTACATGGAGTAATAGAAGAGTGGGGAATAAACTCATTCATATTAGGTTGGATAAATTTTTGATCTCCAAGGAAGGTTTAATGTATTTTGGAGGTGGATCCCTCTTCTCTATCCCCAAAATAGGCTCAAACAATAGTCCTCAAGTTTTGGAGGTTTTATCTCCTCTTAAATACTTTTTTATCCCCTTTTATATTTGAAGCTATGTGGTTACAGCATGAGGACCTATAAAATTATATTTTTGTCTAGTGGTCTCAAAATTCTCAAGATCTTTGATCTCTCAAATAGCCAAGAAACTTCGTTTCATTAAATAAACCTGAAAGGTTGGAACAAAACAATTTTTGGTAACCTATTCCTTAAAAAGGTTAACCTGAAATAACAAATCTTAGAGATTAATTTTTTAAGTTAGGAGGGTATGTTCATTGAAGAATGCAAAAATAGGGAGATAAAAATCCTCACTAAATACCACAATGCTCTAGCTAGTGAGGAATATTTCTAGTGGCAGAAAGCCAGATCTATGTGGTTAAAATATGGGGATAGAAACATCAAATTATTCCATGTCACAACACTAAGACACAAGAGTTTCAATAAGATAAATAAAATATTTTTTCCAGATGGATCCATTTCTTAATACATTCAGGTTATTAGAGGAGAAGAAATTAGATTCTTTGAGAATTTGTTGATACCGGGACAGCCTATACATGAGATAGAATCTTCAAATCTTTTATCCAACATCCCCACTATTGGAGAATATTACATTATTTGGTACATGCTAATGTAGCCCCATGGTACCTTCATGGTACACTTTGTAAATATTAGACTAGGGTCAAGTCTTAGATTAGAGTGTGAGTAAATATTTTATGTAATGTAATAATGTGCAGAAAATGCACAAGTGTTATGTAAGTGTGTATGTGCAAGAAATTCACAAGTGTCATGTGTGCAAGTATTATATGTGCATATGTGCACAATGTCTTATATGTAAGTGTGCACAAGTACCCTTAGATTAGTGTGAACTGTGAAGTGTTATGTGAAAATTCATGTCTAGGTGTGCATACAAGATAGAGTCATGTGTATGTAAGTATCAAGTAGAATAAGCCAAGAGTCATGAGACTTGTCATATGGAAAGGAAGAGTCAAGCATACAAAGATTCATCCTAAAATGGCTATATATTACTCCATGGAGGAGCATATTGTATATAACGAGCATATCCTTCATAACATTCATAGTGAGTATAGAGAGCATTGTTATTATCATTGTAAGAGAGTTTTTATGATACATTTGTAAGAGAAAGAAGAGTAATAAATATTTTATACATTTTAGCAACTAATATTGTAAGTTGTGCTACATTCTTCGTACATGTACGATTTGAGCTATTATATTCATATTTATGCATATTAATGAATTTTAGTTGATATATTATAAGATTTAATTTACATATTAGTTGGCTCATATTAATTTTATTTGCATCATTATCTTGATCTTACTATATTGCGCATATAATATATTTGATCTTGTGAATTTGATACTATGATTTTATATTAATATTAATTTTTCAAAAGTCATCAATAGTATCAGAGCTACAACAAGAAGTTTATTGTGTAGGGTAAACTTGTTTAGTTTCATATAAAGTCAAATTTTGTCCAATGTGATAAAATTTATTAGAGTTTGTCTACTTTAAATGGAGATAGATTTGGAATCTATTGTAAGATCAAAAGTAACTAGAAAGGATAAAGTATTTCCACAATTGTAAGAACAACTAGTGAAGGCTAGGACTCAACTATAGAGTCTTTCCACTAGATTTAAGGATAACTAGTGAAGACTATAACTCATATTTGGGAAAATAAAATTGAAAAATTTTGATTATTCAAGAAAATAGCCAACCTTGATGTTGATAAATGATTTTTAGGGATAGATAATCCTTAACAATTGATTTCTATCAACATTCTGAATAAATTTGAAGGATTTCATACAATCAAGCTGTCTTGGTTGAAGCATCAGGGAATTTTATAGCCACCTTGACATTATTAGAGTTCTTAGGTGCCACCTAAGACATTGTTACAGTAAAAATTAATTATTAGAAGAGTGAGAAGCTTCCTATAACAACTAGAGAAGAATTTCATCTTTAAGTGCAAGAAGGCAAAAATATTTCATCAAGCAGAGATTGGTTTAAGTTGCAGACTATTAATTGAAATAGGTTTTGAAGGTAAAATTTGACAAATAAGGATTCAAGTCTTGAAGGCAGGCCTTGATAGAGAAATTTTCAATTCTTGAAGGAAGACCTTGACAATGAAAGTTTTAGGTCTTGAAGGCAGACCTTGATAAAGAGTTTTTTAGGTCTTGAAGTGAGACCTTGATAGAGATAGAAGATTCAAATATTTGAGAAATAATTTGATAGAGATAGATAGGTAGATCAAGGTTACCTATTTTGAAACTATATTTGAAATAGAGGTGGTGTATAATAAGATTCAAGTCTATAAAATAGACTGAGAAATAATTTGATAGAGATAGATAGGTAGATCAAGGTTAGCTATTCTGAAACTATATTCAGAATAGAGGTGGTGTATAATAAGATTCAAGTCTAGAAAATAGACCTTGACATAAAGGATTGAGAAGCATTCGAGGCTTCCTAAGAGCAGAATAGAAAGAGAAGATATGTAGGTTCTAGAGAAGAATCTGAGAAAGAGGCCCCTTATAGTAAAGATAAAAGAGGCTTGCATAAGAGTTGAATGAGATGCCATTGGAGGAATCCTCATGATATAAGAAAAAAACATATATTGAAAAGTATCACTACACAACCAACCATAGAAGGAAGAAAGAGAAGCTAAAGTTTTAGACAAATATCTACGAGCATTTTAGAAAATCTATCAGTGGATAAAATCGAGAATAAGGAAGAATGTAAAGCTATCAATGAATATAGATAAATTTTCCTAAGTCATGAAAGCAATATAGGAAAAAATATTAATGCCTATTTCAAGATACTACATTAAGAAGGCAAAAGAGCATAAAAAATGAGCTATTGAAAGTTGCCTAAGAAAGAGCCATAGATATAGAACATTGTATAGTATAGTAGCACCTAATGGATAGTATGCAAACTGATTGATATTACACCATGGAGGATACGAGAAGAAAAGAAGCCTGAATAGAGAGTTATGTAAAGATGCATTAAAGTTTCTTAAGGAAATGTCTCTAAGACATTGATATGAGTATGAAGTAACATCAACAATAAAAAATCCTTGAGTTGGAAGTCATAATCACCAAAGAGCATAAGCATTGCTTGAACATGCACTTGAGGAAGAGATACAACATATTAGAATAATTAAAGTAGCAATATTCAAAGCAATACAATGTGTAGCAGTTGAATTTCTAAGGAGTCGAGTGCAATCAATTCTACCTATGAAAAAGAAGAAGCAATCAAACCAACTTACAAAAATTTGATAACAGAGCTGAGGTATGAAGAGGAAACATTGCTCAAAGAGAAAATGTCAGTATTCAAGTGTGAAGTGGAAATATTTAAGTATGAAGAGGAAACATCACAACACGAAGTGGAAGCATTACAAGAGTAAAGGGACAAGCAAGCAAAGACAAAGCACAAAAGGGACAAGCAAGTTAAATCCAATGATTAAGGGATAAGAAAACTACAACCAACATCAAAGGAATGAGAAAACACCAATCAGCATCAAAGGGATAAGCAAATGTTAAAAAAAACTAATCATTCTTTGCTAGAGTATAACATTTGAATTATTTATCATGTATCCAATTGAAGGAACATTTGATTTGGTGGTAGAATACTGAGTGATATTGGTAGGTGATAATGCAAAATTTGAATCAAATTATCTAACATCTCGAGGGAAAAAAACCAAGCGTTCAATTAAGGTGAAATATCAAACGTAGGGTCAAAAGTGCAACGTATCAAAGAGTGCCTAATAAATACCATTCATACAAGTGTAGTCCAAGGAAATTTCTACGCAATCCAAGTATAGTCCAAGGCATACTTAACACAGTCCAAGTGTAGTTAAAAGAAAGCTTAATGCAGTTGAGTGTTGTTGGAGGTAATACGAAATGTTTAGTGGCTTAAAGGTAATATTACTTTTCGGGTTCCCAAGCTAATTAAAGGAGAGAAGATTTAATAAATCATTTAATGTGCTATTATGTTTTAGAAGAGATAATGTTAAATAAATAAATTATTGCTTTAATAGTTTTTGATAGAGTAAATTTAATTTATAGAGTAATTAGTAGGAATTATCAAGTTTGCTTTAGTAATCAGATTTACTTTATTAAATTTTGAATTAATAGATTATTTGTAAATTAAAGTATTTGGGAGTCAAAAGGAATTCAACATCAACCTTAGGAAACATTAAATTTGCAAAACTTTTTTTTCTTAGTTTCTAAATATTTAGGAGACAAGGATTTCTACTTCATAGTTTTTTCTAAGGTAGAAACTTTGATTTATTTAAAAAATCTAGGGAGTCACAAGGATTTCTACTTCAAAAGATAAAAATATGGAGTTCATAATTAGAAAATAAAAAGTAATGTCATAAAATTTAGAATCAAGAATTTGATTGAAAAATTCGAAGGAAAGATAGATATAGTTTCAAAATTAATCTATAGCGAAGCAATATAAGAAAATTTTGAAACATTTGAATACTATTTACATGCAAGAATTGTTGAAGCAATTGATAATGGAAAATATAGTATTATGATACCTTTAGACATTGGTAGCATAATGTATATGGTATTGCTTACACTTAGGTTTCATAAAGAAGAGAATATGAAACAAAAGGAGTTGATTGAATCTCTCAAGAAGAAAGCAAAAGTAGATGAATCATTTTTGGAAAAGATATTTTATTCTTCTTGTAATATTGATATTCCAAGTTCATCTAACTTAGGATTCTATTATGATGCTTTAAGTGAGTGCTTAGAAATGTTTATGCAAAAAATAAAAAGTCATATATTTCTAAAGACAAAGGCAAAAGAAAATTTTTTATGCAAGAATCTGAAGAGAATGAAAAAGTACAAGTGTTAGAGTATCTAGGAATAGATATTTGGGGATATATTATTATATTATATAAGGGTTGGCATGGGCTACACATAACCCAAGGTTGATTTTAATATAATATAATATTATATTAGTAGTAGGCTCCCCAAAGTAGAATTAGAATATGAATATATAAAGAAGAGATATTTTTCATTGTAATCATCATGGAGATCAATCATATGTAATCGTCTTTGCCCATGAAGTGGCTTATGGGAAACTACCCTTCTTAAGTATTACTCTCATCTTGGGAGATCTTGTGGAGTTATTCCTTCCTTAATTTCACAACCCGGTCTACTCATCGGTTGTCAAAACACACAAACACAAATTTTTTGAATGAGAGCATATTTAAATGTTACATATATTCACTATTTACCCAACTAGTTATTAGTACATGGCATAGAGTTATCACACTTCAAGAATGTTCACCACTACAGCTGGTGTCTTAAGTGCTCGAGACCGGCCAACTTCTCACAAATATTGCCTTAGTTAGATCTTTACCCCTCTCATGGGTATCTTTTGATCTTGGCATGGGGTTTGCCCTTCCAGGGCCCATAACACCTGGATGGGTGGATGCCATAACTCCCCTGTTCCAAGCATGTTGGACATGGATTCGCAATCCCACTCTTGTCCATGAGAGTCCACTGACCCATACATACTAAATAAGTTATTGCTTTGGAACTGGCATAACTATGCCTGTGCCTAACCATTGAATTTCAACTAAATTTTAGTCAGGGTCCGCCATCGCATGGCACTTGGACCAGATGTCTCAGTTCTAGCTCTGATTGACAGTAATGCTGCCCATACCATCTACTGGACCTTCCAACCCCATGAGCTAGCTCCCTAGCCATGAGTCACGTTGGCAATTTCACAACCGGAGTAGGTTCATGAGCATCCTCACGTACTACTCGTATGTCATCCTGGAGCGACGTCCCATACCGCCACTCTTTACTCTCAATAGCTTAAGACCTCCATATTTTAATTAGCTGGAGAACATATGACACCGAATCATGATAGTCACCACCGCAACTATCGAAGTTGGGTTAGTGCTATCCTTCTCGATAAGCACTAGCTCTCATTACAAGGATGAAGTCTTATCATTTTTATTTCCATTATACCCTTTTAATTATCTCAGGTAAAAAGGGTTTCCATATGGATTTAATGCTCAATTCAAGATTTATTTGACATAAATACTTTCTCCATAAGAATCATAAACAATAAAGTTAATTCATTACATATTCACATAACTAAAGAATTTATAAAACTTAACGAATTAATTCTAAATAATAATAAGGTTGTCCATTCAAGTTCACCAGACTTCAATCACATAGTTTAACTAAAGAAGTCTATTAGCAAGTCAAATGACTATTTAAAGAGAACACAAATCTATTAAATATTCTTAAATTTTAGAAATAAACATTTTTAATTTTCCAAACTCTATATAATGAAATCTAGTCTAAATTTTAATTAAATTATTTATATATCTACAGAATCATCGATTTGCTCTAACTTGTGTTTTATATACTACCAAACACTTTTCATTAGCAAGTTCCCATTATTTCCACATATTTTGTGAAGGTCTTCATAACTAAACATATCCTCATCTAAAGGAAAGAATTATTTTATTTATTAAAGAGATGAGATGACAAAGAAATCATATTATATCAATGGTCCCATTTTAAGTGTTTCTTCGGCAATCAATTTATATAACAGCTGGATTCCTATTATCATAGAGACTGATTAGGGCTAAGAAGACACTTGTTTTAAAATCAAATGCCTGTCTTGAAAACAAAACGAACAGTTTTTTTTATATATGCTTTCCCTAACATTAAACTTTTCGAAATTCCCCTATTTTACCTTTTAAGAATTTTCAATAAAATTTTCGTCATATAAAAGGCATCAGACTTCTTATTATAACATTGCCCTTTTTTTAGATATCATTTCAATCCAACACAGTTCAAGTTTTCTCAACATTCAAAAATTGAACAACACACGGATATGACTTGCAATTATATGAGGAGGTTCCTTTGATATTTAAAATATTTCAATACAATTCGATTGACAACGCAGTCACAAAGAAACTATAGGTGAACACAATCTATGGCTTCCCTTATCCACATAAATATGAAAGTTTAAATATGCATATCCTTAACAGAAATGAATACATTTATATCCTCATGGCACATCTCTGCTCATTCACTTCGAGAAATAAAATATATGGCCAGACTTGGCTCACAAATCACTCTCATATAAATTATTGGAGTATGCATATAACTAAATAAGAACCATTTGTTTTATAGACAACATATTACTGTTCTTTTAGAAAATGGCTACAACGCCATGGCTCTTGTGCAAGCTAGAACTCGACAAACATCTCCATTGCCTTCAGCAGACCACCCGATCAGGGAAAAGACATGAGTCTAAAGGTGAGAGTATGGGATCAACTTGGCCATAGAATGCATCTATATGTAAACAACATTCATGCACAACACACATATGCTATGGAAACCTTCTCGGATTTTAATAAGGATTCACACTCACACAGAGCAAGCAAACTTAGAACCCATTTCAGGTTTTAATAAAAGAAATCCCTCTCATACAATACACAGAGCATATAAGTTATCGAGCTCTTTTCAGATTTTTTTAAAACAAAAATATTTCCCACTCATGCATTACATAGAGCATGCAAGCTATCAAGCTCTTTTCAGATTTAAATAAAGGATTTCCCACTCATGCAATACATAGAGCATGCAAGCTATCAAGCTCTTTTCATATTTAAATAAAGGATTTCCCACTCATGTAATACACAGAGCATGCAAGCTATCAAGCTCTTTTTAGATTTAATAAAATATTTCCCACACAGGCATACATGTTATAGCAACGATTCAGATTTTAATAAAAGAATTTCCCATTCAAGCAATGCACAGGCATGCAAGATATAGCAACGTTTCAGATTCATTGAAAATATCCTCTCATGTAAGCACACAAACTATAAAGGCCATCTTTGGAAAACAATGACTCATCAATTCATTAAAACTAAGTGCTATGATTTTCAGAATAAAAAATATATCGTCATGAGAGAGTTTTCCACAAGTTATTTAAAAAAACCAATAGCGGCAATATGGCAGCAATTAATCACACAAAAAGAGCATGCAGTTCAACAATGGCAGCATAGGAAACATATCTCACAAGTAGCATACTTCTATTACCAGAACTCAAGTGTCTACCTGGTTACACAGCGCTCCGATTGACCGCTTTTCCACCAGCCAATTACCCCAGCGCTGCAACTAACTGTTCAACACCCTCTTCAAGTTCTCTTCTCTTGCGTCCGTATCCCCACCACTCTTTTCCTCAATGTCGGAGATGATATCCCTCTTCTTCATTTTTGTTATCATTAAAAGAAACTTTCTCCGCCATCCCAAGGTGACGCCTTACATGGTTTGTTATGCCAGATCATTTTTTTTACCCATACACAGACAAGTATAGCTTATTTTTCTCCTTCTCTGAGTGGAGGAGAGTGGTCTTAGTGGTTGGTCATTTAATCATCATTAAACTTGATGACTTCATTGACGCCTTCTTGATATGTTTTACATTAGCTTTCTCCATATATCAACTATCAAGGTAATTTTTTTTTTCTATATATATATTCAAATTAAATATCATTTGAATTATGTTTTATTATTATTCATAATTTCCTATATATATATATATATATATATATTGTTTTACAATACATGAGTTTTCTTCCAAGAAAAAACAAACAACATATCTATATTTTTTTACTTTTTATTAATTTATATTTTTTTTATTCTTCCCATTTATTAAACTTAACATTGACATTACACAACAACAAGGAGCACACAAGAAAAGCACACAACATCAAAGAATATGTAAGAATGCAGTAGTGACCTTGTACGAAGTGCAATCACACACATGCTCTAATGCATCAACAGTCAAAATGATTCATATGCAAATTCTACGGTGGACTTCCATGTATCCACTAGCCAAGGTGCGATGAAGCACAACATCATATCCCACCTACCTGATGCCTTTCAACCTCAGTCTCCATCAGGGGTGGTTACTCTCTTCCGCCTCCACGCGTAAACCTATGCCTGCATCACAAAACTCAACGCAACATCACATTCTTCCAAATAAAAAGATATCAAGCAATAGGGATGTGACATACTCCCCCACTAGGAATTAACATAGTCCCTGTGTTAACCAAAAATATAAATACAGATATCCACAACATCTGGTCATATACATATATGTATATATATCAAAATTATACAATAGTCACAATTGCCATAACAACCTCAACATGTCAACATCAAAATAAAATATGTACAACTCAATACATATAGCAAATTATCTTTTGGTTATCAATTTTCAAATAAGTAAGGAAATTGGTTTCTCATGTCTGCAACATTTTCCCAGGTGGCATTTTTCTCAGAGTAGTGGTCCCACTGAACCCTACACTGCTCCATAGTTCTTTTCCTCAAGTGTTTAGTTCTGAACCCCAAAATTTTAACTGGTCGAACCTCGATGAGTTGTGGGTCTGACGTTTGCAAATGTGACACATCTAGAACATGTGATGGGTCAGCAACATATTTGTGAAGGAGAGACACATGGAAAACACTATGGATTTTGGATAAATTTGGTGGCAAGGCAAGCTTGTAGGCGACATGACTAATCTTGTCAACAATGTCAAAGGACCAACAAATCTGGAACTTAATTTGGTGGATTTGATTGAAATTTTGGTCGGTTTGACTCTAAGGAAGACTTTATCACCTACAATAAATTCTCGGGGGGTTCGTTTCAAGTCAGCATAACTCTTCTGGCGATCAGCGACTTCACGAAGTCACTGACAAATTTCCTTAAGTTGGATCTCCATATTTTTAACAACTTCAGGACCGATCACCTCTCGATCATCCAAATTATCCCATGTTAATGGTGTCCTGCACCTACGCCCATATAGAGCCTCAAAAGGGGCCATGCCCAACGTGGTATGGTAGCTGTTATTATAAGAAAATTCCACTAGGAAGAGATAATCTTCCCATTTACTCTGGTGATCCATACAATACATGCGCAACATGTCTTCTAGCACCTGATTGACCCTCTCGATCTGTCCATCCATCTCAGGATGATAGGTGGTGTTGATATTGAGCTTTGTTCCCCAAGCTCGGTGCAAAGCTTACCAAAACTCAGAGGTAAATCTCGAATCTCTATCTGAGATAATTATTTTAGGAAAACCATGTAGTCTTACAATTTCATGAGCAAATTTTTGTGCTATGGTTGATGCATCATCACATATGCTACCTGGTATAAAATGCGCTACTTTGGTTAACTTATCCACCACCACAAATATTGCATCATGCTGAAATCATGTCTTAGGAAGGCCAACAATAAAATCCATAGATATTACTTGTCATTTCTGTTTTGGCACATCGAACAGATGCAGTTGTCCTCCAGGATGTTGATGCTCTACCTTAACCTTTTGATATTCCAAGCATTTAGCAATGAATTGTACCACATATTTCTTCATTCCAGGCCAAAAATAGTCTTTTCTCAAAGTTTCTCTCATTTTAATTACCCCTGGATGGGCAGAATATGGTGGATAATGAGCTTCTTGCAGGATAGTCCTTTTGAGTCCCTCATCATTAGGTACTATTACTCTGTTATGAAAACACACCAGATTTTGCTTAATATTATAATATTTATACCATTCCGGTTCTCACTCAACCTTGTTGTGGCATTGATTGCAAAACTCATCTCTCCTCTGCATTTCCTTGATCTATTATTTTTAGATCATACTGACATTTTGTAAGTGTTGCTATATGTCTTCTTCTGCTAAGAGCATCTACTAGTTTATTTTCTTTTCCTTTGATATATTCAATACCAAAATCATATTCAGCCAGAAACTCCATCCATCTTCATTGTCTAGAATTTAGCAGAGGTTGAGTAAAAATATATTTCAAGCTCTGATGATCGGTTTTAAGCTCAAAGGGCTTTACTAACAAATAATGTCTCCATATCTTAAGAGCATGAACTACTGTTGCTAGCTCTAAATCATGGGTAGCATAGTTTATTTCATGTTTCTTGAGTTTCTTGGACTCATATGCTACTACGGCCTCATATTGCATTAACACACCACCCAATCCTTCCAATGAGGCATCAGTACAAACAATGAATGATTTGCTCAGGTCAGCTATTTTTAGTATAGGTGCAGTTGTCAACTTTTCCTTAAGAATTTTGAAGGCTTCTTCACACTATGTCATCCACCTAAAAGCTTTCCCTTTTCTTTGCAAATTGGTAATAGGAGATGCAACCTTCGAAAATCCCTTAACAAATCATCGATAATAACCAACCATTCCCATAAAACTTCTTACTTCTGATACATTGATTGGGGCTGGCCAATCCATTATAGCTTCAATATTTTTAGGATCTACAACTATTCCTTCAACTGAAACAATGTGTCCCAAATACTGAACTTGTGATGTATAGAACTCACATTTGGACAATTTACCGTACAATTGATTCTTTCTGAGGATTTCCAACACCTTCCTCATGTGTTGGTCATGTTCTTCTCTACTTTGAGAGTAAATCAAGATATCATCCAAAAATATTAGCACAAATTTGTCTAACTATTCTCGAAATACACTATTCATCAAATTCATAAATGCAACTGGTGCATTTGTTAACCCAAATGGTAATATTGTGAATTCATAATGTCCATAGTGAGTTCTGAAAGTAGTCTTGTAAGTATCATCTTCTCGAATTCTTAGCTGGTGATAGCTTGATCTAAGGTCTATCTTAGAGAAGATTGTAGCCCCTCTCAGTTGATCAAATAGATCATCTATTCTGGGTAAGGGATACTTATTCTTTACCATCATTTTGTTAAGCATCCTATAATCAATACACAATCTCAAGGATCCATATTTATTTTTAACAAATAAAATTGGTGCTCCCCATGGTGACACACTGGGTTTAATGTGCCCTTTTTCCAACAAATCTTGCAATTGAGTTTTGAGTTCTTGCAATTCAAGTGGTGTCATACGATAAGGAGTTCTAACTATCGGAGTTGCTCCTGGCATGAGCTCAATTGAAAAATCAAATTCTCTTTTTGGAGGTAGACCAGGTAGATTCTCAGGAAAAACATCCCTAAATTCATTTAGTATTGGGTATTGTTGAAATAATGTAGAGCTTGACTCAGTTTCTTCCTTTTTTTTAATTTAACCACATAAAGCTTACATCCTTTTCTCAATACTCTTTTGATCTGCATGGCGGTCATCAAATGGGGTTCAAGAGTTGTTCGATTGTAGTGGATACGGATTCATCGGTTAGCATCATCCGTATAATCCAACCACCTTTCCTCAAAATTTAATAAGGCTTTGTGAGCTTTCAACCAGTCTACTCCTAGGACTATATCAAAAGCATGTAGGGGAGCTACATATAAATGCCAGTTAATTTTCCCTTATGGTGGTTATTGTGGTGTGGTAGCTTCCTAGTGTTGGTTGGGAGACACTCTCTTGCCATATGGCCTAGTTGAGTTGTTTGCTGCAGTGGTCCTTATTTGTATTATGTTAGTTGAAAAACCTTCTTTTCTTAGAGTTTTCTTTTTCAACTTGTTGATAATAAGCTTTTACTTCTTTTTGACTTGCTTCCTCATATCGTGCAACGTCATAGACAACAGATAAGGTTTGAGGTGCTTTTCTCCCAACTGGTTGGCTATATTTTGGGTGTAGCCCCATTACAAATTTATGAGCTTTAAATTTCTCTTGTCCATCATACTCTGGGGCATACTTCAAAAGTTGTACAAACCTCTCATAATACTCTATTACGGTCATGTTGCCCTGACGTAAGTTGGTAAATTCACCATGTTTTTCAATATAAAATTGAGGTGTGAGAAAACGGTCTCTAAATTCCCTTTCAAACTCTTCCCATGGAATATCTGTAGCTTCCTTCTGAGTAGTTTTCTTATATGTGGTCCACCAGTCTCTAGCAGGACCCTCCAAATGAGCTTGTCCATGTAATTTTAGATTCTGAGCAAAGAGGTTGGATCACAAAATATCCTTCGACTTCACTTAGCCAATTGACGGTGGTCTCACCATCACCTCTTCCATAAAATTTAGATATATCCAACTTCTTTATTTCCTTTTTCAATTCTTCACCCACTTTCCTTCTCGAGGAACCTTCTAGAAACTCACTTACATTTTTGGTTTCCTTTTTTTTAGTCAAACTCTCAATGACTTTCTATTGTTGGGTGATTAATTCCTATTGTTGGGCCATCTGTGCCCTTTGTTGATCCATATGCTCACTCATTTGAGCTTTCTGGATTTCCATTTGCTCATGCTGTTGATTTAGTTGCTCCTGCATCAACTGAATCATTTGAGCCATATTTCCATCACTCTATGTAGCTCTTACAGCTATAGGCTCTTTCTCTTTCCTGACCACTCGTCATGGTATACTAGCAGCTTGCACCCTTTCAGACTCTTTCATGAGTCATCTCGTTCCCACTCGTGGAACTTCTACATTTTCCTCTTGCAGATTATCACTGGTCCTCCACGAGGTACCCACCATACTTGGCATCAAAAGAGTTATGCCAAAACATCTATTCATGTTCATTAGCCAAGGTTTCACAAACCTAGGCTCTGATACCAACTGTCACAACCCGGTCTACTCACCGGTTGTCAAAACACACAAACATAAAATTTTTGAATGAGAGCATATTTAAATGTTACATATATTCACTATTTACCCAACTAGTTATTAGTACATGGCATAGAGTTATCACACTTCAAGAATGTTCACCACTACAGCTGGTGTCTTAAGTGCTCGAGACCGACCAACTTCCCACAAAGATTGCCTTAGTTAGATCTTTACCCCTCTCACGGGTATCTTTTGATCTTGGCATGGGGTTTGCCCTTCCAGGGCCCATAACACCTGGATGGGTGGATGCCATAACTCCCCTATTCCAAGCATGTTGGACATGGATTCACAATCCCACTCTTGTCCATGAGAGTCCACTGACCCATACATACTAAATAAGTTATTGCTTTGGAACTGGCATAACTATGCCTGTGCCTAACCATTGAATTTCAACTAAAGTTTAGTTAGGGTCCGCCATCACATGGCACTTGGACTAGATGTCTCAGTTCTAGCTCTGATTGACAATAATGTTGCCCATACCATATACTATTGGACCTTCCAACCCCATGAGCTAGCTCCCTAGCCATGAGTCACGTTGGCAATTCCGCAATCGAAGTAGGTTCGTGAGCATCCTCACGTACTACTCGTATGTCATCCTGGAGCGACATCCCATACCACCACTCTTTACTCTCAATAGCTTAAGACCTCCATATTTTAATTAGCTGGAGAACAGATGACACCGAATCACGATAGTCACCACCACAACTATCGAAGTTGGGTTAGTGCTATCCTTCTCGATAAGCACTAGCTCTCATTACAAGGATGAAGTCTTATCATTTTTGTTTCCATTATACCCTTTTAATTCTCTCAGGTAAAAAGGGTTTCCATATGGATTTAATGCTCAATTCAAGCTTTATTTGACATAAATACTTTCTCCATAAGAATCATAAACAATAAAGTTAATTCATTACATATTCACATAACTAAAGAATTTATAAAACTTAACAAATTAATTCTAAATAATAATAAGGTTGTCCATTCAAGTTCACCAGACTTCAATCACATAGTTTAACTAAAGAAGTCTATTAGCAAGTCAAACGACTATTTAAAGAGAACACAAATCTATTAAATATTCTTAAATTTTAGAAATAAATATTTTTAATTTTCCAAACTCTATATAATGAAATCTAGTCTAAATTTTAATTAAATTATTTATATATCTACAGAATCATCGATTTGCTCTAACTTGTGTTTTATATACTACCAAACACTTTTCATTAGCAAGTTCCCATTATTTCCACATCTTTTGTGAAGGTCTTCATAACTAAACATATCCTCATCTAAAGGAAAGAATTATTTTATTTATTAAAGAGATGAGATGACAAAGAAATCATATTATATCAATGGTCCCATTTTAAGTGTTTCTTCGGCAATCAATTTATATAACAGTTGGATTCCTATTATCATAGAGACTGATTAGGGCTAAGAAGACACTTGTTTTAAAATCAAATGTCTATCTTGAAAACAAAACGAATAGTTTTTTTATATATGCTTTCCCTAACATTAAACTTTCTGAAATTCCCCTATTTTACCTTTTAAGAATTTTCAATAAAATTTCCATCATATAAAAGGCATCAGACTTCTTATTATAACATTGCCCTTTTTTCAGATATCATTTCAATCCAACACAGTTCAAGTTTTCTCAACATTCAAAAATTGAACAACACACGGATACGACTTGCAATTATATGAGGAGGTTCCTTTGATATTTAAAATATTTCAATACAATTCGATTGACAACGCAGTCACAAAGAAACTATAGGTGAACACAATCTATGGCTTCCCTTATCCACATAAATCTGAAAGTTTAAATATGCATATCCTTAATAGAAATGAATACATTTATATCCTCATGGCACATCTTTGCTCATTCACTTCGAGGAATAAAATATATGGCCAGACTTGGCTCACAAATCACTCTCATATAAATTGTCGGAGTATGCATATAACTAAATAAGAACCATTTGTTTTATAGACAGCATATTACTGTTCTTTCAAAAAATGGCTATAGCGCCATGGCTCTTGTGCAAGCTAGAACTCGGCAAACATCTCCATTACCTTCAGCAGACCACCCGATCAGGGAAAAGACATGAGTCTAAAGGTGAGAGTATGGGATCAGCTTGGCCATAGAATGCATCTATATGCAAACAACATTCATGCACAACACACATATGCTATGGAAACCTTCTCAGATTTTAATAAGGATTCACACTCACATAGAGCAAGCAAACTTAGAACCCATTTCAAGTTTTAATAAAAGAAATCCCTCTCATACAATACACAGAGCATATAAGTTATCGAGCTCTTTTTATATTTTTTAAACAAAAATATTTCCCACTCATGCATTACACAGAGCATGCAAGCTATCGAGCTCTTTTCATATTTAAATAAAGGATTTCCCACTCATGCAATACACAGAGCATGCAAGCTATCAAGCTCTTTTCAGATTTAAATAAAGGATTTCCCACTCATGCAATACACAGAGCATGCAAGCTATCAAGCTCTTTTCAGATTTAATAAAATATTTCCCACATAGGCATACATGTTATAGCAATGATTCAGATTTTAATAAAAGAATTTCCCATTCAAGCAATGCACAGGCATGCAAGATATAGCAACATTTCAGATTCATTGAAAATCTCCTCTCATGTAAGCACACAAACTATAAAGGCCATCTCTAGAAAACAATGACCCATCAATTCATTAAAACTAAGTGCTATGATTTTCATAATCAAAAATATATCGTCATGAGAGAGTTTTCCACAAGTTATTTTAAAAAAATCCAATAGCGGCAATATGGCAGCAATTAATCACACAAAAAGAGCATGCAGTTCAACAATGGCAGCATAGGAAACATATCTCACAAGTAGCATACTTCTATTACCATAACTCAAGTGTCTACCTGGTTACACAGCGCTCCGATTGACCGCTTTTCCACAAGCCAATTACCCCAGTGCTGCAACTAACTGTTCAGCACCCTCTTCCAGTTCTCTTCGCTTGCGTCCGTATCCCCACCACTCTTTTCCTCAATGCCGGAGATGATATCCCTCTTCTTCATTTTTGTTATCATTAAAAGAAACTTTCTCCGCCATCCCAAGGTGACGCCTTACATGGTTTGTTATGCCAGATCATTTTTTTTACCCATACACAGACAAGTATAGCTTATTTTTCTCCTTCTCCGAGTGGAGGAGAGTGGTCTTAGTGGTTGGTCATTTAATCATCATTAAACTTGATGACTTCATTGATGCCTTCTTGATATGTTTTACATTAGCTTTCTCCATATAACAACTATCAAGGTAATTTTTTTTCTATATATATATATATTCAAATTAAATATCATTTGAATTATGTTTTATTATTATTCATAATTTCCTATATATATATATATATATATATGTTGTTTTACAATACATGAGTTTTCTTCCAAGCAAAAACAAACAACATATCTATATTTTTTTACTTTTTATTAATTTATATATTTTTTTATTCTTCCCATTTATTAAACTTAACATTGACATTACACAACAACAAGGAGCACACAAGAAAAGCACACAACATCAAAGAATATGTAAGAATGTAGTAGTGACCTTGTACGAAGTGCAATCACACACATGCTCTAATGCATCAACAGTCAGAATGATTCATATGCAAATTCTACGGTGGACTTCCATGTATCCACTGGCCAAGGTGCGATGAAGCACAACATCATATCCCACCTACCTGACACCTTTCAACCTCTGTCTCCATCAGGGGTGGTTACTCTCTTCCGCCTCCACGCGTAAACCTATGCCTGCATCACAAAACTCAACGCAACATCACATTCTTCCAAATAAAAAGATATCAATAAGGGTTGGCATGGGCCACACATAACCCAAGGTTGATTGTAATATAATATAATATAATATTATAATATAATATTATATCAGTAGTAGGCTCCCCAAAGTAGAATTAGAAGATGAATATATAAAGAAGAGATATTTTTCATTGTAATAATCATGGAGATTAATCATATGTAATCATCTTTTCCCACAAAGTGGCTTATGGGAAACTACCCTCCTTAAGTGGCACTCTCATATTGGGAGATCTTGTGGAGTTATTCCTTCCTTAAGGATTATTATTGGTGTTTCTCTACCTTAAGGGTATTATCTATCTCTCTCTCATTTGTGGATTGTTATTGTGGATAATTAATTTTAGATGAATGATTTGATATTTCTGCATATTGGTGAATTATTTTTGTTAATAATAATAAAGTTTCATAACAAGTGGTATCAGAGCCAATAATTTTGGAAAAGTGGAGATTTTTTATGTGGAATTGCAAAATTAAGGTAGAATTTTTTTGGAAAAATGTCTCATCTTTTAGGAGCCATATCTCTATGCTTGTTTATCCGATTTAGATGATTATGAGATCAGTTTGTGCAAAATTTGAAGAGATTTAAAATGAGTGATCATATGAAGGAATTCAAATAGTATTAAAGAAGATATGATATTTTCAATTCAATTGTCTAGAACAAGCGTAATGATGAATTTTTAAATCGTGAATTTTTTGGAAGATGAAATTTGTTAGTTCGGGTAAGCAAATCAGTTGCAATTTATTTTGTTTGACAAAAACAAATTATAGATCTAGTTATTTATGGGAATTTTAGATTTAAATCAATGAAGAGATAATGATTTTGACAAAGTGAGGATTTCTTTGTGTGGAATTGCAGAATTAGGGCAGTTTTGTTTTGGAAAAAGATATCATCTTTCAGGAGCCATATCTCTGTGATCATTTATCCGATTCAGATAATTAAGTTTTGTAACAAGTGATATCAAAGCCAATGATTTTGGTAAAGTGGGGATTTTTTTATGTGGAATTACAAAATTAGGGTAGAATATTTTTTGAAAAAATATCTCATCTTTCAGGATCCATATCTATGTGATTGTTTATTTAATTTAGATGATTCTTGGATCATTTTGTACAAAATTTGAGGAGCTTTAAAATGAGTGGTCATATGAAGAAATATGAGCGATATTGAGGGAGCTATGATCTTTTGAAGTTAGCTATCTAGAACAAGAGTAGTGATGAATTTTCAAATGATGATATTTGGAAGATGAAACTTGATAGTTTGGGTAAGCAAATCAGTTGCAATTTATTTTGTTTAGAAGAAATAAAATTATAGATCTAGTTATTTATAGGATTTTTAACTTCAAATTAGTGGAGTGATATATAATTTCATAAAATCTTAGTTTGCATTGGGGCATGATATATATTATCATAAAACCCTAGTTTACATTGGGGCATCAACTATGGAACTACAAAATTTTTCTAGAGAAGATGATTGATATTAGAGAATGGTGGAAACTATTTAAATCCTTGTTTTCTAATAATTATTTTTGGAGCCTCATGTTTCTTCGCTATATTGGAGGAGAAGCTCTCTCTTGGTTTTATAGTTTTAATAGTGCCCATAAATATGAATTCACTTGGGATGAAATAGAGCATACATTATTGAGTAAATGGGATCCATATAAAAATATAGCTAGTTTGAAGGTCACCATTAAGGGATATGAAGAAGAAATAAACATGCTTCATAAAGAACAAAATGAAATAAAAATAGAACTATAAAATTTAAAAAAAATGGTAGAAGATAAAAAATATGTCAGTATGCAGATAGATGAAACCATACCTTTGGTAGCAGATAAGTTAAAAAGTGGATAAAAGGATTTATTTGAATCTAAAAGGTCTATTTTGTAGGTTCATGGATGCATTCAGAAGGAAAATATTATTATTTCCACTAACCCTAGCATTAAATATAATTTTATTAATATTGCTTTAGCTAATAGGTTGCAGGTTCAAGCAACAAAAATACAAGATATACAACTGCAGGTGAGAATGTTTATATTTCTGAGGATTGAAGATCACCATGGATAAATATGTTTTACATTCAGATTTTTATGCTATTGATATGGATGATGAGGATATTGTTCTTGGTTATCCTTGGTTAGATTATTTAGGTACTAGTAACATTAATGTGCAAAAGAAGTTTATGAAGTTATGGTACAAGAAAAAGAAGATAATATTACAAGATATTTCTCAGCTTAAGGAGAAAGGATCCAAGGAAAAACAAGAAGTGCTTGTAGAGAAACAAATTGAAGAACAAATAGAACCTAAAACATAATCTATGAAGGAAGTAACAACAACAGAGTCCATGGAAAAAGTAGCAACAACTAAGTCCATGGAAATAATAGTAGTAGATTCCAAGGAAGCTTTGATAGAAAAGCACAAGGGCACACCAAACAAAGGGAACAAGCAAGAGCAATGCGTAGAAAATTTTAAAATAATGGAGTCAAATAAGTTAGAACATAAATTTAAGGTTGCACCATATCGCCATCCACACCATCATGAGCGAAAATAATCTTGGAGGCATGGATCAAGGTAGCAATATTATGGTTCTACATGGAATCAGAAGGGCATCAAGTATGGTAGTGTTTGTCAAAGAAAGCATAGTGATCCTAGTTTTTAGAGTGGATCATCAAAATAAAGGAACAAGTGGATCTATCATTCGAATTATGAAAATATAGCAACAGAAGCATTGAGTCAACAAAGTGGATTTGGATACTCAAGTGGAAAAATGACATACTAGCATCAATGTGTTTCACTGGGATGGATGTATTATTGAGATTGGTACTAGTTGCTAACATTGCTTAGCAAATAATATTATCTTGTTTTCTTATATACTTTGAGTATGAAACATTTGTAAGGAGGGTGGCATGTTAGTGTACTTAGGAATAAATATATGGAAACTAGTATTATCATATTATCTTGGTGAATGATTTCTATTAATAAGAATAAAGTTTCGTAACAACAAGAGACTTGTAATATAGAAGCTACAAAGTTTAAATAACATGAATTTGAATGTAAATACAAGATCAATTAAGAAGAATAAGAAGAACCTAATTTGGATAAAGTTCACATGCATTGCAAAGTCACTTGAAGGACAAAGACCATGATTGAAGACTAAAGTTTTTAATAACCAAATAATGTAATATAGGGGGCATTGGAGAATATTACATTATTTGGTACATTTTAATGTACCCTCATGGTACCTTCATGGTACACCTTGTAAATATTATACTAAGGTCAAATATTATATTAGAGTGTGAGTAAATATTTATATAATGTAATAGTGTGTAAGAAATGCACAAGTGTTATATAAGTGTGTATGAGTAGGAAATGCACAAGTGTCATGTGTGCAAGTGTACAAGTGTTATGTATGTATATATGTACAAGTGTCTTATTTTTAAGTGTGCAAAAGTGCCATTATATTAGGAAGTGTTATGTGAAGAGTCATGTCTAGGTGTGTATACAAGATAGAGTCATGTGTACGCAAGTGTCAAGTAGAAGAATCCAAGATTCATGAGACTTGACATATGGAAAGGAAGAGTCAAGCATACAAAGAGTCATCTTAAAATGGCTACATATTTCCATGGAGGAGAATATTGGTTCCAATGAGCATAGAATTCATAGTGAGTATAGAGAGCATTGTTATTATCATTGTAAGAGAGTTTTTATGATACCTTTGTAAGAGAAAGATGAATAGTAAAAATTTCACACATTTGAGAAACTAATATTGTAAGTTGTGCTACATGCTTTGTACATGTATGATTCAAGCTATTACATTCATATTTATGCATATTAATTAATGTTATTTTATATATTATAAGCCTTGATTTACATATTAGTTGGTTCATATTATTCTTATTTACATCATTATCTTGATCTTACTATATTACGACTATCATATATTTGATCATGTGAATTTGATTTTGTGAGTTTAGATTCATATTAAGGCTTCAAAAGCCATCATACCCCATCTTCAATGATGAAATTAATTCATTTTTTATTAGTCCTTTCAAGGAAGAGGAAGTCAGAAACTCTATGGGAGGTGTAAAGACTCCTGGCCCAAATGGTTTCCCTACATTGTTCTTTCAAAAAAAATTGTACATCGTTGGGTGGAAGTAATAGCTACAATTTGTGATGTTCAAAGAGCATACCATATCACTAGGGACATCAACTCAACCTTTTTAGTTCTCATTCCTAAGTTGGTAGGAGCCAAAAATTTTAAGGTTTTTTGTCCCATTAGTTTGTGCAATACCATCTATAAAATCCTGAAAAAAGTTCTGGTATACAGAATTAAAGTCATCCTCCCATTTATTATTGATCCCATCCAAGGAGGTCTTATGACTGGACACCAAATAATGGATGAAATTATTTCTAGACATAAAGTCATCCACTCTATGGAAAAAAGTGGTCAAGCTAATATTTTTTTGAAACTTGACATGACCAAAGCCTATGATAGGGTTTCCAAGGATTTTCTCCTTAGAGTCATCCAAATTTGGATTCCATACTAATTGGATCAACCTAGTCAAGGAATGCATCTCTTCAACTATGTTTTACATTATAATAAATGGTTATTTAAATAGCTATAGAGATCTCCACCAAGGAGACCCTTTATCCCCATACATCTTCATCATTATGGTAAAAAACTTGGGTAGAGCTTTAAAAATGACCTCATTCTCTAGATCTATAGAGGGAATCAAACTAGATTCTTCCATCATGTTGATCACCCATCAATAATTCATGGATGATACTCTCCTAACCACCATAGCCTATGTTCCTTAGGTCAAATAGATTAAAGCCATATTAGGCTCTTATGAGAAGGTTTTTGGTCAAAAGATAAACTTCTTGAAAATTATGGTGTTCTTAATTAATATCCCTATTAGGAGATAACAAAAAAAATACAAGAATTCCTAGCTATGAATTGATTGGGCTTTGATATTTCTACCTTGGAATGCCCCTCTTTAAGGGAAGGGTGAAAAAAGAACTTTAGAACTTGGTTCTAGAAATGATTTAAAAAAAGTTGGCTAGATAGAAAGGTGCTCTCCTAAGCCAGGTGGGAAGGGCCTAGTTTGTCAAAGCTACTCTTTAAAGCATCCCTATTTTCTTCCTATCCCTTTTCAAGATTCCCAAGTCTATTTGCCTTCAAATTGAACAAATTAAAAAAAAAATCTTTGGACTAGATCTAAATAAAAGAGGAGATTTACCTTGGTAGCCTAAGATCAAATCTGCTCTAAAAAATATTGGTGGGTTGGGGTTAAGAAATCTAAGTCAGATGAATCTTGCCCTTATGTCCAAATTGGGGTGGAAACTCTTGAAGAAAGAAGACACTAGATGGGTAAAAATTATTAGGGCTAAATAACTTTTGTAGGTTACGAATTTCCTTAGAGAGTGCAATCCTCCAAAAGGTTCCTTATTTTAGAACAATGTTTTGAAGACTACAAGTATAATCCAGTTTGGGAGAAGATGGAATTTGGGGAATAATACTAATATTGATTTTTTGAAAGATCCTTGGATCTCTGATTCCTCCCTTGATATTAATTCGAAGATAGATTTTCTTGAACCTATCACTTCTTAAGTCTTTGGTGATAAGGTTTTGGACTTTATTGAAATAAAAAATGGTAGAAATTTTTGGGAATCTTTGCATATCCAAGGTCTTGATCAAAATGGTGAGCATGTCATTAAAAATATTTTTTGTATGTTAAGAACTCAATACATTAAAAATTATGATGTTGAAGATGCTTTGGTCTAGAAACTAGAAAAGAATGGCTCCTTCTCTATTCAATCTGCTTATACCTTAATAGAGGAAGAGGTGGATAATTGGTCCTGACAAAATGGATGTGGAACAAGGACCTTATTTCACAGATTAATTTTTTCTTTTGGTTGGTTGTTCAGGATAGAATCTTAACATTAGAAAATATCCAAAAAAGAGGTATGATCATTGCCAACAGATGTTACTTGTGTGAATATAATTGTGAAAGCTCTAAACATCTTTTCCTAGAGTGCCCTTTCTCTAGGGAAGTTTTCAGCATTATCCTTAGAAGGTTTGAAGTGGATTGGGTTTCTTCAGAGAATCTTGTAGATATGTGCATCTAATGGTCCCCCCCTTTCTATAGCCTTCATCTTTGTTCTCTTTGGAGGTTGAGCTTCCCATACTTTTTATGGGGAGTTTGGCTTGAAAGAAATAATAGATATTTTAAAAATCAATCAAGAAAACCTGAGGTTGTAGGCCTTAGAATTTTGGACTCTTTGGTTGAAAATGCTTCCATCATGGCCTATATCCAATAGTTGGGAGAATGAATCTAAGACCAAGATTTCAAGGCAATTGGAGCTTCCAAAGTTAAATATTTCCTAGGGTGAGATCTAAGATAGACAATCAATCAAATGGGAAATCCCCTTTCCTGGTTGGTTGAGTCTTAACTTTTATGGTGTAACAAAAGGAAACCTAGGGTTGGTTGGAGCTGGTGGTGTAATAAAAATGATAAAGAGGAAGTCCTTTTGTGAATAATTTGGGTATTCATTTTAAGCCACTTTGTAGAGGCCAAAGCTTTGTTCCAAGGGATTATTCTAATGGGAGAGCTCAACCACAATAAGCTCATTATTGAATGAGACTCCTTGAATATAATTAATTTTATGAAAAAATGCTCAATCCCCCACTTGGAACATTGTAAACTTTTTAGAAGAGGCCAAACAAAAATTAAACCTCCTAAAAATTTTTCAATTCAAACATGTTTACCATCAGGAAAATAAAGTAGTTGATGCTATGAGAAATTTGAGACTCTATCGAGATTCCCTTACTATTTGGAGAGAGATTTTTCCTCAAGAAATGATTCAAGCTTCTAAATTTATATGGAAGACATTTTTGTACAATGAAACTTTTTTGTTTCTTAAGATAATAGTGATTTTTAGTGAATCCCTATTTGATTCTTCTCAGAAGGTTTTGTTGTCTCTTCCATCTGATAGTTTTTGTTCTTGTTTTCAAGTCCAGAGGTTGAGCATCTGATGCAAGAACATCCAACGGTGTAAGAGTGATCTTGCATCACCCAAAAAAAAATTGTAATTGTTTAATTTTGTAAAACTAGTAAAACTTGCAGGTGAATTTTGAAGGCCTTAGAGGCCGAATTTGAGGATTTTCAGTTAGCCACAAGCCTTAGTGTGAAGATTTAAGGATTGCCTCACTTAGTTCATCTCATGCCCTTTTTGAAAATATCTCATGCAAGTCAATCGGAGCAACGAGCGCGAAGTTATGACCTCGGCAAGTTGCCCCCTAAATTCAAATTTGAAATAGATGGTTTTAGGCGGGAAAAGGGAAATTTGGTTCAAAAGGGGGGAATTTTGAAATTGTAAGAGTTAGTCTCTGTAAGCTCTATCTTTGGGGAATAGAATGCAAGAAATATTTGGATCATTTGGTATTTTTCTCTATATTTTCTGAATTGTATGTGCTTGTTTAATGCAACTCTGCTTCAGCATCTTGTTGATAACTTATATGGATGAAGTGGCCCATATCTTGATTAACATAAATAATAACCTAAATGATGGTGGGTCCAAATAGAAGAGGGAATTCCATATGGGTATGTCTAGAAATATTCATGTTTAGCGGGTTTGCATTGAAGCATTGTTGCCCTTGTTGGCTTTTTTGATTGTTTTATATTATATGGTTTTCTCTTTTGTTTCTCTTGAATTCTTCATCTAGGATATCTTTCTAAGGTTGAACTTAGATGGTTCTTATATTAACTTTGTTCTCTTATTTTTTTGTCTCTCTTTGAGGTTGTGATGTAAAAGGTTCGGGACCTTTTCAAAACCTCTTCTTCCAACTTATCAAAAAAAGTTTTAATATTTTATATTGATTAAATAACTTTTATTATTTTTTAATCAATTATGTAAAAATAAATTCAACCTCACTCATAATACATCATGACATTATCATGATATTTTAATAAATTATATTACTAAATATTATTTTTTAATAAAAATATCAACCACCATAAAAAATTTAAATTTAGGTTGCACTCTAAAATTGTATCTCATTTATTATTACTTTACAATATCTTAAAAATATTATAAATGTTTACAAGGTTAAATCATATTCATATTATATTTGAAGGAAGCTTAAAATATCTTAAAAAGCTTAAATCTTATCCATATTAGATTTACGTGAAGCTTACAATCTTGTAAAAACCTGTATATCTTATAAGACCAATGCCATTATGAAAATGTATTCCTATCATGAAATTTAATTTTCTTGCTTATAAATATCTCCTCTTAATATGTCTATCAAAATTTAACAAAAATAATACAAGCATGATTAAAAAATTAATTCTAAAAGATAAAATATATTTATTAATATATATATATATATATATATATATATATATTATATATTAATGTTGATATTATTATTATTATTATTATTATTATTTTGGTAAATAAAAGTCTTCATTAATTACCGGGTTTTGCAGGTTAACCCAAAACCTATTACAATATCCAACCTTCTGCTGAGATTGTAGATCCTAGTCATCCTTGAAACTTTCTTACCAAAAATTGTGTTGAATCCCCTAAAACACCTTACTAACAAAGCACACCCATAATTAAACATAATTGTAAACATTACTTACATTGATAGGAATTGAAGTTTGGAACTTTGCACTTGTGAAACCTGTTGCTTGCCCATTTCTTATTCTCTATCGAAATCTTCCAAGGCTTACACCCTGTTACCTTTATTTCCAATTTGGTATGATTTAGAGGGAAACCCCATAGTTATTACCAGCTCCATGGGGAAAGAACACCCATTCATCTTTCTCCTTAACGGGTAGGTTTCTTTTCATGACTAATAATGTTTTCCACTTCACGTGGCACACCTTGTGTCCATGTCACCAAAATACCAACATCAACACCTATGTTGGCTAATTTGTCAGCTGACCTGTTGGCCTCACGGTACATGTGACGAGCCCTCCTATTCTGTCTTGCCGCAAAAAGGATCCTCACTTCATGGATGACTCCCTCGATTCTCCATGGAGGTTTTTTGCTATTGGTATTATTGGTATTATTATTATTATTATTATTATTATTATTATTTCACTTATGTATAAGTAATGATATTTTATATAAATATTATATAACATATATTTTTATTTTTAATCCCACTTAGTATGAGGGACTAAGACCCCTCATAAAAACCTGTGCAAACTCAATGAAAGTCTACCTTTGTACCACAAGTGAAGAAGATAAGTCTAAGTCCATGGTTCAAACCTTTGCAAAGTGAAGGAGGACATAAAAAAATATCGTGTGGATTTCTTTTAGATAGTGGTATACTTGGATAGGACAACATTTTCGGCCATCTAAAAGTGGCTCTCGAGGTTTCTTTATAACCTAAAATTTTATTTGCATTTGTAATGCAAGTGGAGAAGGCAAGCTTGGCTCCGCTAAATGGGAGGTCCATGGTTTGAACCTCTATGCTATGAAGGAGGACACAAAACAATCTATTGTGGCTTCCCTCTAGATAGTAGTATACCTATATGGGACAACATTGTCAACCACCTAAGAGTGACTCTCGAGGTTTCTTTATAACCTAAAATTTTTAGCTTGCAAGGGCTAGGTGGATTGGTAAGTGCTTGTTTTTCCAGACATTTACCAAGAAGAGACCTGGGTTCAAACCTTGGGGGTACCAATTTGCAAAGGAAGTAGTCTAATATGAATCCTCTGAGTGCGCGCTAGACCGACGACGATGGTACGAACCCCGAGAGACCGATGGTTTCCATCTCACGCTAGGTCAACAACAAGAAGACAAATAGGCTTGTTGGGAGAAACCCCTGTGGTTTGAAACCTGCACTTGCTAATTACTAAAAATAGAGTGGTTGTAATCAACTCCCCTATGTAACCAAAAAAATATTTTTAATAAATATTTTAAAATAAAAATAAATATAAATTTCTATTTATATTTTTATTATGAATTATTTTATTAAATAAAATTTTTAAAATATTTTAAAGAAAAATATTTTAATAAGATTTGTTATCATATTCATTAAAATATGAAAAAATAAACATCTTTATTTGTTGGACATTTTGAGTCCCTAAGCTAATATGTTGTCATTGATGTCAAAAGATCATTTAATGTCAAAAGGATCAATGAAGGGTTTTTGTGAAAACCAAGACAAGAAAAATAAAATATTTTATTTAAAACCATGGATAGCAGATTTGATCTGGGTTTTTCTTAAAACCCAATTTGGGCTTTCGTTTCATCAAAAAAGGTGCCCCGATGATGGAGATATTTAAGTTTTAATATTTGGTTTAAATTTTAATTATTTAAAATTTGAATTCAAATTTAAAACTCAATATGCAAGATTTCCACCGACGTCATCAATAAAATAAAAAGTTATATTTCCACCGATGTCTTCGATATGATTAAAGGACTATATAAAGGGGGCTTCAATTGATTATTATTTCATCCTTGATCGTGTAATAAAAGTGTTGGCTATCGAATCGTTTATGAGCTCGTGCGAAATTCTTGAAAAGTGTGGTAGTGAATAACACAAACTGTGTTTAGAGAAACAAACGTCATGGGTAGCATGGCACATTGGCAAGTGGGCCTTGGCTAAGGTGTGGGGCAGACAAAAATGTCAAGGATCGAATCCCCTTGACTACATTTTTTGGAAAGCGTGAGAGAAGCGCTTCGGTGCCTTTGGTTTTGCAGAAGGTGGAGACGGGCATAAGGCATGTTATGCCTTTCACTTTCCAATGAGTGGCTAGCTCGTATGGAATATTAGCCGTGGATAAGACGCTCGCGGTGTGGGCAAGTCGGGGGTTCGAATCCCCTTGAGGAGGTAATTACGTTTTGTATTAATTTAATTTTATTTAGCCCTAAGGTTGGAGTTATAAGGTGGTTAGTGGAAATTAAAGTTTTAATTAAGCTTTGTTATTTGGGCTGTATTGATTATTGCAAAACTTGAGGGGTTTAATGATTTATTTGATTATTATTAAGAATTGAATTTAGGAGAAATAAGGAGTTGTTTTAAAGTATTTTTGAAAGGCTTATTGATGGTTTTTTGATAAGGGTTTGATTAAAAAGAGATTTTGGTGGATGTGTTTATTTATTTGGAGTAAAAAGGGTGTAAATTGAGTTATGCTTTATATTGTGACTATTTGAAGTCCACTAACCCTTATTGAGATTGGAAAGTAAAGTTGTGTTTAATTGTGGTAGATTTTGTGGACAACTCCTTGGCATCAAAAAGGTATGGGCACATTCTCCTATTGATTGTTTATGGTGGTTGATTTCTGAAATATCTTTGGAGAGAAAAGGATTGATTGTGGTTTCCATTTTTGAGAGTTATTGGTTTAATGCTTCAAGGTTTTCTAGTTTGTGAGTTGTAATTAAACCTTGTTTTAGAAGCATTGTTGTTGAAGCCCATTGATTGTAAAATGAACTTGAACTTGAGTTAGAAAAGAACATGAGTATAATTGTTATGTGAGATTTGTGATTGAGCATTGTTAGAAACATTTTGAGTTGGTTAAATACATGCTTGGACTAGGGTTTGTGATAAAGGATTGTTCCTTGAGGTGATTGGTTGAGTTGAGTTGATTTAAGCCTAGTCAAGTGGATGCATTTGGTTGTTCAAGTTCCTAGAAACAAACTATTTCATATTCTGATATGATTTGAGATTGAGATTTAAGAATAAAACATATTGAGTCTCTAACAATTCTCTTTATGCTTCTATTGAGTTGAGATTGGGATTTGAGTATAAAACATATAAAGTCTCTAACAATTCTCTTTATGCTTATATGAGATTGATTTGAGTTGAGATTGGGATTTGAGTATAGAACATATTGAGTCTCTAATAATTCTCTTTATGCTTCTATGAGATTGAATTGAAATATTGATTGAACATTGAGCTTAGAACATATTGAGTCTCTAACAATTCTCTTTATGATTCTATGTGATTTGAGACAAGCCTTTGAGAAGGCTTGTGGACTGATTTGAGTTAAGCTTTTGTGAAAGCTTACTATGCAGATTTGAGCAAGTCCTAGAGAGGACTTATTGAGCATATTTGAGCAAGTCCTAGAGAGGACTTATTGAGTTGATTTGAGCAAGTCCTAGAGAGGACTTATTGAGCAGATTTGGATAGGTTCTGTGTGGAATTATTGAGAAAATTTGAGCAGGTTCTATGTGTACTTGTTGAGCAGATTTGAGCAGGTTCTATGTGGACCTGTTGAGTAGATTGAGCAGGTTTTGTGTGGACCTATTGAGCATATTTGAGCAGGTTCTGTGTGGACCTGTTGAGTAGATTTGAGCAGGTTCTTTGTGGACCTATTGAGCAGGTTCAGTGTGGATCTTTTGAGCATATTTGAGCAGGTTTTATGTGAACCTATTGAGCAGATTTGAGTAGGTTCTATGTGGACCTATTGAATAGATTTAAGCAGGTTCTGTGTGAACCTATTGAGCAAATTTGAGTAGGTTCTGTGTGAATATATTGAGAAAAATTTTACTAGACCGATTGTACTATGTTTAGTATAAGATATTGAGCAAAACTATGCTAGACCGACTAAACTTTGTTTCGTATAGTATTGAGACAGAGCTTTGGAGGTGACAAAGTATAGAGGACAAAGTCTTAGTGGATAGAGATCCAACAACCAGGACAATTGAAGACAAATCTAAGTGAGGGTTATTCAAGTGGAAAGAGATCCACCAGTTAGTGCAGCATAGAGGCATAGTCTTCTAGAATATCACTAGCCAGAGCAAAAGGGGAAAGAGTTCTCCTATGGAAGAGATCCATGAACTTGAGATTAGGGGATTAGCATCTCCTTTTGATAGAAGTCCATAAACATTGTAATTTAGGAAATATTCTGAAGAGATTATTTGAGAAATATTTAGAAGAAATATTTTCTCTGCGGAGGTAGCCCACACTGGGTTAACCATATTAAAATTTGTGTCTCTATTGTGTATGGTGTTTTGTGCATTACTTTGATTACTGTTATTGATATTGCTATCTATACACTGCACAATATTGATTTGAGAAGAAAATTAAAAAGTGGTCTTATACTGTTCACCTCCCATCTCAGTATAAGCTTGTGTTCTTCATTATTATCTTTATATTTATATTTGTATCTATGTCTATATTTATCTATCTATATATCTACATGATTATGTAGTGTATTACAAAAATTTGGAAACTATGTATATATCACTTGACAAGATTGGAACATAAGTATCTTTGAATGTGGAGGAATTTAATAAATTGAGTTGATTCCATTTGATATAACCAACATAAATTTATCCATGAAATTAATGTTTTGAAATCATCTTAGTCTTTTCTCAAAAATAAGCCACATGTCCAAACTTGTCCTTTTATCAAATTTATTCTTCATTTCCTTTTTTATCAAATGTATTCTTAATCTTCCTCAAAGTGCTATAATTTTGCAATTATATCCTTAATATTATTTTCATTAAGAGATAAAATATCACTCCTCCAAGATAAATATCAACAACTCGATTGACTAAATTATCTTCATTTGTCCTCTTAGATATTTCATATTTTGAACAAACCTATACATATACGATCCTTAATTTTTTTTTGATCCCATTATAACATAACCATATGGAATAAATTAGGGTCTTGGAGCCACACATACCAGAAGCAAAATGGATTTTGATGATCATTATTGAGTAAATCACAATTCAAAATAATGGGTTTGTTATTTGATACTTCTCATAATAAATATTTGAAAATATTATATACATTTTTTTCAACCATGTGTTTGATAAGAAAAATCTACCCAATCACTCTATTATATTAGTTTACCCAATGCATCTAGATTATCCCATGTGTATTGGAAACTTGAAAGATTAACATCCTTAAGGCCATTTGAGTTGAAAAATGATGCAAAATCTTGTATTGATGTAGGTTATTCGATATCACTCTTCTTTTAGAAGAAGATAATATCATCTTGAAGTTACCCAAGAATCCATAAATTACAATTATGAATTATTAAGATATTTGACAAAAATATGTTAAGGTCCTTCCAACATCTTTCATGAGGAGTAACTATATTTGGAGCATATACATTTATAACCCTAACTTTCATTTTTTCCATTTTCTTGCAAATTTTTTGAACCCAATTCTATTTTGCTTATAGCAATTGTCCATCCCATATGTAGTTGTCACATATTGTCATATTGACATTAGAAGATCCTATAGAAGAAATGGTTATATTATCTCCTATGTTCCAAATATTTTTGAAAGTAACCTTACATTCATCACTTACATTTTATTCTTGCATTAAAATAAACTTAGGACTATAAAAACCTATTATTTCCTTAATAATTATTTTTTTAGGGTCTTATTTGTACCACTACTATTTTAGATACCATTGTTGTCGTTACTTTTTATTTTTATTAGTGCATTTATTCCCACCTTTTTTTTTAAATTGGTTATATGGGATTGAAATGGATCCCACCCATATTATAGCATGACCACATGGTTGTATTATAACAAGCTTGACTATTATGCATGTATCACTTGGCAATATTTGAACCTTGGTCTCCTCCTTGAAATATGAGGAATCCAATTAGTTGAGCTAATATCATTTGATCACTTATATCCACTTCTTATTAATGCCTACCATATTTTTTTGGCTTCCCAAATATATATCCCTTTGAGATTTTTTTCTCTTTGTTCTTGATTTAATGATCTTGATCTCTATTTTTCATTTCCACCAACACTTTCATCTTCATCAATCTCTTCAATTTTTCCATACTATAAAGAATGAGACTTATCTCCTAAATATTTATGTTGCGCTAGAGAATCTAAAGTACAAAGAATAAACTTATAAAATTTTTCTTATTTATATTGCCTCACAAAACCTAAAGTGCAAGTATGATCTTCCATAGCAATTAATTTTTTATGCTATCCTAGAAATCCTAGATTTTCCTAGATACCATCTACATGCATTTACTTATTATATTGCTCTTAAAAACCTAAAGTGCAATGAATACACTTTTGACTACTACTATTTTTATTGTAAGGAGGGAATATTATACTACCTAAGGAAAACAAATATGATTTACTTAGATTAACCTTGAATTATTTCATTGGTCTCTTTGGCTGGTTGTGGAATCTTTTTTGATGGGTTGCTGAGGGTATTTGCTAGATGTAGGTGTTTCTCATAGGGCTCTTTCCTTCTAGTATTCTTTTGGTTTTACCCCTTTCCTAATCAAAATACCAGGGGGAGACCCCCTGTACTCATTGATTGATGAGAAAGGAGTTTGTTGTTGACCCCTACGTATGGTAGGTACTCCTAGTTTTATTGTATTGTTGGGGGGTTTTGCCTAGTAATTTATTGGTCCATATGAAATTATTTGTAGGGCCTTGGTTCTCCTCTGAGTGGGATGGAAATTTTTAGTGCTCTTGGTGTTTCTGAATATTTGGGTCTCTTCTATTTAAAGGCTTGTTTTCGAGACTAGATCTGTAGCAATTTTTTTGGGAACATATCTATGGCAGTTCATTTTTTGGGACCAAATCCATGATTGGTTTTGGTACCAGTTCTACGGTGGTTCATTTTTAGGTCTAGAAAATCTATTTCCTATCTAGGGCAAGAAGGTTATCTTTCACTGGTCGGTGTTTGCATATGCAGATTTCCTTATACTGACTGTTCATCTATGAGGTTCTCCATATTTCAAATTTGCTATATGGTTACACTATTTTAGAAGGTAGGATCTCCTGATTCAAATTTCCCGTTAGGCGAGAAATTCTTTAATCTGAATGTGATTCAACTTGAGTGCTTTGGGTGGGAACTTCAAAATTCAAATTCTTGGAGCCTAGTTTCAAATTTGGTGTTTTAGGTGGGAGAATACCTAGTTTTATTTTTAAATTTTATATTCAAATCATGCTTTGGTTGACCTCTTATTTTCATTGGATATTTATTTCAAGGTAGTTTTGATTTAGGTTGGCCCCCAATGCTCTTTGAATATCTTAATATGGGGCAATTTGTTATTTTAGTTACTTAATGACTAAATATAAGGTTGGGGAAGCCTTTCAAAACCCTATTGTAAAAGGTTCGGGGACATTTTAAAAATATCTTCTTTTATCTATTTTAAAAAACTTGAATTGTTTCATCTCATTTTCTTTAAAATTTACTTCTATTTTGGTCCAGTCTATTCAAAATACCAAAATATTATATTTTTTGTCAAGTCAATTAAACCATATCCAACTTGTCATTTTATCAAAGATATTCTTCATTTATTTATCTATCATATATATATATATATATATATATATATATATAATATTCCTCAAAATACTATATTTTGATTCCTTGACATGATTTTCATTAAGATATAGATTCTCACTCTACCAAGATGAAGATCAACACTACATTTGGCTAAATTAAATCCTTAAATTTTACCAAGATGAAGATCAATAATACACTTGGCTAAATTATCTATTACCTAATTTCCTTTGTTATTGATATGCTCATATTTCAAAGCGATTACCTCCAATAATATTTTATAAACATAAAAAATCTTATTATTTTCTATTCAATCCCTGCTTCCGTTTTTGTTGATACCATTAATGATAATTTATTAATCCCCATTAATTGAAATATATTTCCATCATTTTTCAATTGCAATTTTAATTATTGTAAGAAGGGCCCTAGCCTCTGCATAGTTGTTAGTTGAATTTCCATATGATTCTAAGTAAGTGAGGAGATTTTTTGATTCAATATTTTAAGAAATACCACCTTTGCTAGATTTTTTTTATATTTTCTTTTCAAGCTCAATTAAAATTAATTTTGATAAACACAATTTATGAACAAATATTATTTACCATAGATCAAAATAAATCCTTTATTTTAATGCCATTGTGGCAAATGACCCTTCCATGTATATTAAAATCATGTAAACAAGTGGCCATCACCTCATTTTTTACACTTGAGACTTCTAATGATAAGCACTATATTTGTAAAAATTCTACAAGAGATCAATAATACAGTTCTAAACCTAGGCATGATTTTGAGATTTAATTTTAAAAAATCAAGTATTCCTTTAAAGCCATAAATTCCAACAGGTATTGGTAGGACCAATCCTCCATAGAATACATAATGCTTTAGCTTTGAAATAATTAATCCAACATTTCATAATCTCTTTCAATGTTGATATCCAATATATTCTCATATTTTGAAAAAGTAGCCCCAAATGGTACTAGCAAAGGAACAATGAATAACTAAATGGTCTAATGTTTCTAAATCCCTCACACAAGGCACATGTGAAAGGTACATGATATCATATTCTTTGTAGACTCTCTCCTATAAGAATATTACTTTGAATTTCTAACCAAAAGAATGTTGAGGCCTTAAAGACAATCTCTAGTGACCAAATTTTCTTGCAAGGGAAATCTTTGATAGTAGGATTTTTCAAATGTTTTATATCCTCATATTCCAACTTTGATCAAGTATACACCTGATTTTGATATATTCAAAACTAATTCATTATTTCATATAAAAATAGGTAAATAAAACTCTCAAAGAATATTTTGAAGCTTATATGCTAGTTGTTTGAGTTCCTCTCCTTCAACCAATTTACTAATAAAAGTTCATAATTTAGAGTTGTTGGTCACATTAATATAATCTTTGACATTTGGACCTTTACTAGCTAGACATGCTTGAGCCAATGGTTCTTTTTTTTAATTAGAGATAAGAGGATAATGTTTCAACCAAGCATCAAACCAAAAAATTACATAATATTTAAATAATCTACAACTAAGTTTTTCCCCTAATGTTAAACTCATATGTATAGAAATTTATAGGCTACAAGAAGTCCCTCCAATATTATTTCCTTTACAAACCCTATCCCACTTTCAAAGAGAAAACTTCAATTTCTCACATCCTTTTTGAAGAATGTTTCTTTGATTTTTATGAATTTTTGATCATATACTTGTTGGGAATATTGAAAATAACATAATATAAATAGGTATGGATTGCAATGTCATATTTATGAGTGGTATGCTCCTCAAAAATGTTAATAACTTGCCTTTCTAACCTTCCAAACAATATTTTGTTCAATCTAAACATGAGTCTAAAGATACTTCTCATTTTATTTTTATGAAACAAAGGAATACCCAAGTAGGTTGATGATTTTTTTTTTAATTTAAACCCTAAAATATCCACAATAATCCATTGTATATCTAGGGCAATGTTAATAAAAATCCTAGATTTTGTAGTGTTAACTGATTTTCCAATAGCTTTATCATAGCATGATAATATTTATTTAAAATCCTATATCCTTGTTGATCGAGGGATGACATAAAATAAAAGTATCATCAATAAATTAAATATGAGATTTGAATAAGCCAGTTGTTGGAAATTGAATACCTTTGATTTTTCCTTTCATTTTTACCTTTGAGAAATCTCAAATTTTAATTACTCCTTAAGAATAATAAATAGGCGAGATAGAAAATCACCTTGGTGGAGTCCACATGATGACTTAAAGTATCTAACATGGGAACAATTATTCAAAATAGAATATTTTGGAGTGCTATAACAACATCTAATCCATTCAAACCTACCATTATCAAAACTAAACCTTTTGAGAATATCTTGTAGAAAAATATAGCAAACCCTACTAGATGATTTATTCATATCTAATTTTCTAAGCATATTTGGTTTTTCCATGGAATAAAAAATATATGGCCTTCTATACACTAAATACACCATCATGAATTTATTTACCATGAGCAAAATCACCTTTTTCCTCTAAGATAACACAATCTAGAATGCTTTTCAACCTGTTTGTCATAAATTTTGAAATGTTCTTGTAGATCATATTACAAGCTTGGTCGATGATATTTTAAGCAGCCATGGATTTTAATCCTTCCTAAATATGTTCTCTAGTAGTGATGAAGAGGTTATTGAAGATATCGTTGAGTCATGGGACAATGACAACATCACATTTTGTGGGCTCGAGTTCTAGATTAACATCCAAATGATGGGAAAAGTGATCGGATTTCCAATTTATGGTCGAGTGGTCAAACATGATAGGCATTCAATGATCTTGGAAATGGAAATATTTATAGATAAAGGTAAGGAACTTATCATTGAGAATGGAGGTATTATCAAAAATTCCCTTCCCACTCCCTAGGACCTTATCATGATTCTCATAATTCAGTTCATTACCATTGATAAAATTGACAACCCCATCTATAGCTTCCATATTGCCTTTCTTAACCACCTTCATGCAGGGTTATGCATAAGGGGTCGACCCCAAAATATATTTATAAAATAAAGGTGAATTATCTTGGAATCCCAATGAATTATGTCCAAGGATACATGGCGAATTACATTCATTTTTCACCAAAACTTTTAAAACCATGGCAAATTTTTCTGTGTTGGGGGCTATGAATATTAGTTTGTAGATTCTAGGAATGTACGTCAAACTTAAAGGCTTTAGGCTGATATGAAAGGCTTTAAGTATTTATGCTTTATGATGATAGATCTGAGATGATTGGCTACAGACATGGTGGTCATAAAATGTTGATCGGTTATAGATATGTTAGTCAAAAAAATTATCAGGAGCAGAAATGGTGATGTGTTGCAGAAATGGTGATCGGTTGCATCTATATCGATTAGTTGCAACTATATCAATGTGTTGCAACAATGATGATCAATTGCATCTATACCGATCGGTTGCAACTATGCCATGTGTTGCAACTATACCAATCCGTTGCAAGAATATCGATCGGTTGTAGGTATGATGATCAACTATAAACATGATGACCAACTACAGGTATGTCGATCAGTTGTAGGCATGATGATTGGCTACATGTATGATGATCGACTACATCTATGTTGATCAGTTGCATCTATGTAGATTGGTTGCAACTATACCAATCAGCTATAAGCATGATGATCTGATGTAGACATACTGATGTGTTGCAATAATGTTGATCGATTAAAACTATAATGATCAGTTGCAACTATGTCGATGTGTTGTAGCCATATCGATAGGTTGTAGAAATTTCGATCAGCTATAGGTATGATGATTAACTATAGATATGATGATGTGTTGCAACAATGTCGATGTGTTGCAACCATATCGATCAGTTGCATTTATATGATCAGTTGTAACTATTGTGATCAGTTGCAACCATATCGATTGCTTATAATAATATCATGACAAGAATGATGATCGACTGTAGGAATGTTGATCAATTTCAAAAATGATAATCGGTTGCAATAATGTCAATCGGTTGTAGCAAAGACGATCAATTTCTACAAAGCAGATTGGTTGTAACAATGTCGATGGGCTACAAGAATAACGATCGGGAGCAGCAAAGTCAATAGGTTGCAGAGCACCTAGTTTGTTGCATCACACCAATCATTTACATTGATGATGTGATGCATCTATGCCACATGTCAACCATCCATGAAATGATTGCATGTAGATACCATGTGTCAACCATCCATGAGGTAATTGCATGTAGAAAAGTCTATATAAAGGGATAAACAATTATTTTTTCACCTTTTCTATCATAGTTTCAACCCTTTTCCTCTCGTTTTAATGTAGTTTTAACCCTCTTCCTCCCGTTTTAACTTAGTTTTAACCATTTACATTAATTTTTAATGGAGTTTTAACCATTTTCATTTCGTTTGAACCCTTTTTCTTCAAGTTTCGAATGCCTTCCATCGTATATTTTGATCCATATTCTCTCGTACACAATGAAATAACCCTATGGCATCCCCTATCACCCTTGGAATATATAAAATTAATTTTAAAAACCTTGTTTGCTTGCTTATTTCTAAAATTTTATCAACATCAAGTTACAACATGTCATGGGTAATAGACTCTGGTCTTCGGGGTCTAGTTTTGATGTCGTAGTTCGACATAGACACTAAAATACTGGAGAAGATAATTGTAGGTTACAATATTAATTTGGGTACGGTAAATGTTGTCATTGATAACAAAAACATCATTTTTTATTTCACAACCTCTAACATCGCTATATTGAAAACATTGTCCCACGTCGGTTATGAGACAATCACATCCAAATACACATTAACTGATGATGAAAAACTCTACCTAGATATCAACTTCAAAGTGCATCCAGAATATTTTCAAGGTATAGCTATTTTTTTATTTAATTAAATTTAAATTCTAGTCACTAATTTCTATAATTACTGATTTTTTTTTTTGCAGTTACAACCACCAAGTCCAGAAGGGGTTTGACTGTACCATCTATTGAGAAAAAATATCTTCAGGTATGTTACAAATTTATTCCTTTCCAGACTAATTCTGCAAGGAAGACCAACAAAAATTTTGATGTAGACCTTAGCATATTTGGTTCATTGTGTTGCCCACCAGCAATTCAATTGGTCCACCTATGTATCACATCAGATCATAATGGATATCCAAAATGTGACAACCCATGCTTCATCTTCCCTGACAATAAGCACATGTAATTATATTATTTTTTTTTTTATGAATTTTTTTATCATTTACAGAACACTCAAGTACCAACTTCTTGGCACTCAACCCTAGCCAATGCAACCATGACAAAACAATAGGTTCAGGTAATTTTTAGTTAATATTGAAGTACAATTTTTTATTTTTCATATGTGTCTTTTTTATAATTTTAAAATTTTATACAAAACATAGAAAAAAGTATCCTCTTCCTCTTCAAAGTGGGATGCTGCTTTTAGAGGTTATAATCTAGATGAATCAAGAGACTCTGAAACACCTACGAAGGAAATAACGCCACCACTAAGAAGAATATCAACAAGGAAACGTATAGGATCTAGTTCTCCTGATCCTTGACAACCTCCACCTATGTCTGCATGTCCGCTTCCAATGGGAGTAGTTGCGTAAGAGGTATCATCTTTGGGAAGTAAGTTTTATTGGCTGTTGAAACAAAATTTGTTACAAATTTTTTACTATTTTTTATTAAATTTTATTTTGTGTTTCCAGATGTACAATGCATCCACATTCCACCATGCCAACCTTATATGTGAGGTCAATGCTTCCCATTTGGAAAATACATTCTTCCATATAGACCACAAAGAGAAGCAACAAAGCAATTTTCAGAGAAAGAAGCATCAAAGACATTTTTAGGATTTGAACGTATTTCTCTTGGTAATTTTAATTTTATTGGTGTACCGAAAGCTTCTAGTGTTAGGTTGGATGAAATTTCACTTGATCAAGATTTATTTTTGCAAGGCAACACACCCACTACTTTTCAAGTATTAGAACTTCTTCGAGATAATCAAAATGAAGGAGTATAATGTTCAAGAAAATATCCTCTTAGGGAAACCAACACCCCTTAGGCTCATCCTTGACCAAATGATGAAAGATTAAATATTTTTGAAAAAAAATTAGTTTCTGACAATGTTGAAGCAACCATTAAAGATTTACTACTTCTAGATATAACAAAAATGAAAAATGGGAGTATCCAACCAAAGTTTTGATAAAGGAAATTAATGCCTGATTCAATAATTTTTCAAAAAGAGAAAATATTTTTTTTATTGTTGAAAATAAACCTAAAAATATGGAGGCTCTACCCTCAGTGGTGTTGTCGTAAAATTTGGGAGTGAAATTCACTCAATTGGTTGGGTTTTGTAAACAAATTGCTCCTCTTGAATCACTTGAGAACCTCCTTTGCTAGGTTAATACATATTACATAGATAAAACTTTAAGGTTTATGTTGAACATATTTGAGAATATGAATGGTGAGGCCCAAGCTTATTATAATGAATGGGTGTGTGATAATAAAAAGGTTGTTGTTGTTGTAGCTGTAAAGAATATTGTTGAGGTTTGACTTATGTGTTCAATTTTTTTTTCTCTTTTTACAAATGTAAATATCTGTTGACTAATTATTTTTTATTTTTGTAGGTAAAGTATGATAATCTCAAATTTTAGGTTCAAAACCTGCAATACTATCTTAAGTTGGCAAAGGAGTTCTTAAATGCTTCTATGGCAATAAAAAAAGAGCTCGGGAAGTAGTTCGACAAAATAACGTTTTACGAAGAATCATTATCCAAAATAGATTGGATCTTGATGTTCTGCTAAAGGAGAAGAGTAAAGAAGTTCATGGACCAATATCTAAAGATGTTGGGAAAGAGGAAAATACCCTACTCAAAGTATTGGAAAGTGTTGAGAAGATATTTATTAGTTTTGGAGCAATTGAGAGTACTATTACCCAACCCAAGGGAGGATCCGTTGGAATGCAAAATGTGGAAGTTGTAGAAGTAGTGGAAGAGAAAAAAGAAGTGGAACAGGGAAAAGATGAGGGAGGAGCCATTGGAATGCAGAATGTGGAAGTTGTGGAAGTCATGGAAAAGGAAAAAGGAGTGGTGGAATAGGGAAAATATTCTGAAGCATGAAACTGAATTTGAAAATTTGATATTTCAAAAATACTATTTTATGAAATTCATATGTTTTTATTTGAAAACAAAATACTTGCTTTTATTACTTTACTATTATACTATTTACATTTATAATTGTGTGTTATTTTCATATCTTGAGTATGATGGTGTTTCAAATATGCTTGATTTTATGAAGAATATATGTATGCATAGGTTTAGATTTTCATTTTATTCAAATTTATTCTTGTTGTGATATAAAAATGAGTATTTTCTTGTGTATTATGCTATGTTGTTTTTATATTTCTATTTTCAAATGAGTTTACGAAGGATATATCTATGCATGGGTTTAAATTTTTAGTTTATTCATAGTCATTCTTGTTGTTGTATAAAAATATGTTTTGTCTTTTGTATTATATTATATTGTTTTTATATTTCAAAGTGAGTCTACGATGGATATATTTATGAAGGGGTTAAATTTCAATTTCCATGTATTATGCTATGTTGTTTTTATATTTCAATTTTCAAATTAGTTTACGAAGGATATATCTATACATGGGTTTAAATTTTCTATTTATTCATTGTCATTATTGTTGTTGTATAAAAATGCATTTTGTCTTTTGTATTATGCTATATTGTTTTTATATTTCAAAGTGAGTTTATGATGGATATACCAATGAATGAGTTTAAATTTTCAATTTCCATGTATTATGCTATGTTGTTTTTATATTTCAATTTTCAAGTGAGTTTATGAAGGATATATCTATGCATGGGTTTAAATTTTCATTTTATTCATAGTAATTATTGTTGTTGTATAAAAATGAGTATTATCTTTTGTATTATTCTATATTATTTTTATATTTCAAAGTGAGTTTACGATGGATATATCTATGAATGGGTTTAAATTTTCAATTTCCATGTATTATGCTATGTTGTTTTTATATTTCAATTTTCAAGTGAGTTTATGAAGGATATATCTATGCATGGGTTTAAATTTTTATTTTATTCATAGTCATTCTTGTTGTTGTATAAAAATGAGTATGGTCTTTTGTATTATGCTATATTGTTTTTATATTTCAAAGTGAGTTTACGATGGATATATCTATGAATGGGTTTAAATTTTCTTTTTCATATCTAGAGTAATATGTTACTTGCTTTTTTCCTTCTACAGTCAAATAATACATACGAATGATACTAAGAAATATTTACTTGTTATGTATGCATGCATGGTTTACTCAATGATAAAACATAAATCATAAAATTTTGTCAACATAGAAAGTCAATAACACTTCTAGAGTCATAGCATACATACTAATGATACTAATGATACATACATACATTCATTCAAAGTCAAAGCATAAATCATTATATTTTTTCAACATAGAAAATTAATTCAATAACATAGCATCATTACGCATGCATGGTTTTCAAATTTCCAGTTTACTCAAAGCTAAAACATAAATCATAAATTTTGACAACATAGATAGTCAATAACATTAAAAAGTAAATATGCAGAATCATTGAAAATAGAATGATTATATGTTTTTTTTCAAATCATTGAAATTTTACAACTGATAAAATACGAAAAATCATTGATAATATGAATTTTTTTAAATCATTGATATTTACAAATGATATCAAATACAAAAAATCATTGATAATATGAATTTTTTCAAATCACTAAAATTTTACAAATGATTTCAAATTTAGAAAATCATTGATTATATGAATTTGTCATATAATCATTGAAGTTTTTACATTTCTAGAAGCTGATACAAAGCTTTATCAACTTCTTCAAAAGAACTGAGAATCATTTATGAATTATACGTTTCCATAATCTCATCATCACTCCAAGCTGAATTATTTTTGTCATTACCAATAGTATTAGTGAGACCTATCCTTTCCGCTAGGGACTTCCAATATGTCATAGCTCTATCATAGGGAAACTTACCCACCTCGTATGATGATACATACATTCTCAAACAATTTTCTAAAATTTTTCCAACTTTTTATGAACTTTTTATTTAAAAAAATATAATGCATTGAAAACCCTTTTTTATTCAATGGATCCCAAAATCATTTTCCGACACAATTCATATAAAATAAAGTATTCACTCATAATTTCTTGTAAGACACTACTTCGATACAATTTTTATCGGATACGTGTGATTGAACCAGTCACATATGGAGTTTTGAAATGTGCAATTTGATTATCCATTGTTATTCCAAAATTGGTTGATTATTGTATCTGAAGATCTTTGTTTAGAATACCATTGATCTCAATGCCATTTACTTCCACATTTTTAGAGAAATATGTCATAAGAATTCCCATATATTTTACAAACAACTCACTTCTACTACTGTAGTCAACAGAAGGATTTTGGAATATGGGATTAACAACAACCATGGCCTCAAGTGTCTCACATCTCTGAAAATGATCTCTTATTTTACTTTTTAATTTATTTGCAATTCTTTTCAATTTATTCTTAGTGCTATCCAAAACCTCATCGAATCCAGAATTTTTTACGACCACTTGTTCAACATCATCTGTTAGTGTATCTAACCACTTTTCATAACGATATAAAGGAATCATCTTTCTATGGATAGCAATACAAATATTATCGCTGATGTTGAACTTTAAAAAGTTGTTAGGATCATTGACATCAACTAACATATTTGAACTATCAAACTTGAGATCCTCAAAATGTTTTTCAGATAATTAAATCCTATCAATAATCATACATATTTGTTTTCTCATCCTGATGAAATCAACAATATAAATTGCCCTTTTCTATGAGAGTTTAATCAAATAATTCATTTCTTGCAACAATGGAAGAATACCACATAATGTGAGAAGAGTTTCCAAGTCAGTCATACAAAATAACAAATATTTTGCCTTGTCAAAATCCCTACAATGTGCATACATAAACCCAACCAAGGATTGATATTATGAAAAAACCTTTTTGTAGGAAGAAACTGTGAAATCCACCTGGTGTCCACATATTTTAACATTTTTCTGCCTTCGATTACACCTAGATAAAATTGTTGAAACTCTACAAACCTTTTTGGACTACATGAAAAGTATGAGTGTATTTCACGGATGAGTTCTTCCACTCTGGCTACATTATCAAATTTTCTCATAATTTTGTATGCAATATTCATTCGATGAGCCATGTAATGAATGAGAATCACATATGGGGCAATTGATGTTTGAAGCCTAGCATAAAGACCATTCCTTTGTCCTTGTATTATAGCTGCACCATCAGCTCCAACATGAATTAACTTTGTGGTAGTTTCCTTTTCATCCATTCCAACAATATCCTTTAAACTGGTTACAACAATATTATAAATATTTTCTGCATTACAATTTTCAATCATCTTATGTAGTGCTAGTAAATGAGGTTGTCTCAAATGATTTTTGAATGTATAAACATGTATGCAAATCCAAGATGTGTTGTCAATAGATGTTACCTCATCAATGGAAAGTGAAATAAATTTGGCTTGTTTCACATTCTATCTCAGGTCTTCCTTCTCAACTAGTGATAGATATTTTACCATTTCCCAACCACTTCGATCTAACCAATGTAAACTGGTAAGGTTTTGTACATCAACTAGTTTAAGTATTTTATTAAAATTTGCAAAATCAGACATGGATCGACCTTTTTTTAGAATATTGTATATAACAACAAACTACAATTTAGTTGAGTCTAATACAGTCTTATTAATTTTTTGAAATTGGGTCTCAATTTTTCCACCATTCTCAATGAGAGTTTGTTGTTGTTTTGTTACTTTTACATATTCAAGTGCATATCTCACATGTACACATTATGATGCATCCTTCCACCTATGAAATATGTTAATTGTTCCATCACTTTGTATTTCTTTGATGTAAACTTTCCCATAGTGTTTTTCTATTGTGTCTTTCTTATTTTGCAATAAATGATCGTTTCCTAACTTCCATGTACAAATAATGCATTTACACACATTTTGTGTCCCATCTCGCTCAATAAAGGGGTATAACCATACCCATTCATTTTTAAAATACCTTTCAATAGTCCATTCATTTATATTTTGGTGTTTATATTTTTGACGACAAGATTCCCTTGAGGTTTGCATTTTAATTTTACTATCATTTTATTTTTCGGTTGATGTGTTTGAATTTAACATCTCCTGAAGTGATTGTTGAATGTCATTATTAGGAAAATTATCATGTGGTCCCATCTCATCTACTAGAATATCTTTGAGTGAATGCACATAAGGATCGACAGTGTTTACTGCATTCAATGTTTTATGGTCTTTATCATTTTTTGATGTAAAAAGGTACTATTTTAAAGAATTAACAGAATACAGTTTTACAAAGTATTTAAAAAGAGGTAGATAAACATACAACCATTTATCTATTAATAAATAAAGGCTTTATATTTAAGAATAATAGAGAAATATTAATAAATTTATGGTATAAGGTGTTTGTACCTTCGTGTTGTGTAGAATCTATAGATATTGATGCCTCACTACATTTTGATATTTGTGTAACATATTTCAAAATTATCTTTTTACAATAATATTGGCTTCCCTTATTTCCATCTTCAATAGGTGACATTGTATCTGTAAAGAAAAAACCTTTAGATGTTAGGAAAATATATCTATAAATGTCGAGAGTTATCAATCTCGAGGTGCCTATCTATGTTTGGGCATCATTTTAGTTTAAATAGTTTAAATATTTTTTAAATATTTTAAATCCACCATAACCCTTAATGTCGGTAGATAATTTTCTTAATGTTGGATTTTTTAATAAAATATTAATATTGTTTACGGCATGGATGACCTTCCTGGCTGCCATTGTAGGATGCCTATTGGCATAATAAATATGAAATTAAAGGAAAATAGCATACAATGTACATCCCTTAAGACAACCTAAGCTGCCCTATAGAATGACATCTAACATACAAGTAGTCTTTGAAAAGAAAATGCTCCTAACACACAACATGACATGAATACTTATCGACAACAATTGTAGATAGTGCTTCTACACTACCTATGAAACATACTCTAAGAGACATGAAGCAGTTTCTGATAAGAAAAGTTCTCCTGACACACAACTAGATGACATTGATAGTTGTCTACCATAGCTGCCTATAGTGCACCAACAGTGCCTATGAAACTGAATAAAAAGAGCTTTATAAAAAAGAAAGCTGGAAGAAGAATACTATACCTATTTATAGTCGTGAATCCTATGTAACCAATCAACCTATGCCGATCAAAACACTTCTATAATGGATTGACTTAGGACAACATATACACCTCTATAATCGATCAGTTTTTGTTGATAGACTATCCTTTTCAACCGATCGGCTTATACCGATAGACACTTCTCTGCAACCGATCAACTTATACCGATAGTTTCTCCTCTACAACCGATCGGTTTAGGTAAATAAATATGTATTTGCAACTGATAATTTTATACCGATAAAAACTACTCTACAATTGATTATATTATGCCAATAGACACATCTCTGCAACTGATCAACTTATGTCGATTGATACTTATCTAAAATCGATAGAATTATGCTGACAGACTCTCCTCTTCAACCAATCAGCTTATACCAATAGTTTCTCCTCTAGAATCGATCAACTTAAGCCGATAAATACATCTCTACAACCGATCGGCTTATACGAATAGATACTACTCTACAATCGATTGGCTTATACTGATAGAAAAATCTCTACAACCGAACAACTTATGTTGATAGACACTTCTCTACAACCGATCGACTTATGTCGATAGTCTTTGCAACCGATCATCTTATGTCGATCGACACTTATCTACAATTGATAGTCATATATCGATCGACACTCCTCTGCAACCGATCGACTTATGTCGACAGACACTTCTTTGCAATCTTGTCAAGTTTTTTGTTATTTTAGAGCTATTTTTGAGTTAGATTATTTTATATGTATGTTTATCGGTACCCCTACAGTATATGTACATGTAGTATATGAGATGAATTGGGCAAAAAAAATAAAATCATTTATAATTTGAAGATGAATTATCCATGGAATGGGGTGAAAGTGGTCGACGAATTAAAATAAAAATAAGATTAATATTTATCAACAACGGATGAATTTACCCCAAAAAAACTTTCACCTCTTAAATTTTAGGTGAATGGGCCCTAGTGAAAGGATCCAAAATTAGCTAGTTTAAAATTTTGAAAACCCTAAATAGAACCAATTTATAATATTTCATGCTTATGCATAACCCTACCTCCAAGACATTAGGAAAGTCAATATCTCTAACTACCTCTTCAAATCCATTGAAATTTACATCACCAACTATAGGAATAGAAAATCCACTCAGATTATCCACATAGACATCCACCTAATTCTCTACAAGCATACTCTTAATGCCTTAACCAAAAAGGTGGTGGTTTTTGATAGTATGTACCGTTCCAATCCCACTGAGAGTCCCAACCATGAAAATCCTATCCAAAATATCCTAAGTGATGAAGAAGACCCTGAATTTGTCTCTTCCACTTCCAAAAAGTGCACTCCAGGAGCCAAGAAAAAGGAGACCTCACCTTATGTTGAGTACAAGTTTAGATGTTGGTCCCTAAAAAATTCTATGCATGCTAAGAGCCCTATGTTTGCCAAGAGAACTCCATCCTCTATCCCCCCAAGGCCTCCTCTCAATATAAGAAGTAGAAGACTAAAGATCCCCTTTTGAAGGTCTCAACTGATGAAACTCCCCTCATGGATTCAATGATCAATCCCAATTAGAAACCCCCTATAAATTCAAGCTAAAATATAGTGCTTAGCTATATTTCTAGCACTATTATAAATTTGACTGCTGCTACTAATGCTTCCAAAGCGGCTTGGACCCTCTATCAACAAGCAGTAAAAGTTATGGATGAAATCCACAGCCACATGAAGAATGAAGGTGATGCGTTGAATGACAACTTGAATGCAAAAGCCAATGCTAAAGAGTAATGGTGTCATGCTTTGTTTCTATCAGGGTCTTCCCTGCTGGTCTTTTTTAGGATCTTTTGTCGATATTGTTTGTCAGGATCATCCTGTTGGGACTCTCTCTGTTTATGTTTGTTATGGTTGTAAGCCCTTATCTATTAGAGTCGTGTTGTTGGTTCTAGTTTTATGACCTGTACCTTTTTTTAAAAGGTTTTGGGGCCCTTTCAAAATCCATTTGTTAATATAATGTACTTATCAAAAACATAGTACAAGCTTATTGGAAGAAGAATATCAAAATATTTTATCTCATTTTTCTTAGAAACCAATGTAATAAAACTAAAATTAATATCACTTATGTGGTATTGATCTCATTTATGTGGTATTGATCTCACTTTTGATGTATTCATTTCACTTATTGTGGTATTCCTTTTCCAAGCCTCTTCAAGCACAACCAACATATCACTCTTCAATAAATCCTAATTTTTTTGAAAGAAAATTACAAGAAATCCATTGAGGCCTTGTTAGGATGGGAAGAGAACACTATTTCATGTAGCTTCTCTATAAAAATTTCCATCATCAAGATTTTATTTTATCTCTATAGGATAATTTATGGAATATTTTGCAAAAACTTACCATGTGCATCCTTAGCTTACCCATAATTTGACAAAATATTTTTAAAATATGACAAAATATTATTGAAACAATTCACTGCCCCATTTCTAATATCTTCTTCTTGCTCAATATTTATTCCATATGTTGCTTTTGCTATAGTATGCAAATTTTGGTATTTCTATCTCCTTCCTAGAGCCAATTGTCCTTATGTTTTTAGAATGAATATGACTCCTTATCAAATAAATTATCATACAATTCCATTGTTTTCTACTATTCTTTCTTTTCTTTAAAAAAGTTACCAAAATATTTGGCATTCTAGATATTTATTTCCCCTCCATATATTTCATATTTTGAAAAAACCTATACACATATGATCCTTCAAAGTTTGCTTGATCCAACCATAACATAATGATATGGAAGAAATTAGGGTTTTGGAACCATACAAACTAGAAGTGAAATGGATTTGGATGATCAATGTTGTGTAAATCATAATTCAAAAGAATGGGTTTGTGATGATCCTTCTTGTAATAAATTATTTGAAGAGATTTTCTATTAGATAACAAAAATATATCCAACCCTTCTCTTATATTTGTTTGTACAATGCATCTATTATCCCATATGTGTTGAAAACTTGAAGGAATGGTATTCTCAAGGCCATTTGAATTGATAAATGAAGTAAAATATTACATTGATTTAGACCAGCTAGGAGTACCACCCTCCTTTCCTCAGGGAGATAGAACTATGATAAAATCACCCCCAAGAATCCATAGATCACAAGTATGAATCATGATTGTGTTTGATAGAAAATTGCTAAGGTCCTTCCAACATATTTCATTAGAAGTGACTATAGTTGAAGCATATGTATTTATAATCCTAACTTTGATGTTTTTCTCTTCTTCTTTTTTTCTATTAACCCAATTACTTTTTTTATTCTAGCAATTGTCCATCACATTTGTATTTTTTCCATATTTACTATGATTCACCTCAAAATATCCTATAGAAGAAATGGCCAGACTATCCTTTATTTTCCAAATTTTTTGAAAGCATCCTTACATTCCTTATTACTTAATTTTATTTCTTCTATTAAAATAACCTCACAACTATAACAACTCATTAATTATTAATATTTTTTTTCTAAGTGTCTTATTCATACCCCTAATATTCCATAATACCATTTTCATAATTACTTTTTATTTTATTAGTGGGATTATCTCTAACTCATAATATGATATTTATTTTTATCTTCCCAAATTGATATCCCTTTCAGTTTTCTTTACTCTTTGTTCTTTTTTTGATGGCCCTCTACTTATTCAATTTCCATCAATACTTTCATTTTCACCAATCTCTTCTATTTTTCTATACTATTCATTAATGAGACTTCTCTTCTAAAGATTTATGCTATCCTAGAAAATCTAAAATGTACAAAATAATATTATAAGTACTTTCTTCTTTATGTTACCTTGGAAATTTTAAAGTATAAGGATAAGCCTCCATAGTAAGTACTTGATTATATTATCGTAAAATTCCTAAATTTTCATGGATATCCTCCATATGCATTTCTTTGTTATGTTGCTCTTGAAATCCTAATGTGATATGGATACATTCCATATTACTTTAATTTTTATTGCAAGAATATAATGTAGCACCCTAAAATTGGCGTAGTTAAACCATCAGTAAAAGATAAAAAAAATGAATTTTAACCCCGAAACCGCCCGTTAACCGCTCACCTCATTTTTTGCACCATTTTTAGAAGATTTTTTGACCGTTGGATGATATCATCCCAATTCGGATGAATTCTTTTGGAACAGAACGTCCAGACGATTTCATCCCAAAATCAAATTTTCATAATTAGCTTCTGTTTCAACAACCTCTCCAACTTGGGCAGAAGTGTGTTTGCGCAGTTGGAGATTCCTATGTTGGAGATCTCCCAGATTGGGATGATCCCCAACCTCCTAACCTCCACCTAATCCTATATAAACTTGGGATTTTCCCATTTTATCCCCTTGGCTGATCATTTCTTTGCAACTTTAGTTTTTGCTATGTTAGAACATCCTATCCCCCATCATTTGCACTTGTGTTTTCAAGTTTTATTGCAGGATCTCACTGTGTTTCATCCAGAGGAAGCTCGGATCATCATAGGTGATTCAACCACAATTTTGAATGATCCTGTCGAGATCAACGACGATATCGTACGATTGCAGATGATTTTGATTGCAGTTCAGATTAGGGGCAATCAGAGCCCTGATTTTGCATTCTCTATCTATTTTTCTTATTTAATTATACATTATATTAATTCACTTCTATTCTGCATCTTGGAGTTCACCTCATTTAGCATATTTGCATGATAAAATTCAAAATAAATTATTAAAACATTGCATCCCATTTGATTTGATATCTGGATTTATCATTTAAGCATTTATATTCTTATTTCTATCATTTTGTATCATTCTTGCAATTGTATTTTTGGTTTTTGGTGTCTGTTTTCATGATTGTAGGTTTCTGACAAATTCATTAGGTCGTTGACGATCTTGGATGATCTCAGACGATATCCTGTGATCTGGATAATTCTATACAATTACAGATGATCCTGTCATATCCAGGATAATCTGTACTCCTACAAGCTTCATAATCTTCATCAGACATCAAAAATTAGGTGCACTCTTCTCCATTTTAGATATTTTATGTATTTAGGATTCATTTATGTTTATTGTCTTCATATAAACTAGAAATTTCATATAGAATAGCTTAGATTCATTTTGGCCAACCTAGGAATCTGAATGATTGAACATAAAATGAACACATCAAACCCATTCTCAACCTAGGCGTGAAAAATGCCACTCAAAGTTTCCTGATGAACCCCACCATCCATCAAAAATTCACCCTTATACCCATCCCCCGAGAGGCGCAACCTTCAAAGGGCCTCTCCGTCCGAGGTATTGTCCCATCCTTCTCGCATCCCCCTTCCGAGCACGGATCCTTTAGCCTGAAGGTAAGGGTGCAAAAAATTTGGGCGATACATTTTGGTGAACCCGACGTGAAACTAAAACACCTTTTGAAAACAATCCGAAAAAAAAAAACACATTATTAAGAACATCTAGAATCATTAGACAACCGTTAAATTTGCATATCATACTTAGATGGTAGATTATAATAGAAGACGAGTTGTCACCATAAATGTTGAAAATCAATTAACGGCCATAGAGATTACTTCTGTGCTTAGATTACCTCAAACAAATAGAAACCAATATTTGTGGGACGAAATTGATAGGAGATTAGGTATTATTGAATCCAGTTCTATAGAACTTAGGCAAATTAAGAGGTTTGTCCTAGATAGAATCCTGGATCCTGATCAGGTGACTTTGTATCATGAACTTTAGAGAGCTTTCCATAGGTGGTTAGAAGATAAAAGAGCACTTGTCTTCTGAATTATACACATTTGAGGAATACCTTAAGAAAGCAGTTGTAGTGCATAAATTTCTATCTCGTATATAGGATCAATAAGTCATTCTTACAGATAGAAAAATATGGAATAGAATTCCTAGAGCTGTGTTGTATCGAGAGTATTGCCATGAACTTTATTTTTACATGCCAGGGTCTAAAATAGATCATATTACCATAGCACACTCTGTCAAATTCTTGAAAAACCACTTCCAATTTGAAAAGGAGCATTTCATGAATCCTGATGAACTTGACCCTATCAATGATATCCATAAACTATTCATATAAAACTAATTCATTCTTTTTACTATTGTTATTTCTTGCAACTAGCATGTTGTTTGTTATTTTTATTCTCGCAAAATAATAATATAATCACACAAAACAAAAAAACAAAACATTTTCCTTTTAAAGTATTATAGTAGGTATATAGTTAAAATATATACCTCTCAACCCTACCACATATATATATATATATATATATATATATATATATATAAGTATATATATTTGCTAAAACCTAAGTTTAGCACAATGCCTAGACTTAGGAATGGAAAAAAAATCGAAGAAGATGAATATTGGTTAGGAAGACCATTAACTGACCAAAATGTCCCTCCTAAGGACCAAGTTTAGGAAGAAGAAATCCTAGACCAACAAGAAGAAGAGCTTGTTGTAGGAAATGAACAAGAAGAAACTTTTAGAGAGGAAGGATCCTCATCCCCTAAAATGTCTTCGAGAGGAGCTATCACTTTTGAGAATATGGAACAATTCTAGAAGTTCATTAATACTAATATTGGTGTTTTTAATAGAGCAACCCATATGGACAAGGATTGAATTAGTGACACTCAAGCAACTCTAGAAGAATTATTTCAAACATGCACTAATCCCTTGTCCTTTATTAATCAAGAGAGTGATCAAGTTGGACCATCCAATTTGGATATGGCAGTTGTGATTCAGAACATACAACAACAACAGGTTACCCAACCATCTAAAGTGCCTGTTAACAAGCCTAGGGTCATTCCCGCACAAAAGAAACCATCATTTAATGCTCTATTTTTCCAAGCTCTTGATCAACATACCTCAAATCAACAAAAACCTAAAACAAAACAAAACACCAATTACCAACAATCTAGGGTACAACATAATACTATTACAATTCCCCTTCATAATACTCTTCCTACCAACACTTTGCATAATAGCAATATAGAATCTAATCCTTATGTCACACCATCATACACTCATAGATACCATACCTATGTCCCATCGAACTAATATGGTGGACAAACTAGTAATCTTGAAACCATGGTGAAACAGCTAGTTGCTCGCATGGACAGGATAGATCCCTACCGTCCCTCGTACAACTATCGAGAGATGTGTAGTTAGCCTTTAGATCCTATAGTCGTAGCACAGCCGTATCCTAAACATTTTCCTATGCCTGTTCTTCCCATATATAAAGGAACCAAAGATCCCATAGAGCATCTTTGTATGTTTAGGATAGCATGTCACGATATATCACATGATGACTTGTTATTACTAAAAATGTTCTCGAAAAGCTTAGGAGGAATGGCATTAGAGTGGTATTATCAATTACACACTAATTATTTAAGGAATTTCAAAGAAACTATCGAGTCTTTTGTTCATCAATTTAGTGCCTACATCGAAATGCATGTGACCATTAAAGATTTGTATAACTTAAAACAGGACAAAGATGAATGCTTTGCTGATTTCCTAGCTAGGTGGAGACAGTTGATAGGAACATTGCACTTTGTGTTACCTTATAGGGAGATGTTGGACATCTTTATTAATAATTTGCAAGAGCAACTATCTTACAAATTATCAACTACTACCTTGATCACCTTCGATCAGACTATAGACTTAGCCCGAAGAGTGGAAGATGTTCTCATTAGGAGAGGCCAACTTAAAAAGAAAGACGATGAGAAAACATCCAAAAATAAATATAATAATAAACAATTTGTGGGTGATGGAGTCACCGATAGAAAAAATATTGCTAATGTTAATGCTGCAAATATAGCGGAGAAGTTTGTACTAAAACCTCCTGATAGACCTCAAGAATTTACTAGGTTAAATCAACCTTTATCAACTATTCTACCGCAATTATTAGAATGAGGTTTGATTCAATTACCAAATATCCGGGAACTTGATCCAACTATACCCGGATACAGAGCATATTTACACTGTGACTTCCATAGAGGACCTGGACACACTACCAACTCTTGTAAAAGATTAAAACATAAAATACAAGACTTGATTGATAACAATGAGATGGAGGTGCAAACATTTCAACCTAAGAAAAATCCTCCTAATAATGTTCAAAAGAACACCCCACAAAACCAGAATCAGAATGCCAATCAGTCATTAGACATATTTCAACATCCCTTACCAAAACATGGTAAGGAGGTGGCTAATCAAATTTAACATCATAATGTCCCTCCTCCTACCCGATATGTAGGAACTATTAGTGGGAATTTACCTGCTCATGATCTGGAAATATTTGACACAAATTTATCCATGGTTACAACTAGGCCTCTATATAATATTCAGATACCTGATCTTAGTGATATAGAATACGAGACTGAGAGTGATATGGAAATCACATCAAATCAATCGAATAGTTCTGAAGATGAATCATATACTATTCACCCTATCACAAGTTATATGGTTCTAGAAGAACCATTTCCAAGAAGAGTCACTACTAGACCATCGTCTCACCGATTAATTTCTAATGAGCTAGCTATAAATGCTAGAACAAGACCCATTCATCACCCACAGAATAATATTGTGGGTACCATCGGAGCTATTACTAGACAACAGGCTCAAAATTATCAACAAGATCAAATTCATAATGGTGGATCAACTCCATTTGTTTTGAAGGTTCCTAATAAATGGAATCATTCACCTAATGTTCAACCTAAACCTCCTTATAATATTAATGAACAATTATCAAATATTACAGCTAGAATTTCCCTCTTGGACCTTTTAAGATCTTCTCCTACACATAGAGATGAATTAATGCTCACATTAAGCCAGATGATGGTACCACAAGACATTCAACCTGAAGCCATGGCCAATACTATAATAACTCGTGAAGTTGATTGTATTGACTTCCGGGATAGAGACATACCTCAACATAGTTTACATAAAGATAACCCCTTGTATATTACTGCTTTAATTGGAGATGTAGCAATCAAACGAGTTTTGATTGATAATGGTTCATATTTAAATATCCGCACTTTTGACTTCTACCAAATATTTGGGTTTAGAAGTGAGGAAATGAAAAGAACTGATATGATCATAAAAGCTTTCAATGACGAAACACAAGAAACGTGTGGAGTTATTACCATTCCATTGCAGGTTGGTCCGAGAACCTTGGATACAACTATGTTTATTGTACATTGTCCTTCATCGTATAATATACTCTTGGGTCGTCCTTGGATCAACGCAATGCGAGATGTTCCCTCAACTTTACATCAATGTGTTAAGTTCAAATTTAAGAATTAGTTGGTTACCATTCATGGTGATCCAAGACCCTTTGATATGTGTGCTTTGGTAGAACCTATTGGAGTTCAATTTTTCCCTACTCTGTCATCCACACATCCTAATTCTCATTATCCATCTAAACATGCGAAACTCACACCCACAACATCATCTACTTCTTCTCCATTAGTTGCACCTTCACATATAGCTCAACCATCTTCTGAACAAACCACATTAGGACCTAAGAGAGATCCTAATCCCACAACCAATGTCTCTTGTTCTACTCCTATAACTTCCATACCTATAATAGACCCATCTATCGACACCTCTACACCGTCTACATCCACCAAAGTCATATTTTTTGCATCAAAAGATGTAGGGAATGTTCCTTCTACCTCTTATGCTCTTACTGACGAACTCTTACCTGATCTATCTAAAATTCTTATATCAAAAGAAACGAATGCTTCTATGCAATATTCTCTTATTTTAAATAATTTGACACCATCTCCTCGTACCTTGGGCCTCCCATAGCCTATGGGAAGTATTTACCAAGTCAGGAGCTGTGCCTTTATTTATAATGGATGACTGGGGTAGAATATCTAGAAACATCAAAACTCATTATGATGGATATGCTCGATGTTATTTTACTAATGAATATATTAAAGCCAAAGCTATAATGCTTAAATTGGGATATAAAGGGAAATGTTTGGGACCTTTCCAGAATGGTATGAAAGAACCTTTTGAGGTAGAAGCATGGCCCGCCCGATGTGGTGTGGGCCTATTTTCTAGTAAGGGTCAGCCATTCCCATTTGAGGATGATGACCATATTATATGTTACCAAGATTATTTAGATGCATGCGATGCCTTGCATTTAATAAATAAGACATTCACATGTAATATGCTATCTATAGCTTATCCTGAGATGATCGTTGAATTCGACGATGAGTTGGAGGGAGATATCTTTCATGATGTCTCCATTGAGGAATTATTACATAATGGATTTTATTTTGATGGCTCTATACCTAGTATAGCCCAGCTTGAGGCCATGAATCCTCAAGATGAATTATCCAAGCTAACCTTGGAAGAATTACAAGAATTGGGTGTTTCACCCGCCCCACCTAATTTTGAGAGAGATCTACACATGGAAGTAGAAAATGTCATAAAAATTAACATTGGAACCAAGGATAACCCCCACATAATCAACATTGGATCAGAATTGAGTCAAGAAAAATAGGATAAATACATTGCATTTCTTAAAGAATATGAATATGTCTTTTCTTGGACATATGAAGATATGCCAGGATTAGACCCTTCTGTAGTTATGCATCACCTAGTAGTGCACCCGGATGCTAAACCTGTTAAACAGAAACTTAGAAAAATGCATCCTAAAGTGGCCTTACTAGTCAAATGGGAGTTAGAAAAACTCCTGAATGTTATTTTTATACAAGCCATTGATTATGCTGAATGGATCTTGAATGTAGTTCCAGTAACTAATAAAGAAACTACTAAGATTAGGGTTTGTATAAACTTTAGAGATATTAATGTTGCATGCCCTAAATATGATTTTCCCCTTCCCAATATGGATCAGATCATTGATTTTATTGCTAGGAGTGGAATGATATCCTTAATGGATGGATTTTCTGGTTATAATCAGATTAGGATAGCTCCTGAAGATCAAGCTAAAATAGCCTTTATTACCCCTTGGGGGACTTTCTATTGGAAAGTGATGCCATTCGGGTTGAAGAATGAAGGTGCAACCTATCAATGAGCCATGACTTATATCTTTCATGATATGATGCATGATATACTACATGATTATGTAGATGACATTATAGCTTGTTCTACTGAAGAAGATGACCATTTAGATGACTTGAGAAAAGTATTTGATCGGTTAAGGGAATCTCTTATCCGATTGAATCCATACAAATGTATATTCCGAGTTAAGTCAGGTAAATTATTGGGGGTTATAGTTTCTTTACGTGGCATCGAAATTGACCCTCTCAAGATTATGGCTATCACTGATATGCTCGAACCTACAAATATATCTGAATTACGAAGTCTAAAAGGTAAGCTTCAAGCTATCCGTCGCTTCATCGATAAGTTGGCGGATAAAACTTGACCATTTCTTAAGCTTCTTAAGAAGGATGTATCTTTCTATTAGGACGACAAATTTCAAGAAGCATTTGAACTCCTCAAACAATATCTTCTTAACCCACCTGTACTTTTGCCACCTAAACCTGATTGCCCATTTATCTTGTATATTTTTGCTTCAGATTTTGCTTTAGGAGCTATGTTAGCTCAACTTGATGATGAGAAAAGAGAGCATGCTAATTATTACATTAGTAGAACATTAATTAGTTATGAAACCCACTACACAACATTAGAGAAGTTATGTCTAGCAGTCATATTTTCTACACAAAAACTATGCCATTATATGTTCAGTCAGAAAACATACGTTATTGCTAAATATGATCCCTTGTGGTATCTCATGAGTCGACCTTATTTATCTGGTCACACATCAAAGTGGGTTCTTGCACTAAGTGAGTTTGAACTCACATTTATAGGATAGAAGTCTGTTAAGGGTCAAATCATAGTAGATCAATTAGTTGTTGCACCCTTAGAATCCACCCATCCCCTCGTCATTGAGTTTCCTGACAAATGCCTTAAACTAGAGGTAGATCATTTAGAGAAATGGTCCTTATACTTTGATGGAGCCCGATGCATGAGTGGGGCTAGTGCAGGTATTATTTTGATATCTCCACAGAAACATCTCATACCTCTATCATTTAAATTAACGTTTTCCTATACTAATAACACTGCTGAATATGAGGCTCTCATCCTTGGATTACGAGCAGCCCTGGCACTGAAAATTAAAAATCTATTAGTTTTCGATGATTCTCAACTTGTTATAAATCAAATTAATGATGTTTATCAGACTAGAGATGATAAATTGCGCCCATATAAAGCATATGTATTACAATTAATATCTTTATTTGATCAAATTACCTTGGAAGCTATTCCTAGAACTAGAAAATGTGCGGTTGATGCCATGGCCGCAACTGCATCTCTTTTACCCTTGGAGTTAGATGATGAATACGCTACCATCATTATTCATCGACTCTAGGAACCTGCTTCAATTAAATCATTCTTGGAACCTTTGGACGTGTTTCTAATCAACAAAACTACTCTTGAACTTTGGTACATTGATATCCTTAATTTTATTCAAAATGGGACCTTCCCTGAAGGTTTTAATAGAAACTAGCATCGATTATTACGTAGACGAGAAATTTGCTTCGTCATAATTGGCAATACCTTATATAGGAGATCTTTTGAAGGTATCCTACTGAGATGTTTGAATCTAGAAGAGTCTAGATCAGCTTTGAGTGAAGCCCATGATGGATCTTGTGGGGGAAACTTTAGTGGTAGCGTCATTGCTAAGAAGCTCCTTAGGATAGGATATTTTTGGCCTACCATGGAGAATGATGCACATTATTACGTGTGCCATTGCGACAAGTGCCAAAAACACGCTGACCTTGTCCATGCACCTACACAAGAACTGTAGGCTATTTCATCTCCTTGGCCCTTTTCAAAATGGGGCTTAGACATCATCAAAAAAATCAATCCTGTGTCATCTGATGGACACAAATTCATCATAACCGCCATCGAGTATTTTACAAAGTGGTTTGAAGCTATGCCCTTAGCTTCTTGCACTGGAACTCAAGTTTCCAAATTTATTTTTAATCAAATTATTTGTAGGTTCGGAATTCCTGCAAATCTCATCTCGGATAATGGAACTTGTTTTAAAAATAAATATGTAAAGAAACTATGTCAAAAATATAAAATTCAACATCGTTGGTCCACTCCCTATTATCCTTAGGGTAATGGCCAAATAGAAGCATCTAATAAAACATTAATTAAAATCCTCAAAATACTGGTCAATAAATCTGGTCGTGATTGGCACATTCAATTATATCCTGCTTTGTGGGCTTATCAAACTAGCATTCATACTTCCACGGGCACCTCACCTTTTGTTTTGGTTTATGGCATTGAAGCTATTTTTCCCTTTGAATTAGAAGTTCCTTCTTTGGCTCTGCTACTTCAAGATACTGAAGTAGGAGATGAATATTGTGCTAGCATATTTAGTCAGCTGGAACTCCTATATGAGAAGTGCATTAATGCTTTGGAGCATCTTCGTGCCTACCAAAACAAGCTCAAACGAGCATATCTCAAGAAAGTTCATAATCGATCCTTTGATATCGGCGACTTCGTCTTAAAAGAAAATAAAAAAAATACTAATGCAACTAAAGACCTTAAAGGCAAATTCGAGCCTAACTGGCTTGGGCCATATATTATCACTACTAAATTTGGATCGGGAGCATACATATTAGCTACCTTAAATGGTAAAGATCTTAAATAACCTATGAACATTATGCATCTTAAGCGCTATTATGCATAAATCTGGTAATTTCGTCACTGTGTATATTATACATATTGTCTTATTTTAGTAATTCATATAAAAATTTCAAAAATAGTAATATTATGTATTATCTTAATTCATAAATTAAAATCAAAATATAAAAAAATTAAAATCATCAAAATCCTCAAAAACATCTATTTTTGCACCTGTCAATTCTTGAAGTATTGTAGTTATATTTTCAGTTATTTTGGATAAATTAGCATTTATTTGGAATCCCTCACTTTCACACTCACAAGGATAAATATCTTGATCTTATTTGGTATGATTATTAATCTCTCTTATATCAAAGCCCACAGTTGAATTAAATAAAGTTTTGAGCATAGAGAACTGATTTTGTTATTTACTTGAACCAAGTACACCTTTTCACATTAAAATGATTTCATTGCAAATTCAAAGCAATGCTACATAGTAGAAGTGGTCTCTTGAGCGAAAAGTCTCCCATGCTATCCTATCATGCACATGGTCTAGAATATTTGAGAATTGACAAAAGGACAAGCTCACCCCTGCCCAGAATAAAAATCCCTTGCTCTACAGCCAATCCGAGCAAGTATCCCTAGTATAGAAAGAAGAAAAAAAAAAGAAAAGTCAAGAAAAATCATGAGAAAAAGAAGCATTGTTTCAGTATCATTTTGTACCATCTCAACAATATTTCAGCATTATCTCAGTGTCAAGCAAAAATACACAAATACAAAAAAGAGAAAAAGAAAAGAAAAAGCAAAAAGCAATAAATCCCTTCCCCTACCCTTTGAAAGAAAAGAAGGGTGAATGAGCTTGAATCCCTAGAATTATCAATTATTCGAAAACTGTGAGGTAAGCCCCATAATAGGTGGTTTGTGCCCAACCTACTTGGCCTTGGGTAACTCCTAGCGTGGTGATATGTCTGTCACATTAGCGACCTTCTTTTGTACAGACCTATGTCCGCTCATGGATCAGCTAGCTCTTGATGACCCAACTTACATAGTAGTCTGGTACGGTTACACGCATATAAATCATGGTCAACGAACACTCATTTGGTTAATTCAAATTACTTGCATCAAATTATCTTGCTCAAAATTGGTAAATGAACAATACAATTGCACACACATTTGTGTTTGAGAGATTTTGTATCATTATGATAGATCAAGATCGGAAATGAACTCACATATGCACATGGGGTTCCTTATAAATCTAAATTTTGTCTTTAAGATAATTTAAAATATTTATGCAAATTTTTTGGAATAATTTGATTTTCTTACTTGAGAATATTGGCTTAGCGTAAAAACAATTAAATACATTTTTTCAAAAATCCAAAATTTCTTTCAAAGCATGTTCAAAAATATAGCAATAAAGTCACATTTATATATTTTTGACTTTCGCAACAATGGTATAGTTCCTAAACCTACATTGGAATTTATGCCTAGTGCAAGTCCTCATTTTTATATTTTTTATCTCAAAATCAAAAATCAACTATGCAATAAAACTATTACATCAATTTCTTCTTTGGATTTCACGATGATGGTATAAGTCTATACCTAAAATTCTATGCCTAGTGCAAGCCATCGTTCTAATTTTATCTCCCATTTATTTAATCCATAAAAGCATATGGCTTAAATCATTATGTTACACAATTGTGCTTTAAAAAGAACGAAAACTTTTCTATTTCATTTCATTATGTCAACATCCAGTTTTGCGACGATGGTACAATTCCTAGGCAATTGTTCAAATTGCTATCACACTTAGGAATTTTATGCCTAGAAAAAATCATATTTTTAATATTTCATGCATTATATTTTCATGGAAATCTGAAAACAAATCATCACCATCATCATTTTTCATCATCACAACAAAGTCTTAAGAAATTCTCTTAAGCACCCTTTTAATTTTAGCAATATTTCTCTCATACTGGGATTATCTTGATGACCTAACGAGCGGTGACTCCATGAAATGATCATGTAACAGCGACAATGTCCTTTGAAATTATTGTTATAAGTCACTTTATTTTTCATCAAATCATACCACAACAACAAATTTGTTTACATCAAATTATTTTATTTAAATTTTATAGTATGACAAAATTATAATATTTTCAACAACATAATTACATGAATAATCAAATCAACCATTAAAATATTAAAGCATCATATAACATATGCACAAGTCATATCACAAAAAGAACATATATATATATATATATATATATATATATATATATATATATATATATATATATATATATATATATACAAGAAGTCTATACATCATATCAAAATGGATTGGTATGCCACAATCTATACCCTGGCATACTAAATCCTCTCAAAAATGTATGGTCTATGTACAATGAGCAGCTAGTCTTGAGAAGCCCTCGAGATCTCAGCCTCATCTCCTCTCTCACCCTAAGGTGGAGGAGGTGGTCCCATTGGAGTTTGTGTTGTATCGCGGGTCCTCGACATCGATCGTGATGATTTCCTCGATGACCCCATCCTGATCGGCTCTACAATGCTGGCTAGCAGCAGTATCCTTTGCTCCTCTTAAACCACATGATAGTACAACCCCTGGTAGAACACGTTCTATGCAACAGCTCGTGCCAGCTCCAAAATGCTTGCCCCTCCACTCTGAGCCCTGAGCTGTGTCACCTCATCCTGAAGAGTCTGCACCTGAGCTCGTAGGTAGACATTCTCCACCCAGAGAGTCGCCATCTCACTGCTCTCCCCCACCTTGACACCCTTGCCCTTATCGAGAAATGGTGGCCTATCCCTCTGTTGAGAAGGGAGTCTCTCCCTCCTCTTCGGCTGTTGTTGTCTCTCCGAAGCCTATGGTACTCTCTGGCATCTCTCCTGAGGAGGCCATCACTGATCCCTCTCTCCATGACCCCTCGCTACACCGATGGTAGCCTGGTGCTACCTCTCCATCCATTGCACTACAATGTGCATCGAACCCTATACCCTCATCATCCGAGGAGGGTGAATTCCTGCATACCAAGCATCATACCTATCTGCTACCCCCGTGTCATCCCCATCCACTAGTTGAATGGGGGTATCATTAGCGTCCTAACTCTAGAACCGCTGCATTTCTAGAGCCCTACTCAATGTGGTATTATCTTGCATAGTCTGAGAGTACTCATAATCCCTAAGAGAAGGGATACCCTGTTGTAGACCGCACTACCTCAAAACTTGGTCATAGTGATGGAGCTCTACCTCTCCCTGCTCTGTCCTCAACCAGATGACTCGCCTGATGTGAGCCAACTCCTATCCGTCCTCTACCCACCTTGGATGCTCTCTCCATGGTCTCCAGGTGATCCGATCTAGGGTGAGGTCATCTAGCAACCTCCAGGACATCAACAGATCTATCTACCACTATGACCCTCTCTGGAGCCACCAATAGAAAATCCGAGGTCTTTCCCGATCAACTCCTATCAGTGGAAGCCCTATCGGCCTCTGCATCGCAATGTGCTCCCAACACCAAACCTGTAGCAACGATGTCAACACCAAACATTGACCTCCCTTGTATACGACCCCATAAAGGATCCTATACAAGTGGCATAATACAAAGCTACCCCAAGCAAACCTGTATCCATGGTCTCTCATGTCGTAGACCACATATGAGAGGAGCCACGGTAACCTGCATCCACTTTGGTGGCATAGAAGAAGGCCACCCACCACCCTTGCCAAAACTTGGGTCAATCAAGATGCCCTAGGCATCTGCCTCAAAGCCTCGATGTTCACTCTGCCCTTCTCCAAGGTGAAGCTTGGGTCACTGCATAATCTCATCATGGTGTGGCCCTGATTGATCAAAGGAGTCATGAACCGCCCATGTATGGGAATCCTCAAGATCCTCCATACATCCTCTAGAGTGGGAGTCATCTCCCATGTTGGTAGCCAAAATCAAGATGACTCCAAATATCATCTCTCTACTAGTGATGTCAGTAGCCCCATGTATGTAGGAATTTGTGGCATCTCTGCCACATGCTGCAGTCTGACCTTTGCTAGTCTGTCTCGCTCGGCCTGATCGAGCATGGCTAAGTCATCCCTAAGACCTCCGTATTTCCACTCTCGACTCTTTAGCAATCCCCTCTGTAAAATAAATAATAAAACAATAAAAATCATTAATACATAATCATTAAAATCAATTAAAATCAATTTCATCTCATAAAAAAATGATATCGCCCATTATTGGATGATATCGTACCAAATCTAGACAAAATCATCCTTAATAGGACAAAATCGTCTTCGATTCTTCAATTTGGGGATCGCCCCTTATTGGACGGGATTGCCCCTATTTCTCTAATTTTGTCCTCAGATGAAATCAACGATATAGGGACAATCCTGTCCAATAAGGGGTGATCCCCAAATTGAAGAATAGACGAAATCAGTGATATAGGGACGATTTTGGCAAAATTGGAACAATTTCATCCCGATGTCGTCGATGGCCTAAAAATGACCACGATGCCCAAAAACAATTAAAATTCAAGTAAAAAATTAAAAAAATCAAGCTAAAAACATAGTACACTAGGTTTATATCCTTACCCGCAACCCGCACCGGACCTCTATCGATCTGTGTGCCATTTCCACCATTTCACCTACAGAGCTCTGAAACAGTGAAAGTGAACAATAAAAATGAATTAGGGTTTTACCCTATTTTTCTTATTTTTATTTAAAAACAACATTTTTTTAATTTTTTCTTTTTCGCGCTTTTACCTCAAACGTTCGATTTGGATAAAAACTCGGAGGGGGCACCATAGGAAACAGTTGTACGATTCGACCTAGATTCATCGTCTAAAAAAATGGAATAAATTTTTGCTTTCTTGTAAAGTGTGAAGAACTCGTCTTTAACGCATTTTCTTCAAAAAATACGCTAAAGAGGGGGCAAAATGTAGCACCCTAAAATTGGCATAGTTAAACCATCAGTAAAAGATAAAAAAAATTGAATTTTAACCTCGAAACCGCCCGTTAACCACTCACCTTGTTTTTTGTGCCATTTTTAGAAGTTGTTTTGACCGTTGGACGATATCGTCGCCGATCTGACGATATCATCTCTGATTTGACGCATTCGTCTGGAATAGAACGTTCAGACGATTTCATCCTAAAACTAAATTTTCATAATTAGCTTATGTTTCAACAACCTCTCCAACTCGGGCAGAAGCGTGTCTGCGTGGTTGGAGATTCCTACGTTGGATATCTCCCAGATTGGGATGATCCCCAACCTCCTAACCTCCCCCTAATCCTATATAAACTTGGGATTTTCCTAGTTTATCCCCCTGGCTGATCATTTCCCTGCAACTTTAGTTTTTGCTGTGTTAGAACATCCTATCCCCCATCATTTGCACTTGTGTTTTCAAGTTTTATTGTAGGATCTCACTGTGTTTTAGCTGGAGGAAGCTCGGATCGTCGTAGGCAATTCAACCACAATTTCGGATGATCCTGTCGAGATCAGCGATGATCTTTGTAGATGATTTTGACTATAGTTCGTATTGGGGGCAATCAGAACCCTGAGTTTGCATTCTCTATCTCTTTTTATTATTTAATTGTGCATTAGATTAATTCACTTATGTTCTACATCTTGGAGTTCACCTCATTTAGCATATTTGCATGATAAAATTTAAAATAAATTATTAAAACATTGCATCCCATTTGATTTGATATCTGGATTTATCATTTAAGCATTTATATTCTTATTTCTATCATTTTGTATCATTCTTGCAATTGTATTTTTGGTTTTTGGTGTCTGTTTTCATGATTGTAGATTTCTGACGAATTCGTCAGGTCCCTGACGATCTTGGCTGATCTTAGATGATCTCCTGTGATCTGGATGATTCTGTACAATTACAAACGATCTTGACATATCTAGGATGATCTAGACTCCTACAAGCTTTAGAATATTCATCAGACATCATAAATCAGGTGCACTCTTCTCCATTTTAGATATTTTCTATATTTAGGATTCATTTATGTTTATTGTCTTCATATAAACTATAAATTTCATATAGAATAGCTTAGATTAATTTTGGCCAACCTAGGAATATGAATGATTGAACATAAAATGAACACATCAAACCCATTCTCAACCTAGGCATGGAAACTGCCACTCAAAGTTTCCTGGTGAACCCCACCATCCGTCAAAAATTCACCCTTATACCCCTCCCCCGAGAGGTACGACCTTCAAAGGGCCTCTTTGTTTCAGGTATTGTCCCATCCTTCTCGCATCCCCCTTTCGGGAATGAATCCTTTAGCCTGAAGGTAAGGGTGCAAAAAAATTGGGCGATACAGATAAGTTTGTACTATTTAAGAAAATGAGGATGATTTATTTGATGACCTTCACCACTTAAAAATGTAGAGGGGGTTTCTTGGCCACTTTCTTAGGAGTGGAACAACCCCGTAAATTGACCTAGCATTTACTATGACATGATCTCCTTGCTTTATATTGAAACTAGTCTCATGCCCAAAATTTTGCATCTCTTTCTCCATTATTTTCACTTTGTAGTCTTTTACTATGTGTCTAATTTCATAAAATTTGCTATAATAGAATGCAATATTATTATAATCAATTTGTTTAATCCATTCCCTTGATCTACATTTAATCCTAATGGAATATGGTAGAAGTTTTGAAATATCCATGGAAACACGTATTGAAGTGTATACACCATGCCTATTTGTAGTAGTTCAATCCTCTTGAATGAACTCATGTGGAGTATTGCTCTTAATGTTGTAACCTTCTTATTTATAAGTTGATAAGGAAATCCAAAAAGCCTAATCCACACTAGAATCATTTTAATAGTATCAAAAATTCTTGCCCCATCGAATTAAATATAATACACACGTATATTTAGATTCAGGTAGTATGATATCCTCTAGTTGATCCAACTAGAGGATATCATACTACCTGAATCTAAATATACGTGTGTATTATATTTAATTCGATGGGGCAAGAATTTTTGTGTGATCCATACTATTAAAATGATTCTAGTGTGGATTTTTTGGATTTCCTTATCAACTTATAAATAATAAGGTTACAACATTAAGTGCAATACTCCACAGGAGTTCATTCAAGAGGATTGAACTACTACAAATAGGCATGGTGTATACACTTCAATATGTGTTTCCATAGATATTTGTAGTAGTTCAATCCTCTTGAATGAAATCCTGTGGAGTATTGCTCTTAATGTTGTAACCTTCTTATTTATAAGTTGATAAGGAAATCCAAAAAGCCTAATCCACACTAGAATCATTTTAATAGTATGGATCCACACAAAAAATATCGCTCCATCATATTAAATATAATACACACATATATTTAGATTTAGGTAGTATGATATCCTCTAGTTGGATTATATATATATATATATATATATATATATATATATATATAATTTTAGCAAAAAATCCCTTGCAAGGCTGCCTTGGTTTGAGAAACCATGACCAAGGGGTTCTACACCATCAAAATCACCCGGGAGTCACGCCTTGATTGCACCAACATTATCAACTGGATTTTGGGTACCGGATGTACGTTTGGTAGGGTGGAAAATTCGAACCAGGGACCTCCCTTAGAGGATTGCCCTACTCTCTCCAACTCACCTACAACGTTATATTAACCCTTTGTTTTTAATAACCATAATATCATGCATAATCATATAATATTTGATAACTACTTCTAGAGTAGTATCTTCTACCTACATAGAGTTTACCTTTTATTTGTATTTCCTGTTATTCCTAACTAGGATATCTATACTTCCAACTAGGTTATCCTTGCTTCTAGTGAAGACTTTCAAAAATGGCTTTTCTACCATGTTACCTAGATTTTCTTTGTAAGAATCCATTAGATTTTGAATCTCCGATAAAGACACCGCAATAGAAAAAGTCATTGGGCTCTCTTAACAAAGACCCAAGTTCAATTAACAGGAAGGGTGGCCCCTAATATGCCCTTGTCGAGTCTGACCCCATTGAATGGAAGGTTCACGGTATGAATCTCTGCAATACGAAGGGGGACCTTTTCACAAAAAAGTCTAGAACAAGGAGCACTTGCACTTTAATTCTTTTTTTTTGTTACATAGGAGAGTTGGCTACAACCACTATTTTTAGTAACTGACATCGCAGAATTCAAACCACAGAGACTGCAACCATCAAACCTATCCGTCTCATTTTTGTTGACCCAACATGAGATGGGAACCGTTGGTCGCTCGGGATTCGTACCATCATCGTCAATCTAGCGCACACTCAAAGGATTTAGAATAGACTACTACCTTTGCAAACTGGCACCACCAAGGTTTGAACCCAGGTCTCTTCTCAGCAAGTGCCCATCCAGACTAGCACTTGCCAATCCACACTTGCACTTTAATTCTTAGTCACACTCACACCACTAGCTTTCTAAAAAAAAAAGTAAAGCTCCCTTAATCTTATTTTTATTTAACTTTATAGTTATAAAAAATAATCAAATGTAAATATCACTATATTTAATATTTTAATAACTTAAAAATTTAATAACATTTTAAAATTTATATTTTTATTATTTAAAGTTTTCTTGAAATAAAATTTGGAAATAAACTATTTTCATGTTTTAATATTTTCTAATACATTAAGTCAAAGAAAAACTCTAGTGAAAAGGTGTTGATAATTTATAATTCTAATTTGAGTTTATATCATGCTTATCTCTAATGTATTTATTATTTTAAATATATTTTTTTGAAATAGTAAAATATTAAATCTATTTAATTAAACTTATGAGGTCTTAATAATTTATTATAATAGTTCTTCTTAAATATAAAATTTATTTACTACGATTTTATAGTTATCTTGTTATATATATATATATATATATATATATATATATATATATATATATATATATAATTTATCATTTAAATGTGAAATAAATATTTTAATGACTATTAAATTTTGTTTTGTAAATCAAATATAATAACTATTTTCATGTTTTAATATTTTCTAATACATTAAATCAAATGAGTTTATATCATGCTTATCTCTAATGTATTTATTATTTTAAATATATTTTTTGAAATAGTAAAAGATTAAATTTATTTAATTAAACTTATGAGATCTTCAATTACCATCATTTTATAGTTTTCTTGTTATATATATAATTTATTATTTAATTGTGAAATAAATATTAAAACTCATGCTAAATAATTTTTAATGACTATTAATTTTTTTTAAATCAATTCTATATTATAATTAAATTTCAACTATTAATATTATGAAATTTAATAATTATTTTTTAATTTTTTTAATTTATTTATTTTTGGATTTGGTTATTGTGAGAAACCCCTATGATGGACGTACATGGAATTTAACATAACGCCACCACACACCCACCCCCTCACACACTCGCCCATACCGTGGTTTGAACCTTGAACCTCTTGAAGAAGCCCATGTTGCGGTTTGAACCTTGGACCCCCCAAACAAGAGCCAAAACCAAAAACGTGTTGTGCTGCAGCCCCAGATGCAATATAATAACTATATTATCTAGACGAAAGAAACTTAAAGAGTAATGAGAAGAAACAATATATACACCTATTACAAAACACTATCTTGGTGCAATATAATAACTATATTGTCTAGACAAAAAAAACTTAAAGAGTAATAAGAAGAGATAATATATACACCTATTAAAAAACACTATCTTGTAATGAGTAGCTTATATTGATATTGAGGATAGTTTACGTTAACATATTAACACATGAATCCCATACCGACGAGGGTATTAATATGGAGCGATCGGTGATTTCTCTCCCTCGCATCGGGTCAACAATAATGAGGTGGTATAGGCTTTTTGGAGCAGCCTATGTGGTTTGAATTTTGCAGATGGCAGTTTCTAAAAAAATAGTGTGGATGTAACCAACTCCTTTATGTAAAAAAAAACACATGAATTTTAAAATTTTATGTTTGAACAGTTTTAAAAAATAAAACTAAAGCATTAGAAGAATTTATCAAAAACAAGATGGGCAACAAAAAAAAATTAATTAAAAAATAAATAAAATAATGAGAGTTTAACATTAATTTGTATACACACTGTCTCCTTTAAGAAAACAAGCAATATGACATATTGCTTTTGATAAGCCCTATCTGGTCCATGTTAAGTAATTTTTGATGATTATTATTATTATTTTAAATCAATCTATTTTATATTTTATTTAATTTTAATCATTAACATTTTCAAATATAATAATAATATAAAAAATAATGAGTTTGTATACAAAAATATAATAATTATATTGTCTATTAAATATTTAAGTGAAAGAAAATTATAGAATAATGAGAAGAGAGAATTATAACAATTCCACTCTGCAGTGAAAATAAGAAAACATTATTTTAGAATGCATAGCTTATAATAATATATTAGTTTTTTTTTTTTCAATCAGTTATACGGGAACGAAATGGGCCTCACCCCTACTACATCACCAACACATAGTAGTATTACAACAAAGCTTAAATATTAGCTATATATCATTACAAGCACATAGTAGTATTACAACTAGCTTAGATATAAAGGATATATATTTAAAAATGTCGAGATGTATCAATCTCGAGGTGCCTATTGCAATGGATGTTCATGTATTTGACATGTCAATCCCGAGGCACCTATTGCAATGGATGTTCATGTATTTGACATGTATGACCTCTTTGCCTCTCACCCCCCTGTCTGCCATTGCAAGAATGCCTCTCGGCGTAACAAAGCTTAGATATTAGCCATATATCGCTTCGTTAGATTTGAACCTTGGTCTCTTCCTATTGAGGAATCTAAACAATTGAGCTAATACCACTTGATTATCTTAGTACATTAACACTTATGAATTTTATGTTTGAATTATTTAAAAAATAAAATTAAAGCAAGTGAAAGAATTTATCAATAAGATGGGTATGTTTAAATTATTTAAAAAATAAAATTAAAGTGAAAGAATTTATCAATAAGATGGGATATCTACGTGAGTGAGTGTGGTCCACCGCCAAGGATGCCACTTGCGTCACCGGTGATGTGACCCTGGTTCAATCCCTAAGGTGGATGTTTATAAGAAGTGTTATTTAAAAAAATAAGTTTTTCACATGAACTTGTATCCTTTAAAAAATTAGCAAGATAGTATCTCACTTTCTATAAGTCTTATAAGTTGCTTGGCCTTGCAGGCCTTTAAATATTTCTATCATATCTTATTTATTTTTTAAAAGTATGGTTTTGTATCCTTTAAGAAAACAAGCAAGATAGTATCTCACTTTATATAAGTCTTATAAGTTGCTTGGCCTTGCGGGCCTTTAAATCTTTTTATCCTATTTTATTTATTTTTTAAAAGTATGGTTTTGAAAGGGTTGTTATTTACCTTTTACATCAACTAAGCACATTGATTTATTTGGCGAATTTGAACCTTTATTTGAGGTGTGTCACTCATATGTGGCAACCATTGAACCAAGGCTCCATTAGCTATATATAATGTTTTAAGTCTTGTTAAATGAGGTAGTTCTTAAATTATGTAATATTAATTTTTTTAATTTTAAAAAGCACATTGATTTATTTGGCGAATTTGAACCTTTATTTGAGGTGTGTCACTCAACCATTGAACCAAGGCTCCGTTAGCTATATATATAATGTTTTAAGTTTTGTTAAATGAGGTAGTTCTTAAATTATGTAATATTAAAAATAAATTTGTATAAAAATTATAATTAAATTTAATAATTCAACTATTTTTTTTTTTTTTTTTTGGTTATTGTGAGAAACCCCTATGACTTCAGTAGGGCTGAACAGTCTCCTTCCAACCATGACCCCTTTTAAAGTTGAAAGCTATACTTATCAATAGGGAATTTAACACAAAGCCACCACACACCCTCCCTCTCACACACCCATACTGCGGTTTGAACCTTTAGACTTCTCGAAGAAGATCCAAAGCCCGAACCATTGCGCTGCACCCCAGGTGCATAACCCAACTAAATTTATTTAAGAAATAAAATTTAAATTATAAAAAATAAATGAATTATGTATTTTATGGTAGTGACTAATAAAAATGATTATATCATTTTTAATTAATGGAAGGAAAATTCATGTATGGAAAATAAAATAAAATGGAATTGAATGATTTCATAATTTTTTTTATTATTTTATAAACATATAATAATCAAAATATTTAAATGTAATCATGCTAAATAATTTATTTTTAACTTTATTTAATTTTATATTTATTTTTATACATTGATTTATTAAATTATATTAAAAATTTAAAATAACAATAAATAAATGAGTTCCACATTTTATGTTCCAATGGGTAAAAATTATAATAAAACTAGTGATAAATGGAAGCAAAGTTGATCTATGAAAACTAAAATAAAATGCAATTAATAAATGACTTAGGAAATTCTTAACACTTGGTTTACAAGTATATAATAATTAAATATTTTATTTTTATATGTTATTATATAAAATAATTTAATGATGTTAAATATATTTTTATTTAATTTATATTTATTATTTATATTTTTAATGAATTAATTTATTAAAATATACTAAAATAAATATAAAAATAACAAAACTAAATGAATTCTACATTTTATATTGTAATAATAAAAATTAATTATAAAATTAATGGTAAAGGGAAAGAAAATTAATGCATGGAAGTAAAAATAATATGCAAGAAATATTCAATCCGTAGTTGTTATATAAACTATTTTTTAAGCATTTTTTAAAATTAGTTATGGGATTGAAACGTGCTCCATCTATTACAATAAATCTTGGATATTATCCATGTATCGTTTGGCAAGATTTGAACCTTGACCTCCTCCTTAAATGTTGAGGAATCTAACTGGTTGAGCTAATGCATTTGATTATATTTTTTAATTATTATTATATAAAATTATTTAATTATAAATAATTTATTTTTAATATTATTTTAATGAGTGTAGACCAATTGGTTCATCCAAACCTCATAGGGGGCGAAGGTTCAAGGTTCAAATCTCGGGCCTCGCCGGACTGAACGCTTGTCCCTTTCTTGGTGCTTTTAGCGGCGTAAAAGGTTTAAAATGATTGTGGCATGGTGGTTATAGGGGCGGACTGCGCGAAGATCTGTGTGGCGGCTTTTGAGGCGGACAACGCAGAATACTATGGCGACCATAAAAGTTGAATAGTCTGCCCGAATTCGTGGCGGCTACCGATTCCACCATGTAAATTAAATATATATATATATATATATATATATATATATATATATATATATATATATATATATATATATATATATATAATTTTAATGAAAGAATTTATTAGTATTATATTAAAATTAATATATAAGTAAATAAAACTTTTTTTTTTATTTGGTTAGTGTGAGAAACCCCTATTACCAACACACGGGGCTAGGTAGTCTCCTCTAACCTTGTAAAGTTGAGAGCCATGCTTATCAATAGGAAATTTAACACACAACCACTAGACACCCACCATCTCACACACTCACTCTCTCCATGGTTTAAACCTTAGATTTCTCGAAGAAGAGTCAAAACCCGACCTATGGCGTTGTCCCCCTTGGGACTATAAGTAAAAACTGAGTCATATGAAAATTTAAGTAATTAAATTATTTTATATAATAAATTTATCTATGTACATGTGCAAGCCAAGAGCGAGTGCAAGCCATGATTGAATATGAATTGAGTAGAAATAAAAGTGTAAAAAAAATAACCAGCACTACTTCTTGTTCTAGATCCTATGAGAAGCTTAAAAACTAAAGGATTCATGTGAAGACAATCTAGATAACATGGAAATAAAATCATTCTTGAAAGTCTTACTCAAAGAAAGGATGCCCTAGTTAGTTATAGAAGGAAGAGTGAACCTATGGAAAACTCTATCTAGATAGTAGATACTAATTACAAATGACCTTCAAACTTGCATCTTTGATTGGTGGAAAGAAAGTTTCTCAGGGCCTCCCTTAACCCAATTAGCCAAGAAACTTTGCTTTATAAAGCTTAAGTTAAAGCAGTGGAATAAAGAAGTTTTTAGGAATATTTTCCAAGACTAATAGTGAATCTCTGAACAAATGATGAATATTAAATCTAGTATTTAGAATAGGAATCCAAACCCAGGTCTCAAGCAATATGAACATAACCTTCTTGTTGAATTCCACAATCTGCTATCTAAAGAAGAAATCTTCTGGAGGCAAAAATCCAAAGCATTATGGTTAAAATAAGGGGACTCCAACACTAAATTTTTTCATGCATCAACGCTTAGACACAAAAGTTCTAAGAGAATCAGGGAACTCCTCAAAAGTGACAGTTTAAGAATCACTGACATTCATGAAAGCTATTTCTCATTTTGAGAATATTTTTGGACCCAGCGCACCATCCTACCTCCATACTTGTAATGATATTCTTTAAAACATTCCTTGCTTTGTTTCCCAAGAATCAAATGTTGATCTTCTTGAGAAGTTCATAAAAGAAAAAATCAAAGATGCTTTGTTTTCTATGCACCCCGATAAGGCTCCTGAACCTAATGGATTCCCTCCTAGGTTTTCCAACACTTTTACGATATTGTTGAGAATAATGTAACCAATGTTGTCCAAGACTTTCAGCAATAAAAATCCATTCCTAGAGATGTTAATTTAACACTCTTGGCTCTTATCCCTAAGTCCCAAGAAAGTAAATCCATTTTACTTTAGATAGATAAGCCTTTGTAATGTCACTTACAAGCTCATATCCAAGGTTCTGGCCAATAGACTCAATGTTATCCTTCCAGATATAATAGATCACTCTCAAGGGAGCTCGGTTAGAGGTAGATTCATAAAAAATTGTATAATTACTATACATAAACTTATTTAATTATATTGCTAAGAGCAAGAAACTTGACTTCTTCCTAAAAATTGATATCAGCAAAGTATTTGACAGAGTTTCTTGGGACTTCCTCTTTACAGTTTTAAAGAAATTTGGATTTTATGAGGAGTGGGTCACTTTAATCAAGGAATGCTTAAAATCTGCCTGGTTCTCAGTCATTGTTAATGGTGTAGTAGCGGGATACTTTAAAATTTTTAGAGTACTTAGGTAGGACGATCCTTTGTCATCCTTCCTCTTCATCATCATGGCTTAATCATTTGGTAGATCCTTTAAATAGGCTTGCTCTTTAGGTCTTCTTTCTGGTATCAAGCCATCATCTATTTCTAGGCCCATTACTCATCAACAATTTGTGGATGATACTATCCTAGCAACTCTATCCTCAGTTCCTAAAGCCAAAATAATCAAATCAATTCTAATTTTTTTTGAAGAAGTTGTTGGGCAAGAAATTAACTTTGTGAAGAGCAGAATCTATTTCTTAAATACTCCCATTCATAGACAACTTAAGATTGCTAGGATTATAGGTTGTACTATTTCTCATCTTCCTTCTACTTACCTTAGATTCTCTTTTTTTTACTGCAATCCTTCAAAATTATTATGGAGCAATGCCATTGAGAAAATCAACAAGAAGCTGGCAGGGTGGAAAAAAACAATGTTAAGCCAAGCGGCTAAGGCTACTCTTGTGCAAGCATGCCTCCAAAGTATTCCAATTTTTTTCATGTCAATCTTCAAAGTTCCTATTTCTGTTTACCATAATATTGAAAAAATTCAAAGGAGGTTCCTTTGGGATGGAAATGAAAATCAGAATGAATCTACAAGAAAAAAGACCAAGGAGGGTTAGGCTTTAGGGAAATCCATAAAATAAATCTAGCACTCATGGCAAAGCAAGCCTGGAGAATTGTCATTGAGGCTCAATCTACTTGGATTGATATAGTAAAAAAGAAATACCTCTAGTAAACCTCTTTCATGGATAACCAACCTCTTCCTCAAGGTTTGTGCTTTTGGAATTCTATCATTCAATGCAAGGACATCATCAAGAAGGGAATGAGATGGAAACTTGGCTACGGTAATTTTATCAGGTTTTGGGAAGATGTTTGGCTTAAGGATCACCCCCTCATATCTGAGTCAAATATGGTAATTTTCAAACCCTTTACATACTAAACCTTCGAAAGTAGAGTGATTAACTTCATTTCTCACTCTCCTAACTGATATCTCTAGAAATCCATTCCCACCAATGATCTAGATTTCAATTCCACCTCTACTGCTAGAATCCTTTAAAATTTACTGCGAGTCTTTGTTATTTTGAATTCTCAATCAGAAGACAACCTCATATGGAAGCTTAATGAGGATGAAAAGTTCACAGTTAAATATTCTTACTATATTCAAGATACCCCCTCACCTAGCTGGACCCTTGCTAAGTATGTCTGGGTTAAAAAAATGATTCCAAAAATTGGCTTCTTTTCTTGGCTTGCTTCTCAAAATAAAATTTTAACTATGGATAATTTAATTATCAGAGGTTTTTTTATCCCCAAATTTTGCCCTCTTTGGAAGTCCAATTGGGAATCAACTATCTATCTTTTCGTGCAATACCTTTTTTTCTCTTTCTATTCTAAATTCCCTATTTGATTTGGTCAATATTATTTGGGTTAAATCATCTTCCATCGTCCTTTTGTTTGAGCAATGGCCTAACCCTTTCTTTAATTCCCAGTTAAAATTCTTGTGGTCCACATGCTTACACCACTTCCTTTGGCAGATTTGGCTGGAACATAACAATAGAGTTTTCAAAGGATTTTCCAAAGACTCTCAATCTGTCTTCTTTCGCATCATCACCTTTGCCTCTAAAAATACCTGCCTTGTCTTATCGACTGGGGCCCCCAAACTTGGTATTGAATATCACATGTTTGCAAGTTTTAATATAACAAATTGTGTTTCAAGAACTCCTTGGCCTATTGTTGATAGATCATGCATTACTTGGACCCATCCTACTATAGGGTAGATAAAGCTCGACTTCTATGGAGCGGCTAAAAGAAATCCTAGAAGGGCTAGGAGCGGAGGCATAATCAAGGATGATAAAGGAAAAATCATTGCAGCCTATGCAGAGAATATCGGAGTTCAAACCAACAACTTGGCTGAGGCAAGAGCTCTTTATCAAGGTCTGCTTATCCTAGAAGGCTTTGGCTCTAGCAACTTAATCATTGAAGGAGATTCCTTGTTGATCATCAACTATCTCAAAGCTTCTCAATCCCCTTCGTGGAGCCTTTCCAATATCATTTATGAATGCAAGAGGCTTTTTAGTAGGTACTCTAATGTCATTATCCAACACGTGTTAAGAGAAGGAAATAAAGCTATTGACTCACTTGCTAATAGAGGCATTGAGGAAGAGACCCTTTAGGTTTGACATGTTGATTTCCCTATGAACCTTAGGTTTGCTAATCATGATGATGACATTTGTTTACTCTAAATTTTCTTTGGGTATTTTTGGATTTCTTGGTACTAGTTGCGCTTAGGTTTATTTGGGTTTTTTTCCTCTCTCTATTTGGTTTGAGATGTTGTTTTAGTTGCTCCATTTTTTGTTTCTTATTGGGTTAATCTTGTTGATTTACCCAGTTTTACTTGTATGCTTTGTAAAAGGTTCAGGGTCCCTTTCAAAACACTTTCCCATAAATAAAAAAAACTACAAGTGATTATCAAGGATAAGATAATCAAGCATAATATAATGGTTCTTAAAACTAGAGGGTTAATATGTGAGTTCGATGGATATTGTCTAGGTTTTTTAAGATTCAAAATTGGATCAAGTAGAAGTGAGTAATGATTTCAAATTATTCCATGACTTTTCTTCCAAAAATAATTTTCTTCATTATCTTCTTTAGTTCAAAAATAAGGGATAAAATAAAGGATGAAGGCCCTTTGTTTAGGGATAAAGATACATTATATTTAAGACCATTGAGTGTGATTTTTTGTGGAGATAAATACTATTAAAAACTTCCAATGTATGTTAGAATTTTTGGATGGGCTTATCAACTCATTAATACGGAAGTTTTAAAGAATATTAGTAATACTGTAGGCGATTTCATCCAAAAGGGATCAACTACTAAGAAGAGAAGGCATATTGTATACACTCAAAAATGTGTTGCCATGGATATTTCAAAATATTTACCGTAGTACAATAATATTAAATTGGAATCGAGAGAATAAAATGAACATGTGGATCATGAAAATATTACATTTGGATGTTGTAAATATCATGTAATTAGACTCATGGAAAAATATTGGAAAGTAAAAATCATGAAGAAAGAGATGGGAAATTTTGAGCTTGAGGTAAAGCTCAATATAGACAAGGAGAACATATCATAGGAGAAGCTAAGTAAAGTAAATTATTTTCTACTCCTAAGAAAATGGCAAGAGAAACCTCTTTGCATCAACAAATGAAAAATACCATTATTGTTCAATCGAATCAACCATTAGAAAAAAAATGATATGAGAGATGAGGAAGTGCAATGCACAAGTTCAAATATAGAATGATCTAAAGGTATGGAGGAAGGTGGGGAGGAAAATTCTAAAGCAAAGGAAGATGAGGAGGCAAAGTTTAAAGTGAAGGAGGTGAAGGAGGTAAAGGATAATCTAGGTAGATCATCTTCATTTTCCTCAAATAGAATACAATATTTTCCTCACAGTAAAAATGAAATTGGTATTAAAGTGTATTCATTACACTTTAGGGTTTCAAGAGCAATACAATAAAGAAAATCATATGGAGGATATACAAGGAAATTTAGGGTTTTGATGTAGACACCCATCTTGCAACTCTCTTTGTATGATTCTACTATCCCTTCCTTGTACGATAAAGACTCATGAACAAAAATCTCACTGTATGACCAGAATATTTTTATGACCCATTCCTCATCAAATGGTAATAAAATTACCTCCTTTAATCATACAATTCTTGTCTTTGTATGAAAATAACTTCCTCACTATATGACATCTTCCAAGCACATGATGAATGTCTTTGTATGATAAATTTCTCATAGTGTTTCCTATCGTATGATAAAAAACTTCGTACTATTGATTCTTCCTGTATGAACAAGCTATTTAAATGTACAAAATTTTTGTCCTATTATATGATTGTATGATGTGCATAATGTATGACAACATCCATGATAAGGTGGTTGACTTTACTGTATAAAAGTCAACTTATAATTCTTTATGCACATAACACAACATTCAATTGGATGACTTCCATTACTTTCCCTTTAACTATAATATGATGGACCCTTACTTGAATGAATCATATCTAATATTTGAATGATCACTTTACTTGAATGAACCTGGTACCAAATAAATTACATTCTTCTTCATGAATGCATTTAAAATGTATGTCACATGGTTATATATTCTAGTTGGGTAATTTTAAGGCACTCCTCTATACCCTTTGTACCTCAGTTCATACGATTTCTTATTCAACTGGCAAATTTTCAAGGCACTCCTCTATACCTATAAATTCTACATACATGAAGACAAGATTGTTGAATTTCACTTCACTTGATTTTTTTTTGGGTTCTCTTCTTCAAACAATGTTGGCAATTTTGGGTACATTGGGTACATTGCCCTGTTAGGATCTCATCCTAACCCTTAATGTAATAACTTCCCTGATGTAATTATTCCTAGTGAACGTGGGTAGTACCCATGATTAATATTTTGTAATGTTCTAAGTTTTATCTTAGGTAGTGCCTATGACAAATAACACCCTTTTTATGTAACACATGGTAGATAGGTTAGGTAAGGTGGCATTGTGCATATAATTCGTGTGACATTATGCATGTAATTCGAGTGGCATTGTGCATGTAATTCAAAGTGGCACTATGCATGTAATTCGGGTGGCATTATGCATGTAATCTATGTGGCATTTTGCATGTAAGCCAACCTTGGAAGGAAACTCCTTAAATACCCAAAAATGCACCAATGTAACCATCTTTTTGCAAATTAATGAAGTATTGAAGGAGGTTGCCCCCTCGAAGAGGCTTGCGATTCTGTCTTATTGTGAGATTATTCCTTTATGCAATTTTTTGTTATATTAATATGATGTTTATGTGAGTTTATTTCCAAGCAATCATGTGAGAGTGTGTTATTTGAGTTTATTTTATAGCAAGATCTTAACAAGTGGTATCAGAGCGCTTTCCAGGGCCAATTTCTACTGCAATTGCAATGATTCTTGCCATCCAATCCGTCTATTAGGTATAAATTTTGTGTGTTTTTCCCATTTCTATTTTTCCTTATTAAAAAAAAAATCCAAAAAAATACAGTGCATTTTTTTTCCAGACCAAAAAAAAAAAAAAAAAATCTTTTTAGTTGAGTAGGTAGAAACCTTGTATCGGGGGTTTTAAAATATCATGAAGGATCTGTAGTTATTGGCTAAGATAGATAGCCTATAAAGCATCTAGTGAAGTGAGGGGAGATCAGGCTCCAATACCCAGGCCTCAGACAGAACTCGTGCATAGACTTGAGCTCCCACGTATCTTCGAGTATATTGGGAGACCATATAGGATTAAACAAAATTTTAGACATTAGCAAGCTCTTCGGAATTGTATTAATCATAGTCTACGGGACACAACATCTTGGACGATTACCCTCCTGTATTGTCAGAGAGACAGGTAGTGTGCTCAAGGGTATGTGTGGAATCCTCCTTGAGTAGTGGCCTGAAATATTGGTCTGAGCACTATTGTTTGTCACTGTCGGTATATTAGAGGGCCTATGGGTGGTACATACTCCTACACTTAGCATTCCCTGGTTCTGTTAAAACTTCAACCTATAAAAAATGCAAAAAAATAAAAAAAAATAAAAATCCAAACATCCCTGTTTATAAACCTGCATTTCAAAAGTGAGCATATGAGAAAGGAGTCCTATACTAAAAAAATAATAGAAAGGACATGCATTCGGGATAAGCCATGAGGGTGACACTTAAGTTGATAGTCTAGAGAATAATAGTCAAATTTACAGTGGCAGTCACAGTTAGGTCAGTCAGGTTAGAGAGGTCAGCACAGTCGGGGTAGAATTCACAGTCTTCAGGGTCAGAACAGAACTGTCATAATAGTCACCTAAAAAATACAGAGAATCTTGAGTATGAAACGAGGCCAGTTATAGATAGTGCTCCAGTACCCAAATTTTTCTCTGTAGCTCAGAATCAGAAACTGTAAACACCGTTAGACTCAACAAAACAGGAGAAAAAAAAGTCTAGGGTGCCAAAAAGTAGTGTTGAGAGATATATCTCATTGTGACCACCTCCTTGAGCTGATCGTTTTGATATATAGCACCCAAGCACTTTTTTGGGCACTTACTAAAAATAGTAAGTCCTAAAAATTTAATTCTATTTTTAGTAACTGGTCACAAAAGGTTTAAAAAATGGCCCAGGGTACCCGTGGACACCAAAAAGAACTAGAACACTTGGAATCCCTAACAAAAGCCATTGAGAACTTGAACTCAACTTTTCACTCTGTAAGGGAAGAAGTCTAAGGTCTTCGCCTAGAGCATGAGGCCACTAGCAACCGCTTAGAAGAAGCACTGACAGAAGTAGACAGCAAACTGAAAAGAGAACCACCCAAATCAGAATACCAAGCTGAGAGTTCTGCAAGGAATCGTGACCATGATCCACCCTTTAGAATGCCCAAATTGGACTTTCCCAAATTTAGTGGGAAGGATGTTGATGGGTGGCTATGTCGGGTTGACCAATTCTTTCGACTTCATAATGTACCTGTATTTCATCGAGTCCAAATGGATTCCTTTAACTTGGAGTCTGAGGCTCTACACTGGTTTCAATGGTTACGTGTTGCCTACCCAAATATCTCTTGGGAGGATTTTGAATCCCAACTACTCACTCGATTTGGTCCTAGTGAGTATGAGGACTTTATAGGAGCCTTGACCAAACTACAACAAACAGGGTCAGTCCGAGAGTACCAAGCTCAATTTGAAAAATTGGCCAATAAGACAAGAGGATTGAGTGAAGGGTTCTTCCAGAGTTGTTATATCAGTGGGTTGAAGGTGGAAATCCAAGCGGAAGTAAAAATGTTGAAACCACAAACTATGATGGAAGCTATCAGTTTGGCCCATTTGGTCAAATCTAAACTCTCTGCCCAAAGATGCCAATCAAAGTTTCCTCAAAATAGACCTTCATTTCCTCCTAGATCCCAACACCCAGTTGATAATAAACCTGCTACACCCAAGCGCCTCACCACCGAAGAGATGGATGCACGTCGTGCCCAAGGATTATGCTACAATTGTGATGAAAAGTTTTTCAAAGGGCATAAGTGTGCACACAAAGAATTGTTCTTGATAGATGTTGAAGAACCTGATACCTCTGACGAGAGTGATGAGGATGAGGACCCTCCAAAAACACCTCATCCACAAGAAGAAGTGAAACAAGAACCTGAGACATCAATTACAGTCCATGCCCTTGTAGGCATTACTACTCCTCAAACCATGAAGGTTACAATATTTTTTAAGGGCCAACGTCTTTCCATCCTTCTGGATTCGGGAAGCACGCACAACTTCATTGACCCTAGAGTTGCTCAGCGGGAAAATTGCTATATCCACACTTGTAATTCCTTTGAGGTCATGTTAGCCAATGGGGGAACCTTACCTTGTAAAGGAAAGTGTCACAATGTTAAAATCAGATAGGGGACTATGAACTCAAGCAAGACATGTTTGCCCTCCAGTTGGGTGGATGTGATATTGTTTTGGGATCTCAATGGTTGAGTACGTTGGGCACTATCAATTGGAACTTTGCTGAACTTTTGATGCAGTTCTCCCAGAATGGACAAACACACATCATCAAGGGCTCCCCGGAAAGAACACCTCAAATTATCAGTTCAAACGGCATGGAGAAATTGCTAAAGAAATCATCATGTGGGGTCATTGCACAACTATTCTCCATCCAACCATCCAAATATCCAATGGGTGAAATCCCACCAGACATGCAACAAATTCTCCACAAACATGAGGCCATCTTTTCAGAACCAACCACACTACCACCGCATCGCTCTCACGACCATGTCATTCCATTATTTTCGAATAGTACACCTTCCAATATCAGACCATACAGGTACCCCCATGCCATGAAGTCAGAGATTGAGAAGATGATACAGGAATTACTCAAGGTGGGTGTCATTCGGCCTAGTACTATTCCCTACTCTGCACCAGTCTTACTGGTCCTCAAGAAGGATGGCTCTTGGCGGTTGTGTATTGACTACCAAGAACTCAACAAGATAACTGTCAAGGATAAATTTCCTATCCCTATTGTTGATGAATTACTAGATGAATTACATGGTACCATGTACTTCACCAAGCTAGACCTCCGCTCTGGGTACCATCAGATCCGGCTCAGGGATGAAGATATTCTTAAAACTACTTTTTGCACTCATGAATGTTATTATGAATTCTTGGTAATGCCATTTGGTCTCACAAATGCTCCTTCCACATTCCAAAGCCTGATGAGCAACATATTTCACCCTTTTTTATGAAATTTCATCCTTGTGTTCTTCGATGACATCTTGATTTACAGTCACACATGGGAAGAGCATCTCAAGCATGTAGATCAAACCCTCCAACTACTGGCCGACCATAAACTATTTGCAAAAAGGTCCAAGTGCTCCTTTGGTTTGACTGAAGTAGAATATTTGGGACACATTGTCTCAAAGGATGGTGTCAAGGTTGACCCTAAGAAGATCCAAGCAGTCCAAGAATGGCCGAAACCTCGCACACTCAAGGGGCTTCGAGGATTTTTAGGGCTTAGAGGATATTATCGTAAATTTATCTACAATTATGGAAAGATAGCCACCCCCCTCACTTCCATGTTGAAGAAGGATTCTTTTACTTGGACAGGGCCGGCTGAGCAAGCATTCCTGGACCTCAAGCATGCCATGACCACGACTCCAGTTTTAGCCATGCCAGACTTCTCTAAAAAATTTGTCATTGAAAGTGACGCTTATGGTCGTGGTATTGGGATGGTATTGATGCAAGAAGGATGCCCTTTGGCTTTTACCAGCAAAGCCCTATCTGATCGCAATTTGGGGAAATCCACATATGCCAAGGAAATGTTGGCAATATTGCATGTAGTCCTGCATTGGCGACCTTACCTCATTGGGCACCATTTCTCCATAAAAACTGACCACCAGAGTCTAAAATACTTTCTAGAACAATGGGTTGCCACCCCCGAGCAACAAAAGTGGGTATCAAAACTCATGGGCTATGATTATGACATCACGTACAAAAAAGGGAAGGAAAATCTTATGGCAGATGCTCTCTCTTGCCAATTTGAGACCCTTAGTATGTTGTGTGCCATCTCTGCACCATTGCCCCAATGGATTGAGCCCTTACGTCAGGAAATACTTTAGGATGCAGATTTGAAAGACCTGGTTGCTTCACTTAGGGATGATCCAGAGTCTACACCAGGATATAGTTGGGATGGCCAGGATCTATGTTACCATCAACGCCTAGTTCTTCCTCCTAAGTCCCCACTTCAAGAGCTCCTCATGAAGGAATCACATGCTACTCCATCTGCTGGCCATTCAGGGTTCCTAAAAACTTATGAGTGACTCAAGCGCACCTTCTTTTGTAAAGGTATGAAATAGGACATTCACTCTTTTTTAGCGGACTGCAACACATGTCAAAGGATGAAAGAAGAAATAGTGCACTCCCCGGGCACTCTTCAACCATTGTCGATACCAGATCAGGTGTGGACTGACATCTCCATGGACTTCATAGAAGGGCTACATAAATCTGGAGGCAAGTTTGTTATTTTCGTGCTAGTGTACCGCATTTCAAAGTATGCTCACTTTTGTGCCCTAACCCATCCTTACACAACATCCACTATTGCCCAAATTTTTCTTGACTCCATATTTTGCCTTCATGGCATGCCAACCTCCATTGTATCTGATTGTGATCCCACCTTTACTAGCAATTTTTGGCAAGAGTTGTTTAAGTTGTAGGGGACTCAGCTCAAAATGATTTCATCCTACCATCCACAAACGGATGGTCAAACAGAGGTTGTTAATAAATGCTTGGAAACCTACCTTCGCTGCTTTGCCTCCGATCATCCTACTCATTGGGAAAAATGGATTTCTTTGGCTGAATGGTGGTACAACACTTCCTATCATACTGCCACAAAACTCACACCGTTTGAGGCAGTTTATGGGCACCCTCCACTCACGCATTCCTCCTACATTTTGGGTAGCTCCAAGGTCTAGGCCGTCGACAATGCTCTGAGTCAACACACCGAGGTCCTCCGCCAACTCAAGCAAAATTTGAACATGGCCCAAAATCGGATGCACCAACAAGATGATCAGCATTATTCTGAGCGCAGTTTTGATATGAGTGATATGGTCTTCCTTCGCTTACAGCCATACAAAAAATCATCCCTACAACTCCATAGGTGTCAGAAGCTCGCTCCAAAATTCTATGGTCCTTATCAGGTTCTACAACAGATTGGTCCAACAGCTTACAAATTGGCTCTTCCCCCCACTTCCAAGATCCACCCTGTTTTTCATGTTTCCCTTCTCAAGAAAGTTGTGGGCACAAAGGTACAGGTTCAATCAACACTCCTTGAATTGGATGAAGAAGGCTCCATATTACTTGCACCAAAGCAGCTACTGGATCGTCGAACTCGCACTCTGTGCAACCGTACCATTATAGAGGTCCTGGTTCAGTGGCATGGACTTCAACCTGAGGATGCTACATGGGAGTCTCTCCATCAACTCCAGCAATAGTTTCCTCATTTTCAGCTTTGAGGACAAAGCTTCTTCAAGGAGAAGGGCATGTTAGGATCTCATCCTAACCCTTAATGTAATAACTTCCCTGATGTAATAATTCCTAGTGAACATGGGTAGTACCCATGATTAATATTTTGTAATGTTCTAAGTTTTAGCTTAGGTAGTGCCTATGACAAATGGCACCCTTTTTATGTAACACATGGTAGATAGGTTAGGTAAGGTGGCATTGTGCATGTAATTCGTGTGGCATTATGCATGTAATTTGAGTGGAATTGTGCATGTAATTTAAAGTGGCACTATGCATGTAATTCGGGTGGCATTATGCATGTAATCCAGGTGGCATTTTGCATGTAAGCCAACCTTGGAAGGAAACTCCTTAAATACCCGAAAAGGCACCAATGTAACCATATTTTTTCAAATTAATGAAGTATTGAAGGAGGTTGCCCCCTCGAAGAGGCTTGCGATTCTGTCTTATTGTGAGATTGTTCCTTTATGTAAATTTTTGTTATATTAATATGATGTTTATGTGAGTTTATTTCCAAGCAATCGTGTGAGAGTGTGTTATTTGAGTTTATTTTATAGCAGGATCTTAACATCATGTGTATAAGTTGTCATTGATGTCAAGAAGCTCTTGAAGGAATTTTTTTGATGTCAAATAATTTGTTTTGATGAAGGTTACGACATGACAGTTTCAATGGTCTTTTGTAAACCCCAAGTTGGCAGGTTTAAAGATTATAGGTGGATGCATTAGTTTAATGCATTTGGGTCCAGGAGGAAGTATTTATTTAAATAATTAAAAACCTTGTTAAGGTTCCATTTAATTATTTTTAAATAAATATTAAATTATTGTTTGAAATGGGTTCTCCTAACCCATGGTGCTATGTTTTAATATTGTGGGCGCTAGCCAAGACCTTCGCCGACGTGTTAAACTCCTTGTCGACGTCAAGAGATTATGGTAAAAATGCATATAAATCTCCCTCAATGAAAATCAAGAATTATCCGATTCGCATTTTGAAAAGAGTTGCTCGCTGTGAATTTGTGACCTGTTGTTTGACTGTGTCTTTGCCGTTTTCGTGAATCTGCTATTCATTTTTTTTTGTACTCACCGTTTGTCGTAAATCCGTCGTAATATTTTCATATTCGTGTTCATTTCAGAAGAAAGGGAGGCACTGTTGTTTTATTTAATCCCTGGCGTAGAAGGAACAAGGCTAACAGCATGAGGTTTAAACCTCACCGGGCACCTTTGGCACACCGGTAGCGGCTAGGCTATTGGCACGCTACCCGAACGGAGGTTCCGCATTCGAATAACGTGAAAAGGTTTTTCATCGTGAAGTGGACGCAGCGGGTGGTGTTAGAATTCGTGCGCAATTTCTCCATAGTGCGATTTTTTATGTTGGCCAAGGTATTTTTGAAATTAATTTTTGCTAAGTGTATTTTGCGGATGGAGGAAGTTTATTAGAGGGAAAAACAACTTAAGAGTTATAACGAGTTTAAAGCTTGTTTTATTTTTGATAAAATATTCTTTTGAAGGTGTTGTTTGAAATATCTTATTGCATTCTTATGAGAGATAAATTTTATTTTTGATAAGACTATAAGGGAGAAATAAGGTGTATAAGGGATAAATTTTTCTTGTAATGTTGAGAGTGCTTTTGGTTGATTATGGTAATGAAAGCATGATGTTTTAAGGTTAAAATTGCTTCTTGTGTGAAGTTGTGAAACCTTAAGTGGGAAGCTTTGAGATTGACATTTGCTTTCATTAAATTGGTAATAATCAAGCTATTCTTTACTTGGTTAAAGTGTTGGGCTTACTCCTTTGTTGATGATTTGAAAAGTTGTTTTGTGCTATTGTGATTTGAGTTGGTGGATGCTTTTTGTTCAAACAATAGTGGAGAGAAAAAGAGTTCTACTTGTTTCCTTTTCTAATGTTGATTGTGAAATGCTTCAAGGTTGTGTTTTGATCTGAATGGTGTTGATTGAACCTTGTTTGATGAGCATTGTTGTTGAAGCCCTAATTGATGGCGAAAAGAACATGAGTATCATTGTTATGTGATTCTTTGCATAGTTGGCAATTGTTGGGGTTTCATGTTCTTGAAAGAAAGCATTCTATCCTATACATTTTAGATATTGAGTTGAGTTTTTAGATTTGAGATTGAGTTTGAGCTGAGTTGATTTGAGTTGAGTTTTGAGATTAGGAGTTGAGTATAGAACATATTGAGTCTCTAACAATTCTCTTTATGCTTCTATGAGTTTGACAAATCACATTGGGTCTCTAACAATTCACCTTGTGATTTCCTACTAAGAAAGTTTTTTTCTTGGTGAGCTTGCTAAGTTTTGGACAGGTTTCGATGGGGACTTGTGAGCAGTCTTGGACAGGTTCTGATAGGGACTTGTGAGCAGTCTTGGAAAAGTTCCCGTGGGGACTTATGAGCAATTTTGGACAAGTTCTAGTGGGGACTTGTGAGCAGATTTGGATAGGTCCTAGCAGAGGACTTGTGAGCTAAGTTTGATAGTTATATCAGAGGACTTGAGGATAGAGGTGCACTAGTTCTTTGAGAAGAACCTGAGGACATATTTGGCAAGTCTTTGAGAAGGCTTGTGTGTAAAGGATTGATTTGTTCAAGCGTTGGACAGATCTGACAGACAGAGGAAGACTTGTACTAGACCGATTAACTATGTTTGGTACAGGTTGTTGAGCTATTGTGGACGTGATCATAAAAGGCAGAGGTCTCTTAGGCTAAGAATTGGGGATAGGAGGTCTTCGGTGGAAAGGAGTTCCATGTGCTGGCAAGAGGTAGAGGCAGTTGATCTTCTAAGGGATCATTTCCAAAGCAAAGGGGAAGGTATCTCCTTTGAGCAGAGGCTCATAAATTCTAATTGGGGGAAGGTATCTCCTTTGGGCTGAGGCTCATAAACATTGTAATTGGGAAGGATTCCCAAAGAACTTTGAGATAACTTTTAGAGAAAAATTTTGTGGACATAGCCCAGCCATTTTGGGTGAACCACATTAAAATTGGTGTCACTTTATGGATGATATTGTGCATTGCTTTGATATTGCTTTGGATATATTGCTTTACTATTTTGAAGTATAAAGGAAAAAGTAAAAAGAGGTCTTATACTGTTCACCCCCCTCTCAGTATAAGCTTGTGTTCTTCAATTGGTATTAGAGCGGGTGCCTTCGGAAAGTTTAACAGCTTGAAGGAAAAGCTAGTAAAAAACACAATGGATCATTCAAGTGGCAATGCAACACCTATTCTTGATGGGTCAGATTTTGGTATTTGGAGTGCAAGGATGAAGGTTCATCTAATGGCACCTGGGAATGAGGTTTGGGAAGTGATTGAAGATGAGTACACTATTATTAAACATGGTCCTAATACTAAATAAGAAAGGCTCCTACATCACAGCAATTCAAAAGCAATGAATGCAATCTTGAAAGGCTTACAGAAAGCAGATCTCACCAAAGTGATTCACTGCAAGATAGCTAGTGAAATATGGAAATAGTTGAAGGTGGTTCATACAGGTGATACAAATGTCAGAAAGGCCAAGTTGAGAAACTTCAAAGGTATGTTTGAATAACTCAAGATGAATAATGATGAAAATATTAATGACTACATGCTTCGTATGGATGATGTTGTTAACTCCATGAAAGACTTAGGTCTTGAGCTTGCTGAAAATGATGTTTGTGATAAGATTTTAAGATCTATTCCTAATATATTTAGTGAAAATATTTTTGCTATTGAGGAAGCTAAAGATTTGGATAAGTTGAAAAAGGATGAGCTCCATAGTATACTTGCAGCATTTGAGTTGAGAACTCAAGTGAATGTTGATGTCAAGAAAGAGGCAACTTTCAAGGCTACCAAGAAATCCAAGGGTAAACAACTTCAAGATAGTGATGAGTCTTCTAGTGATGAAGAGGCATATTACAACAAGAAAGGCAAGTTCTCTAGAAAGCACAAAAGTATGAAAAATATAAGATGTTTCAATTGTGGAAAGTTTGGTCATTATGCTACTGACTGTACTATTCCCAAGAATGAAAGTGATGAAGATAAACAGGATTCTAAGAGCAAGGATTCTAAAAAGCACAAGCATCATAGGAAGAACATAGATGAGCACAACAATCAAGGAAATAGGTATTCTCACAAGCACAAGAAGAGTTTCTACCTAGACAAAGCAAGTAAGTGTTCTAGTAGTGATAGTGAAAGTTCTTCAAGTGATGATGAAAATGAGATGTTGTTCATATCAAAAAAGGAGGAAGAACCGAAACATAGATTCATTATCATGAAATGTCTTAGATGTGGAAACTTTGGTCACCTTGAGGATGATTGCACAAATAACGATTTGGTTTCTAGTATGTATGAGGATGCTTCAGAAAACTATAAGGAAGATGCATGTATGGTTTTTGAAAAGGGTAGCACCTCTAGTGATAAAAAATCTAAAAAAGGCTTTGATGATTCAAAAAGCAAACAAATAGAGGAAGATATAGAGGAAGGTGAAGTAGATCTTGAAGGTGAAATTATTAGTGCTCTTAGTGCTTTGAAAAAGGAAATAAAGAAGAATTCTAGACTCAAGGATAAGTTAGATGAATGTTGCATGGAAAGAGATGAGCTTATAGAAAGTCTTGACTTCTCTATAGCTAAGACACAAGAACTCAAGGATGAGTTAGAGTCTAAGGTTCTTGAGTATAGCGAGTTGGAACAGAAAATGGCTTCTTTGAAAGAGGAAACTAAAGAGTACAAGGATAATCTTTATAGGTTTCAAAATAGCTCCAAAAAGGTTAAGTTACTCATCAAAGGTCAAAGAAAGACAACAGATAAAACAGGCGTTGGTTTTGTTAAGCCACACAAGGAACAAGTTGGAGAGTCTAGTAAGAGATTCCAAAAGGAAGAGAGTTCTGATGAGGAAAGTATTTCAGAAAAGGAGTCCTTGAATGATAGATGCACAAAAATAGAAAACATAATTCAGAATGAGAAGAAAAAGTATTCAAGACCCAAGAAGTCAAATAAAGAAAAGTTTCAAGGTAGATGTTTTGCTTGTCATAGGTTTGGTCACATGGCTTCACATTGCATGGCTCAAGTGAAGAAGGTAAATGACAGTTTCAGAAGTGCTAGTTACTTTCAAGGGTATTGATACTCTTGTAAATAGTTTTGGCACAATGCAGTCTATTGCAAGGTAAATAACAGGAACATGTTTTGCCAGAACAGGTTTGGTCAAAACAGGTTTGATCAGAACAGGTTTGGTCAAAATAGGTTTGGCCAGAATAGGTTTTGTCAGAACAGGTGGATTCAAAGATCAGGTTTACCTCAGAGAAACAACATCGTCAAGTGTTTCAAGTGCAACAATGAAGGTTACATAATCAGATAGTGTAGATCTGAAATTCCAAAATACAGGAACAGGAACAGTGGCATGATCAGGTCCAAGTATCAAGGCATGAACAGGGATGAGAACAAGAACAAGAACAATGAAAAGAATAGGAATATGGACAAAGAGTTCAAGAGAAGGCCCGAAAGGAAGTTATAGATGCTGATGATGATCAGTGCCTAATGGGAGTTTTACTCCCACCCTAGAATTAATCACCTCATCAGGAGGTGGGGGAGGGACTAAGCTAAGAGGCTCATTCTTAGTCCCAAGCCCCAAATGTGACCCTTTGCCATTAATGACAAAGGGGAAGAGATATGAGTAAGGGGGAGAGCTTCAAAGTGAAGGGGAGAGCTTCAAGTCAGGGGGAGAAAAACTTCAAAGGAAGATTCTCAGTTGTGGGCACAGTTGGTTAGTTGTTAGCACAGTTGGTTTTAGTTTTGCCTCTTGAGAAGTGTTTTCAGTAAAGGTTTGCCATTAATGACAAAGGGGAAGATTGTTGGCAATTTTGGGTACATTGGGTACATTGCCCTTGATCATGTGTATAAGTTGTCATTGATGTCAAGAAGCTCTTGAAGGAATTTGTTTGATGTCAAATAATTTGTTTTGATGAAGGTTACAGCATGACAGTTTCAATGGTCTTTTGTAAACCCCAAGTTGGTAGGTTTAAAGATTACAGGTGGATGCATTAGTTTAATGCATTTGGGTCCAGGAGGAAGTATTTATTTAAATAATTAAAAACCTTATTAAGGTTCCCTTTAATTATTTTAAATAAATATTAAATTATTGTTTGCAATGGGTTCTCCTAACCCATGGCGCTATGATTTAAGATTGTGGGCGCTAGCCAAGACCTCCATCGACGTGTTAAAATCCTCACCGACGTCAAGAGCTTATGGTAAAAATGCATATAAATCTCCCTTAATGAAAATCAAGAATTATCCGATCCGCATTTTGAAAAGAGTTGCTCGCTGTGAATTCGTGACCTACTGTTCGACTGTGTCTTCACCATTTTCATGAATCCGTTGTTCATTTTTTTTTGTACTCACTGTTTGTCGTAAATCTATCGTAAGGTTTTCGTCTTCGTGTTCGCTTTAGAAGAAAGGGAGGCACTGTTTTTTTATTTAATCCATGGCACAGAAGGAACAAGGCTAACAACATGAGGTTTAAACCTCACCGAGCGCCTTTGGTGCATCGGTAGCGGCTAGGCTATTGGTGCGCTACCCGAACAGGAGGTTCTGCATTCGAATAACATGAAAGGGTTTTTCATCGTGAAGTGGATGCAGCGGGTGGTGTTAGAATTCGTGCACAATTTCTCCATAGCACGATTTTTGATGTTGGCCAAGGTATTTTCGAAATTAATTTTTGCTAAGTGTATTTTGTAGATGGAGGAAGTTTATTAGAGGGAAAAATAGCTTAGGAGTTATAAGGAGTTTAAAGCTTGTTTTATTTTTGATAAAATATTCTTTTGAAGGTGTTGTTTGAAATATCTTATTGCATTCTTATGAGAGATACATTTTATTTTTGATAAGACTATAATGGAGAAATAAGGTGTATAAGGGATAAATTTTTCTTGTAATGTTGAGAGTGCTTTTGGTTGATTATGGTAATGAAAGCATGATGTTTTAAGGTTAAAATTGCTTCTTGTGTGAAGTTGTGAAACCTTAAGTGGGCAGCTTTGAGATTGACATTTGCTTTCATTAAATTGGTAATAATCAAGCTATTCTTTACTTGGTTAAAGTGTTGGGCTTACTCCTTTGTTGATGATTTGAAAAGTTGTTTTGTGCTATTGTGATTTGAGTTGGTGGATGCTTTTTGTTCAAACAATAGTGGAGAGAAAAGGAGTTCTACTTGTTTCCTTTTCTAATGTTGATTGTGAAATGCTTCAAGGTTGTGTTTTGAGCTGAATGGTGTTGATTGAACCTTGTTTGATGAGCATTGTTGTTGAAGCCCTAATTGATGGCGAAAAGAACATGAGTATCATTGTTATGTGATTCTTTGCATAGTTGGCAATTGTTGGGGTTCCATGTTCTTGAAAGAAAGCATTCTATCCTATCCATTTTAGATATTGAGTTGAGTTTTTAGATTTGAGATTGAGTTTGAGTTGAGTTGATTTCAGTTGAGTTTTGAGATTGGGAGTTGAGTATAGAACATATTGAGTCTCTAACAATTCTCTTTATGCTTCTATGAGTTTGACAAATCACATTGGGTCTCTAACAATTCACCTTGTGATTTCCTACTAAGAAAGTTTTTTCTTGGTGAGCTTGCTGAGTTTTGGACAGGTTTCGGTGGGGACTTGTGAGCAGTATTGGATAGGTTCCGATGGGGACTTGTGAGCAGTCTTGGATAGGTTCCCATGGGGACTTGTGAGCAATTTTTGGACAGGTTTCGGTGGGGACTTGTGAGAAAATTTGGACAGGTCCTAGCAGAGGACTTGTGAGCTAAGTTTGATAGTTCTATCAGAGAACTTGAGGATAGAGGTGCATTGGTTCTTTGAGAAGAACCTGAGGATAGATTTGGCAAGTCTTTGAGAAGGCTTGTGTGTAGAGGATTGATTTGTTCAAGCATTGGACAGATCTGACAAACAGAGGAAGACTTGTACTAGACCGACTGACTATGTTTGGTATAGGTTGCTGAGCTACTGTGGACGTGATCATAGAAGGCATAGGTCTCTTAGGCTAAGCATTGAGGATATGAGGTCTTCGGTGGAAATGAGTTCCACGTGCTAGCAATAGGTAGAGGCATTTGATCTTCTGAGGGATCATTTCCAAAGTAGAGGGGAAGGTATCTCCTTTGAGCAGAGGCTCATAAATTCTGATTGGGGGAAGGTATCTCCTTTGGGCCGAGGCTCATAAACATTGTAATTGGGAAGGATTCCCAAAGAACTTTGAGATAACTTTTAGAGAAAAGTTTTGTGGATGTAGCCTAGCCATTTTGGGTGAACCACGTTAAAATTGGTGTCACTTTATGGATGATATTGTGCATTTCTTTGATATTGCTTTACTATTTTGAAGTATAAAGGAAAAATTAAAAAGAGGTCTTATACTATTCACCCCCCCTCTCAGTATAAGCTTGTGTTCTTCAAACAACAATTGGGTTGTATGATATTTTGCACATTGGTTTGGCACACTGGCTCAAACTATTGGTCCAATTTCACCTTCCTCTACATAAATGTAATCTACACACATAGAGATGAAAAATCCACAATAAAAAATTGCATAAATAGACTTCAAAAATTCATCAAGGGAGTCTCACATATTAAAATAAAATCTACACTGATTTTATTTTATTGTAGAGTAGCTTGTACAATTAACAATATTGAATATTTATCTCAAATCGCTCTTTCCCTCAACCATTCTCTCTTCACTTCAACTACTCTCTCTCACTCTTCATGTAGAAAAACCCCCTACTTTATATCTTCTAAAATAGTTACATAACAACCTTAGGATGGTTCGTATTCAAATATTTTATTTTACCTTTTTTTTCCCATTTCCTTTCCTTTCTGACACTTCATATTGTGATTTCTTATTCCTCTCATGGTATTTGGGTGGTTTACCGACTGTCATTGGTCCATTAATTTGAATTGGCCAATGCTCCTACATCATACTCACTAGGTAAGAAGAAATGTTGTATGAGCTGCAAATCATGAACATGCATTGCTTTTCCAAGCTATTACCACTCTTTCTTGAATGCCTTCACAAGGCTAACTTTACTATCTTGTCTTGGCCATCCTTTAAGGATCATAGCTCTTATAAAATACACTCAGTATTTGTTTCATCTTGTACCATTGCATCACGTCTATCCAACTACAATTAACATGTACTTTATTGGTGAATTTCTCTTGGTGCCAACACTTTCATGTGGAGTGATTACGTCCTCCATAAATCTCACAAGGATGTTAGTTCTAACACCTAGTTGTTGCATATCTAGATCTCTCACACTAACTGCAACAACCCATTCTTGAACCTTCATTCCTTGTACAACTCTCTCTTCTCACAAATCTGGTCTCATTTATTCCTATTTGACTAGTATAACCAGACCTTCATTCTTTGGCTTTACTTTTAGCATTATGAGCATTTTCACTCCTTGCCTTTATATTCCTAATCCTTTGCTAGTATATCCCATTCTTCTCATTAATTTGGATATAATACTTATGGTGTACCTTTTATTCAACAAAAATATTCATCCCCACAAATCACAATGTCCTTCACCACATTTTGAAGTACCATTACCACTATCAAATTTGGTAATATGACCATCACAGACATCAATAACCTAATGATGTTCATCTTCCTCTACTATATCTTTATCATCTTCCTCTACAACAAGAATCACTACACTGTCATCTTCATCATTCCTACTACTGGTAACTTGGACCAATAAATTCTTCCCCATTCTTACTCTCTTGCTTGCTTTCATATTTGTTTCCTCATTCTCCATTGGTGTTGAATTATCATGTAATATTAATCTTAGATTGAAATCTATGTGATGATTCATGCTCCTTATTTATGGTAATCCATATTTTGAAAGAATCTCTACATATTCTTCCAATAAATCATTCACCTCATGTGGGGTTTCATCTATCTTGTCCACTATCCCTTTTTCCATGGGTTCAACAATGAAATTAAAATATACTTATTTCTTCTTCATATCCTTCAAGTATTATTTTTCCATAACATAGCACATGATAGGATTATAGTTTACTTATTTTCCTTTGTCCTTCAATGGAAATAATGTGTATCTCTTACCATATTTCTCAATAATGTAGGTGTTCTCCCAAACATCATGCACTTCATTTTTATCAAATTTCTATGGCCTAACCAACAAGACATGACATGCATACATCAACATGATGTCACATAGAATCACATATTTATAAGAGCCAATTTAGAAATATACCATACATTTTTCATTCACCAATATTTGATATACCTTTTGTAACCATGATACCTTATATAGATTTGGGTTTTGCTTATCTACCATATATGTAGACACTAAATTATCTATACTTCCACTATCCACAATCATCTTACAATATTTCTCCCCAATTTATACATCATTCTAAACATGTTTCTTCTTTGACCAGGTTCATTCATCTACTTTTCTAGTTTCAACAATACCCTTTCTATCTGTTAGAAATAGATCATATTACATTATTTGGGTCATGTAAATGTATCCACAAAGATACATACTTAGGATATTTGATTACTTTAGGGGGAAGTTACTTATTTTATTTATGCAATGTAATTAATGCATAAGTGTCAATGTGCAAGTTGTACATGTGCAAGTTATACCTTGCACAACTAGATAGAGTGTTGGCCAAGGAACCTATCTTCCTATATAATGAACTTATTGTCATAGTCATAAATATAGAACAAATATCACATTGTGTCGTAGAGAGCAACTCATAGTGCATCATAGGACATAGATAAATTCACCATATTGGATATGGGTGCAATGTAGTCCAGTAGCATTATTCATGGAGTGTTCATTTCCTCCACAGCTACATTGTATTCATTTTCATCATTTCTATTTATAGTATATTTTCAATCATCTCATAGATTTACTTTCTTTCATATTATTATTTCTGCATCTTGTGATTTCTATCTCCCATTGCATATAGAATCAAAATCTAATAGTGGTATCAGATTTATAGTAGATCTAGCCATAGGAAAGCTACCATTATCAATGAGTCTAATTTTATTTTTCAACCTGATGTGCCTTTAGACCAGTCACTATCAAAAGCTCTCAGAAGAGTCTAGGTGGTAGAAACAAGGAGAGCCACAAGTAAGGATTGAAAAAAATATCAATTTCAGAAATACTGAAATTAATTTTGGCTAGAGTCTTTCCACAGTTTTGCAAGAAAATCTCGTGAAGACTAGGACTCAACATTCAATATACTAGATTCAAAAATCAACTAGTGAAGTTAATTCAAGATATCTAGAATTTCTTAACTATTTCCCATAGTTTCTTTTTGTTGTAAAAATCTAATTCTCAAAATATTGGGATTCCTCCTACAACAAAAAGCTAGGAGCCTTCAACTCCATTGCCTGAATATTGACGTATTTTCATAGTGAAGAGGTTAGTTTCTTGTGCAAGAGAAGAATACTATAGAAGAAGACTTATGGAAAAGAGTTATGGTGAAGTTAGGAGACATGGATCTCCATTACTAAATTGAGAACTTCACACAAGAAGAAAAGACCATAGGAGCCTTTATCTAGAATAAAGGGCCATAGAAACCTTGATCTAGAAGAAAATACCATAGAATACTTTATCAAGAAGAAAGGGCCACAAAATCCTTGATCCAAAAGAAAAAGGCCATAAAATCCTTGATCCAAAAGAAAAGGCCATAGAAGCCTAAATCCAAAATAAAAAGGTCATACAAGTCTTGATCTAGAAAAAGGTCATAGAAGGCTTGATATTGAAGAAAAAGTCCACAAGAACATTGATACTAAAATTAGGTCATAGTAGCATTGATCCTGAAGGATACTCCAAAAGAGAATATCTGATTCAAAAGGATATTAATATTTTGGTAAAAATACTTTATTGTAGGGAAAGGAGATTCAATGAGTCAAGAAAACTTCCTACAATAAATCTAGGAAGAGTATCTTCATCATAATAAATCCAACACCAATAGGCAAAGATATCAGGAGAAGATCTCATTGAAGAAATTCCAATCTTGGAATAAGGACTAGGAGAGTCCTGCTCGAATCCAAAAGTAGCTGAAGTGAATATCTAAAGGAATATCTCACCACCAATACTTCCAGGAGTAGAAGGTTGAAGAAAAGGTCTTAAGGAGGACCAAAATAAGATCAAAGACCTTGGGGAGGTATCAATGAGCATCCATTAAAATGCTTGGAGAGCCCTACTAAAGAAATCATCACAGAAGAACTCATTGGAGAAATCCACTACCAAGGAGAAGCCCTTGATAGTGAAGGACTTGGGACAATTATCGCCATTCAACAACAAGCCCAAGAGGAGAAGAATTTGGCAAGGAGTGCCAAATCCTAGAAAAATAATCTAGTGAAGACCTCAAGACACTCATAATATTGAGAAGAATATCCTATTTAAAGTTATAATTTGACAAGAATCTTGAAGGAAGATTCATATAGAATAAGCCTACCAAATCTAGGATATTTGGAGATTGTATCTCATAGGAATAAGGCACTTATTTATGAATAAATATCTCTTCAAATCTATAGAAAATGGAGGAGACTACAAGAGGAGAATATGCCACAAAAATCCTAGGCTTATGAAAGAAAATTCGCGATCATATTTTTGTGAAGACAAAGTTGTTCAAGGCATCCTAAAAAGAGCTGCAACATCTTACACGAGGTATCAACTTGGTGATACTAGACACCAAGATCAACATCCTCTACAAAATCTTAAAAAGAGCTTTCAAAAAAGGTATGCAACTGTTGGTGCAAGTAGATTCATTAATTGGATTACTTATCAGATTTATTTAAGCACCTTAAATTTAATTAAAGTTGCAAAAAGGAGAATTGAATTATAATCTTCAAAAGTGAAAACATAGAAAGGTTCATTTTATGTTCATTTGCACTTTAGGAGTTGATTAGATTTTAAAATTCCAACTATCTATCAACTATCTATCATCTATTTTGGAAAGAAAAAGAAGACTAGCTCCTACTACCTTTGCTTATAATAAAATTACAGAATAAGTCTTGAAGATTCATTCCAGATCATTCTTGATTAGTTGTAGTAAATTGATTGAGTGCATTAATTTTTGAGATTTAATTGGAGTCATAAGGTGAAATTGTTTGTGCATTAAAAGTGAAAATTTATTAGATTTATTTGCACTATCATATTGCTCTCAAAAGATTGTTATTTGTGTTCTTGAGAAAGGCACAAAAACAGAATTTTTCAAAGTGTTTAAAGACACTATTAGTGCATTGATATATGCAAATTTGAGTGGCCTAAGGAAGCCACAAAATCAGCTCAATCCTCCAAGAATTGAAGAAGAAAGTAACCACCAAAATATCAGCAAAGGAAGCCTCGAATGAGACTTGGTGAGTCTCAAGCTCAAAGTACATTAAGTTTTCTACAAAATAAATAGTGCAGAAAATATAGAAAAAGAGAGCTTCTATCAAGTGGTTACAATATTGTATCCATCCATAAAATATCAAAGCAAAATGGGTAGGTCTCTAATCAAAGAGACAACCTCGAAAACCCCTCATATTGCATTCAAAATTATGCCACAAAACCAGAAATCAGACCATGAAAAAGAGGTACAAAAAAGGGTGCAATAAGACCTATTTTATACATTAATATGTTACATTTCACAGCACTATCCTAATCTTGTTTATACAGAAAAATGAGGCAGATTTGAAGGTGTCTCAAGGGCTCAACATTTGCTAGAAAAACTAGCTAAAAGTGGTTGTTCACTAACATCCATAAAAGCACATCAACGAAGGAATATTTAAAGGAGTCTCAAGGGCTTAACGTTCGCTGGAAAAACCAACCGAAGGTGGTCGTTCATGATCTTCCCTCAAAGCACATGAAAGGATTCACCTTAAAGAATCTTAATCCCTCATATTGGGTGGACAAACCTGCAAGAGACAAGATGAAGGAATAAAGGGAGAAAAACAAAGTTATTATATACAACAACACTGTCTATAAGGAAGACGTAAAACATGTGAGTTAGGAAGAAAATAGAAGTGCCATTGAAGCGTTCTAGTCTCCACATCCTTAAAGAAAAAATTTAGTGCTCAAGCCTTCAGATTGATGCTCCTTAACTTAGCCTGAAACAACCTACAAGCTAGTGCAATTGATCGAAATAGGAGCTACAGATATCACATGGTTTAAAAAACCTCCAATAAGGATACATTGAAGGAGTGTTATAGAATATGCCCATGCACAAGGAGGAAGTGATGTTTGTTACTTGAAATAAGACCCTAATGCTACTTACTTGAGCACTCATCGTTAACAACAAGGGGGTTACAAGCTATAGGTTGGTGCAATTATCATATGAGGAACACTTGTCCGAAGGGAAGCCAAGCACTTTGTTAAAAGAACATAACGTTAATACATTACTAAGTGTTATCAAGTATATTCAAACTCCTCAAGTGCTCATGAATAAATGGACGTGTCACTTGGTAATCATATCAAAATTCTCCTCCAAATTTAAAAGTGTCAACAATCAATGCATTGAATAGGAGAGCATTTACATCCGAAGTCTATAATCACAGGATATAGTGGTAACATGGAAGCAAGGCATGAACGAGCCTTCAATGCACTAAAGAAGGAAGGTCAAGAGAAGACGTAAGTGGTGGCACATTTGGAATGTCTAAGGTTCCAAGAAAATAATTTAAAGAAGATCCAAAGAATAAAAATCCACATTGTAGTGCATGCACAATGAATACAACATCAAATATTGAATGATATAAGGTAAGCTTTATTCCTATAATAATATACTTTCTTTTACTTGGGAGTCATAAGGTTGAAATTAAAATAATTCAACTGCATTGAAAGTTATATCTTAAAGGGGAATAATATATCATATCAATAAAATATTTACAATATTAACATAGGAGAAATAAGGAATTCTACTAAAAATTATTTAAAATATTTGTAAATATTATTGTGATCTAATTTTCCAACATTTGGGAGTTATAAGGGTTACTACTTCAAAGAAATTAGATACACTTCAATAAAAACATAAGTGATATTTAAAAAGAAGTTATTAAAATATTTAGGCTCAATTTGGAAACTTATATATATACTTGTATCAAACACATCAAAAAGGGACAAAAGAAATCCAATATTAAAACCTCTACATATTGAGAAAAAATGCTTAGTTCAATAGGAGCAATAAGGGATAGATAAAAGTTGATTTTTATATTTACAAAGCCTTAAAAAATCAACCAAAAATTGAACTATATTTTCAGAAGCACTATATTATATCCCTAGGGAGTCATAAGGATTTCTACAAAACTTGGTAATATCAGCATTGATCATAAATTATCAAGTTGCAAATCTGTTGGGAAAATAGAAGCTTTTACAAAACCTAAAATTCCATTAGGTGTATATAATCTCATAACTAGGGAGATATAAGGAAGCCTACAAACCTAAGGAACAATAAAGGTTTCATCAAAATCAAGCTTATATATTTCAAGGTTCTAAGTCCTATCTCATTTCTCCAATTTTACTTCTTCAAATGGTAAAAATAATGTCATACAATGGATGTGAAACTTGCCTCAACCAATCTATGAAACATGAAAACATGTGGTACTGACTCAAGAGCTAGTCATCATATGACTAGAAATATACAATGGTTTGACTATATTGAAGGTTCTAAAGGCTACAGGCTAAGAATTGTAGATATCCAAACTTATCCCATACATGGTTATGGATGTGTAACACCCAACAGATTATTTACAAATTTTATACTACAAAAAGTATTGTATGTTCCAAGATTGATCTCTGTGAGAAAATTAGTATAAGACAACTACATGATCAAATTTGGATACATGAATGGAGTCAATACATGTCTCATCATGAATCAACGTGAAATAAAGGCAACAAGATCAATCCATGGAGATACATATATCATGGATTTAATGGAAAATTTACAAGATATCATGATGTTTCAAAATGATACTAACATTTTTTCAAAGGAATAGGTTGAAGAAAATGAAGGACCAATACACCAAAAGTGCAAGCATATAAAGATCAATAATATGAGAGGACAATTGCACCATGCTCTACTCAGTCATCAACAATCATAACTAAATGAAGATACTCACAAATACTTCAATAAATATGGCTGGATGGAAGACCAGGAAGAAGAATCTGAACAAGTAAAAGATTATTCAATGGAGGAAGATCCAAATTGAAGACTAAAGTCTTCAATACCCAAATATTGTAATATAGGGTGGTGTTATAAATAGATCATATTACATTATTTGGTCATTTAAATGTATCTACCAAGATACATACTTAGGACATTAGATTACTTTAATGGGAAATTACTTAGTTTCTTCATGCAATGTAATAAATGCACAAGTATCAATGTGCAAGATATACATGTGCAAGTTGTCCCTTACATAACTAGATAGAGTGTTGGCCAATGAATCTATCTTCCTATATAATGGTCTTATTGTCATAGTCATAAATATAGAACACATATCACATTTTGTCATAGAAAGTAGCTCATCGTGCATCATAGGGCATAGATAAAGTCACACATATTGGAGATGGATGTAATGTAGTCAAGTATCATTATTCATGGAGTGTTTATTTCCTCCATAGCTACATTGTATTCATTTCCATAATTTCTATTTATAGTATATTTTCAATCATCTCACATATTTACTTTCTTTCATATTATTATTTCTGCATCTTGTGATTGATATCTCCTATTGCATATAGCATCAAAATCTAATACTATCATAAGGTATTCTTCTTGTTTTGGTTATTCCATGTGCTTTGGTGAAGCAATATTATCTTCATATACTTGTATAATTTGATTATAGGCTTACTTTCCTTGATTGCTGAATTGCTATGCTTGAGGACACTCGAATACCCTATGTCCTTCTTCCAATAATCTATAGCACTTTCTTGCAAAACCACAACCTTTACCTCTACAAAATTCACCTCATCCTCTTAACAATTCACAATTTTCTTGAGTACTTTGAATAAAATCACTTTGAGAAGAACTAACATATCCTTCTTGTAGAACTATCATCTTCCTCTAGATTTTTTTTGTTTCTTATGGGCCAATTTCTCTTCAACCTTGAGTGCATATTGATGTACCTCTTCAACTGTTCTAATTTAAAGCATACAAATTTCATCTTATATGGATAACCTTTGTCTATTTATATATCTTTCCACCTTCTCCTTGTCATATTTAATATGACCAACTCTTATAGTCAATTTATATAAATATTATATATACTCCTTCACTCTCAAATCCTTTTACATGAGGTTTTTAAGTCTTCTAAATAACCTATTTGGTAACTCGATGGAAAGAATTTGGCCTTTAATTTGGAAACTATTGTTTACCATGTATTAACCATTTCCTTTCCTTTTCTTTATCTTTCTATTTGAACAAGATCCCGCCATAATGACACATGCCCCTTAAAATTTGTATAGGTGAACTTCATCTTATTTGGGTATTTTATCGATTAAAAAACAAAGTATTTATCCATCTCTACAATTTAATCAATGAGTTCCTCATGGTTTGAAATTCCATTATAGGACGATATTTCTAACTTTGGATTCCTTTCCATGTTATAAATTTTTTGGGCTAATCTTTCTTGTGGATTTTCCTCTCACTCCTCATTGTGATCTTATTGTTGACCAACTTCTTATTCTTCATTGTCACTCACATATTCTATTTAACACCCCTCCTTTGGATAGTTTAGGTTGCATCAAGTCAAGTGGTAATTCATCTTGGCATTTCAACTATATCTATGGCTCAAGGACCTCACAATCTTCTTCTTCCCCATTGTGCCATATTTCCTTAGGCACATATCAATCCTTAGATATCTTTTGGCTCTAATACCAAAATTATGCATATGCCCATCCTTTAACTTCCATTGTACGCTTCTATTATACCTCCCTTGTATGACAAAGTCTCTTTAATGATAGTCTTACTTTATGACCAAAACCTTTGTATGACCCATTCATCATCATACAATAGTCAAACTATCTCCTTCAATTATACAATTCTTGGCTTTGTATGACATGGAATTCCTCATCGTATGACATATTCCAAACACATGATCAACATATTTGTATGATCAATTACTCATACCTATTCCTATTGTACAATAACAACCTTTGTACTATTGATTCTTCTTGTATGACCAAGCTATTTAAATATACGGTATTTTTATTCTATCATGATTGTATGATGTGCTTAATGTATGATGGCACCCATTAATGATAGGGTTGTTGAATTTAATGTATGGAAGACAAATTATAATTCTTTATGCATGGAATGCAATATTCAGTTGAATGAATTCCATTACTTTCCCTTGAACTGCAATATAACAAACCCTTACTTGAATGACTCTTGGACAAGATTTGAATGGCCACTTTACTTGAATCACCTTGGTACCATATCAACAACATTTTTCTTTGTGAATAGATTTAAAATTCAACTCGTATGTTTATGCATCCTAATTGGGAAATTATAAGACACTCCTCTATGCTCCTCATACCTTGGCTCATATGGTTTATTATTTCAATTAGTAGATTTCAAAGGCACTCCTCTATGCTTACAACTTTTGCATACATGAAGGTAAGATCATTGAATTTTCCTTCACTTGTACATTTGTTGAGTTCTCTTATTTGAATGGAAACTGGGTTGTACAATCTCTTTCAACCTAGTTTGGAACACTGGCTCAAACCATTGGTTCAATTTCACCTTCCCCTACATAAAAATAATACACACACATAGAGATGCAAAATCCATAATAAATAATTGAATAAATAGAATTCAAGCATCCATCAAGAGAGTCTCATAGATTAAAATAATATGATTTTATTTTATTGTATATTAGTTTGTATACTTAACAATCTTGAATATTCCTCTCAACTCACTCTTGTCCTCAGTCATTTTATCTCTTCATTTCAAATGCTCTCTCTCCCTCTTCTCGAAGATAAAATCCCTACTCTATATCTTCTAAAATGGTTACCTAATGACCCTAGGATAATTGATCTTCAAGTGTTTGCTATTGTCATCTACTTCCTATTTCCTTTCCTTTCCAATGCTTCATCTTATCATTTCTTCTTTTTCTCATGATAGTTGGGTGGTTTTCCAACTATTACTGGTGCATTACTCTAACTTGGCAAATGGTCCCACATCATACTCATTGTGTACGAGGAAATGTTACATGAGATCCAACTCATAAATATGGATTGCTCTTCCAAGATATTACTGATCTTACTTGAATGTATTCACAAGGCCAACTTTATTATCATGTCTTGGTCATCCTCTAAGGATAAAACCTCTTATTATAAAATACACTCAATATTTGTTTTATCTTATCCCATTGTATCATATCTATCCAACCATAATCAACATGCACTTTGTTGGCAACTTTCTCTTGGTGCCAACACTTTTGTGTGAAATGATTACATACTCCATAAAATCACAAGGATGTCAGTTCTAACACCTAGTTGCTACATATCCAGATCTTCCACACTAATTGCAATAACCCATTCTTGAACCTTCATTTCTTGTACTACTCTCTCTTCTCACAAATATGATAGTTTACTTCCTGTTTGACTAGTATAACCAAGGACTTCATTATTTGGATTTACTTGTAGCATTATAAGCATTTTTACTCCTTGCCCATGCCTTCCTAATCCTTCACCAACATATTCCATTATCATCATTAGTTTAGAGCCAATATCTATGGTGTACCTTTTAAAACACCCAAACTCTTCATCCTCACTTTAATCACAACGTCCATCATCACACTTTGAAGTACCATTGCCACTATCAACTCTAGCAATATGGCCTTCATCGCAACCATCAATGACCTGATGAGGCTTATGATCCTCTACTATCTCTTTACTACTCATTTTATTTATATATGCAATAGAAATCATTGCAATATTATCTTCATCATCATTACTATTGGTGACCTAGGCCAATGAATTATTCTGTATGCTTATTATCTTGCTTGCTTCTACCTTTTCCTCCTCATTCTCCATTGGTGTTGAATTATCATGTAATATTGATCTTATACTAGAATATATGCGATGACCCATGCTCCTTATCAATAAAACAACCATATTTAGAAAGAATATCTACATATTTTTCCAACAAATACTTCACCTCATATGGGGTTTCATCCATTTTTTCTACTATCCCTTTTTGCATGGGTTTAGCAATGAAAGCAAAACATATTTCTTTCTCCTTAATTTACTTCAAGGATTTTTTCTATACCCTAGCACACTGTAGGTCTGCAGTCCATTTCTTTTCCTTTGTACTTAAATGAAATTAATGTGCATCTCTTTCCATCCATATCAATAGTGTAGGTGTTCTTCCTACCATCATGCACTTCCTTTTTATCAAATTACCATGGTCTACCCAACAAGACATGACATGAATCCATCGACATGATGTCACATAGAATCACATCCTTATAAGATCCAATTTGGAAATCTACCATACATTGTTCATTAACCAAAATTTGATGTCCCTTTTACAACCATGACATGTTATATGGATTTGGATGTTAAATCTTCTTTAATCCAAGCTTCTCTACCATATTTGTAGATACTAAATTATCTATACTTTAACTATCCACAATCATATTGCAATATTTCCCTCTAAATTTACACATCATCTTGGACATGTTCCTTCTTTGCTCAAGTTCATGCATCTGCTTTACTAGTTTTAACAATACCCTTTCTATCATAAATGATTCTTCTTGTTCTAGTTATTCCACGTTCTTTGATGAAGCAATATTAGCTTAATTTACTTGTACAATTTAATTATGAGCTTCCTTTCCTCACTCACTAACCTATTGTTCTTGAGGACACTCAAATTCCTTATGTCCTTTTTCCAAATATCTATACCACTTGCCAACAAAACCACAACCTCCACCTCTACCAAATCCACATTGTCTTCTTGACGATTCACCATTTTCATAGGAATTTGTAGTGAAGTCACTTTGAGAATTACTAGCATCACCTTCTTACAGATGCTTACTTTTATTATTATTTTATTGATCTCTTCCTTTAGAGGATCATCCTCTTCCTATGGAATTTTTTTATTGCTTATGGAACAACTTCTCTTTCGCCTTGAGTGCATATTGATATAACTCATCGATTGTTCTAATTTGAAGAATACCAATATCATATTGTATTTTAAACCTTAGTCTATTTATATATCTTGACATCTTCTCCTTGTCATATTTAATATGACCAACTCTTATGGTCAATTTATAGAACTCTACTATATAATCCACTCATATATCCTTTTGCTTAAGGTTTTTAAGTCTTCTAAATAATCCTATTTATCTGATGGGAGAAATTTGGCTTTTAATTTGGTAACTATGTTTCCCATGTCTTAATATTTTCCTTTATTTTTCTTTGTCGAACATGATCCCACCACAAGGACACATGCCCTTTTAGTTTTGTATAAGCGAAATTCAGTTTCTTCAAGTATTTTATCAGTTCAAAATTAAAATATTTCTCCATCTCCACAATCCAATCAATAAGTTCGTTATAGTTTAAACTTCCATTATAGGATGGAATTTCTAACCTTGGATTCCTTTCCATGTTAGAAATTGTCTAGATTTGTCTATATTGTGGTTCTTCCTCTTACTACTCATTGTGGGCTTCATGTATACTAACTTCTTCTTCTTTACTATTATTCACATATTCTATTTTGACACCCCTCCTTTGGGATTTCACCAAATTGACTAGTAAATCTTAGCATTTTAGCTATATTTGTATCTTGAGGGCCTCATAGCGTTCTTATTCCTCATTATGACATATTTCCTTAGGCACATATCAATCCTCAAAGATATTTTGGTTTTAAACCAAAATGATGCAGATGTCTAGCCTGCAACTCCATTTCTACAATTCTACTATCCCTCCCTTGTATGATAAATTCTCCTAAATGATAGTCTCATAGTATAACTAAAACCTTTGTATGACCCATTCTTCATTGTAGGATAGTTAAATTACATCCAATAATATGATTCTTAACTTTGTATGATAGTGACTTCCTTATTGTATGACATCTTCCATATGCATGATCAATATCTTTGTATGATAAATTCCTTGCACCTATTCCTATAATATGATAACAATATTTGTACTATTGATTATTTTTGTATGGCAAAGTTATTTAAATGTATTATATTTCTATCCTATCATACCATTATATGATGTGCTTAATGTATGATGACACTAATTGAAAATGGAGTTATTGAATTTAATGTATGGAATTCAATTTATAATAATTAATGAATGGAAATATCGTAACCCTCACTACTTGTAGCTTTAATTTGGTAACCATTTTCTCCTATGAAAGCATATGAAAGAAATGACTATGGAGTATCATCCATGAACTCTAGGATTTTTGGGGAAACATAAAGAAAATAGTATTTATGAGGCTATCCCTTGTATTTTACATTCTTTAGAGCAACATAAATCTTTAGAAGACAAGTCTCATTAATAACATCATGGAAAATAGAAGAGATTTATGAATATGAGAGTGTTGGAGGGAATGAAAAAGGAGAGAAAGTTCATAAATTCATGAACAAAGAGAAAAAGAAACTCAAAGGGATATTGATTTTGAAGTCACATAAAAATATCATAGGTATTAACAAGAGTGGGGTTAAACCCTAACAACATTTTAATTTCTTAATAAAATTAAAATGTGATGATGATGAAAATAAAATCATGGAATATTAGGGGTATGAATAAGAACCCTAAAAAATAAAGTTATTAAGAAATTAATAGGTTGTTATAGTATTGAGTTTATTTTAATATAATAAACAAAATTAAGTAGTGAAGAATATAAAGATGCTTTTAAAAATATTTGGAATATGGGTGATTTTCTAGTAATTTTTCTATAGGAGCTTTCAATAATATTATGATGATATGGGACAAACTCAACTTGGATGGACAATTATTAGAAAATTAAATGGGTTGTTAGTCTATTTTGCATGAAAAAGAAAAATATTAAATTTGGGATTATAAATTTATATGCTCCAACTAGTGAAAGATGTTGGAAGAACCTTAGCATTTTTTTGTCAAACATAATGATGATTCATTGTGATCTATGGGTTCTTAGGGATGATTTCGACACTATTGCAACTCCTTTAGGAAAGAAGGGTGGTACTCCACTATGGTCTAAATAATTAAAATATTTTACTTCATTTTCCAATTCAAATGGCCATTTGGATGTTAATCCTTAAAGTTTTCAATAAACATGGGATAATGGATGCATAGGGAAAACTCATATTATAGAAAGATTGAATATATTCTTGTTATCCAACACATGGTTGCAAATAGAGTATACAATCTATACAAATATTTTATTGCGAGTATAATTGAATCACAAAACCATTCTTTTCACTTGTGATTTACCCAATAATGGTCATCTCAATCAATTTTGCATCCAGTCTATGTGCCTCCAAGTCCCTAGTTTCTTCTAGATGGTTATATTATGGTGGGATGAAGCAAATAAATATATTGAATTCAAGCTCAAAAATTTATAAGAGATAGTAAAACCTAATATAATGGATTAGGATTCTTATGTGAAAGAAAAATAATTACTTTCTGATTATCATAATGCATTGAAAAAGGAGTCATATTGGTTTGAAAAATCAAGGGAAAATGGCTCAAGGAGGGAGATAGGAGTATAATTTTTTTCATGCTATAGCAAAAACATATTTTTATTTTCATCACATTAAAATTATTTTAATTCTATATGGAAGAAATATTAATAAGAAGATATAAGGAAGGTAACAATTAATTATTTTAAAATATTTTGTCAGAGCAAGATAAGGAGGCACAAGATAATTTTTTGCAAAATATTCCATCAACTATCATGTAAGGACAAAATGAAAGATCAATGAAGAAGATATATATGTAGGAGTTTCGTGAAGTAATTTTCTCTTTCCATTCTAATAAGACACCTAGCCTAGATTGAATTCTTACATTTTTCCTTTAACTTTTTTGGAATTTATTTAAGAGTGATATGCTAGTTGTTATTGAAGAGCCCCGAAAAAAAAGTTTTTGATAATTGATATCAATGCCTCTTTTATTACATCGGTTCCCATGAAAGGAAAGACAAAATATTTTGATAATTTTCATTAAATAAAATTTTATAATATGATTTATAAGATCATTTCATAAATTATGGTAAATAGGTTTAAAGGTATTCTAGATTGTGTTAACTAAAAGGAACAAGGTGGTTTTTTTCATGGTAAAAAAATATTAATGGTATAATAATTACATAGGAGACCATGCATTCTCTTCATTCCATGAAAAAGCTAGGTATGCTTATGAAATTAGATATGAAAAAAGCATATGATAGGGTTTTCTAGAGTTTTCTAGATGATATTATTAAAAATTTTGGTTTTGATTATCACTAGTGTGAATGGATTAAACATTGTTATAGCACTACAAAATATTCTATTTTTGTTAATTGTTCTCCTTCTAGTCACTTTAATTTATCTTGTGAACTCCACCAAGGTGATCCACTATCTCCTTATCTATTCATTATTATTGTAGAGACATTTAAAATATATTTCTCAAAGGTAAAAATGGAAGGAAAATCAAAGGTATTCAGGTTGCAAAAAGGTCCCTTTGAATATCATATCTAATTTGTTGATGATACATTGTTTTTGGGCCATACCTCAATTAGTAAGGCCATAGAGTTTAAATTAATATTATCATGCTATAAAAAGGCTATTGGACAATTGGTTAATACTAAAAAATCTAAGCCTTTTTACATTAATAATGCCTTAGATTTATAATGAATTACTATATATTTTTTTGTCAATCTACTAGGGTATTCCTTTATTTGATAAAATATATAGTAAGGACCTTTGGATATCATGTTTGTATAGAATGAGAGCTTTTTTGGAAGGTTGGAAAGTTAAGTTCTTAACCATGGTGGAAAGGCTACAACTCATAAAGACTACATTACAATAAATACATATTTATATGATGTCACTCTCAAGATTGTCAATAGGTATATCATTAGAAATTGATAAAATTTAAAGATAATTTCTCTAGAAAGTATGCAAGGAAAAATTGAGGATTTCTCTTTGTAAGTGGGATAGGGATTGCAAAGGAAATAATATTGGAGGAGCAAGCTTATATAATTGAATACATAGGGGTTTGTCCTTAGGGGTAAAGTTTGATTAAACATTATTTAGATAGCAATAAAAAAATTGGAAAATAATATTACTTCAAAAATATATAGGTTCTCTTAATGTAATAAAATTATCTAGGAAAAGAGAGGATCAATATTTGAATGGGATTTGAGTAGAGGAGCAATATCTGAGTGGTATCTAAGTAAAGGAGTGAGATTTGAGTGAGATCTAAGCAGAGGAGTAGGAGCTAAGCAGGATTTGAGTAGAGGATCATGATCTAAATGGGCTATGAGCATGATTTGAGTAGAGGATCAGGATCTAAGTGGGATATGAGTAGGATATATATTGTGAGATAAATATTTAAATAATATGATGAATAAAGAAGCAATAAATGTGTTTTTTTTTTTAATTTAATAAACAAAGACAAGAGGAAATTTTTAAATTTTCTATGAACACTATTGATGGAGGGAGAGGGGGTGGACCCCAAGGCCACCTAATTTTAAAATTTAAGGTGGTACTTGTGGGTTATTTAAGGTTTATCCCTAATATATTTTGTAAAGCATATGATTCCCTAAATAAGGCTTGGGATGGTGTGATGAGTTCAACATTGGTGGATGGTGATGGAAAGGTGAACGATTAACTTCATCACAAGGAGTGATCATGAATTAAGGTGCAATATGAAGTGGTGGAAAATGAGGTAGTTTTATTATAATATTAGGCCCTCATTTGTATATTCATTTGATTTAGTACGTACTTGAGAAGAATTGAGGGATGAACAACATGATACTTGAAAATTGAAGGCAAGTATGACATGGATATTTTTGCAAATGATTATTTTTAGCTATTTTTGATAAGGAGGAGGATCAAAATAAAACCCTTTGATGGGCTATTATTAAGCACATCATTAATGTTCAATAAATTTGTCAATCCAGGGTGGTGTCCAAGGCTATTTACGAGAGAAATTTCAAGCAGGGTTGTAGTTTAGTTCATTTGGAAGTAGTAGGTCTTATTGGTGGAATTGATTGTGTGGGGGTTTTGTGTCACTTCTACCCCTAAATTGCATAAATTGAACTTTAATATATTTGCAAGAATGAAAACTAATTGCTAATTACAGAAATGAAACCCTAGTTATAGTTGCAAGAATGAAATCTAATTAAATTGCAGAATTGAAACTCTAGTTATAATTGCAGAATTGAAAGTCTATTTAATCTTGCAATAATTGAAATGAAGCATAAAAACTAGATCCTGTCAATGCTCTATAATAGAAGGTCATCAATATTATGTGCAGGGTTTTGACAACAAAAACAAGAATGCAGGGAAATTACAGAAAACTTGTAAATTGCTAGAAATGGAAATTTGTAGTGAATTGGAAAGTTGCTGGGAATGAAAAGAATAACCAGATCTACCACTAATAATATCACAAAAATGTTATGAACGATAATTAAACAACTAGGAATGTTAGTTGTGCAAAAGAATGAAAATGACAAGTTCACAACTTATTTTGCTACAAAGAAAATCAGAATAAAACCTGTCTGTCAGTCCTCCTCCTAGGTCCTGGAAGTGGCCAACCTCTTTTCTCGTAAGAAGGTTTGAATTATTCTTTAAGTATTACTCACACTCAAACATAACAAAATAAATGGAATGAAACTGCACTTTTATTCCTTCAGAAACATAATTACAATTCTGCTAAAATCTGTTACAGGTCTGAAATCACTATTCTATTATCCCCCTATTTATTTTCTATCTCCACTATCTAATATAATAGCTCAACCTGGATGGGATATATCTTTTATAGATGCCTAAAATCTAATTACAAACATAAAATATGTTGTTCCTGATATCCTGCAGAATTTCTTGGGTTTATCCTAAAAGAGGATCAATTTGATCTTTTCCATAAATGGTGGCTTTGGATGGCAAGGACGACAAAGTTAGAAGGGAGATATTTTCCCTTAACTTTCTCAACCTTCTTATCCCATTTTTCACCACAAAAAGTCATTCAACAATTCAAAAAGTGCTTTCTTTTCTCATTCTAAAGAAACTGTGTTCATTCCGGAGACACTGTGTTCATTCCGAAGATCTTTAGAATGACCAACTGTGTTGACTCCAAATGGTTTTGGTTGCATTTCTCAGGTGTATTAGCCCTCAAGATCAAATTGCAATAGTCTTAATTCTTCCTTGGATGTAAATTCCATGCCTTGCCATTCATTGGTAGCTGGCTAGAATTTATATGGAAAAACTAGTTTTCTGCTACACAGTAATAAGTCTTTGTATTATTTGCTAAATTTAGAGAAATTAATGCTTAATGATCATCAAAATAAGACTAGTGAAGTGTTGTTGTCAACCTAAGCATGACAAGATAACATAAAACTATACAAGAACTGTTAACAATCAGAATATAATGTCCTTAACACTTCAATCATGTAAACTGATAATACACAACATATTAAATAATCTTAACTAGCATATAAGATAATTCACAAGAGTTTTAGGCAGTTTTAACTATTTAAAACATGCTATAAATGAGGCTTTTCCAGGCTTCATCATTCCCTCTAGCTTATATTAATGCATGCCCTCATGCATTGCAGTGGGCTATGGAGTCACAAATGTCCATACTCATATTCCATGTTTCATAGAACGATTTAGTGCCTGTGTAATTTCTCATGAAGGTTTTTGAGTCATTCTTCAAACTAATCATCTGGTTGGGAATCCTCTTCAAAATAGGAGGGAACCGGAGTAATGATGATTGGAGGCCTGAATCTGAGACCTACCCAATAATGTTCCATAAAGGTATTTCTCTAGATTGAGAAGGCAATGCCTCAGAATGGAAGGGCACTGCTTCAAAGTGGAGGGGCACTAGTTTAGAATGAGCATCTATGTCTTCATATTCCCTAGATAATCCAAGTAGTAATTGAACCAAATCCTCCTCTTTATCTGATGTAGTTGATTGTTCGTCAACTTGTGACAGCCTGCTTTTTAGTTTCTCCACTTTCTACTATAATTCTCTAATTTTATTTTCATGTTTTTCAATAACATATTTTCTTTCCTCAATCCATCTCATTTGTATTTTTATAACACTCTTGGCTGCTCTCAATTGTTTTATGATGTCCACCTCCTCTTATTCATTCGACTTAGAACCTAATACTGACAAATCAACTGCATTTTGCTGCTCAACAACGATCTCATCCTCTACTTCAGACCCCTACTCCTGTACAGGAGGTTCCATGAAATTATCTATGATTACATCCAAATTCTCAGTGGCTTGTTGCACTTCTATGACATTAGGGCTATCCTGTCTAGTCTTCTCTTCAATGATTTGTTATTTTATCTCTTTTTGTTGGAGTCTTGCAGATCTCCTAGTCCTTAATGTATATTTTCTCTTCTTGCCTTATTTTCTTGTGGTAATAGGGGCTGTAGGGATAGCTTCAGGCTCTTCACTAGGAACTTCACTCTCCTATTCTAACAGATGAATAACATCTTTAGAAAAATGAACCCTCTTCTATTTTATTTTTCTACTGTCAGTTTCAGCCCTTCTCTGGAAAATTCACTCTAAATTTAGGTTGTTGCCTACCATGCTTGAGGTGGTTTAAAATTTTGAAATGATGCCCTGACAAAATTACATAATACCCTTCACAAGTTGAAAATTTTGGTAACCCATGTGGTTACGTTATTCCAAGGTTCTTGTAGGCTGGCCCTTTTTCATTTTTCACTTCATTTCTCTATTCTGATGCTGAGAATACTGCTCTCTTCTGCTACTACAGTCATCTGCTAGGTCACTGATTTTTGGTTTCTACAGAATTACAGGGTTTTCTCTTGTTCTTATTTAGAAAGAACTTTTAATTTTTTTTTTTTTTTACTTTTCCTTGTAATCATTAGCAAATATGTCTTCGAAAAGAAAATATGGCACACTTTCTTATTCTGTGCTCTGAACACCTGGCCATCAATTATTGGACATGGGCATTTAATCCGAAAATAACCTCATTTCGAAGATAAACCTTCATTCTGAGGACACACCTTCATTTTGAAGACAAACCTTCATTCCAAAGACAAACCTTCATTTCGAAGACAATATTTCATTTCGAAGACAAAGGCTTCATTCCGAAGATACCACAGTTATTGAAGATACATCAGTCATTTTGAAGACAGTAGAAACCAATATTTTTCTCTTTCTCCAAGCATGTTTTTTTTATGCCAACTCTTATGAACACTTTTATACTAATGGTTAATTGTCATATACTATATATCAAATATTTACAATGAGAAAAGTGCAATAAACATATATACCTGATTAAAACAAGTTAATGCAAGTTTTGAAAGATGACTCGCTTCGTTGATATTCTATCGAGGCTTCTCGCAAAACTTCAAAAACAAGTGCGATTGGTGAATTTGTACAATGGTGACTCAGAAATTTCAAGGTTATGCATGCCATAAAACTGGTTTTCATGCATACCAACTCAGTAGCACCTTAGAAAAAGGTTTTCACTGCTGAGCTATTCATTTTTCTCTTTTTTTTTTCTTTTTTTTCTTTTTGATTCTGATTGTGCCCGTGAAGGAATTCATGACTTCCCTGAAATCATGCCCATGAAGAAATTCACAGCCAGAATTTATTCATATTTTTGTTTTCTATTTTTTTCTAAATTTTTTTATTTTAAGATTCAAAGATATGATCATTTGGAATCTTCATCAAAAGAAGAAGCCTCTTCTATCAAATGTAACTATGTGAAATACCGAGAAAATTCCACCTTTGTTAGTGGTTTATGGTACAATTGTAAAATATGTCCATTCACCACTAATATCCTCCTTAAATCATCAAGTAAATAAAGTTGAACAACTTCATTCTCAAACTCCCCTGGTTCATCATTCTCATACTCCCCTGGTTCATCATGTCATATTTTCTATTTTTGTTGAGTGAACTCTATTTGGTGAAGTGCTTCCAACCAAAGTTCATCAAATGCATTCAACTACAAAATTTTTTTTTTTTGTACTTGCAACAACTCAATGCCAACTGCTAAAGATGCATAAAATGTTAGTAAAGCATTAGGATGTTGCACCAATATAACAAACAAATTTGCTCCCTAGTTTTTAGTCAACCAACTATTGTTGTTCAAAGGTTGTTTTGGCTGTATTTCAGTTTGTTTTGTACTAGGCTGATTTGAATTGGTTCTTGGAGAATAATGCATTAATAAATTAAGAGAGTAATGGTATGGTGGAAAAGAATGAAAAATATGTATATGTTTACCAAAAACAATTCTTGAAAGAATTAACTTTGATAAATGATAATGAAAATATGAGAAACAATAATGACATCCATGTGGTAAATAAATAAAATGGTTTTGTACTAGAATGGGTGATAAATTTTTAGAATTATGTTTTTCATCAGTCTGTAGTAATTTCTGAACAATAATTAGTTTATCTTTAAAATATGATTTTTGAACATTTTCAGCAAAAACAAACTTTTTGGAGGAATCCAACTCTTCTACATTTTTATTTACAACAATGGAGGCCAAAACTAAAGTATTATTTTCATTTTCCTTATGTGTTCTAAGAAACTATGGGCTTTCTATACAATCATACTTATGTGTAATAAGTTTACCTGAAAGCAAGTTAACTAATTTTCCACCTTTTTGTATGGTTTTAGGATATGTTTTTTTTTTCTTGGTTTGTTAAAACACATTTCTTGAACAATCCTATTAATGATTGGTACAATTTGAGGTAAAGGGATTGTAACAGTTAAATGTTCTAATTCTTTTATCAAATCTGATTGTGAAGATATTATTTTCGATATCTCATACTGTTCAAAATATGCTACTTTATTTGATAAGGTATCTTGTTCTTCTTGATGTTGTTTTAGTGTGGATTTGTTTTCATGTTCATTATTTTTAACTTCACTTTCTACACTGATAAGTGGAATAGGTTCAAGCAATGGTTCATCTGAACAAAACTGAGTTTTAACATAGTCACTAACATTTATTAGGGTTGTATTTTCTGATTCAACCACAGAGACAGGGGTTACTTGTTTAACATGATTTGGACTGACCACAGGTTGAGTTGAAAATAGAAGTTGTTTTAATTTTTGTTGTTGTTGTCCATGATAGAAATTATGGATATAATTAGGAAACAAATTTGATTTTTGTTTTTGACAATGTTGCTGCCCTTTGTACAGATTTTGATGTTGTACCCATTGATATCCCTATAATTTTGGCTGCAACCATGGTGGATGTTGTTGATTCCATTGTTGTTGCATCCAGCCATGTTGAGACCATGCTTGGGAGTATGCCCATGGTGGTTGACTCCAACATTGTTGAAGTGGACCTGAAGCAGACCATGGCATATACCAAGGATTATTTCCCCAATGTGCAAGAAATTGAGAAGCATTCTGATATGGAAACTTATGAAAATTATTCCCTTGTCCTTGTCCTACAAAATTGGATTTTTTCATAGGTTGAGACTATTTTTCAAAGACACTTGTAAGTTCTAGCAATAAACTACACTGATTTATGGGGTGTCCTAATTGACAAATGCTACATGTAGTAGATATACATATTTTTTTCAAAGGACAATCATGAAGAGAGTGTTGCTTTTTACATTCTGAACAATAGATGGCTGAAGATTCAGTAGATTCATTTTTTTCATCTAATGTTCTATCATGTACTAAAATATTAGTCTCTTTCATGCATTCTTTCAAATCATGTTTTTCATTACCAATTCTGTGTTTTCTATGCCTTGAATGAGAGTAATTTTTACAGAGTTTAATAATTTCTTGAAATTTAAGTGCATTTGTATCTCCTCTTCCCAAGATATCCAATGCATCCCTAGATTCATCTTGTAGTCCCCTTAAGAATATGACTTTGCAAATTTTAGGTTCAACACTTCCACATCTCTTATGAACAAAATAAAATTTGTCTAGATAATCTTCTAAGATTTCATTTTCCTCTTGTTTCATTGTAAGAATTTCATCATTTTGATTCTTGACTTGACAATATTCTTGGTATCTCTCCAAGAATATGTTTTCCATCTCATCCCAAGTTCTAATTGAGTCAGGTGCTAAGGTGATAAACCATCGTAGAGATAACTCTTTAAGAGTGGAAGGAAATAGTTTGAGCTTTTGATTTTCATTAGTGTAATCATGAGCTTGACATACAATTTTAAATTCAAACAAAAACATATCAGGATCTTCGGATGTAATTCCCTTGAAATTTGGTAATACTGCAAGTGAAATGACCTTCATGCGAGCATTTTGATTAAGATCTAGTTGGATGGGATTTTGAAAAGTTCTGGGAGGTGCACCAGTTGCACTAGGGTGGAGCACATTGTTGGCTCTACCTTGATTCTCTTGTGAGCCTTCCATTGTAGGTTCCCAAAAATAATTATAAATCTTGTCAAATTTTCTTGATTGTATGGATTTGTCAAGAGAAAATGGTGTTGAACTACTTAATTTTCCTCCTTGTAATGATTTCTCAAAGGATCTTGCAGTGTTGGAAGTGGATGATTGGGATTCCAACATTTTTGGAAATAAAAAAATTTAGACATTTTTGACATAATTTCAACCTCTTGTGAAATTTTTCTTCTTATGGTTTCTTGCTTATTTCCTAAATGGACTAAAATACAATTTACCAATAACAATTACTTATACCAATCATTACATTCAGATTTTACTTTAAAATTCACAACTTAGCATTTTTAATAATTATTGGACTACTTTTCACTTTCTAACAACACCGTTTTTCCCAAAAAAGATGCCAAAATGATGGACTATCATTAATAACATCATTAATTCTCAATGAATTTTTCAATCCAGGGTGGTGTCCAAGGCTATTTACGAGAGAAAGTTTAAGTAGGGTTGTAGTTTAGTTCATTTGGAAGCAGCAGGTCTTATTGGTGGAATTGATTATGTGGGGTTTTTGTGTCACTTCTACCTCTAAATTGCATAAATTGAACTTTAATATATTTGCAAGAATTAAAACTAATTTTTAATTGTAGAAATGAAACCCTAGTTACAGTTGCAAGAATGAAATCTAATTAAATTACAGAATTGAAACTCTAGTTATAATTACAGAATTGAAACTCTAGTTAAAATTGCAGAATTGAAAGTCTATTTAATCTTGAAATAATTGAAATGAAGCATAAAAACTAGATCCTGACAATGCTCTGTAATAGAAGGTCGTCAATCTTCTGTGCAGGGTTTTGACAACAAAAACAAGAATGCAGGGAAATTACAAAAAAATTGTAAATTGCTGGAAATAGAAATTTGTAGTGAATTGGAAAGTTGCTAGGAATGAAAAGAATAACCAAATGTATCACTAATAATATCACAAAAATATTATGAACAAGAATTAAACAACTAGGAAAGTTAATTGTGCAAAAGAATGAAAATGACAAGTTCACAACTTATTCTGTTGTAGCAAAATCAGAATAAAACCTGTCTGTCAATCCTCCTCCTAGTTCTGGAAGTGGCTAGCCTCCTTTCTCAAAAGAAGGTTTGAATTCTTCTTTAATTCTTACTCACACTCAGACATAACAAAATAAATGGAATGAAACTACACTTTTATTGCTTCAGAAACATAATTACAATTTTGTTGAAATCTGTTACAGGTTTGAAATCACTATTCTATTATCTCCCTATTTATTTTCTATCTCCGCTATCTAATATAATAGCTCAACCTAGATGGGAGCTATCTTTTATAGATTCCTAAAATCTAATTACAAACATTAAATATGTTGTTCCTGATATCATGCAGAATTTCTTGGGTTTATCCTAGAAGAGGATCAATTTGATCTTTTCCATAAATGGTGGCTTTGGATGGCAAGGACGGCAAAGTTAGATGGGAGATATTTTCCCTTAACTTTCTCAACATTCTTATCCCATTTTCCATCACAAAAATTCAGTCAAAAATTCAAAAAGTGCTTTCTTTTCTCATTTTGAAGAAACTGTGTTCATTCTGGAGACACTGTGTTCATTTCGAGGACACTGTGTTCATTTCGAAGACACTATGTTCATTCTAAAGATCTTTAGAATGACCAACTGTGTTGACTCCAAATTGTTTTGGCTGCATTTCTCAAGTGTATTAGCCCTCAGGATCAGATTGCAATAGTCTTCATTCTTCCTTGGATGTGAATTCCATGCCTTGCCATTCATTGGCAGTTGGCTGGAATTTATATGGAAAAACCAGTTTTCTGCTACACAATAATAAGTCTTTGTACTATTTGCTGAATTTAGAGAAACTAATGCTTAATGATCATCAAAATAAGACTAGTGAAGTGTTGATGTCAACCTAAGCATGACAATATAACATAAAACTATACAAGAACTATTAAAAATCAGAATATAATGTCCTTAACACTTCAATCATGCAAACAGTTAATACACAACATATTAAATCAACTTAACTAGCATATAAGATAATTCACAAGAGTTTTAGGCAGTTTTAACTATTTAAAAAATGCTATAAATGAGGTTTATCCTGGCCTCATCACCCTTATTTCATGGGGCAAGGGAGGCTATACATGAAACTATGGCATACAAGGTTCAATCTAAAAAATTCTTTAGTTGTCTAGGTATGGACTAGACTTTATTGTTTATCTTTGGATCTTTGGAAGGAGAATATTTTTAGAGATATTGGCTAGGCCATAGGGATATTTGTTTCATTCGATGATCTTACAAAGAGAAGGAATTTTACTACTTATGCTAAGAACTATGTGGATCTAGATATATCTAGTCCTCTCCCAGATTCTATTGATATATAGATTGAGAAGATGGAATGGGTTCATACTCTTAACTATGAGGTGATCCCCTTCAAGTTAGATGTTGTCATATTTATGGTCACATGGCAAGGGATTGTCCCAAGAATACTGATATGAAGTAGAAGGATGAGGAGTTCCATCAAGGGAAAGGTGTGGAAGTGAGGGAGGATGATGGTTTTTTTATAGTTATATAAAGGAAAAATCAAAGGTTGGTGTTCAAAAGGGTAAGGAATATTTGGAATTTATTTTCAAAAATTAGTTTGATGTCTTTGAATTTGGGTCCAGTGAGGTGGATGTGGATGCTATGAGTGGGAGTGCCCTTCTCACAAATAATTTTTTTAGGATTATTTTATGTTGTTCCCTTGTAGAAGGGGTAAATAATTGATAGAGATGTACACTCAAGAAGACTTTGGAACTCAAAAGGAAGAGGTTGGGCCTTTGGAGGAGTTAATTCTAGTGAGGGCTAGGGATGTAGTTGAGGATGCTACAAATATGGAGGAAAGAGTTGTAGATATTAGGGGGTATGGGAGAAGAGGAGCGAGAAGTAATCCCTTAGGAATTATATCAAGTACCTCCAAGAAGCATCGAGGATAAAAACATGTGGTTAGAAGAAAATAAAAAAGGATAAGTGAGATAGGGAAGAGAAGCATTTTGTGGAAGCAGGGGTTATTCAAACTACTGATTCACATTTCAATTCTTTCTCCAAATGAAGATTATTTCTTGGAATGTGAGGGTTTTGGGGGTAAAATCCAAGTAGAATATTGTGAGGTGTTTGATTAGACAATATCGTACTTATTTTCTATTAATTTAGGAATGAAAATTGAGTTTAGAAGGAAGATCAATAGTTTGGAAGAGAATTTGGAAGGAATCTTTGAGTTTAGCGGTTGTTTCCAATGATAATTTTGGAGTATTGCTTAGTATGTGGAATCCTAGGAAGATAGAGATTGTGGATGCAGTTATAACTATATGAATTTTGGAGATAAGAGGGTAGTTGCTTTCAAATGTGTCTCCCTTTTAGGTAGTTAATATTTATGCTCCAACTATTATAAAAGAAAATATGGCTCAGTGGAGGGAAATGGAGGTAATTTTAGAAAAAGAGAAGCATATGTTTCAAATATTTGAAGGTGATTTTAATGCTATTGTTTTATTAGAGGAAAAATAGGAAGGCTCCCAAGTCCTATATGTAGGGATTCGTTTACTCATTGATAAAATGGATAGGTTATATCTTAGAGATGTGGTTTTGAAATGTTGATTGTTCACCTAGATTAATAGGAGACTAAACTTGGACCATATCAAAAAAATATTGGATCATTTTTTAGTTGAAAACTCCTGAGTAGCTAGAGGAATAGTCTTGCACTTAGATATTCTCTTTTTTATGGCCAATCTCTCTTAATTTCTTGAGTTGGATTAAACTAGGGAATAAACCTTTTTAGTTTTAACTTGCCTGGATCAACCATGAGGGTTTTAAGGATTTGATCCTTATATGGTGGATGTAGGGACGTATAATATTTGGAACTATGATGTTTATAGTTTTTAAAATACTATAATATGTGAAAGAGAAGCTAAAAGAATGGAACTAACTAGGTTTTAAAATATTGATGAAGAGTTCCAAGAGGTAGTGTAGACTCTTAAGTAGGTGATTGAGATGATTTGTTTGGAAGGTGTTTCTCGAGATTTGTTTACCTGAGAGATATAGGTAGTGATGAAGGTGGAGGAATGAGAGTGAAAATATTATGTTCTAGAAACAAAATTCTAGAATCACTTGGCTAAGGAAGGGAGATAAATATATAAAAATTTTCCATCATTCAACCATGTCTATAGGGGAGTTTAATTTTATTAATTCTCTTACCTATGGAAGGGGGTAGGTCTTAAGGACATAGTGTGAGATGTAGAGGGAAGCAAGGAGGCACTTATTTGACCTTATTTGGAAGGTTCCTCTATATGATGAGGCACATCAGAAGATCTTAGAGTTGATTCCTCCTTGTATCTTAACCAAGCAGAATTTGTTCCTAGACAAAGATGTGTATTTGGTGGAAGTGCAAAGGATAGTATTTGATATGAGAAAAGGTAAAAACCTAGGACTAAATGATTTTTCAATTGAATTCTTTAAATTTATGTGGGAGGAGTTTGGGAGGAAATCCTACAAGTAGTTGAAGAAGCCAGAAGGTCTATATTTGTCTTAAGAGATATGAAGTGTACTTTTATTGCTCTTATTCCAAAAAGGATGGGACCTCCTCGTTTGATGAATTTTTACCTATTTTACTCTATAATTGTATATATAATATTATTTCTAAGGTGTTGGCAAAGCATTTGAATGTGGTTTTACCAACCATTATATATGAGGAACAAGGTGGATTTGTGTTCAAGAGATAAATCATATACCAAATTATATTGGCATAAGAAGTTACTCACTCCATGAGACTTAGTAAGGAAGGTAATATGTTTATTAAACTAGATATACAAATCCTATGGCTGAGTTTATCAAAGTTTTCTAATTAAGGTTTTGTAAAAGTTTGGGTTTGAGGATAGGTGGATATATTGGGTGGTAAATTACTTTTTCAATATTGCTTACTCGGTCTTGATAAATGGTGTCCCATTGGAGCAGTTTGGGACAAGTAGAGGCCTGAAATAGAGAGACCCTCCATAACCTTACTTGTTATTTATTCAAGTAGAATCCCTAGGTAGGACTATCCATAAGGCTAATAAATCCTAGGAAATAAAAGGTTTTGCAGTGCCTAGGGGGTCATGCCTCTGACACATCTGCAATTTGTGGATGATTATGCTTGTTTGTGGATAACAAATATCAAGGAGGCCAAGGGGTTTAGAAGATGTTTGGATCTATATGGGAGAGCTTCAGGTCAAGTTATCAATGAAGATAAGTCTAAGGTTTTTTTTCAATGTTGATAATAGGGTACAAATTTGTATCCTTAATATTTTGAATTTTAAGAAAGGATTGGTCCTCTTTAAATATCTTAGGCTTCAAGTGGTAGAAAAACATCTTGGAAAAAAATATTGGAGGACTCTTATAGATATAATTTGATGTAATTTAAATAAATTGGCCCATTGATGGCTCTCACTGGGGGGGAAGATTGACTCTGATAAAATACATGTTGCAGACTATTTTGGTCTTTCAATTTATGGCTATGATTGGTCCCAAACATTGTGTTAAGGATATTGATAGAATTTTGAGGAAATTTATTTGGGAGGCTTAGAATTGAAAAATAAATAAAGCTTGGAAAAGTGGGATTCAGTCTACCTCTCACTAAATAAAGGGGGTTGGGTATCTATATATTGGCTAATCAGAACTTGTCTTTATCGACTAAATTATTATGGAACTAGAGTTTAGACCAATCCAACCTTAAGTAGAAGGTTCTATCTATGAAGTATGGGAATGAGGTAGAACTAGTTTATAGCCTCCACTTTAATAGGGGATGGAGATCCATAATTTGGATTGCAATTAAAAAGGTTAGTAATCTTATTACTATGAGGCTATTATGGAAAGTCAAAAATTGGAGAAAGATGAAATTTTAGGATGATGCATGGGATCAATACCAACCAATTAGTTCCTAGTTCCCAAACTTGGGTAGTGTTGTAGATATTTTTAAGAATACAAATTAGGCCTATGTTAAGGAATTCTGGGAGGAAGATGAAGAGGGAGTGGATTTGAGAAGGTGGAAAGACCTCTCAGTTTGGAGATAGATAGCTGAAGAAGATAAGGAAAGTTTGAGGGCTATTTTGGATCAAAGGTAGTGCTCATGGTTGGAATAGGACTATTTGAGATGGAGAGACAAATAAAATGGACAATATTCCATAAATAAGAGATATGAATAGCTCACAAGATGTCTGGGTAGGAAGAGGATGATTTGGAAGAAGGTGTAGAATTCAAGTATCTGTCTAAAAGTCAACATTTTCATTTGGTTAGCCATTTAGAATAGGATTTGACTTAGGAAAATATTCATAAGAGAGGCTTAGTGGATCCAAAATGGTGTGTGATCTATTATGGGGTGGGATAATATATTGACCATATTATAGTTTGATGTCCCTTTGTTGGTTGGATTCTAGGAGCAAGGTGAAAGGATGTTTAATTTGTCTTGGCTTGGTAATGTCTCATTGGATTAGTTCTTTGATCTATGCGACTCTAGAGGATAGTCTACCCTTCTAGTCCATTTTTTCAAGGCCTTCACTTTATGGTAGGTATGGTTGGGGCACAATAGGAATATTTTTCATGATGAGTGCTCATCTAGGGAGTCAATTATCTTGAGAATTTTTCTCAATATTAGAGAGGTTGTAAGAGGAATCAAATATTCTCAACTTATGTCTAGAGATGAAGAGTTATTGGATCTTCTTGGGATTGTGATCCCTAGGTGGGTTTAGTCCCAATATTTATGGAATTGAATTTTAGGAATAAGGAAGATTCCTCCTTCTAAAAATTTGGACAAGGGAGGGAAGCGAAAGCCATTGCCAATGGATTGGGTTAAGGTTAACATCGATGATGCTACTCGTAGAAATCTAAGGGAGGCAAGTATTGGAGGGGTGGATCATATGCACAAAGGGATGATGGTTTCCAACTTCCATCAGGGCATTGGAAGGGACAACAACATGGTGGAAGAGACTATGACCATCTACAAAGGCTTAGTCATAGTTCTTAAGCAAGGATACTTGAGAATTGAGGTGGAGTTTGACTCTCATGTCTTAATAAATAGGTTAAAAAATTAGGAGGGGGAAATGGAATAAAGGGTCTAATGGGTCTTGGATAATATTATAGGTTTAAAAAATAGAGCATGGATAAAATTCCTCCATGTGGTGAGGGAAAATAATATATTTGTAGATAGATTGGCTAATTTGGGAATAGAGAGAGGTCATCATTTGTGGGATTATGGTAGGGGGTAAAATCTAGGGAAAATTTATATGGACTTGTAGGTTTTGTTTTTACAAGATTACCCCAATGATGGAGAAGGAATAAGTACTATCATGATAGCTCCTAGGATAAGGGAGGACTTGCACACAAGGATATTGAAGGCCTCAATGTTTTAGTATTATGAATTGTTTGAGTCATTGTGTATGTGGGAAGGTGGAGATAGGACATACGTATAACAATAGAGATTAGCCGGATGAGCTAGTGGAGCTGCAAGAATTTATAATCACCACTAGAAATAAAGACCTCTTGAATATGATTTAAATAGGATATGCAATATACACAAAAAATAATTTATGGTTTTGTCTTATTGCAGTTCTAAGGAGTCCTCCTCTGATATGTCATTCAATGACTAGGTGTATCATTGCTCTTTGTGCAATTTTTGTCTATTCTCTAATTGGGCATTTAGCCTTAATGGAATTATAAGTATGTATATATGGAATCACTTCTAGGTTGCAGCCCACGTATGGAAGGCCTTTTGACTATGTAATCTAGTTTATGTTTAATAAAATTTAGTCTTTTTTAGTCAAAAATAAAAAATTAGGAAAAGAACCCTTCCCAAAGGATCATAAATAGGGAACTTCATATAAGATAGTTTTTAATTGATAAATAAATATATCATATGTTAAAAAATGAGGGAAATATACTAATTTTTTATTTTATTCTTGGTTGAAACCTTATCCTCTTATCTTTAAATCAAAATAGAAACCATTGGCTCACTCATGTCTAGCTTGTATAGGTACAAAGGTCAAAGACTATTAATATTAGTGACAACTCCAAATCATTATTTTCAATTAGTAATTTATTTGAAGGAGAGGAAATTAAAGAAATTGTAGATGAACTTTAAAATATGCTTAAAGAGTTTAATTTACTAAGTTTTATACGAAAGGATGAGATGGTTTGGAATCTATCAAAATATGGTAGATACTCAATCAAGTTGGGATATTAGGATTTAGTGCATTCAAAATTTCCTAGTCCTAAATATTTCCTTGGAATAATGTTTGATCACTAGAGGCTCTTTCTAAGGCCTCAACATGCCTTTGGTTAGTGATTCAAAATAATATTTTTACAAGAGACAGTCTACAAAGAAGATGCCATGGAACTTTTAGATGTGCCTTGTCTGAGAAAAAATTAGAAACATTAGATCATTTACTTTTTCTTTTTGGATTTGAGTAGTGTGATAATACCATTTACTTTTTTATTGTCCCTTTGCTCACACCATTTGGGGTTTTGGTTTTATAAAAATATGAAAATATATTAGATAGCTCTTTCAACTTTGAAAGAGTTGATGAAATATTGGATTAATTATTTCAAATCTAAAGCACTATGTATTCTATGGAGGACTGGCCTTGCTATTATTTTTTGGATTTGTTTTTAATTTTATTTAAAAAAGGGGTTTTAAAAGAGTATCCTACCCTTTTACATGAAAAGCGATCTAGAAACCAAAGGGGGCTCAAGGTAGAAAAAATCACTAAGGTCTAGAAAAGCTAGAGTCCTATTGAGCTTGTGCCTGGCCTATGCGTCTATGCTTGACAATTCAAATTTGAGTTTTGTGCATGGAACTCGAAGAATTAAGGAGCTCCAAATGGGTGTCCCTAGTATATGCATGTTATTGTCAGGTCGATCAGATGATTACCTTGATGGGGTTAGTCTGAACAAACAACCAAGTAGACCTTCTATGGGAGAGAGTTTACGAAAATATCTTTAATATTCTTCCAATATAAAATCCATTGGGAGTCCATGGATATAGAAACTTGGATTTTGGGACTCACAGGTTGCTATTGAGAACTAGTTTTGTTCCTTTGATATCCCAAACTAATATAGAAACCTGGTTGCAAGAAGAGAATATATTGTTGGTTTTGGCTCAAAATTGATCTCCATTGTTGGTATGTGTTTATCTATTTGGGCATAACTAGTTCAAATAGACTAACTTGAAGCTAGTTAAAAATAGCCTCAAAGATCCTTGTTTTTCCTTTGAAGATCCTACTATTTCTCTCCTTCTAGATACACCAAAGGAAGGTTGGGATTGTTAGGCTCCATATCAGTTTCTTCTCCTTGCAGGGAGGGATCCATTGACACCACCAGTCAAGGATTTCCTTGGGCATGACCTAGGATACCTTTGTAGTCTTCATCCATTGGTTCCACATAGCTTGAGAAAATGGACATTTTATGAATAAGTGATTTGTTATCTTCATTTTTTTGTAGAGGTGCCATTTGTTAGGGCTTAGAAAACCTCTTTAGACCAGGTTGTCACAAGTTAGTATTTTATTTTTGAGAACTAACCATGTAAATACTTTCATCTTTGGAATACATTTGTTTTCTCATAAGTTCCTCCAAGGTGCTTTTTGTTGAGGTAGATCTAGGCTTTCATTGTATCCACTTTTAACTATATAGTTTCTTGTTGTCAATTTGATCCACTCTAACTGATTAGATTCCTTTAATTCTAGGTTAATATAGTCTCCTAGTTATACATGGAGGGATTCTAGATCTTACCTTAAAACCTTATTCCTAATATCTGTTCTCCCAGTGTTTATGCTATCTCTCTATCTGACTAGATCTAAAATAGGTGCCCCATTCCTATTCGAGGATTTATTTTTTATATTTTCTAGGTTTGGATCTGGGTCTAAAGGTCCTAAATTTCACCACTTATATTCCAAAAAATCTAAATTTATTTCTTTACCTATCTTCCATTGAGATACTTTGTCTATGATGCTTTTATTCCTTCATAAATATGGTTCCAAACAACTAAACCTTCCATTATATGGTTGCTTCTCCATATTAGTGAATGGATACAATTGTTGATTAGTTTTCTCTAGTAGTATGAAAAGACAAAATTTCTCCATGACTCTATCTAGAAACCTCCAGAACACCCGATCATAGACTTTATTAATGTCTCATTTGATTAGCATGCCTAGTTATTTGTTCTTTTTAAGGGAGTGGATGGTTTCATGAACAATCAGTATACCATATAGGATTTATCTTTCTTTGACAAAGGTCTATTTTTTTTCTGAGATAATGAAAGATGAAATCTTGTTTAATCTCATTGTTAGAGCCTTAGTTAAGATTTTGTATGACACATTACATAGGCTTATTGGTCTAAAATTATCAAGTTGAGTGGCTCTTGTTTTCTTCTTTATCAAAGCTATGAAGGTATTGTTCATTCTCTTTTCTATATTGTATTTCTCTTGGTCCTCCTAGATTGCTCCTACTAAATATTATTTAACTATATCCCAACAACTTTAGAAGAAGCCAATTGAAAAACCGTCTAGTCTAGGAGTTGCCTTTCTTCATTGTGAAGAGGGTATTTTTTATTTCTTCTTCAAAAAGCTTCTTATTAAGGAACCTATTCATTGAAGTTGTGACTAATTTTGGGATGTTGGTTAGGATATTCAATAAAAATATCATGTTACTCATTTTTCAAGTCTTTTGTGTACCTCTATCCCACTTTTTTTGACTTCATCTATTTTCATTTCCAACTCTTCTTTTTGCTTGAAGATATTGCCAAATTCTTCTTCGTTCCATACTCTTAGATTCTATTTTAGTTTAGTAATCTTGGAATATTTATTGAAATTTATTATTTGAAAAGAATAACAAATTTTTAAAATAAATCTTAAAGTTATACCTAAGTTTGGGACCATATTATTATCTCTTGTAGAATATTTACAAATATGATGCTCATCATAGGAAGTATCAAGTGCAAAACCTTTTTGGTAATAACATGGTTATAGAATTTGAATATACATAGCATTAAAACAAATAATCTATTTTGATCTAGGGTAAAATAAAAATGTCTAGAAATTGGGCTTATCAAAATTAATTTTGATGGTGCTTATAAAGGAAATCCAAGAAAAGTCGAGTGGAGGTGGTGTTTTTCAAAATAATGAAGGCAAAATTCTCCTCACTTAGAATCATATGGAACTTCAACTTACAAATGTTCAGAGGCTAGGACACTTCTTACATGAGTTAAAATTATAGTAAAAAAATAATGAAATTATATATCAATTGAGGAAGATTTGCAAATAATATTTCAATAAAAATGTATGTGGAGACTCAATAAAAAAATAATATTATTGCTTATGCTCATCATCAATTATTGAAGGCAATCTCTTGGAAATGTAAGAATATTTGTAGAGAAGAAATCAAGTTACATATAATTTAGTCAATAATGATGTTGATGTGTTTACCTTAGAAAAATTCAAATTTTAGAAGGCAATTGACCAAGTGAAATTTTATTTCTTAATCAAAATGTTGTACTAACTTTCAAGAAGTTAAGAATATCTTTGATAAAAAAATAAAAATAAAAAAATATTTGTAATAGAATGACATGTTGAATATGGTTTAATTGACCTAACAACAAATATAATATTTGAATATTTTCATGAAAGTGATCCCCAATAGAAGCCACATATAACTTATTAAAAAACATATTAAAATTTAAAATAAATTAATAATTCAATAAATGAAATTCATATTAATTTTTAATTTCTACTATATTATTTAAATTATAAAATATATTTTAAACCTTTTTTACCTTTTAATAAATACTTATAAAATAATTTATTTTGAATTTAATAACAATAGATATAAAAAATAATATTTCAATATTAAATGACATTAGCTTAACCTGTTAATTCCGCAACTTTGAAGGATAAAAATGAGAATGAGGTTTAAATATTACCTCATGATACATGCATAATTGTTTAATTACTGTAACACTACTATGTGGCCCAATCATATAATATGAATGAGACCCTTTTTTATGTTATATAACTAAATAATATTAAATAAAAAATCATTTTAATAATTTTTTTAAAACAATTGGATGCCACTTTCGGGTAAGTCAAAATAATTTTAATAAATTATGGCTATATGAAAATAATATGATAATGAATAACAATATCCATATTAAAATTACCATAATCAATTTAACTTTATAAGTTTAACTAAATTTAATATTTATTAAAGATGTAAAAAAATCTTATTAATTGTTTTTTAATATTAAATATAAAGAGTGGACTTAATTAACTACAATATTCCTCCTAACGATAACCATCTATCAAAATTGGAGAGCTCTAGAAGAGAAAACTAGGGCATCAATTGGGTAGTCGAAGAGATTTTTGGTTACTGTGGATTTGAAGAAAATATTGTTGCCCCAGGAGGGCCCAATGGGGAGACATAGTATTTTTGCAGATTTGATAAAGGATAAATCTCCATAAAATACTAAAGAAGCACAAAAAAATACATTAAAAATACTCTTTACGATTACTGGAAATATATCAACATCTCAACAAGTTAATGGATGTTTGCCACAATCAAAATCAAGGCCAAAGATTGTCATTGGGCAAAGGATGGTCGAAGAAACAATTTTATATAGAGCCATTCATGATTTGATCTGTAAATTCATGCGTACTCGCCCTACCCTAATTTTTTTGCATTCCTGGATCTAGCAAAACTAGGAGCCTCTTGGTGAGTATTCTTTGTGGTTTATTAACAATGGATATTTTGTTGTTAGTTTTTCTTCATTTACCAATAGAAATAGGGTTTTCGAATCAGAAAAAAGGAATCATGGTCTGGCAAGATTATTTGTTCAACCCTAGAGAGTGGGATTTGATCCTCGAATGGAACCCACTATTGTCCTAGTTTGGATCCGTTTGTATACACTTCCAATGGAGGTTTGGAGTGAGCAGGTATTGGAAATTATCAAAAATTCCCTTGGAATACATTTGGGTGTTTCAAAGACACAATGGAATGAAACACAACTATTTATGCAATATTATGTGTGGAAATGGATCTTAGCCAGCCTTTGTCGATAGAGGTGGAACTTGAACTTACAAGACTATCTTGGATTCAACAACTGGATTATGAGGTATTGCCCTTCAAATGCAGAGTTTACCACAAATATGGGCATTTTTCCCGATCTTGCCCAAATAATATGAACATAAAAATGAAGGCTCCTCTGGGAATGCCAAATATTTATAAGGAGGGTAAGTCAACAATCAATAAAGAAACAACCAATTTTTCTTAGGGTAAAGAAGCATAGAGATATGGTTTTGAACAACCCAAAATAAGGAGAAGGCAAAAGAAAAAATATGGTAAAAAGTGAACCCAACTCAAGCCCTCTAACATGTATGAGATATTTAAGACACTAATGGACCAAGAAGAAGAACAATTCATGGAAGTAGTGGATGGGAATAATGAAAATAATAACAACCATGTTCAAGCCCCTCTTTCATCTCCTCCCATCATAGAGCAGGTAATTGAGTGCAGTGAGTTACCATAATCAGAGAGTGCAGGGGAATTGATAGTGCATAACCAAGAGCAACCAATAATTAAGGATGTCATCATGGAAATAATAGAAAAGAATAGAGAAATGCCAACTCTAGGGATAAATCAGGTGGAAAAGATATAAAAAAATAGTAGCTCTCAAGGAGTGGATAGAAAATCAAATAAGGAATTGATAGCAGTTCAAGGAGACAAAATGATCATTGGAGGATCGGTGAGGCCAATAGATTTTTATTGCTCTCAAGGTAATCAATGATTATACAATCATGTAATGTTAAGGGTTTAAACACTAGAAACCATGAATATGCTATTTGAAGACTCTTAGAAAAATGTAAAATAGATTTTTTGCTTATCTAGGAGACAAAAATGTCATTGGATCTTATGTGTAAAATAGTAAATAGAATTTGGAGGGGTGCTAGTCATATGGAAGTGGCTTTCCAAGGGGCCTCAGGGGGGATAGTTACTCTTTTGAACTCTCTTTAATGGACTGCAATAGAACATATAGCTTGGAGGGGTGTTCTCACATCATATTTTAGGAACAATGTCACATTTGAACATGTTTTAATCATAAATTTTTATGGGGCTCAAAACCTGGATGGTCTCATATGCATCAATGGAAAGTTTTGCATAGCATGAGAGTCTCAAGGGAATATTTAGACTCGATTATTTTTTGGGATTTTAATGCTAAATTATCCTTTAGATATCATAAAGGGGGAACCCCAATTTTGGACCCAAGGGATTGACTTATGATTACCCAAGTCCAGGCATTACACTTGGTGGATATTAAATGCCCTGGAACCAACTATACTTGGACTAATAAGAGGAGGGAGCCACATAGTAGGAAGGTGAAGTTAGACTATTTTTTGGTTTCAGAGGAGGCATTTATAAAATGGAATATAAAATTTTAGATTTTGGAGGGTCCAATTTCAGATCACTTTCCCATTTTGTTGGAAGGGGTGATCAAGACAGTGAAGCATCACAAACCATTTAAATTTGAAAAATTTTGGTTAAAAAAGAGAAAATTCAAAATAAAATTCCACAATGGTGGGAAGAAGGCCGTCTAGCATATGAGACAACAATGTTTATATTCCACAAACAATTTCATTATGTCAAAGATCAACTGAAACAATGGAGGCGAGCTAACAAGATAAACTTCTAGGTATAAAGAGCTCCATTGATGGCCAGATGGGATGAGGTTCAAAAAAATTTTAGGGAAGGAACAATTACAGAGCAACTCAAAGAATAGGATTATGCATTGCATAAAGCGGTTGAGGACATTGAAAACCAAGAGGAGACTTACTGGAAACAAAGAGAAAGAACCACTTGGTTATTAAAAGGTGATAAAATACCAATTTTTTCCATTGGGCTGCCTATGCTAGGAGATAGATGAATAACATGGAAGCTCTTCAATATGAGAATGAACACTCCTTTGATACAATTCCAGGTATGCATTTCCATTAAATGGATTATTTTTCTAAACTATTTAAGGAAAGTATGGTGCAAGATGAAGAGGCTAAAAAAAAGTTCTTGTTGTCATACCCTCTGTTATCTCTAAAGAAGAAAATCAAACCCTAATTAAACCTATTGATAGAGAGGAACTAAAGAATGTAGTATGTGGAATGACCATCGAAAAAACACCAAGTCCAAATGGCTTTCTAATTAAGTTTTTTCAAGCCTTATGGGACAACTTGGAGGAGGATGTAATGAATATTATAGAGGAGTCCAAAGATAGTAAAAGAATGCTTAAAGCATTAAAACATACTTTCATTGCATTAATTATAAAATGGGAGGAGGGGGTACATATTTCATATTATAGACCTATTGCCTTATGCAATGTCATATATAAAATAATCACAAATATAATGTCTTAGTGGTTAAAACCTCTTCTACATAGCATTATCTACTCGAAGCAAGGGGGTTTTGTAGAGTGTAGGCAGATCTTGGATGGTGTGGTTCTAGATTAGGAGGAAATCCATTCAATACAAACACATGGTAATAGAGGAATGTTAATAAAATTGGATATGTCAAAGGCTTATGATAGGGTGGAGTGGAGCTTCTTTTCAAAGATGATGGCAGCCTTTGTTTCTCTCAGGATTGGATAGAATGGGTCATGAGATGTGTTTCTACTCTAACATACTCAGTGTTAATCAAGGATATTCCCTCTCAACTGTTTGGAGCTACTCAAGGCCTTCATAAAGGAGATCCTTGTTCCCCATATATTTTTCTCATATTGTTTGAAGGCTTTGGTAGACTCATCTTGAGGAGAAGACAACAAGGTTTGCTAACAATTATCAAGGTGGGTGAGGAAGTTTTGACTCACATACAATTTGTGGATGACATAGGATTTGTCGGAGTGTCCAGCTTTAGGGAAGCAAGAATGGTTAGAGATACACTTAATGTCAATCTTAGGGCTACAAACCAAGTCATCAATGATAAAAAATCTAAAGTGGTATTTTTGAATCTTCATCAAAGGCTTTAGGATAAAATTTTAGAGATCTTGGGACTCACAAGGACTTCTCTCCTAGTGTTATACTTAGGGGTCCCTTTGCATTTTAAAAACTAAAAATAGATATCTGGAGGAATATTTTGGACTGTATCAAGGAAAGAATTAATCATTAGTCTCACAAATGGTTAAGCTATGGGGGTAGATTAACTTTTTTATAGTCATTCATTTAGGCCATGCCAATTTATAAATTTTCTATCCTTCTTGAACCACATACCATATGGAAAGAGTTGGATAAGATGGCTAGAATTTTTTTTTGGGAAGGAGTAAAAAAAGAGAGGAAATGGGCCTTAGTAGGTTGGGAGAAAGTAAGCAAACCCAAGGTAAAAGGAGGTTTGGGACTAAGAAGATCAAAGTTAAATAATAAAGCTTTGGCTAGAAAGCTTTACTGGAGGTGGATTTCCCAACCAACTTCTTTATTCAGTAGAATCTAAACTAGTAAATATTTGGGACAAGTAAACCCAAATGAGGTGGGTCATTTCCTTTTTGATGGTAATGGATCCTTAGTGTTATAGGATCTTAATTTGGGATATCAAGTAGTAAAATATGGATTATTTTGGAAATTGGAGAGAGGGGAGAAGGCATGATTTTGGATAGATTCATGGGATCAATACCCACCTATCATTGTTAAATTTATTGAACTGCAACCAATAAAAATAGCCATGGAAACCAGGGTTTGGGTCCAAATTGAAAGTTATTTCAACACTAGTCAACTGGGGATTATAAGTTTAAGTAGTTTAAGAAGTTGGATGAGTGGCCAATTTCAATCCCTCCGGATTTGACACCCATCATGACTAAAATTTTGAAAGAAAGATTTCTCACAGGTAGAGATGAGGAGGATGAATTAGCTTGGGGCTATGGAATACTTGGTGTCTACATAGTGAAGGATGGATATGATAATATCCTTATAGATCCTCCTCCTCATACATATTAGGTTGAGGATTGGAGAAATATTTGGCAATCCAAGGGTTGGTCAAAAGTAAACTTTTTACCTAGTAGTTCATGCATAATGGAATTCTTACTTTTGATAATCCAAGATGTAGGGGAATCATTGGTCCATCTCAATGTATTTTATTCTACAAGAGTGAAGAAAAAATTGATCACTTGATGTTTGAGTGCCCATTCACACACCATATCTGGGAGAGATGGTTTTTATATTATAAAATTTGAGGTGATTTCAATCGTATTAATATATACGAAAGATGGAAGAGGGGTATATTTAAATCTAAATCTCTTTGTATTGGTTGGGATATTGGATTAAACTTCATTTGGTGGCAAGTGTGGTTGGAGAGAAATGCCAAAAATTTTAGATACCTTTTCTTCTTTAGATGTATTTTGGCAGGTCATTTGGAGCAAAGTCACAAAAATTGTGGCAGTCTATACTAAAGAGGAAACTTAGGTTGTTATAGGGGCAATGGAGAAGGAATTTGAAGTGCAATAGGGGTAGGAAAAATCTATTTGGAATCCACCCCAGAAGGTTGGATTAAAATTAATACTAATGGAGCTACAAAAGGTAATCCGGGTAGAGCTATAATTGGAGTGGTTTGCCGGAATCATGTTGGAACAATACTTTATTGGGAACTGAAAGGCTTGGTAAGAGCCAAAAACAATGAAGTAGAAGCCTTAGCTATCAAAATTGCTTCTATTTGGGAAGTAAAACAAGGTTATAGGAGGATAATCCTAGAATCAGATTCTCAAATATGGAGGTTGAGGATTACATGAGGAACTTTGCTTTGAAGACATAGAGGTTGAGGATTATTATCACTCAAATTAAGGAATTATGGAGGGAATTAGATGATGTGATTCCATTTTATGTGAGTAGAGATCTAAATAAAGTGGTAAACTTCCTAGCTAATATGGGAACCTATCTTGTTTGGGAAATTATGCAGTCAGCTTACAAATGAGGACTATGCATGGTTTGAGGTGATTGGCCTCAAATAGGTCATGTGTATCCCCATGATGATGTCAAATCAGGCCTATCTAACAACCTTGACTCACTAATGGGATAACAGGACCAACACCTTTCATATCCTTATTGGTGAGATGATTGTGATATTGGGGGATGTCTACAGGATATTTCATATTCCTATTGAGGGGCATCCCATTACCTCCACTCCCTTTCTACAGTGGGTGAGAGTGCTTTAAATTATATTTGAAACACATGCATGTGTTTCACTACAACAAATGGACCATGGCGGTGTTCTCATTAGAGCCTGATATGATGCTTGGGTATTCACTTAGTGACACATAGTAGTTATGTACATCATAATGAACATCCTACTATCAGATTCTTTAGGAGCAAGGTTCACATTGAACCTCCTTGATATGGTTTAGGACCCAATTGAGTGTGATCCTGAGGAGTCGATCATCATGGCATGGGGGAGCACCCTATTGGATCATCTATATGATGAGTTGTATGAGATTCAACATTAGAGTCGTACATGATTGGGCTATAGTCTGCTCTTTCATATTTGGGGATGGGAGCACATACAAGTGGATCAATCAGTGGGACTATCTATGTCACAAGTAGATATGGCAGATGATGATATCAAGTACGTAGCTCGATGGAGGTGATTTTATGAGATAGGTTAGAGCCAACCATAGGTAGGTATATTATAACATTATATCGGATATCTAGAGGGATTATGGCTAGACCAGGTGGTTTTGAGGCCCTACTTGGATTATCATTATTGGGTAGAGGTCGTAGAGTATATAGGGTGAGTGAGGCATTGGCGATGGTTCATTGGGTGCCACAACATTGAGCGAGAGTACTTCTAGTACTCTCATGTCATAAGTTAGTTTGGAATCTATTAGGATGTCCCAAAGGAGCCCATCATCTATCGTAGGCATAGAGATGAGACACAACTGGTGTGGTCTCGAGTGGATGCACTTGCATATGAGGAGGATCTAGCGGTAACTGAGATCATATTGGAAGATCTAGGCACCAGTGCTGAGTATGACACATGGTGGATCACCTAACTATGGTAGAGAGGTGGACCTATGGGTAGGACTACTAAGGTAGTAGAGGATAAGGGCATGGTGAGTCTAGGTGACAAGTGCATCGTAGGATAGAGGGGGACTAGGTCTAGGCTACAAAGGAGGTAGAAGAGCCACAAGATGAGCATGAGGGTGATGAGGATGATCCAGTAGATGAGGTGGCCTAGTTGAGAGCATGGGTGTAGACCATACAAGGGAATCTAGCTAAGTGGGAGACTACCCTCACCATAGTCCAAATCCAACTCAATAGTGGGTAGCAGTAGTTGAGGGGATTCTTAGAGGAGAGAGATCTTCTCAAGGCCCATATAGCCACAACACAAACAAATATTGATTGAGTAACTACTTAGTGAGATAATCTATAGACCTAGATGACTTCTAGGATAGTAGAGTGAGATGTTAGGATAGCAAACTGAGAAATTCTATAGGTTCTGTTGGTCATCACGACTCTAGGTCAGGTTATACCCTCTACTCCAACAATTCAGGGGTAGGTAGCATATGGTGGAGATGATAATATTTGTAGGTAACGGGGCTTTCTAGAGGAGTACATGGTCCAACATAAATCTAACATAGATTATATAGTTGATTTGGAGGGTCAGGTTAGGATACATGGTGGTATTTTACTTGAGAGGTCTATAGCAGGGGAATTTCATCAAAGTTGATACAAAAGTCTAGGTAGTCCTTAGTGTAACCTAGTCATAGGTCATCAACTTATCTAGAGAGATAAGTGGCTAGTGGTTCCCAATAGCCTCATAGTGATGAGTTCGAGGATGGAGGTGACTTTGGGGGTGTAGGCCCTGCATGACTTGTTGCTATGTATTCATTATTTTTGGGTGTAAGGTTTGAGGACCTACATAGTTGTAGCTTGCGAGCAAATTTTGTATCATGATGTACTTTGATATTACCATATATATATATATATATATATATATATGATCTCATTTATGGCTCATCATGTTATTTGATTTTGATTTATGTGTTGTGTTATGGATGCATTGATGGATTAAAATGTATAAAAATCATGAATTAAAATGTTAACCTTATCATAAAATTTATACATGTGTATATGAAAATGTGAGATGAAATATGTGAAATGTGGGGGCTTTCCCCATAAGCTTTTGAAAAATAAAAGGTATGCTTAAAATAGTCAGTGGCCATCTAAATATCATTGTTGATATTCATCCGGTATCTATCCTATTTTATGAGGACTCCTTAATAAGCAAAATCTCATAAGGACAACTATGACTGTTGATGAGATGATTTGGTGTTATAAGGGGATTTTGAGGTTTTCCATGAGACTCAAACACCCTAGTTGATTAATAAAAAGTTGCATACTAACTACATAAAACTTTTAAAAGATACAAATTTGTTAATAATACCTAGATATTCAATATCCTTGTGTGTGCAAAGTGAATGTATTATATGAGGTATACGACTGCCTCATTGCTATGTGGGTTTCATGTAACACATTATTGTAATGAAGATCACCTTATGGTCATCCTAATCCTAAATTTGGATGTAGTTAGACAAAACTACTAGGCAATACAAATTGCAAAAAGCTAGCTCAACCATAAGCTGACATTGGTCTGTACAAAATAAGGTTGCTAATGTGACAGACATATCACCATACTTAAGGCTACTTCATTACCATATGGGTTTCATTCAACCCATTACTGTAATGGAGATTTGTTCCATGGATTTTGAATACTGAATATTCTAGGAATTCAAGCTCGTTACCCCCTTCTTTTCTTTTGATTGCTTGGGATACTTGCTCATGCTTAGTGGTGAAAACTACTATTTTTTTTTAGCAAGGGTTTTTTTTAGTGATGAAAATCACTATTTATTTTGTATTGCTTTGGGAAATTTGCTCATTTTTTGGAAAAGCAAGGGGATTTTTTGGGTAGGGGGAAATTTCCTTTTGTCAATTCTCAACATTCTAGACCATGTGCATAATAGGGTGAGCAAGGGAAACCTTTCGCTTAAGGTGCCAAGGATTAATTTGTAGTGTCATCTTTCCTTGTTCAGACTTGGATTGTTAATGTGTATTATTGTATTGAGATTTTGACATATGCAAGGTACTATCAAAGCAATTTCTTACCTTCTAAAAGCCAATATATCTTTCTAAAAAATCTGAAAATATAATTAGGCATGGTTGAATGATAAAAAACCCTTGTATACATGCTATAGAAACTCTTTAGTTGTATTGAAAAATATAGTTACTCACTCAGGAAATATGAATAATAATGATATGTAAGATGTAATCCATACAATTTTTTGTAAACTAAAATGTTTGCATAAAATCGCCCAATGGTTGTCTAAATATCATTGTTATACTCATCCAGTATATATCATATTTTATGATGACCTCTTAATAAGCAAAATATCATAAATAAAACTATGAGTGTTGATGATTGATAAGGTTGATTTGAGGTTCATGATTGGCATACAAACATGGTGTCATTTGTAAGAATGTAAACATGACTTATCCTAATGCAAGTGCAATGGATTAAGATGACTAATGCAATGCAACTACTACAAGAAAAAATGGGGTTGCCCTAGTGGGTTTCCGAATGGTAGTTTTATAAGACCATAAAGCGAGAGGCAGTTGAAGGTGCCAATCCTTGTGATTTTATTTAATGTTTTTCTTTAATATGGTGAATATAGTTTTATTTGAAGCCTCTACCTACCCATTAGATTATGGATAATAGGGTGTATAAAAGCTAAGCTAAATGTTATATTTGGATGTTAAGGCTCACACAAATATATTATTGAATGATTTCCCATTATCCGATATTATTTTGGATGGAATACCAAAATGACATATAATGTTATGGAGTATGAACTCTACAATACAAGCTCTAGTCATAGTGGTTAAAGGGATTGCTTCCACCCATTTGGTAAAATACTTAGTAGCCATTAATATGAATATGTGATGGCCTAAATATGGAGGAGATATATTCCCAATTAGATCAAATCCCCATTGAGAGAAAGACCATACTGATTGAATCAGTTGTAAGGCATGAGATGGTAGGTACGAGATATTGGCATGATGTTGACACTTTATGTACTTCTTGACATATGTGCAAAAATCATTTTCTATTGTGGATAAATAATAGCCCATTCAAAGTATGTGCTTGATGATAACCATGTAGTTGAAATGTCCATCACAAGTTCTATCATGAACTTTTAAGATCACCCAAGTAGATTCTTGGGGCTCAAGACAATGAAGGATGAGTCCATCATAGCTTCGACGATAAATAATATCTCCTAGCAAGACATACTTGATCACTTTTTATTAAAATGCTCATTTTATAGAATGTGATAATCCCTAAGGGATGTTACCAAGTTTTAGATAGTCTTTTAATTGGATGAACCAATCTTGATAAGCTTGTGCTTCAACTAACTAAACAACTTATTCCTATTGTGATTCATTACATACAAATATGGATTGAGAAATGACCTTGTGGTGAATGGTTGTGCCATTATCTAAAGGACCCTATAGAAAACAAACTTGTGGTGAATGTAATAATCAACCACATCTTCACAAAGTGACTCAAGATATGCTTGATTATGGTACAAAAGTTTTGGCTCTTCATATGTCTCATAGTTTGGATGATCGACCAATTTATGCTATTGTGATAAAGAATTATGAATGGATGTAGTAGGAGGACAAATTTCCATTGCCCTAGAAGGTAAATCCTAATGTTATGCAGTGCACCTTAGGTTAGCTTGGTGCCTGTATGTGCTAGGCATATAGATTTCATCGTAAGTTACCCTACATGATTGCTCCTCATGCAATATTTGTTTGAGAATCTTTTCTTCATGCAGTCTATGTTCATACAACCTCTAACAGTGTAGTCTCTATTATTTTGTATGTTCTTGGTCTAGGTGCTCTCTATATTTTCACAAATAATCCAACTGTATTTAGAGTAATTGCTCTTGTTGGTTAGTATTAGGCCTAGATAATGATCTGTTTGATCAATTGTGTGGGGTCTATGGATTCTCATATCAACATGAGGGGATTTGTATCTTTCTATGAACATAGTAGGAGTAGATATCCTTTTATCCTGATCTAGGGAAGCTACATTTACTTGATGTTCAACCCTAGGAGTGTCACTTGCATGTAAATATGGTGCAATAGTATGACATGTCTAAGTGGAACACTCTCTGTGCATGAGGATAAGGTGCATTAGGTATTTGCATTACTCATGCTCAACATGGGTATGAAAGAATGAGGTCAGTCTATGATGAGGACGATCACAATATATATCCATGCGATCAAAATTCCTCCTCATCCAGGGATTATCGAGAAGAGTAACCCACTCATATAACCTACGTACAAGCATATATTATGCTCCATGTTCATATGGGTTTGTGGATTGATTGGGGATATAAATTTGTGCCACCCCCCTACTTGGCCCCTTAATGGTTGGATCCTATCTAGAAAAAATATGATATGGGTATGGATCGAGAATATAATCTTCTTAATTGTGTGGATATACCATAGGTTTCCTCCTGGTAGGGGTATCTCGATGATTGGATCCTTCATGAGTGGAATTATCATCAATATTGTTGTTATGTTGTCATTCAGGTATGAGTAATTCAACTGGACTATAGTGAATGCAATCTGGGACTCCTTGTACATTATCCATAGCATCAGTTTGTGACTGGGCATGGCTACATGTAGTGACCATTATATGTTTATTAAGCATACAATAAAGGAAACAAACAAAGTATACAAAATTATTATATCATTTAAAAATTTATGTGATTCCTAAACTATTTGGTGTGTTTTGAATTTTTGTTGCTTTTGAGTACCTGTTTGAGTTTTTGTTTTCATTGATAATATTACTTGGTTTAAGGGTTTTCACCTATGTACTCTCACCCACATACTTTGTGATCAAAGCAAAGCCATGAAACCCATAAAATTTTGGTGATGAAGTCCAAACTCGATAAGGGAGTCCTGTAGGTCAAAATGGCTATATCTCTACTTAGCCAAAATTTTGCAAAAATTTTACTAAGTATGAAGAAGGAACATAAAAGTGATAAAAATTGGCTAGGACAGAGAAGTGCTGAATTTAGCTTTAAAATGAGAAGTCAGGTGGAGTCGCGTTTCTCTGCCCCCTTTGTATTTTTCATGCAAGTTTGAAGGTTGTCTAAAAACAAAAAAGTGTCGTACAAGGGTAAAAAATAAGAAATCGCTAAAAGGAGGCCAATTTGAATAAGTCAAGCGAGTCACACTTCTCACCATCTTTGTATTAAGTGCGCAAAAGAAAAATGCTAAAAAATCATCCAAAAGTGAGAATTGTCTAAAATAAAAAAAATAAGTCGAATGACTCGCGCTTTCTTGTTTATTTGTAAATCATCACACAAAAAATAAGTGCCAGGAGTTAGTTTAAAGCAAATAAGTGCTGAGAAATGCCCAAGATAGAGAAGCTCCAAAATTATCCAAATCTGAAAAATTTCAATGAGTAGCGCTTTCCTTGTTGGAAATATTGAGCATATTGTTGTAATTGATGTCAAAGAGTACACAAGGCAAAAATATGTTGATGAAAAAAATGAAATGGTTGTCAAGGTATTATATATATCCAAGATATTTTTCTAAGAGAAAGGTTATAATATTTAAATGAAAATTTAAATATTATAAAGGAGGAAAAAGATTTAAAAGACAATTATTTCTATACTCCAAGGTTTCAAATATTAACATTTTAATATTTTAATATTATAATACAAAGGGTTCAAAGTTTAAAAAAGGCACCAAATTTTTTTAAGAAAATATTAATATGCCCTACCCCATAAAAACGCTGATGTTCTTTCATGCCTATCAAAGTATATATAAAAGGGTTTAATTTATTTCATATGGGTGTGTGTTCGATTGGTAAGCAAAGTTTTAAAATCCATTTTGTGAGTCGAAATAGGGAAAAGATAATGCAGACAGATAAAGCGACAAAAGAAAACAGTGTTGATTTTATAATCCCATGGTGGTGGCTAGCCCAGCTGGTCACTAGGCTAACGTTAAGGCATTGGAAGGGAGGAGGTTGCAAGTTTGAATTTAGCAGACGCTCTTTTGCAAGGCAAATAACGTAGAGTGTTTTGATTGGTCCGAGGAGGAGGAAATAAATAAAAATTATTGGAAGTCACATTTTAAGCTGATGGCTAGCCCAGATGGTTGCTATGCTAGCACTAAGGTGCTAGTAGGTAGGAAGTCAGGTTCAAATCTCACAAGTGCTCTTTTGCAAGGCAGAACATGAAACTTGTTTTGGCTGAGGAAGGGAATAAGAGGAAGTTGCTACACATTATATTTTAAGTGGGTGGCTAGCCCAGATGGTCGCTAGGCTAGCGCTAAGGCACTGGTAGGTAGGAAGACGCGGGTTCAAATCTCATGGTCACTACCTTGCAAGGCAAAAAAGAAGACTTATTCACATGGCAGTTTAATAAAAGGTATGAGGAAAACATTTTTTATATTATAAAATTGATAAAAGGAAAATTATTTGTTGTGTTGGATAAGGACAAATAGTTTATCAAGCATGGGAGAAATAATGTGTTATAAAGTTTATTTGTGATTTGTAATTTTTGAAAGTTAAATCTAGGAGAAATAAGGTGTATAAAGGCTTATTGATATTGTAAATGTGTGCTTGAGAAAAATAAATCTTGTGTAAGGAGTTATAAGGTGTTATTGTGGTTTGATTTTAATATTGTAATTTCTATATGGTGAAAAGGAATGTTGAAGGGTTTTTGATAATTATTAATGCTTCATATTTGAGAACAAAAGTCACAGAGCATTATTTTTCAGATTCTATTGTGCACATTTTTTAAAGGAGAAATTTAATATGGATGATTTGAAAGAGAGATCTACTAACCAATTTTTCAATTGGAACTTTGAAAGGGAAATTATTTTGAGATAGGTTTTTGGCAACACATATTAATCAAATCAAGTTAAGAGGTATGGTGATATCATTCCTTCTTTAAGGTGTTTGGTTGAGCAAATATTTCTGAATCATAAGGTGGAGAAATAAGGATTATATATGTGCATTGTTGGAAATATTTGAGCTAGGATTTGAAAACAAATTGTGCTTCATTGTTTGAATGAAGTTGTGAAGATTTTGGGCATTGGTTTGAGTGACATTGAATGTGAATGAACAAGTGTTAAGAAACTAGTTTTGTGAAATAATTTGTGCATTGGGCTTGAGTGATATTGGAAAGAACATATTGTGAAATTATATTGCATATCATTTTCTATGTGTTCTTGAAAAATAAATCTAGGTAGAATATGTCTGAAGTAATTTTATCAAAGCAAGTGTTATGAGCACTTTTGAGCATACATTATGAACAGTTTTGAGCATCTGTTATGAGTATTTTTGAGCATGTGTTATGAGCAGTTTTGAGCATGTGTTAGAGTAGAGTTGAGCAGATACAGTGACCATATTAGAGTAGGATTGTGAGCCATTTTGAATAGGCCTTTTGAAAAGGCTTTTGAGAAGTTCTAATAAGGGCAAAGTTATGCATAGTGGTGAATATTCATAAATTGGGTGAATATTAGGATTCCAAAATTAGAAATTGGTGAATATGAGGACCGTTGACATCGGCCCATTTGCCTAAAATTTTTAGGACCAAATTTTTCTTAGGATCAATTTGCCATATTATATATCCAAACATAGGTATATTTATACTCATTGGAAATCTCTTTTCAATCCTAATCTAATGGTGGTGTTTTTATGAAGTTATAAGATGATTTAATAGGTCAAAAGTAGCCCCAAATATAAATTTACATTTTAGGGCTTCAAATACCCCAAATTTTGGTATGAAGATGCTTGATTTGATTTTCTTAGGATTATCCATGATTCACCTTGATTTTTATTAGGATTCACCATTTTTTACAAGTAAATTTTGAGTCCAAACCTTATGCATAACCCTAAATAAGGGTTTGTAAGGAGGTTTGAAGCTGACTTGTGAGCAGGTGTGAGACAAATAAATACAAGTAGTTGATCGGATTTGATTAGAATTATGAGCATATTTGATTAGAGTTGAGCAAAATTGAGAGCAGGTTTTGGAGCCAATAAGAGCAAAGGGGATGAATTTCTTCTATGGATAGAGGTCCACAAACTAGAGTAGTGGGTGTACTGCTTCAAATTTTTCACATCCTTACCTTTAGGCTATAGGATCCACACCCGAAAGGGGGATGCGAGAAGGATGGGACAATACCTCATACTGAGAGGCCATTTGAAGGTCATGCCTCTCGGGGGAGGGGTATAAGGGTGAATTTTTGATGGATGGTGGGTTCACCAGGAAACTTTGAGTGGCAGTTTCCATGCCTAGGTTGAGAATGGTTTTGATGTGTTCATTTTATACTTGATCATTCATAATCCTAGGTTGGCCAGAATGAATCTAAGCTATCTTATATGAAAATGCCAATTTACATGAATACAGAAAGTGGGAATGAATCCTAAATGTAAATAATATGTGAAATGAGAAAGAATGCACCTAATTTCAAATGTCTGATGAAGATTCTAAAGCTTGTAGGAGTCCAGATCATCCCGAATATGACAGGATCGCCTGTAATTGTATAGAATCATCTCAGATCACAGGCGATCGCCTGAGATTAGACAAGATCATCATCGATTTGATGAATTCGTTAGACAAATTCATCAAAAACCTACAATCACAGAAACAAGCACCAAAAACCAAAAATGCTACTGCGAGAATAATGCAAAATGATAGAAATGATAGTATAAATACCTAACTGATAAATCTAGATAGCAAATTAAAGTAAATGCATTGTTTTAATAACTTATTTTAACTTTATCATGCATTTACGCTGAATGAGGTGAACTCCAAGATGTAGAATGAAAATAAATCAAACTAATGCATAGTAAAATAAAGAAGACAAATGAGAAATGCAAACTCAGGGCTCTGGTTGCCCCCAATTTGAACTGTAGTTGAGATCGCCTCCAATCGTACGATATCGTCACCGATCCATGATAGGATCATATGAAATCATCTGGAATCACCTGAGATGATCCAAGCTTCCTCCAACTAAAGCATAGTGAAAACCTGCAATGAAAACTTAAAACTACGAGTGCAAACAATGGTGGATAGGATGTCTTAACACAACAAAACTAAATGGCAGGAAAAAATCAACTAGGGAATCATGGGATCAACCAACCAGGGGGATAAACTAAGAAAATCCTAGTTTATATAGGATTAGGGGGAGGTTAGGAGGTTGGGGATCATCCCAATCTGGGAGATCTCCAACGGAGTAATCTCCAACTGCACAGACACACTTCTTCCCAAGTTGGAGAGGCTGTTGAAACAAAAGCTAATTATAAAAATTTAGTTTTGGGATGAAATCATCTGGTCATTCTATTCTAGATGAATTTATCCGATCTGGGACGATTTCGTCTGATCGGCAACGATATCATCCAACGGTCAAAACAACTCCTAAAAATGGCATGAAAAATGGGGTGAGCAATTAACAGGTGATTTCGGGGTTAAAATTCAAATTTTATTTTTTTAATAAGGGTTTAATTGTGCCAATTTTAGGGTGCTACATTTTGCACCCTCTTTAGCAAATTTTCCAAAGAAAATGCGTTAAAGACGAGTTCTTCCCGCTTTACGAGAAAGCAAAAATTTACTCAATATTCTAGATGACGATTCTAGGTCGAATTGTACAACTGGTTGCTATGGTGCCCCCTCCATATTTTTACCCAAATCGAACGTTTGAGGTAAAAGCACGGAAAAACAAAATTTAAAAAAAGTTGTTTTTTTTAAATAAAATTTAAAAAATAGGGTAAAACCCTAATTCATTGTTACTGTTTTAGAGCTCTACAGGCAAAATGGTAGAAATAATACATAGATCGACAGAGGTCCGATGCGGGTTGCGGGTAAGGATCTAAACTTGATGAATTATGTTTTTAATTTGATTTGTGTGGTTTTTAATTTAAATTTTGACTATTTTTGGGGCATCGCGGCCATTTTTAGGTCATCGACGACGTCGGGATGAAATCGTCCCAATTTCGTTGAAATCATCCCTAGATCATCGATTTCGTCTAAGGGTAAAATCATCAAAATAGGGGCAATCCCGTCCAACAAGGGGTGATCCCCAAGTTGCAAAATTGGAGACGATTTCATCCTACAAAGGATGATTTGAATCAATTTAGTATGATATCGTCCAATAGTGGATGATATCATTATTTTTTTATAAGATGAAATTGATTTTAATGATTATCTATTAATGATTTTTGTTGTTTGATTGTTTATATTGCAGAGGGGATTACTAAAAAGTCAGGAGTGGAAATACAGGGGGATAAGAGACAACGTAGCCACGCTCGATCAGGCGGAGTTATACCGACTATTAGAGGTTGGGCTATAGCATGTGGCAGAGATGCCACAAATACCTACAATCATGGGGCTATTGACAACCCTAGCAAAGAGGTGGTATTTGGGGTCGTCCTGCTTTCGGATACCGATAGGGGAGATGTCTCCCACTCTAGAGGACATATGGAGGATTTTGAGGATCCCCATACAAGGGTGATTTATGACTCCTGTGGCCAATCAGGGCCATGCAATGATGCGACTGTATAGAGACCCTAGCTTCGCCCTAGAGAAGGGTGGAGTGAAAATCGAGACATTGCGGTAGATGCCAGGGGCATTTCGATTGACTCAGGTTTTGGCAGGGGTAGTGGGTGGTCTACTTCTATGCCACCAGAGTGGATGCAGGTTACCGTGGCTGCTCTTAGATGTGGTATGCGATATGAGAGACCATGGCTATAGATTCGCTTGGGGCAGCTTTGTACTATGTCACTTGTATAGGATCCTATACGGGGTCATATACAAGGGAGGTCGATGTCTGGTTTTGACATCGATACTATAGGTTTGGTGTTGGGAGCACATTATGATGCGGAGGCTGGTGGGGCTTCCACTGATAGGGGTTGATCGGGAGAGACCCCGGGTTTTCTATTGGTGGCTCCAAAGAGGGTCACAGCGGTAGATAGATATGTCGATTTCCTGGAGGTTGCTAGACGACCTCATCCCTGACCAGATCACTTAGAGGCCATGGAGAGAGCACCCAGGGTGGGGAAAGGACGAACAAGAGTTGGCTCGCATCAGGCGAGTCTTCTAGCTAAGGATGGAGCGGGGAGAGGTAGAGCTCTACTGCTATGACCGAGTTTAGAGGTAGTTCAATCTACAATAGGGGATCCCTTCTCTCAGGGATTACAAGTATTCCCAGACTATTCGGGATAGCACTACACTAAGCGGGGCTCTAGATATGCAACAATTTTAGAGTCAAGATTCTGACGATGCCCTCATTCAACCGATGGATGGGGACAACACTGGGGTCATAGATGGGTATGATGCCTGGTACACAAGCATCTGCCCTCATCGGATTACGAGGGCACAGGGTTCGATGCACATTGTGGTGCAATATATGGGGATGTGGTGCTAGGCTACTATCGATGTAGTGAGGGGTCACGGGGGGAGGGAGCAGCGATGGTCTCCTCAGGAGAGACGTTAGAGAGTGCCATAGGCTCCAGAGAGATCGTAGCATCTTGAGAGGAGGGAGGAGGGACTCCCTTCTCAGCAAAGGGATAGGCCAGCATCGCCCGATAAGGGCAAGGGTGTCGAGGTGGGGGAGAGTAGTGAGATGGTGGCTCTCCCGACTGAGGTTGCCCACCTTTGGGCTTAGGTGCAGACACTGTAGGATGAGGCTACATGAGTTAGGGCTCAAAGCAGAGGAGCGAGCACTCAAGATCTGGTGCGGTCTATCACTCAGACCACATTCTACCAGGATTGTACTATCACATGGTTCCAGAGAACCAAAGGATACCGCTACCAGCTCCCATTGTGGAGTCGATCATGATGGGGTCATCGAGGTCATCCTTATGATCGACGTCGAGGACCCACGACACAACACGAACTTCTATGGGACCACCTCCTCCATGCCATGGTGGGAGAGGAGATGAGGCTGAGAGCTCGAGGGCTTCTCGAGACTAGCTGCTATAGACTATAGACTATATATTTTTGAGAGGATTGAGTATGCCAGGGTATAGATTATGGCATACCAATCCAGTTTGATATGATGTACATATATTTTGGATATATATATATGATCTTTTTGTGATATGACTTGTCCATATGTTTTATGATGCTTTAAATTTTGATTTGTTGATTGATTATTCATGTAATTATGTCATTGAAAATAGTATAATTTTATGTCATGCTGTAAATTTAAATGAAATAATTTGATGTAAACAAATTGGTTGTTTTATGGTGTAATTTGATGAAAAATAAAGGGACTTCTAACAATAATTTCAAAGGACATTGTCACTGTTATAGACCATTTCATGGAGTCGCCACTCGCTAGGTCATCAAGCTAATCCTAGTATAGAAATATTGCTAAAAGTAAAAGAGTGCTTAAGAGACTGTCTTAAGACTTTGTGTTGTGATGATGAAAAATGATGATGGTGATGATTTGTTTTCAGATTTCCATGAAAATATTATGCATAAAAAAAATATGATTTTTGCTAGGCATAAAATTCCTAAGTGTGATAATATTTTGAACAATTCCTTAGAAATTATACCATCGTTGCAAAGCTGAATGTTGACATAATGAAATGAAATAGAAAAGGTGTCCATTCTTTTTAAAGCACAATTGTGTGACATAATGATGTAAGCCATATGTTTTTATAAATAATAATGAATGGGAAATAAAATTAGAACAATGGTTTGCGCTAGGCATAGAATTATAGGTATAGACTTATACCATCATCGCGAAATCCAAAAATAATTTTATTGCATAATTGATTTTTGATTTTGAGATAAAAAGAAAATATATATATATAAACGTGACTTTATTGCTAGATTTTTGAATATGTTGTTGAAAGAAATTTTGGATTTTTGAAAACAATGTATGTAATTGTTTTTATACGAAACAAATGTTCTCCAAAAAGAGTTGCAAAAATATTTTAAATTATCTCAAAGACAAAATGTAGATTTATAAGGAACCCTCATGTGCATATGTGAGTTCGTTGTTGATCTTGATTTATCATAATGATACAAAATCTCTCAAATACAAATGTGTGTGCAATTGTATTGTTCATTTACCAATTTTGAGCAAGATAATTTGATACAAGTAATTTGAATTAACCAAATAAGTGTTCGTTGACCATGATTTATATGCATGTAACCGTACCAGACTACTATGTAAGTCGGGTAATCAAGAGCTAGCTGATCCATAAGCAGACATAGGTCTATACAAAAGAAGGTCGCTAATGTGACAAACATATCACCATGCTAGGAGTTACCCAAGGCCAAGTGGGTTGGGCACAAACCACCTGTTATGGGGCTTACCTCACGGTTTTTGAATAATTGAGAATTCCAGGGATTCAAGCTCATTCACCCTTATTTTCTTTTCAAGGGGTAGGGAAAGGGATTTTATTTTATTTTTTGATTAGTAGAAAGGGTGTTGAAAGGTCCCTGAATCTTGTACAAGAGAAATTACATGAATTCCAGATCTACCGAGGTGGTCCAAGAAATAAAGATCAAAGAGCGAGCAAAACTCCACACGAGGAAAGGTGTCGCAAAATTGCGACCAAATTGGTGATGTCGCAAAATCATGACAAGTTGCACCGTTGCTGCCAAGAGAAGAAAGGATGTCGCGAAATCGTGACAAGAAGCGCCATCGGAGCCGAAGGAGGGAAGAAGTCACGATATCATGACATGTTGCAAGATTGTTTCCAGAAGAGAGGAAGTGTCGTGATATCGCGATGTGTTGCTAGGTTGGAGCCGGAAGAGAAGAAGAGTCACGAAATCGTGACATGAAGGAAAACCGTGATCGGACAGAAAAGGTGTCACGAAATCATGACAAGAAGTAAGACCACTGCCGAAGAGAAGAGGTGTCATGAAATTGCGACAAGAAGGAAGACCGCAGCCGAAGAAAAAAAGTGTCGCAATATCGCAACAATTATGGAAGACCGCTACCAAAGAGAAAGGGTGTCGCGAAATCACGACAAGATGGAAGACCGCTATTGAAGAGAAAAAGTGTCACGATATCACAACATTATGGAAGATCGCTGCCAAAGAGAAAAGGTGTCGTGATATCGTGATAAGATGGAAGACCACAGCCGAAGAGAAAAAGTGTCGCGATATCGCAACAATATGGAAGACCGCTGCCAAAGAGACAAAGTGTCACAATATCGCGACAATATGGAAGACCACAGCCAAGGAGAAAAGGTGTCACGATATCACGACATGATGCAAGGAAGAGAAAAAGTGTCACGATATTGCGACAAGATGGAAGACCGCTGCCAAGGAGAAAAAGTGTCGCGATATCGCGACAAAATGGAAGACCGCAGTCGAAGAGAAAAAATGTCACAAAATCATGACATGATGCAAGAAAGCACCTGAAGAGAAAAATTTTCGCGATATCGCGACATGTTGCAAAAATGCACCCGAAGAGAAAAAGTGTCGCGATATTGCGACATGTTGCAAAAACGCACCCGAAGAGAAAAGGTGTCGCGATATCGCGACATGTTGCAAAATCGTGGCCGAAGAGAAAAGGTGTCGCGATATCGCGACATGTTGTAAAATCACAGCCGGAGAGAAAAAGTGTCGCGATATCATGACAAGTTGAAAGACCGCTTTCGAAGGAGAAAAAAGTGTCGTGATATCGCGACAAGTAGCAACCTCGCGGCCAGAGGAAAAAGGGATGTCCCGATATCGCGACATGCTAAAATTTCATAGCCAACGGTGAAAAGTGTCACGATATCGCGACAAGTTTTTGAAATGTAGCCAAAGGGGGAGAATAAGGAAGAAAGGATGCAAAAACTCGACCAGTTCCAAGAGCAAACAAACTCGGTCCCCTGTTAACCACTCACATTGTGCAAACATTGGAACTTGTAGAAGCGTCCCTTAGGCCAATGGGAAAGGAGTCTCTCCAAACATGAATGTCTATTTCGCCAACTCCCTTGTTAGCAAGCTAGTCCGTAGCTTGGTTGCCTTCTCGATACTGATGCTTAATGACTAGTTCTGGGTAAATGCCAATTAGTGCCTTGCATTCTTGGAAGATCGAAACAAGGGCCCAAGGAGGCACAAAAGTCCCATTGAGCCAGTTGATGTAGTGCAGTGAGTCTCCTTCTATGATAAGTTTATCAATGGTCAAGCCTTCCAAGAGAATCAAGCTTTGGAGTAGAGCCCGAGCCTCTGCCATATTGTTAGATTGAATTCCCAGGTTCTGAGCAAAGGCCAAAATAATTTCTCCTCTATGATTTCTGAGAATTCCTCCTCTGCCAGCCGCTCCTGGGTTGCCTTTGGCTGCACCATCGAAATTAAGCTTGTGCCACCCAGTAGGATGTAAGACCCACTTGATGAAAAAATTGTCAACAGAAGTACAGGGTGTGGCAGAGAAATTGGAAATATTGAAAAGTTTTGCTAGGTCTGATTCAAGGCCAGGCAGGGGGGGTTTGAAAGACGAGACAAGAGAGGCATTATCTACAGTAAGGGCCAAGATTTTGGCAACAACAATCTTCATATCAATGGCTTGGTTTTTGAAAATTTTGGCATTTCTCTCAAGCCAAATCTGCCATAGGAAGATGTGAAGGCAAGCTTGCCACATGAATTTAAATTGATTATTCTTGAAGGGCCGAGGCCATTGTTGAAAAATGAGGGGAATGGAATGAGGGAGGGCTACAGAGATGACGAAGGTGTTAAGAACCTAGTTGAGCACTGCAAGAGAGAAGGGACATTCCAGAAAAACATGCGAAGTTGACTCATAGGCGTTTTTACACAGGATGCACCAATTGGGGATCATGCTTCTCTCTCCGAATGGTGCATCTCTCTCCGAATGGGAAATGGATTTTATTGCTTTTGCTTTTGCTTTTTATTTTTCTCTTCTTTTCTTTTCTCTTTTTTTTTTTGTATTTTTGCTTGGAACTGAGATAATGCTGAAATATTGTTGCGATGGTACAAAATGATATTTTTTTTCTTTTTCTCATTTTCTTTGACTTTTCTTCCTATACTAGGGGTACTTGCTCGGATTGGCTATAGAGCAAGGGAATTTTATTCTGGGTAGGGGTGAGCTTGTCCTTTTGTCAATTCTCAAATATTCTAGACCATGTGCATGATAGGATAGTAGGGGAAACTTTTCGCTCAAGAAACCACTTCTACTATGTAGCATCATATTGAATTTGCAATGAAATCATTTTAATGTGAAGAGATATACTTGGTTCAAGTAAATAACAAGATCAATTCTCTATGCTCAAAACTTTATTTAATTCAACTGTGGACTTTGATATAAGAGATATTAATAATCATACCAAATAAAATCAAGATATTTATTCATATGAGTGTGAAAGTGCGAGATTCCAAATAAATGCTAATTTATCCAAAATAATTGAAAATATAACTGCAATACTTCAAAAATTGACATGTGCAAAAATAAAAGATGTTTTTTTATATATTTTTATGATTTTGATGTTTTTATATTTTGATTTTAATTTATGAAATTGGTGGTATATACAAGATGATCTATATACACTATACAAGGTTATTTGAGTATAGCATGTCTAAGGTTGCTTCAAAATCAAAGGAGGTTTTGAAGGATAATTTGGTTGTGGTGAGGGTAATAACAAAAGGTGATGAATAAAAGGTAGTGATAACAAAAGCTTTGTTATAATGTAGAATAATGTAAAAAAATATTTGACTTTTATATGTGTAAAATTGATCATGTTACAAAATAAAATGTCAGAGGGATAAGAAGGTTCTTCATTCTTATCACTATCTTCCAAGTCTTGATAATATGGAGGGAGCATATGTGAAAGATATGCATGGGTATTATTTGGTAAACAAGGATGATCATATATGGATGACGAAAAGTGATGGATAGAAGGTAATTGTGACAATGGAGAATGTATAGAACTTGATGTTTCAACCATTAAATATTCTTCAAATGGTGTTGGGTCACCATGTATGGTAACAATTTTACTTGCAAGTTCAAACTTTAAACATTGGTGAAGAGTAGAAGGGACAACCCTCATCGTATGAATCCAAGGACTTATGAGAAGTAGGTTGTAAGGTGAAGGGCAATATGCTACATAAAACAAAGTATCCAAGATCTTGGATCCAATATTAAGGGGAAAAATTATAGTACCTTGAGCTTCTTGAATTTCATTGTTAAAATATTTTACAATAACATTTGATTCATTAAGATCTTCTTCCTTTAATTTGATTTTTTGGAATAATTGATAAGTGCATAAATTAAGAAAGGAGCCATTATCTACCATGATAGTTTTAACAGGTGTTTCTTTACTAGATCCTGTAATGTAAAGAGAGGAGTCTTTTTGTGGAGTAGAGGAAGGAATCTCCTCATCATAGAATGAAATATGGTTAACCTCAAGAGGGCTTACACCATTAATTATGTTCTTAGGGAAAATATCATGAGGAACAAATTGTTGGCTAGGTATCTTGAACAAAGTTTCCTTATGAGAATTTTGTAATACTTCTAAAAGGGATATCTTTTCTTGAGGATTAATCACTTGTTTTTGGCTATCAAATGGGATTTCAAATTGATATTTTGATTCTAAAGAGGATCTTTCTATGCTTAAATTCCATTTTGTATCATTCTCTAGAGCCAAATATAGTATTGAAGGTTGGTCAAATGAGGAATCCATCTCTTGAATATCATATTGAGTTGATTGAACTTGAGGTTGCTCATTTGTAGTTTTTGTTACAATATTAGTAATATCATCATGATGAGACAAATTTACATGCAATATTTGATTGGTTTCCTTTTGTTGATAATTGGATAGGGGTTCTTGGGATATCTCCATGTCTTGATTGATTATTGGTATTTTTTGTGTAGGAGTTTGATTGTTTACTGGAGATTTATAATCAGTTGTAGATTGTAATTCCTTTATATTAAAAAGACCCTCATCAATCAAATCTTGAATTGCACATCTTAAATCTTTACAATTTTGTGTCATATGTCCATCTACTCTATGATATTCACAATGTAGCTTAGGTTTAAACCAATCTGCTATGGTATCAAGTTGTATTATGGAATGAAGTTCAATCTTATTTGTATCAAGTAAATGCTTGAGAATTATATCCATTGGTTGATTGAGCTTTGTAAATGTACGTGATGAAGGTTTTCGAGAGGTTTTTTATAAGTGCCTTAGGAGTTCAGTCATAAAAGGACCTAATGGTTTTTTACCTCTCTTTTCTTTGTTATGGATAGAATGATGATAGGAAGATTGTGAAGTATTATGTGAGTGCATGGTAGGATTGGAAGAATAAGTATTTACTTGTTGAAATGGATGTGTTGTATTGAAAGAAGAATATTGAAAGGGTGGAGGAGGATTTTATGTGGATTGATAGACATAATATGGATATATGGAAGAATAGATAATATCGTTATGAAGAGAATTGGAAAAGGGATTGTCCTATTGGGGTATGGATGAAAAATGAGAAAAGTGTGATGGAGGTGGTGTTGAATAGGGATGAGGTTGGTCATAATCAACAAATGTATTTGGCTGAATTCTTCCAAAATTACTGATGGGCTCATATTGATTTGAGTAAAAACTCATGGTTTCTTTAGTACTTCTAAAAGTAATATTTATTATCTACTATTTAGAATTGAATCTAAAACATACAAACTTAAAATGATGATTTTGTTATTATTTTTTTTCTTGTATACATATATATTTTTTTATTTTTATTTTTATATTTTTGAATAAAAAATATGTCCATGTTATTCACGTCGGGTTCACCAAAATGTATTGCTCCAAATTTTTTGCATCCTTACCTTCAGGCTATAAGATCTGCACCCAGAAGGGGGATGCGAGAAGGATGGGATAATACCTTGGACTGAGAGGCCCTTTGAAGGTCGTGCATCTCAAGGGAGGGGTATAAGGATGAATTTTTGATAGATGGTGGGTTCACCAAGAAACTTTGAGTGGCAGTTTCCATGCCTAGGTTGAGAATGGTTTTGATGTGTTCATTTTATACTTGATCATTCATAATCCTAGGTTGGCCAGAATGAATCTAAGTTATCTTATATGAAAATTCTGATTTACATGAATACAGAAAGTGGGAATGAATCCTAAATGTAAATAATATATGAAATGAGAAAGAATGCACCTGATTTCGGATGTCTGATGAATATTTTGAAGCTTGTAGGAGTCCAGATCATCCCGAATATGATAAGATTGCCTGTAATTATATAGAATCATATCATATCATAGGTGATCGCCTAAGATAAGACAAGATCATCATCGATCTGACGAATTCATTAGAAACCTGCAATCATAGAAACAGGCACCAAAAACCAAAAATGCTACTACGAGAATAATGTAAAATGATAGAAATGATAGTATAGAAGCCTAACTGATAAATCTAGATAGCAAATTAAAGGAAATGCATTGTTTTAATAACTTATTTTAACTTTATCATGCATTTACGTTGAGTGAAGTGAACTCCAGGATGTATAATGAAAATAAATCAAACTAATGCATAGTAAAATAAAGAAGACAAATGAGAAATGCAAACTCAGGGCTCTGGTTGCCCCCAATATAAACTACAGTCAAGATCACCTCAAACCGTACAAGATCGTCACTGATCCATGACAGAATTGTCCAAAATCATCTGGAATCGCCTGAGATGATCCAAGCTTCCTCCAACTGAAGCATAGTGAAAACCTGCAATGAAAACTTAAAACTACGAGTGCAAAAAATGGTGGATAGGACGTCTTAACACAACAAAACTAAATGGTAGGAAGAAATCAACCAGGGAATCATGGTATCATCCAACTAGGGGGATAAACTGAGAAAATCCTAGTTTATATAGGATTAGGGGGAGGTTAGGAGGTTGGGGATCATCCCAATATGGGAGATCTCCAATGGAGGAATCTCCAACTGCACAGACACACTTCTACCCAAGTTGGAGAGGCTATTGAAATAGAAGCTAATTATGAAAATTCAATTTTGGGACAAAATCGTCTGGATGTTTTGTTCCAGATGAATTCGTCCGATCTAGGACGATTTCGTCTGATCGACGATGATATTGTCCAACGGTCAAAACAACTCCTAAAAATGGTGCAAAAAATAGGGTGAGCGATTAACGGGCGATTTCGAGGTTAAAATTCAAATTTTATCTTTTTACTAAGGGTTTAACTGCACCAATTTTAAGGTGCTACAGTGGGGATAGAGTTCTCCTATGGATAGAGGTCCATGAACTTGAGCATAGGGGATTGGTGTCTCCTTTGGATAGAGGTCCATAAATATTGTAATAGGTATTTGGTTCCCAAGAGATTTGTTGAGAAAATTTATAAGAAATATTCTCTATGGATGTAGCTCACATTGGGTGAACCACGTTAAAACCATGTATCTCATGTGTGTGATGATTTGTGCATTATTTACTACCTTGATATTATTGTTGTTATCATTTGGATTGAAAAGTAAAAAGTTTTATCTTATACTATTCACCCCCCTCTTAGTATAAGCTTGTGTTCTTCAATTGGTATCAGAGTGGGTTCCTTCATGAAAAGCCTAACATTTTGAAGGAAGATCCTACAAGAACACACATGACCACAAAAAATAGAGAAGAAGCCATGGTAGACATGAAAAATAAACTTATTGCTACTCTTGGAAATTTGGAAAGAGTTAGAAAGAAGAATTCAATTTTGAAGGCTCAAATTCAAGAGGATGAGGAAACAAAGACAAAGCTTCTATAAAATCTCACAGACTTAAATGTGAAGGTTGAAGAGGCAAAGAAATTTGAAAAATATATGGTTGAATAGTTAAAGGCAAAAGAGTTAGAATGTGAAATATTGGAACTTGAAATTTTCTTTCTAAGAAAGGGAGTTGAAAAGTCTAAAGATAAGTTACAAAAAAATATAAGGTTAGGGAAACAGAAAGAGGAGTCAAGCTCCAAAGGAACAAAGATATCAAAGAAAGAAGAGCCCATGACCTATGTTGATATATTGAAATGCAAAAGTATCGAGGAGGAAGAAAATAGAGAAACATCATGGACAAAAGTCAATTATAGAAAAAGCAAAGGAAGAATCATGTGACCATATCATTCAAGGCAATCTAACAGGTTACAAAATTTCTTCCATGGTTATTGTTTTTTATGTAACAAATATGGTCATAGAGTTGTACATTGCATGGTCCATGTGAGAAATAATTTTGATAGAAATTTCAATTCATTTGCACCTCTCATGGATAAAAATATCATCTGTTACAAATGTAATAATTTTGGGCACAAGGCCAAATGGTGTAAAATAGTGTTTCCTGAATCAAGCAAAAAGGAGGATCAGAAGGTTCAAAAGAATACAACCTCAAAAGTTTGGAAAAGGAAAGAGGAACAAGAAAAGGAGAAGTCAATGTTGGTACAAATAGCTCTTCATGCACAAGATAAGGGAAATCAATGGTATGTTGATAGTGGTTGTTCAAGTCATATGACAAGTGATAAAAGTAAATTTCTTTCACTTAAAGAAATCAATGGAGGATCAGTAAAATTTGGTGATAATGCTTCAACAACAATTGTTGGAAAAGGGACTTTGAGTTTAGATAATGGAAAATCAAAGATAGAAAATGTATTGTATGTTAAGGGATTGAAGCACACTTTACTAAGTGTAAGTCAACTTTGTGATTAGGGGCACACAATCACTTTTCACCCAAATAGATGTGAGATCAAAAAATCCAAGATAGGAAAGCTTATTGCAGATGCCAGTAGAACTACAAACAATATCTACATGTTGAGTGAAATTAAAGGAGAAAAAAGTTTTTTATCACAAGAGGATGAGAGTTGGTTATGGCATAGAAGAATGGGTCATCTGAACTTTGAAAATATAGTGAAAATAAGAAACAAACAGGTAGTTAGAGATTTACCCAGGATAAAAATACCCCAAAGCACAATTTGTGCACAATGTCAGCATGGTAAGCAAACAAGAACAAGTTTCAAGTCAAAAGAATTTTCTTCATCCGAACCATTGAAACTAGTTCACACTGATTTATGTGGTCCTACAAGGACAAATATTTTACAAGGTGAAAGTTACTTCATGCTATTTATAGATGATTTCTCCAGAATGACTTGGGTGGCATTCTTAAAAGAAAAATCAAAAGCTTTTGAGAAGTTCCAAGCATTCAAGGTCTTAGTAGAAAATGAAATAGGTAAAAATATCAAGTGTCTAAGATCATATAGAGGAGGAAAATTCACTTTAGGTGAATTCATAGAATTCTATGAACAACATGGAATCAAAAGAGAATACTCAGTAGCAAGGACTCCACAACAAAATGGAGTAGTTGAAAGAAAAAATAGAACTATCGAGAATATGGCCAGAGCTATGCTAAGTGAGTCTAAGATTTCAGATGGTTTTTGGAGAGAGGCAGTTCATACAACTATCTATATCATCAATAGATCTCAAGTAAGAGTAAATAATCACAAAACCCCATATGATATTTGGAAGGGAAGACCATCTACTATGAAGTATTTTAGAGTTTTTGGAAGCAAATGCTACATTAGATGAGAAGAGAAAAATTTGGGCAAGTTTGATTCAAGGTGTGATGAGGGTATCTTCCTTGGCTATTCCACTAAGAGCAAAGCCTATAAATGCTATAATAAAAGGACACATACAATTATGGAAAGTACAAATGTAATAGTTGATGAACAAATAGGGTCAAAAGAACCAACTCAAGAAATTGTATATCAAAAAGAAGAGAGTTACCAAGAAGAAGTAGGTGAAGAATCAGAAGAAGATGAAACACAAAGAACACCACCTAAGACACCATCCAAGTATGTGCAAAAGAATAATCCAAGAGATCTGATTATTGGGAATCCAGATGAAATAAAAACAAGGAGGAAGATAATAGGAACAAGTGAACATGCAAATATTTCTTTGCTATCTAAAATTGAGCCCAAGGATTTCAATGAGGCAAGAGAAGATAAATATTGGGTCAAGGCAATGGATGAAGAGTTGGATCAAATAGAAAAGAGTGAGACTTGGGAACTTGTCCCATGACCAAAAGAAAAGAATATAATTGGCACTAAATGGGTTTACAGAAATAAGTTAAATAAATATGGTCAGGTAGTCAGAAATAAAGCAAGACTAGTATGCAAAGGCTATGCACAGGTTGAAGGGATTGATTTTGATGAAACATTTGCTCCTGTTGCACGAATTGAGGCCATAAGAATATTTTTAGCATTCTCAAGTTTCAAAAACTTCAAAGTATATCAAATGGATGTAAAATCAGATTTTCTCAATGGTTTCTTAGAAGAAGAGATCTACATTGAGCAACCTGAGGGGTTCAACCTGACTGATAAGACAGATTATGTATGCAAATTAAATAAGGCTCTTTATGGACTAAAGCAAGCCCCTAGGGCTTGGTATTCAAGGTTGGATAAGTATCTTCAAGAATAGGGTTTCAAAAATGGAATAGTTGATAGCAATTTATACATAAAAAATGAAGGAAATGACTTGTTGATTGTGGTGGTCTATGTGGATGATATCATTTTTGGAGGTAGTAATGATAAGATGTGTCAAAAATTTGCAAAGTGTATGCAAAATGAATTTGAAATATCAATGCTTGGTGAGTTGTCCTTCTTCCTTGGATTGCATATTTCACAATTAGAAAAAGGTATATTTCTCTCACAAACCAAGTATATAAAAGAAATGTTGAAAAAATTAGATTGGAGGATTGCAAACCAGTGAGTACCCCCATGGTTATAGGATGCAAGTTGAGTAAATATGATGAATCTCCTGAGGCAAATCAAACATTGTATAGATCTATGATTGGAAGTTTACTATATGTCACAACTACAAGACCAGATATAATGCAAGAAGTGGGACTAGTGGCAAGATTTCAAGCAACACCAAAGGAAACACATGTACTAGCAGTAAAGAGAATTCTCAGGTATCTAAAAGGAACTATGGAATTTGGACTTTGGTATCCCAGAAGTAACAACTTCACTCTCACAGCATATACAGATATAGATTGGGTAGGCAGTATTGATGACAGGAAGAGCACAAGTGGAGGATCATTCTTTCTTGGATATTGTTTAGTCTCTTGGCTAAGCAAGAAACAAGCATCAATATCCTTATCCATGATAGAGGTAGAGTACATTGCAGCAGTTGCTTGTTGTACACAAGTGTTATGGATGAAGCAAACTTTAAAATATTTTAAAATAGAGCATGATCATCCCATCTCCATACTATGTGATAATACAAGTGCCATAAACATTTCAAAGAATCCAGTGATGCATTCAAGGACCAAGCACATTCCAATCAAATATCATTTTTTGAGAGAGCAGGTGACGGATAAGCAAGTTAAATTGGAATATGTTACTACAAAGGAATAGATTGCAAACATATTTACTAAGCCACTTCCAAAGGAAACTTTTGAGTATCTTAGAGAAAATTTGGGAGTAGTCTTACTCCCATCCCAAACTTGATCACCTCAAGGAAAGGAGGTGGTGAGGGGGCTGAGCTAAGAGTCTTATTTTTAGCCCCAAAGGAGCCCTTTGCCATTGATGTCAAAGGGGGAGAGTTTCAGTAAGGGGGAGAGAAATTAGTAAGGGGGAGCAGCCTCTCAGGGGGAGCAGTTTTGGAACTCAGTGGTAGCAAAAGGAAATATTTTAGAAGGGTTGCCATCAATGACAAAGGGGGATATTGTTGGAAATATTGAGCATATTGTTGTCATTGATGTCAAAGAGTACATAAGGCAGAAATATGTTGATGAGAAAAATGAAATGGTTGTCAAGGCATTATATATCTCCAAGATATTTTTCTAAGAGAAAGGTTATAATATTTAAATGAAAATTTAAATATTATAAAGGAGGCAAAAAGATTTAAAAGATAAAATTATTTCTATACTCCAAGGTTTCAAATATTAACATTATAATATTTTAATATTATAATACAAAGGGTTCAAAGTTTAAAAAAGTGCCAAAAATTTTGAAGGAAATATTAATATGCCCTACCCCATCAAAATGTTGACGTTCTTTCATGCCCATCAAAGCATATATAAAAGGGTTTAATTTATTTCATATGTTTGTGTGTTCGATTGGTGAGCGAAGTTTGAAAATCCATTTCATGCATCGAAATAGGGAAAAGACAACACAGGTAGATAAAGGGACAAAAGGACAAAGTGTTGATTTTCTAATCCCATGGTGGTGGCTAGCCCAGTTGGTCACTAGGCTAGCATTAAGGCATTGGAAGGGAGGAGGTTGTAGGTTCGACTCTCGTGGGTGCTCTTTTGCAAGGCAGAGAACGTAGAGTGTTTTGATTGGTTCACGAAGGAGGAGATAAAGGAAAATTGCTATGAGTCACGTTTCAAGTTGGTGGCTAGCCCAACTGGTTGCTAGGCTAGCGCTAAGGCACTGGTAGGCAGGAAGTCATGGGTTCAAATTTTGCGGGTGCTCTTTTGCAAGGCATAACACAAAACTTGTTTTGGCTGAGGAAGGGAATAAGAGGAAGTTGTTGCATGTTATATTTCAAGTGGGTGGCTAGCCCAGTTGGTCGCTAGGCTAGCACTAAGGCATTGGTAGGTAGGAAGACGTGGGTTCAAATCTCGCGATCGCTATTTTTTGCAAGGCAGAAAAGAAGACTTATTCGCGTGGCAGTTTAATCAAAGGTATGAGGATAAAATATTTTATATTATAAAATTGATAAAAGGAAAATCATTTGTTGTGTTGGATAGGGATAAATATTTTATCAAGCATAGGAGAAATAAGGTGTTATAAAGTTTATTTGTGATTTGTAATTTTTGAAAGTTAAATCTAGGAGAAATAAGGTGTATAAAGGCTTATTGATATTGTAATGTGTGCTTGAGAAAATTAAATCTTGTGTAAGAAGGAGTTATAAGGTGTTATTGTGGTTTTATTTTTTATTGTAATTTTTGTATGGTGAAAAGGAATGTTGAAGGGTTTTTGATAATTATTAATGCTTCATCTTTGAGAAAAAAATTCATAGAGCATTATTTTTTAGATTCTATTGTGCACATTTTTAAAGGAGAAATTTAATGTGGATGATTTGAAAGAGATATCTACTAACCAGCTTTTGAAGTGGCACTTTGAAAGGGAAATTCTTTTGAGACAGGTTTTTGAAGGCACATCTTCATCAAAGCAAGTTAAGAGGTATGGTGATATCATTCCTTCTTTAAGGTGTTTGGTTGAGCAAATATTTCTGAATCATAAGGTGGAGAAATAAGGATTATATATGTGCATTGTTGGAAATATTTGAGCTAGGGTTTGAGAATAAATTGTGCTTCATTGTTTGAATGAATTTGTGAAGCTTTTGGGCATTGGTTTGAGTGACATTGAATGTGAATGAACAAGTGTTAAGAAACCAGTTTTGTGAAACAATTTGTGCATTAGGCTTGAGTGATATTGGAAAGAACATATTGTGAAATTATATTGCATATCATTTTCTATGTGTTATTGAACAAGAAATATACGTAGAATATTTTTGAAGTACTTTTATCAAAGAAAGTGTTATGAGCAATTTTTGAGCATGTGTTATGAGCAATTTTGAGCATGTGTTAGAGTAGAGTTGAGCAAAGATAGTGAGCATATTAGAGCAGGATTGTGAGCTATTTTGAGCAGGCCTTTTGAGAAGGCTTGTGAGAAGTTATAAGTAGGATTTATGAGGAGGTTTAAAGCAGACTTGTGAGAAGGTGTGAGATAGATCAGTACAGGCAATTGAGCAGATTTGATTAGAATTGTGAGTAGATTTGATCAGAGTTGAGCAGAGTTGAGAGCAGGCTTTGGAGTCAACCAAAGAAAAGGGGATAGAGTTCTCCTATGGATAGAGGTCCACAAACCAAAGAAGTGGGGATAGAGTTCTCCTATGGATAGAGGTCCACGAACTTGAGCATAGGGGATTGGTGTCTCCTTTGGATAGAGGTCCATAAACATTGTAATAGGGATTTGATTCCCAAGAGATTTGTTGAGAAAATTTATAAGAAATATTTTCTTTGTGGATGTAGCCCACATTGGGTGAACCACGTTAAAACCATGTCTCTCATGTGTGTGATGATTTGTGCATTATTTACTACCTTGATATTATTTTTGTTATCATTTGGATTGAAAAATTAAAAGTTTTTATCTTATACTGTTCACCCCCCTCTTAGTATAAGCTTGTGTTCTTCATTCCTATCTACTTCATATCTACTATGCAAATTTGAAAAGCAATACAAAACTATGTTTCTCAGTATTCTTTGTTGAGAGTGCACAAAACATAAAATCATTGAATAACAATAGATAGCTAGAAAAAGGGTAGAAAAGAGAAAAAGTGATTGAGTAAAATATCGTGATTCTCTGTCTCCTTCATCACCACCATGAAAATGAGAAGCAATATTATATATGTTCAACTACATCCATCCGATATTTAGATATATGACAGATATTAAACCTTCGCATCCCCTAAATATTTTTAGTGAACTTTTGCATGCATAATCCTGAGAACAAGGGAAAGTTAAAACTAACATCGTAGAAGTTGAATCAAAGAGGTTATAGTCTAGAATCTTCTATAACCTTCTAACAAACTAGATTTAGATATAGATCAGTAGTTAAGGATGGACTACAAGAACCATCAATGATGATGATGATCTCTACTAGAATATTGTTATAATAGAAACAAGAAGACGTAGCTGGAAAACACCATGAACAACAAAGTGGCCAAGAAGACCAAGAAAAAATTACATTCCCTATAATACTTAGAGAGAGATTATTGTAAAATCTATAAATAAAGGCAATGACCTCCTTCCAAATGGTTAGTTATAGAGTATTTGCTTGCACTACTATGTATTTTTTTGCAAATTGATGAATGAAGCATTACAGGGGATGTTTACCTCAAAATTCTTCCTATTTTGAATGGTTGATATAATTCTCTAAAATTATCTCCTCCTTGCTGCTATGGTTAGTCTATTCTATTAATTTGAAAAGCTGACTTAGAGTAGATTGAGATAATCAATTTTGCACACATGCTTTTTGAGAATTCTATTTTTGTTAATCAAGGCATTGATCTTATTCTATTAATTTGGATAATTAATGCTTTAGATGTTTGGAATAATTTTGTGAGTATGCAAATGCCATTAGTACTGTAACTGCATGAGTTTTGAATGATGTTAGTCTTGAATGTTGCTTCTAAATTCTATTTTATCAAGCTATACTATGTGGATGTCTATGTTGTTATCTTCATCTATCCATTCTATATCCATACATTTCTAACCCTACCATTTATATCCATAATATTTTATTATTTGAGCTAGATAGAGTCAATGTTCATTAAGTTGACAAGGTATACCAACCTTCTCTAGAGGTTGAATCAAAGCAATTTTATTCTTCCAATGTTTAGTCTAGGTTGTGATTAGTGGGTGCTTGCCTTTAAATCCTTAGAGATGATAATCATAGTTATAACATTAGCTAGATGACAAAATAGACTACAACAAGTCCAGGTCCTACCTGTCCTCACTATAGGTTTTAGACTGGCCTTGGCCAAAATAGGGTATGAAATAACCACAAACTAGCCGACAAGGTGGTGATGAAGGCCACCGTTGTTGGTCTTGATCAACGATTGGGTGTGAATTCCAACTCACTGATGTTTAATATGATACGTGGTGTGTGTGGGTTCATTTTACTTTATGCAAAAATAAATGCAATAATAGAGCAATTGATGTATTTTTGCTAATGCATAAAATAACATTTATCTTTTTAGATTCCTAGGTAAATACATTTCAATTTAAAAAATCTAAAATTACAAACCCTAATATTATGTTAGCCCTTGCATATTAAAAAAGCACACAATCCACACAATAAGCAAATATAGGCTATCTTTGTGTAAGACGGTCTACAATAGAGGCTATCTGACACAGGGGTGATCAGAAACAGGGGCTGCTTGACCCAACAGTGGCTAGAAACAGAGGCTACTATACCCAGGGCCAATCATAGACAAGCTATTGAAAATTAAAAAAAAATGTAGTTTATCTACTAAAATGTGAGATTCTTACATTTCTTTACTGAATAGCAGGAAAAACAAGGACATAGAAACTTACAATGAAGCCTACATCCGGTGAAGGTGCTACTTATTTGATTTATAAACTCTACTTTGGGGTCATTACAAGGTATGATGGTGGGGTCTACTATCCATCATAGGGTAGAGCGGCTGCAACTACTGATCATTCCAACCAAGGAAGAAAACTAGTAATTAGTGATAGATTTTATGAAATGCGGAAGAATTCCAACATCATGATTGCCACTGTAGTATGCAAAAATCGTACACCTATGCAATTATATAAAATCAAATTGAAAGCATAATCATGTAACCATCAAGATAAAAAAAATAATTAAATAAATGGTACCCTTCTCATTAATGTTGAAATTATCCTTCATAAGGTAGTTACAAAGATATCCCTCTTAGGGATTTACTACCAATTTAATATAGTTTACATTAAATAATCAATGGTTGGTGTATCTCGCAGAGTATTTACACCCTCAAAACTAATTTGGGGAGGGGTTTCTTATGACCTCTACAATGTGAGATAAATATTGATGAATATTTATGTTGATAGATTCTACCAAGATATAAAATTTACACACAAGAACACTCACAAAATATTAATAGAAAATGAGGAATCTCTCATGATGAGGTCCATATCCATGATAAGAAACTGAAAAGAAATGCTAAAAATGATAAAAATATACATGAAAATTGAATTAAACTATGTTAGAAAATAACTAGAAAGCTGCTAAATCTACTATAACTAATAAAAGTAGTAAAAATAGATGTCATCGAGAGGCCATTTTGAGGTAGAGAAATCTATCCTGCTGATCATCATAAGGTAGGATTGTTGTGCCTATGGGACACTTCGGGGTGAAGTTACTGCTGAATAGCAGACTAGTTCTTCATGACCGATGTGGGAAATATCAGGATTAATATATCAAATTGATTTTTAAAGTGTCACACACTTGAAGCATGATTAAATTGTGGACATTGGAACAAAATAAGGTCATTTAATGGAAAAAAGAGTGCTGGATTTGGTCTTCAAACTCCAAGATACTCCATTGTTGCAATTGAAAGCTCCATGACAAAAATCCTACAACACTTCATTATGAAGAACAAGCAATATATTTTAAGAAAAATTGGCAGCACTTCTTTGCATGAGATTGAGACATATTTTCATGAAGGCTTGGTGCCTTCTTATAGATTTTCCAAATGGTAATATTGAATTGAAATAGAAGTCAATAACCAAGAAATGGTTGGAATCTAGGAAGATCAAATGCCACTTCTAGAACCTTCTCGCACTTGATAGTTAATGCTTAGCTATTTTATAACTAATTTTTGTTCAGCTCGGGAGCCTAAGTTTGTTACAAATGAGACCATCATAGGGTAGAGTGGTTGTGACTACTAGCCATAAGGGTGTAAAGTGACCTCTAGAGGTTTTTCCTCAGTATGACGATCTAGGATACAAAATATAGTTTACCCCTATTTGAGCAATAATCATATTTCTAACATTGGCTAGATGACAAACTAGACTACAACATTTTTTGGCACGCTTGATGGGATGATTCCACTATATATATGTAGTATGTTTTACCTAAAGGAATCAAAATTTAGTGAATTGTTTTGACCTCATATGTGAAGAAAGTAAATTCACTTGGAAACTCCCTAAGAATAAGATCCAGTAAGACCTTAGTCTAACATTTATATTTTTAGGGTAGCTCTATTCCAGGAAGGTCTATCCTTGATGAGGTTATCTCCATCCATGAATCCCTTCATTCAGCTTCCAAATATAAAAAAACCACATGTGTCCTCAAGTTGGATATGAATAAAGCCTATAATAGAGTCAACTAGAAGTTTCTCCTAGCCATATTGGGCAAGTTTGTATTCAATGCGGATTGGATAGATCTGAACAGATCTTGTATTTCCTCATATTGGTTTTTTGTCCTTATAAATGGGTATGCGATAGGATTTTTCCAAAGCACCAGAGGTCTTTGGCAAGGAGATCCTATTTCTCCAATGTTGTTCATTATTTTAGCAGAGGCTCTAGGCAGGACTATTCAAGCTTCTTGTAGATCTGGGTTGCTGATAGTGATTAAAGTTTCATCTCAAACCACTCTAGTTTCACATCAAAAAAATTTAGATGATACCATTATATCAACTAGGGCCTCTATTCCTGAGGCAAAAGTTATCAAATTCATCCTCCAAATCTATGAAGCAGTGGTTGGTCAGAAAGTGAACTTCAATAAAAGCAAATTGTATTTTTTGAATACACCTATACAAAGACAAATCAGGATCACCAGAATTCTAGAGTGTTCCATTGCTGACCTTCCTACCACCTACCTTGGCCTCCCTCTATTCTATGGCCAACCTATAGGTTCCATGTGGCACAATGTCCTTGAGCGCATCCAAAGGAAACATACGGGTTGGAAAGGACATCTTCTGTCTCATGTTGCCAAATGCACTCTTATTGCAGTGGTCCTTCAAAGAATTCCAGTTTATTTTATATCCATCTTCAAGGCCCCCTCTCCTATCTTAGCTAAAATAGAGCAAATACAAAAAAAAAATTGTGGACAGGAATAGACAACAAACAAAGATTCCATTTGGTGGCTTGGGACAATGTTTACAGACCAAGGATGCAGGGAGGAGTCAAACTTAGGAGTATCATGTCCAACTCCACACTGATTGCTAAACAGGCTTGGAGGCTCGTTTCAGACGATGGCAACACATGGATCACTATTGTAAAAAGGAAATATCTTCAAAATGGTGATTTCTTCAATGAATGCATTCCCAACACAGGGTCAGCATTCTAGAATTCCATCAGAAGCTCTAAGTCTCTTATTATGAAAGGTCTAAGATGGATGTTGGGATATGAACAAAATATAAATTTTTGGAAAGACAATTGGAAATCTTGAGGACCTCTCCTTAATGACCCAATTCTGTCCAAACTCAAAATCTTCACTGATGATAGAATATGATAGAAAGTCTCTGAATTTTTTACTCTAGGATCTCCTTCTACTTGGATTCCCATAGTGCACCAAAATTTTCCTATTGAATATAGCATCTTAAATTCCAATCTATCTTCCACCATCATCCCTTCCTCTATAACGCTTGATCGCATCATCTGGGAACACACTGAAAGCGGATATTACACTATCAAATCAACTTATCTTCTCCTCCTTGTTCCTGAAGAAATTCTGCCTCCTATGGATAAATTTTGGATCAAAAACATCATCTCTAAGATGTCCTTCTTCTCTTGGCTAGCCATCCAAGATAAAATCCTTACCATTGATAACCTCATTAGAAAAGGAATGCCCATTCCTAACAGGTGTTTTCCATGTCTCAATAAATGGGAATCCACTAGCCACATCTTTCTCCATTGCCCCTTCTCCTCATCCATCCTTGGATCCATTTTCCATAACTTCCACATCCAATGGTCCCCACCTCCTTCCATTAGTGATCTCTTTCAAAAATGACCTACCCCATTTCGTGACCCCCACCTCCATTTTTTCTGGAAAATTTCCCTCCACCACTTCCTTTGGTAAGTCTGGATTGAAAGAAATAATAGGATCTTTTCCCTTGATGCCAAAGCCCCTAATCTTATCTTATCTAAAATTTTGGCCTTTGCCTTAGAAAATACCTGCCTCTAAGGTTGAGAAGGATCTAGGCAAATATTTGGTTCTATCATTGGAGGATGTTTGGCCTTCTGCCTTACGACCTCAAACCACATGGACACCTCCCCCAGTTGGTTGGATCAAAATTAACGTTGATGGAGCTGCCAAGGGCAACCCTGGGAAAGCAGGAGCTGGAGGTATTCTTAGGGATCATCAAGGAAACTTTCTACTTGCCTTTGTTGAAGGCTTAGGTGATCAGACCAATCATGTGGCAGAAGCCAAAAGTATGTGGAGAGGGCTCAATATTGCAAAGGATTTTCCCAATAAGTTAATAGTGGAAGGAGATTCCCTTAATATCATCAACTACCTCAAGAATATCAATTCCAAACCTTCATGGAGAGTCAAATATTATATTGAGGAAGCTAGGTCTATCATCTTCAATAGGCAGGAAGTCATTTTCTAGCATACTTTTAGAGAATCAAATAAGGTGGCAAATAACTTAGCAAATATTGGAGTCAATTTAGACAATTTGAAAATATGGAACACAAATCTACCAAGGGAATTCTAGGCTCTCGTGAATAATGAAAAATAGTTGGCAAGTTGTCCTCAATAGGAAATTATTCCCCCGATCATCATTTCCTAATCCTTATGAATAAATTCAGCATCGAGTGTTGTCGTATGCCTCCGTGTCACATGACGAGTCTTTGTTTTATCCTACCCATTGCATTCATGGGTTTCTATCCTCTCCACCGTCTCAATCAACAAATCCACGTCACCCCTCTCCACCTCATTTTTTCTAGCCTTTCTTCCACCCATCATGCATTTCCCTCTGCCACCACTCCTAACCCACTCTCCATTCACATTCACCTAGCTATCCCCACTTTTCATTCCTCGTATTCATATCACTAGGCAAATATCTTTGGCTCACTCTCTAATGATCTTAGCAATTATTATTGCTATTTGTTTCACTTGTGCAGGTCATCGTGTGCTGATTCCAATGTTGACAACGTGACATATCAACATCTTTTCCCTCGCACAACTTCAAGGCAGCATTGGAAGGCTCTTTTTCCAGTTACCAAAGGTGATCTTTCCAATGTTCTAGCTTGGCTTAAGGACCCCATAAAAATCATCATCCATGTCAACAAGATACACTCATGGTAGATGTCTAGTGTTTGCAATACTATCAAGACCTATCGAAACTTGTACATTTGGCTAAAATATTTATGGAAATCTTGACACCACTTTGGGATGCCCAACCTTAAGTGCATTTTTTTCTTCTCATGCCTCATAAGGCCACAATTTTCTTCGCATCTTGGTCACTGGTCCCCTTGGTTAAGGTGCATCTCCACGTGTGGGAGCCTTCCCTCTTCCACCTATTCCCCATCCTCCACATTCACCATGCCCACTACCTCTTCCTTCCTCACTTCATTAACCCCTGCACTTTGTTTCTCTTCCATTTTCTCTTTCACCCTTTGTCTTCACCATCTCCTTATTTACCTTCGCTTTCCATATTTCGATCGACCTGTCCCTATCCATTTTTTGTCATAACCCATTTCTCTGTCCCCATAATGTCAAGTGAATACATTGAACCTAATGCGTATGAGTGTGACCAACATGCTGACCCTATCCTTGAGGATAGGCATTATTTTCCATTCCTCCACCTTTTATTAGGTGATGATATTGAGATTACTATGGCGTTCCTCGAGATGTGGGACAATGACGATGTTACTGTCAGGGGAAGGAATTTCTTCGTTGATGCCCACCTCCTTGGGTCTATCAATGGCCAGGCTGTTGAAGGGGGTGATCCATTCACCGCCATAAGCATAATTAGGAGGTGGAACTAGATCATTTCAAAGGAAATGATAAAATTATCAAGAATTTCAAGGGGTCTGGCCTCTTCAAAATTGACCTATCTAGTCCCTGGAATGTTGTCAAACCTATCATGTAATTCATATGTGTTGATGACCCTAAAAAACCTATGAAAACCTATCATATGGACTCGTCAATCACTTCAGAGAACTTAACCCCTTAAGAATTCATATTTTCTTCCTCAATTCCATAAATCACTCCATATCTTCCTACAGAGACAAGGTCAACCACGTCCTCCCTCGGCACCAAGGCATGTTCAAAGTTATATACACCTATATCCTTGCCAATAGCCCTAAGACCAACCCTGACCCAAGCAGCCCTATAAATTTGACTCTCTCTACAGAGAGTCTGTCCAAAGATGTAAAAAAAAAAAAAAAAAGGCCAATGAAGCCCTATCCAAATTGAAGGCTAGGAAAACCATTTCCTTTGATAACAATGATGAACCAGTGAGGAAATTAACTCAGATTCAGAACCTAACAGCTAAGTCCAAAGTGATTTAAATCAAGGATGATAATGATGAGAACAAGCACCTGAAGGACTACATCATTGCCTCCACTACGACAATGATGAACTGCATGATGAACTACACTATGTACATTAGGGAGGGGCTACATAATCTCTTCTACAACGAACAAATTATTCAAGCAAACATGTCCACATCTAATAATGTGATGGTGACCATCAAGACCAAACCTAAGGAGGATGAAACAAAGCCCACTGAGTCTGAGGAGGATAATAAGGAGGAATAATCTATTGAGGGTGGGTATTGACTTCCTCGGCTCCACCCTGATCCTTTTTGGTCTTTTCTATTGTGTAATCTTTTTTTGCATTTACGTAATTTCTACTATACAGTTTTTTCTATTATGTTTTAGACTAGTGGGCTCCCATTTTTTTCTAAGGCTTTGTCATCATTTCCTCTTTTTTAAGGCTTTAGTTCCTTCGTGGCCGAGGCTGCATCCTCTTCTATGGCCTTTTACATTTTTAGTCCTTTATGGGTCTTTCAGCTCTATCTCAAACTTGGATTTGTTTCTCTACTGCTTATGTAAAAGGTTTAGGGATCCTTAAAACCTTTTTTTTTTGCAATATAATACTTTTAATTAGAAAAAAAAACATTTATATTTTCATATTTACTAGAAGTGCAACTAAGAAAGGTGATCAATCTACCCATTTCTATGAACTATTCTCAAAATATAGGTTTCCAATATATCCTTCTTCTAAAAAAATTGTAGAATAAACCCCAAAATCATCCTCTTCTTTATATTCTTCAGATATCCAAGTAGATGTGGTCAAATAATGGGATGAAGTTCAACATAATTATCTATATTGGAACATTCCAACTCCATTATCATTTCAAGCTTCACATGATATACCTCAAGGTTCTATTAAAGCTATTCCTACCTATGATGGTACTGGGAGGACAACATATGAGTATTTTCAAGATGTGATATCAATGACAGTCATTCACAACATTAATTACAAATATTTCATTGCAAAGTTGTTGGTTTTTTCCTTCAAAGCTAAAATATTGCATTGGTTCAGAACCTTAGAAAATGGTTTCGTCAAAAATTGGGCTGAATTGGAGGGTACCTTTGTAGAAGAGTTTAACAAATATGCAGATCCATTTTCACTCTTAACTCAGTTTATAGTCATTCAAAGACATGCTCAAGAATTGATTTCTGATTTCAATCTTAGATTTAGTAGAACTTGGAATATAATTCCCAACGAGTTTAGACAAGCTTCTCCCTTGTATTAAAGATATTACATTAGAGCTTTAGGAATAAATATTGGCTTGCAAACTTAGCAATATGGGATCATCGCATTCCCAAATGTTTATCAAATAGTAGTTCATTTTGATGATATCTTAATTTTAGTAGGAAGTTACCCTCCAAACATGTTACTCCATACACTCCTAAAATCACACAGTGGTCCTCAAATTCATCATTTTATACCATGAATCTTGTTCCTCTTACAACTCATCTTCCTACGGTAAATCCACCTCCTAAATTTACCATCACTATTACTTTTCCTCCTCTTCCATCACAACCATCCCAAGAATCCTTATTACCTTTTGATATCTAGAACTTTTTAAAAACTATCAGCAACAAGGTCAATGCTATAGAAAAGAGAGAAGTTGAAATATCTCAGTAGAGGATATTTACCTACATCAATAAAGATCAAAAGCCTAGTTTAAGCAATAATGTAGGACCAAGGGTCAACACTAATAAATAATAATATGATTCAAGTCTTAAGACCACTCTGGTTAATATTTGGTGTTTGGTCTATAATCATCCACATGACCCTGACTCTTATTATATGTATCGATGTCACATCCAAGCAGCTATGGAGAAGGTAGAAAAAAATAAGAAAGGAAGAGTCAATATTTTGTGGTAGGGTGAACAAAAGGAGGATGATTTTAGCCTTTTTGAACCAAGAATTATTATAGTATTGGCTAGATCTGCAAAGAAACCAATACAAGTTAATTCACAAAAATTGGGATAAATAAGAAGGATCACCCTTTTCCAAACAAGGTCAAATTCCCTATTTCTTAGGATACCATAGAATTGATACCTCATAGGCAAGAGAAAAGAAAAATTGGACCAAATCCAATCTAAAAGGATAAAGAACAATCAGGGTCTCAAGAAAAAGCAAGGGAGAAGTTGTAGTTCCCTTCTATTGCTAAAATATAGAGAATCAAAGTTACACAACAGTATAGGTGAATATTTGGAGAAGTGGATAAAAGGGAAGAGAGAAATTCTTTGAAGAATCCCAAATTTAACATTGTGGAAAAATGTAAAAATAATCCATCAAGAGCAAGTCTCTATGATACTCATTTCCTCCCTGGTCATATTTATTTGTTTAAAGCTTATCTTAACAAGAAATCCCAAGGGAAATATATGGCCACTTTTCTTCACCAACCTCAATATGAAGAAAAAATATCTCTTGCTACACTAAAAAATAAACCTCCCCAATTCTATATTTCTTTAATGATGGAGGGATGGATAGTCCATAATTGTATAATTGACTCTAAAGCATCTACTACTGTAATGCCTAAGTTTGTTTGAGACAAAATGGATATGGAGTACACCCGCTCTTGTCAAGGAGTCTTGTAGCTAGATGGTACTCTAGTGAATACTATGGGAGTAGTGAAATATGTACTAATGAAATTGAATAGAGCTCCTGAGGTCACTATTGTGCAAGAAATCATAGTGGTCGATCTTGAGCCGTACTTTAGACTATGTATTTCTAGAGAATTTATTATCAAATTAAGAGGTTACATGGATTTGGATTACTCTGGTATGATGATACCATATAAGGAAATAAGAATAAGATTGATTCCTAAAATTCTAGTCACTTACCATATTGAGAAAATAGAAGAAGATATGTACAATCACTCCATTATGGAAGAGCCTTAACTAGTAGAACTCTTGGAATATTTGGAAGTTGATGATCAACTACCTTTCCAAAATGATCAAGGCCTACTAGAAACAGGATTAGGGATATATAGTATAACATCATAAGTAGAAAATAAAATTATGAAGAACACAAGCTTATACTGAGAGGGGGGGTGAACAGTATAAGACCACTTTTAAATTTATCTTTCAATACAACTCTCAAACCACTAACATGCAGAATAAAGATAGCAGAAATAACAATAGTAAAACAATGCACAAAATGCAATCCACAAAGTGACACAAAAATTTACGTGGTTCACCCAAGGTGGGCTACTCCACGGATAAAAATTTTCTTCTAAAATTTGTATCAAAGTCCTTTGGGAATCCTTCCCAATTACAATGTTTATGAGCCACAGCTCAAAGGAGACACCTTCCCCTAATTCAGCTTTTGTTGGTGATCCTCTAGAAGACCTCTATCTCTTCTGCCCTTAGCAAGTGGAACTCTATCCATATAAGACACCTGTCTTCCTTGCTCTGGTTGGAGATCTCTGTCCTCAACTTTGTCACAGCAAGTTGGTCCTCTTTTCTGCACCAAAACACAGTCCTTCGGTCTAGCACAAATTTTTCCTCTTCCTCTTTTCTTTTCTATTATAGTTCCTACTTGGTCGAAACAAACTTTTCACAGTCTACGCAAAGACAGCAGCACTCGATCAAATTATACTCTTCTGTGAGAAACTCAGTAGCACATTCTTTATGCATATAGCAGCACAGTCTTCGCATAAACAATAGCATAGTCTTCACATGAACAGTAGCACAGTATTCCATGCTTAGACGATTCGACGGAATGCACTCTTATACTACAGTCGAACTTCGTACTCTACTTTTTCGATGATCAAACCTCACTGTCGCACTAAATCTATGAACGCCACTCTTCGAACGCACACTTCGATCGATGCTCAAATTGCTCAAACAACCCTCCTTTAATACTCACAATCTCAAGTTGAAATCTTGTTCTTAGTTGGCTGTTCAACCTTCAATCATGTCGACTGTAAAACCCTGCGTTGCATCGGCCCAGATTTAACTCTATCGGCTTCACTGCCTCCCTGAAGCTCCTGGCATGAAACTTCAACATGTCATGATATCGTGACACCTTTACTTTTCGTACACCCTCTTTAGCTTGCTGTAGTGATATCGTGACACTTTTGCTTTTCTATGCTTCCTTTGCTCTTCTGTCGTAAAATTGCGACGCTTTTGCCTTTCGCTGATGTCATCTCACTTTTGTCATGAAATCATGATGCTTTAGACTTCAAAGCCTTCTTCTCTGCTTTTATCATGAAATCATGACACCTTTGCCTCTTGCTGACGTCATCAGCAACTCTATCACGAAATCATGATGCTTTAGACTCCAAAGCCTTCTTCTCAGCTTCTGTTGTGAAATAGTGACACCTTTGCCTCTTGCTGACATCATCAGCAACTCTGTTATGAAATCACGATGCTTTAGACTCCAAAGCCTTCTTCTCAGCTTTTGTCATGAAATCATGACACCTTTGCCTCTTGCTGACGTCATCTGCAACTTTATCACGAAATAGCGACACTTCTTGCTTCTTCAACCTTTTCTCGGTTTGCACTAGCAAAAATGGAACATGTCACGAAATCATGACGCTTTCGCTGCCTTAAGCTCTTTTCTGCCAACTGCTCATGAAACTAGAACATGTCACGAAATCGTGACGCTTTCGCTGCCTTAAGCACTTTTTTGCCAACTGCTCACGAAACTGGAACATGTCACAAAATCGTGATGCTTTCGCTGCCTTAAGCACTTTTCTGCCAACTACTTGCAAAACTGGAACATGTCACAAAATCATGACGCTTTTGCCAACTGCAAGCTTCCAACTCAACCTGTTGCGAAATCACGACACTTTCTACATCCATACAACTTCTTTGAAACATGTTGTGAAATCGTGACACTTCCTGCAACTCAACACTGCCAACTCAACTTGTCGTGAAATTGTGACACTTCCTGCAACTCAATGCTGCCAACTCAACTTGTCACGAAATCGCGACACTTTCTGCAACTCAACGCTACCAACTCAACTTGTCGTGAAATCACGACAGTTTTGCTTGAACTTTCTCTCTCCTAAAACATGTCGCGAAATTGCGATAGTTTTTCCAGCCACCTGCAAACTTTTTCTAACTTATCTTTTTCTTGATATTTTGCAACTGGGCTACTTTGATTTTCTTGGAGACTTACTGACCAACTGAAACCTTCATAAAAACACATACTTAGACATAAAAACAAATTGCTCCAAGAACTCCTTGACATCAAAAACAACAACTACCAAGAGCTCCTTGACATTAATGACAACAATTAAACTTAGGCAAAGGCAATGTACTCAAGGTACCCAAAATTTCCAACAATCTCCCCCTTTGTCATTGATGGCAACCCTTTACTAAAAACACATCTTAAAGAGCCAAAACTGAAATCAATCTCTTTGAAGTTTTTCTCCCCCTCACTTGAAGCTTTCCTCTTCACTTGAAGCTCTCCCCCTTACTCATATCTCTCTCCCTTACTCAAATCTCTCCCCCTTTGTCATCAATGGCAAAGGGTCACCTATGGGGCTTGGGACTAAGAATGAGTCTCTTAGCTTAGTCCCTCCCCCACCTCCTAATGAGGTGATTTTAAAACAGAGTTGGGAGTGAAACTCCCATTAGACACTCATCATCATCAGTGTCTACAATTTCTTTGTCGGGCCTTTTCTTGAGCTCTTTGTTAATGTTTCTGTTCTTGACACTTTTCTTGTTCTTGTTCTCATCTATTTTCTTGTCCACACCTTGGTCCTTGGACCTATTTATACCACTAATTTTGTTCCTGTACCTTGGAAGATCAGCTCTGCACTTTCTGGCTAAGTGACCTGTATTGTTGCACTTGTAACAAACAACATTATTTCTTTCAGGCATAGTTGTTCTTTGAATCCGCTTGTTATTTGAATTGAAGAAAATTGCCTTGTGCTCGAACTGATTACAAGAGTAGCAATACCCTTGAAATAAATTACGACTTCTAAAATTATTGTTAACCTTCTTTATTTGAGACATGCAATGTGCAGCCATGTGTCCAAACCTGTAACATGCAAAACATCTACCGAAAAATATTCTTTTAATCGATCTCTTGGGTCCCGAGAACTTCTGTTTCACATTCAAAAATATATTTTCTATTTTTGCGCATTCATCACTCACAGACTCATGATCTGAAGTACTTTCATCATCAGAACTTTCTTCTTTTTGAAATCTCTTGCTAGATTCCCCAACCTGTTTCTTGTGCGGCTCAACAAAAATGAGACTTGTTTTATCTGTTGGATTTCTTTGATTTTTGATGAGAGACTTAACCTTCTTGGAGCTATCCTGAAATATGTAGAGTTTATCCTTATAATCTTTATTTTCTTCTTTCAAAGAAACCATTTTCTGCTCTAACTCATTATACTCAAGAATATTAGACTCTAACTCATCCTTGAGTTCTTGTGTTTTGGCTATAGAGAAGTCGAGACTTTCTATAAGATCGTCTCTCTCCATATAGCATTCATATAACTTAACCTTGAGTCTATCATTCTTCTTTCTTTCCTTTTCCAAAACACTGAGAGCATTATTGAGTTCACATTCAAGATTCTCTATTTGATTGCACTTTGAATTATCAAGACCTTTTTCTGATTTCTTATTACTAGATGTGCTACCCTTTTCAAAAACCATACATGCATCTTCCTTATCATTTTCTGAAGTCCTCATACATACTAGCAACCAATTCAATATTTGTGCAATCATCCTCAAGGTGCCCAAAATTTCCACATCTAAAGCATTTCATGACCGTGAATTTATGTTTCGGTTCTTCTTCTTTTTTGAAATGAACAACATCTCATTTTCATTATCACTGGAAGAGCTTTCACTATCACTGCTAGAACACTTACTTCTTTGTCCAAATAGAAGCTTTTTTTGTTCTTGTGTGAATACCTCTTTCCTTGATTGTTGTGTTCATCTTTGTTCTTTCCGTAATACCTGTGCTTTTCAGAATCCTTGCTCTTGACATCCTGTATATCTTCATCACTTTCATCTTTAGAAACAGTACAATCAGTAGCATAATGACCATACTTTCCATAGTTGAAACATCTTATATTTTTCTTGCTTTTGTGCTTTCTAGAGAATTTGCCTTTCTTGTTGTAATATGCTTCTTCCTCACTAGAAGACTCATCACTCTCTTGAATCTGTTTGCCTTTTGATTTCTTGGTAGCTTTGAAAGCTTCCTCTTTCTTTATATCAACATTCACTTGAGTTCTCAGCTCAAAAGCTGCAAGAATACTATGGAGCTCATCCTTTTTCAACTTATCTAAATCTTTGGCTTCCTCAATAGCAGAAATATTTTCACTAAATCTATTAGGAAGAGATCTTAAAATCTTATCACACACATCATTTTCAGCAAGTTCAAGACCTAAGTCTTTCATGGAGTTCACAATCTCATCCATCCGAAGCATGTAGTCACTAATATTTTCATCGTCATTCATCTTGAGTTGTTCAAACATACCTTTAAAATGTCTCAATTTGGCCTTTCGAACATTTGCATCACTTGTATGAACAACCTGCAATTGTTTCCACATTTCACTAGTTGTCTTGCAGTGAATAACTTTGGTAAGATCAGCCTTCTGTAAACCTTTCAGGATTGCATTCATGGCTTTTGAGTTGCTGTGATGTAGGAGTTTGTCTTCTCTAGTATAAGGACCATTTATAGGAATGGTGTACCCATCTTCAATAACTTCCCATACCTCATTACCAAGAGCCATTAGATAGACTTTCATTCTTGCACTCCATAGTCCGAAATCTGATCCATCAAGAATAGGTGCTGCATTGCCACCTGAGAAATCCATTGTGTTCTTAATCAGTTCTTCCTTCCGGTTGTAAAACCTTTACAAAGGAACCTGCTCTGATACCAATTGAAGAACACAAGCTTATACTGAGAGGGGGGGTGAATAGTATAAGACCACTTTTAACTTTATCTTTCAATACAGCTCTCAAACCACTAACATGCAGAATAAAGATAGTAGAAATAACAACAGTAAAACAATGCACAAAATGCAATCCACAAAGTGACACAAAAATTTACGTGGTTCACCCAAGGTGGGCTACTCCACGGATAAAACTTTTCTTCTAAAAGTTGTATCAAAGTCCTCTGGGAATCCTTCCCGATTACAATATTTATGAGCCATAGCTCAAAGGAGACACCTTCCCCTAATTCAGCTTTTGTTGGTGATCCTCTAGAAGACCTCTATCTCTTCTGCCCTTAGCAAGTGGAACTCTATCCATAGAAGACACCTGTCTTCCCTACTCTGGCTGGAGATCTCTGTCCTCAACTCTATCATAGCAAGCTGGTCCTCTTTTTTGCACCAAAACACAGTCCTTCGATCTGGCACAAATCTGTCCTCTTCCTCTTTTCTTTTTTGTTATAGTTCCTACTTGGTCGAAACAAACTTTTCACAGTCTGCGCAAAGACAACAACACTCGATCAAATTATACTCTTCTGTGAGAAACTCAATAGCACATTCTTCATGCATATAGTAGCATAGTCTTCGCATAAACAACAACACAGTCTTCACATGAATAGTAGCACAGTCTTCCATGCTTAGATGATTCGACAGAATGCACTCTTATACTATAGTCAAACTTTACACTTTGCTTTTTCAATGATCGAACCTCACTGTCGCACTAAATCTATGAATGCCACTCTTTGAACGCACACTTCGATCGATGCTCAAACTTCTCAAACAACCCTCCTTTAATACTCACAATCTCAAGTTGAAATCTTGTTCTTAGTCGGCTGTTCAACCTTCAATCACATTGGCTATAAAACCCTGTGCTGCGTCGGCCTAGATTTAACTCTATCGGCTTCACTGCCTCCTTGAAGCTTCTGGCACGAAACTTCAACATGTCGTGATATCGCGACACCTTTACCTGTCGTACACCCTCTTTAGCTTGCTGTAGCGATATCGTGATGCTTTTGCTTTTGTCTACTTCCTTTGCTCTTATGTCGTGAAATCGTGATGCTTTTGCCTTTCGCTGACGTCATCTCACTTTTGTCATGAAATCATGATGCTTTAGACTTCAAAGCCTTCTTCTTCGCTTCTATCATAAAATCACGACACCTTTGCCTCTTGTTGATGTCATCAACAACTCTGTCATGAAATCGTGATGCTTTAGACTCCAAAGCCTTCTTCTCAGCTTCTGTCATGAAATCATGACACCTTTGCCTCTTGCTGACGTCATCAACAACTCTGTCGCAAAATCGTGACGCTTTAGACTCCAAAGCCTTCTTCTCAGCTTCTATTGCAAAATCGCGACACCTTTGCCTCTTGCTGATGTCATCTGCAACTTTGTCACGAAATCGTGACACTTCTTGCTTCTTCAACCTTTTCTCGGTTTGCACTAGTAAAAATGGAACATGTCACGAAATCGTGACGCTTTCGTTGCCTTAAGCTCTTTTCTGCAAACTGCTCGTGAAACTGGAAAATGTCACAAAATCGCGACGTTTTCCATGCCTTAAGCACTTTTCTGCAAACTGATCGCGAAACTGGAACATGTCACGAAATCGTGACGCTTTCACTGCCTTAAGCACTTTTTTGCCAACTGCTCGTGAAACTGGAACATGTCACGAAATCGTGACGCTTTTACCAACTACAAGCTACCAACTCAACCTGTTGCAAAATCATGACACTTTTTGCATCCATACAACTTCTTTGAAACATGTCACAAAATCGTGACACTTCCTACAACTCAACACTGCCAACTCAACTTGTCGCGAAATCGTGACACTTCCTGCAACTCAACACTGCCAACTCAACTTGTCGTGAAATCGTGACACTTCCTGCAACTCAACGCTGCCAACTCAAATTGTCACGAAATCGTGACCGTTTTGCCTGAACTTTCTCTCTCCTAAAACATGTCACGAAATCATGACAGTTTTTCCAGCTGCCTGCAAACTTTTTCTAACTTATCTTTTTCTTGATCTTTTGCAACTGGATTTTCTTGGAGACTTACTGACCAGCTGAAACCTTCATCAAAACACATACTTAGACATAAAAACAAATTGCTCCAAGAACTCCTTGACATCAAAAACAAAAACTACCAAGAGCTCCTTGACATCAATGACAACAATTAAACTTAGGCAAAGGCAATGTACTCAAGGTACCCAAAATTGCCAACAAATTCCTATGATTTCCAACCAATCATTGAGAGAGTCTGAGATTTGGACGATGTATTTTGATGGAGCAAGATGCAAAAATGGACCCGTATCAGGAGTGGTTTTAAAATCTCCATCTGAAGGAGTAAAAATTTTTTTATTTTAGACTTGCTTGGTCTTGTATAAATAATATTGTAGAAGCTCTCTACCTAGGATTGATGCAAGTAGAAAAATGGGTATCAAGATGCTAGAAATTTATGGTGACTCAAAATTGATTGTTAATCAAGTTACAAAAAAATACAACAATAAGCACCATTATTTTAAGGCTTATAGAAATAGAGTATGGGACCTAATGGAATCCTTTGATGCTTTAAATCTATGCGTCATTTCTAGATAACAAAATTCTTTGATAGACACATTGGCTATTAAATGAGCTAATTTTTCTCTCACTGTAGATTATGGATATCCTAAAAATAAGAGAGTTAAGCTAGTTTCATGATCATCAATACACAAAAAATAGATATATTGGCTAGTCTTTGAAAATGATGAGAAGATTATCAATTTTTTTATCAAGGAAGCAAACTGTGTTTTTCACAATGTGAGCTTTCTCAAGAAATTAATCAAAGATATTATTCAGCTAAAGAACAACCACATACACAAAGGTATGATTACTTTAGAAATCTTGTTTGACAATGAGGATGGAAAGAGATTAAAAAAAATTAAAGTTGATGACCAAATCTACAAACAAATTGAGATGCAAAATGGAGAAAAGCTAAAGTTTGGTATCCAATGCATAGTAGAGGAGGTCAATATTTTTAGAGCTTTATGCCACAAGTACCAAGACATAATAACATAGACTTATGATGACCTGAAGGTATATGATAAAAACATAATTCAACATACTATTGAGTTAGTACCAAGTGCTAAGCCATTCATATAGAAACAAAGAGTAGTAAATCCCAAGATTGAAGTAGTCATGAAATAAGAATTTCTTAAGCTATTATAATCTAATATTATTTACCCAGTAAAGCACTCAACTTGGGTGGCCAATATAGTCTTGGTAAGAAATAAAAATGGAGACATTCATCTCTATGTAGAATTTAGAAATATGAATCAAGCTTATTTGAAATTTCACTACCCCTTGCCACAGATAGATCATAGTTTACAAATTGTAGCAGGAGTAGAGAGGTTCTCTTTATTGGATGGTTTCTCTAGATACAACTAGATTTGGGTCAAGAATGAATATCAATATAATACTACATTTACAACAAAGTGGGGCACATTTTCCTATCAAAGAATGCCATTCGATCTATCGAACATTGATGCCACTTTTTAGAGGGTAATGAATTATGATTTTTGCAAGCTTATCAATATCTGGGAGAGCTGATCTATGGAATTTACTCAGTCATTTCAAGGAAGCTTTTTAGGATATCCCATGGATAGTGGTGGGGGACTTTAATACCCCTCTTTACCCCTCTGATAAAAAAGGGGGAGTAGGAATTCCAGCAAGAAGTATGGAGGACTTTCAAGATTTCATCAACAACAATTTATTGGATGTCAAATTAAAAAATGCTAAATTTACTTGGAGCAATAGGAGGTCTGGAAATCAACTTATAATGGAAAAGCTTGATAGGTTTTTTTTGTCACAGGAAGCAATACAATCTTTTGGGGATGCAAATCTGTTGTCCTTGCCTCGCATTGGGTCTGACCACAACCCGATTTTACTTGAAATTGAAGAGACTCCAAAATTCAAAAGGCCTTTTAGGTTTGAATCTATGTGGATGCACCACCCTGATCTCAGAGACAAAATTTCTCAGTGGTGGCAGCATTCTTGTCAGGGCAGGCCTTCATTCAGATTAGCACAGAAACTTAAAGTGGTGAAAGAAAATCTAAGGATCTGGAATAAGGAAATTTTTGGAAATATTTTTGAAAACAAGAAAGCCATCTCTGAAAGGTTATCAACCATTGAGAAAAAACTTGAAGAGGGATTGCCAGACCCTTCCCTACAAGCGAGATGAAAAGAAAGCCCTTGCTGAGTACCATAATGTTTTAGCTTGCGAGGAGACTTTTTGGCGGCAAAAGTCTAGAGCTACCTGGCTAAAAGAAGGTGATGCCAACACAAGATTTTTTCATGCATCTACCTTAAGGAACAGAAGCCACAATAGAATTAAAGAACTTGTTAGAGATGATGGGTCATTCCTTTCTAGTCCTAATGAGATCAGAAATGAAGCAGTTTCCTATTTTCAGAATCTTTTAGGAGAAGAACATTTCAGTTCTGCCTTAGCTTCAGAATCAATGCTTTACCATATTCCTCATTTAATTTTTGATGACTTGAATGGGGAGTTAATTAAGCCTTTCACGGATGAAGAAATCAAAGAGGCCCTCTTCTCAATGAACCTTGATAAAGCTCCAGGTCCAGACGGGTTTTCACCTCATTTTTTTCAGGCTTTTTGGGATATTGTAGGTTTTGATGTATGTGCTACTATCAAGGAATTTCAGTCCACAAAGCATATTCCAAGAAGTTTTAACTCCACTTTTATTGCTTTAATCCCAAAGATTCCTACTCCTAGATCTATGATGGATTTTAGACCTATTAGCCTTTGTAATGTTGTTTATAAAATTTTGACCAAGGCGATTGCAAATAGAATGAGGAAGATCCTTCCTATGTTTATTGATGTTTGTCAAGGCAGTTCAGTCCCTGGAAGGTCCATCCTTGATGGTGTCATAACAGTTCATGAAGCCCTCCATTCGGTAGTCCAGACTAAAAAACCTGCTTTTGCTCTCAAGCTGGATATGAACAAGGCTTATGACCGCATAAACTAGAGTTTTGTCTCTGCCATTCTTCAGAAATTTGGTTTTCATCATGAATGGATCAAGCTTTTGGAAGGATGTTTTATGAAACCTTGGTTTTCGGTCCTTGTTAATGGTGCTCCTATATGATACTTTCAAAGTAAAAGGGGCCTAAGGCAAGGTGATCCTATCTCTCCCATGTTGTTTATCATTGTGGTGAAGCCCTTGGGAGGACAATCAAAGTTGCACTGTAATATTGGTCTTATTTCAGGAATTAAAGCATCATCACAAACACGAGCGAGTTACACATGAACGGTTTGTGGATGATACTTTGTTGTTAACTCTTGCATCGGTTTTTGAGGCTAAGGTCATAAAACATATTCTAGAGCTATATGAGGATCTTTGCGGGGCAAAAGGTAAATTTTTCAAAGAGTAAAATTTATTTCTTTAACACTCCCATTCGGAGGCGATTAAGATTGCTAGGATTCTTGGATGCTCGGTGTCTACTCTTCCATCCACATACTTAGGCCTTCCTTTATTTACGAGGCGAGCTACTGATTCCATGTGGACTAATGTAATTGAAAGAATTCAGAGGAAGCTGGCTGGATGGAAAGGGAATTTGTTATCTCAAGCTGGCAAGGCAGTTCTCACCAAGTTTTCCATTCAAAGCATCCATGTCTACTTTCTCTCTGTTTTTAAAGCTCCTACAAGTGTCTACACTAAAATTGAACGAGATCCGAGAAGAGGTTCCTATGGGCTGGTTTTGAATCTAAGCGAGCGCTTTCACTTGGTGTCCTGGGATAGGGTTTGCAAACCAAGGGAGTTTGGAGGTATTGGGCTAAGGAGAATACAACATTTAAACATGGCCCTCCTGGCCAAACAAGCATGGCATCTTTTGACAAATGCAAATGCAGAATGGATTACTATAATCAGAAGAAAGTATTTGCAAGAAATTGAATTCTTAAGTTATTCCTTTCCTCCCAGGGGATCAATTTTTTGGAAATCAATCCTTCAAACTAAAAACTTGCTAAGCAAAGGGCTACGTTGGAAGCTGGGAAATGGAAGAAACATTGATTTTTGGGACCACAAATGGTTAAAGGACTATCCCCTCTCTGCAGACCCCATCCTTTCAACCCTTAGAGCTTGGACAATTGAAGTTTTTGGTACCAAAGTTGCAGATTTTATTACTTTGTCAAACAATAGAAGGGTATGGAAGCCAATAATGAACAATGATCTACCAGGGGCATCAATAATACTGGAGAATGAATTAAGACAGTCTTTACTCCCTTATGGCATTCTTGAGGACCAGCTTATCTGGGAAGCTTCAGACAATGGGGAATTTTCTGTCAAGACTGCTTATCTGATGCTTATTGATAATGATGAACCTACTTTCCCTCACTTGGAAGTTTGGCCCAAAAGCATTGTTTCGAAGGTTGGGTTTTTTGCATGGCTGGCCATCCAAAATAAGATCCTCACCATGGATAACTTAATAAAAAGAGGTGTGATTGTTGTTAATAGGTGTTATCTTTGTATGTCCGAGTGGGAGTCTATTGATCATTTGTTTTATGTATTGTAATTTTTCTGTCTCAATCTTGTTAGGTCTATTACAAGTGTTTCATATTTATTGGGTCCATCCTCAGTCCATTTTTGACTTATTTGTCCAGTGGCCTTCTCCCTTTTTGAATAGGCGTCTTAGGTATATGTGGAAGATCTGCCTTCATCACTACTTGTGGCAGATATGGTTGGAAAGGAATCGTCGGGCCTTCTTGGATAAGGTTTCTCAGTCATCCTCTGTCCTGTCAAAAATTTTAGTATATGCTAATGAGAATGCTTGTTTAGTGCTTGCAGCATCTAGACCTCCAAATCCTTTTGAAGCTTCATTAGGCCAGTCATTAAACTTACCTCTCACTGATGGCCTCAATCATCCTCAAGTCTGTCCTAGAACCATGATCACATGGACCCCACCCCCCCTAGGGTGGATTAAGTTAAATTTTGATGGGGCATCTAGGGGCAACCCAGGTGAAGTTGGGGCTGGTGGCTTACTTAGAGACCACAAGGGTGAGGTGCTTGTAGCTTTTGCTGAACATCTTGGAGCTCAAACTAACAATGTGGCTGAAGCGAGGGCAGTTTGGAGGAGCCTCAAGGTGGCAGAGAATTATCCAGGGAAACTGTTGGTGGAAGGTGATTCTCTTATTATTATAAATCTTCTAAAGAACACTAAGAGAGCTCCTTGGAGATTTGATGACTACATCCACGAAGCAAGGGCTCTAATTCATGATCGACCTGAGGCCATAATTTTGCATACCTTTCGGGAAGCAAACATGGCGGTGATAGGTTGGCAAATGAAGGCATTGTAGCAGAAAATTTGATCACGTGGACTAAAAATCTTCCTCATGCGGTCTCAATGGTGATAGATAATGAAAAATTTTAGATTGGAAGGCTCAAAGTGGATCAATGACAGAAAATGGGGGCATTTTTAAAAATATTTTTTGAACCTTATAATGGCTTTTGTCATATTTGTTTTTTTTGTTCATGTGACTAGTGTTTTTTGCAGCTGGTGGGGCACTGATATAGGTTTTTTATCTACAAATTCATGCATGGGAAACATCCGCTTTGGCCTCAAGTATTTCCCAAGGTGTGTTTGGATTCGATGTCGCAAAAAGGCCCTAGCAAGAAATAACAAAGTGTTGGAGATCCCTGACAATGAGGTACCAGACCCCACCATAATAGTCTTGGAGAAGATGACAATTTCATCAGCCTCCAACAGTATCAACCAGTTGAAGAGTCTGTCTGGCCTCATCAGTGCAGCTGTTGATTTGTGTGATTCTCTAAATCTTCTGTTTTATAGCCGGCGGTTCCGGGGGAACAAGGAGTCGAAGGCAAAATCTAAAGATGATGGCAAGGAGGATGATAAGAAGTTAGATGAGGACTACAAGGAAGACTGCTTGGCCTCTTGGTTGTCCATTCTATGGGATGTTTTTTTTGACCATATTCTATTATTTTATATGGGCACAAGCTACTCTGCATGGTGCTTGCATGATTAGTTTTTGTCTTTGTTAGTTCTATTTTGCGTCTTTCTTTTTCGATGGCCATAATATTAGGCTTCCATAGTTTAGTTTGGTTGTATTCTAATGGAAGAGTAGGTCTTGGCCCTTTTTGTTGTCAGTTTAAACTTTTAGGGCTTGGCCTTTGTCCGGTTGGTCAGTGGACCCTATTTTGTAAAATGGTTTTGGGTCAACCAGTTAAAACCCGGTGTTAATTATAATATTCTCTTACTTACCAAAAAAAAAATAAAATAATTTCAATATATTTATATGATATGACTATATTTTCACATGAGAAACAAGAACATATTTATCATTTAGCACAATTTTTTCAAAAATACAAGGAATTTGGCATATCACTAAATACTAAAAAATTCATCTTTGCAGTCCATGAAGGAAAGTTTCTAGGACATGTAGTATCAAAGCAAGGAATTTCTATTGACCCTGATAGAATAAAAGCAATATTGGAACTACCCTTCCAATGAACAAAAAAGCTCAACAGTCTTTCTTTGGGTAAATTAATTTTGTAAGGAAGTATATTTTGGATTTTGCTCAAATTATCAGACTGATTTCTTGAGTTACTCAAGAATGATGCAGATTATAAGCGGACTGACAAAAGGAAGCAAGAAATTGAAATTATCAAAAAATCCATTTTAATAGCTTCGGTCTTGGTCAATCCAAACTTTTATAGAGACTTCATTTTTTATGCCTATAGTGATGAAGAGAGTTATGTTGCCATGTTAAATCAAAAGGATGACCAAAAAAATGAACATCCTATTTTATTTTGGAGTCAAACATTGCATGAGTATCAGGTAAAATATAACTTCATAGAAATACAAGTATTTGTAGTCATGAATTTCTTAAAAAAATTTAGATAGTTTCTATCCTAGAGCAAAATATTGGTGTATGTAGTCCATCCTGATGTAAAAAAATCATCTTACAAGGAGAACTTGGTAAAAAAAGAGTAGTTTGGATTACAAATATTCAAGAGTATGACATTAATATTCATCCCACCAAATTAGTAAGAGGAAGAGTACTCTATCAAGAATTGACAGCTACAGCAAATCCACAAGAAGTAGTGTGCCAGATAAAAAATCTAGATCAAGAAAGAAAAAATATCTCATAAGAAGAAGATTGGACAGATCAGCTTACAAGTTACTTTTAGACTGGGATTTGTCCCCAAAATATTAATACTTCACAAATAATAAGGTATAGGCTTAAATAATTGTGTTATACAATGCTATTTGGAGAACTTTACAGAAAAAAATCTTGATGGCATCCTTTTAAGATATGTAAGAGAAGATAAAAAACACAAGATCTTGAAAAAATTTCATGATGGACTATCTGGAGGCCATTATTTAGGGAGATCTACTGCATTGAATATTATAAGAGTAGGGTATTTTTGGCCTACTATTTTTTTTTATGCTTTTAAAATTGCTAGAGCCTATGATAAGTGCTAGAGATACACAGGTAAAAATAGAAATATTGCAATGCCTCTACAACCAATACAGGTTGAGCAACCATTTTAGCAGTTGGGCCTAGACTTTGTGGGTGAAATCAATCCTAATTATTTAGTATGTTGTAGATATATTTTGATCACCATAAATTATATTAATATATGGGTTGAGGTAAAACCTACCAAGAGATGTGATCAAGATGTGGTGCTTGAATTTCTTGAAATTTTGATCGCCAATTTTGGTGTTCTTGAAGCTCTAGTAAGTGATAATGGTTCAAATTTTATAGGGTCCAAGTACTTCAATTTTACTAGTAGATATGGAATTTACTTGAAGGATTCTTCCAATTACTACCCACATGGAAATGGCATAGCAAAATCAAAAAACAAAAATCTTCTAAAAATACTTAAAATATCTCTAGAAGATAAGAAAAGGTCTTGGCATTTATGGATAAACTAGGTACCACAGGCAGATCGAATCACTGTAAAAAAATCCATAGGTACATCTCATTACACTCTTGTATATGAAAAATAAGTTGTGCTACAAGTCCACCTAAAGTTACCCGTTGTAAAGTACATCAGCGATAATGATTCTGATAAAGGAGATCCTATAAATAAAAGACTTATTCAACTATTATAGTTAGAATAACATAGAGATGAATATTATAAGAGGTTCCAAAGGAAATTTTCACAAATAAAAGGATGGTTCGACAAGAAGACCATATTCAAAAAGTTTAAAGTTGGTGACTCGGTTTTAAAATGGAATGTAGACAAGGCCAAGCCAGGTAAACACGAGAAATTTAACTCATTATGGGAGGGTCCTTTCCACAGAATTATTCAAACAAAAAATTCTCTCTATCTCAAAAACTAAGAAGGAGAGGTTCTACCCATTCCAGCGAATGGATATTATCTCAAGTTGTATATCGAGTAGTGAGCTACTTCCCATGTATTGTATGTATCATATCCTATAAATATTTTCATTTTTGCAAGAGTAACTAAAGGATAAAATATGCCCCATGGAGGCCAGTATTCTCACAAAAAATACAAATACCAAGACTTCTTGTAAATCAATTGTGCTACGTGGATCATAATGGTGCCACCTCATTTCAAGAAAAATAAGTTTAGCTACACAAATGAAAAAAGAGGTACCCAAGGAATATTGATATCAATCTGTAAAATATTCAAAATAAATGTGGGACACTCGATTCAAAGTAGACTTGGCACATTATTTTTTAAGAATAAAAATAAAGGGTGCACAAGTGTCAGACTTATACTGTCAACCTCAAATATAATTTTATCATGAAAATAAGTGGCATAGATATAGTTTCACATGCATATGAACATTACAACTACCTCATTTAAATTACACACTCCAAAAATACTATATGTTTGATGCTACTTAGTAGAATTCACTCTTACTATGTAATTAAATTCCAAGAGTGTGCAACAAGATAGAGAGTAATTTTCTATAGAACAACCAAGATCATAGTTTTTCCCTTTCAAAAAGAAATAATAAACTTCTATCTAGAGTCATGGCTTCATCATCTGCTGCTATGAAGAAGGCTACTACTGAGGAAACCCAAACAAGTAGTTGTTTCCAATATAATACAGGTAAGATTACTGATACTATCACCACCTACAAGGATAAGTCCCAGATGAGGATAGAAGGAGAGCAAAGAGTTGCTAAAGGCATATCGACTTCAAGTCAAAGGGTGATAGTGGTAAGTTCATTACTATCTAAAGAATGCTAAAAGTCTAACATCTAAGAAATATGTATTCAAATTAGCAAGATGCATCAAATAACCAAAAGTAAAGAAAACAAGATGAAAATAAGGTGCCCATATTTATTAATATTCATGAAATTCTCTTTACAACCAGGTTACAAGAACATCCCTCTTAGGGATTGACCATCATGATACACATTACAATCTACAAATCATGTGATAGATGCATTCAATAAACTATTAGGATCTTCTCAAACTTGTTTATAGGAGGGATTATCTCTGAAACCTCCATTTTGTGATTCTCTTGAAGATGAAATGCTCCTAATGAGGCTTGAACCTACACACAAGGAAATCACAAAGCATTAATAGTAAATCTTAGCCTCTCAAGATGAGGCCATTTTATGATGATTGCAAAATATAAAGGAAATGCATAAAATAACGATAGAATGCTTACAAACATTGAAATAAAAACATGAAAGAATACTAGAAAGAATATAATCTATGACAAAAAAGCAATTGCAATGCAAAGAAAAATAAATCTATTGGCTAAAATGCAAGAAATTACCAATCAAACCCTATTTGCTATCGCTCAAAGCATCTAGCTCTACTAGCCGCTATCAAATTAGGTGGCTAAGCCTATGGTCTACTATTGAAGACAACATCAGTAGAAGAAGGATTCTACCCTCTACATCTCTAGCTTGAAATCAATCAATTCAGCTACAAAATTGATGTTCAAGGGTTGCTTGTGTCTTAGTGCACGATTTTATGATGGAATTGATGTCGATTAGTTCAAATTTGTGTCTTGAAAAATGGGTTTTTCTCTTCAAAATTTGGTAGTCACCATTGGTGGAAAAGTATATGGCACTATGTAATTAGATAGAGCTTTGCTACGTCTCAAAGGGATGTTGATTCTCTCTTCAAACTAGTAGAGCTTCACTATGGCAATCACACATCAATTTCTCCAGGGTTTGCTCTTCAAAATTGGGGTCTTAAATAGACTCCCAAAATCCTTGCTCTAGCTTCATGGAGAAGCTAAGAACAAGAATTTGTTATGCCCAGGTAGTTGAGACAAACCCTCTAGAAGCTTCTATTCATCCAACTGATCAAGAATATATTATGCTTTCAAACATATTTTTCTTGGCTTGGGGAACGAGTTAGTTATAGAGTTAGTCGTTATTGACAAGGGTGGCTAGGGAGCTAGCCACTATTACCATCAGTAGCTAGTATCTAGCTACTATCACTATCAGCTACTAGGGAGCTAGCTACTATCACCATCAACGACTAAGGTTGACTAGGACTAGATTATCCCAGATGAGTGGTTAGAACCACTGCTAAGTATTCGAAAGGTATAAAATAATTCATATGACCTAAATATGTACCCATATGAGTAGTATCCTAAACATGATGTGTTTTAGGTGTCTACACTATCCTTTTATAGGTGTGATTCTATGCACCCATACCTCAATCTCATTCAAGAAATCATAGAGAATTATAATCCTGAGCATAATACATTGTATAGCATCGAAGGTAAAACCATAATTCACTTCAAGGTTGAGTCCTTAAATAATGCTTTCACCCCAAGGATAAAACCAAGCTCAAAATCCAAACCATTTTTCACAAGGTCTCAAGCTTAATATTATGCACTAAGCAATCATGCTGAGGGGGGAAAGAATTTTATAAATATGGTATTAGGCCATATGGATAGATAATTGAGTGGTAGTACCTTACCCTCAAACCCAATTAATATAGAAGAGTTTAAATATGTAGAGCTTTACTCTATGTTGTTTGTGATAGCTGGGTTACCCTCTTATAGGTAAGTATACAATTGATAGATAACCACAACTCACTATATTTCCAAACCTAAGAATTATGAATCCTTTGGGTACAACAATCACCCAATATTCTTTAATTGGCCATAATACTTAGCATTCATGTCCCAATAACTCCTAATCAGAATGAAGAAAAATAAGGAATGAGCATATTTCATATATTTTTCCCATTTAGCATGGCTTTTCCTTTACTTTAACCACGAATAATTACCATTTATTTTAGTAAATAAAGCAAGCCCTAATGGAACTTCTCTCGTTGTCTATTCATGTACGAATGCATTGAGCAAAAAATAGTCATATAAAAATTTCAACAGAGGCCATCCTTGAAGCTGATTAAAGGGAAAATGCCTAGAATGCTCCAATTGGTAGTTGATATTTTGAGAAAGGACGATAAAAATGAGGGTGTATGGTTTTATTGAGAAACCATTTGTCTTACCCCACTATGTCACTGAGCAAATATTCAATTTAGAATACTATCACCAAAAATATTATATAAATGTCAAATTTGGGATGGGCAATAGTAAGAAGGGCACCTACACCTATCCCCTTAAGGTGAGTGATATTGCCATTAGCAAAGGACAACATAAGAGCATCACCAAACACATACAATAATTGGGATTGGTAGAACTTCCCCACAAATGGAGATATGACCCATAAAATAAATGATCCAAAAGCTAAGACTCAAAGGTTCAAGAAAACTCTCCAACCCCACATCGAGAACTTTAGAAACAATGATGAAAAGTGGAAACTAGAGTGGGATGTCCAAAATATGGAGGAATTGCCTCCCTGGAGAGAATTCTATGATCATGTTGTGGATTATGATCCAAAAGGTGATCCAATGCATGTTTACATAGAGGATGATATTAAATATTTGGTAAAAACAAAAGCTTCGAATCCTATAAAATTGTTTGAATTCTAGAGAATGTGAGTAGAATAAAATACCATAAACTCCAGATTCCCTACTAAGAATGATAGAAATTTTTAAGAGTATTATGATATGCACACTAACACTTGGCAGGGCACCAAAACATTTCTAGAATTAAGATTCAAGAGGCCTACAAGCCAAGGAGGGATGATGAATGACAACCAAGCTAGTAGGTCAAAGTTGAAACCAGTCACTATTTAAACACCTCTGTCCTTCCCTCCATGAATTAAAATCTCTACTAAAAATGTCCTTGCTAAAAATGGCAAACAAGTCACTTTCTAGTCCCCAATAGAGGAATTACAAGCATATGGACCAGGTGGCCACATAATGTAGAGGCAAGGTTACCAAAGAGGAGGTTTGGGCCCTAATGAGTTAGGCAGTGCAGGACCTATCCCGATGGCACAAAGGCTATAAAGGTTACCCCTAGGGGCATATACTGAAATATATGTAGAGCCGAGACATAGAAGAGACCAAGATCAACTCATGTCTAGGACTTATGTGGTAAGGTTTGCATGTCCTAATACCTCTCGACAACAATATCAACTTGGGACTTCACAAACCAAGAGCTAGAAACTAGTTCAGGAGGAAAAATCAATAGATGATCCTTCTATGTCATAATCTATAGCAGCTACTTAGGAGATTGATCCCTACTTAGGAAAATCAATAGATTCATGTATGTTTCCTACCCATTATTCTTCTACTCTTCCACCTCTAAGTTCTTAGGAGGCACTCTCCCATTTTGAAAGGTAGATTCAATCAGTTGAAGTTCTCCCTCTTGTTTCATCTCAAGTTGTTACATCCATTCCACTTTCATCCATTCAACCTCCATAAGTTTCCATTGAGGTTACACTCCCACCTTCCCCACCATAAAATCCTCCTACATATTCAACTGTAGTATTAGTGGGGCCACAAATCATAATAAAACTCCCCCCCTACATTAACTGAAGCTATAATATCTACTTCTTCATGCCAAGGTCCCACCATCTTAGCTTCTCTCCTTACCCCTATCCATTTGGGGTCATCTTTACTCGCTACATCTACTCTGCCTACTGATCTTGTCAACGCTCAACACCAAAGGATAGAGAAAATTTCCCTTAATGTAGTAGCATGGTAGAATGAACAGCTAGAAAAACCTTCAAAATATGCATCACAAAATAGGAATACTATAGTGATTGATCCAGTGTCCAAGAAGAGGATAGAAAATACTGCTACTCCAAAGGTGAATAAACCAAGAAAAAATATGACCATGGAAGACTATGATATAGTTGAGAAAACTATAGACATCATGCAATTACCAGTTGTTGATGAATTAGTAATGGCTAAGGCCCACATTCTTGCAAGGATATGTGAGAAGAGAGGAAAACCAAGAGCTAAAGCAAAGAGTACAGTAGTTGGAAGCTTCTCTTAGAGAACAAGAAGGCTTGGCCAACTCACTCAAAGATGAGGTAAAGGAGTGGTAAGACAAATATCAATAAATGGCCAATTTCAAGGAGCAAGCAAAAATTTTTCAAGCTCAAGTAATAGCTCTTACAGACCATAATAATTAGTTGCAACAACAATTATTATCAAAAATGGCTAGACCTACTGGATTCTCAAAAGATACTCTAAAGCAAACTTGAAGAGAAATATGATCAAAAATCAAGACAAAAATCTCAAAGGCTAGACAAGTTTTTTCCTTCCTAGATGAAGCTACAAATGATTTAGTAAGTGCAAGAAATATCCTTCGAAAGGTGAAGGACAAAATTCAGCATAAAGTAACCCCAAAAAAGAAGATTTGTAGGCTAGCAAAAACCAGGTCTAGATTCATGGCTAGACTCATTTCAAATAGGAAGTATTGAGAGAGCATAGCCAAAGATATTTTAGACAAACAAGTAACTATTGAGGGGTTTGTAATTTCTAAATAGATTGGAAGATAAAATAAACAAAATGATGAGTAAAATTTCTCACATTAGGTTTCTCAGTTTCCCTGATTACTTCAGGGAGATCACCAATTCATTGGAGAAACAATACTAGTATATTGTTTAGACTCCATAATAGAATATGATTCTGAAATAGAGAAATGATCCAAACCAATCCAACAAGAGAAGGTAATATAGTTGATTAATATATTAATGGAGATAAAAAATGTCATATCTAAGCTTGGTAATGGTGGTTCTGAGCCATCTCACAAAAGGTTTGCTAGCTTGCAAAGGATCCATTGAAACATATTATTGATACAAAGGATTCCAAATAAGGCCTGGGAATAAGCCTTGAGCATGCTAAGTAATGTAACTTAATTACTTAGTGAAGAAGATAATGATGAAGTAGATGTTAGTGTTGAAGAAAGTGAGAAATATGGATCTGACAAATATAGGTCTGATGAAGAATCTCAAGAGGAAGAGTTGTAGAAACCTTGGGGAAGCGGCGCACCATCCACTACTCTATTTGCAATTTAATTTGATCCTTTAATGTTAAATATGCATTAAATGAAAAGTCGTAAAGTGATACATATCCGAAATACAAAGAAATAAATGAATGAATGCTTTGTATTGATATTTCCAAGATTTGGTTACATATAAATCCCTATATGGGATATCTTTCATTTGATACATGATTTTACACAAAGAGGGTAGCAAATATATAAATATCCCTATGCAAGGGGTGATGCACTTTTGTAGGCTTCTCGATGATGCACACGGAACTGTATGAGGGCTTACAGATGCCTCCTTCTCCAAATATGATTCTTGGAGGGATATTTGTGCTTTCAAATATTGCCAATCTATCTGATGAACCTATATTCCTCTAAGAAATGAAACAACAACACATGCTTAGATGTCTAAGATTGCCTCCTTGGATGAGGTTGTTAGCAATAAATCTGATAATGAAAGGAAATATGCTCAATGAATGAAACTAGTGCTATGAATACAAGTAAATATGCAAGTCTATGCTAATGATATGAAAACATGAAGGAGAACAGAATACAAGAAGCTAATACCAAAACCCTAGACTAGGCCTACGGGCCACTATCCAAGACAACGACCGCTAGAGTGAAACATGTTCTCTTGCTCCAAGGCTATGGATCTTAAGCTTGTTTCCAATGTTTAAATATTAATATCTGTGAATGGATGATCACCTCTCATATGGCTAGCACTTTGTCGTTCCTTGAGGGTGCTCGAATTTGATCTCCAATCTGATAGGGCTTCACTATGTATGCTCTCCAAGAAAATATCTCTCAGAGAATGTTGCTAAAATATGATGAAGGTCCTGGAATTCATGATTATGGATCCCTTGGTGCTCTCAGGCTTGCACCTTTTAAAGTGTGTGAAACCCTAGGTCTATGTTCAAAACCCTAGGATTGAATCCCTCATGCGTAGTGAATGTTAGCATGAGAAGATTTTGTCTTTTCTATGTTTAAAGACCAGTTAATTGAAGTCTAAATTTAGACTCAAGTCTCCCATGTGAACTGGTCATGAAGGGGAATGCAAATTTTCTCCTGCTCACCTTTATTGCATGTAGACTACCACTTCCACCCGTGATTGGGCCTATTTGTTAGCAAAATTATTTTTATGGCTTAGCCACTATCGTCTGCAATGACTAAGATTTGGTTGTTGTCATCTACAGTGGCTAAGGTCTGGCCGCTCTAGCCTACAATGACCAAGATTTGGCCGCTCTAGCCTACAGCTGCTAAGCTTAGATGGGCTAAAACTACCATTTTGAGTGGTTAGGACCACTGCTTGCTCTTGGAAAGGTCCAAAATTGATCATATGGTCTTTAGATGTGCTCATATGAGTGGTTTCCTAAACATGACATGTTTTAGGTGTCTACAGATACCCCTTTTTGTGATGCACTATGTGGAAAAACACAATGCTGAGCAAAAACGTAGACTGATATGTTTGTGGGGTGATTTGACCAAAGGGCTTATCCCCTCTAGGGAATTTGTTAATTTGACCAAAGGGCTTATGCTCTTTTGGGCATTTGTTAAGTTGACCAAAGGGCTTATGCTCTTTGGGGCATTTTTTAAATTGACCAAAGGGCTTACATCCTTTGGGGCATTTGTTAAGTTTTACCAAAGGGCTTATGCTCTTTGGGGCATTTTGTTAAGTTGACAAAAGGGCTTATGTCCTTTGGGGCATTTGTTAAGTTGACCAAAGGGCTTACGTCCTTTGGGGAATTTGTTAATTTTAACCAAAGGGGTTATGCTATCTTTGGGCCTTTTTGTTTTTGACCAAGGGCTTGTGCCTTTTGGGGCTTTTTGTTTTTGACCAAAGGGCTTATGCTATCTTTGGGGCATTTTGGTTTGACCAAAGGGCTTCTACCCCTTGGGGCATTTTGTGAGTTTTACCAAAGGGCTTATGTCCTTTGGGGCAATTTTTAGGTTGACCAAAGGGCTTACATCCCTTGGGGATTTTTGTTTTTGACCAAAGGGCTTGTGCCTTTTGGGGCTTTTTATTTTTGACCAAAGGGCTTGTGCTACCTTTGGGGCATTTTGGTTTGACCAAAGGGCTTATGCCCCTTTGGGGTTTTTGTTTTTGACCAAAGGGCTTATGCTACATTTGGGGCTTTTTTGTTTGACCAAAGGGCTTATGCTATCTTTGGGGCTTTTTTGTTTGACCAAAGGGCTTGTGCCCTTTGGGGATTTTTGTTTTTTACCAAAGGGCTTATGCTACCTTTGGGGCTTTTTGTTTTTGACCAAAGGGCTTGTGCCTTTTGGGGATTTTTGTTTTTGACCAAAGGGCTTGTGCCTTTTGGGGCTTTTTGTTTTTGACCAAAGGGCTTGTGCCTTTTGGGGCTTTTTGTTTTTTACCAAAGGGCTTATGCTACCTTTGGGGTATTTTGGTTTGACCAAAGGGCTTATGCCCATTGGGGCTTTTTATTTTTGACCAAAGGGCTTATGCTACCTTTAGGGCATTTTTTGTTGACCAAAGGGCTTATGCTACCTTTGGGGCATTTTGGTTTGACCAAAGGGCTTATACCCTTTGGGGCTTTTTATTTTTGACCAAAGGGCTTATGCTACCTTTGGGGCATTTTGTTTTTGACCAAAGGGCTTATGCTACTTTTGGGGTATTTTGATTTGACCAAAGGGCTTGTGCCTCTTGGGGATTTTGTTTTTTGACCAAAGGGCTTATGCTACCTTTGGGGCTTTTTGTTTTTGACCAAAGGGCTTATGCTACCTTTGGGGCATTTTTAGTTTGACCAAAGGGCTTATGCCCTTTGGGGATTTTTGTTTTTGACCAAAGGGCTTATGTTGCCTTTGGGGCTTTTTTTTTTGACCAAAGGGCTTATGCTACCTTTGGGGCATTTTAGAATTGATTGCTTAACTATTTGATTTTTGACTAGGGGAGGTATGATACCAACATGCCCCAGTCGATGCTTGAAAATATTTTTGTTTTGATTTTATGTTATGGATGCAATGATGGATGCTATGCCTAGATAATTATTTGATTTTGCTATATGTATGTAATGTGCTGGTGACATGTGCTAGCTAGATGATAGATGTGTTATTAGATGCCATGATCTAGATGTATAGATGCACTATGGTGATGTATGCAATGGTGAATGTTAAATGCATGTTTAATTTTGGTGTATTGTATGCATCTAACTCATGTTGTTATGATATGGTAAATGAAATGTGTGAAATACATTATGATGGTGATCTAATGTACATGAACCTGTATGCTTTAATCACTTAAAACGTAAGAAATGCATATGATATTATTTTAACAATCTAATTGGATGATACCACAGAAAGTATAACAATCATGAATACAAATAATCATTCTTATCATAAGAACTAATTATTTAGGCATTCATAAATGAAATGTAATGGCATGGAATGTATGTGCTTTCTTGATATGCTTATGTAATTTAAAGGATTCAAAATAGTCAGTGGTCGTGTAAACATCATTTCTGACATCTATCCGGTGTCTAGCCTACTTTGTTAATACCCCTTAATTCATGAAACTTTGTAAAGAAAATTGATGATGTGATGAATGATATGATTTGTTGCTATGTAGGAATTTTTTAGGCTTTTCTTGAGACTCAAACACTCTAGTTACCCTATCAACAACTGTGTACTGACCATACAAGACTTTTGAAAAGTGAGGCTCTCATTATAAACCTAGATATTCATTATCCCTATGTGTGCAAATGAATGTATTTAGATAGAACTCAAGCATTTCCTCCGATGTCAGGCGGGATTCTTTCAGCCCATTTCTAAGATCAAGGATCCTCAAGTGTTCATATGATCCTTATGTTGGACTTAGTTGGATTATACCACTAGGCAATATTGTGTTACCTAAAGCTAGCTCATCCACATGCAAACATTGGTCTACACAAATGCAAGAAGCTATTGTGGTAGACATATCATCATGCGTAAGGATACCACCATTTCCAAGCTGGTTGTACACCAAACCTGTAATGGGGATCACCTTCTATTTTTTTACAATGCTGAGAATTTTGGGGATTCAAGCTCCATTCCCTTCTTTTCTTCTATTTATTTGGGATACTTGCTCATGTTTAGTGATGAAAATCACTGTTTATTTTTTATTGATTTTTTTTTTTGAGCAAGGGATTCATGTAGTGATGATAATCACTATTTGCTTTATTTTTGTGCTTTTTGGTACTTTGAACTATGATTTTTGGAATCTTGAATTTGCTTTGTTTCAGTATTTTTGCTCATTTTGATTTAAGCAAGGGATTTAATTGGGTAGGGTGAAGCTTGTCCTTTTTCCAATTCTCAGCACCTTTAAACCGGTTGCACAGGGGGATAAGCAAGGAATATCCCTTTCGCTTAAGGTAACCTAGACCACTTTTGCAGCTTTCATCTTTCCCTTGTACCAGCTAGGATTTTAGTGTTTCAATTAGTGATGGGATCCTAAATATCTAAGGCATTATCACGACTAGACCTTACCCTCTACTAATCAAGATGGATTCCCATAAAAATTGATAAGACCACTAGATATGGTTGAATGATCGGAAAATCTTAGTCTATTCCTTATAGAAACATGATATGGTTGTGTTGAAAAACACAATTACACACATGGATGAATGGATGAAGGTGGATTTGAGTATTTGTGGTTGTGATACAAATGGTGGCATCGTTTGCAAGAATGTGATCATAACATATGCAAATGCAATGGATATGCATGTTTGATGTAATGCAACTATATGGATGCAGATGTAAGATGCAAATGTTTTTGTATTTTTGATGCTTTCAATTGTTTTTGAGTTTTTATTATTATGCATGTTTTTGAATTTTTTATTTTAAATTGTTTTTATGCTTTTATGTTTTGCTTTTGACCAAAGGGCTTTAAGATGCCTTTGGAGCTTTTTGTGAATTGACCAAAGGGCTTTAAGATGCCTTTGGAGCTTTTTGTGATTTGACCAAAGGGATTTAAGATGCCTTTGGGGCCTTTTGTGATTTGATTTGACCAAAGGGATTTAAGATGCCTTTGGGGCCTTTTGATGAATTGACCAAGGGGTTTTAAGATGCCTTTGGAGCCTTTTTGATGATTTGACCAAAGGGCATTAAGATGCCTTTGGAGCATTTTTGGTTAAGGTTAATTTGACCAAGCGGCATAAAGATACCCTTGGAGCATTTTTGTTAATATGACCAAGCGGCTTAGAGATGCCCCTGGTGCCTTTCATTTTTTATTTTACTATTTTTTGATTTTTTTGTATTTTTATGTTTTATATTGTTTTTGTATTTTATGACATATTATGGGGGGAAGGTGTGATACCTTAAATACCCCCAATGTGTGTGCCACTCAATGAAAGTGAGGAAGGTGTGATACCTTCAAAACCCTCACTTTGTCTCATTGAACTTGATGTGGATGATGGGGAAGGTATTTTACCTTTAAGACCCCCAGTGCACATGTTGTCCACTATAATGTAATCATATTGCTTAGGAAGAGTGACAGAAATTAGCTCTCCCAATTGGGGCATGGACCTCTACGAGGTGCCCCTATCTTGATGAGATGAAATGAATGAACCATTTGCATGGAGCTCATTTCATTCTAATAGGTCTTGGACCACAATATTGAATCCATGGAAATTGCAAATGTCATGGCCCTCTATTTGGTGGTAGATGCAGTAATGGTCCTCCCTATAACCCTTGGGTTTAGCTTTGTTTGGGTCTAGAGGCTTTATGTTGGGTAAGGTGATGACCCTAGCTTCCTCTAAATTTTGAAAAATATTAGACATAGACTTGTTTAAGAGAGTCCAAGTGCGTTGTTGTTGCTTTGATTGTTTAGCATGCTTTGGCCTGGTATGAGGACTAGGTTGAGCCCTAGGTATGTCACTTGTTGGCTCAATGGGCTATTCTTACCTTTTTGGTGCAAGAGATGGATTGCTGAATATGGTCACTTGTTGGTTGACGATTTGAAGTTGCTCTTTGTTGATCATGTTGTGTACTATGGCTTTGAAACCTCGACATGATTGAATATCATTCTCATTTTACCTATGATAGAGATAGTATGACTCTTCCTCATACCCTCAGGGTTTAGGATGATTTGCATCTAAAGGTTGCACCTCCGGTAGGGTGATGCCATTTGTGGCAATTAACCGATTAAAAATTGATAATGCAAGTTGAGGCAATGGGGGATACTTGTTCATCGTCTTAGGTAGTTGAATCAGTGTTTGCTCTGGCTAAAGCTTTTCCTATGGATGCACAAGAGGTAGCTTGATCTCAGATGAGGGTGGTTTCCATAATTCTACATTCTCGAGCTGGTTCATGATAAAGTGTAATACCTCATTTTGCTTATCCATTTGGGCCTCTATATTGTAGATGTGATTTTGCATATGCTCCAATACTGATACAACTTTCATGTGTATTTCTAGCAATTGGTTCAAGATACCATTGTCTATTGAAAGAGGTTATAAAGTAGGTGCTAAATATCTACCAGGTAACTGTAACTCACCCATTTCCTTTATTTGAGTAAATATGGATGCTTCATGATGATCCACTTTGTTAGTGGTATCCACATGCTCATGTTTATGATTTAGCTCATGTTTCTATTTCACATCGTAGTGTTGAACTGTGCCATATTGAGTATCATCAATCTGATGTGGGGGGAACACTTATTTTTGCTCTTGATGAGGCAACATGAGAAGTGAATCAGGGGTGACTTAAGCCAATGGTTTTGACTACCTTTCACATGAAAGCCACATCTGATTGGACCATATCTTGTATTATTTGCTTTAGAGTCACTCGATCCTCTGACTTGATGCCAAAAATTACCATGAGCTCTTGAGAAGACACTTTTTCTCCTTCCAAGATATGGCACAATGTAGGTATCATATTTATCCCAACCTGTGTAGGTAGGATTATTGTGCCAATTGTTGGGGAAGTAGCATCATTTAAGGCCCTCAATGTAAATGTTATGTCTTTAATGTGTGAAAGTGGTAGATTTAAATTCAAATCTACAACTATGATGATGTTGATGGATGACCCAGTGTCAATCAATACTCTCTTGTATGGAATTTGATTGATGCTTACTATGATGTGGAGTAGAGGATCAAGTTCATCCTGGTAGATTGTCTTAATATCTTGCCTATGAAAGGCAATCACAGGGTCCTTTTATAAGTGCATTGAACTTATTGTTGGTAAGGACTGTAATAGATTACCAGCTTTAGTTGATCTCTTTGATATGTGGGGCTGATCAAGGTATATTTTGCTTCCTATTTTAGTATTGATCACACCAATAAAACCCTCATCAGGCGGGGCTATGTGCACCTCATTAACATGCTCAAATTGATTGTTGTTAGCCCCATGGTTGGGGGAAGATTTTTGAATATGTTGATGTTTTGTAATTCATTCTTCTCCAACATATCCTGCACTATATTATTGAATGCAACACAATCTTGGATATCATGGTCATTTTACTGATGATAAACACAATAGATATCTTCCCTATACCCCTTTGGTTTGGGGCAATTAGGATCCAGGATGCGCTCCTTAGGCAAGTTTAAAACCTTAGCTTCAAGAAGGTGGTTGAAAACTGATGCCAAGGATTCAAGAAATGGTGTATAGTTGTGAGGGGTGTTGAGCAAGGTGTAGCAACAGTATTGTCATTGTTGTCAACACAGTCAGATAGATCTATTGATGCAGTGGATAGGAAGTTCAAAAGTCTTTCATATGCAGAAGACATGAGTTCAAAGGTTACTCAGAGTATGTACAGTGAGTGTCCAAGAAAATTGAAGTGGCCCATATGCAAAATATCAAAGAAAAAGACAAGTAAGAAAAGTGTCACGATATACAACAGGCAAGAAAAATTGTCATGATTTCGTGACATGTTGAAGAGAGAGAAAAAGCAGGATAAACTGTCATGATTTCATGACATGCTGAAAGAGAAAAAGGCAAGTGGAAAACTGTCTCGATTTCGCTACATGTTGAAATAGAAAAAGGCAAGTGGAAAAATTGACACGATTTTACGACATGTTGGAAGAGAAAAAGGCAAGTGGAAAAACTGTCGTGATTTCGTGACATGTTGGAAGAGAAAAAGGCAAGTGGAAAAACTATCGCGATTTCGTGACATGTTGGAAGAGAAAAAGGCAAGTGGAAAAACTGTCGTGATTTCGTGACATGTTGGAAGAAAAATAGAAAGCAGGAAGAAGTGTCGCAATTTCGTGACAAGTTCAAAGAAAAGAGAACAAGTAAGAAAAGTGTCGCGATTTCGTGACATGTCGCATTTTCGCGACTAAAATAGGAGAGAGAAAGTAAGTTTGAAAAGTGTCACGATTTCATGACATGTCGCATTTTTGCGACTAAAATAGGAGAGAGAAAGTAAGTTGGAAAAGTGTCGTGATTTCGCGACATGTCGCATTTTTGCGACAAAAGAAAGAGAGGAAGCGTACAGAAGTAGAATTGTCATGATTTCACGACAAAAGTAGAGAAGAAGACTTCGAAGGCATAAGTGTTGTGATTTCACGACAATAGCAAAGAAGTGAAGTACGAAAGCAGAAGTGTCGTAATTTTGTGACAAAAGCAGAGAAGAAGACTTTGAAGGCAAAAATGTCACGATTTCACGACAAAAGCAAAAAGCAAGACTTTGAAAGTAGAAGTGTTGCAATTTCGTGACATGTCGCATTCTCATGATCCGAAAAGGAAAGGAAGGTAGAAAAGCAAAAGTGTCACGATATCGCGACATGTCACAGTTTCACAACTCAAGAAGGGCAAGCAGGCAAGATAACAAAAGTGTCGTGATATTGCGACATGTATTTTTGTAGGCCAAAGCTAAGAGAAAGAGCAAGGAGAAAAAGTGTCACGATATCATGACATGTAGCTTTTTCACGGTCCGATGCAAATAAAAAGAGAGAGAAAGAAAAAGTGTCGCGATATTGTGACATGTTGTATTTTCGGGGGCCAAAGCAAGGAGAAAGAGAGAGAAAGCGAAAGTGTCACGATATCGTGACATGTTGTATTTTTGTGGTTGAGTTGAAGTCGACGAACCTATGACAACCAACTAAAATTAGGGTTTACAGGTGTCATGAAAGCCGACTAAGATTAGGGTTTAAAACCGACTAAGATTAGGGTTTTCATCACAAGAATTTTGTTATAAAAGGAGGGCTATTTTGAGATTTGAGGGGTGGTCGAAGTGTGCAAAATACGATCACTGTGTGTAGAAAGCAAGTCATGTCGAATCATTCCAAGTGTGAAATTTCACTAAGGAAGAAGAGTGCACAATAGGGAGAAGACGACTATGAAGTTCGAGTGTAGCGAAGCAGAGTGTGCAAAGTGATTACACAGAGAAAGTAGAGTGTGCAAAGAAATCAAAGGTGACCAGTCAGGGTCTAGCAAAAGCAAAGGTATCTTATTATAAATCTTCTAGTTTTAGAATTGAAGTCCAAGTTGGTTCTTGGCATCAGGGGTTGGTGCTCCTTTTTGTTGGTGCAGATAAATTAGGGGTTGGTGCTCCTTCCAGTGGGTGTTGGTAAATTATTTGTAAAGTTGTTGCTTTGCAAAGGCTGGATTTGGATGGTAGTCCAAGTAGTCATTTTGAGGAGTAGCCACTTTGGTGAACCTCATTAAATCTTGTGTTGTGTGATGTTCTCTTGTGGTACTTGCTTTATCTAATTCTAAGGTTTCATTATTTCTATTTTAAGAGGTATAAATTTAATTTTAAAGAGCTACACTGGTTCACCCCCCTCTCATTTTCATTGTAAGACTAACAATTGGTATCAGATCTAAGTTCCTGTACAAGCCTAATCGGCTAGGGTGATCTTGGAAGTAACACAATGGTAGGTGATGAAGGTTTCTCATCAAACAAAGAACCTTTGTTTGATGGATCTAATTACATGTTTTGGAGAATCAGGATGCAGACATATCTCTATGCTTTGGGATATGACATCTGGGATTCAGTAGTTGGTGGATACATAATACCCATCACTCCTCCAAAAGAGGCTGACGAAAAGAAACTATTTGAAAGTAACTCAAAATCAAATAATGCTATCATGTGCAGATTAGCAGAAAGTGAACTAGTAAAGATCATTAAATGTAAAATGACAAAAGATATATGGGAAAAATTGAGTATTCATGAAGGAGACGATAAGATAAAGGAGGCCAAGTTACAGACACATCGAGCTCAGTTTGAAGCATTGAATATGAATGATGATGAAAACATTGAGGCATATATGTTGAGAGTTAATGGAATCATTAATGCAATCAGAGGACTCGACGAGGATATCGAAGACTCTACCATCATGAAAAATGTATTAAGATCTCTTCCTCAAAGGTTTGATTCTAAAGTCTCAACGATAGAAGAAGCTAAAAATCTAAATTACTTTAGTATAGATGAGATGTATGGTTCCTTGACTGCATATGAGATGAGGATAGGAAGATCTAAACCCACAGACATAGAAGTAGCTTTTAAAGCTCTTAAAGATAAAAACGCAAAAAAAAAGTCTGAGGAAGAAGAGACATCAGATGAAATGGAAGCAAACTTTGTTAGAAAACTAAAAATGGGAAAAGGAAAATACAGAGGAAAGCTACCACTTAAATGTTTCAACTGTGGAGGCATTGGGAATTTTGCGACTAAATGTCCTCTTAATGAGAAGAACAAAAATGATGAAGGATCGCACCAAGAAAGAAGTGACTAGAAGAAGAAAACGAATTTCATAAAAGGCAACTTTAAGAAGAAAAGTTTCATCTCTAGAAATTCCAGTTCATCAGAAGATAGCTCCAGTGAGGATTTTGAAGAGGAAACAGGTGAAGCTCTTTTCATGGCATTTTAAGAAGTAAAATTAGAAAAGGAAGAAGGAGTGAACTCTGAAGTATGCGATGAAAACCCTGAGGCTGAAGTAGACCTAGAAGGTGAGTTTATCTCTGCACTTGAAGAATGGAAAATAGAGAGGAAAAAGAATACGAAACTTTCAAAAAGGCTTGAGGATGCAAATGAAATCATATCCAGCTTGAAAGTACAAATAGAAGAATCTAAGAAAATCTTCGAAGATCTTGAAGTGCAAATAACCATGAAAATAGATTATTGCAGCGAGCTAGAAGGAGAGATTGTTGGTTTAAGAATGCAGCTAGAAGAGATGAATAAGAAAATTAGTTGTTATCACAAACGTGAAGTAAGTTCTATGAAGTTGGATAAGATCATAAATGACCAAAGGCTTGTAGGCATCAAATTTGGTCTGGGTTTTGTCGAAGGAGAATCATCAAATGGATCAAAGGCCAAAAATATAGAATCCATAAAGAATGAAGATAAGAAAGAGGTTGATCAAGGAAAAACATCTCATGCAAAAGAAAGCAATAATGCTAGGCACAAAAGGAGAATTGACAATGATGGATTCACCAATGTCACACATCAAAGAAGAAGAAGACCTATGGCTCCTACAACAACATGGCAAAGACCATCACCCAAGTTCAATTATCCCTTTTCTAGTTTCTGTTTTAAATGCAATGGCTATGGACATAAATTCTCAGACTGCAAATATAATTTAAGACCAAGGAATTTCACCAGTATAAATGCTCTCTCTTTTGATGAATTATACAGTAGAATGTTATAACTGTCATAATTTTGGGCACATTGCAAGAAATTGTAGAAGTACATTTGCATCAAATCAGTTTCAGGGAAGAAAATTTCAACCAAACAGGATGAGTCAAAATATAAAACTTCTCGTAAAACATGCACAAGCTATTGATAAGGGAAAGGCAAAACAAGAGCTCAAATCTACTATCAAAATAGAGTGGAAAGAAAAGGAGCGACTCAAGGAAGAAAAGGAATACTTAATAGTTCAAACAACATTTAAAGCATAGAATAAATATGTACCATGGATACTTGATAGTGGATGCTCCAGTCATATGACAGGTGACAAACAAAAGTTTGAGAAGTTACAAAAATATGAAGGTGGATCAGTAAAGTTTGGAAATAATGATGGAGCCAAGATAGTTGGCAAAGGCTTAGTTAAAATTAGTGATGGAAAGATTAAGTCAAAATAAATCTTGTTTATGGATGGGTTGAAACATAAATTATTGAGCGTAAGTTAGATTTGTGATAAAGGTCATGAAGTAGTTTTTATGAAGCGGGTTTGTGAAGTCAGAAAAACAAACAGTGGAAAACTGATAGCAACTGGATCGAGGACATTTGGCAACCTGTACATGCTCTCATAGACTTCAAAAGGAACTTGTTTTATTGGATAGGAAGAAGAAAATTGGTTGTGGCACAAGAGACTCGGTCATATCAGTTTTGATAATCTAGTAAAAATCACCTCAAAAAGGGCAGTGAGAGATATTCCCACCATCAGCAAACCTACAAACAACATTTGTGCTTCATGCCAAAAGGGAAAGCAAACTAGAGTCATATTCAAAACAAAATAGTACTACACAAGCAAACCTTTGGAACTAATACACATTGATTTATGTGGACCCATGAGAACACAAAGCATAAATGGTGACAAATATTTTATGTTGTGCATTGATGATTATTCCGAATGACATGGATATTTTTCTTGAAGCATAAATCAGAATCTTTTGATATGTTCAAGATTTTCAAAAACCAAGTTGAGAATGAAACAGGAAAGAGGATAAAATGTTTAAGATCAGATAAAGGAGGAGAATTCATTTCAGAGGAGTTTACAGAGTACTGTGAAAAATATGGTATTAAGAGACAATTTTCAGAAGCTAGGACACCTCAGTAGAATGGAGTGGTAGAAAGAAAGAACAAGATATTGCAAAAAATTGCATGGACTATGCTGGCTAAAAGCAGAGTAGCAGACATATTCTGGAAAGAAGCAGTCCATACTGCAATGTATATCCAAAATACGTACATGTTGAGAACACATGAAAGCAAAACTCCTTATGATTTGTGGTTCAAAAAAAGGGCAACAACAAAATACCTCAAAGTTTTTGGCAGCAAGTGCTACATCAAAAGAACTAAAGATAATATTGGTAAGTTTGAAGATAGAGCGGATGAAGTTATTCTTGTTGGTTATTCATCAAAAAGCAAATCTTACAAATGCTACAACAAAAGGCTAAAGAAAATTGTGGATAGTGCCAATGTTAAATTTGATGAAGGTAGAGAATCAGTAATTAGCTATGAAACAAACTACCCAATATATGAAGAGGTTATTGAAGGAGATGAGGAAAACAAAATAGAAAAGATACAAAAATTTGACTCAGATGATTTAAGTTGTGATTCAAAAGTGGAAGAGAATAAGAAATTCAAAACAGGCAATTGGCAAAAAAATCATCCTAGAGATCAAATAATTGGAGACCCCAAAGTTGGCGTTCAAATAAGAAGAAGAGTAGTATGTAACTACTCTCTATTATCCAGCATTGAGCCCAAAAATGTAGCTGACGCAAGCAAAGATGAATGTTGGATGAAGGCAATAAATGAAGAATTAGATCAGATCAAGAAAAACAAAACTTGGGAGTTAGTACCTAGACCTACAAATAAAAATATAATCGGGACTAAATAGATTTTTTGAAACAAATTGAATGAAGATGGACAGGTAGTCAGAAATAAAGCAATATTGGTATGCAAGGGTTATGCACAAGTTGAAGGTATTGAATTTGAGGAAACTTTTGCACCAGTAGCTAGACTAGAGGCAATTAGAATGTTTCTGGCTTTAGCAGTCTACAAGAATTTTAAAGTTTATCAAATGGATGTGAAATCAGCATTTCTGAATTGGAAACTTGAAGAAGTTTATATTGACCAACCAGATGGTTTCCAACTTGGTGATGATCCCAACTTGGTTTGCAAGCTGAAAAAAACATTATATGGCTTAAAACAGGCACCCCGAGCATGGTATGCAATGCTAGACAACTATCTCACTCAACAAAGGCTTAAGAAAGGTATGGTGGATAGTAATTTGTATGTCAAAACAAAAAATGGGCATCTTATTGTTCTTGTTGTATATGTAGATGATATCATATTTGGCAGTAGCAAGGATGAGTCGTGTAAATATTTAGCAAATAATATGCAAAAAGAATTTGAAATGTCAATGATTGGTGAACTTTCGTACTTCCTCGGATTGCAAGTTAATCAAAATAAGAAGGGCATATTTATTTCTCAAGTGAAATATGTGAAAGAGATGTTAAAAAAGTTCACAATGGAGGATTGTAAGCTAGTTAGCACACCCATGATGACAGGTTGCAAGTTGAGCAAGGATGACAAATCTCCAACTGTTGATCAAACCATGTATAGATCTATGATTGGAAGCTTATTGTACCTGACAGCTACCAGACCAAATATTTTGCAGGCAGTATGCATGGTAGCACGATTTCAGGCTAATCCCAAGGAGACTCATGTGACAGCATTGAAAAAGATTCTTCGGTACCTCAAAGGTGTAAAATACGGAACAACTCGTATTATTCAGCAATGCAAATATATAAGGTTACAGAAGCCGGGAATAGAACACCGACGTAACTGAGCTTGTTACAGTAGTTGTAACAGAGCAACAGTTTGTCTAACAATGTAATAAAGACAAACATAATACAGTACGCTAACATCCCCCTTTATTACATTATTTGGGTAATGTAATAACTAATAGCTATACTAACATCCCCTTACATTATTTTGCAATACAAAGTGAGCTGCGAAACAATTCAAATTTGACATGTCCAAGTGCCTTAGTGAAAATGTCTGCAACTTGAGCATCGGTGGGAATGTGTTGAAGCTGAATTCGGTGCTTTGGAACTTCCTCTCGAATGAAATGACATTGTGTGTCAATGTGCTTTGTTTTTTCATGATGGACTGGATTCTTGACGAGGTTCAGAACACCCTGATTGTCGCAAAACAAGTGTATTGGATATTTTTATGGATGGCCCATACTTGTCAGAATGCGACGTAACCATATCACTTCGCACACAGCTTCACGTGCGGCACGATATTCTGCCTCTGTTGAAGAAATAGCAACCACCTATTGCTTCTTGTTGTGCCAAGAGACAGGACCGGATCCCAGATGAAAAATGTATCCAGAAGTTGACTTGCGATCATCAAATGATCCGGCATAGTCGGAGTCCGTGTATCCTTGCAAGAAGAATTTGTTGTTCCTCTTGTATTCTAGGCCATATTCCATAGTACCACGGACATAGTGAAGAACACGTTTTGCTACTTTCCAATGAGTGGTCTTAGGCTCCTGCATGAACCTCAAAAGATAGTTGACAGCAAAAACGATATCTGGCCTAGTATTGGTCAGATATATGAGACTCCCAATCAGCTGTCGATAGAGAGTACCATCTACCTGAGGTGAGTCATCATATCGCGATAACTGAAGTCCATTCTCCATAGGAGTTGCCATTGGCTTGCAGTCAGTCATGCGATATTTATCCAACAATGTCTTGGCATACTTTTTTTGAGACACTTTGATGGAGTGCTCCTTCTGGCTGAATTCCAGACCAAGACAGTAATGGAGAAGTCCGAGATCTGTCATCTCAAAATATTTGCACAAGTTTCTTTTGACAATAGAGATCATATCTTCTGAACTCCCTGTAATGAGCGGATCATCCACATAGAGTACAAGCAACACTATCTCGGAACCCTGTTTCTTGAAATAGAGGTTTGCATCTGACGGACATCTCTTAAATCCATGCTTGCATAAGGTGATTGTCCATTTTTATATACCAAGCTCGAGGAGCTTGTTTCAGACCATACAAGGATTTGACCAATTTGCAAACTTTCTATTGTTGGCCTTCCACTTCAAATCCTTCGAGCTGAGTCATATAGACTTCTTCTTGGAGATCACCATTAAGAAAGGCACTTTTGACATCCATCTGGTGAACTTTCCACCCATATTGTGCTGCCATAGCACACATAACCCGAATTATGGTCATCCGAGCAGTAGGTGCAAAAGTTTCCTCATAGTCGATGCCTTCCTTTTGAGCATAGCCCTTTGCAAAAATTCGGGCCTTATGCTTATCAATTGTTCCATCTACCTTGTACTTGACTTTGTATACCCATTTGCAGCCAATAGGTTTCTTTCCATGCGGTAGATAAACAAGCTTCCAAGTTTTATTTTTCATCAGAGACTCATACTCTGTATCCATAGCGGCCTTCCACTGAGGCTCACTAAGAGCATCTTGCACTGATGCAAGTTCAAGACTATCTATGGTAGACATGAATGACCTATCATCATCAATATCCATATCCTCAACTTCTCTACTTGGAGTCACGAAAGTTCCTCAAAATATTGACAAAGATCATCAACCTCACCGGTTTCTCTGGCTTCTCTTTCCTTTTGAGCCATACTGCGTGTACGAGGTCTATCCAAATTCAAATTGGGAGGAGTGGATAAATTTGCATCTCTGGTTGTATTTGTACACCATTTAGGATTCTTCTTCGGTGGTGGTGAAGAAGATGTAGAAGGACCTCCTTTCTGTGTTGACGAAGGAATCTCCTCTTCCTTAGTTTCCACAATATCCTGGTGTACTGTAGATGTGCTCTGTGATGTGAAAGCTTCATCAAAGACAACATCTCTGCTGATATGAATTTTCTTGGTCAAAGGATCTATCAACCGATATCCTTTAGAGTGCTCAGAATATCCAAGAAAAATACATCTCAGCGTTTTATCATCTAGCTTCTTCCTTTTTTCTTTCGATATGTGCATGAAAACTTGACATCTGAAAATACATATATGAGATATGGAGGGTTTTCGACCACTCCATGCTTCCTATGGAGTCATTCCTTTTAGGGCCTTTGTGGGTGCCCTATTCAAAAGATACACTGCAGTGGTGACGACTTCCGCCCAATATTGTTGCCCAAGAGTAGCTCCTGTGAGCATACAATGAACCATTTCCATGATAGAATGGTTCCTTCTCTCGACAACTCCATTTTGTCTGAGGAGTATAGGCAGTTGTTAACTGTCTCTTGATCCCATGCTTATCTAGGAATGCAAAAAATTCATTAGAGGTAAACTCTCCCCCTCGATCTGAGCGGAGGGTTTTGATAGAAGCTCCTGACTCCTTCTCAACGAATTTCTTGAACTGCTGGAAGAATGCGAAAGCTTTAGATTTCAGTTTGAGAAAGAAAACCCACATATTTCGTGAGTAGTCATCTACGAATAACTAAAAGTACCTCTTCCCTCCAACACTGTTGGGTGTGAAAGGACCGCATAGATCGGTGTGAATTAGCTCCAGAGGTTTTCTTGCTCTTGTAGAGCTCTTCTCAAATGGTACTCTATGCTGCTTTCCTACCAAGCGATCAGAGCACACTGGCAATGTGGCAGAAAGGGAAGGAAGACCCTTTACCATCTCATACTTGCTGAGCTCAAGTAAGTAGCCAGAACTAAGATGCCCATATCTCTTGTGCCATAGGGAAGTTGCCTCCTTGGTAGAGACAGTCATGGAAACATGTGGAGTAGAGATAGCATCTAGTGCAAATAAGCCATGCTTATATGAAGCCGTTGCAATCTGCTTACCCTTCCTGGTAATTGTACAACACTTCTTTCCATTCTCAACACGAAAGTTGACAACCATATTTTTTTCCAGGATTTGTGTCACTGACAACAAATTGTTGGCCAATCCCGGAACATAGAGGACCTTGTCAATCGACACTTGCCATCGGGAAGAGTGACTAAAACTCGTACCCTCTCCCCGAAACCCGTAGGTTTTATCATCGACAATTGTGACAGGTTTGCCCTCTTTGGCCACAAATGATTCAAACCACGATCCGTCGCCAGTCATATGTTTACTAGCTCTAGAATCGACATACCAAATAGGATCCCTCTGTGTGGAATCTGTGGTAGTCATGAGCACCTTGTGTGCCCATTCAGAATCTGAGTCAGATTCTTCAACAACAACATTCACTTGGGGTTGCTTGTTCTTATTTTGTGGTTTGTTTTGGCCTTTCTGCTTGTTCTTATGCCAACACCTGTTGGTGTCATGGTTGTATTTCTCACAGATCTTGCACCACCTCTTCTTCTATTGAGGTTGTTTGCCTTTTCCTTTCGTATCCTGTTGAGAATTTCCTCCTTTCTGAAATTTGCCTCCTTTTTTCCCATTACCTTTCTTCCTAGAACCCTGCCTGTTGGTGTATAGGGCTGTATTGGAAGAATCATCCTTGTGAAGTTGGCGTGCCTCCTGTTGTTGAAGCAGATTGACCAACTCGATGTAGGTAATTTGTCGTTGAGACACCTGGATGGAGGTTATCAACATATCAAATGAAGAAGGTAAAGCTCTCATCACAAGTGAAATGAGAAGCTTTTCATCCACAGTATATCCGAGAGAACTCAATTTCTCTTTCAACTCAAACACTCTGCATAGAAAGAGTTCAACTGTTTCACCCTGCCTCAAACTCAGGTTATGAAGTTGTTGTTGAAGATGAAGAATGGTGGATTCATTCTTCCCCTCATAGATGGTTCTAAGGGCATCCCATGCCTCTTTACCACTTGCTTTGTCAGCTATATGAGGTTGCACTTCATCTGAAACAACAAACAAAATGAGCACCTTTGCTCTACTGTCTTTCTTGTCAAAAGCAATCTGATCTGCTGAAGGACCTGTGGATCCTGCTGTTGGTGAAGGCCTGGTTGCTACTCCAGTAACAATATCCCACAAATCTTCCATTTGGAGAATTGCCTTCATCTTATGTTTCCATGGTGTATAATTTGGACCTTTCAATAACTGATGCAGATCAGTCATCAATTTTGCAACAGCGGCCATAGTGAAGGTTCCTTATATCACCAAATTGGTCCCCCTTTCTATATACCTTTTTTCTAGGCCAATATATCGTACAAAATACCCGCCCTTACGTGAGGGAAACTATAGGTATTTATAAAGATCAACAAAAATCACCCGCCCTTACGTGAGGGAGACTATAGGTGAAATTTAGAGATCATACGATACGTGGAACATAAGCGATACTGAAAGGGAATCGCCTTATTGATGGCACCTACCATAGAAGATTATTCTCATGCGTGGGGCGTAACTTCCCTTAAACACTATGAAGAATACTTCGTCAGGATTTACGCCTAAACACAAGTGCGATAAAGGGTAGTGGATGGAGTAAAAAATGCAAAAATGGCGTACTTATTCCTCCTCGATGATTTATAGAGAACAAGCTCAGACGTCGTTATAGCAGCTATATTAGGCGGCGGATACAGTAGCCAAATCACGATAGCTTTACCTGTAAGTGCTGGCCAGAGGTATCGCAAATACCGAACGCTGCAGTGCAATAAAATTGCACAGATGGGTTTTATATTCCGGGGACTTAGGGAGTGTTTTGATTTTAATTTTTGATGTTATAGTGCAAAAATGAAATATGCAACATACAACGAAAAAAATTGCCCACAAGAATAACCCACAAGGTGTCGATCACAGCCGAAAATGCACCTTTTACAATGCCAAATTGCTATTTTTTGAAAAATTACTCTCTATCCCCCTTTGATTTTTCGAAAAAAATATCCCCCCTTAAAAGGCTTTCTTTAACAAAGCATTTTTATAATCATTATCAATTTTAAAAATTAAAATAAATAATTTTAATTTATATAGTTTTAAAACTTTAGAAAAAAAATAAATTAAAATTAAATTTTAATTTATTAAAGTTTAAAAACTATATTAAAAAAAAATTAAAATTAAAAATTTTAATTAAAAATAATAATAATTAAAAAATGACTTTGACAAAAAAAAATTATACCTTGGGGGGAGTCGGCGGGATTCGAACCCCCGACTTGCAGGCTCCCTGAGCCTTACCGCACGGCTCACGACCACGTGAGCCAGCGGGCTGATCCGAGAGGATCAGTGAGCCACCTCCCTTTTCAACCCGTCCTCCACTGCTTCCCGCTTCCCGAGCCTCGCGCGCGAAAAAAAATTCACGCTCGTCCACCTCGCACAGGGTCGAGTCCGCCTGCTCTTCGTCCAAACACCACCTCCCGCAAGTCGCGCTGCAAAACAAAAGGTGGGGGGTACGTCTCTGGTTTCTGTTTTTTTTTTTTTTTTTAAAACAGACGCCCGGGGGGGGAGGGGATTTCAAAAATCCTACGACCTCTACGCAGACAAACACGTAGAGGCTCTGCCGCGGGGGGGGGGAGGGGTTTATAGCGTGCGGGGGGGGATTTCAAAATTCTCGCGCACGCTCTCTCCTCCCGCGTGTGTTCGCTGACGTCGCGTCACGAGGGGGGGGTTTGGACGTCCCCCTCCTCTCGTCCGCGTACAGTCGCAGGGGACGTCACGTCCTCATCCGTGCACTGTCACGGATGCGTGACTGCCGTGCTCTGTCGCAGACGTGGCACGACAGTCCACACGGAGCGACACAGGGGGGTTGCACTCCCTACTCCTCGCGTCGGCCCGCGCGTCCGCTCTCTGTCGCGGACGGTGGTGTGACAGTCCACGCGGAGCAGCGCAGGGGAGTTGCGTTGCGCTCCCTGCTCGTCGCGTCGGCCCTCCAACGCGCGGAGCCCTCCACGTTACGTCCACTCCGCGGTATTCGTCTACGCAAGGACGCTTCGCGCGTTCCACAGAAGCCTGCGCATTTTTTTTTTTTAAATCCTGCATTCCGAGACAGCGTGCGGTGGTTAACAATCTGCGACACAAAAAATTTTTTTTGCTTAAAATCGCTCACCAATTCCTCAGCGATTATCTTGCCCGCAGTTTTTCGACTGGCTCTGATGCCATGTAAAATACGGAACAACTCGTATTATTCAGCAATGCAAATATATAAGGTTACAGAAGCCGGGAATAGAACACCGGCGTAACTGAGCTTGTTACAGCAGTTGTAATAGAGCAACAGTTTGTCTAACAATGTAATAAAGACAAACATAATACTATGGAATATGGGTTATGGTATCCAAAAGGTAAAGACTTCACCCTTATTTCGTATTCAGATGCAGATTGGGCAGGATGTGTAGATGACAAAAATAGTACTAGTGGAGGTGCATTCTATCTTGGAGACAGATTGGTCACATGGCACAATAAGAAACAAGAGTCAGTTTCTCTATCGATAGCAGAAGCAGAATATATTGCAGCAACAACATGTACGTAGGTATTATGGATGAAACAAACTCTGAAAGATCTTGGTATTAGTTTCAGTGAGCCGATATCAGTTAAGTGTGACAACACCAGTGCCATCAACATCTCCAAGAATCTGGTTATGCATCCACGTATAAAACACATTGCTATCAGGTATCACTTTTTGAAGGAGAAAGTTGCGAAAGGTGAGGTTAAGTTGGATTTTGTTCCAACTACAAAGCAAGTAGGAGATATCTTCACAAAACCATTGCCCAAGGAATTTTTTGAGTACCTTCGCAATAAATTGGGAGTGGTCACACTTCCAAAGAATTGACTAGCTATAGGGATCACATTCTCAGGGGGAGCATTTAAGTATTTGATTATCTTTATGCTCATGTTCATGATTTTTGCTGTGTAATAAATTGTGTCTAAGAATGTTGTGCATGGACTCAGGGGGAGTCTATAGTAGCCCTTTGGTATTATTGTCAAAGGGGGAGAAGAGTTACAGGAAATTGCACATGTGTTGCCAACAATTCCAAAGGGGGAGATTGTTGAGCAAGGTGCAACAACAGTATTGTCATTGTTGTCAACACAGTAAGATAGATCTATTGATGCAGTGGACAGGAAGTTCAAAAGTCTTTCAGATGCAGAAGACAGGAGTTCAAAAGTTACTCAGATTATGTATAGTGAGTGTCCAAGAAAATTGAAGTGGCCCATATGCAAAAGATCAAAGAAAAATACAAGTAAGAAAAGTGTTGCAATATCACGACATATACAGCAGGCAAGAAAAACTGTCAAGATTTCGTGACATGTTGAAGAGAGAAAAAGTAGGATAAACTATCACAATTTCATGACATGCTGAAAGAGAAAAAGGCAAGTGGAAAAATTATCACGATTTTATGACATGTTAGAAGAGAAAAAGGCAAGTGGAAAAACTGTCATGATTTCATGACATGTTGGAAGAGAAAAAGGTAAGTGGAAAAACTGTCGCGATTTCGCAACATGTTGAAAGAGAAAAAGGCAAGTGGAAAAACTATCGTGATTTCGCGACATGTTGGAAGAGAAAAAGTCAAGTGGAAAAATTGTCATGATTTCGTGACATGTTGGAAGAAAAAGAGAAAGCAGGAAGAAGTGTCGCGATTTCGCGACAAGTTCGAAGAAAAGAGAACAAGTAAGAAAAGTGTCATGATTTTGTGACATGTCGCATTTTTGCGACTAAAATAGGAGAGAGAAAGTAAGTTTGAAAAGTGTCACGATTTCGCGACATGTCGCATTTTCACGACTAAAATAGGAGAGAGAAAGTAAGTTGGAAAAGTGTCACGATTTCACGACATGTTGCATTTTTGCGACAAAAGAAAGAGAGGAAGCGTAAGGAAGCAGAACTGTCATGATTTCACGATAAAATCAGAGAAGAATACTTCAAAGGTAGAAGTGTCACAATTTCACGACAATAGCAAAGAAGTGAAGTACAAAAGCAGAAGTGTCACGATTTCATGACAAAAGTAGAGAAGAAGACTTCGAAGGCAGAACTGTCGCGATTTCGCAACAAAATCAAAAAGCAAGACTTCAAAAGCAAAGGTGTCATTATTTCACGACATGTCGCATTTTCGTGACCCAAAAAGAAAAGGAAGGCAGAAAATCAAAAGTGTCACGATATCTTGACATGTCGCAGTTTCGCGACTCAAGAAGGACAGGCAGGCAGGATAACAAAAGTGTCGTGATATCGTGACATGTATTTTCATGGGCCAAAGCTAAGAGAAAGAGCAAGGAGAAAAAGTGTCACGATATCATGACATGTAGCTTTTTTGCGGTCCGATGCAAAGAAAAAGAGAGAAATAAAAAGTGTCGCGATATCGCGACATGTATTTTTGGGGGCCAAATCAAGGAGAAAGATGGAGAAAGGGAAAGTGTCGTGATATCGCGACATGTTGTATTTTTGTGGTTGAGTTGAAGCCGACAAATATATGACAGTCGACTAAAATTAGGGTTTACAGGTGTCATGAAAGTCGACTAATATTAGGGTTTACAGTCGACTAATATTAGTGTTTTCATCACAAGAATTTTGTTATAAAAGAAGGGCTATTTTGAGATTTGAGGGGTGGTCGAAGTGTGCGAAATACGGTCACTGTGCATAGAGAGCAAGTCATGTCGAATCATTCCAAGTGTGAAATTTTGCTAAGGAAGCAGAGTGCGCAACAGGGAGAAGATGACTGTGAAGTTCGAGTGTAGCAAAGCAGAGTGTGCAAAGTGATTGTGCAGAGAAAGCAAAGGTGACCAGTCAGGGTCTAGCAAAAGCAAAGGTATCTTACTATAAATCTTCTAGTTTTAGAATTGAAGTCCAATTTGGTGCTTGGCAGTAGGGGTTGGTGCTCCTTTCTATTGGTGCAGATAAATCAGGGGTTGGTGCTCCTTCCAGTGGGTGCTGGTAAATTGTTTGTAAATTTGTTGCTTTGCAAAGGCTAGATTTGGATGGTAGTCCAAGCAGTCATTTTGAGGAGTAGCCACTTTGGTGAACCTTGTTAAATCTTATGTTGTGTGATGTTCTCTTGTGGTACTTGCTTTATCTAATTCTAAGGTTTCATTATTTCTATTTTAAGAGCTATGAATTTAAGTTTAAAGAGCTACACTGATTCACCCCCCCTCAGTGTCATTGTAATACTAACAAGGGGGTTGTTTTTGTTTACTCTTACTTTGATTCCTGTTATGCTGGTTGTAATGCATAGGAGGAGGTTGAGCCTGATAGTTCTCTTGTTTTTGGCTTTGTGCTACTTTTGGAATGCTTAACATAATCTGGTTGACGTGCACAGGTTCGGTCTATTGTAGTTGATGTTGTGTGCTCTCATTCCATTATTTCTCACTACAGATATTTAGGTTTCCTTCTTCCAACTTTATATCTTCAATAATCTTGGCTTGAGCCAAGGCTTCTTTGAATATATCATACTATTGTAGTTGCAATAATAATGATATGTGCTTGGCACAACTTTTTGTGAACATTCGGATTAACTCTTCGATCAAGATGGAAAATGATAACTTTGCCATGATTTTTCTCCATCTATCCCCATAATCCATGACTGGCTTGTCATCATACTGCTTTAGGTTGGCCAGGTCTGAGAGATTCACCTTATTTTTAGCACCAAAAGAGAAACATTTTAAGAATGCATTCACTAGTTGTTCAAAATTGGATATGTTGTGCTTGGGTAGTTGGTTGAACCATTGAGTGGTAGCACCCGAAAATGTCATAATGAAGGTCCTTAACATAAGAGCATCGCTATCTTCAATATGAAAACATGCATTTATGAAGTTGGTAACATGCTCTTGTGCATCCTCTTCACCCTTAAATTTTTCTAACCTAGGAATCTCAAAGTGCTTAGGATATGCGGGGCTAGGGACTGATGGGCACAATGGCTAGTTGTGTATTTTACTTCGTGTTGGTTGGTGCCCAACCGTATCTTGCTTCTCAAAGGATTTGATCTTTTTAGCGAGTGCCTGGAATGCCTTTGAGGCAAGGAGCTCCCTTTCCTGTAGACCCACTCACAGTGATAATGGAGATAGACCTCTATCCACTTGAATTGTTCTATTCTCCTCCCTCCTAAGAGGGTATTCAGGATGGGTATGATCCTGATCTATCATGTTTACATTTACACCACCAGTTTGATTTTGTTTATGATTTGAGTGGTGGTTTCATTGTGGGCTTTCTTCTTTCCTAATGCACCATTTTTTTGGTGAGGCAATGCATTTATCTCTTTGGTGATCATTACCATTTTCTTGTAGGTTGATACGAGCTAGCTGCTCAAATTTTTCTCTTAAATATTGCTCATGTTAGCACAAAATCCTTTCTCTTTGTTTTTCATGTTTGAGAGCTTCCACTGGCTCTCGCTCTTTGCGAATGCATTTTATAACCGTCACATGCGATCAAATTGTGCTATTAAGGAAGACTCATGCTTGTCTAATTCTATTCTTATGGTTTTGATTTATAGATTCCTCGAAGAGGTTTCTACTATTTCTTTGCTCTTGCTAGCTAATATAACTTGTTTAGTTTATTGATAAGTGTCTCTATGATCAAACTCTGTATGATACTTGTGGGGTTGCTTTGAAGCATCCCTAGGTTGAATGATGGATTTAGCAGTCACGCTTCATGAGCTTCTAGATGTAGAATATTCTGTGGCTATGGTTCTAGAATTTGGTCTTGAATAAATTCGATCCCACTCATCCAATTGATCTTGGAGCATTTGTTCTCTTTGAATTGTATGTGATCCATGTGACTGATTTGATTGGTTTATTGTGCTAGGTCTATGCCTCTGCAACTTCGTGTGAGGGTTCTTGCCTATTTCGAATTGTGCAACAAGGTCAAAAAATATCTTCCCTCCATCTTACCCCTCATTGGGCTGATTTGAACTCTCAATGTAATGAGATGTGGTGGATATGGAACCCGATTCCCTCTCTAGATTGAAGGTCTTGCTCACCATGGGAGGTCTCCCGACCATAATTTTTGTTATAAAATTTTTGACTTTCGAAAAAGGTTGTGGGTGTCATATATCAAAATTATCAATGCAATGTGCTGATCACAATGAACTATAACTCCAAAATTTGACTTTTGGATCAAAAATTTGTATTTTTGAAATAATCGGCCAACCGGGGTCCGTGGGGAAATGCCCACTTTTAGGAATTTTTGAACCGTGAATATTTAGGACTCAAAATTTTTGGGAGAGGTGCCCCAGGGGCTAACTAAGATAACAAAACAAATTTGGCACTTTTCGGAGTTGTCTAGCCCACTTTATGACTGTTTCAGTGTAGTTTTTCCCTATTTTCAGCCTCGAAAATAAAGTAAAAATAAAACCAAAATAACTTTTTTGTTATAGCTCCGATTTGCACGATTCTTGATCCGTTGGATGTAGAATAAAAAATTATATTTTTTTTCAATAAATTTCCCTAAAAATTAGGGTTATTTTTTGGTCCCTAATAACAAATAAACACACAAAGTAGACAATATGATTCTCTTTTATGGATTAAATGTGTGTCCTAAAATTGGTTTCAGTGTGTTTAGATTTGTTGTTGCTCTTGCTTTCTTGCTATTGATTTGGATTTAGAATGAGGGGACTCATCCATAGTGGGAACCAAGAACACCCATGCCAAACATTATTTTCTCAAAAATAGAATAGGGTACACTACTTATATCCCAATGGGGGGTTCACCTAGCTCTTCCACTCTGAACCAATGGTTGTTTCAATAGTGGGAGATAGTTTGAACATGAGTAACTAGTGCCACTATACAAAATTTCCCTATTCTATTATAGGAATATCTAGGGGGCAAGTCTATGGAAGGAGGTGAATTCCAACGCCACTAGACTGAATTGGGGGTTGGTGATGAAATCCAACTCCCCAATGTTTAAAATGATACATGCGAGTGTGTGTGATTATTTTTATATTTTGAAATATAAATTGATGCATCAACCAACATTCATGACTACTTTCCTACAATGCCTAAAAAGAATGTTTCATTTTTAGACAAATGCATCTATAACTAGTCTATATGATTTTAATGCACTCTCCTATTTTGTGATGAAAATAGCTATTGATTGGGCCACATGCAAGTAAACCAAAACACAATGGCCTAGCACACTAGATACTATGGTGGACCTTACAGGTAGAGGTCCGTTGTTCCTAGCAGCGCCTAGAGGAAATCTAAAAGAAACCTAGGAAATGCAAAATGCAATTTTTATTTCTTTTTTCTTTTATTTTCCCTAATTAATCTATGTTTATGCTTGCTATTTCTAGAAATAAAATAAATATAGAAAATTAGAGAAATACAGAAAATGGGTACCAACCTCGAATTCCACTCAAATGACAAAAATTATGCCCTCTGCTGCACTCCTCTGCTAGCTGTTGTTGATCAAAGCAGTTGATTTTTGGCCATTGTCAGCAAGAGTGTCTGATTTTTGACTGTTGTAGACTAGAGCGGCTAAACCTACACACACAAAATATTTGAATATCAATGATTTGATATGCAAAAAAATTGGTGGGGGTCCCACAATGATTGCCAATTATAGTGACCTCGAGGAAGCGATGCATTATCCACTACTCTATTTGCAATTTAATTTGATCCTTTAATGTTAAATATGCATTAAATGAAAAGGCGTAAAGAGAGACATAGCCAAAGTACAAAGAAATAAATGAATGAATGATTTGTATTGATATTTCTAAGATTTGGTTACATATAAATCCCTCTATGGGATACCCTTCATTTGATACATGATTTTGCATAGAAAGGGTAGAAGATGTATAAATATCCCTATGCAAGGGACGATGCACTTTCATAGGCTTACCAATGATGCACACAGAACTGTATGAGGGCTTATAGATGCCTCCTTCTCCAAGTCTGATTCTTGAAGGGGTCTTTGTGCTTTCAAATATTGCTAATCCATCTTATGAACCTATATTCTTGCAAGCAATGAAACAACAACACACACTTAGATGTCTGAGATTGCCTCCTCAAATGAGGTTGTTAGCAATAAATATGATAATGAAAGGAAATATGCTCAATGAATTAAACTAGTGCTATGAATACAAGTAAATAATGCAAGTCTATGCTAATGATATGAAAACATGAAGGAGAACAAAATACAAGAAGCTAATACCAAAAACCTAGACTAGGCCTGTGGGCCACTATCCAAGACAGCGGTCGCTAGAGTGAAACCTGTTATCTTGCTCCAAGGCTATGGATCTTAAGCTTATTACCAATGCTAAAATATTTATGTATGTGAATGGATGATCATATCTCAGTCGGCTAGCACTTTTTCGCTCCTCGAGGGTGTTTGGATCTGCTCTCCAATCTGACAGAGCTTCGCTGCATATGCTCTCCAAGAAAAACTCTCTTAGAGAATGTTGCTAAAAGATGATGAAGGTCCTAGAATTCATGATTATGGATCCCTTGGTGCTCTCAGGTTTGCACCTTTTAAAGTGTTGGAAAACCTAGGTCTATGTTTAAAACCCTAGGATTGAATCCCTCATTCATAGTGAATGTTAGCATGAGAATATTTTTGTCTTTTCTATGTTTAAAGACCAGTTAATTGAAGTCTAAATTTAGACTCAAGTCTCCCATGTGAATTGTTCATGGAGGGGAATGCAAAGTTGCTCTCGCTCACATTTATTTCATGTATACTACCACTTCCACTTGTGATTGGGCCTATTTGTCGATAAAATACTTTTTATGGCTTAGTCATTGTCATCTGCAGTGACTAAGATTTGGCCATTGTTGTCTATAGCGGCTAAGGTCTAGTCGCTCTAACCTATAGCGACCAAGATTTAGCCACTCTAGCCTATAGCTGCTAAGCTTAGATGGGCTAAAACTACTATTTTGAGTGGTTAGGACCACTGCTTGCTCTTGGAAAGGTCTAAAATTGGTCATATGGTCTTTAGATGTGCTCATATAAGTAGTTTGATAAAGAGGTAAAGGAGGAGGAATATGAAGATGAAGTTCAAGAAATTTTCCTTGAAAATCCTGACATCAAGATAGTTCATATTGAATAAGAAGAAGAAGATGAAGGGTATGGTGAGTAACCAATCCAAGGAAAGAGACCCATTAGAAACACAAATTTGATGAAGTTTTGTAGTCCAACAGAAGTCAAAGAAATAAATAAAATATGAACCCATAAAGGTCCTCACACATATAGCATTGTAAAAAGCTGAGATCCACCTATAAGATAAGTCTTCATTGATGCAGGGGAATCATACTTTTTTTTACACAAATAGTTTTTGTATGACCATCAACTTTTAGGTATTGTGTCTTTGATCAAGATATCAGTAGTCATGAAGAAGCAATTTTTAAGCCATGATGTTGTGAGTAGCCAAAGTATAGTTCATCACTCATCTCCCTTCATATAATTTCATCATTTCCCTCATTCCATTTCTTCATCCATATCCATGCATCCCCACCATACTTTCTCACCACTTCCAAAAATATTTTTTCCATCTCATTCCTATTTTTATTTTTCCCTCATTCCATAAATAATTCATCCCCTGAGACTCCATAAACCCAATTATTAAGGTTCTGAGTTCTAAAATCTTACGAGCAAGAATCCCAAGGAGGCACCAATAATATAGGCTAAAAATATCTACATCCCTACTTAGCCAAAATTTTGCAAAAAATTGACTAAGTATGAAGAAGGAACATAAAAGCACTAAAAATTGGCCAAGATGGAGAAGAAACACATTCAAATTTAAAATGATAAGTCAGTTGGAGTTGTGTTTCTCTACCCCCTTTGTATTTGTCGTGCAAGTTTAAAGGATGTCTAAAAAATAGAAAAGTGTTGCACGAGGATAAAAAATGATAAATCACTAAAATGAGGCCAATTTGAAGAAGTCAAGTGAGCCACACTTCTCATATACCTTTGTATTAAGTGTGCAAAAGAAAAGTGCTAAAAAAGTACCCAAAAGTGAGAAGCACCAAAAAGAAAAAAAAAAAAGTCAGAAGAATCATGCTTTCTTGTTTCTTTGTCAACCATCAAACAAAATAAAAGTTCCAGGATTTAGTTAAAAGCAAAGAAGTGCTAAGGAGTGCCCAAGATAGAGAAGTTCCAAAATCGTCTAGATCAAAGAAAGTTCAATAAGCAACGCTTTCTTGTCTACTTCATATCTACTACATAAATCTGAAAGTAGTACAAAATTGTGTTTCTCAATATCCTTTGTCGATAGTGCACAAAACAAAAAAGCGTTGAATAACTATAGATAGCTAGAAAAAGGTTCAAAAAGAGAAAAAGTGATTAAGGAGCAAAAGGTCATGATTCTCTGTCTCCTTCATCAACATTGTGTAAATGATAAGTAGCGCTACATATGTTCAACTACAACCGTATGATAGTCAAATATATAGTAGATATTAAACCTTTGCCTCCCTTAAATATTTTTGGTGAACTTTTACATGCGTAATCCAGAGAATAGGGGAAAGTTAAAACTAATGCCATAGAAGTTGAATCAAAGTGGTTATAGTCCAAAATATTCCAAAATTTTATGATAAACCATATTCAATTGTAGATCTGTGGATAAGGATGGACTACAAGAATCACTGACAATGATGATGAGCTCTACCAAAAGATAGTTGCAAAAAAAACAAGAATACGTAGTTTGTGAACACCATGAACAACAAAGTGGCCAAGAAGATAAAAAAAAATCAAATTCCTTATAATTCTTAGAGAGAAAAATTATTGTAAAATCTATAAATAAATGTAGCGACCTCCTTCCAAATGGTCAGCTCTGGAGTTTTTGCTTACACTACTATGTATTTTTTTCCAAATTTATGAATGAAGCATTACAAGGGATGTTTACCTCGAACTTATGCCTGTGTTGAATGGTTGATATAATTCTTTAAAATTATCTCCTCCTTGCTACTATGGTTAGTTTATTCTGTTAATTTGAAAATCTGACTTAGAGTAGATTGAGATAATCAATTCTACACACATGCTTTTCAAGAATTCTATTTTTGTTAATCAAGGCATTGATATTATTTTGTTAATTTGGATAATTAATGTTTTAGATGTTTGGAATAATTTTGTGAGTATGCAAATGCCATTAGTATTGTAACTGCATAAGTTTTGAATGTTGTTAGTCTTAAATATTGCTTCTAAAATCTATTTTTTCAAGCTATACTATGTGTATGTCTATGTTGTTAGCTTCATATATCCATTCTATATCCATATATTTCTAACCCTACCATTTCTATCCATAATGTTTTACTATTTGAGCTAAATAGAGTCAAAGTTCATAAATTTGACAAGGTATATCAGCATTCTCTGGAGGCTGATTCAAATCAATTTGATTCTTCCAATGTTTATTCTGGGTTGTGATTAGTAGGTGCTCACCTTAAAATCCTTAGATATAACAATCATAGTTCTAGCATTGGCTAGATGACAAACTAGACTACAAGTCCAAGTCCTACCAGTCCTCACTATAATAGGTCTTGGACTAGCCTTGGTCAAAATCGGGTACAAAATAACCACAAACAAGCCAACAAGGTGGTGATGAAGGCCATAATCATTGGTCTTGATCAATGGTTGGTTGTGAATTCAAACTTGCTAATATCAATATGATACGTCGTGTGTGTGGGTTCATTTTGCTTTATGCAAAAATAAATACAATCATAGAGCAATCGATGTGTTTTTGCTAATGCATAAAATAACATTTAATTTTTTAGATTCCTAGGTAAAGACATTTTAGTTTGAAAAATATAAAGTTATAAACCCTAATATAATGTCAGCCTTTGTACAGGTAGTGAGCACACAATCCACACAATTAGAAAATAGAGGCTATCTCTGTGTAAGATGATTTGCAGTAGAGGTCGTCTGACATAGGGGCTATCAGAAACAAGGGTTGTCTAACCCAATATTAGCCAACAATAGAGGTCATCGGACCTAGGGACGGTCACATAAAAGCTATTGAAAATTGATTTTTTTTTATATTTTCTACACTAACATGTGAAATTATTATATTTATTTACTAAATTGTAGGAAAAAAAGGGACATAGAAACTTACAGTGAAGCCTACATCCAATGAAGGTGCTACTTCTCTAATTTTTGAACTCTACTTCTGGGCCATAATAGGGTATGATGATGGGGTCTATTGACCATCATAGGGTAGAGCATCTATGACTTTTGATCATTCCAACCAAGGATGGTGGTACCTACAATTCAAGAATATCAAGAAAATAAATAATTAATGATAGATTTTTTGAAATGCGAAAGGAGTCCCACATCATGATCACCATTTTAGTATGTAAAAACCATACACCTATGCAATTATATGAAACCAAATTGAAATCATAATCATGTAACCATCAATATTAGAATAAAAAATAAAAAAATTGTGCCTTTCCCATTAATATTGAAATTATCCTTCACAAGGTGGTTACAAATATATCCCTCTTAGGAATTTAATACTGATTTGATACAATTTATAATAAAGAACCAATGGTAGGTGTATCTCTTAGAATATTTGCACCCTCAAAAATGACTTAGGGAGGGGTTTCTTATGACCTCCGCAATGTGAGATAAATATTGATGAATCTTTATGTTGATAGCTCTTGACAATATCTTAAAATTTACACACAAGAACACTCACAAAATTTTAATAACAAACGAGGAACCTCTCATGATGATGTCCATATCCATGATAATAAACTAAAAATAAATGATAAAAATGATAAAAAAGATGCATGAAAACTGAACTAAACTATGTTAGAAAACAAATGGAAAGCTACTAAATTCATTGTAACTAGAAAAGCAGTAAAAAAATATGTCATCGAGAGGCCATTTTGAGGAAGATATTTTTGGCCTACTGATCATCCTAGGGTAGGGAAGTGGCACCTGTGGGCCACTTTGGAATGAAGTAACCATTGAATAGCGTACTAGTTCTTCATGACTGATGCAGGAAATGTTGATATTAATCTATCAAATTGATTGTTCAAGGGTTCTACACTTGAAGCATGATTAAATTGTATAAATTAGCATAAAATAAGGTCATTTTATGGAAAAACAATGTTGAATTTGATCTTCAAACTCCAAGAGACTCAATTTTTGTAATTGAAAGCTCCATGACAAAAATCCAGCAACTCTTTGTTATGAAGAACAAGCAAGATTACTTAGTAACAATTAGCAGCACTTTGTTGCATGAGATTGAGACATATTTTCATGAAGGCTTGGTGTCTTCTTATAGATTTTCTAAATGGGAATCTTGGCTTTCAAGAGAAGCCAAGAACCAAGAAATATTTAGGATCTAGGAAAACCAAATGCCACTTCTAGAACATTATCACACTTGACAGTTAATGCTTAGCTATCTTGTAACTGATTTTTGTTCAACTCAATATCTTGAGTTAGTTACAAGTATGATCGTCCTAGGATATAGTGGCCATGAATACTGGCCGTCAATGGGTAAATCAACCTCTGGAGGTCGCTCCTGGGTATGACATTTGAGGCTACAAAAGATTATTTGCCCCTTTTTTAGTGGTAAAAACCACTGTTAACCCTTGAGGATACCTAAGGTGGATCATATGGATTTAAAAGGTGTCCATATAGGTAGCCTCCTCAAAATGACATGTTTTAGGTATCTATAGAAATAAATCAACAAAACCTACACTACACTCATATCTAATGACCAAGAGGTAGATCTGATTTTTGTCTTTAGACCAATAGCCTTGTGTAATGTTCTCAAAATTATTATGATGGTGATAGCTCAAAGCTTTAAAATCTTGATCCATATGATAATATCACCATAGCAAGGAGGATTTATATGAAGGAGATAAATTTCAAATGAAGCAATGCTTACCTAGGTAGCCCTTCACTCCATGTAGGCATAAATACCCCCCTCCATGTTTATCCATTTGGACCCCTTGAATGCTTATGATAGGGTAGACTAGGTTTTTATCCTCTAGTTCTTGAGGATGCTTTGCTTCTCCTAAAAATGGGTGGATTGGATTAGAGGTACTATTCCCTAAATCTCTTATTCTATGATGATAAATGCTAGTTCATATCCTTTGTTTACTGTTTCCAAGGGACTACACTAGGGGTATCCTCTTTCCCCCTATCTATTCATTATTTTGGTAGTTTCTAGGTTGTCTTATCTCTAAGGATAGGAATAATGAATCCATTCAAGGAATGAAATGTTCATAAGCAACCCATTATATCTCTTATTTATATTTTGTAGATGAATTGACCTTGATGGACATGCTACTGCATTGGAAGCATCTAAATTCAAAATAATTTTAAACTTATTTTTGGTAGCCATAAGATAACTTATTAATGAGGCAAAATTTAAGATCATATTATTTTATTATACTACTAGAGTGGAGACCATGATTCTAAATATTTTGAATTTTATATGAGCATATATTCCAATCTATTATCTGGGAGTTCATTAAAGGTGGCTAAACAAAAAAATGAGGAATAGGGGTGGTAGATAAATGATATATAAAGTAGGTTGAATAAGTGGACGACAGTGGCTTTCTCTTGTGGGTAGATTCAATTTGGTTGAATCAATTTTATAATTCATTCTCATTTATGTATCCTCAGTATTTAGTATTATTAAGGATGTTTTGAGAAAGTTGTACAAGATTAAACAAAGTTTTTATTAAGTGGGGAAAAAGTAGATCATAATTTGGCCCTAGTGAAGTGGGATCAACTTTAACTTCCAAAAAAGGAGGCTTGGGCCTCTAGTCAACTATTAAAAATAATTTAGTCTTGGAATTAAAATTATATTGGTAGTTAATTATTTTCCCTAATGAGTTATGGGCATGGATGCTTAAATCCAATTATGCAAAAAATCGTGTTTCATTTATTTTTACTAGATATCAACTTCCTCAATGAGGATATCTAGTTATTGAGGTACTAAAGATAGGGGAGACAATTATCAACTAACAACTATTCTAGGATAGCGGGAGAGTACCATCAAGAATTTTTTTAGATAGATGATTGGGATGATTTACCTCCATTGTCTAAACAATTTCTAGAATGGCAAGATATCATGGAACAACACCATAGTTGAGGATGAATAAATATATCACACTATAAAAAAATTATGGTGAAAGGAATTTAGAGGATAGAGTTTGGATTCTAGTAAGGGACTAGCCAAACCTAGTAATAGATGTCAAGGAGGCTATTCATAACGTTCTTAGAAGTTGGTTGCTATCTTTTTAAAAAGACAAAGATATGCTAAGATGTGGCTCACATTCTAATGGTGTGTATAATACAACTCTAGTATACTCATATCTCACTCACCATAGATAAAATACACTTGGTGATGTCTTCAACCAGATTTGGCAACTTTTGACTTAGCCTAAAGTAGGACTCTTTATCTAGATCCTACTCTACATAAGGGTTCTTATAGGAGACTAGTTGACTAAGCATGGTTATTTTGGTTTATTTAGACGTGAGTTATGTTTCATAGAGAATAAGATCTAGGACCACCTATCCATTCAATTATGGAAATGGTTGGTAACCTTTTTAGATCTAAGTTTCCTTCATTCCACCTCCCTCAAGTAGGCATGGAGGAATTGTCCCTAGGTGATAGATTAGATGACTTGATAAAATAGATTACCTTGGTAAGCATCTCTTTGATGCTCTAGAATCTATAAAAAGAAAATAATAAAATAAATTTTAAAGTGACTCACCATAATATCTAGCATATTTGGAAAAATACTATAGCCAATATCAGGAAAAATACCCTACATACTTTGAAGTCCCCCTCCATGATATTTTAGTAGTGGCACAATTTATTCTCTAGGTTTGAACTTACTATGGATGAATGGAAATGTAGACACCCACAAGGTCCTTGACCTACTATTTAGAGAGATGGACCATGAAAAATACCCTCCTAGAAGTATGGGGAAGATCAACATTGGTGGTGCATCAAGAGGTAATCCAAGAAGGTCAAGCATGAGAGGCATGGGAAGACTCTTAGATGGTACTCATGCTTTTAATTTTGTAGATAGTATTGGAATCCTCCCTAACAATATAGTGGAAGCATGTACTATCCTTTATGGCCTTCATGAAGCTATTAAGGTCAATTGGTTGCAGTGTAGGTAGAATTAGACTCATAAGTAACCATTAACCAACTGAATGCATCCACCAAGACTTCCTCTTAGGATTGGAAGTTATAAAGGGTGATTGATAAGATACATCTGCTTTAGTCTAGATTTAGAATAGTAGAGTTTCCCCATGCTCTATGAGAATAAAATAAGACTACAAATGCTAATGGTCAATTGGGATTTAGACTAGGGGGATTTGACTTGTTGTGGAGATCCTCCACGATGGTGTATGTAGAAAACTAGGGAATATATCTACCATATACTCCATATCATTGTTGAAAAATTTAATTTTTATATGTTGCAACTTAGAATAAAGTCACAAATACCTCTTTCCTTGTATTAGTAGAACATGCTTAAGATATAGTTGTTGCTCTTTTGTAAAATTTTAGATGAAAGCTCTATTTTTTTGGTAGGGTTGATGATGTAGCTTTCTTACATCTTTCTAGGATATCATATACCATAAGATTTTCAGTATTAAAATAATTATGATATATACATCTTTCTAGGATATCATATAATTAACAAAGTAACACAATCTATAATGCTTTTCAACATGTTTGCCATTATTTTTGAAAAGTTCTTATAGAACATATTACAAAGGGTTATTGAATGTTTTTTTTAAGTGAAAAATCCCTTATGGGGTTGCCTTGGTATGAGAGACCATGAACAGGGGGTTCTATACCATAAAAGTCACCTGAAAGTCACGCCCGACCCTTCCCACACCAATATTATCAATTAGATTTTGGTTACCCAACTCAACTTTTTGGTAGGGCGGAGATTCAAACCTGGTACCTCCCTTGGAGTATTTCCATCTCCTCTCCAAATCACCCATGACACCTAGGTAAGGCTTATTGAAATATAATTACAAAAATATTTTCTCATTTTATTTGAAACTGATGTAATAAATGTGGCATTGATATCACTATTGGAAATATGTTAAATATTTTCCATGTTATTATGTCAGGGTTAATTTTAAAAGGTACTGGACACTTTCCATGTATCCTCACTAGGGTTTGGGGGTAGTAGACCCCAAAAAATAGGGGTCTGGGGATGGTAGCCCTCGATGAAATTTTTAGTGTTTCTTAAGCTATTTTTAGACCCATATGGGTTGTTTAGGGTTAAATATTTGAACCCATGGTTTTTCACCCATGGTATTGTAAAAATCCATTCTTGTGCTTTGTTATTTAATTGCACATGCATAAGGGTTTGGAGAGAGATGAGAGATGAACATTATTGTATTGAAGATGGTTAAGTTTATATAATAAGGAGATATTACTGTGTTAGGTTTTTTTCCATAAGGATTTTCCAAGTGAAATATTATGTTATGTGTGTATCTATTATCTTATTTTTTACTTTGATTATGTATTTACTATTTTTATAGATTTAGTTTGTGGGGGCCTTTTGAAATTTATTTGGTATTAAAGCTAGGAGTAATAGCTTTGTTTAAATAGTAAGGGTTTCAAACCTATGATAAATTAATTTTTGAGTGGGAGTCATACACAAAAGAATCTAGAGAAAGGAAAATGGTGGGAAGCACACAAGTAGAGATTGAAAAATTAAATGGATAAAATTTTGAGTTGTATAAAATTAAGATGGAGGATCTATTGGTTGATAGGGAATAGTGGATTGTGGTATTGATAATAAAATCAACATCAAAAACATATGAGTATTGGTTGAAGATCAATAGGAAGGTAAGGAGTTCTATTAGATTATACTTATCTAATTTAACATTATTGAATGTATCGAGAGAGACCATGAAAAATACATTATGGGATAAGTTGGGAATTTTGTATTAGATAAAGTCATTGATAAATAAACTCTTCCTTTAAAAAAATTTGTATTCACTTTGAAATAATGATGATGACTTTGTGGCTGAACATCTGAATACTTTTAACATTATGGTAAGTCAATTAAACTCTATTGAAGCAAAAATGGATGAAGAGGAAAAGTGTATTACTTTACTTTATTCATTACCTAATTCATGGGATAACCTAGTTATGACTATCACCAATACTACTTCTATATTGAAAGTAGAGGATATAGTAGGAACATTGCTATATGAGGAAATGAGAAAAATATTCTAAGGATTATAATTAGAAGGATGCCTTGGTTGTGAGAGGTCATTATTAAGAAAGAACCAAAACTAAATAAGGAGAAATAAAATTGAGATCTAGGGGTAAATATGTTTCTCAAAAAAGAAAATGCTGGAAGTGTGGTAAGACAAGGCATTATAAAGAGATTGCAGATCTAAAAAGGTTTATAATATCTGATCATCTAATGAAGGAAATTTTACAAAAATGAAGACCACAAATGAAGATTCAAGGAACTTATTCTTAACTACAACATGCTCAAGTGAATGCCATGACTCACGGCTAATTGAATCAAGTGCTTCCTTTCATAGGACTCCTCATAGGGAGGGGTTCTGTGAATATGAAAATATAAATGGAGGTGAAGTCTTCTTGGGAGATAATTTGACATATAAAGTAATAGGTCGAGGAAGAATCAAGTTGATATTAAAATATGGAAGAATTAAAACCCTTCCTGGTGTGTTGCATATTTTGGGTTTGGTAAGGAATATGATATCCGTAAGATGAATGACATAGGTGTGACAATTGTATTCAATAAGGATAGCCACAATATGGTTTATGGAGTCTTGGTGTTCATAAGAGGAGTTCATATAGGAACTTTATTTAGAATTAATTCTAGTACTATAAGTATTGATTGCAATAACTCTTTAGTCGTAGAGGAGAATAATACGGTAAAAGTGACTCCAAGTATTCCTATAGTGAATATAATATTGTGATATCAACACATGGGGCATATTGGTGAGAAAGGCCTTTGAACATTGAAAATACAAGGTATTGCTGAAGGAATTTTTTATTGCCCATTATATTTTAATTTTTGTAAGCACTATATTTTTGGATAGCAAACCCGAGTCAATTTTCCTAGTAGTGCTACAATATCTTAAGGAATTTTACATCTAGTTCATAGTGATGTTTTTGGACCTACAAAAGTACCATTGTTAGGTAAATCTATCTATTTTGTTACATTTATAGATGACTTTTCAAGAAAGACCTAGGTATATTTTTTATGAAACAAATCTAATGTTTTCAATAAATTTAAAGAGTTTAAGGCTCTTGTAGAAAATTATATAGAAATAAAGATAAAGGTTTTGAGAAGTGATAATGGTGATGAGTATTGATATAATGATTTTGAGTAGTTTTGCAAGGATTGTGGAATAGAAAGGTAGAAAACAACTTTGTATACTCCAAACATAATGGAGTTGCAAAATGAATGAACAAAATATTGGTGGCTAAGACTGAAAGCATGCTAAGTGGTGTAGGCTTAGAAAGGAATTTTGCGTAGAAGCCATGTTAACTACTTGTTACCTCATCAATAGATCTCTTACTTTAGGTTTGGTGGACAAGACTCCATAGGAAGTGTGGATTGGTAATAAAACCTCTCTTAGTCATATAAGCATTTTTGGTTAAGATGCTTATATGTATGTCCCAAAATATAAAAGGACTAATATAGACTTTAAATCTAAAAAAAATCATATTTATGGGTTATAGTATTGGTGCTAAAGGATATAAGTTGTGAAACCCAGAAACACAAAAGATTGTTTATAGTTGTAATGTGATATTTAGAGAAACAAAAGGGGTTTTAAAATAGGAAATGCAACCAAGCAAAGAACCTAAAATAGTTCAAGTAAAATTAGAACAGGAGGAAGAACCTGGTGCTATAGAAGAAGATGAACAACAAGGCGAGTTTGAAGAGGAAAATTTAGAGGAATAAGGTGAGGAGGAAGCTAAAGATGCAAAGCCTAGAACTCCAAGTTCAAGGAGATCAGATCGAGTGAGAAGACTCCTAGAAAGGTATAGCCCTTCAAATATTTGTTTTGCATTTAATATATCAATTACTAATGAAGAACCCAATACTGTAAAGGAGGTACTTCAATCAAGTGAGAATAAGTCTTGAAAAAGGGCTATGGAGGAAGAAATTGAGTCCTTGGATAAAAATAAGATGTGGGACTTGGTGAAATTACCCTTGCAAAAAAACCAATAGGTTGTAAATGGGTATTCAAGAAGAAGTACAATGTAGAAGGAAAGTTGGAAAAGTACAAGGCTCGCATGGTAACAAAATTATTTTCTCAAGTTGAGGGAATTGACTTTGTTGAGATTTTTTCTCCTATGGATAAACTAACTTCAATTAGATTTATGTTGGCTATTTCTATTGCTTTTGATCTTGAAATAGAACAAATGGATGTAAAGACAACATTTCTACATGGTAAACTTGATGAATATATATATTTTTCACAACCAAAATTATTTAGGGTAAAAGGTAAGGAGGACTTGGTATGCAAGTTAAAAAAGTCTCTTTACGGCTTGAAGCAATCTCCAAGAATGTGGAACCAGAAATTTGATAGGTTTGTTTTAACACTTGGGCTTAGAAAAAGCAAAGCAGATCCATGTGTGTATTTTAAATAAGAAGGTAAAAATTTTGTTATTATTGTTTTGTATGTGGATGAAATGTTGTTAATTGATAATAATAAGGAGATGATAAAGTTACTAAGATCTTATTTATTTTCTAAATTTGACATGAAGGATTTGGGTGCTACAATATTTATTTTGGATATGAAAATAATAAGGGATTGCGCAAAAATAAAGTTGTGGTTAAATCAAATAAAATATGTTGATTTGATACTATAGAGGTTTAGGATGCATGATTGTAAACTAGTATGTACTCCATATCCTATTGGTCAAAAGTTATATGCTAAAGAGTGTCCTAAAATATATGAGAAAATTGAATAAATGCATCATGTTCCTTATGCTAGTGTTGTTGGTAGTCTAATGCATGCAATGATATATACTAGACCTGATATTGCACATGCAATGAGAGTAGGTAGTAGATATATTTCCAATCCAAGAAAGGAAAATTGGACTACTATGAAGAGGATCTTCAGATACTTGCATGAAACTTCAAACTATGTTATCTGTTACCAAGGAAAATTTGGAGATAGTAATATTGTAAATATATAAGAGTTTATGGATGTTGACTGGGCTGAAGATCTGGACAAGAGAAGATCCATGAGTGCTTATGTGTTCAGACTATTTGGAGGGGTAGTAAGTTGTATGAATAAAAAGTAATCAGTAGTTGTTTTATCCACAATAGAAGCAGAGTACATTACAACAACTCATGCCTATAAATAAGCAGTGTGGCTATAGAGGTTGTGTTCAATATTTAGTCTTAAGTAGAAGGTTGTGAGAATTGACAATGATAGTCAGAGTGCAATATTTTTGGCTAAGAATACTGGTTTTCATGATCGATAAAGACATATTGATATCAAGTACCATTTTGTGATAGAGATGGTTGAAGGAAATCAGGTGATGTTGGAGAAAGTTTATACAGAGAATAATGCTACTGATTCATTAACAAAGGCCATACCTGCTCAAAACATTTCTTGGTGTAGAAGATCTATGGGTATGGTTTCCCTTGATAGTTGACAATGGTAGTTTTTTACCCCTATGGAAAGTATTCAACAAGTGAGAGAATGTTGAAAATATGTTGAATATTTTCCATGTTATTCTAGAAGGGTTAACTCTAAAAGGTACTAGACACTCTCCATATATCCTCATCGAGGTTTTGGGTTGAGCTAGGCCCTGAGTAGGGGTTTGGGGGTGGTAGCCCCAACATTAGTTTTAGGGTTTCTTAAGATATTTTTAGACCCATATGGGCTATTTAGGGTTTAATACTGAACCTATGGTTTTTCCCATGGTATTATAAAAATTCATTCTCATGTTGTTATTTAATTGCACTTGCATTAGCGTTTGGAAAGAGATGAGAGATGAAAATTATTGTATTAGAGATGGTTAATATTATACAATAAGGATATATTATTGTGTTGGGATTTTTCGTAAGGGTTTCCCATGTGAAATATTGTGTTATTTGTGTATCTATTATCTTCTTTTCTCCTTTTATTCTATATTTACCATTTTTTAGATTTATTTTATTCAGGTCTTTTTCTCTTCAATAACTTTGTGGTATTGATCTCACTTATGTGGTATTGATATCACTTATGTGGTGTTGATTTCAATTATGTGGTTTTGGACTTCACATTTTGATGGGTTGTGCAATATTCGATGACCACGAGTGGGGTGCTGAATCTCAATAGATTTGTACAGGCTAATGAGGATGATGTAGGGTTATGCGTAAGGGGTCGACCCCAAAATTTATTTATAAAAATTTGGCGAATTAGTTTTGAAATCCAGGTGAATAGTGTCCAAATGCATGTAGAAGGTTCACTATTATTAGGGGTAATATTGGAAATTTAAACTTAAAATAGTCAAATTATTATAAAAATGGGGTAAATAAACCCAAAAAATTATTTACACCCTAAAATTTTTGGCGAATGGGCCTTGGTCAAGGGTCCCAAATATTAGCCAAATCCAAAATTTGAAAATCCTAATTTTAGCCAATTTGGTGATAAATAGCCACTATGAATAACCCTAGGATGATGTCACCCTTGTAGAGAGAGACGATGCAAGATCTACAGATGGGTATGCTACATGGTATGCCAACATCCTTCCTATGAGGATCACTCAGGAGAGGGGTGTAGCCATTTGGGTACACCAATCTTATAGAGAGGTGACTAGACAACAGTTAGCTAGACTAGGGGGAGACACAAAGACAAAGGCCACCACATAGAAGTATCTCATATGAGATGAGGGTAGTAGCCATAGAGGTATACTCAGTGGGATAGGACTCTATATTAAGGGGGATAGTGGTCAACAATAACATGGTAGAGCACCACAACAAAAGATATCTCCTCCCCATAAGGAGACCCTCTCAGCTTCTCAATAGGACTCATTTGGGAAGGGCGTTCTTACAATGGTGGGGAGTCAAGAAGTGTAGGAGAGGTGGATACTTAGTGTATAGAGAATTCTAGTCTGAGGAGTTAGATTGGGATTCAAGAGATTCAGATTCAGGCCTTACAGGTGCATATTGCAAAGGTATAGACTCTGGTGAGTCAGGATTAGGCTTAGTTGGCTTAGATATAGACATCAGACTCACTCATGGTCCTTCCAGATGAGGAGTGGGGCTTTAGGGTAGTCTTCAAGGAGTATTTATTTGATAGAAGATATGGTCATGGTGTCACAATGAGCCACATTTTATCAAACCTTATATTATCAGCTAGTCTCGAAGGGTCAAAGGGTTCCATTACCTCCAGAGTATGCTCCTTCGAGTCAGACGAGATCAGCTTCAGGGATAGTTTTGAGGCTCCTTAGTTTTGAGTGCCTAGACCACCACCTGATGATACACAGAGCTCTAGAGGATCTAGGGAGTGATATACCAGGCTTGGTTTTGTGGTATACCCCCTAGTGATTGAGTATGCCATTTTATGATTGTGGCATGCCAGTCAATATTTTTGTACCCTATGTATTTTTGATGATATATATATGATTATTGTTGTTCTCTTTTTAGTATTTTGGTGTTTATGTGTATGCGTAATGCAAAATATGATTTATTTTTTGATGATCTACATAATCATGCTTTCAGTCATGTTTTAATTTTTAATGTATTTTTATCATGCTTAATCAAGATATGGAAAAAGTAAAGTGTGATTTAATGAAATTGATATTTTGTAATGTAGTGTGATTGGATTGTTTTGTAGAAGAAAAGTATTTTGAAAATGAACCCTATTGATTTTGATCAGTTAACAATATATCTCGAGGATGTATGCTTGTATATGACCATCTATGGAGGCTACCCCTCACGTTGGTCGTAAAGCAGATCTTGTATGAGATTTCACTATATTGCTAACATCAAAGGGTTGTGGTCAACAAAATAATTTGAAATTTTGTTGATTTAAAAGTGATGAGTTGATGAAAAGTATTTTATGATTTTTAAGATTAATTCTGACTTAATCTTAAAGGAAGTAAGATGAAGGTGACTAAGCATGAAAAATTGGGTAGAGGACTTGCGCTAGGCATAAGATTCCTAGTGTGAAGTAAATAGAAAGATTTTATTAGGGTTGTCTCATGCCATCATCGTGAAGTCAATATGTAGTTATATGAGAAAGTGATTATGTATGATCAAATGCAAGTTTTGATAAATGATAAGCAATCATGCAATATAGTAAAATGGAAGCATTTATGCTAAGTGATAGGTATGAAAATGCAAGATTAACTATTTTTTAGGACCAATTGCATATGCTAATAGTCATACAAATCCATGATGAAATAATGATGTTTGCTAATCAAACTTCAAGGAGAATTTTGGTCATTTCTAGGATGAAGTCAAATTTATCAAGAACCAATGTGTGATTTGTGTATTCATTTTCTATCTTGACCTTAATTATGATACAAAATCTCTCAAGGATCAAATGTGTGTGCTTATGAAGTTCATTTACCAATTTTGAGTAAGGTAATGATGCAAACCAACTTTAAGAACCAATGTGTGTGCAAAATGATGGAGTTCATTTACCATGATTTTATGCATTCAGTTAGACTTAACTACTATGTAATACAAGCTACCAAAAGCTAGTTGATCCATAAGCTGACATTGGTCTGTACAAAAGAAGGTCGCTAATGTGATAGACATGTCACCACATGTAAGACTACCCTATTGCTAGGTGGGATTCATTCAGCCCATTGTTGTAATAGGGATCACCCCATGGTGTTCAAATAACTGAGGAATTCTAGGGATTCAAGCTCATTACCCCCTTCTTTTCTTTTGATTTCTTTGAGTAGGGATTCTTGTTCATTTTTGTTTTGAACAAGGGGATTTTATTGCTTTGTAGTAAAATATTTTTGCTTTTATTTTTTTTTAAGGGATACTTGCTCAGATTAGACAAAGAGCAAGGGATTTTATTTGGGTAGGGAGGAGCTTGTCCTTTTTCCAATTCTCAGCATTCTAGACCATGCACATAATAGGATAGCAAGGGAAACCTTTCGCTTAAGGAGTTAGGACTACTATGTAGTATCATATTCCTTGTGCAAAATCATTTTATGATGTATAAGTGTAATTTGGTTCAAAAAGTGGCAAGATCAGTTCCCAAAACTTCAAAATTTATTTAGTGAAGCAGTAGTGATTTTGGTTCAAGAGAGATTTATAATCAATACTAAGAATCAAGATTTTATTAAAATGTGTATTTTGGTGAGTGGTTCAAGATAATTTTTGAATTCTTCTGAAGTAAACCAAAATTACTTATGAATTTTGACAACATAGGTCTAATATAAGTAGAATAATAACTGGATGTGACCATATGACGTATGCAATTGGACCACAATTTTATTTTGATAAATTCATAGATAAATGCAACTAAGTGGAAGATGATTTAAATAAGATGATTGAAGTAGATGCAAGAAATGTATGTACAAGGTATTTACAACTATGTACAATGGTGAGACTTTTTGATTTTATGCATAGTATCTTTTAAGATGCATAATGTTCATTGGTTCCTTAAGGTCTTTTCCATCTAAGGTAGCCAAATGATATGCACCTGATCCAAATTTTGCAGTGATGATAAATGGACCTAGCCAATTTGGTTGAAATTTTCCTTTAAGATCGGTTCGAGCATTTGTATTTTTCTGATTTTCTTTAAGAACTAGATCTCCAACCTCAAAATATCGAGTATGAACTTTCTTAGAGTATGATATTTTGAGTTTATCTTGATAGGAGCGAAGGTGCTCTAAAGCATTTATGCGCTTTTCATCTAGTAATTCCAATTGGCTTAGTCATCCAACATGATATTCATCTCCTACTTTAGCATCTTGAAGTAAAAGACCTAAAGAAGGGACTTCAAGCTCAAAAGGAAATACAACTTCAATGCCATATACCAAGACAAAAGGAGAAGCACCAGTAGGGGTTCGAACACTAGTTCGATAAGCCCATAAAGCAGGATATAATTGAGTATGCCAATCTCATCCTAATTTATTAACCAATATTTTTAGTATTTTAATTAAAGTTTTATTGGATGCTTCAACTTGGCCATTTCCTTGTGGATAGTAAGGAGTAGACCATCTATGTTGGATTTTATACTTAGCACAAAGTTTTTGTATATCTTTATTTTTGAAGCAAGTTCCATTATCAGAAACAAGTGTGGATGGAATCCCAAATCTATAGATGATTTGATTGAAAATAAATTTAGAGACTTGGGTTCCTATGCAAGAAGCCAAAGGCATGGCTTCTACCCATTTTGTAAAATATTCAGTTGTTGTTATGATGAATTTATGACCATTTGATGAAACTGGATTAATTTTCCCTATAATGTCTAGGCCCCATTTTGAAAAAGGCCAAGGGGAAGAAATAGCTTGAAGCTCTTGGGTAGGAGCATGGACTAAATTTGTGTGTCACTGACATTTTTCACATCGATGCACATAGTCATTGGCATATTTTTCCATGGAGGGCCAAAAATAGCCCATTCGTAGGAGCTTTTTAGTTATGGCTCCACCACTAAAATGACCTCCACAAGATCCATCATGCACTTCACTTAGTGCTTTCTTGGATTCTTCTAGGTTAAGACATCTTAAGAGGATGCCTTCAAAAGACCTTTTATATAAAGTATTTTTGATGATTATGAAATGAACAACTCTTTTACGTAATAGTCTACGTTGATTCCTATCTAAGCCATCTGGGTATGACCCATTTTGGAGAAAATCAAAGATATCTCCATACCATGATCCTGAGGATGCTTCTTCAATTGTGAAAACATCTAAGGGTGCTAGGCAAGATTCTAATGATGCAGGTTCTCAAATTTGGTGAATGATGATAGTAGCATGATCATCATCCAACTCCAAAGGAATAAGAGAAGCAATTGCTGCCATAGCATCCATAGAATGATTACTAGTATGAGGGATAGCTTCGATAGTAACTTTCTCAAATAAAGATATAAGTTTCAAAACATACTCTTTATAAGGGTGGATTTTCTCATCTCGGGTTTGATAAATATTATTGATTTGATTTACCATGAGTTGTGAGTCTCCAAAAACTAACAAAGTTTTAATATTCAAGGATAAAGTTGCTCGTAACCCAAGGATCAAGGCTTCATACTCTATTGTATTATTCGTACAGGAAAATTGGAGTTTAAAATATAATGGGATAAGTTTTTTATGGGGAGACACTAATATAATGCCTACACCTACGCCACTCATGCAATGGGCTCCATCAAAAAATAGAGTCCAAGAATCTAAATGTTCACCTTCTAGGTTAAGGCATTCATCTAGAAACTCTATTGTCAAAGGATGAGTAGATTCAAGAGGGGCAACGGTGAGTTGATCAACTATGACTTACCCTTTAATGGATTTTTATCCAATAAAGGTTAGATCAAACTCACTTAGAGCCAGAACCCATTTCTTTGCATGTCCTAATAGATAAGGTCTACTCATCAAGTATCTTAATGGATCAAATTTTGCTATGACAAATGTTTTTTGACTAAGCATATAATGGCACAATTTTTGTGTAGAAAACACAATAGCTAAGTAAAGTTTTTCTAAAGGAGTATAATGAGTTTCATAACTTATCAAGGTTCTACTTATGTAATAAATAGCTCTTTCTTTCTTATCCTCATCATGTTGTGCTAGCATTGCTCCTAACACAAGTTCTGAGGTAGAAATGTATAGAATAAAAGGATACTCGGGCCTAGGAGGAATGAGTACTGGTGGTGTAAGAAAATATGTCTTAAGAGCTTCAAAGGCTTCTTGGAATTCTTCATCCCATTTGAAAAAAGTATCTTTCTTAAGTAACTTAAGAAAGGGTTGACATTTATCTACCAATTTGTCAATGAAATGATGGATATATTGGAGCTTACCTTGTAAGCTTCGAAGTTCTGTTAAAGTTTTTGGTGGTGGCATATCGATGATTACCTTGATTTTGATAGGATCTATCTCTATTCCTCATATAGACACAATAAATCCCAATAATTTACCTGATTTTACTCCAAACACACATTTTTCTAGGTTTAAGCAGACTTTATATTCATAGAGTCTATTAAAGACTCTTCGCAAGTCGGGAATATGATCCTCTTCCTTAATGGATCGAGCTATGATGTCATCTACATAATCATGTAAGATATCATACATCATATCATGAAATACGTAGGTCATAGCCCATTGATAAGTTGCTCCTGCATTCTTTAAACCAAAGGGCATTACTTTCCAATAGAAAGTCCCCCAAGGTGTAATGAAAGTAGTTTTGGGTTGATCTTCTTGTGCTATACGGATTTGGTTATACCTAGAGAATCCATCCATGAGGGATAACATCCCACTTCCTACTATGAAATCAATGATTTGATCCATATTAGGAAGGGGAAAATCATCTTTGGGACATGCAACATTGATGTCCCTAAAATCAGTACATACTCTGATTTTAGTAGCCTCTTTTTTTGTTATTAGGATGACGTTAGATATCCAATCATAGTAATCTATGGCCTGAATGAAATCAACGTCTAATAACTTTTGCAACTCATCTTTAACTAGCAAGGCTACTTTAGGATGCATTTTCCTAAGTTTCTATTTTACAGGTTTAGCATCAGGATGCACCACTAAGTGGTGCATGACGACAAAAGGATCTAAGCCAAGCATATCTGCATATGTCCATGCAAAGATATCAGGGTATTCCACAAGAAGTTTTGTGTATTTTATTTGTTCTTCTTTACTCAAGGTAGCTCCAATTTTGACCATGTGAGGATTAATTTTTGTTCCAATATTGATTTTTAAGATATCTTCTACCAAAATATTTAAGTCCCTTTCGAAGTTAGGAGGGGGGGTGAAACACCCATTTCCTAAAGTTCTTCTAGGGATAATTTGGCTAACTCTTCTTGTGGGGTTATTGTGTGGACATGGGCTATACATGGGATGGACCCATCAAAGAAGAAACTATTTCTCATAACTTCTTCAAGGGAGATGTCAAAAAATACATCTCCTTCTATGCACTCATCTGGAGTGGCAATCATTTTTGGATGGACTATTGAAATCATATTGCAAGAAAAATAAGTTTATCTTCTCTTCTTATTATTCATTAAATATTTTTTATTTTCCAAATATTCATCATAGGTGATTAGATGATCATCGTCATTAAAAGGGAAAGGTTGAGATTTTGTAGGGATATAGCCTATACCACATCGGGTAGGCCATTCCTCAACCTCAAATGGTTCGCGTATGCCATTTTCAAAAGGACCCAAGCCTTTACCTCTGTAACCCATATCACACATCATTTGTTTCGATTTTATATATCTATTGGAGAAGTAACATTGAGCAAAATTATTCTCATCAAATGTAAAGCTCATTTGCTTGATGTTGATTTTATCGAGAGAACATCCTACGAAAATAAAAGTACAACTTCCAACATGATATATGTTTCCTCATTTGCGAGGTAAACCTATCGTACGTGGGGATGGCGGTAATTGGGACAAGACAATGGAGTCTTGTATAACAAAATTAGCATGCTCTGTAGGTGCTAATATGGTAGATAAGTCTGGTAAAGCTTCATCTATGAGGGGATATGAGGTAGAAGGATTATCAGTTTTAGATGGTGTAGTTGTGTCAGAAGAAGGTAAAAGTTCAATTTTTGGGGAAGAAGACTTAGGGGGAACAGGAATTGATGATGATAAGGCTAGAAAAAATGGAACATCAATAGGTTCCACCATTGCACACATATCAAAAGGTCTAGGATCTCCATGGATGGTGACCAATTGATTTTTAAACTCAAACTTGACACATTGATGTAGGGTAGAGGGAACTGCCCTCATTGCATTAATCCAAGGGCATCCTAGAAGGATGTTGTATGATGCAGGACAAGATACAACAAAGATAGATGTATCCAATATTCTAGGGCCAACTTGTAATGGGATAGATATCACACCACAAGCCTCTTGGGTTTCATCATTAAAAGATTTTATAATCATTTTAGTTCTCCATAAGTCTTCATTTCTGAACCCAAACCTTTTGAAAAAGTCATAGGTGCAAATATTTAAGGATGAACCATTGTCAATTAATACTCTCTTAACACCTACATATCCGATTAATGTTGTTATGTATAAGGGATTATCCCTATGCATACTGTGTGGAGGTATATCTTTGTCATGAAAATCAATGTAGTCAACTCCATGAGAAGCTACAACATTCACTACAGCAGTTGGTTCTATGTCCTGAGGTACCATCATTTGACTCAAGGTGTTCATTAATTCTTCTCTATGAACTGATGAAGTTCTAAGAAGATCTAAGAGAGAAATCCTAGCTGTTGTATTAGCTAGTTGTTCATTAATATCAAAGGGAGCTTTCTATTGAGGTCGAACTGCATTATTTCCCTTATAAGGTTTTATAACAAAAGGTGTTTGATCCTCATTATTTGGCTGAGTTGTAGGTAATTGTGATTGAGAATTTTGATTTTGAGCTTGTTGTCTAGTAATGGCTCCAACTGTAGCCACAATGTTGTTTGATTGATGGGGAATGGGAGGATCATCTTGAACAAGTTGTGATCTAGCATTTGATGTTTGTTCTATGGGAAGAAGTTGTTGTGAAGAAGGATGGGTTGTTATCATTCTTGGAAATGGTTCCTCCGAAGTTAATGAATCTGTGATGGGTAGAATTGGTCCTGATTCATATTCTGAACTATTAGAATGTAAGGAACTAATGTCTACCTCAGATTCAATTTCACTTTCTATATGGTTCAAGGATGAGAATTGTATTGTCCTTCCACGAATTGGCTCAATTGTGACAATGGATTGAGTAGGCACAAAGGAAGTTTGTGAGAGTTGCGATGGTAAGTGACTACTAATCATTCCCACATAACATGTTGGATGAGGCACAATATTATAATCTAGCTGATTTACAGCTTCCTTACCATGGTTTGGTAAAGGATTTTGGAAGATGTCTAGATCTTGATTGGCGTTTTGTGCCTATTGCTTTTGTGGTTCTATTGGTGGGTTAACCCTAGGTGGAGGATTTTCTACACCTAATTTTCCATTGTCAATCAAGTCTTGTACTAAGTATTTTAATATTTTACAAGTGTTGGTTGGATGTCCATCAACTTGATGGAAATCACAATGTTGGTCCGGTCTGTACCAAGGTTGAGAGGGGTCAGGTTGTCGTATCTCTGGTAATTTTATCAAACCTCTTTCCACCAATTGTGGTAAGACCATTGTCAAAGGTTGATTTAATCTTGTGAAGTTTCATTGTGGAGGTTTTTGGGGTGCTTTTAACACAAACTTCTGTGTAGTTTCTATGGTATTAACATTTGGAGGGGGTCTACTATCCGTAACCCCATCTCCTACCACATGTTTGTTCTTGTACTAATTTTTAGATGACTTGTCTTCATCCTTATTTTTAAATTATCCCCTTCTGATTAGGGCTTCTTCTACCCTTCTTTCCAAGTCTATAGCTTGATCAAAGGATGTTACAGTAGTCGTAGCTAACTCATAGGATAATTGCTCTTGTAAATTCCCAATGAAAATTTCTAACATTTCCCTTGGAGGTAAAGTGAAATGTAGTTTTCCTAGAATTTTTCTCCATCGAGCTAGAAATTCTGTGAAGCTCTCTTCTTTTCCTTGTTTGAGGTTGTACAAATATTTGATTGTGACATGCCTCTCTATGTAGGCACCAAATTGATGTACAAACAATTCCATAGTTTCTTCGAAATTTATTAAAGAATGTGTTGGCAATTGATAGTACCATTCCAATGCCATACCTCCTAAAATTTTTGGGAATATTTTTAACAATAACATATCATCATAAGCAATGTCATGATAGGCTGTCCTAAACATACGAATATGCTCGATTGGATCTTTGACACTGAAGAACACAAGCTTATACTGAGAGGGGGGTGAACAGTATAAGACCACTTTTTACTTTTCTTTCCCAAACAATATTATGCAATATATCAATGGCAATATCAATAGTAGTAATCAAAGCAATGCACAAATCACCACACACAATAGAGACACCAATTTAACGTGGTTCACCCAATGTGGGCTACTCCACAGAGAAAATATTTCACTAAAATTTTCTCAACAAATATCTTGGGAATCCTTTCCCTATTACAATGTTTATGGACCTCTATCCAAAGGAGACACCAATCCCTTAATCAATTTTGTGGATCTCTATCCACAGGAGACACCAATCCCCTCAGTTAGTTCGTGGATCTCTATCCATAGGAGAACTCCTTCTCCTCTACTCTGGTTGGTGATCCTCTAGAAGACTACTACCTCCACTACTCTGGCTTGTGGATCTCTCTCCACTGAAGACTCTTGTCCTCACTCAGAAGACCTATCCTCACTACCCTGGCTAATGGATCTCTATCCACTTGAGACTACTGTCCTCTACTCTATCACCTCCAAAGCTTGCTCTCAACTCTATCTCAAATCTGCACTAAACATAGTCCTTCTGTCTAGCACAAATTTACTCAATCTCTATCTCTGATATTGCACTAAACATAGTCCTTTAGTCTAGCACAAATCTTCTCAATCTCTTTCTCTGGTCTAGCACAAACCTATCCTCAAATATGCACCAAAATCTATCCTCAAATATATCCTCAAGCCTTAACACAAAGCTTGACTCAATCACAAATCAACTCTGCTAGATCTGCCCCAAATCTTAACTCAAGGTTTGAACAAATCAATCAATCAACTTTGCTCACAAGTCTTCTCAAAGACTTACCTCAAATCTGTCCAACAAGTCCTCTCTAGAACTTGTCCAATATTCTCAACAAGTCTTCACCAAGACTTACCTCAAATCTATCCAACAAGTCCTCACTAGAACTTGTCCAATCTGCTCAACAAGTCTTCACCAAGACTTATCTCAAATCTTCTCAACAAGTCCTCACTAGAACTTGTCCAATCTCTCAAAAAGTCTTTCTCAAATCTACATTGTAAGCTTCCACAAAATCTTACTCAACTCAACTCAATCTATCACAAAATCCTCTTCAATCACACCAACAAGTTTCACACAGAATCTTGTTCAATCTCATAGAAACATATAGAGAATTGTTAGAGACTCAATATGCTTCACACTCACAACAATGCTCAATCACTTTCAATCTCTCTTTTTACCACATAAACATATAGAGAATTGTTAGAGACTCAATATGCTTCACACTCACAACAATGCTCAATCACTTTCAATCTCTTTCTTCAACTCAATCCAGAAATAAAGAACAATTTGTTTCACAGAACTTGAACTATCACTCCAACACTTCCAATCAACTAAGCTCAATCAACTCCTCTCAACCAATCACTCAATGAAAGCTTTTTCAACAATGCTTATCAAACAAACCTCACATAACAATGATACTCATGATATTTCACAAACCCTAATCATGCACATGAAGGCTCACTCAATATTTCCAACAATGCTTATCAAACAAGGTTTCTATCATCAACCTTTATTCCATAAATACCAAACTCAACAATGCTTATCAAACAATCCTTTTCACTCCAACTTAGCATTCACAACATCCAATCCAAAAATATGTTTCTCACAAGGAAGATGTACCCATACCTTTTATTTTGATGGAGATATGTCTTCAAAACCTGTCTTAACCACAATCAAATTTTTCTTTACCAACACTAGGGTTAGGTTTACCACAACCTATCTCAAGATCTCCACAAAATAATTTTCTCAAAAATTATTTTTCATACAAAATATCAAATCCTTTTGTACACCTTATAATCTCCAAACTCACAATATTTAACTCAATAATTTCACCATAACAAAACACTTAACAATTTTCCTTGCACACCTTATAATCTCCAAACTCACAATATTTAACTCAACAATTTCATTAAAACAACATGCATAGAAAACTCCCTTATACACCTTATAATATCCACACCTTATAAATTTCAATCACCAAAAATAAAAATAAAAATATTTTAATTTTTCTTTACCTTATAACTCCCCTAAGCACTTAACATTCACGATAATCTCAAAGCACTTAATTTTCAACACCTTGGAAAATTGAATGGCATACCTTTTATTTTGTTCTGCCCACAAAAAAAACTTCGATGGATTCGACCACGTGACCTTTGCACTCCCAACACCCTAGCTCCAAGCTAGGCCACCAAGTGGGTTGCATGCCCACATGAAACACAATGCGCACATTGTCCCACAAAACCTGCCACCTCACAAAAATGCCAAGCAAATTAAACGATGGGCTCTTCCTCCAAAATGTCGATCGCGTGGATCGAACCGTGATCTCCTCCATGCAAACCTTAACACTCTCCCAACTACCATCTGTGCTACCACCATCGGTGGGAAGTCAAACCACTATGCGGCCTATGTTGCCTCGTTTCCCTCCAAGCACTTTGAAATTGCAAATTATCTTCTTCTTAAACACAGTGCTCGATATTCTCTTTTTCGCATTCGAAGGTGTGATACTAAGACTTTAGGAAATGGAAATCATTTCCTATATAAATACACATTCATCTTTTGATTTCTCACGTCGGCCCTTTTTCGAATTTAAAAATTCGAATTTAATTTTTTAAATATTAAATTTAAAAACCTTTGCCTCCTTTATTAATTTAAATTAAAATTTTAATCAAAGATTAAAATATTTTAATTTAAATTAAACCTTTGAAAATTGCTCATGGGTCTTTTCAATTTGGACTTCATTTTTCTTCACCTTGTTATTTGGCCCAAAATATTATAATAATAAAATATTATTATTTAATTTAAACTTGCTTCTCCTTTCTCGGGTCTTCATCCTTTGGGCCCTTTTTAGGCATATAATATTAAAAATAAATATTATATCCTATTCCTTTCCAAGACCTTCTTACTTTTGGAAAAACCACTTGATGTCCTTAATGATGATGACATTAAACCAATATCCTTTTGACATCAATGACAACAAAACTACTCAAAATTTCCAACAATCTCCCCCTTTGTCATTGATGGCAACCCCTTTATTTTTACCATTCCTTTTTCTTTTTCAAAAGTTGCTTTCCTTGAGAAACTGCTCCCCTGATTGAATGCTCTCCCCTAACTCAAATCTCTCCCCCTTTGTCATCAATGGCAAAGGGTCACCTTTGGGGCTCGGGGCTAAGAATGAGACTCTTAGCTTAGCCCCTCCCCCACCTCCTCTTGAGGTGATTAATTCTGGGGTGGGAGTATTTCTACTCCCAGCATACACTGATCTTTACCTTTGTCCACTTTCTTCCTCAATTGATCCTTTTGATTCCTCTGACTATTCCTGTTCTTGCTTGTCTCTAGAATTTTTGCTCTACACCACTTTGTTGTATGCCCATCATTATTGCACTTATAACACTTAATGTTGTTATTCCTTAAAGGTGCAAATATCTTGGGGTTTCTCCTGGTGAAGCCATATCCATTCCTATCATGAACCCTACAATTTATTGCCTTGTGACCAAACTGATTACAAGAGTAGCAATACCCTTGAAAAAGTTGCCTATTTTTGAAACTTCCATATTCCTGTCTTTCATGTGTCCTGCACTGTGTAGCCTTGTGCCCAAACTTGTGATATGAGAAGCATCATCCATTGAAACTACCTTGCCTTGACCCCATTGGTCTCCTAGTTTCTTTTACCCTGTGTTGGTTCTTGTTCCATCTGTTCCTCATTTGTGCATTGTTCCTTTCCTTGTTGAACTTTCTGTTGTCCAACTCATCCTCAGAAGTCTCACTCTCTCTTACACTCTCTTCTTCTGAAGCTTCTTCTTCTTCAGAGCTTGAGATTGACTCCTCTCCTTGTTTTCTTTGTACCTGTTCAAAACCAAGACCTGTCTTGCTTGATGTAGGTTTTTGTGTCTTGATAATCTTATCCAATTTCTTTGAGCTTCTCCCAAACCTGTGTAACTTGTCCTTAGACTCTTTTACTTCCTTCCTTAGTGAAGCTACCTCATGCTCTAACCTTTCACATTCTAAAACCTTTGCTTCTAACTTCTCTTTGAATCTCTTTGTCTTAGCTATTGAGTTGGTTAGATCCTCTATAAGCTTTCCTTTCTCTTCATCACATTCTTGAAATTTAAGCTTGAGTTTTGAGTTTTGCTTTCTTACCTCCCTTAATGCATCAAGGGCATGAATAAGCTCACCCTCAAGATCAACTTCTCCTTTCTCTGATTCTTCCTCTATTTGTTTGCCTTTGGGATCATCTTCATTCCTTTCTTATTTATCTTCAATAGGATCACCTCCTTCTTCTTCTATTGCCAAAAGTAAATTTTCTTCTGGTCCTTCAAGTGTATCTTCATATTCATCATCACTAAAACTGAATCCATTCCTTGTACAACTATCTTCAAGATGACCAAAGTTACCACATCTAAAACACTTGAGAATCATTGGTGCCCTTTTTCTAACATCATATTTTTCTTTTGCTAGAAATAGTACTTCATCTCTATCATTATCTGAGGAACTTTCATCACTATCACTTGAGCTCTTACTTGCCTTGTCTGCATAGAAACTCTTCTTATGCCTTTGGAAAAACTTCTTTCCTTGCTTGCCTTGTCCATCCCTACTTTTCTTTTGGTACCTGTGTTTTCCTGTTTCCCTGTTCTTATGATCCTGTTTTTCTTCATCATTGCTATTTCTAGCCTCTAGACAATCAGATGCATAGTGACCATATTTTCCACAATTGAAACATCTAACTGATTTCGTACCTTTATATTTTCTTGAGTCCTTGTTCCTTCTGCCATAGTTTGCTTCTTCATCACTGGATGACTCATTGCTTGAATCTGACTTCTTACCCTTTGTCTTCTTAGTAACTTTGAAGGTTGCTTCCTTCTAGGGAATAGGTTCCTCTTTTATCCTCATCTCAAAAGCTGTGAGAATGCCATGTAATTCATCCCTTGTCAAAATTTCAATATCTTTTACCTCTTCTATAGCTGAAATATTTTCACTAAACCTTTTTGGAAGTGACCTTAGAATCTTATCACAAACATCTATTTCCTCAACCTTAAGCCCAAGTCCTTGCATGGAGTTAACAACCTCATCCACATGAAGTAGATATGCCATAATGTTTTCCTCATCCTTCATCTTTAGGTCTTCAAATGCTCTCTTGAAATTTTGCAACTTTACCCTTTTGACCTTTTTATCTCCTTCATATATGCCTTGCAACTTATCCCAAATTTCCTTTCTTGATGTGCAATGCATAACCTTTATAAACTTTGTTTCACGCAAACCTCTCAAAATTCCATTCATTGCTCTTGAATTGTAATGATGTAGAAGCTTACCATATTTATCTGTAGGTGGAGTTGCTGGTGGTATGTATCCATTTTCAATTGCTTCCCATATTTCATTTCCAAGTGCCATTAGATGAAACTTCATCCTTGTGCTCCATAGTGCATAATTGTTCCCATCGAACAATGGTGTTGAATTCCCTGAAGATCCAGTCTGAGAATCCATCTGTGTTCTTGTAAGATTTTCCTTCAAGTTGTTAAACTCTTTTGAAGGAACCCACTCTGATACCAATTGAAGAACACAAGCTTATACTGAGAGGGGGGTGAACAATATAAGACCACTTTTTACTTTTCTTTCCCAAATAATATTATGCAATATATCAATGGCAATATCAACAACAATAATCAAATCAATGCACAAATCACCACACATAATAGAGACACCAATTTAACGTGGTTCACCCAATGTGGGCTACTCCACGGAGAAAATATTTCACTAAAATTTTCTCAACAAATCTCTTGGGAATCCTTTCCCTATTACAATGTTTATGGACCTCTGTCCAAAGGAGACACCAATCCCCTAATCAATTTCATGGATCTCTATCCACAGGAGACACCAATCCCTCGCTAGTTCATGGATCTCTATCCATAGGAGAACTCCTTCTCCTCTACTCTGCTGGTGATCCTCTAGAAGACTACTGCCTCCACTACTTTGGCTTGTGGATCTCTCTCCACTAAAGACTCTATCCCCACTTAGAAGACCTATCCTCACTACCCTAGCTAATGGATCTCTATCCACTTGAGACTACTATCCTCTATACTCTATCACCTCCAAAGCTTGCTCTCAACTCTATCTCAAATATGTACTAAACATAGTCCTTCGATCTAGCACAAATTTTCTCAATCTCTATCTTTGATCTTGCACTAAACATAGTCCTTTGGTCTAGCACAAATATGCTCAATATCTATCTTTGATCTGGCACAAACCTATCCTCAAATATACACCAAAATATATCCTCAAGCCTTAACACAAAGCTTGACTCAATCACAAATCAACTCTACTAGATCTACCCCAAATCTTAACTCAAGGTTTGAACAAATCAATCAAAATCTTCTCACAAGTCTTCTCAAATACTTGCTCCAAATATTTCCAACAAGTCCTCATTAGAACTTGTCCAATCTACTAAAAAAGTCTTCACCAAGACTTATCTTAAATCTTTCCAACAAGTCCTCACTAGAACTTGTCCAATCTACTCAACAAGTCTTCACCAAGACTTACCTCAAATCTTCTCAACAAGTCCTCACTAGAACTTGAAAAATCTTCTCAACAAGTCTTCTCAAATTTGCATTGTAAGCTTCCACAAAATCTTACTCAACTCAACTCAATCTATCAAAAAATCCTCTTCAATCACACCAACAAGTTTCACATATAATCTTGTTCAATCTCACAGAAACATATAGAGAATTGTTAGAGACTCAATATGCTTCACACTCACAACAATGCTCAATCACTTTCAATCTCTCTTTTTACCATAGAAATATATAGAGAATTGTTAGAGACTCAATATGTTTCACACTCACAACAATGCTCAATCACTTTCAATATCTTTCTTCAACTCAATCCAGAAATAAAGAACAATTTGTTTCACATAACTTGAACTATCACTTCAATACTTCCAATCAACTAAGCTCAATCAACTCCTCTCAACCAATCACTCAATGAATGCTTTTTCAACAATGCTTATCAAACAAACCTCACATAATAATGATACTCATGATCTTTCACAAACCCTAATCATGCACATGAAGGCTCACTCAATATTTCCAACAATGCTTATCAAACAAGGTTTCTATCATCAACCTTTATTCCAGAAAATTTTATATCAAACTCAACAATGCTTATCAAACAATCCTTTTCACTCCAACTTAGCATTCACAACATCCAATCCAACAATCATTTTCTCACAAGGAAGATGTACCCATACCTTTTATTTTTATGGAGATATGTCTTCAAAACCTGTCTTAACCACAATCAAATTTTTCTTTACCAACACTAGGGTTAGGTTACCACAACCTATCTCAAGATCTCCACAAAATAATTTTCTCAAAAATTATTTTTCATACAAAATATCAAATCCTTTTGTACACCTTATAATCTCCAAACTCACAATATTTAACTCAATAATTTCACCATAACAAAACACTCAACAATTTTCCTTGCACACCTTATAATCTCCAAACTCACAATATTCAACTCAACAATTTCATTAAAACAACATGCATAGAAAACTCCCTTATACACCTTATAATCTCCACACCTTATAAATTTCAATCACCAAAAATCAAAATAAAAATATTTTAATTTTTCTTTACCTTATAACTCCCCTAAGCACTTAGCATTCACGATAATCTCAAAACAATTAATTTTCAACACCTTGAAAATCGAATGGCATACCTTTTGATTGTTCTGCCCACAAAAGAAAACTTTGGCGGATTCGACCACGTGACCTTTGCACTCCCAACACCCTAGCTCCAAGCTAGGCCACCAAGTGGGTTGCACGCCCACATGAAACATAATGCATGCATTGTCCCACAAAACCTACCGCCTCACAAAAATGCCAAACAAATTGAATGAAAGGCTCTTCCTCCAAAATGTCGATCGCGTGGATCAAACCGCGATCTCCTCCATGCAAGCCTTAACACTCTCCCAACTACCTCCTGCACTACCATCGTCAATGGGAAGTCAAATCACTACGCAGCCTATGTTGCCTCATTTCCCTCCAAGCACTTTGAAATTGCAAATTATCTTCTTCTTAGATGCAATGCTCGATATTCTCTTTTTCGCATTCGAAGGTGTGATGAAGACTTTAGAAAATGGAAATCATTTCCTATATAAATACACATTCATCTTTTGATTTCTCACGTCGGCCCTTTTTTGAATTTAAAAATTCAAATTTAATTTTTAAATATTAAATTTAAAAACCTTTGCCTCCTTTATTAATTTAAATTAAAATTTTAATCAAAGATTAAAATATTTTAATTTAAATTAAACCTTTGAAAATTGCTCATGGGTCTTTTCAATTTGGACTTCATTTTTCTTCACCTTGTTATTTGGCCCAAAATATTATAATAATAAAATATTATTATTTAATTTAAACTTGCTTCTCCTTTCTCGGGTCTTCATCCTTTGGGCCCTTTTTAGGCATATAATATTAAAAATAAATATTATATCCTATTCCTTTCCAAGACCTTCTTGCTTTTGGAAAAACCACTTGATGTCCTTAATGACGATGACATTAAACCAATATCCTTTTGACATCAATGACAACAAAACTACTCAAAATTTCCAACACGACCCCCTTATAAATCGGTAAAACCAATATGGGGAAGCGTTTAGGGTATGGTCTAGCGGTAACAATAGGATCTAATGGTTGGTTATAAATTTCTTTATAGCTATATGTAGGGTGATAAGGGTCTATTTAGTCCAATAATGAAGCTAATTGCTTCACTATAGTTTCAAGATGATGTGGTTGCTCATGTTGTCTATTTTGCACTTCTATGTTGCTATGTGGAGGATAATATGTTTGTTGTGCTACACTTTAAAGGGTGGAAATGGAGATATGATTGTGCATAAGGTTTGAAAAATGAAATTTTTTTAGTTTATAAGGAACTGCATTTTGTTGAGCATTTTGTCGAGGAGAATTAGGAATTTGCATATTTTTATTTTTTTGAGAAGTAGAATTTTGAGTGAATAGATGTTGGAAATATTGAGAAATAAAAGTATTATTATTAGATGGAGAAGGTTACTTTTGGGTGGAAGTGGTTGTAGTAGCTGCAAAAATAGGTTGTTGTTGTGGTGCCATAGATGTTTGTATTTGAGAATTATCCTCTTGAGGAGGTATATTTTGGGTATTATCTAAGGAATTCTCATTATAAGTGGCATGTTGCAATGAAGCATTTATATATGTATCAGGTTTTGGTTGAAGTTGGAAAGTTGCTTCTAAGGATGCTTCCATTGAGAAATTACCCCGTGCGAGATGATATTCTATTTCCAATACATTAGTGATGACAAATAAATTATTGTTTATAAATTCACAAAACGTCCCCTTGAGTTCCCAACTTTGGGTCATTATGGTCGACAACTTCATTTTCTTAATTTTGTTCTATTTGTGCTTTTTGTTCTCCTAAATTTTTTTCTATTTCTACTTCAGCATTAGAGTTTTCAGTTTCTGATTCGTCCCCAGAGCCAGTTGCTACTTTTTTACCACTCCTTAAATTTTTAGGCATCTTTCCTATCGATGCTAATTAATTTTTTTTATTTATTTTTATTATTTTTTTTGTTTTTGTTTATTTTTTTGAAAAAAGAAAACAATCTACTATCCTTTAACTCAAGTATTTAAATAATTTTAATAACAATTCTAAATAGTTTAATCTTCTTTAAATAGCTTGTGAATATCATTAATGGGCTCTAGATATTCAGGACTCATGTAGTGTTCTTCCTCAAAAGAGAAATCATGTACTATAAGTTGGATGAAGTGGACAAGGGTAAGTTCCTTAGTTTATGAGGTAGAAGGTTGAACTTGTAATTCATAACAATAGTCTCGAAATAGGATTGCCCTAGGTGCTTTGTGATATCTTCTTCTATATTCTAGGGTTACCTCATTGTCCTCTAAGTATACTAAGAATTTATGGACATTTAATTCTTCTTCCAGATAGTTATCCTAAGGATAGATGTTTGAATGAACACTAGATCATTTGTTCATGAGCCAATGTTCACAACCTCTTTTGATTTTAAAATATGAAGAGTAATAACTTGTCCCTAGGGATTTAGTAACATCAATTCTTTTAATTTTCCTTATTTCTTCAGATCTATTCTCAATGATACCAAAGTTTTTCCACAAGTCCACTTGATGTTCTAAATGATAGTTTTTGTATAAGAGGTCAACTTATCGTTCTATGAGTGTATTTATAAGGTCTATAAAGAAATACTCTTTAATACTATTTTCTACTATTTAGAAATATTTTTGTTTTTGTTTTTTTATGAAAAGGAAAAACCAAAAATTCTGAAAATGAGGTGTAATCTATGTCGGGTTCACAAATGAATGTAGATCCAAAAATTTTGCACCCCTTTATTCTAGGCTAATGGATCCATGCTTGAAAGGGGGAGGGAAAATGGTGGATTTGCACCTTAGACGAGAAGCACTTGAGTTGCGCTCTCCTTTCTGTTTGTCAATGAATTGGGTGAGGGTTCACCAGGAAACACTTTCTATGGTGGTTTCCATTCCTAGGTGAGATAGTAGGTTAATTAAATTCCTTGTTTTGAAAGCATACACCTAGGGTTTGGCCAAATGCAATTTCTACCTAGCTATATGCAATTCAATTTTAGATGAAAATAAAGTATACAGATCTAGCTAGAAAGCATTGGAAAGTCTAACTAGGATGCAATGGTTTTGTAGAAAGCAAGAGATGAAGATCTATGCTATCATGTTGTTTTTATTTTTGTGTTTTATATTTTTGACTAACATTGAAAAAATGCAATAAAGTCTATGTTTTTGGTCTTTTCTAATTTTCTTGTTCAAAGCAAATGTCTATAAAATAGAGAAGTATAAATCTGAAGTACGAGAAAGTAAATTTAAATCCTTACCTAGTTTGGATGTTTATTTTTAAATGAATTTGAACATTTACAAAATGAATTAAGATGTACAAATTTTTCAAACAAATTTGGGTCAGCCGAAAAATGTGCAGAACCTACAATTTCACTGTACAACACTGAAATTGTAGTCAAGGGTGGGGGATCTTCTTAGGTCACAATAGAATCATGATCTATGATAGTCAAATCTCATCGATTCTTTTAACAAATCATATGAAAAATGAAGGATCTATGGATCTAATGCAAAACATATAAAATTAAATGCAGTAAATATAGTAACAAAGTAAGATGTAGTGGAGTAATTAAAACAAGTAGAGAAACACTATGCAAATATGAATTAAATTGGTAATCCTACAATCAAAATTTTACCCCCTATATGTTTTTGGATGATTTGTATGTTTTCAAGCAATTTGTATATTTTTGGTTGGTCTGCAAATATCCAATGGTCGGCTCTACAAGACAAAAGCAATCATATTAGTATAATTTTGGGCTTTTATGACAAATTTGGGTTAGTTGAATTAGTGAAAACATAGAAAAAAATCAAATTACTACTAACGATAAGATGGATCTGAGTGCATAATTGATGTCGCCATATCTGACAACTCTTAGATCAGTGATCTAAAATTGAAACCTCCTCTACAACCTATAATAAAACTCATAAAATTCTCTCTCCACTCAATATTTTTTACAAATTATCACCATTCGTTGTGTTTAGGGAAATTCTAGGGGTTTCAAAACCCGAGGTAGGTCGAAGAATCAGGGAGGGAGGTAAGAATAGGCCAGGGAGTTAGGATAAATTAAGAATTTTCATATTTTGGATAAATTTGGTTCAACCAAAATTTTTGGGGATCTGGATTCACCCCTATTAGATTCAAAATTCCAATCGAGCACCTAAATTAAGCACACATGGAATTTGGATGAATTCGATTAGTCAAAAATATCGAAACCATATGAATTTGTCGAGCTCATCTGAATTCTTTGAAAAAAGGGAAAAATGAAGTAAAATCTAATTTTACTATGCACAAAATTGAGGTAGTGATCCAAAAGGTAGTTTTCACATTGTTAGGGAATAACAATGTGCTTACTAAGAGGTAGAATTTTGAGGGATTTAAAAATTTTGTGGCTACAAAAAATATTATATTGTTTTATAATATTCCAAATTAGGGAGTCATAAGGAATACTACACCAAATAAATTATTGGAAATTAGAAACATTAAATATCAAAGGCTATAAATGAGGTCTATTAAGTAAAATCAAGAGTTGGAAATAAATTACCATAATTTTCTCAAACCATATTAAAGGGAAAAAAGAAATCCAACCAATAGAACCTCATCAAATTAAAAAATGCTTAAACTCAATAGGAGTAATAAGGTGTATAGAAGTTGGTTTTTGCTACTTACAAAACATTACAATATCAACTCAAAATTGAACTACAACTCTCAAAAATAACTTTATAAATCATAAAGCATATCCAAAATCACTAGGAAATTAAGAGGTACTCTAAAATACTTGATAATAATAGCACTCATCAAATATTATCAAGTACTTAATCCATTTGGGAGTCATAAGGGTTCTATAAAACCTAAAATTTCAACAAGGTATCATCAAATTAATACTAGGGAAATTAAAAGAAGATCACAAGGATCATCACGACATCAAAAAAATTATTTCTTGCAGAATCCCAACTACTCAAGGGATAAAACTATTTCTCCTAGAAAAATAAGGTAAAAGTAATCTTAGTATATGAAAAAAATTGGGAGATAACTCAAGGATAAAAAAAAAGACCAACCACAAATGATACTAAAATTTAGAAGTTTGATAAAAAAATATGCAAAAGCTCTAATGATAATAACCTTTGCCATCACTGATTAAATACAACCTTATATTAGTTCAAAAAATACATCTACAAAAGCATGGAAAAGCTTAGAAAAAATATTTGAAGGAAAAATTAAAGTCACTATCCTTCATCTTGAAACTCAATTACATTCTCTAAAAATGAACAGTGGCAAGAGCATAGAACTATTCCTAAGGAAATTAGAAGATATTAAAGGGAAATTATTAACCTTAGGAGAAGATATTAAATATGAACTTCTTACTCAAGTAACCATGAGAGCACTTGTAGATAGCTATAAACATTTGGTTACATCTTTACAAGTCCTAAGTAAAGATACTTCTTTTGATGATCTAATCAATATTCTACAGGAATATGAGGTAGATAATATAGTTAAAGATGAAATGACTAACATTGCAATGACATCAAAAGATAATAAACAAGGGAATATTGCTTCATCATCAAGAGGATGAAGACCATGGTATAACAGGTATTGTCAGATATGCAAAAGAAAAGGTCATAGCACTAACTATTGCAGATTCAATTCCAAAAATAAAAATCAAGGAAATCAGATGAACAATGGAAGTAGATTTCAACCACAAAAATATCAAAACTAGAAACAAGTTCAACGTCCAACATATTATCCCCAATTGAAGTATAGAAAATATAATAAAAAATGACATCTAACTCAAAGGATAGAATAAATTAAAGAATATATAGATGACTATGAAGTGAAAGCTCCTTCAACAAGAACAACAGGTTATAAAGATGCTAACTACTTGCTTGAATAGGTTACAAAGAAAAGAGAAGAAGAATATGATGTCCAAGACAAAGAAGAAGATCCATATTGAAGATTGAAATATTCAATACCCAAAAAATGTAATACAAGGGGGTGTTAGAGTTATAATATATTACATCATTTGGGTCATGTAAATGTACCACATTTGGTACATATTTAGAGTAGCGATTACTTTAGGGGGAAATTAGCTACTTACTTTAAGCAATGTAATAAATGCACAAGTGTCAATGTGCATGTTGTAATGTGCAAGGTGTCCACTTGTATAGCTAGGTAGAGTGTTGGCCAAGGAATCTATTTTCTTATATAAAGGGGCTCATAGTGATAAATCAAAAGATGCAACTTATAGATATAAAGAGCATTGTACTAGATAGTAGTAGATAGTGGTAGAGCTCCTGTATGGAGCACAATGTAGTTCTTTAGATTATATTAATGGAGTGACCATATCCTCCATACTCAATTGTACTTTTACAACTTTTTACTTATAGTATATTTTAGTCATATTGCAGACTCACTTTCTTTCATCTTCAGGACTTGTGTTAGATATCTCAAAAGCTAACAAAAATGTAATATTTTCATAGTTCTCTTGTTGATTGCATTCCATTGATTTGAATTTAATCTTAATAGAATATGCAAAGGTTTTAAAATATATGTAACAAATATTTTGGTATAAATCATGCCTTTAATTATTAGCAATTGGTACCTCTTGGACGAACTCCCCTAGGTTATTGCCAATATTTTTCAAAATCTCCTTATAAAAAACTTGATATGGAAATCTAAAAATCCAAATCAACACTATAAGCCTTTTAATAGTTTATCTCCATAGAAAAATTCTCACTCTATGGTCATAAATATAATATATATGTCCTCCTAAACTATAGGTCACCACTCATTATTTTATCCCTAATTTCCAAACTTTAGAATATTATGAGGAATTTTTTTTCAAAGAAAGTAAAAATTAAATTTGAATTCAATCCACACTTTCACTTAATCTAATTAAAAAATACTAGCCAATACCCATGGAACTTACATATCAACTCTCTACTTTTAAGAAATATTATATCATGTTCAATTTTCTCAACCTTGATAATTATTTTTGGTGTGACATATACTATAATGATAGGGTTAGCCATAGATCCAAATTTCATCTTGTCCCAAATATGGCATCCACACTTCTAGCTAAGGCATATTTATTTCTAGTTAGAACTTTCATGAATGATTTTATTGCCATGCAACCTAGTTTTTCCTCATTAAACTCCTAGTTTCTTTTTAATTTCTAAAAGATATAGAATACAAAAAAGTGAGGTTCACTCTTTGCCTTCTCTTTCTTCCTACTTACACTTGCTTTCTTATTGCACTCATAATATTTGCTTGCTTTTTAAAACAAGACAAAGTGAGACTTGATCCTAATTTGCATTCACTCTTGACTCATTATAGATTGAATTTCTCATATTAGGTTTATTTTATTTATTATCATATTTTCACATGGGATGTATAGAACATGTTTTAAGCATTATAAATTAGTAGTTTAAATAAAATAAGCTAACTAGATTATGCCTTTGGCAATGTTTAACTATTAGGGTATTTTAACATTTCTATTAGTATGTCAAGCAACATGCAACTACCTAAACTTAGCATCAAAGATTTGTTTCTATGAACAACATGTAGTTTCTCTAACCTATATCATATTGAACATTATTAGGTTTATAGAGTTAGTTTTTCAACTTATTATTATGGTTTATTACCCTTTGATGTTAGAAGAGCATCTAGGTAAAGTACTCTAATTTTCTTCAAGTTGCCTTAATGTAAATTTGGGTGTTCTATTATGGATTTCATAGATATTTTCTTAGATATTTTTAGCAATGTATCTTGTTTTAATTTTAATAAAATCATGTTGAAGTCTAGCTGATGGAAATATTTGGATTATAAAGAGCCTAGGCTAAGGTTTAAGTCCCATAATTTTTATGATAATATGGTTTGTATAAGTACCATGATGACATGGTTCATTGTATTATTATAATATCATTGTCATGGTGTAATGCAATTTGAATTAATTTCAATCCCTTATAACCAATTCTTTATAAAATTTCCTTATTTCTAAATCAAGTTTTTATTATTTTTTCTCCTTTTGGAAGTTGATAATGATTATATGACAAAATTATTTTCCATTTTTTAAGATATACTAATATATTATACTTATGTATTTATTTTGTATAGGTAATTTCTTATAATATTAAGTTTTAGGCAAATGCTTTTTCTTAAGAAAGATTTATGTGATAGTTTATGATTATCAATTTTAGCATATTTGGACCTAGCATTATTGTACATTAGACATCTAAAATTAGATTATGTTTAGTGATATATTTTGTTTGAATTACATGTCATATAAATTCTATATGTACAAATGTATCTAGGAAATTATATATAATTAATTTGCTATAGAGTCCAATAAATTGATCTTTTAAGTTATAGTTATATGTGATATTTTATGCTTAATTTATTACACATGCACACACATTTAAGTTATACTTTATAACCAATTTCTATATTTTGTGATTGGTTATATGGAACTAAAAGGGATATCACTTGTAGTATACAATGACCATGTCACTATAGTCTTTTGATAAACTAGTTACAATGGGTAAGAATGCATATATTTTTTAGTAAGACTTGAACCTAGGTTTTCACATTAAAAAAATATGTTTTCAATAACTTGATCCCATAAAATTTGTTTTATAAAATGTTAAGTTTAACATATGAGAAGAGATCATAAAGAACATGAAAATGGCCTTGGATGTCAACTTTCTTCTTGTTTCTATTTTAATTGACAACAATATCTTAATTACAACCAAAGCATTTATATGCTAACTACAACATCACTTTATAGCATGTATTTATTTACCATATTAAACTATATATGCACAATTTTCAAACTCAAATAAATATAATCCAATACTTGTGGATTAAAATTCTTAGGTCCAATCATATTATTTTCTATATTCTTAGTTTTACAAGGGTTGACATGAACACCTACCGTAGATTAATGCTTGTATGAGTACTGAATTAAATAGTGAAATTATAAAAATAAAGCATCTATTTAGTCCATATATTAATCATTCATCCATAAAATCACTCATAGTTCTACATGAAGCAATCTATAGAGTGTTTCTTCTACCAAAGTTATCCATTCTTTCATGATATAGTTTTGTCTTCCACCATTATTTACCAATCAAATTCTTCAAAAAATATTCTCTTTTATAGAAGCACCTATTCCTTATTTCCAATGTATTTCCAATTATTTCAAGGTAAATGTGGGTATTAATACCAAGCATGTAATGTAGCATTATTTAATATTATCAAGTCATTCAGAGTGAATACTATTATGCTAAAGGACTAAAGTAAACATTCTCATCAACAAAATTATATCTAAATATTAGTATCCCAAAGGTTTGTATGAACACATTTCTATTACCTATTGATTATGTTTAGTCCATTGGATTTAAATTAAATCAAATATTTTAATTTTATAAGTATATTATTGTATTTTTACCCAATTTACACTTGTTCTAGTATTGCTTATGCTTATGGAGTCTAGAAAAAGCTTAGGATCATCTAAATTTAGGTAAAATATATTGGTGAAATTGACATGAATCGCTCCTAATGAGTGGGTCTATATTAGTTTTTAATTTAATAATTATCTTGCTTATTACAATGAACCCTAACATGTATAACAATAACATGCTTCCAATCTTATTTGATAATCCATAATATGACCGATATTGTAACACCCAAGATATAAAAAACCTTCAAAATAATATTAAGAAAATAAAAATTATCAAAGAATAATGGGATCAACTCCATTAAATATACCTAAAATATCAAGACATAACATAAATGAAATGGAAACATTGAGGGTTTAGAAGCAATGGTCAACTAAGATAAAAAAAAGTCTATAATAGTGATAAAGAAAGAGAGGAGGATAAAATCGACATGAATATCCATCATCCTTATCCTATATATTATAATGGATTTGGGTTTCCCCATGAATATTGTAAATATATTATTAGATAAAATCTATAACTAGGATAACATCATGTTTTAGTAGTGACCCGAATAGTTATGGAAATACTAATTGACTTTGATCTATAAAAGTTTAAGTTCCAAAATCCACATCTATGTTTTAAGGTATATCAATCCAATATTTATATTGCAAGATTCTAACCTAGCTAAAGGAAAAGAATATGTTGATCATAAAAAAGTTCTTATAACTATTGAACAATTATTAAAAATCAATCATTTATTATTTATTAAAGAACAATAATAGTACTACAAATAATGTATAGTCAAGAATCTAAATAAAATTTCCCAATACTATTGAAGAGATGCTAACAAAAAATACAAAATCTATTCTTCTTACAAAGGAAGAACAACCAAAAAATATTTTTTAAATCTATAAATAAAGATATCAAAGTTATAGTTTGTAGTTATTGGTGAATTCTAAAATTATCTCCAATACTAGTGGACCAGTAGGGTGTTGGACAAGGTTTATTAATAAAAAATAATATTCTTTATACAATAAGTGGAGTTGGTTCATGTAGCCAACTACAAACAACTCACCTATATGGGTGTAACAAACAACCCATCATTATTAAGACTAACTATAATGGAGGTGACTTAAAATATATTTAGGTAGAATGCTTTGCATTATTAAATTATACCTATGTGAATGATATAATAGATTACTACAATTCCTTTCTTATTGCATCATACTTGAACAAGGGTAGGAATAAACAACTCAAAGACTTTAAAAATTTAATGGACTAGGACACATGCAATAGTCCATGATTTACATAATTGTGAATAGGGATAAACTCAAATGCTCACCGTAGTAGTACTAATCACATCATACTTAATAAATAATAGGTTCACACACAACAATAATCTTTTTTATATCATAAGTGGATAGGGGCACATGCTATCATCTACATATTTATAAATAAGAACACATTTATCTATCTACAAACCATTATGATTAAGGATACACTCAACTACTCTTAGGTATAATACTTTGCTTGTGGACATGGACAAACACAACCATTCACAAGAGTATATGTGAATAGAAACATACTCTACTATCCAAAAAATAATAGGTCTCTACTTTCCACAAATGAAACATCATTTTCAATAGATAATACATTATAATTTGATCTTCAAAATAGATCACAATTGGATCAACCATATGACCTTCTCAAGCTAAATAATTTTTTTTGAATATGTGGTCTTCAAATATCCTTAACAACTTTCTTCAACTAGATGGTTGTGTGAGGCTCAAAAAAATATTTTTAATGAGTATAAATATACCTATGTTCTTCAATTAATCACATTAGACCTTGAAATATATGCCAATTAAAATGTTCAAGTAATTTTATTCCATGTGAACACAATCAATCCATTGTCAAAGTATCATATGAAGGACCAAATACCCTTTCTTATGGAGAATGTGGGATATTAGAGATGTTCTTCATCTAAAAAGAGTCTTCAACCCATAATGACACAACATGACCAAATGATTGTTACACAAATATCAAATTACTCCTTACCACAATGGTCTTTGTGTTGAGAAATTGATAGACTTTGAAATATAAATAAAATGTAGAAATAAATATGCACTCAACCATTCATTTTCAATTGGAAAATTTAAATTTAATTGCAAAATGTAACGGATTCTCTTATTGTTCATTAGTATAAGTAGATAACTATACATTGTTGCTTTATTTTAACAAGGTCAGTACTCCAACTTGAATATTCAAGGAATATTCTATCATCATTCTAGGATAATAAAAATATACCAAATCCAAAAGGAAACCCAGGGAAAGCAGGAGCAGGAGGCATCCTCAAAAATCACCAAGGAGAATTCATCCTTACCTTTGCTGAGGGATTGGGTGACCAGACTAACCATGTTTCTAAGGTGAAAAGCATGTGGAGGGGTATTTACCTTACCAAGAAATTTCCCAATAGGCTAATTGTTGAAGGAGAATCCCTCAATATCATAAAATACTTCAAGAACAACAACATAATTTCATATTGGAGAGTCAAGGACTACATTAAAGGTGCCAGAAATTTAATCCTTGACATGCAAGAAGTTATATTCCAACATGCTTACATAGAAGCAAATAGATTTGCAGGCAGGTTAGCCAACATCGGAGTCCACACGCCCAACATCTTGACCTAGAATGATGACATTATTGATGAAATTCATGCCATTGTTGACCAAGAAAAACCTCAAAGGAATAATCCCATTGGTCTTCCTCATGAGGACATGGTCCTCTAGGATCCTCATCCTATGTCACATGTGAAACAACAAAAGGAGAAGTTGGATGTCCACATGTAGAGTGAATATTCCAACTAAGTGCAGGAAACACAGACTCCTTAAAATCCATACGAGGAGTGGGATCTAGTTGTCCACCCAAACCATCCACTGCCAAAAGGTCATGCTTGTATGGACCATTATCTTTGGAATGTACACTAATGTTTTTTTCAATTTATGGTATTCCATGTCAACCATGTGTAGGTACCTAGGAAAAATTTTGATTTCCAACAAGAGGATGCTCCATGAAAGCATCTACCTTAATTACTCCAAGTGTCTACTTTGGCATCAACACCATGCCAACATAGGGCCAAGTAATATCCACTCCCAAAATAAAAATGTAGCCTGAGAAAAGTATATTACCAATAGAACTATGAGTAGGACGTGGCACCTTAGTAAGGAAGGAAAGGATGACAATGATCAAATTAATATGGTGGCCTAGAACCTGGAGCACACCTTCCTGAAAGATCACGGTGGTGAAGGAAAACATTATAGAAACACCACACTAGGCTCCAAAACCAATCATGGCCAAGATCCAAAGGTTATCATTCCAAACCTTCCATATCTCCTCATTCAACATCCTCATTCGAGCAATAATTCCCAGTACAACCTTGATCCTTCCAATCTCCAAGTGCCAAATTCAAATTTCTTTGTTGTGTTCATTAATGGCAACCTCTAATTTTTGGGGTATTTTCCTCAAGCCTCCATCCATAAATTCACCACTGTTCCTCCATGCAAAACCATCATCTCCCTGGTTGTCTTCCTTCCTCACCAACACAATAAACCCATCGACCCTCATGTCCCTAATTTTCCTTTTAGTCCTTTCCCTAACCTCCATCACCATTTCACCATGAGTTTCATCGAGCCCAGCAAATTCGTTTGCAACCCCCCTGCTGAGATAATTCTTAACGAGTGCCACTTATTTCCATTCCTTCACATGTTCACTAGTGAGGAGCTCAACATCACCATGGGATTTTTGGAGTCCTAGGATAATGGCTTTGTTATGGTTCAGAGGATAATTTTTTACATGGATCTCAACCTTTTGTCCATGATCACTAGGCAAAATCTGAAAGGACATTCAATCCATAGATAAAAGCATAAATGGGAGGTGGAACTCAAGGAGTTCAAGGATAACGAAAGGATATATAAAGGTGCCAATAAAGGAATCTATAGGAGTGACCTGAACATCCCATAGAATGATGTGATGAATCCAGTCATTCAGTTCATCACTATCGATGACCCATAAAAAGTCCTCTGTACTTACCATTTGGCCTTTGTGAATCACTTTCGTAACATCAATCCCATCAACATCCCCCAATTTTTTCTTAATTCCATAAACTATTCGATTATGTCCTATAGGAACAAGAAATGCCATGACCTCCCTTTCCATCAAGGCATGTTCAAGGTAATTTACACCTATGTCCTGGCTCTTAGTCCTAAGGCCAACCCAAGCATCCCCAGCCTAGCCAAACCTGTGGGACCTTCTACCCACATTTCCCTAGAATAAATAAAGAGGAAGGCCATTGATGTTGGAATTTAAATATTATTCCTCCTATGTAACTATATTATATGTTATTCTATGGATCATATATTAGCTAGCATCTAGGGGTTAAGTTAGATATATTAGTAAGGTATGTCATACAGCAAATATTATTTATTTGTTTTGCATGATTTGTGTAGCTCTCACTATTTCGAGCTATGGTCTATTATTTTTAGCAATATATATATGATATATTATTATGAGTTGTTATTATCATTGTGGTATCAGAGCATCATTGAATATATTGTGTTGGGATCAAAGCACGTGTGGTATTTGAGAAAGCATAGAGCTACGTGTACAGAGGAATCATCCACATAGAGAGATCTATGAGGAAAATAATATCTTGAAGCAGCTAAAGCATGGTGTAAGGGACACTGATATTATCATTTTACTATGAGATATGTTGTGATAATTCTACTATTTTAGAGATGTAAGCTCCCGTAGACATTCATTCTGTGTAGATGTTCTGTGAGTGTCAGATCTATAACTGTACATATTGGTGGATACAACGAGTTGAGTGTGGAAGAGCTCGCTATATGATTTGCTATGAAGAGTGGTTGTAAGGTTGAAACCTACATCAAAATAGTTGAAAGGAGTATGGAAGAAATTGTTTTGTTATGTTTCAACAAGTGGAAAGTGATCAGAACACCAAAAATAAAAAATGTCAGACGTCAATTCACTCGATCATTTTTTCATATTGTGATCAGATCACATTTCAAATATAATGTGCGATGTTTGTTGATGTCTATTGAAAGTGTAATGGCATTATCGAAAGTGATGATAGTGGTGGATATTAATTTTGGGTGTGATGTGTAGCATCACACATAGATTGACGAGCTCATTGAAAGAGATGAATCATGAAGCCTGCAAGGAGACTGCGCATGGAGGAGACTGCACCAGTGATCATTTTGCTATGATGAACATGGAGGACGTATCATCCAAGTGCATGAGAGGTCAAGTGTAGGAGATAGTCAGGTATTTATTGTTACAACCTTTCATTTATATAAGACCAGATAATTGTGTAATTCCATCAAGACCTGACGATACGAGTTGACGCGAGCAAAGATGCGAGCGAGATTCGTAGATAGAGTGGTTCATAGAGAAGTGTCTTATTTATTACTTCCAATTAAATAAATTGTAGGTGACATGGACTAAAAGTTAATTTGCTATAAATTCAAGTGATCACGCAAGGTGGTAGTGAAAGGTTTTGAAAAACCTTGGAAAAATAAGTTTGTGTTTTTAAGGAGCACAAGACGTCAAGGTTCTTCATCTATATCTTTTTTGGTTGGAACACCATTTTTAATTGTTGTAGTGGAATACTGTAGTGAAGACTGCTATGAGTTCTTCCTATGCATAGTGTTATAATATTCTCTTGGAGACTGTGTTTACACTGTGAGATCTAGTTGGTATTTTAACTACTGTATGCTACTGTATAAATTGTTGTATAACTGCTATATGTTGCTAAAAACTATTGTATAATTGTTGTATGTTGTATATTTAAAAAAAAAAAAACATATTGTTAATTAAGCATTTAGTACTATGAGGAAAATGTTAGAGTTAAAGTGCACTATGCTTTCAGTTTGACACTTGTCAGTTTCATTGACAAGTGTCATGTTCATCATATAGGCCTTCTGCCTATATATGTAACACATTTTTATCAATAAAATAATCCCATTAGTTTCCCTCCTAACATTTGGTATCAGAGCTCCAGGCTTTCTTTGGCCTTGTGAGCTTGAGGGGAATTTCCCTCATGGAAATCCTCCCTCCCCCATTTTTTTTCTTCCTCCAATTTTTTTCTTCAAGCCGAGGGAGTATGCTCTCCATTTTTTAATGGATCAGAAACCAAACAACTTGAGAAGAACTCATGGTTGCCCCTGAAGCGTCATTGCTTGGAACCATGAGATGTTGAGGAGAAAAGTTTTTTTTATTTTGCACCAAGTTGTTATTTTTTTTATATTTTAAGTGGTTGAGTTGTTGGCCAGGGCCTGTGAGATTTGATTATGTAGATGCAGGAACTGTTCCCAAAAAAAAATTCCTGGGACTGCTGGATCTGTAGAAGAACAGAGTCCATGCTGCTGCTACTTTGACTGATGTTGCCATGAGGAAAGATGGTGGGCAACACCAGTTCCATCAACAGATCCCCAATAGTCCTCGCCATGAAATAGGACGAAAGCCTATACATGCTGAAGGAGGATTGCCACCATAGAAGCCCCGACAAGACGCCACATTCAGGATTGTTTTTTCCAGTTTTTTTTTTTGCTGCTTCATTTCTGGTCTGTGTTCACCTCTGCATTCAGCCAGTGCTACGGCTTCTGCACTCTTGTCAAAGAAGCTGCCTCAATCGGAATTGAACTCGAGATCTAAAGAATACGCGTGGATCGTTGTATGATTGTATATCGATATTGAAAAACCCTTCACCGCAAAATTGAGCGCCAGATTCTAGCCCATAACTGCCAGGTTGATCCTCGACAACATCGCTGCCTCCATCCCTACAGAAATTGCTGGTGTTAGTTGCTTGCTTGCTCGCTCTCCGTGGAGATCGAACCCGGGGCCAAAAGAATACGCACAGGGGTTTCTCGATGAAAATGCTACAGGTGATAGGGGTTTTCTCCAGCCACAGAGCGGCGATGGAGGTGATCATGGCTGCGTACGCCAGATTCCACTAATACCCATCCAAAAAAGATGACAGAAAAGCATGCTGGAGCCATCTGCTCCAGATCCGCCAGAGGTGTTTTAGTGAAAGTTTTTTTTGATGTGGTGATGTGAGGGCCCTGGCTACAGCCCTGAACAAATTAGGAGGGGTAATGTCCCATGTAACTGCTAGCTTTGGTGTCAGCTTTGTCGTCGTTGTGGCTTCGAACCCTGTGGATGTGATCAAGACATGAATTTTGAACATGAAGCCAGATCCTGAACTTTGTTGGGCGTCGTTTGTTCTGGAATTTAATGGCATTGGACTTTTTCTCAAAAATTTAAAAATTTTCCTCAGAACGGGTCTCGCCAGGCCTTTGCATATGAGGTGGATGGGGAGACGTCGGTGAAGTCATCGCCGGCTATGCTAGGTTGCCCTGAGAACAATGTTTGCTCTACACCAGCTCAGCTTAATGGGGGTCCTCCAGAGGTCGCGGGTTCGATTGTCGTCCTCTTTCGATAGTTTGGGCCCTTGGATTTCATGAAACAAGGAAGCTCCCACCCATGCATGATTACTATTAAAAAGGTATTCCTGTATGGTGGGTGTCGTGGCACCGGGCAACGGCGTGGCCAGGACGATGAATTTTGTGGTCATGCAGAGCTCTAGAAAGACAGTCAGGTTTTGCAGGGGTTTATGCCCAAACACAGTCGTGCATGGAATTTAAAAGAATGGTGGTCAAGAGGGTGCATTCGACGTATTTGGTGATGGCAGTGAAAGATGGAAATGTGTCGGTAGTGATGTGCACGTTGCAATGCAATTCCAATTTCTCCACTCAAGGAACGCACTCTCCTCCTCAGCAACAGCAGTACTATTATTTTCCAGCAGTTACAGTGGCCATCTATCTTAAGTTATCCTAATTTTAGGAGCGTACTAAATTTCCCCCACGTGGCTCTTCGTCTAGTTGTCCATGCCAAAGGACCAAAGATGTGGCGCGAGGGAGCAGCACCAGGGATAAATTGAGCGAAAGCATGCAGAGTGTGGTGGAGGGAGTGAAGAGCGCCTTCTATGGAAATAACAAGTCTTAATAACATAATAAGAGGCCACATTATTTTTTATTGGTGTTGTTCTTAATTGCTACAAATGAACCTGTCTCTCACCGCAATCATTTGTAGGAGTGTGGCTTTTGATAATGGGGCCCATTCAAGGAGGCCCATGTGAAAATGCCAAAGTCCATATGAGGTATTTTATGGGGGGAGTTTTTTAAATTATGGTCATGGCTATCAAACAATGGGGGCATTTTTTTTTTAAAGTGGAGGGCACCACTTTCATGTAATGGGTTGTATTTTCTGCTTTTCAAGGGTATACTTGAATTGTTTTTTCTGCTGCGTAGAGAGGCACATTGGTTTTTCAGCATGATGAAGGCCCCTTTGATGGTGGAATATAGGGGTATTTATAGTCGTTGGAAATGTTTTTCCGTGATGGACACAATGGTGGTGTCATATTGTAATTTTGAGGCTGTTTCAAATGAGCTTTTTTGCCTCAAAGTTTTTTTCTACCTTGGAGTGCACTCTCGGTTGTACCCGACACTCCCAAGGTAATTTTATTTGTGATCCTTGTACCTAGTGACTTTTTCTATACACTTGGAAAATGCAGCGGCTGGTTACCCATGCATTTCGATGGGATGACATGGTCACCATAAGGACACTTATACTAGGTACTACAAACAAAGACACCCTAGACTCTATCCGAGGTCTTTTTCGGATCTACTTCTGAAGACTACAGATGAAGACACTTTAGAAGATTCTCTTATTTTCTTCTTCTCTCCTATTTTGATCTATGGCTCATTTTATTGTATTGAGTGCATTTTCGGTAGAGACCGACACTCTTATATGGCTTGTTTTTCCTTTCATTAGGTGTATTTTCGGCAAAGACCGACACCTTCTAGATTGAGTTCACCATGAGGAGGGATTTCATACTCATGGTGAATCTAGTTAGTGACCTATGAGTGGCAACATCCTCTAAGGATGACCTGCAGAGGCAACAAACCCAGATGTGGCTGACCCTGAGGCACCCATGATGACCCTGAGGCACTTAGACGATTGACCCAGTGGCAATAGACCCATTGAAGTGGCTGACCCTGAGGCAATAGACCGAGATGTATACATAGTGGATCTAGCATTATTCATAGTTGGAGAGCCAAGCGCAAAGAGCACGAGCCTAGACCAAAAAAAAAAGAGGATGATAGGTTATTTTTTAGAGAAGTCAACATTAAGGGGGAATGTTACCTAATGTTGACTTGCTTTGTTTTTTTCTTTAGTTAGGATAGTGCACTTTAAGGGGGAATGTTAGAGTTAAAGTGCACTATGCCTTCAGTTTGACACTTGTCAGTTTCATTGACAAGTGTCATGTTCATCATATAGGCCTTCTGCCTATATATGTAACACATTTTTATCAATAAAATATCCCCTTTAGTTTTCCCTCCTAACATTTGGTATCCCCTTCAGTTTTCCCTCTTATATGGTTTGTTTTTCCTTTCATTAGGTGCATTTTCGGCAGAGATCGACACCTTCTAGATTGATTTCACCATGAGGAGGGATTTCATACTCATGGTGAATCTAGTTAGTGACCTACGAGTGGCAACATCCTTTGAGGATGACCTACAGAGGCAACAGACCCAGATGTGGCTAACCCTGAGGCACCCATGATGACCCTAAGGCACTTAGATGGCTGACCCAGTGGCAATAGACCTGTTGAAGTGGATTACCCTGAGGCAACAGACCGAGATGTATACATAGTGAATCTAGCATTATTCACAGTTGGAGAGCCAAGAGCACAGAGCACGAGCCTAGACCAAATCAGAAATAAGCGAGGATGATATTTTTTTTTGAGAAGTCATCATTAAGGGGGAATGTTACCTAATGTTGACTTGCTTTGTTTTTTTCTTTAGTTAGGATAGTGTACTTTAAGGGGGAATGTTAGAGTTAAAGTGCACTATGCCTTCAGTTTGACACTTGTCAGTTTCATTGACAAGTGTCATGTTCATCATATAGGCCTTCTGCCTATATATGTAACACATTTTTATCAATAAAATAATCCCATTAGTTTCCCTCCTGATAGAAAAGCTCACGTTATTGCGTATGGAGTGAGGAGAAGTTCTCCTCTCAAACTATTATTTATTGCAATCTATGAAAATAGAGAGGTATTTTTGTTCATCATAACCTGAATTGAGTTTTTGTTGCTGTGAGAATTATTGTTGATTGGTGCATGTAATATTGAGAACAATGGTAGCCAATAATAATCTACCTATTCCTAAGTTCAATGGGCTAGATTATGAGTATTGGTTTATCAAGATGAAGACCTTACTCATTGGTAAAGGGTTATGGGATATTGTAGAAGAAGGCTACAATGAACCTATAGATTGGACCACCTTGAGTGCAACTGATAAAACAAGTAAGAAGGATTCCCAAAAGAATAATTCTTTTGCTCTCTACCATCTCCAAGCAGCTTTGGATAAAAGCATCTTTCCAAGGATTGCTTCTTGTTTAACAACCCTAGAAGCATGGAAAGCCTTGCAAGATAGCTATCAAGGGAGCACTCAAGTGAAGCAAGTGAGGCTTCAAAATTTGAAGATATATTTTGAAAATATCAAAATTCAAGATGATGAAAGAGTAAAATATTATTGTGTGAGAGTGAAAGAAATTGTAAAAAATGGAGACACTTGGAGAAGATATCAAAACTAAAGTGGTTGTGAAGAAAGTGATGATAACACTTCTTCATAAATGGAATCATATTGCTATTATTATTGAAGAATATAAATAATTATCTACCCTAACATTTTATGCACTAATTGGTTATTTTATGTCCCATGAATAAATACTCTAAGGTTCTACATCAAGCTTTGAAGGTGATGAAAAAACATCCTCATCCAAGGAAGGTGAGACTCAAGGAAGAGGACAAGGAAGAGGACAAGGTAGAGGACAAGGAAGAGGAATAGCAAGAGGAAGAGGTAGATCAAGAGGTGGATATCAAAGAAAAGGAAGGAGAAGATGAGGTGACAAACAAGTCGTGTTATCATTGTGGCAAGCTTGGTCACTTTGCAAGATATTGTAAAATAAAGGCTTCTCAAGAAGGAAGAAGTAATAATTATGGAAACTATGAAGAAGAGGAAGGAAATTATTCAACTTTGTTTCTCACATATGGAAAATCAGATCAAAATATTAATGAAACTTGGATTTTGGATACTGGTTGCTCAAATCATATGAGTGGCAAAGAAGAGTTATTTACTACAATGGATTACACATACAAGTCCAAAATCAAATTGAGAGATGAAAAGGCACTACAAGTTGAAGGCATGGGAACCATAAAGGTTCCCACCAACGAAGGCACAAAGAAGGTAAACCATATCTATTACACTCCTAACCTTAAGCATAATTTTCTTAGTATTGGACAAATCATGGAAAATAACTATAGGCTTGTTTTAAAAAATGGAAAATGTGTAATTTTTGACAAAAACAATTGTAATAGATTTGTTACACAAGTACCTATGACAAATAATAGGTTGTTTCCTCTTAATTTTAGGGAACAAGGAGGTGCCCAAATTTCTAGTGTAGCCATAGAAAATCCAAGTGTGCTTTGGCACTTGAGATATGGTCATATTAATTTTTTAAGCTTGAAGTTGTTGACTTAAGTTATGGTGTGTGGATTACCAAAATTTGAAGAGCACAAGGAGGTGTGTGAAGGTTGTGCTTTTGGAAAGCACTCAAGAACAAAGTTTCCAAGAGTTCAAGCATGGAGATCAATCCATCCACTATAATTGATACATTCAAAAATTTGTGGTCCAATGCATACCAAAATCTTGGGTAATAATTCTTACTTTCTCACTTTCATTGATGATTTCTTTGAAATGTGTTGGATTTATTTTTTGAAAAATAAGGATGAAGCTTTTGAATGTTTCAAGTATTTAAAAAATAATGTAGAGAATCAAAGTGAGTATTTTGTAAAAATATTAAGGACTGATAGAGGAGGGGAGTTTTTTTCAAATGTATTTCTCAAATATTGTAAATATTATGGGATCAAAAGGTAATTTACTACTGCCTACACCCCACAACAAAATGGTGTGGCTAAAAGAAAGAACTGCACTATTATATAAATGGCTAGATCAATGCTTTAAACAAAGAAACTAAGTAACATGTATTGGGCTGATGTTGTTAGGACAAGTGTTTACATTTTGAATAGGAGTCCTACTTCTAGTTTAGATGGGATAACTCCATATGAGGTTTGGTATGGCAAAAAGCCAAATGTAAAGCACTTAAATTTTTTTGGTTGTCTTGCATATGCACACATTCCTAATGAGATAAGAAAGAAACTTGACTCCAAAATTAAAGCATGTATTTTCATTAGGTATTGTGAGTCTTCAAAGGCATATAGACTCTACAATCCAAAAACTCACAAAGTTGTAATCTCAAGATATGTAATTTTTGATGAAGAGGGAGTATGGGGTCATCAAAAAAAAATTATTTATGATGGATCTCAAGGTGTAAGCTCTTCCCAAATGCATTCCATTAACAAGAACAATAGTGAAATTCCTCCTCAAAGTCCAATAAAGAGTTCTACTTCAAGTACAACAAGTGCTACTCCAAGCCCACAAAGACCACAAAGATCAACAAGTTCTTCTCTAATGGAAGTAGATCCACCATCAAGAGGTAAGAGAACACTTCAGTACCATCCTTCTTTTCAAATTATGGACAAGAATTTTCAAATAAGGTACACTAGAAGCCAATCTAGTGAGATGAATGAAGTCTTGAAAAGACTTGAAAATTTGCACATGTATGGTGATGATGACTCCCAATAACCTAAGGGAGATGTTGTAAACTATGATTTTAATGACTAATGTAGAGCTAGAGCCATATATTTATGAAAAATAATGTAATCATGATGTATGGAAACAATCCATGAAAGAGGAAATAACCTCTATAGAACATAATGACACATGGGAGCTAGTGGAGCTTCCTAAGGGAAATAAATGTATTGGATGTAAATGGGTCTACAATACCAAGTTCAATGCTTATGGGAGAATTGAAATACACAAGGCAAGACTAGTAGAAAAAGGGTTTACTCAAAATTATGGGATTGACTATGAGGAGACCTTTGCTCTAGTTGCTAGACAAGAGACCATCAGACTAGTACTTTCCTTGGCTGCCCACAAAGGGTGGAACATTCAACACATGGATGTTAAGAGTACATTTCTCAATGGGTACTTGAATGAAGAGGTTTTTGTGCAATAACCTCAAGGATTTGAAGAACAAGGTAAGGATAACCTTATCTATAAATTTAAGAAAGCATTGTATGTCCTAAAGCAAGCACTGAGAGCATGGTACTCACGCATTGATGACTACTTTCAAAAGTATGGATTCACTAGGAGCAAAAGTGAACCTACTCTCTACTACATGAAACAAGGTAAAGATATTCTCATTGTGTGCTTATATGTGGATGATCTAATATTCATGGGTAGTAGTGCTAAAATGAATGAGGAGTTCAAACAATCCATGATGAAAGAGTTTGAAATGAAGGATCTAGGTTTGATGCATTACTTCCTAGAAATGGAGGTACATCAAAAATAAAATGATATCTTCATATGTCAACATAAATATGCACATGACATGATAAAGAAATTTGCTATGGAGAATTGCAAATTAGTTGCAGCTCTGATAGATCATGGGATACAATTAAGAAAAGAATATGGAGCATAAAAAGTTGACAAGACCACTTACAGGAGCATGGTTTGGAGTCTAATGTTCCTCACTAACACATGGTTAGATATTCAATATGTTGTTTCTCTAGTATCAAGGTATATGGCTGATCCATCTGAACTTCATCTACAAGCAACTAAAATAATTTTGAGATATGTAAAGGGTACAATGGATTATGGGATCCATTACCACAAAAATGATGATGTAAAATTAGTTGGCTTTAGTGATAATGATTGGGGCAGCAATATAGATGATAGGAAATATACTTTAGGGAATATTTTTAGTCTTGGGTCAGGACTAATTACTTGGAGTTCTAAAAATCAAACTATTGTAGCACTATCATCTACTGAGGCTGAGTACATAGCAATCACAAATGCTAGTACCCAAGCCTTATGGTTGAGAAAAGTACTTGAAGAAATATGTGAAAGACAAAATGATCCTACCATATTGTATTGTGACAATATGAGTGCCATATAGTTGGCACATAATCCTATCCACCACAACAGGTCAAAGCACTTTGACATGAAGTATCACTTCATTAGAGACATGGTGGAGAAAAATATGGTTGAGCTAAAATATTGCAGCACTTTGGACAACATAGAGGACATCTTCACCAAAGGAGTTGCTAAAGCTCAGTATTTAAAGCTGAGAGACTGTCTTGTTAGCCCTCTCAACTTTGAGGGGGAGAATTTTGGACTTTAAATATTATTCCTCCTACATAACTATATTAGATGTGATTCTATGGATCATATATTAGATACCATCTAAGAATTAAGTTAGCTATATTAGTAAGGTGTGGCATACAACAAATATTATTTATTTGTTTTGCATGATTTGTGTAGCTCTCACTATTTTGAGATATGGTCTGTTATTTTTAGCACTATATATATTGTAACCTTGGCAATGATATATGATTATGAGTTTTTATTCTCAATTGAATCTATCACAAAGTTGAATGTGAGGAAAAACATTAGCTTTGAAAGCACAGAAGGGCCCATAAGGAAATATGTTCACCTCAAAAATTAGGCAACGAGAGGCAACAAAAAGTTTATTGACATCAAAACTAATGATGAAGAGGTGAACGATGAGGTGAAGTGGTTGAAGGAATTTATTATATCCTCCATGATAGGTATGATGAATTCCATGGTCAATTCGATCATTGATATTAGGAAAGGCCTTCAAAAGTTTTTCTTTGGAGGTCAGAGTGGCTAGGAGGTTGATGGTGGGTCTGAAGCAGAGGAGGTGGTTGTGGTCAAAGAGGATCCTAAGGAAACTGGTCAAGGTGACACCAAGGATAAGGATAGGATTTCCACTAAGGAATAATTTCCTCAAATCCTTACTTTTTTCTTCTATGGTTACCCTATGCGGAGCTCGTTCCTTTTTTATTTTCTGTTTGTGTTCTGTTCATGCGACTACCCTGTGTGGAGCCTTTTCATTTTTTCTATGTGGGATTATCTTCTTAGGAAACATCCTTTTTTCCTCTTTCCTTAGGTTTGAGGCTGCATCGTCTAGTTTTCTTTTCTCTATTCTAGGCTCAGGGCATCATCCCTTGTTGATAATATTCTTTGTTCACAACAAGTATGGTTATCTTTGTGACAAGGTTTTGGGAGCCTTAAAACCCATATAAGTAATGCAATCCTTTTACTTACCAAAAAAAATATATACCAAATCATCATCTTCTCACCTACATTTAATAACAAAAATAAATAAAAATAGCTTTAAGGGTTTCAAAGAGCCTTCCCATGAAGCATCTATGGATTTTATTATTAAAATGTGCTAGTGTATTATTTCTATTTTTAATTGTGTTCTTTGCATATAACATATCATACACAACATTTTCTTCTTGATAAACTACAAGTAATAGATTTTTTATTGTTTATAAAATTTACAACACAAGTTTATAGTTGGAAATACTTCACTAGATGTTAATGTAGTGAAGTGTGAAGACAAAAATAAAATACCTAATATAGATTATAGAAAATGAACAAAAAATGATACAAGAGATTGCACAATAAAACATATCTTATATTATTAATTTCGGTGGATCTCAATATAATCAAATGTATCCCAAATAGGGGTTTACATTGTTTATTTTGATACAATTAATACAATATACTAGGGTTCTCCGAAACCCTAGTCAACAATGATTGTGGTGTCTTCAAATATCATCTTTTCTCCCAAAAGAGGTGAGTGGGCTTCAACTATCCATTTATCGGACCACTCTAGCTTAAGCAGCTACCAAATGCTTGTGTATCTCTAGATATGCACACATAAAATGATGAAAGAGGGTTAATAGCAATTGTGAGGGCTCTACTATGTGAGACCCTAATAAATAAATAAAAACCCTATATCAAATAACAATTCTATGAGAAAATATAGAAATAATGAAATTAATATTAAATAAAAGTGATTTACCTTGTGAACTCATTGCCTTATGATCTATCATTATCATTGTTGTAGGAAAATTGGTGAAGAACACAAGCTTATACTGAGAGGGGGGTGAACAGTATAAGACCTCTTTTTACTTTTTCCTTTATACTTCAAAATAGTAAAGCAATATACCCAAAGCAATATCAAAGCAATGCACAATATCATCCACAAAGTGACACCAATTTTAACGTGGTTCACCCAGAATGGTTGGGCTACGTCCACAAAACTTTTCTCTAAAAGTTATCTCAAAGTTCTTTGGGAATCCTTCCCAATTACAATGTTTATGAGCCTCGGCCCAAAGGAGATACCTTCCCCCAATCAGAATTTATGAGCCTCTGCTCAAAGGAGATACCTTCCCCCAATCAAAATTTATGAGCCTCTGCTCAAAGGAGATACCTTCCCCTCTGCTCTGAAATGATCCCTCAGAAGATCAACTGCCTCTACCTCTTGCCAGCACGTGGAACTCCTTTCCATCGAAGACCTCCTATCCTCAATGCTTAGCCTAAGAGACCTCTGCCTTCTATGATCACGTCCATAGCAGCTCAGCAACCTGTACCAAACACAGTCAGTCGGTCTAGTACAAGTCTTCCTCTGTCTGTCAGATCTGTCCAACTCTTGAACAAATCAATCCTCTGCATACAAGCCTTCTCAAAGACTTGCCAACTATCCTTAGGTTCTTCTCATAGAACCAATGCACCTCTGTCCTCAAGTTCTCTGATAGAACTATCAAACTCAAGCTCACAAGTCCTCTGCTAGGACCTGTCCAAATCTGCTCACAAGTCCCCAGAACTTCAAAACTCTCCCCAAAATGCTCACAAGTCCCCACGGAACCGTGTCCAAAACTTGCTCACAAGTCCCCACTGGAACCTGTCCAAAAGCTGCTCACAAGTCCCCACTGGAACCTGTCCAAAAACTCAGCAAGCTCACCAAGAAAAACTTTCTTAGTAGGAAATCACAAAGTGAATTGTTAGAGACCCAATGTGATTTGTCAAACTCATAGAAGCATAAAGAGAATTGTTAGAGACTCAATATGTTCTATACTCAAATCCCAATCTCAAAACTCAACTCAAATCAACTCAGCTCAATCTCAATCTCAAATCTGAAAACTCAACTCAATATCTGAAATGGATAGGATAGAATGTTTTCTTTCAAGAACATGAAACCCCAACAATTGCCAACTATGCAAAGAATCACATAACAATGATACTCATGTTCTTTTCACCATCAATTAGGGTTTCAACAACAATGCTCATCAAACAAGGTTTAGTCAACCAACACCATTCAACTCAACATCAACCTTGAAGCATTCAACCAATCATCACAAGAAAAGGAAACAAGTAGAAATCCTTTTCCCTCCAAAGATATTTGAACAAAACAGCCACCAACACAATATCACCAAATGCAAAGAATAACTTGCTCAAATCAACTCAATGGAGTAAGCCCAATATCATGAATCAAGTAAAGCAATAACTTGATCAAACAACCTCTATGGAAGCAACTCAACCATCAAACTCAAAACAGCCAACCAAGGGTTCCACCAACTCAATGCAAGTAGCTAGACTCACAAATATAAACCCTAGTGCACAAAGCTTCCACTATCTCAAACCAAAAATTATGCATTCACCAAAAACTCTCCTTAAGGATAACAATGCATAAGTAGTCTTCAACAAACCAGAAAATAGGATTTACACCTAGCCAAAGGATACCTAGTAGAATACCTTTTCACTCCAACCTTATTTCAGAAAACATACACCAATCATACTCATAAGAAGAATGTGCCCATACCTTATTGGAGTAGAAGATAATTGAACCTTCAAGTTGTCACCACACACAACTCTCAAACTTCCAACCAAGTTAGGGTTAGAATAAAAAGAAATGAGCAATAATATAAACTTCCTTTATTACACCTTTTAGCTCCACTTCTTTAAACACAACCACCATAACATGCCAATAAATCAACAATCAGAGACTCACACCTTATACCTCCATTTTTAATTTTAGCATAGCAAAGAATAATCTTAAAAATACATCCAAAGAAATATGCCCTTATTTCTCCTAAGCTTTTATTCAATGCTAATCACAAAAGCCAAAACTCATAAAATTTAATCACACCTTATAAATCGCTGTCCAAGAAACTCCGAATTTCGTGGCATAAAGACGTTTTAATAAAAACGTGTGTTACTCTAGCAAAGCACCCCCACGAGACTCGAAACGGTGACCTCCGCCAATGCAGCGCCCAACAGCAGCCTTCGCTGCCACTAGCCCACACGGGCTACGAAGTTCACAAGTGAACTTCCCTCCACTTCACCCTCGAAAAAACTCCCGAAGACTTTTCAACCGCACGTGCTTCTAAGTCTTCCTTCGATCGCAGCGAATACAGAGCACAAACACCGCAAATTGCATTCGAGGAATTTCGAATTAATTAGCCTTCCAACCTTAGGAGTTGGAGAATAAATAGTCTCTTCGAAGACACCTTGACGTCGGCGGAAATAAAGACCATTTCGAAATTAATCAAAAGTCTTTTCAAAAAGGGTTTAAAAACCCTTAAATAATTTTAATAAATTAAGAATAAAAAGTTTAAAAACCTTTAAGTATTTTTAATAAATTAAAAATAATTTCTCCCTTAATTAATTAATTAAAACCATTTAACTTGGTTTTAATAAAAACCCTATCCAACTTGGTTTTAATAAAAACCGGTTTGGTTTTAATGAAAAACCCTTGCCAATGGAATCTCTCCGGATTCTCTTAAAAATATTCTCTTGGAATCTTCCACCTTTGAAGCCAACACATCCTCTTAACATTAATGCCATTTCCTTTTGACATCAATGACAACTCATAGACAAGAAGCTAGGATCTCAAACCCAAAATTGCCAACAATCTCCCCCTTTGTCATTGATGGCAAACCATGCTTCTCAACAACACAGAAACTCAACATAAACAGCTCCCCCTGTCTTGAGGCTCTCCCCCTTACTCAAATCTCTCCCCCTTTGTCATCAATGGCAAAGGGTCACCTTTGGGGCTCGGGACTAAGAATGAGCCTCTTAGCTTAGTCCCTCCCCCACCTCCTGATGAGGTGATTAATTCTTGGGTGGGAGTAAAACTCCCATTAGGCACTGATCATCATCAACGTCTATAACTTCCTTGTCGGGCCTTCTCTTGAACTCTTTGTCCATATTCCTATTCCTATCATTGTTCTTGTTCTTGTTCTCATCCCTGTTCTTGTCCATGCCTTGATCCTTGGACCTGATCATGCCATTGTTCCTGTTCTGTATTCTAGAATTTCAGCTCTACACTGTCTGATTGTGTGACCTTCATTGTTGCACTTGAAACACTTGACGATGTTGTTTCTCCGAGGTAAACCTGATCTTTGAATCCACGAGTTCGACCAAACTGTTAGCCAAACTTTGGCCAAATTTAAAATTAAATGGCCAAACCTATTCTGACCAAACTTGTTCCTGTTATTTGCCTTGCAATAAACTGCCTTGTGCCCAAACTATTGACAAGAGTAGCAATACCCTTGAAAGTAACTAGCACTTCTAAAACTGTCATTTACCTCCTTCACTTGAGCCATGCAATGTGAAGCCATGTGACCAAACCTGTGACAAGCAAAACATCTGCCTTGAAACTTTCCTTTAATTGACCTCTTAGGTTCTGAAAACTTCTTCTTCTCATTCTGAATTCTATTTTCTGTTTCTGTGCATCTATCATTCAAGGACTCCTTTTCTGAAATACTTTCCTCATCAGAACTCTCTTCCTTTTGGAGTCTCTTACTAGACTCTCCAACTTGTTCCTTGTGTGGCTTAACAAAACCAAGGCCTGTTTTATCTGTTGTCTTTCTTTGACCTTTGATGAGTGACTTAACCTTTTTGGAGCTATCTTGAAACCTGTAAAGCTTATCCTTGTACTCTTTAGTTTCCTCTTTCAAAGAAGCCATTTTCTGTTCTAACTCACTATACTCAAGAACCTTAGACTCTAACTCATCCTTGAGTTCTTGTGTCTTAGCCATAGAGAAGTCAAGACTTTCTATAAGATCATCTCTCTCCATACAACATTCATCTAACTTATCCTTGAGTCTAGCATTCTTCTTTCTTTCCTTTTTCAAAGCACTAAGAGCACTAATAAGTTCACCTTCAAGATCTACTTCACCTTCCTCTATATCTTCCTCTATTTGTTTGCTTTTTGAATCATCAAAGCCTTTTTCAGATTTCTTATCACTAGAGGTGCTACCCTTTTCAAAAACCATACATGCATCTTCCTTATAGTTTTCTGAAGCATCCTCATACATACTAGAAACCAAATCATTATTTGTGCAATCATCCTCAAGGTGACCAAAATTTCCACATCTAAGACATTTCATGATAATGAATCTATGTTTCGGTTCTTCCTCTTTTTCGATATGAACAACATCTCATTTTCATTATCACTTGAAGAACTTTCACTATCACTACTAGAACACTTACTTGCTTTGTCTAGGTAGAAACTCTTCTTGTGCTTGTGAGAATACCTCTTTCCTTGATTGTTGTGCTCATCTTTGTTTTTCTGTGATGCTTGTGCTTTTCAGAATCCTTGCTCTTAGAATCTTGTTTATCTTCATCACTTTCATTCTTGGGAACAGTACGATCGGTAGCATAATGACCAAACTTTCCACAATTGAAACATCTTATATTTTTCATACTTTTGTGCTTTCTAGAGAACTTGCCTTTCTTGTTGTAATATGCCTCTTCATCACTAGAAGACTCATCACTATCTTGAAGTTGTTTACCCTTGGAATTCTTGGTAGCCTTGAAAGTTGCCTCTTTCTTGACATCAACCTTCACTTGAGTTCTCAACTCAAATGCTGCAAGTATACTATGGAGCTCATCCTTTTTCAACTTATCCAAATCTTTAGCTTCCTCAATAGCAGAAATATTTTCACTAAATCTATTAGGAAGAGATCTTAAAATCTTATCACAAACATCATTTTCAGCAAGCTCAAGACCTAAGTCTTTCATGGAGTTAACAACCTCATCCATACGAAGCATGTAGTCACTAATATTTTCATCATCATTCATCTTGAGTTGTTCAAACATACCTTTGAAGTGTCTCAACTTGGCCTTTCCGACATTTGTATCACCTGTATGAACCACCTTCAACTGTTTCCACATTTCACTAGTTGTCTTGCGGTGAATCACTTTGGTGAGATCTGCTTTCTGTAAGCCTTTCAGGATTGCATTCATTGCTTTTGAATTGTTGTGATGTAGGAGCCTTTCTTCTTTAGTATTAGGACCATGTTCAGGAATAGTGTACTCATCTTCAATCACTTCCCAAACCTCATTCCCAAGTGCCATTAGATGAACCTTCATCCTTGCACTCCAAAGACCAAAATCTGACCCATCAAGAATAGGTGCTGCATTGCCACTTGAATGATCCATTGTGTTCTTTACTAGCTTTTCCTTCAAGCTGTTAAACTTTTCGAAGGCACCTGCTCTGATACCAATTGAAGAACACAAGCTTATACTTAGAGGGGGGTGAACAGTATAAGACCTCTTTTTACTTTTTCCTTTATACTTCAAAATAGTAAAGCAATATACCCAAAGCAATATCAAAGCAATGCACAATATCATCCACAAAGTGACACCAATTTTAACGTGGTTCACCCAGAATGGTTGAGCTACGTCCACAAAACTTTTCTCTAAAAGTTATCTCAAAGTTCTTTGGGAATCCTTCCCAATTACAATGTTTATGAGCCTCGGCCCAAAGGAGATACCTTCCCCCAATCAGAATTTATGAGCCTCTGCTCAAAGGAGATACCTTCCCCCAATCAAAATTTATGAGCCTCTGCTCAAAGGAGATACCTTCCCCTCTGCTCTGGAAATGATCCCTCAAAAGATCAATTGCCTCTACCTCTTGCCAGCACGTGGAACTCCTTTCCATCGAAGACCTCCTGTCCTCAATGCTTAGCCTAAGAGACCTCTACCTTCTATGATCACGTCCATAGTAGCTCAGCAACTTGTACCAAACACAGTCAGTCGGTCTAGTACAAGTCTTCCTCTGTCTATCAGATCTGTCCAACTCTTGAACAAATCAATCCTCTGCATACAAGCCTTCTCAAAGACTTGCCAAATCTGTCCTCGGGTTCTTCTCATAGAACCAATGCACCTCTGTCCTCAAGTTCTCTGATAGAACTATCAAACTCAGCTCACAAGTCCTCTGCTAGGACCTGTCCAAATCTGCTCACAAGTCCCCATCAACCTGTCCAAAATGCTCACAAGTCCCCATGAAACTGTCCAAAAGCTCACAAGTCCCCACTGGAACTGTCCAAAACGCTCACAAGTCCCCATGGAACCTGTCCAAAAACTCAACAAGCTCACCAAGAAAAACTTTCTTAGTAGGAAATCACAAAGTGAATTGTTAGAGACCCAATGTGATTTGTCAAACTCATAGAAGCATAAAGAGAATTGTTAGAGACTCAATATGTTCTATACTCAAATCCCAATCTCAAAACTCAACTCAAATCAACTCAGCTCAATCTCAATCTCAAATCTGAAAACTCAACTCAATATCTGAAATGGATAGGATAGAATGTTTTCTTTCAAGAACATGAAACCCCAACAATTGCCAACTATGCAAAGAATCACATAACAATGATACTCATGTTCTTTTCACCATCAATTAGGGTTTCAACAACAATGCTCATCAAACAAGGTTTAGTCAACCAACACCATTCAACTCAACATCAACCTTGAAGCATTCAACCAATCATCACAAGAAAAGGAAACAAGTAGAAATCCTTTTCCCTCCAAAGATATTTGAACAAAATAGCCACCAACACAATATCACCAAATGCAAAGAATAACTTGCTCAAATCAACTCAATGGAGTAAGCCCAATATCATGAATCAAGTAAAGCAATAACTTGATCAAACAACCTCTATGGAAGCAACTCAACCATCAAACTCAAAACAGCCAACCAAGGGTTCCACCAACTCAATGCAAGTAGCTAGACTCACAAATATAAACCCTAGTGCACAAAGCTTCCACTATCTCAAACCAAAAATTATGCATTCACCAAAAACTCTCCTTAAGGATAACAATGCATAAGTAGTCTTCAACAAACCAGAAAATAGGATTTACACCTAGCCAAAGGATACCTAGTAGAATACCTTTTCACTCCAACCTTATTTCAGAAAACATACACCAATCATACTCATAAGAAGAATGTGCCCATACCTTATTGGAGTAGAAGATAATTGAACCTTCAAGCTGTCACCACACACAACTCTCAAACTTCCAACCAAGTTAGGGTTAGAATAAAAAGAAATGAGCAATAATATAAACTTCCTTTATTACACCTTTTAGCTCCACTTCTTTAAACACAACCACCATAACATGCCAATAAATCAACAATCAGAGACTCACACCTTATACCTCCATTTTTAATTTTAGCATAGCAAAGAATAATCTTAAAAATACATCCAAAGAAATATGCCCTTATTTCTCCTAAGCTTTTATTCAATGCTAATCACAAAAGCCAAAACTCATAAAATTTAATCACACCTTATAAATCGTTGTCCAAGAAACTCCGAATTTCGTGGCATAAAGACGTTTTAATAAAAACGTGTGTTACTCTAGCAAAGCACCCCCGCGAGACTCGAAACGGTGACCTCCGCCAATGCAGCGCCCAACAGCAGCCTTCGCTGCCACTAGCCCATGCGGGCTACGAAGTTCACAAGTGAACTTCCCTCCACTTCACCCTCGAAAAAACTCCCGAAGACTTTTCAACCGCACGTGCTTCTAAGTCTTCCTTCGATCACAGCGAATACAGAGCACAAACACCGCAAATTGCATTCGAGGAATTTCGAATTAATTAGCCTTCCAACCTTAGGAGTTGGAGAATAAATAGTCTCTTCGAAGACACCTTGACGTCGACGAAAATAAAGACCATTTCGAAATTAATCAAAAGTCTTTTCAAAAGGGTTTAAAAACCCTTAAATAATTTTAATAAATTAAGAATAAAAAAGGTTTAAAAACTTTAAGTATTTTAATAAATTAAAAATAATTTCTCCAATTAATTAAATAATTAATTAATTAAAACCATTGAATGGTTTTAAATAAAAACCCTATCCAACTTGGTTTTAATAAAAACCGGTTTGGTTTTAATGAAAAACCCTTGCCAATGGAATCTCTCCGGATTCTCTTAAAAATATTCTCTTGGAATCTTCCACCTTTGAAGCCAACACATCCTCTTAACATTAATGCCATTTCCTTTTGACATCAATGACAACTCATAGACAAGAAGCTAGGATCTCAAACCCAAAATTGCCAACAATCTCCCCCTTTGTCATTGATGGCAAACCATGCTTCTCAACAACACCGAAACTCAACATAAATAGCTCCCCCTGTCTTGAGGCTCTCCCCTTACTCAAATCTCTCCCCCTTTGTCATCAATGGCAAAGGGTCACCTTTGGGGCTCGGGACTAAGAATGAGCCTCTTAGCTTAGTCCCTCCCCCACCTCCTGATGAGGTGATTAATTCTTGGGTGGGAGTAAAACTCCCATTAGGCACTGATCATCATCAGCGTCTATAACTTCCTTGTCGGGCCTTCTCTTGAACTCTTTGTCCATATTCCTGTTCCTGTCACTGTTCTTGTTCTTGTTCTCATCCCTGTTCTTGTCCATGCCTTGATCCTTGGACCTGATCATGCCATTGTTCCTGTTCTTGTATTCTAGAATTTCAGCTCTACACTGTCTGATTGTGTGACCTTCATTGTTGCACTTGAAACACTTGACGATGTTGTTTCTCTGAGGTAAACCTGATCTTTGAATCCACTGGTTCTGACCAAACCTATTCTGACCAAACCTGTTCAGACAAACTGTTCGACCAAACTTTGACCAAACTGTTGCCAAACTTTGACCAAACCTGTTCCTGTTATTTGCCTTGCAATAAACTGCCTTGTGCCCAAACTGTTGACAAGAGTAGCAATACCCTTGAAAGTAACTAGCACTTCTAAAACTGTCATTTACCTCCTTCACTTGAGCCATGCAATGTGAAGCCATGTGACCAAACCTGTGACAAGCAAAACATCTGCCTTGAAACTTTCCTTTAATTGACCTCTTAGGTTATGAAAACTTCTTCTTCTCATTCTAATTCTATTTTCTGTTTCTGTGCATCTATCATTCAAGGACTCCTTTTCTGAAATACTTTCCTCATCAGAACTCTCTTCCTTTTGGAGTCTCTTACTAGACTCTCCAACTTGTTCCTTGTGTGGCTTAACAAAACCAAGGCCTGTTTTATCTGTTGTCTTTCTTTGACCTTTGATGAGTGACTTAACCTTTTTGGAGCTATCTTGAAACCTGTAAAGCTTATCCTTGTACTCTTTAGTTTCCTCTTTCAAAGAAGCCATTTTCTGTTCTAACTCACTATACTCAAGAACCTTAGACTCTAACTCATCCTTGAGTTCTTGTGTCTTAGCCATAGAGAAGTCAAGACTTTCTATAAGATCATCTCTCTCCATACAACATTCATCTAACTTATCCTTGAGTCTAGCATTCTTCTTTCTTTCCTTTTTCAAAGCACTAAGAGCACTAATAAGTTCACCTTCAAGATCTACTTCACCTTCCTCTATATCTTCCTCTATTTGTTTGCTTTTTGAATCATCAAAGCCTTTTTCAGATTTCTTATCACTAGAGGTGCTACCCTTTTCAAAAACCATACATGCATCTTCCTTATAGTTTTCTGAAGCATCCTCATACATACTAGAAACCAAATCATTATTTGTGCAATCATCCTCAAGGTGACCAAAATTTCCACATCTAAGACATTTCATGATAATGAATCTATGTTTCGGTTCTTCCTCTTTTTCTGATATGAACAACATCTCATTTTCATTATCACTTGAAGAACTTTCACTATCACTACTAGAACACTTACTTGCTTTGTCTAGGTAGAAACTCTTCTTGTGCTTGTGAGAATACCTCTTTCCTTGATTGTTGTGCTCATCTTTGTTTTTCTGTGATGCTTGTGCTTTTCAGAATCCTTGCTCTTAGAATCTTGTTTATCTTCATCACTTTCATTCTTGGGAACAGTACAAGTCAGTAGCATAATGACCAAACTTTCCACAATTGAAACATCTTATATTTTTCATACTTTTGTGCTTTCTAGAGAACTTGCCTTTCTTGCTTTAATATGCCTCTTCATCACTAGAAGACTCATCACTATCTTGAAGCTGTTTACCCTTGGAATTCTTGGTAGCCTTGAAAGTTGCCTCTTTCTTGACATCAACCTTCACTTGAGTTCTCAACTCAAATGCTTGCAAGTATACTATGGAGCTCATCCTTTTTCAACTTATCCAAATCTTTAGCTTCCTCAATAGCAGAAATATTTTCACTAAATCTATTAGGAAGAGATCTTAAAATCTTATCACAAACATCATTTTCAGCAAGCTCAAGACCTAAGTCTTTCATGGAGTTAACAACCTCATCCATACGAAGCATGTAGTCACTAATATTTTCATCATCATTCATCTTGAGTTGTTCAAACATACCTTTGAAGTGTCTCAACTTGGCCTTTCTGACATTTGTATCACCTGTATGAACCACCTTCAACTGTTTCCACATTTCACTAGTTGTCTTGCAGTGAATCACTTTGGTGAGATCTGCTTTCTGTAAGCCTTTCAGGATTGCATTCATTGCTTTTGAATTGTTGTGATGTAGGAGCCTTTCTTCTTTAGTATTAGGACCATGTTCAGGAATAGTGTACTCATCTTCAATCACTTCCCAAACCTCATTCCCAAGTGCCATTAGATGAACCTTCATCCTTGCACTCCAAAGACCAAAATCTGACCCATCAAGAATAGGTGTTGCATTGCCACTTGAATGATCCATTGTGTTCTTTACTAGCTTTTCCTTCAAGTTGTTAAACTTTTCGAAGGCACCTGCTCTGATACCAATTGAAGAACACAAGCTTATCTTGAGAGGGGGGTGAACAGTATAAGACCTCTTTTACTTTTTCCTTTATACTTCAAAATAGTAAAGCAATATACCCAAAGCAATATCAAAGCAATGCACAATATCATCCACAAAGTGACACCAATTTTAACGTGGTTCACCCAGAATGGTTGGGCTACGTCCACAAAACTTTTCTCTAAAAGTTATCTCAAAGTTCTTTGGGAATCCTTCCCAATTACAATGTTTATGAGCCTCGGCCCAAAGGAGATACCTTCCCCCAATCAAAATTTATGAGCCTCTGCTCAAAGGAGATACCTTCCCCCAATCAAAATTTATGAGCCTCTGCTCAAAGGAGATACCTTCCCCTCTGCTCTGGAAATGATCCCTCGAGAAGATCAACTGCCTCTACCTCTTGCCAGAACGTGGAACTCCTTTCCATCGAAGACCTCCTGTCCTCAATGCTTAGCCTAAGAGACCTCTGCCTTCTATGATCACGTCCATAGCAACTCAACAATCTGTACCAAACACAGTCAATCAGTCTAGTACAAGTCTTCCTCTGTCTATCGAGATCTGTCCAACTCTTGAACAAATCAATCCTCTGCATACAAGCCTTCTCAAAGACTTGCCAAATCTGTCCTCGGGTTCTTCTCATAGAACCAATGCACCTCTATCCTCAAGTTCTCTGATAGAACTATCAAACTCAACTCACAAGTCCTCTGCTAGGACCTCTCCAAATCTGCTCACAAGTCCCCACCAAAACCTATCCAAAACTACTCACAAGTCCCCACTGGAACCTGTCCAAAACTGCTCACAAGTCCCCACTGAAACCTATCCAAAATTGCTCACAAGTCCCCAGGAACCTGTCCAAAACGCTCACAAGTCCCCATGGAACCTGTCCAAAAACTTAGCAAGCTCACCAAGAAAAACTTTCTTAGTAGGAAATCACAAAGTGAATTGTTAGAGACCCAATGTGATTTGTCAAACTCATAGAAGCATAAAGAGAATTGTTAGAGACTCAATATGTTCTATACTCAAATCCCAATCTCAAAACTCAACTCAAATCAACTCAACTCAATCTCAATCTCAAATCTGAAAACTCAACTCAATATCTGAAATGGATAGGATAGAATGTTTTCTTTCAAGAACATGAAACCCCAACAATTGCCAACTATGCAAAGAATCACATAACAATGATACTCATGTTCTTTTCACCATCAATTAGGGTTTCAACAACAATGCTCATCAAACAAGGTTTAGTCAACCAACACCATTCAACTCAACATCAACCTTGAAGCATTCAACCAATCATCACAAGAAAAGGAAACAAGTAGAAATCCTTTTCCCTCCAAAGATATTTGAACAAAACAGCCACCAACACAATATCACCAAATGCAAAGAATAACTTGCTCAAATCAACTCAATGGAGTAAGCCCAATATCATGAATCAAGTAAAGCAATAACTTGATCAAACAACCTCTATGGAAGCAACTCAACCATCAAACTCAAAACAGCCAACCAAGGGTTCCACCAACTCAATGCAAGTAGCTAGACTCACAAATATAAACCCTAGTGCACAAAGCTTCCACTATCTCAAACCAGAAATTATGCATTCACCAAAAACTCTCCTTAAGGATAACAATGCATAAGTAGTCTTCAACAAACCCAGAAAATAGGATTTACACCTAGCCAAAGGATACCTAGTAGAATACCTTTTCACTCCAACCTTATTTCAGAAAACATACACCAATCATACTCATAAGAAGAATGTGCCCATACCTTATTGGAGTAGAAGATAATTGAACCTTCAAGTTGTCACCACACACAACTCTCAAACTTCCAACCAAGTTAGGGTTAGAATAAAAAGAAATGAGCAATAATATAAACTTCCTTTATTACACCTTTTAGCTCCACTTCTTTAAACACAACCACCATAACATGCCAATAAATCAACAATCACAGACTCACACCTTATACCTCCATTTTTAATTTTAGCATAGCAAAGAATAATCTTAAAAATACATCCAAAGAAATATGCCCTTATTTCTCCTAAGCTTTTATTCAATGCTAATCACAAAAGCCAAAACTCATAAAATTTAATCACACCTTATAAATCGTTGTCCAAGAAACTCCGAATTTCGTGGCATAAAGACGTTTTAATAAAAATGTGTGTTACTCTAGCAAAGCACCCCCGCGAGACTCGAAACGGTGACCTCCGCCAATGCAGCGCCCAACAGCAACCTTCGCTGCCACTAGCCCATGCGGGCTACGAAGTTCACAAGTGAACTTCCCTCCACTTCACCCTCGAAAAAACTCCCGAAGACTTTTCAACCGCACGTGCTTCTAAGTCTTCCTTCGATCACAGCGAATACAGAGCACAAACACCGCAAATTGCATTCGAGGAATTTCGAATTAATTAGCCTTCCAACCTTAGGAGTTGGAGAATAAATAGTCTCTTCGAAGACACCTTGACGTCGGCGAGAAATAAAGACCATTTCGAAATTAATCAAAAGTCTTTTCAAAAAGGGTTTAAAAACCCTTAAATAATTTTAATAAATTAAGAATAAAAAAGGTTTAAAAACCTTTAAGTATTTTTAATAAATTAAAAATAATTTCTCCCTTAATTAATTAAAACCATTTAACTTGGTTTTAATAAAAACCCTATCCAACTTGGTTTTAATAAAGAACCGGTTTGGTTTTAATGAAAAACCCTTGCCAATGGAATCTCTCCGGATTCTCTTAAAAATATTCTCTTGGAATCTTCCACCTTTGAAGCCAACACATCCTCTTAACATTAATGCCATTTCCTTTTGACATCAATGACAACTCATAGACAAGAAGCTAGGATCTCAAACCCAAAATTGCCAACAATTGGTATGCAGATGCCCTAGCAACACCCGAGGGTTCACTGATTTGTAGATATAGGGTTTGAGGAACCCAGAGGTGCTCAAGAATGGTGTAAAATACCCACTGACACTTTAGAATAGTAGGTGGGTATTCAAGAGTTGCATAGGGCACTCGGAGTAGTAGGGAGGCACTCGGGGGCTGAAGTAGGTTTTACTACTTCATGTGAGGGATGTGGTGATGAATTTGGCAGCGAATGTTGGGGTGAGGGTGATGATGGATGAAATGGATGGTGATGGGAACTTGAGGACTTAAGGCACAAATACTCAAGGAAATCAAGGGATCTAGGGACTCAAGAAAACTCAGGATTCAGGACGTAAATTGCTTAGGGGTTGAGTCGTCAAAATGACTCCTCTTTATAATCTTCCTTAGGGAATATTAGGGTTTCAATGACACAAATTGTGCGGTCAAGATTAAAACATGATGAAGGGTGGATATTAAATCTGGGCAGGTGGCATGGATTAAGATAGATGAATGGCTAGGATTAGACTAATATGGATGGATGAGATTAATTTACACACACACACATATATATATATACATTTATTAAATATATAAAAAATAATATAAAATATTAATATTTAAATATATATTAAACAAATATACATAAATATATGTAAATAATGGGTAAAAATTATGGGAAGACCTCAATGGATGACAAGTAGCTATATTTTGGTGTCTACATGAATATTCACTACAATCTAGTTAGGTTGTACCAAAATATGATGTAGAGCCTTGGGAAGAAGTAAGAGCCCTTGAATCATCACAAACTTCTAGAAATTTCATGTTAAGAATCACCAATAAGATATCTACAAAGGGTGAAGACATATGTGAAAACCCTAATTCTATGGGGCCAAGATAACCATTGATTTATCATATATAGGAACCACAATAGTATTGCTTAGCCCTAGAACTCATTATTGTTGGTGTCTAATGAGAATTTTTTATGATAACAATGAAAGCCCTATCATTGGTGGAGGTTCAACCCAAAGTATGGTTGTGGGTGAGTTAGCAAAGTTGGATCTTATCCATATTTTTTTAGGTTAGTGGCTTCTTGTACCTCATCCATCATTTCTCCACCATGCCCTCAAGGTGATACCTAGTGGTGAGTGATGTTAAGGAGAAGTGAACAACTAGGGGAAGGAGGTGAAAAATTGCAAGAACTTTATATTGAAATATCTTGTAGGACATCTATACCACTATATTTATTAAAAAGGGGTTTCCTGGGTGAATCTTCTCTACACCAATTCCTCATCTAGTAGGAAGAGTAAATTGAGATGATAGTAGAGTAGCATACATAGAATTATCATGGATGGAAACTCCCATATATTAAATATTATCATGTGTAGTTTGCACTATGAAGCACTTCCAATGATCTTACCTTAAAAGATAAATTGAGCAAGCATTTGATCAAAAGGTAGAGTTGGTGTAAGTAAAATTGAGGGAAAGAGTTATATTAAGGTCATCGTAGAGGAAATATTGAGGCAAGGTTTTAAAGGCATGAACAAAAATGGAAGATTGGGATTTTTGGGGACATGTAACTAAGATAAAAGATGAAAGTTTGATAGCATGGCTAAAAATAGCATGAAGACTAATAATCAAAATTTTTATAAGTTCTAAAGAAAGGAAAAAGGTAAAAGTCTCTATAAGTGGATGTCACAAGATAAAATATTCTAATAAAGAAGGAACAGTTTTTAAAAAGAGGCCAAATATTTCTTATAAGCATAACACATTGAGATATGAAAGGTAGACATGAGAAATGGTGCACAAATTCCTAGGAAATATAGATGAGCCAAAGTATTTTTTCATTACTAAGAAAATACAATATTTTTTATGAAGGACCCTTCAAATTTTTAATTTAATAAAATGTAGGTGATCCATTGAATATGAAGAGACAACACTTGTAATAGTAGTAGCCTAAGACTGATAAAAGTAATTATGGGAGATTATCTTCATTCAATTTTTAGAATCCCCAAAAGAGGTAGTTGAGAAGGTCAAATCATCCTTCATTTTTGGAGAGAAACTCTCCCTATTTTAAAATATAAATAGTGGTAGTTTTAGCTTTGTAAATGATTGACAAGATCGTAAATATTTTCCTTCATTTCTCTCTATATAGCAGTTTACAAAATCCTGAGTGACATTATGGGAAATCAAACCCCTGCTCTAGGCATAACATTTTCTCTCTCTCTCTCTCTCTCTCTCTCTCACACACACACACACACACACACACACACACACACACACACACACACACACACATATATATATATATATATATATATATATATATATATCGAAGGCCATGCATCTAATTTGAATTCCATATATGGATATCGTTCCCAAACCCTCTTCTCTTATGTATGCATATGCATCCCGTGTTTCTATGCTTATCTATGTAGAGGAAAAGATATGTTCACATTGACACATTGCATTCAAGGGTGTTTTATAGGGAGATATTATTTATTCTTTATTGTGTCACCATCTATTTATCATATGATTTTATTTTTCTAACACTTGTATTTTATCTCTCTTAACCTTTTTACCCCAAGCTTTTACATTATAAAGTGTGGCAAATATCACCATATTATAAAGGAGTTGACCTTCATCAAAATCCTAAAGGACCTTAACTAATCCAAACCCTATGCTCTTAGGACTGGCCTTTCTATATCACTTCATGTGAGGATTATTTACCTATCTTCCTAGTCCACACCATGTATGATAATCAAGACAATCAAAGAGAACAACAATTTAATGGTATATCTTGTGGAAACCTAGTGACACATCATTGGTTTTGTACTCTCAATAATAATTAGGCTCAATATTGGTGAGTGTCTTTTCCTATTTTTCTTTTTGAAGTACTTCTAACTCACTTGGTGATTCTACTCTAGAACAAACATTAGAAGAATCATTGTTGAAGGATATTAGATTAAGGTTTTGGTGAAATCCTTACTTTATTTTCTCTCAAAGCACTGGTTGTATACACCTAGTGATGTCATTCCAAACAAAGGATCTAGAAATATAGAAATGAAAGGCCCACTATGAGGTTCTTTGCTATTAAATATTGGATAGAGTTGCTACCACCACTTATCACAATTATACAAATAAGAAGAGCTAAAGACCATAATATGGTTGCTCCACCACCACCACCCAAAAAATTCCTTGCTTAGGGTGATAGAGGTTCCTTGGAACCTCCTACTACACAAATTATAGGAGTAGGTACCACAATCTACGCTTAAGTCACTCACATATTTCATGGGGTAAGATCTCATGACTCCCATTAAGCATATGAACCACCTGAAAATCATGTGCATGCTCCATAACATAATAGAGAAAAATATTATTTTGAGATTGTTGATGATATATTTTAGGGGAAAGGCCTTAGAATGGTATCTTGCACTTTAGTTTGGCTTGATATCTAGCTAGGACCACCTTGACACCTTGTTAATTAAAATATTTAGAAAGAAGGTAGATGACATGTCTCTCCTAGAACAACTATCAACCATAAAAATAGGTCCCATGGAATTAGTAGAATATTTCAACCTCATATTTCACAAATCAGGGCATAGAATAGCTGAAGTAATCTATCCTCCACCAGGTATGGCATTTATATATTATCTAAAGGCCTTAGATTCTAAAATTTCCTTGATGATTAAGGCCTAAGGTGGGAATTCTCTACCGGATGCTTATGGTATAGCCATCCAAGCTTTAAATTATCTAATTTATATTGGAAGACTAGAACTTGGGCCTCCCATTGATATGGAACGAATACTCAAGAGAAAGCACACGAATTGCACGATGAAAACTTACATTGCATTAATCCAAAAATATATTTATAGGTATGTCTGCCTTTACAAAAGTGGCATTTAATGCACCCAATCCATGTGAGCATTAAATTTTGTACAATGTGATCCATATGAATAGGGATAATATTAATCCCTATCATTCTTCCCCATCGTAGAAGCATTAGACTCCAATGCGTTCCAAAGGGAAGAAAAGTTTGGTCGTGACACACATTAAATGATAGTTATGATGGTTATTGATTAAATTAAATTTAATTTAATTTAATAAATGCATTAATGAATGTAGTTTAATGATGGAAAAATTAAATTAAATTAAAATTTTAATTTAATTTAATAAATGCATTAATGAATGCAGTTTAATGATGGAAAAATTAAATTAAATTAAAATTTTAATTTAATTTAATAAATGCAGTTTAATGATAGAAAAATTAAATTAAATTAAAAATTTAATTTAATTTAATTTATGGAAATGTGTCCAGAAGTATGTGCAACACCCACCAGGATCAAATGGTCATCACCATGGTTTCAAGGTGGAAGCTGGAAGAAAATATTCTTGTAGCTTGTCCCCTAGAAACAAAGCAAACCTATCAAAAATGTGATCGGTCATGCTAGATAGAAGGTTACAACCAAGAGGAAAAAATGTGTGCGGCAATGAAATGAATGCAATAGAGAATTGAGCAATTACTTTATATTGAAAAGAGATGTCGTCAGTGAAATGTGGTAGATCAATGTCATATAATGATGGATCAACATGAGCCGTGATATGTAAAGGCAAGCAAAAAAGAACTTTAGGTAATGGACGTTGAATGTTGTGGGGGTTGGATGAAATTGGATCAATTCAGGAATCAAAATGCCAAGACTGCAAAGATACAAGAATCACAAGAAGCATTGCAGATGGTGAAATTTCTTCTAGCTCAACAATAGGAGGTTCTACAGATCTTAGATCTGCATTAGGAGCCACATCATCTAATGGAAAGATGTTAGGTATTTCACCTAGAGACCTTGGTTTGAATCTAGGTGTGGTTGTAATTTTCTCAAATTTTGGATCAGAGGTTGAATCATGATCTTTTTTAATGAGATATTTGGCAGGAATGAGATTGTCAATAATAGATGTTTTGGCAGCAAAAAAGAGAATTTTAGTTGTAAACTGCTAAAAATTGATATCCATTACTACATGGATTTGTTGAAGTGTAGCCATTGTTGCATGAATTTTTTGAATTTGTGCAGCGTATTCATCAAGAAAAATGGTTGATATTGTGAATGAAGATCATGAGCTAAAGGTCAGAGTTAGAGGGACCCAACTAGTTGAGAGTTTGTAGGATTGCATCAAGTTGTCAAGGGATGAAAAATCCAAGTGTGAGAACTTAGATCAAGATTCGAGGATCGAGGTTAGAGGGACCCTGGATAGCTAAAGGTTAGTGACCAAAGAGACTCCAATGAGATTTTTCAAATGAGGAGTGCTCGAAGGTGTGTGCATAAAATGGAAGAATGTTCACCCAATGCCAAGATCTGTTGGTGGTTTTCTTGTTCCTCTTTTGAACTAGAATGGCATAGAGGAAGAGGATACTCATATCCAACACTCGACTATGATACCACTAATATAGAATGACCACTCTATTGAGTGGTGATTTTACCCAAGTGCAAAACCACACTCACAATCAGAATTTGGTTGTTTTTTTGTTGATGCTAACTTGTTCATGTTATTTGAAAGAATAATTTGAAGACGTTTATCTTGACTAATGAAGTTGTATTGATCATATTGATTAATTTTAAAGTTCTCCAATTGATGATACATTTATACTAACCTTTTGCTAATTGGAAAAGGTCCTTTAATGTCATGATTTAATTGATGCATATCGTTTGAGATTTGTTAATCATTTCATGTTTTTTTGCAAAATATTCTGTTGGCTAACAAAATTGGCTTTAAAGTCATATTCTTTGAGTTTATCTAATGGCATTCTTTGCTTCTTTAATGGTAGGTTTTCATTTAAATATACCTCGGCCTTCACATCATATGCCTATAAATATTATGTGTAATCTACCTAAGTTTAGGCATGATGGGATGGAATCGGCTGAAGAGCATATTCAAGGATATAAGAGAATTTTAATTCATTTGCAAATCATACATGAAGATGTCATTTGTAACATGTTTCCATTCACATTAGATGAATTTTATTATGATTGGTATCTTGGTTTACCTACAAGTTCTATAACCTCTTGGGATAAATTAGAGGTAGAATTTCTCAAATAGTTTGGAAAATTGATTGATCCAAACAGGATATTAAATTATTTTGTTTCTATTTGTAAAGAACCTAATGATTCCACAAGCCAATTTAATGATAGGTTCTATAGGTTGTACATTGATATGGAGAGTCATTACATCATTTCAAAAGAAGAAGCTATCCAAGTGTACCTAGAAGCCTTAGACCCTTTTAACTCTACATTTCTAGGGAGAATTCTTAAAGAGTCATCCTTGTCTAGAGATTTCAATGAGGTAATAATGGTAGAACAATAGTGCATTTCAAAAGGTGTGGATGTGGGTCAATTATCATTGCTCAACCCTAAAGCTTGTAATCAAATGCTACCAAAGAATCTAGTTGAGGAGTCACCTCCTCCTCTAATGGATTGTTTTTCAAGAACTGTAGATTCCAACCAATACCAACCATCAAACCTAGCAATATTGAATCAAACAATGTATAATGGGATAAATCAAGGGGATAAAGTTGAATGTCCACATATTACAACCACCTTAGGTGTCATAAATGAGGATGGTTATGATCAAGTTCATAAAAGTCTAGATGTTGGCTTAGGGTTAATCTTTAAAAAGGAGGATTGGGATAACTTTAGAATTTTGAATACAATAATGGATCCCATAGAAGAAACCCTTGACCCACCAATAGATGAATTCGAAGAGGAATTTTTCAAATTTGAGGAGGAAGAATCTGAGGAAGATGAATTCTTTGAAGTTGAAGAGGGTGAATCAATGGTTGAATCTAAATATTATACAGAAGCCTTGATAGAATTTGATAATTATGATGATGTTTGGGGAAAACATGAGGAATGTCCTCCTTTTGCGCATTCTGATAAAAAATTTCTTCATCTCATATGCATGACTCAAAAGATGCTATCTTGCTTGAAGAGCCTACAATTTCTAAACCTTTAGAGAATCATATGCCATTTGAATACATGATAGAGTTTTATCCCATGGGTTTAGAAGATGATTATTACAATGGTTGGGGAAGATATGAGGACTTATTTGCTTCTCATGTTCCTATTAACAAAATTTCTTTGTCACTTGATATGCAGGATGTCGAAATCACTATATCACATGAAGTGTTACAAGATGATGAGGAAGCCCATGAAGAAGAAGAAAAGGTCATAATGGCTCACCAAGGGTTGGTAAATGAAAATGTACAAAAGGTAGAATCTAACCTTTTATGTCCAAATATCCAAGCTTCAGGTGAAAATTTGTCTAATCATTTATTGGATTCAAATGCTATTTATGATGAAATGCCATTAGGGGTTGATAACAAACTAGAATGGAATTCAGCTCATACCACTAATGAGATTGCTTTGTTAAATGAAAGAGGAATAAACATGCTATAATTATTGAATCATGTTCATCAAAAACTAACAATTGAATCTAGGATACAAGATTATAATGATTCTCATTTAGTAAACATCCTAGATAATTGTAAATTGTTGCATGAGTATGATTGGCCTAAAGACCTGGATGATGATGTTGCTTTAAAATTTTTAGAAATAGCCTATTGTTTGGAAGAAATCCTACATGCTTGTGAAAATAAATCTAATATTGAAATTTACATCTCATTGAATAAGCAAAATATTGTTGAAAATCATGTATTCACTTGCAAGTTTAATGAATCAAATGTCCAACATGGAATTGCTAACAAACTTGAATCAAAGGGGTTATGTGAGAGAGGCAAGATGAGAGGTGTGGCATGGCTTGATCCAATCTTGTTTTTCTAGGATTTTTGTAAAGCTTGGTATGCATTTCATGTTGCATGTCTTTCAAATTGTGCTAATCGGGTTTGGGACCCAGGGAAGTGATAGCCAAAATTTTTGCAACTTGTACCATATTGTATATTATTATTTTGTTTTGTGTTTTGGTTTTGGTTTTCTGTCTTGAGTTTCATTTCAAATTTTGGGTTTGGTGAGTTTTGTGTTTGTTTTCTTGTCAAGTTTGTATTGGAGTAAGTTTTGGGTTGTTTCCAAGTTTTGGTTTGTAAGTGTGAGTTTTGTGTTTTGGTTGGTTCCCTTGTTTGGTTGTAGTGTTTTGGGATAGCTACTAATTTATGGCCTCTTGAAGGATGAATTGCATATCATGTGGGATAGAATTATTCAGTAATTGCTCCTAGATTTTTGGGGACTAAGATAGTGAATTTTGGGAATCATGAATCATTTTTCTAAGGCTACACATAAACACATCATATTAAGGGGCATTCTTGGAATCTTGAAATATGAAGTTATTTGGTTTGCAAATCTAGGTGAAAATATTTTGTACTCAATATTTAACCTTACTTAATATCTTACCCAAGTGGTAGATGAAATTTGTGAAAAGAGGAAAATGCAAATTTGACTTAATATCGGGGTGAGTGAGCACATCTCCACCAGGATTATAGATGCCTTACTGGCTGTGGAGCAATGCGAAGGCACATATTTAATGAGTAGCTTTTATAACCTAATGCAAACTAGTGATGGATTTTGAATGGTTTCGAGAATGCTAAAATGAAAGTACTTTCACACACTTAGATAAATCAAGGATTCATGTGCTTTCGATTGAAGTTGTCTATTCCCATCATCTTGGAATATTGTTGAATAGTTTTGTTTCTAATCTTCGGTTTGTTAGATTTCCAAAACTGAAGATTCTAGGTTTTCATCTGGAATGCTCGAGAGAATTCCCTAGCAGAGTCACAATTTTTTGTGGCCTCTCCACAACTAGCCCCAATAATTGGGGACCCACCTCTTTTTTGGGCTTTTTGGAATAATGTTTGTTATTTTGATTTTTCTGTCGGTTTGGTTGGATTAGTTTTCTTTTATTTTAACTTTGATTGTAGGGTTTAGATTCAAATCATTTCAATTAAATATTTTCCATGGATCTCATTTCTAGGTTATGATTAATCTTAATTTCTAATCTTTAAAATTGAGTAAATCAAATTCATTTATAATTGATTGATTTAATCTATTTTTAAATTAAAAGTAAAAACAAAAAAAAATAAAGAAAAATAAAATAATATGTGTATATATATTTTATATCTATGCATTTAAAAAAAAAAAAATATATATATATATATATATATATATATATATATATATATATATAGAAAGGGTAGTTGCCTTGATTGAGGAAATGAAAAGTCATAGAGTAGATTTATGATAATTCTCATAAAAAAAAACTTATTGATAAGGCTTGCTTTATCAATAATTTTATATTATAAAGTGTGCCCCATGTTACCATGATTAGAATTTTGTTGAATGTTAATACCTATCTATCTATGCTATTGAGACTCCAATTATCATGTTACCATTTGAAAACATAATGAAAACCTTATGATGATCAATAAACACTTGTATGCCTTCGACTTATGGTCTTCGGGTTTTGGATGTAGGTCACAATGGAGGTAGAAAATAGACATGACATGGGCATTTACCATGTGGCTTGGAGGAAGACCAATCATGGCATATGTGCTGGGTATGGATGAACATAACCACCAGAGGATGTGGATGCCATGCTAGAAATTAGTGTGAATGTAGATTCGACACCGACCACCGTAGAATATCTATGACAAGTTAGTGGTGATAGGGCATCCAACAAAGTGATGGGCTTATCGACATGGCCGTCAGGACGACGTGGCCACATGACAATGACCCGATTCATTAGTCGATAGGCACATGACTGCCTTATGAATTTAGAATTTTACTGCAAGAAATATAGATGGGCCTTCAATGGGCATTCATTGAGACGTGGATGAGAACGCTCCTTCAGGAAAATCTATAGTATAGTGAGCAACATGGACAATTCAGTGGGTATTTGTTGAGACGTGGATGACAACACTCCTTCAGGCAAATCTATAGTACAGTGAGCAACATGGACAATTCAATGGTTACTGCAGATACACACTGCCAGCATAGGTCCCAAGATGGAAGGTTGGGAAATAATTTTCATAAAGTGCGCAATCATAACATAGGATTGTGCACCTTAGGTTATTTTTATATATATTTACCCTTTGTTCTATTGGACTAGGATGAAAATTATTAGTTATGTTTTATTTTTATTGGACCCCCTTTAAGGATAAAAGAGGCTTTATAAATGGAAAAGGATAAAGCCATGTAGTTGGTGGTGTCATGAACATGTTTTGAAATTTGGTAGAAAATGAAAAATTTTAGGAAAATTCATGCATGCTATGGAAAAGATGTTATCAAGAAAGCATTTCATAGATCTCCAGGGGATGAAAGTTTAAATAGGCCATGAGGGTACTGTAATAGGGGTTGGAAACTTGGGAGGCAGGACTGTATGCATATAGGTCTGTTCTCAAAATTTTTCCTTCCATTCTGCTGGATTGTAATTTTCACTAATGCTTTATAAAAGTTGTATTCTACATTTCGATCTTAATTGAAAATCTGTAATTGACCCATATGTTGAAGCTTTTGGCAAGTTTTAATGCATAATTTTTTTGGTTAATCTGCTTTCAGTATTTCAATGTATTGCTTGTCCCATAGGATATTACACCTCATTGAAGATTAATTGTATGAAAATGGATCATCTTAGTGTAGTTTTTTGATGCAGGATACTGACATTGCAGGGTTAACGGAGGTTTTAAGCTGCAACATTTAATTATTTTTAAAGTTCAGTTTTATTTCTTTCAAAGTTCATTTTCTAACCCTGTCTTTTATTATTTTTCAATGTTTTAAAATATAAAATATAAAATATAAAATGCCATAAAATCCCAAAACCACAGACACAGATTCACAGAATAAGCTTCAAAGTTCCATTTGAAGCACATACATTTTTCTTTGGGCTAAAATTTAATATTCTAAAATTCTTCAAAGTTCCCATTTTGTTTCAGAAATTTCAATCATAGTTTTGCAAGATTTAACATTTCTAATTTTTGTTCTCATTTTCAAGCCATGAACTATTTCCATTTATGAAAATCTCAATTTCATTAAAGAGGAATGATTCATGAAGTATTTTAGAAAGGTATTTTCTTTAAAAAGTTAATTTATTCCCTGAAAATCACAATTTCTTGGAAGGGGATAATTTATTTGGCAGTTCATAAGACACTACATTAAATGCAATAAATGGATTTTTCTTCCTATAAATTACAATTTCATAGAAGAAGGGTAATTTATTGGATATTTTAAAAAGGCCATCTACTTTGAAGTGATATATTGAATCTTCTTTATGGAAACTCAATTTCATAAAGAGGGTTATTCATAAGGCACATTAAAGGCTACTAGAGCTACAGAATTAGTCATCCAAGCCTATTTCATCTCCATGTTTGATGCAACATAAAAAGAATCATTTTAGCATTTTAATATACATATTTTGGATATAGAGAATTATATTTTTACTTCATGCATATAGCAAGGTCTGATAAAGGATAAAAAGGGGTTAAACTTGCTTAACAAAGAAATATGAAAATGTCCTTTTAAGTTTCATGAATAATAATAGCATATTATACTAAAGCAACCCCAACACAGGCCCCTTGTTAACAGTTGTTTTGCAGAGCACTAAGGTATTCCATGCACTCATTTGACAAGCATACATGCACATGTTAAAGTAAACGGATCCTTGGAGAAGTTTAAACTTCTTTTCAAGAGAGGGTTTTCTAGTAAAATCCTAACTGTGAGTGTGGTTTGCACTTGGGCAAAATCACCACTCAACGCACTCAAGAGAAAGCACATGAATTGCACAATGAAAATTTACATTACATTAATCCAAAAATATATTTATAGGCATGTCTAACTTTACAAAAGTGGTATTTAATGCACCCAATCCATGTGAGCATTAAATGTTATACAATGTGATCCATGTGAATAGGGATAATATTAAAAATTAAATATTAATCCCTATCACCCATGCCTTTATATCTAAGGATGCAACCCACTCAACAACATGCTTTAGTTTCTTAGGTAATGAATTCTTAGTCAACCTCAGTTTGATCCATGATTACTAATTCTCCACATGCTCTAGTCCCTCCTACTCCAAAGTGGTATTTAATGAATCCAATCTGTGTAAGCATTAAATGTTGTACAATGTGATCCATGTGAATAGGGATAATATTAAGAATTAAATATCAATCCCTATCACCCATAACTTTATATCTAGGTATGCAACCCACTCAACAACATGCCTTGGTTGCTCAGGTAATGAGTTCTTAGTCAACCTCAATTTGATCCATGATTACTATTTCCCCACATGCTCTAGTTCCTCCTACTCCAAAAGACCTAGAAAAGAAAGCAACACAAAAGTTGTTGACTTTGATTTCCAATGAGGTGTTATCCATGAGGAGGGAATGGAATACCTCAAGGCACCCTTATTAGAATGATATGAAACCTTATTTCCTATAAGGGAACTAGGGCTATAAAAACCCATCTAATAGGTATCCTAGGCCTCAATTCAAAACAACCAATAAAATACTCAAGCTCAAGATCAAAATCAACAAATAATATTGGTGTTGACCCCTCTACAAATATATTTCCCTAATCATGCTAGGAAAATATCTCCCATCCAAAAAAAATTATAGAGGAATATACCTCTTGGTACTACCCACCTCTAGATAGCTACTCCATATAGATTAGCATAGGAGAAATATATCAACTACTTGTTGTTGCAATAGCCAAGATGACACCTTACCAAGCATCCACTTCATATTCAAGAAATGGAAGTCAAGCATCAAACAACTTGTTTCTATGTCATCTCTTCGATATCCAAATATTTACCTCCTAGAAAAAGTCATAGTAAGTTGGGATGAGGATTAGATTTATGTAGTGTCTAATGAAATGGGCAATTTTATGGCTAATAGACCAAAACTTTGATCAAATTATCTAACATAATCTAAGAATAAAACAATGGAGGAATGAGATAAAGGCAACCCAATAACTCTTGGTTGTTAGCACAAGATAACCCAACCAAGATGATAGCCTCCCATCGTAGTGCTTCAACATCCAAGGGTACTTACACCTCCTATTATCAATTAGAAAAGTGGCCAAGAGACTCCAAGTAGCCAAGAAAAAAAAACCAATACTAATTTTGGGCTCTCGACAACTGCAACATCAAAAGTCCCAACATTCACCAAGCAAAGTACCCCAAAAATCTTGAGGAAGAAACACCACCATTATAACTAGTCAAAAATATCTAGCTAAGTAAATAAAATTCATTATTCACCCCACCTAGAAGGCTATACCTTTCGAGTATTTTAGTGTGGTGAACCATTTAAAGAGGTCCATAGTACCCATATTGATTTGATATATCTTAGCCATTCTAGGATAAAGAGAGCATATTTAGATATATATTAAAGAAGAAATAAGCATACCACAATAACAAGCTGCCATAATATTGTGGATCTCACCCCCTAAACTTAGCAATTCCAAGTCTCCCCATTTTATATAAACCTTGTCTACTAAGATAAATTGATCCATAACTATATAATAGATTCTATGGTCAACATATCTATTATGCTAAAAGGAGTGGAAAATGCATTGGGCTTGAGATATCAACCTATATATAAGAGGGTTGTGAAATTGGATGGGAACCTAGTTAAAAAACTAGGAGTAATAGAAATAATTTTTCTCTCTATATGTCTACCTAAGAGAAATGATTGTGCAAGATATATCTATATCCCCATCTCTTAGCATATTCCTAGCAAGAGACTTTACTACAAAAATGAGGAGATACCTATATTTGGATTGGTCCCTCATGGTATAAAGTACATAGTATGGGACCATGATCAAAATCTTGACAAAGCCCCTATATCCTTACCATGTAGAGTAGTTTTCCACATCAGAGTTGAACGACGATCAGGTCTTGATAGCCAAGGAGGAATGGATCAATCCTAATATGGTAATATATGAGTTATCACCATGCATCCTAAAATACTAGATGAGCTAATGGGTAAGAGAAGTCTAGCATATCTCCTAATAATATACAAGCAAACAACTATGGGATGAAATAAAGTGAAAGTTAAACCCAAACCCTTAGAGGGTCATGTAATATATATGTATGTGTATTTTTATGTGTGTGTATATATGTATGTATATACAATGTAATTTTCACACAATATGTCTTTTTAGGAGTAAATTTGAATTCTCGACAATTGATAAAAAGTACTCTTGGGATGAACATGAGCAATACAAATTTTTTCAAATTAGTTACGGTAAAACATTTGCATGAGCTTGAATTAAATAAGAAGGGGATATGAAAATATTATGCATGAATAAGTAGTAACAAAGCACATCTTATTGTATCACCTTAATGCAATCAAAGCAAGCTCAAACCAAGAAAAGGATAGTGAAAAGAGAGGCACAAGCTCAAGGAAAATGAAACTAATTTGGGTAGATGCCTCATCCCCATGGGAATACTATAAAAGGAAACCAAGCACTATTCAAAGCTATATTATAGTAACTCTATGTCCAATGGATAAGACCTTATTATCTAGGTTCATCTCCTCATACAAGTAGAAGACCCCTATGAGACACCAAAAGCTATAATGAATATTCACTACAATCTAGCTAGGTTATACCAAAAGATGATGTAGAGCCTTGGGTAGAAATTGGAGCCTTTTAATCATCACTAACTTTTAAAAATTCCATATCAAGAATCATCAAGAAAATATCTACAAAAGGTGAATATGAGTGTAAAATCCTTGATGTTGTTTGGACAATATAACCATAAAATTATCATATATAGGAACTTTAGTAGTATTGCTTAGCCCTTTTAGTTATATATAAACTAGACCTCATTATTAATGGTGTCTAATGAAATGTTTTAGTGATAACTAAAGAAGCCCCATCATTGGTGGAGGTTCAACCCAAAGTATGGTTGTGGGTGAGTTAGCAGAATTGGTTCTCATAAAAAGTTTGTTTGGATTCATAGCCTCTTGCACCTCATACATCATCTCTCCACCACACCCTTAACATGATACCTAGTGGTAAGGGATGGTTGAGGAGAAGTCTGCAACTAATGGAAGGAGTTGACAACTTGTGGAAAATCTATACTGAGAGATCTCATAAGACATCTATTCCCCTACATTCAACAAAAAGAGATCTAGAAGAAGATTCTTTGCACCATCTACTCATCCAATATGAAGAGTGAATCAAAATGATAGAAAAGTATAAACATGTAAACATCATGGATGGAAAGTCTCATGGAATAAATGTCATCATCTATAGTTCACACCATGAGGAAATTTCAATGATATTACCTTAAAAGAGAAATTGAGAAAACATTTGATCAAAAGGTAAAGTTGGTGTAAGTAAAAAGGATGGGATAAGTTGCATTAAGGTCATCCCAGAGGATATATTGTGTCAAGGTGTTAAAGCCATGAACAAAAAAGGAATATTAGTATTTTTGGAGATAACTAACCAAGTAAAAAGATAAAAGTTTGATAGTGTGGCTAAAGAGAGCTTGGAGACTAAAAAGTTCCCAAAAAAGCAAATAGGTAAAAGTCTTGATAAGTGGATATCACAAGATAAAAAAAATTGAGAAAGAAGTATGGAACAATTTTGAAGAGGTTGTCAATTTTTTTTAATAAGCATAACACATTAGGACAAATAAGACAAACATGAGTAATGGTGCACAAATTCCTAGGAAAGGTAGATGAGCCTAAGTAATGCAGCATTAATAAGAAAATATAAAATTTCCTACTAAGGACACCTCAACTTATTAACTAAAGAAAAAGAAGGTAATCCTTTGAAGATGAAGATATGGCACCTGCATTAGTAGCAGCTCAATATTGAAAAAAGTAATGACAAGATATATCTTCATTCAATTATTATAATCCCCAAAAGAGGTAGTTGAGGAGGTCAAATAATCCTATAATTTTGGAGGGAAACTTTCCCTCTTGTAATATATATAATACTGGTAGTTTTATCTTTCCAAAGGATCAACAAGTTTGTAAAACTTTCCTTTTATTTCTCTTTGTATAGCAGTTTATAGAATCCTAAATGACCTCATGGGAAATTGAACCCTCACTCCAAGCATAATATTTTGTAATATATTTGGTTGTATATATATTAGAGGTCATGTATCTAATTTTAAGTCCATTTGTGGATCTCATACCCAAACCCACTTCTCTTATGTGTGTGTGTATGTATCTTGTGTTTTATGCTTGTCTATATCAAGGAGAGTATAGTGTTCACATTGACATATTTTATTTAGGGCTATTGTGTAGGGAGATATTATTTTATCTATGGCACATTACCATCATTTTATTTCTTACCATTTTATCCCAAGATTTTATATTATAAAGTGTATTAGAGATATCCATCTTATAAAGGATCCAACCTTTATCAAAATCCTAGATGATATTGATTGAGCCAAATCCCTCACTCTTGGGACTATCCCTATTGTGTCACTCCATGTGAGGTATGATCTACCTTGTTTTCCTGGTCCATATCACATCTGATGGTTGGTAAAATTAGATAGGATAATAATTATCCATGCATTGATTAGATAGCAACTTCACAATAGATGACCCTCATGCATATTTATATTACCTTGGTGTTATATGGCCTAATCAATAGATTGTAAGGTCATACTTCATTTTAGATGATATTTTTCTATGGAAACTCTTAATGACTCTTTTAGAAAACAAGTTATGTGATGATACCAATGTATTTAGATGACAATATTTCTATATAACAACTATTATCTATATGGTATATATTATTTAAATGGAAGCTATATATGGTAGTTTTATATTGTAGCTCCTAATGGTATCTCTAGATAATAATTCCTAAAAATAGTTCCTGGAAATAGCTCCAAATGACAAATCTAGATAACAAATTTAGAAGATAATATTTGTAGATGGTAACTCAATATAGTAGCTCCAGATGGAAGCTTTAGATGGATTTTATGTGTAGAATATTTAGATGATAATATTTTATATATGACATGATCAGATGACCCATTCACATGATTTTTATCTCACCCTACTCTTGTGCATGTCTAGCTCAAATCATAAAAACAAGATACAAAGAGGATTATTTCCATCACATTTTTTTTCGGTAGATAAGATACTATAGCATTAATATCGGGTTTTACAGGTTGACCCAAAACCTTTTACAAAAATCATCCCAAGGCTATTGATGAACATTTCCTTACTAAGGATCCTATATATGTAAAATCTACATGCCGCCAAAGCCATTACATCCGGTAAGGCACATATCCTGTTATCAAAAAGAAGCTTTCCATACAACATTTTGGGTATACCCCGAGAAAACACACATGCATCATAATTACAAAAAAATAAACAGACACGGATCCCTTCCTTGAAACAATGGAGAAACAAAAAGTTGGAGACACACATAGCAGAGTACTGAAAAACTCCCACAAGCTTTGTATTGATAGTTACTCTTAATAATTTTTTGGTAATTTATTTCTTCCATATATGACATGCTTTGGTACCAGATCCCATCTTGTCAAATAAACCTTGGAGAAGTGAACCTGCTAGCTATATTTATGGCAGTGGCTATCTGGTGGTCCATGTGGCTCTGGTTTGAAGTCCTATATTATCATTTCTTTCTTACCCTGTGATTATCAACCAACCTCAAATTACTAATATGACTAGGATCCATGTTATCTAACATGTTACTATCCCCATTAGTCTTTGTGGTATTTCCAAGAAGCATCTACCAAGGCTGACAACTCGGATAATTTTTATTATGAGTCTATTTCAAAAAAGAGACGAGAATACTCATAGCCTTCAAAATTACAATGCCTTCCCTGTTGGTAAATTCAATTATCATTCTTGGTATTCTTATTGAATAAGCTCCTCTATTTTGCTCGGGACACCGTGTTCCCATTTGAAAAGTCTGTCACCATCGACACCCAAATTGGCCAGCTTATCAGCAACTTTGTTAGCTTCCCGAAAGACATGTTAGGATTTTTTGTCCTGTCTTCCCTGGAAAAGGATCTTAGCCTCTTTAACAATTGTTTTAATCCTCCAATGAGGTGTTTTCAAATTATTGAGGAGATTTATAACATGCATAGAGTCTTCTTCTACGATCAAATTGCCTTCTAAGTCTTGATTCATTTGAAGGCCTCTCCACATAGCTCTAGCTTCAACTTTTTTGTTCGTCCTTGTTACCAGATATTCAGAAAATGCAAGCATCATATTCCCATTATGATCTCACACAATACTACCAATACCTGCTCTGCCAAGATTTTTCTTAGTCGCTCCATCAAAATTAAGATTAAACCAACCCGTAGGAGGTGGGGACCACTTAAAATTGGCTCTGGGGTTGACTACCCTAGGTATAGACTCACCTAACAAGGTTAAGCTTAAATATTTAGCAATCGCGGTCTCCTACAGATGAGGTTTACAACTATCAAAAGGGATAAGGTTCACATTCTCATTGGCAAAGGATAGGATCATGGCAATGATAGTTTGATGATCATGGATAGACTCATTAAAGACTCTATGGTTCCTTTCTAACCACACCTGCCAAAGATAGTGATTGAGACAAATTTTCCACATGTATCTAAGTATTTGTCTTGAAAAGGGGAAATGCCACTAGACGAATAAATCAAGTATAGTGGCTAGTTTAACCCAAGAAATATTGAAGGTCTAAAAAACCCCACTTAGGACAGTCAAGGAAAAAGGGCACTCAAGGAAAATGTGAGAAATGATCTCCCAATTAGCTCTGCACATATAACAATGATTAGTGATACAAATACCTTTATGCATCATATTATCAATGGTTAAAATTCTTCCTTGGATAACCAACCATGAAAAGACTGTAATTTTTGGAATTAAATTTTTTATCCAAACTAAGTCCTTTTGGAGGGCAAAATCCTCGTCATCAAGCAAAAGCTTGTAAACTGATTTAACAGTGAACTACCCATTTTCTGTAGGAATCCAGGTCACTTGATCTTCCTTGGGTCTCATGGGGATAAACTGTTGCCCGAGAATGTTACAAAGATGATTTAATTCCGCTTGAAATTCCTGAATCCTTATTTGTTTCCACTTCATTCTGCCTCTGTCCTCAACCATATAATTAGAGACTTTTCTTCCAATGATTTCTTCCATGATATCTCTGATTCGGGCTAAGTTAGGATATTACGTCAGTGGTTCATCCTTAGCCCACCTTTCATTCCAGTAATTTATCCTCTCACCATTGCCTAAAATGGAGGTGACCTATAATGCATTTAGGTAGCATGCTTCACATTATTAAACTATAGTTAGTCTTGATAATTTATCCTCTCAAGACTAACTATAGTGGAGGTGACCTAAAATGCATTTAGGTAGCATGCTTCACATTATTAAACTATTCCTATGGTAATGATATAATAAATTTATAATAAATACATCCCCATAATAGTGTAAATGATAAAATAAAAAAAACATGATGGATAACTTAAGTCTTGAGGTAAAAATGCTAAAAGTACAAGTGACACAATATAAAAAATCATCCATAAAATTCTACATGATAATATACAACCTAAAGTAACCATTATACATAGGAAAACAACCAATAATTACCTTAATTTTTGAGTAACAGATTCTTTATGAATGTGGATCTAAATAAGTAGCCCACAACTAAGAAAATAGATCAATGAACCTTTTGATCATCAATTTATGAATATTGCATTAGTTCCATTACCATATATTTTATATGATAACATTCAAATGCCAAAATACTTCTAGACAGTATTTTGTAATGCATATAAATATAGGATAGACACAAATCTAGATGCTACAACCAAATTATTATCTAGGTTATTTGAAGATCCTATTTTATATTGGTATATAAAATTATGTAGGCATAGGGTCTTTAGTGTGAATAGGGAGATGATTCTCTAATAAGAATGGAGCTTATAATTGCCTCTAAAGAATTTGTTGGATCAATAAAATAAATAGGAGATTATTCTACCAAAATATTAGATGGATTCCCTAGAAGAACTCATAAAAAATGAAATTTATCCAAACAAAGATATCATATATTTAAGGTAATAGAGAAGGTAGCCTTAGAGGTATCAAAAAACCCCACAAAAATGCATCTATGACTCTTTAGTACCTCCATTTTATGAATATATTTGAGTATGTGAGTCCATGTTGAATATCCAAAGATGTAAAATGAAGACACATCAAGCTTATTCCATATAAATCCATTAAAATTTATCATACCCTAGACTACTCTAATGGGAACCCTATTTATGATATATGCTACACAAGTGATGGATTTCCCCTAGAATTTATGCTCCATCCCATTAGCATGGTACATACAATGTGTGATCTCCACGATTACCTTATTTTTTCTCTTTGTTACCCTAATCTACTATAGGTTTTAGTGAATATGCCTTTTATATGTTATCCCATTAAGAATATAAAAATTTAGGAAGATCATTGCTAATTACTCATCTCCCCTATCTAATTTGAGGTACTTGATCTTCCTTTCTGATAATTTTCTACTAGCTCTTTAAATGCCTTGATTTCTCAAAGACATAATCCTTGGTACAAATTGTATATAACCACACATATCTAGAGAAATGATCAATAAATATGACTTATTAAAAAATTCTAGTGTCCTTCCTTACAAAAATTGTATATAAAATTCTTGAAGGACTTCTTGGGATTCTTTTAATTAAACTTTAGATTCTTATCATTTTTAGCTTTAGTAATGTATCTTGGATGGGCTTGATTTATGAAATAATTACATTTGTACATCTATATTTTATCCTAATGATGAAGAAAATACTTTAATACCTCATCAACTATTAGTATAGAATAATTAGGAAAGTAGACATGAATCATATTAAACACAACAACTATATTATATGTCTTTAAAATATTATTGAAGATAACATTGAGTAGTTAAATATTCTTATCCTCATCCATAATATATTGCACTTCTCCTATAACCTTTGGAATTATTTTAATAGCCCAAATATCATATTGTAAATTTTTGAATTAATTAATGTGCTTTTGGGGAATTTTTCCTATAGCCCTATTTCACCCAAAGAAATGCCTCAATAAAAAGCAAGATATTAAAGGAGAGGGGAATTTAAAAGGTGTATTACACCTTCACTCAGATGGATAGACATCATATCCATAGCACAAAATAAGTATGGATGAGCTTCAAGTTGAGCTAGCCATTGGATTTCAAATCAGCAGTTACTGCTCATTTTTTGCCTAAAGCCAACAACTCTAGGGTGCCAAGGCCTATAGGTCATGGATTTTCCATCTGATTACCTATGATAATAATTTTAATATATAAATGTGTAATATGATAAATGGACCTATCATGGATAATTCCAAATACATGTCAGTCGATCAAAAGAAATAAAAGGAAGCACTAATATGTGACTGGAGAAGGTCTTTTATTGGTCAAGAAATATCCCTACCATAGCCTAGACACATGGTGACTACTCATGAAGTAGAAAAAAAATAGTGTAAGGTAAATTAAAGGGATATCCACCATAGGCCACCAAAGTTAAATTTCATGGTCTGACCTTTGATATTCATCTATGTGGTAGTTGCAGTAACCACCCACCACATGAGTAAGTCTACACTTCTAGTATACACTAGTCTAGGAAGCCATACCTCCTACATCAGTAAGTAGGGGATTCTAGAGAAGAACCTTGCAATAATTTAATGGTACAAGAACCCCAAAACTATGGAAATGAGTAATGGAAGTGACAACTTGCCATCCATGGTCTCAAAAGCCTCCAACACATCTAGAGATGCCAAAGCTACCAACTATAGTTGTAGAAGGATTTTTGTTGTTGAACAAAGAAGAATACACAGATATTATACATAATTTTTTAGAGATAAAGATACTTTATATTAGCCTATAAAGGCCTATAATTCCATTTTAAAGGCATTGGAAGTTGTTTATTTATGCTTCATATATGTCCTTGTAAACGTTTCCTTTCACTCCTCAAGTGTATGAGTAGGGATCAAACCTTGAGATACTATCTAAGGAGCATTGAGCCTCTTCACACTACATGACTTATAATTATTCAACAAATGAATGGAATTTGTGACTAATTTCACTCTATCCTACTTATTTAGTATATTATCATTTTTTAATTGTGTGTGATGAAGTATATTAAAATCCTAGCTATCAAAATATAGCAAATGTGTTCATTTATATCTTGTTCATATAGTCAAGAGAGAAACCTTGAACTTGGTGCATTTCCCCTATATATTAGGTTTTAATTTCCTAAAAAGTTACTTTCTTGAAGTTTAATTTCCTATTTTTATGATTTTTGTCATTTCCTTTCCTTGTATTTCCTTTCCCTGCCCATATAAAAACACAGACTTGAGACTGCAAGGTATGATAGTATACAAAGATTAAATCTAGAAATGAGCTAGCCTTATCTAGAAACCCCAAAGGTTGCACCATAATAATTTACTTCATCCACAAATATTCTTGTTATGCCACTCTACATGAGTCATGGGTGTCCTAGGCATGTTGGGTTACTACCTTGATAGTCTAGAATATTCAAATACGGTAATAGTTTATTTGGTATGCTCTATGGGATGATATGTTTATGTTTACCCCATAATATTATAAGAAATTTTTTGACTTTGATCTTGGTGAAGTTCAAATTCAATTCACTTGTAGTGAAACATCGAGAGATTCACCTAACAACTTTGTTGAAAAGAAATACTGATTAATTTATTTAACAAACATTAGGGCTATCATTCTAGTGGGGGTATCTATATTTTTGATTATTGAAGTATTATATCCCACCTAGAGACTCCATTATTGAGAAAGGACCTAAAACTGTATAAGCAAAAGGTTCATCACTAGCTCCTTTGTGAGAGCAAATTAGGAAGAGTTTTTACCACCCTTGAATTGAATATTAAGGAGGAGGAACCAACAATGCAATAGGAAGACCCACGTGTTGTAGGTGAGTTGGAGAGGGGAGGGCAATCCTACAAAGGAGGTCCTTGGTTTGAATCTCCACCCTATCAAACCCATATTAAGTACCCAAAATCCAATTGATTATGTTGGTGTGGCTAGGGTCGGGCGTGACTCCTGGGTGATTTTTACAGTGTATAACCCCCTAATCATGGTTTTTTAGACCAAGGTGGAACCACAAGGGGTTTTTTGTTAAATTAAAAAAAAAAATCAATGCAACAAGAAGTTTTTCTAAAATAGCCTCCTTGAAGTAGGGTTATGCATAGTGGTGAATATGCAAATTAGGAGAATATTAGGATTTCCAAAATTGGAAATTGGAAAATATGAGGACCCTTGATGTTGGTTCATTCATCTAAAGTTCTTAGGACCAATTGTTTCTTAGGGTTACTTTGCCACAATATATATCCAAACATAGGCATATTTGCACTTGTTGGAAAGCCCCTTTTGAGCCTGATCTAATAGTGGTGTTTTTATGAAGTTATAAGATGATTTAATAGATCAAAATTTATCCCGAAGATGAATTTACTTTTTAGGGCTTCAAATGCCCCAAATTTTTGTGTGAATATGATTAATTTGATTTTCTTAGGATTCGCCTTGATTCACCTTAATTTTGATTAGGATTCACCATTTTTCTACAAGTACATTTTGAGTCCAACACCTTATGCATAACACTGCTTGGAATATTTTTAACATGGAATGACAAAGGTATTCTAATCCTATCTATCCCACCTATTGTATGGGATCTACTTCCTAGCTCACTGATCAAGTCACTACCTTATTTCTTGGAAGAATATGTCATCATCTCAAAAAAGTATTTACACCACTTAGTAAGCTTGTTTTTAGTGCATTTAATTAAAAAGCAAGATATATCCCTAAGACTACTAATCACCTCTTTAAAAGGAAAATCTTGTGAGTGGTACATCAACCTTAAAAATTAATCAATTGGAAGTTGGGACCAAATAGCAAATCTCATGATAGAAAAATTTAAAGAGAAGGCAAATGGGACATCTCTCTTGAAGTAGCTCACAACCATCAAAAGTGTGTCCATGGATATGATGGGTGATTTCAATATTTAATTTGATAACACTTAGTAGAGGATTCTTGATAAGATCTAACCTCCTCCAAGAATGATATTTATATACTACTTAAAATATTTTAATTTTAAAATTGCCATGATGATCAAGTCTAATGGAAGGAACTCATTACTAAAAGCCTATAAAATAGCCATAAATTACAAAAAGGACCTAATACAAATATAAAGGCTATCCCCTTGACCCACTCCATCATTATTTACCTTTGTGCAGCCCATATATCACCCCACTCTAACCATCCAACCTATCATCTATCTAGCTAATCCTATCCCAAGTTTAGGGTAATATTAGACTCTTGATTTGATCCAACCTTATCCCTTACCCAATCCTTATGATACCAAGTTTGATGATATGTGGAATATGATGAGGACATTCTATAACAAGATCATAGCTTTTAAGGGGTGTCAAAATACTCAAAGGTTTCCCTACCAAGACTATCCAAAGCCTTCTCTCCACTAGGAAAATTAGAGTGTTTGATGTTATAAATAGCTTATATTACATTATTTGGGTCATGTAAATGTACCTTCTTTGGTACATACTTAGGATATTATATTACTTTCAGGGAAATTATCTAGTTACTTCATGCAATGTAATAAATGCACAAGTATCAATGTGCAAGTTGTAATGTGCAAGGTGTCCACTTGTACAACTAGGTAGAGTTTTGGACAAGGAACTTATCTTCCTATACAAAGGGCTATAGATATAGAATAGAAATCATAGTAGTGTAGGATTACACTAGTGTAGGATAGAAAGTAGTGTAGTGTGTGTGAGCTATAAGCTCAGAGCTCATTCATTGAGTAATAACTTGTATCATGGAGTGTTCATTTCCTCCACAGCTACTATTGTACTCATTTTCATCATTTATATTTATAGCATATTTTCAGTCATCTCATAGATTTACTTTCTTTCTTATTATTTTGTATCTTGTGAATGTTATCTCCCATTGCATGTTGTATAAAAAGCTAACAGTGGTATTAGAGCTATGGTAGATCAAGCTACAGCAAATCAATAAGAAAATCACCATTATCATTGACCCTAAGTTTTTTCTCAACCAGATGCACCATTGGACCAGTCACTATCAAAATTTCTTAGAAGAGTATAGGTGATATAATTAGGGAGAGATACAAGTGAGGATTGAATGAAATATCAGTTTCATAAATACTGAGATTACATATGGCTAGAGTCTTTCTATAGAGTTGTAAAAAAACTTGTGAAGACTATGACTCAACATTTGATCCACTAGTTTGATGAAACAACTAGTGAATCTCGTCTAAGATATCTATAAATATTTACCTAAAGTTTCTTTTACTATAGGGAATTAATTCTTAGATGATTGGGACACCTCCTACAATAGAAATCTAGGAGACCTCAACTTTGTTTCCTGAAGGTTGGAGTGCCTTCATAGTGCAGATATTAGTTGTTGCAAAAAGAAGAAAACTTCATAAGAAATTTTTGGAAAATAATCATGGTGAAGTTAGGAGACAAGAGATATCCACTACTATATTGAAGAACTTCACAAAAATAAAAAGGCCATAGAATCTTTGATTCAAAAGAAAATGCCATAGAAGCGTTGATCTAGAAGAAAAGGCCACAAACATAGAAAAGGTCATATAAGCCTTGATACAGAATAAAAGGATATATAAGCCTATAAAATGCCATAAAAAACTTAATATTGAAGAAAATGACACAAAATACTTGATACTAAAATAGGCCATAGATGCCTTTATCCTAAATAAGACTCCAAAAGAAAGTATTTAATTTAGAAGCAAATTTTAATACTAGTATTTTTATTATAGGTAAAAGAGATCCAATAAGTTTGGAAAGCTTTCTACAAGAAATTTAGGAAGAGTAGCCTCTTTAGACTCAATCCAACACTTGAAGAAAAATAGATCATGAGGAGATCTCATTGAATAACTTCCAGACAAGGAAGAATAAGAAGGACTAGGAGACTTCTGCTCGAATCTAGAAGCAACAAAATCAAATATATAGGAGAAGATCTCACCACAAACACTTCTATAAGTAGAAGGTTGAAGATAAGGTCTCAAGGAATAACAAAAGAAGATACAAAATCAAATATCTTAGTGAGGTCTCGATGAGCATCCAAAAAAAGTCTAGGAGAGCCTTGCTGAAGAAATCATCAAAGAAGAACTTACTGGAGAAAGCCACTACCAAGGAGAATCTCTTGATAGTGAAGGACTTGGGACAATTATTTCCATACAACAACAAGACCAAGAGGAGTAGAATTTAGCAAGGAGTGCCATATTAGAGTGGAAGAAGAATCCAGTGAAGACCTCACGATATTTAAAATATTGAGATATTTCTTGAAGTTAAAATTTGACAAGAAGACTTGAAGATAGAAGAAGCTAGCCAGAACCATAAGATTGAATATTACCTACCACAACAAGAGGACACTTCTTCAGAGACACAAACTTCTCCAAATATATAGTAGAATGAGGAGACCACAAGAGGAGAACAAATTCACCAAATTTTAGGTTCATGAAAGGAAGTTTGAGACTACAGTTTGGTGAAGAAGGATTTGTTCAAAATAGTCTACAAAGAGCTACAAGATCTTACTCAAGGTAGAAACTTGGTTATCTAAGACACCAAGATATACATCCTCTACAAAAGTGAAAATGAAGCTACAAAATATTTCAATAAAAGGTAAGAAACTATTGGTGCAATTAGATTCATTAATTGGATTACCTTTTAGATTTTTTAAAGCACCTTAATCCAGATTAAATTTGCAACCTAAATTACAGTCTTCAAAAGTGCAAAATAAAAAGGTTATTTTTATAGGTTCATTTTCACACTAGGAGTTGATTAGATTCAAAATATTAATTATCTAAAAACTACCTATTATCTACTTTGGAAAGCGAAAATAAGACCAAATCATACAATACTAATTGTAGTGAATTTACAAAATATTTGAAGGTTCATTTCAAATTATTCTTTAATAGTTGTAGTGAATTTATTAAGTGCATTTTGATGAGAGTATATTGGAGTGATAAGGTATAATTTTTTAATGCATTAAAAATTAGAATTTGTTAGATTCATTTGCACTATTATTACTCTCAAAAGAAATTAGTTTTGTGCATTAAAAAAGGTATAAAATATAGTTTGCATCAAGTGTCTAAAGACACTCTTAAAGCACAAAAAAATGTAACTCTTAGTGGCCAATAGAAGCCACCAAAATTGGTTAGTGCAAGCAAAGAAAAGCTAACAAAAAATAAGCTTCAAAGATTAAGACTTGGTGAGTCTCAAATATAAAGCACTAAAGGAATTAGTGCAACTAAAATAAAGCTTCTACTATATAGAATTATAAGGATTGAATTCACCATCAAATATCCAATCAAATATGATAAGGAGTCTATCCAAAGATACATCCTCAAAACCCTCATAATGCACTCATAAAATCTACTACAAAATCAGAATCTCAGGCTTGGAAAAGAGTGCAGTAAAAGGTGCAATAACAAGGGTTTTATATGCATGTAAAGGTTACATGGTATTGCAATTCTACAATACATCATATTAAGGGAAAGGAGCAGATTTTAAGGTGCCTCAAAAGGCACAGCAAGTATAGGAAAATCCAACCAAATAAGGGCTAAAATATTAGCGCTCTTCAACCATAAAAAGGGTATACTCTCCACATATAAACCTGCAAGACAAAGGAATCTCATCAAAGTGATTCACATAAAATAAATCAAGCTTATCAAGGACATCTATGAAGATAAAAAGAAGAAGCTTATTTACGTATATATAAGATATCTCATCCACGAAGAAAGAGCATCAAGCTTCCACTCCCACCAAGGTGAACAGGCAACATAATAGGAAGCACATTGAAGGCAAGAAGAAAAAAGAGGACAAATGCTAAATTGAGAGTAACATCCATAATAGGAAGCACTATCATCCATGATTATAATGGAGGACCTGAACACTCCAAATTTTTCAATGAAGAACTACATTGTACCTACTCAATACTCAGTATAGTAACATTGTCTCTCTCTCAATCTTCTTTCTATATCTTTTTCTCTTTTATCACTACCTTAAATACTCGTTGGTCACGAATCTGCCACAGGAAAGGATTTTATGCGAAATGCGCCCTAGACCTGGCCAACATTGAAAGGCTGGGAGAAAGAAATGTCTCCCAGACCAATCTCCAGAGAGGGTTGGTTCCCTTAATAAATCTAAGCTTGATGAAGACTAGAGTTACTAGAAAGGAATTGTAAATATGCAGAAAGAAACGAGAAATTACAGAAAGAGATGGGAAATATGGCTAAGGCTGAATTTATATGATTGGGGAAAGAAACTCAGCAAGAATTTAACCTCAAGCGTATGAACAACATATAATAATAGAATACAACATAATCCACTTACGACCTTATGCAGACAACCTTCAAGATTGCATTCTAGAACTCACTTCCTCATTTGCAATATTCAAACTCAGATACATAATTGAAATCTAACAACAGATTAGAAAGACGAGCATAACTGAGAAATACATGAAATAGAAGGAAATCACATAGAAAGACGTTTGCAAAATCAGAGGCCAAATAAATTTTATTCATGCAAAGAACTTGAAAGCTTTCATGCAACCTGTCTCTCAAACTCCCAATGATTTTTTTGGAGAAGTACATTGATATTTATAGAGGTCTTGCCTCTCTACAACATTTAAAATAGGCAACGAACTTCCTCGAGATCTATAAAATGTGCAGCAGAAACAAGGAAATGATCCCCTTAAACTAGCCTCGGAGAAACCAAAAATTAAATGAAATAAGGAACCGGTCATCTTCATTAAATGGTCATCCTCGAAGCATGCTTGGACTGTTAGAAAAATCATGAACAGAAGCTTTAAATAATGAAGACATCTTCAATTCTGGTGGCTTGGACACGTTCTTTTATCTTGCACACATTGGAAAGTAGAAAAACATTAAATTTTGGAGAGCTTTTAATCCTTGGAAATCACAATGCTTCATCTGGCCGTTGAATTGCTTCCTGGCGCAAAACTGTGACAGGTCGCGAAAACTCGACATGTCACGAAATTGCAACATTTCTCTGCTCCATACACTTTTGTCACTTTGGGATCGCAAAAATCAACCATGTCGCAAAATCGTGACGTATTCGGCTCCTTGGTCTCCTTCACCACCTTAGCTCGCAAAAACATGACGCATCACAAAATCACGACGTTCCATACTATTCTGCTCTTTCTCCGCTCTGTTTTCGCAAAACTATGACCTGTCGCAAAATCATGATGTCCTTTCTCAATTTTGTCTCTTTGCTGCGTCGAACCATGAAAACACAACAATGCGCAATTTCGCTACACCTTTCTCTCTTTTGGCTGTCTTCCTAGTACATCATGAAAATGCAACACTCTTCACCATGTCACGAAAACTTCACCATGTCGCGAAATCGCTACTTCTTCTACCTTCTGTGCCCTTCTCTTCTGTATACCCGCGAAACTACAACATGTTGCGATTTCACGACGGTTTTCTCTTGCCTTGTATGGTCCAACTCTCAACCTGTGAAAACATGACACTCTTGCTTCAAGTGGTTCTTTAATCTCCAGCATGTCACGAAATCATGACAGGTTCTATCTCCTTGGGCTTTACTGCTTTCGACCGCAAAAATTTGTCATGTCATGAAATCGTGACAATTCCCTGCACTTGGTCCTTCTGCCCCAATATGTCGCAAAATTGGACGTTTTTCTTGTTGCTGGACTTCATCTCCACAAATTTCACGACATTGCGATGCCTTTCATGCCTTATGCTTTTTGTTTCAACTTTACCGCGACCACACAACACATCGCGATATCGTGACGTCTTTCTCATTTTTCTCCTTGTTCATTGTTCTGTCGCAAAATCACTACGAGATTCATTGTCATCATCCTTTGCTTAGTTATGTCACGATTTTGTGACCTTTTCTCTTACTCTGCTCCATGGCCATTGTAAGTCGCAAAAACATGACATGTCACGATTTCGTGATAGTTTTACTACACTACCTCCGTTGACCATTTTGATCGCGATTTGGGAACACATCGCGAAATCGTGACAACTTTGCTGCTTAGACCTTTTTTGCATTTTGTGCCGTGAAACTATGATAGGTCGCGATTTCACGACACCTTTGCTTTTGACTTGTCTCTCCTCAATAGACCCACGATAATGCGACATGTCACGATATCGCGACGGTTTTGAAACTGTGCTCTCCATGCTACTTTTTGTCGTGATATCGCGACAGTCTTCGGACTTAGCTTTTTTGACATCAAAACTTGTAAAGGGGTGAGAACTTCAACATCTTATGCATGAATAATCAATAATCAAAATAATGTGGCAAAAATGCCAACAAATACCTGTATATAGGAAGATATGTGCTTGGCCTTTACTCTATCGATGACTCTTCATCTACCTTATCCTATGACTCGTGTACATGTGGACTACATGCACATTTACATCATTGCACTTTCTAACACTTTTGCATTTATTACATTGCATGAAGTAACTCAAAATTTACTCTAAAGATAAATCCTACTCTATTTATGTACCCAAGGTGGTATATTGGTATGTACCAAATAATATAATATACTCTAACGTGATGATAAAGGAAGAGTATCCTTTCAATTCATAACTTGTATGATTGTCCCCAACAACCCAATTCGAATACTTTACCTTTAGATCAACTTGTCCCACCCTTTGAATCTATAAATAAAAACCTTAATGCATCAAATTTTAATTTAATTGATCTAAATATTCCTATAATATCTACTTCTATAGATGTAAAGGGATAAAAATTACCATATTCTTTAGGACATCACTCATATTCACCTACTCTTGAGGAATTATTATAGGGAAATGTAAGTTGTCCTATAGCTAAAAGAGTAGGAACAAGCTACATTCCTAATCAAAGTGTATCATAAAGTGGCTCAATATCAACTCCTCATGTGAACAACCTTCATTATAACCTCACAAGCATGAATATGATATTAAATCAAATATTTAATCTTACAATCTCTCATAGATCGTCTTCTAATTATTTTAATACAAATGCCTTGGGAATAAATTATGATGCCAAATTCAACATCATATGCCATAGTGTATTAACCTCCTTATGTTAATTATTATATCCCTCCTATATCTTAGCTTATATCTTTTGTTCCATTAAATCCTTATTCTTTTTAACTTTAAACAAGTACTTCTCAACTAGAGCTATTGAAATAATAAATGTCTATTATCTAATATTATTCTACACAAAAGTACTCTTATGACTACTTGTAAAACCAATGTTTAGATCATTTTGCAATCAATCAATATTTTCCTCATGATTTTAAATTTCCAATGTTTAAAATGTTCAAAGGGAAGAATGATCGTCTCACCACCTCAACTTGTTTAGGAATACTTGTAGAGATATTTCTTATGATATATTTTTTTGATTGATTGGAGGAAGGGATTTTGAAAGGGTCCGTCCCCAAACCTTTAACAACAAAACACCATCAAGAGATACTATCTCCCAGAGACAAAATGAGAAGATCCAACAATGGGATCAAGGGAGATTATCTCCTTGAGACTAGTTCATGATGATAAACAATAATAGAAATAGAAAACAGGGGGTCTCTAAAACTAGGGAGACCGCCTAACAAGCAAGGAGAAGAATAAATAAGACAAGAAATTATGAGAGACACATCATTCTCCATCATTAGTAGCAAGGGAATCCACATTATCCACTTATTCATTGCCCTTAAACTGGTTCCTAAATTCATCCAAGATGATTACGGATTGCTAAAGTAGAAATACATTCATTTGGGTTGTTGTGTATATAGCACTCATTAGATCATCGAGATCCTAAATGTATCTCTTCTTGGCGTTAAATGTGACACATATTCTCTACTGGGTATGGCTAGACATATTGGAGGAGCCACTCAAGGGAGATCACTTTTGATAGGATAAACACAGTAAGATATCCTCATGTTTGACTTTATGAAGCATAGTGGGAGATTCTTTAGACTTCTCTGGTTTTTATCGAGGATGACGATAAATTTTTTATTTCCCAATATAGTACTTGTTGTGGGTTAATAGACATCGAGCCTCCAATTTCATCGTGGGAGGAGTGTCTCTAGCTTTAGACCTAAATTATAGCATCTAATTGTTCTTAGGAGAGATGGATTTTTGGGTAGATTCATCAATAACATCCAAGGGAGGCTCTCATAATGTGTAGACTCAAGAACTTAGGGAATAAACAATGGGATTATAACACAAGAAATAATTCATTTTGGTTGTTGTGGACATATGACTCATTATATCATTGAGCTCCTAAATGTAGATCTTCTTGGTGATAAATGTGACACATGTTCTCTATTGGGTATGTCTAGATGACTTGGAGGAGCCACTCGAGGGAGCTCTAATAGGATAACCACACTAAAAAATCCTCATGTTTGACTTTATGAAGCATAGTGGGAAAGTCTTTAGACTTATTTGGTTCTTGCTCGAGGATGGATAAATTTTTGTTTCCTAGTCTAGGACTTGTTATGGGTTGATCGACATTGAGCCTCCAATTTCACTATGGGAGGAGTATATCTAGCTTTAGACCCAAAATCTAGTATCTTATTGGTCTTAGGAGAGATTTATTTTTGGGTAGCTTCATCAATAACATTCGAGGGAGGCTCTTACAGTGGGTAGACTCGAGAACATAGGAATAATCGATGGGCTTCCAACATAAGAAATAATTTCCTTTTGGGACTCCCTTTGAATAACATGACTATAAATGATGAGGTGGAGGTCTTGGTGGATAGGAAAGAGATAATATCCTTTCTTTATATTGTTGATGGATCATTCAATGGACCTTGTATTAAGGAATATTAATAAACTTATTCCCTTAGAGGTGGTTTAGAAAGGCAAGATGGAAGCTCCTAAGTATGGAGCTTGGAACATCCACTATGAAATACTATAGGAAAGGAACCATTAATCTATCTCATGTATTGGTGAGAGACTCTTTGACAATACCACCTTTTTCCCTACCAAGCTTGTACCCTTTGTTAGTGAAAAGGATAATTCGATGGCCAAGGAATGGTTTTCACACTGAAAAATCTCCCCATCATTAGGGAGCCTGGTTAATTTCACCAATAGATCAATATCAATGGTGAATTTTATAAATATAACTAAAAATATACCATCCTCCCATGATTGATCCTATTTTTGAGAGAGTTCCATGTTATTGCCTTTAAAATTTTGAAGAAAAGGGAGGAGCCCTTGGTCCTTGAAAATCTCCTTAACAATCACATTTAGCTAAAGAACATTAGGTTAAATTCTAAGTCATGGTTGGCCATAATTCAAGACATGGGAAGCAAAGTGGAAAGGGGAAAACAGAGGGAGACATGTAGGTTTTGGTAATAGGGGAGATAGGGATGATGACCAATACTAGAAACACAACTCTCAAGGAACTAGTAGGGGAAAAAGTGCAGATAACTAGCAGTTGAGGAAACACCAAGGTAGTATAGTCTACAATAGTCAATAATGAGGGCCTAAATTGATCTTAAAATACTAGAGGTTTGGGTAAAAATATTTTACAAACCACCATTGTGCATGTTGATGCATCTAGAAATGTTGTAATACCATAGTTTTTTATGATATTTGACATGCCAAAAAATCCTCTTTAGGTCTAGCATCTACATTGGAATAAGAAGTAGAAGGACTCGACATGGTAGTAAGGGAAGTGATAATCATAGTGTGTGTCCTTATATTTTACACATACAAGCATGAGTATATTATGTAGAAGGTCCAAAAGAATGCTTGAAGAAGGTGATTGAAAAACTAGTCCATAATTGGGAGTGAGTGCCAAAAATATGGTAATGGTTTCCAAAGGACCAAACAATGATGATAAGGACAGTGCTAGTGCTGAGATAAATGGATAAACAATGATGAGGATTGTTTCTCCTATAAAGGACTTGAGGAGAGGACAAGGTGATATTAAGAGAGTAGAAAGGATCATGTGGGTGAGGTTGAAGTAGGAGTAAGAAAGCGAGATGGGGATGAAATCAAGGCAAGACACGTGACCATGTATTGAGGGATAATTTGAAGGACCAAGGTTAGGTGACAAAGAACAATAAAGGAAAGATCCAAAGTCCAAGGAAAAATAAAATGAACCAAAACATCATATCCATGAACATGATCCACACCAAAGGAGCTATGAGATAAATTGAGAGTGAAATACCTTTCCATAGAACAAAGAAATATAATAATGAAAGGATTCACCATTGAGGGATTAAAGAAAAGAATAAATCCTAGTAGGACTATCTCCAATTAGATATTGAGGGAAGTTGTGCCAAATGAAGAGATTTTCTTGGGATAAACATGTTAGAGGATATAATTGTTGGGTTTTTGTAAATACTCTTGGATTATTCAATGAGGTTTTGGAAACTATAGGAGGTAGGTTGGACTTATTTGAGATAACTAATCATGTTCATTGAATCATCCTAAATGATGATACTAGATGAGGGGAGACCATCTATAAGAGTTAACCCTTGGTAGAGAGCATTGACCTTAGCAAAATTATTGGTTTGAATTGAAAAGGAGAATTTGGCCTTGGTTATATCTGAAGATACTACCAATGCCTACATGCCCAGGGTTTCCTTTAGCCACTCTATCAAAATTTATCTTAACATAACCCACAAAAGGAGGAGACCACTTGATATTGGATCTATCAACAAAAGAAGTAATAGAAGCAAGAGGGGATGGTGAGAGGCTTAAAGAAGTAGCTAATCTAGAATATGAATTGTGTTTCTAAGAGCCATTAGATGGGACCAAATAAGAGTTATCTTTAGCTAAAAAAGTACCTAGATCCCAAAAAAAATGAATCTTTGGAGACATTATGAAATACTCTAAAATTTCACTCTCTCTATATTTCCTAGAAATAATGAGATAGGTAAAAGGTCCAAAGATATTTGAGGTTTTGCTCAAAAAAAGGAGAAGTTCATTGAAGGCAAAGGTCAATTATGGAGTTGGGGTGGGCCCAAGTGATCCCAAAGGTAATAAAAAATGGAATGGAGGACACTTAGAGAAAAGGGGAAATCAAGAAAAATATTGTAGGTGGATTCAAGGTTGGAAATGAAAAGATGGAACCTATTGGGGATGATAATTCCTTTGGATTCAAGGTTATCGATGGTGAGAAATTTATTTTCAACCACAAACCAAGAGAAGAAAGCAATATTGTGGGTGATATGCTTAAGCCAAATGATATTAGTAGGAAATAAATTATCATTGTTGTCCTTCAAGGTGTAGTAGGTAAACTTGACTAAAAAATTCCCATATTTATTAGCTTTCTGAATTGGAGAATATTTAGAATTATCATTATGTATGACATAGGTCCTTAGGAAATCTCACCTACATTTCATTTAAGTTTCTATGAGGAATGTTTTTCCAAACTTTTCTATCACGATTGTTATCCATAAACTTGTAAACTTTGCTCCCAAAGAGGTGGTCGGTAATAGTATTTAAGATGATCATGCATGGATACTCTATAAGGAAAGAATCCAAAATCCATGGGTCCTTCTAGAAATTGACCCCTCTACCATTACCTAGCTTCCATATAAACCCTTTTTGGATAAAGTGCCTAGATTTTAGAATGGTGTTTTAAAATAATGACCCTTTAAGAATAATGGCATCATTCGAGAACTTTTTCTAGTAAAGGTATTTACCCTTGATGATATCAAGCCATCCTAATTTATCTTTGATGAGGATTCTTTGTCCTTGTTTGGATATGAGATCCAAGTTCATCTATTTGAAATTTTTAAATCCTAGTCCTCCCTACTATTTTTTGGAACATAACTTGTCCCAAGTGACCAATGGAAATCTTCTATAAGCCTCAAAACTATACCATAGGAAGTGTTTCTATATTTGTTCAATTTTATGGCATATGGATTAAGGGGATTTGAATAGGGAAAGAAAAAATATAGAGATATTTTGAAGGTAAGCTTGGACCAGAGTGGCTTTCCTAGACTTACTTAAGAGTTCCCCTTTCCACCTTTCAAGCTTTCTATGTAATATTTCAATGACATTATTCCAAAGGATTTTTGAAGAATGCCTTGAGAAGAGTGGTAGGTCAAGATAGGTGGAGGTAATATTTGAAATGGTGCAACTAAGTATTTTGGCTATCTTAAGTTGCTTGTTTGTAGGAAGTTTTAGGAAAAAGAGCTTGCTTTTGAGGTGGTTAATTTTTTTCCCATTAGCCTCTTCATAGAGATTAAGAATGTATTTGATTACTCTGTATTCAGGGATAGAGGATAAGGTGGTAAGGATAGTACCATCAATTAATTATTGATGCATAATGGGGTTGAGGGATGAGGCTACTTTGATTCCATAGATGGATCCTTGGATATAGGTCACCTTAAGATATTTTCCTAGAGCTTCAACAAGAATTATTAAAATAAATGATGAGAGAGGATATCCTTGTCTAAAACCTCTATAACTCTTAAAGTAGCCATTAGTTAACCCATTTACAATGACAAAGAAACTAGTGTAAGAAATAAATTCTTTGATGAGCTCAACCCAATAAGTATGAAAGCCAAAATTGGATAGGATAGAGAAGAGAAACTCCCATGACACCCTATAAAAGGATTTATTCATGTCAATTTTTAAAAATAACCTAGCTTTCCTACTTTTAGCAACTGAGTGGATGAGTTCATGTATCATGGTGATTCCATCTATGATGAGTCTTCCTTGTATAGAGCTTCCTTGGAATCGGTCAATAATGAGAGGGGGATTGTTTCCATCCTTTTTTCTATGACCTTGGCAAGGATATTGTAGATGAAATGCAAATACTAATGGGTCTATAATTTGAGAGGGACTTGGTCTCTATGGATTTAGGTATGAGGTCTAGAAAGGTGGAGTTGAGATATTTTGTGATGTGTTTATTTCTTTGGATTTTCTAGATGGCAACAACAATATCAACACCAACAATATTCCAAAAGTTGTGAAAGAAAAGGGTTGGGAATCCATCAAGGCCTAGGGCCTTGTTGCCAAACATAGAGAAGATTGCCTTTTTATTTCATATTGATAGAAGGGACACAATAAAATGGAATTGATTTTAGGAGATATTAGATGGGTAATGTTGGATAGTAGCCTTGCAAACACTAGAGAAGCATAGGAATAACCTAGATTGAGGAGGTGTTCAAAGTGGGTGACAAATTTGGATTTGATCTGTAAACTTTATTCAATCATAGTACCATTAGCATTACCTAATTCTCTTGAAAAATCGATGCCTAAGAGTGGTTGCATGGAAGAATTTGGTGTTAGATTCCCATTATTTTAGCTAGGTTGCTTTGGATTTTTCCTTTAAAATACTTCTTCGCATGTCAAAATGTTGTGAAATTTAGATAATAGCTCTGTTGAGGGGATTTCATGCTTACCTTATTAAAAATGTCACATCACAAGAATCCTGAGAGTCACAACCAAGTATGTAGACTATGGTGGATCTACCTCTTTGACCTAGGAAAATATTATCTGTGAGACTCTAGATAGACCAGGTCAAGTAAGGAAACCTTGAATGATGGGTTTGGATATTTGGCATTATGATATTATAACCCATGTCTTACCAGATTTAATGATATTATGTTAGTTTTTGTTCTTATTTGACCAAACCAAGCAGCATTTATATTATTAATACCAAACTGGTGCCATGTCCATTGGGTAGTCGTAGTAGGATTATAAACTTCATGAACTAAGAAAAGAATAGGAAAGAGGAACTAGTTCATCCAAATTCATTCAAATAATGTAATCAATAAGAATGATTAAACTAGCGAAATAAAATGTTATTCACACATTCATATTGCTGTAATATGCAAATAAGTAAGACACAAGCCATAAACATGGGAGATTCCAGGAATAGAGTTGGGATTTATATTCATAAAAATATTACATATGAAGAGCTCAATAGTATGCTTGGGTATATATAGAAATAGTTACAATGGCACCCCCATTCGAATATCATAACAGGGGGCTACTTCTCTCCATCTTGATTTTAGTGATGCAAGAGTCTCCAACTCTGGTGTGTTTATTAGAAATGATATCAGCTAATAGATCTTCCTAGCTAGTCCTTGGATGAAGGTGGAGGAAAATGTGATGTGAGAAACAAAGGGATAAAACACACATAGAAAAGGAAATATGACCAACTCTAAAGCATAGTTATACCTGGACTAAAGTTTTTCTCTCTAAGGTTTGATGCCTTATTTTCCTACAATGCTATTCTATGTATAGTTCTAGGAGGATATCGGGCTATGCTATAACCACTTTCCCATAAGCCCTCCATCTAGCCAAATCTCATGTTTCATAAAAAACTATGGCAGACACAAAAATGGATAGGTGGCCCATGCATTTCCCCCTATGATTGTTCTTGTTGCATGCCAATTTCATCACCACATTGAGAAGGTGGCTCCATTGCACTTTGATATGGTACCTCATTTTTTGTATTGGATCCCAGTCCATATTGGTCATTATCGAGTGCATCCCCTTATGGGCCATTTATCACTCCTCCTACTCCATCTCTAGGATTTTGCAAATTGTGGTCAATATAGACCCATGCTTCATCATGGAAGGTTAAGGTAAACTTTAATAAGTTGACATCTTGTGTGATTTTATTCACCCACTCTTTGGACCATTCCATGGTGTTCTCAATAAATACACATAAGCGGTCCACCATTTCAACTAACGAAGTGAACTGCTTTGTTAGCTTGACATTTTGACCAAAGTCAAATTCTTGTATTCTATTAAAAACAAAGTCTTTAATATTGGGTGCTTGTAAAAACTCTTCTAATGTAAACCCACAGTCATTGAGTTCATTCTCTTCTTTAGCACTGGCTATCTCTTGACCCCATTGGAGCCATTTTGGTGTATTCTATAGACATAATACCTTTGCATATTCCTCTAAAAAGAAGCAAAAGGATCCATCTCCCAAGCTGACCATCCCTGCACTGACTTCGACGTAATTTTATTTAAACTTTTAATATATAGTGTATTGGATTTATCCTTTGGTTTACTTGTTGTAGCAGGTCCTTCAGAATACCTGTAGTATGTTTGGTGGTATAGATGTTATAAAATATCATCGTAAGATCACCCATGTGCTCCTGTATCTTATCTTTCATTTCCTTATTGAACTCCTCAATGGTATTGGAGTAGTCACTAGCCTGCACAAACTTACTTTGTGAGGGACTCGACATTCATTTCAATTGATCTAGCTCAACTTGCAATTGTTGCACCTTGTGTTGTAGCTACTCTACCTCTGTAGCCTTTGTTTTTAAAGCTGTAACTTCTTTATCCATAGCCTCCAAATATATCAGGTTCTTCCCCACATAGTCGAGCATGGATCATGGGGATAACATTTTTGAAGAAAGTTGCATAACTCAAGCATCCTTCCTATATACACAATAATTTGTCCTAGATTGTTGCAGCATTGACTACTATTCTGGTGACCAAGGACTACTCCAATTGACCTATAACAAGGTGAATTAAAAATAAGTAGTAGGAGAAAGGAGGGAGTTGTTCTTTGTTTTCCAAGATGGCTTCCTACAATTATATCAAATCTTTATTGATGTTATCATTGATGAAATCCTCCCATCGGTACATAGGTGTCTTATCTATATTATTACACTAAATTATTAGGAACATGACCTTCTTAGTGACCTACTCCAAGTCCTTTGTTACTAGTACCAAGTTGATCATATTTGTGTAATCCTGTGCCTAGGGGCATAAAATAGATTTTCGTATGGAGAAACTAGGAGGTATACATTTGTTTCTCTTCAGGAGCCTACCTAGGAAGGAGTTCTTAAGCATAAAAATAGATTGGAGGACGAATACCTAAAATTCCAATATTAACATTGTTGTGGAGATCCCAAACACCCTTCTAATTTTGTGAGCACTAAGTCGGAATGCTACCTAGTTGGCATGGTCCCTGATCATCTTATTTCTAGAGTCGCATGCCACCACCAACCACACCAGGAGGTCTTATGAGTGGTAGACCTTAGGTTAAATCATTTGCCAAGGTTTTTGGTATATTTTTTACATATCGGGTTTCGCTCCAAAGAATTTCTGTGCCCTCATAAATAGTCCCCTCATCAGGGTCGGGTGACACTGATTATCCTCTTCCATTAGGTTGAAACTGTATATGGTCACATTTTCCAATTCCTGCTATTGGTCTAGCATGATATCCTTAATTTTAATGGATGAGTCAAGCAGTGTCTTTAGGTCCCTATCCCTTCATGTTATTATAGCCACCGACCAAACCCTTATTAATTATCTAATTTTGGCTTTCACATATCTTACCTCGATTACGAATATGCTCGTTGAAGCCATTAGGTCAAGCGATTATGGATTGGGGATGTTATTGCACACAAAAATTCTCTCAATAACTCATCAGCTCAATTCATCTCCATTATTGGTACTTGCAATGCCCTTTGCATGCACCTATTCAATCCACTCTCATTGATGTTATGAGGGAAGTTTTCCACCTTCCTTTTAAAGAGTTTACATTAATAGCATTAGGTGGAAATCTAATTTATTATTGGTTGAGGGTCCCTTATTCATAATGCCACATGGGTTGGGTGTATGAATTAATATTTAACCAAGTGTTTATTAGATGTGTTCCCTATCTTCTTAGTTGGATATCTGTAGGGAGGAATTACAACTACAAATTTATCTTTTTCTCATTGGTTCGGGTGGGGCATGCTTGCGCACTTTAAATTTGGGGTGTGCGAATTTAAGAGGAGGTGCACAAAATTTGTGTGCCTTTAATTCACCTGTGCACTTTATTAAAAGTAGTCACATGACTCATAGTAGGGTGCATGAAGTTCACGTGCCCTTCAGACTTTCGTGCGCTCTGTGTGGAGTGGGGTGTACGACTCAAAACCAAATTGCATAGCTTAGCGCATCCATTTAAAATTTTGTGAACTCCATAGGAAGTGGAGCACATGACACAAAATTAGGGTGCATGGAATGTGCACCTCTTTTGACCTTTGTGCACTCCATTCAAAGTGGAGCACATGACTCAAAAATGGGGCACGTGGAATGTGCACCCCTTTTGACCTTCGTGCACTCAATTCAAAGTGGAATGCACAAATAAAAAATGGTTTGTGTGCCTTCATGCACCCCATTTGGTCTTTCTGTACTCCATTCAAAGTGTAGTGCATGACTCAAAAATTGGATGCACAACTTCGCACACCCCATTGGGCCTTCGTGTGCTTCATTCAAAGTAGAGCGCACAACTCAAAATTAGGGTGTGTGACTTTACACACCCCTTTAGGACTTTTGGGCACTCCACTAGGATTAGGGTGCACAATAAAAATGTGGGGTGTGTGTCTTTGCACACCCCTTTAAAATTTGGGATCCTCAACAACAATTTTGAGCACCCGTAAAAATAAAGAGATTTAACAATAAGATCGAAACCCCTAGGAACAAGTGTGGGACTGCTTGCAAGACCAACAAGCTCTTTTTTAGTGCATCTGAGGTCTAATGAAGAATTACCATTTTTAAGGGCCTCTTCTATTCCAGTTAATTGCCTTTGAATATTCTACTTTTTATCAAATATGTTGCCAAAAAATTCCTTGTTCCATTGTTTGAGATTGGATTTGATAAATAAATTTTTTTTGGTAACCTGAGAGATCAGTGGGCTAGTGAAACTATTGTTCCACCATTTATATATAAGAGGTCTAAGGTTATGATTATAGAGCCACATAGATTTAAACCTAAAGGTATTTTTTAAGGATGAAGTAGGTTGTAGGCCTTCAAGAAGGAGAGGATTATGGTTGAAGCCAATTTTGGGAAGAGAATAGAGCATTACATCATTGAAGAGATAGATAGCCTTCTTGGAGAGTAGAACTCTATTGATATTGAGTTGAAATTTGTGCCTCTTAGTTGAATGTCCATTAATTGAATTTTATCCACAAAATTAGCAAATTATTCATAGCATATTAATGTGATGTTTTCTCCTCCATGTTTATCAAAGGGGTAGAGTGGAGAGTTTATATCCCTAGATAACATCCATTCTTCATTAGAGAATATTTTTCTCATTTAAATCAGGGTGTTCCAAATAATAGTTCATCTTGAAGGAGTGTTTGTAGCATATACATTTGAAATAACCCATCTAAATTTGGTGTCTTTGCAATAGAAAAAAATATTTGTAATTTTATTTGATGAGGAGAAGATTATATCTTCAACTTTGGATAGGTCCCACAGGTAAAGCAAACCTCTAGAAGCTCCATGAGCTAGACTGGAAAGAAATTCACTGCTCCTCCAGATGACTTTGGGAATATTTTCAACATTGCAAGCTTCAATTTTAGTTTCCTAAAGGATAATTATGGCAAATTTCAAGTCTTTCCTCATGGAATCAACCAAGTATAGTTTGGAGTTACCATTGAGGTCTCTTATGTTTAATTGGAGGATATTCATTTATGACCTTTGGAAGAGGATTTCTTCTCCTTACCATGGGATGAGAGGAGTTTGCTTCGGTGTTTATCTTCATCAGATTAGTAAAAAAGGATGTTCTCTTTTTGTGATAATCATAGGGTGGAATGAGTTCCATTAATTATATCTTCTTTATATTAATTATGCTTAATATATTGAATGGAAGGCCATCCTTTCTTATTGTCATTGTCAACATGATTCAAGTATTTCTTCTGATTCTTGGTGACCGATTGAGGAGGGATTTAGAAGTAGCTATCTATTTTGGTAGAGGGGGGCTTGGTATTGGGGATAAGAGCACCCTTGGGAGAAATAACCCCCAAAGGGGGAGGAGAGTAGAGGGAGGATTCATGGCCAAACAAGTTGAGAGACTCCTTGGAAAATGAGAGAGAATATGTAGTGATATAAGAAGGGGGATTTCCAAGGTCAAGAGGAGGCTTAGAAGGGGGGTTACCAAAGTCGATAGTATCCTTAGAAGGTGTTTTACCAAGGTTGATAGGATCCGGAATCATGGATGAAATATGGGTAAGGGATTATCCTGAGGGGGAATTGGTATCCATGGTAAGATAATCCTCATTCAAAAGACAAGAGAAAGGATTTTGGTTAGTAAGACAGGAGCATACCTAGGTTAAGGTGCTAATACTAGAGCTGAATATTGGCTCCTTACCTTTAGATTCCATATTACTAGGACCGATTTGGAATGCATCCTTCTTTTGGGGGTCGACCTTCTTTCTTATGATAAAAATTTGCTACTTAAGATCTTCTCTAAAAGCCTTAGTGACCCTACCTTGTGTAAACTAGGATTTAGGAATGTTGGTCCTCAAGCCCATGATTCACACTTGGATGAAGATTCATGCTTGAATATCATCATTTTAAATGAGTTTTTATCCTTGATGAAAGTAAGGGTTCACCAAGGGTATTTTATATATTTACCCTAAATCTATGTTTGATGATTTAGTTTGACAACCACTTAAGTTTTTAAGATCTAAGAATACAAATATTATGTAATATACAATGTAGAATGAAGCCAACATGTGGAAAATATAATTTAACCTATATATTTGTGATTTATTTATATCTAATCTAATGGCAAGAATTAAAACCTTATATTTCTAGCAAAGATTCAAGAGAACAAACAAACTTATGCTAGATGCAGTCTAAATATATTTTTAGATTTAAAGCCTAATGGAGAACATAGAAGCCTAGTTTTTTATATTTCTAATTTATTTTGTTTTGTACTAAAGTTTTAATAATTAGCCTAAGTTACTTGATATCCTTTATAATATGTGAAAAAATAGTAACAAGCAACAAACAAGATACTTTTGAATTTGAGATATAGAAACATAAAAATGATAATACCCATAATTTTAAGGTTGATTAGCTACTAAATTTAGGATCTGCAAATGATATATCTAAAAATAGGGATTAGACTCATTTGTACTTGAAAATAACCACTGATATACCAATATAATAACCAAAATACCTTCTAACCTATGATCTTGTACAAACTCTTAGAATCAGAATCACTACCCTACAACATCACAACTTGTGAATCTAAATTGGTGTTGGCAATTTCTACCCTATAGCTGATGAACTAGCAAAAGAGACTTATGTTTACTATGATTCTAGGAAAATAATTGAATTACCTTGCTACCAATTAGACCCCCTATTATTTTGAAAAAAGTGAATATGAATATTTGGTAGATGATCTTTGTTGAAAATACTAAAATTGAAATAATATGAAATATAAAATTAACTACTAAAAATCTACAACTGATTGATATGAACTTAAAATAGGAAATTCTAAGTTGGGAGAAGATTGTTTGACCAACTAAGTAAAACTTTCTACTTATAGGATGGGTTCACCACCCTCAGAACAAAATCATAGCCTATAAAGTTTTTTCGTGATTACTTTATTTTTAAAGGTGTAGACAGGGAGTGAAACCACAAATATTATATTTATAGATTTTTCTAATTTTAGAGATTCAGATGGAGTATAATGTTCAATGATCCTACAAATAGAGAGTGAGAAAATTAATTTTTCTGCTTACCTGTCTTGTAGCTGGTAATTTTACAGGAAGTACCTACAAAGGTAAAAGCACTGCCAAGGTTGATAGGTGATAGTCCAAAGATGAATATGAGAATAGGTAAAAAATTTGATGAATTCTTACAAAACCCTATAACAAGATATGGAATATATTTTTCTAAATATGAAAATCAAGAGGTTAAGATTATAAAACTTGTGAGAAAGATGCAAAAACTAAAAGTACTAAGCTAAAATAAAATTATTACAATGGTAAAACTCTTTTTTTGCATAGATAGCACTCCCACATGTAAGGATTTAGTGTATGTGACACTAAAAAAACACACACAATAAATGAGATAGGAGCCTATGGAAATAAATAGGTAGATATTAAGTAATAGACTTGAATGCATCACAAAATGTATGCTTGAATATGTGTGTGAAAATCAAGCATGAAAACTTACATAAGAAAAGTGCATAAAAAAAATGTATGTGGATTTGAGAATAGGAGATCCAATTTATAGAATTAAAAAAGAAATTCTATAATACTAGATTCTCAAGTTCATATGAAGGATTTTGAATTATAAAAGTGAGTTTCAATTGGCAAAAATGTAGGATTGAGGAGAAAAGTGGGTTCAAATTAGTAAGAAAGTACGATGAGAAGGTTGGCAGGATAAAATCATGTTGGGAAAAGAACAAATATTATAAGATTGAAAATATTTTGAGGCATGCCCCTCTTATATTGGTTGACAAAACTATTGGAATGAATAGGAATAAGCATAAAATTGGGTAACTTTACATTTTGTAATTTTGGGAAAAAAATTACGGCTTACAATAATTTGCAGGTTGTAAACTTGTCTAGGAGGAGATTTTATAACACTACCAGATCAAAAGGTTTTCTATGTTTTGAGGCATTGATTATCATAGGATTATAGGCATATTTATACTTCTTGGAAAGATACTTTTGAGCCCATTCTAATGGTTATGGTTTTTTGTAGTTTTGAGAAGATTTGATAGGGAAAATAGTGTTCCAAAGATGATGGTACATTTTTCATGTGATAAATGTTGTAATTTTAAGATGAAGAAGGTGGGTTGAATTTATTAGAGGGATAAAGTGTGGGGATTAATTGGTGGAATTGGTGAACTTATGGGTTTCCAAGATTTTTCAAAATTGGGTGTCTACATTTTGCCCCCTTTTGAGGCATTCGTTATGAAATGAATGCTTCAAAGGATATTAAATATTACCTAATTTTGGAATAGGGGTACCTATTTTCTATTGTTAAATGCAAGATTTGGTATATTATTTGTATTTCCTAAAAAACTTCATGTTATTTATTCCTATAGGACTTCATGTTAGGTGTGTCTAAAGGACTTGGTTCATGCTTGTATTACCCAAAGGACTTCATATTTGTTGTAAAATCCCAATTGTTACCACAATATATATATATATATATATATATATATATATATATATATATATATATATATATATATATATATATATACATATTCATATTTCATGAGGCAAGGGTCATAATCATGAACTAAGATAGAATCATTCCTTTTGGATTGTAAGTTATCAAGGCAAATAGCATCAAGAGATATTAAGACTTGATCAAAGTCACTCTTGAGTAGAAGTGATCAACTTCTATGAAACCCTCATACCACTCGGATATGAGAATGTTGGCCAAGCATTAGATTTCATCCCTCTTAAAATGGAAATCACCCTTAACCATACTATCCACCAAGACCAGTATATAGGTGAATGCCTTGAATATGGAAACCCATCATAATGAAATAACCTCAACAATGGTTATTCCTAGATCTTAGATCCAACCCACATCTTCCCGATGGGGTTACTAAGATAACAAAATCACTATACGTGATCAACTCATAGAATCCTTGGAATGTCATCTTAAGCGTGATTATATAACCTTATACCTCTTAAGGCTTATTTGTCCACCCTTTTATTTAGGCATCCCTTTTGTTATATACAAGAATCAATTAAGTTCATTACAAAAGGGCATTATTTAACCATCATGGGAGTACCTACTCCTCATGTACATTCATTTATCAACTCAGAATGTAAGGTCTGACTTGGTTTACAACTCAAGTCCAAATTACCCTTTTGTGGGTTCCAACCCACTCCGAGTTTCAACTCGGATCAATCCTCAATTTGCTATCATAATGTTTTAGGTTATACCAACCATGAATGTTTATGAAGTGATCATAACCCAATTAATCCTTAAGGAGTAGAATCCATTACTTTATGATTCTTGAGACTGTAGCACACATGAGATATCCAATTGAGCAAGATTTACATTCCATTACATTCTACTTTTTGCATCCATACAACCATTGAATACATCAAGTGCTAGTGGTTGAAAGGTAAAGCTAGCTAACTACATCATTCATAATTACCCAATACATTCCAGAAAATAATTGACATAATCGTATATCATTAATTCATCAACATATTAAAGTTAAGCATACATTCCTTGCATCATAGTACACATTGACATAATCTAAGAATTTCATAACTGTTTCATCAAGCATTTAACCATCTCATCCACTTAAATCATTTTTATTTTGAAGTAAAAGCAACATGCACAAGAATTAACACATCAAACCACAAATAGAGTGACACATTGTTTATCCTAGGAACCCTCATGGGGAATAAACCCAGCCTCCAAAATATGTACTTTCCTCATATTCATAAAATTAAGATGTCAAATATTACAGATATAGAAGGGCCACTATGGGTCCCTTTCAATTCATTATACATGGCAAGGAATACAACCGTTCCTTATCAAATTCATGATGCAATTAAGGAATTTTCCTAATTCCCTTCTCTAAGTCATCATTGTATCATTAAGGTATTTCCCATACCAATAAGGAATCCATATGCCCCTTTAAACTCATGATGCAATTAAGGAATCTATTGATTCTAAGCCATCCTAAGAATTTTCATATGTTTATGATAATCATCGAAATCTTATTTTGGAGAAGTCGTATCGATGTTAGAGAGAACCATATAAGTTCCCTCAAGAATGAATTCCAAATTCATTCTACATAATTGACACAAAGTCAATCCATGAATTAAAGTCCCATACCTTTAATTCATTAATAAACCATTCTTCCTAAATTAATAATTTAAGCTAATAATTTAAATTATCTATCATTTCATAATTATATCCTATTGTAACAACCCATGTCAGCCACCTTTCTCCTTAATATTAGGTTAATAAAATTAAACCCTTAGAGGTTTAGCATGGGTAATATAAAGCTCATTATACTAAAGCTATTTCCTTTGATTATATACAAACCAATAGGGGTCTAATTCCCCATTGAATACAACATATTAATCTATTCAATTGATTCTCAATTGCTATCAAACTTGCTTCCTAAATTTGATCCAAGATTCATTTCATTACTTTCCAAATCCTATCAATTCTCTTCCCAAATGTGAGCTAAATATGCATCAAATATCCTACACAATTTTTATATTTCAATCCAAGGTTAGCTCTCAAATCAATTCATTTCCATAACTGGATCCCAATATGCATTCAGTTATTTCATCCTCTATTATAAAGTTTACAAGAATGCATTTGTAAACTGTTATCAATTTTTTTCCAAAATTTGATCCAACATAATCTCTAATTATCTTGCTAATTTGGTTATCAAAATTCAATCCAAATATTATTTCTCTTATCTCCAAATGATACCAAATTTACCTCCAAGATTTGCTTTAATACTATTCAATTAATCTCTCAAAAGAGGGAAACCCCATAAATTCCCATAAATCATCTAGCATCAAGGTCTATCTCTAAATAATTTACTTTTCTAATCCCAATCAACATGAATGCCATTCCTTTGATTGTCAGGGATGTTTGGAAGAGTCCCATACCTCTTCCTGGATGGACACCAAGATCATCCATTCTTCTAGTGGATTCCATTCATTAAAAATTTCATAATAAATCATAGTATGTATTTTACATACAAAATCTATAATTTCACTAAAATCATTACTTCCATTTACTTCTCACATTTAACATAGAAAATCACATATAAGATCTATAACTTCATTTAATATCATTTGATTTCTAAATTTAATAAGAAAGCCCAATAACATTTGATTTTTATATAAAATCATTTAACTCTAAAATTGAAAAACTAATATTTACAAAACAAATGTTATAAAGGGAGAATTAATGAATCTAAATTCATACTTCATAAGTTCATTCAGTTAAATATAAGAAAACAGAATGATACCTAATCATTTTCCCAAATATTTCAACGATGTACAATCTATAGAGTTTTTCCACAAGTCTCATAGTGTTCAATTAGAATACTCATAAGGAAATATTTGGTTTTGATAGCTAGCAATACCATTTCAAGATATTCAATTTTAAAATTGTCATATTCTAAAGCCATCCTTTTAATTTATCTAAGACCCTATATTTTCTTGCATTTGAACATCACTTTATCTATGGTTATATGCTTAATCAAAACCAATATTTACAAATCTAATTGATTTCAATTTGATTTTCCAATCATTCCAAAAAATAAAAGAAATTGCTTTAATTTTAAAGCCATACAAATTTCAATAAAACAAAACCAATTAACACTATAAGCCAACCATGGAGTTTGCTTAATTTATAAAGCATATATTACAAAAGATCATTAACTATTTGATTTTCAGATTAGAATGCCTTTAATAAAAACATATTCCTATCTTTCTTTTGATATATGCAAACACTATAGCTTCTTAGGTTAATACGAATAGATGAAGGTTCTGGATGGCATAACATCTTATTCTATTTTGGATGACATTTATATGACACAGAAAGTGGGAGGAGAGGGATTAAAGTGGAATGAAATTCCAACATAGGTGCAGTTTGAACTGAGAATGACCACTAGTAGTCCTAGTTAAATAGATGTAACAAAATATCCTACAGTGTTATTAATTATATGATGACATCAATGAATCCCAAATGCAGTGTAAAAGATAACAACTGAAGTTTGTGCACATATAAGGAATTGAGGCAAGCGGTTCCCTGGCTCAACCATTTGCAACATATGGTAAGACTTAATAGTGGCTTAAATTAAAACTAACTTTGCACTGGGAGCTAGTAAGGCCAAGACAACAATGGTTCCACCATGGTTATACTATATATATTGTTATACTATATATTGGAGAAGCACTTCTTCATTTTAATCAACAACAATCCAACTTTTTGGACATCTGTACAGGATGTAGACCTAGAGTCGATAGTGTTTTCCACATAGGTAACAGTATGAATTTGCTACTCCACCTATTGGATGTCTCAAAGTATGATATAACAGGGCTAATTTCATCACTAACTCTGATGAGGATATACCTATGGCGTATATAACCAGTGTGAGTGAGCACATTGAACCATCCAACATATCGATGGAGTTATTGGAGTACACAAGGTGGTAGTCTACGTTTTGATAAGCCACTCAGGTATATCAGCCATTACGATGGTAGATTGTCATATCAAGAACAATATATCTAGTGGAAGACCATAATAAATCAATCCTCATGAAATAGATGAACATCGAACATAAGCATAAGCAATCACACTAGACTCTTTCGATTGCAAGAACAAGGACACCCAACTCGATACCTTCCAAATAGTTTACTACGAGGAACAGTTGGAATGGAAAAAGGGTTCACACGAAGGTCATATTAAGCAAAGAGTCCGACTGACAACATAATATTAAAATATCAAAATTTAAATATTCTTTATAAGCACACTGAAAGCATCAAGGTTTTCAATTACACTAGAGCATATAGCGTGAATTAAAATAGAATTAAAGCCATTACGTAAGGAGGATTTATAAGACTTAAAGTAGTGCTATGGGGTTCAAACTTATGAGTCAACCAATGACTCCACATTATAGGCCAATCGGGTACTGCTAAAACTCCTTATTAAAGGTGCATAGAGCTTACACCTATCGAAAGTTACAACTATCCCAAGTTGTTTAACATTTATGCATCTACATACTATTATGGTGTAAATAAAGCATTCACATGATAGCATGAAACTAATTAAATGGCGTAAATGCATCAACATTCTAAAATAAAATATGAGTAGGAATGCTTCCACTTGGAGAGTTCCTGCAAAACCTTGAACTTCTTTACTTGTGAGACCTCCTCTAGACTTCTCCCGCATAACATAATATCCTTTTTCTCAATATTAATGGTAATTTATAGCTTTCTTTCTTCTTAGACAAGAAATATGTTTCTAAATATATATATATATATATATTATTTATTATTTTTTTGCTTTCTTTCTTTCAGAAAATATGCTTCTAAATATATATATATTTTATCTTCTTTTTCTTATCCCATGTGCAGGCTTCCTTTAATATATATTATTTTAATGGAAAGGGAATCCATAGAGATAAGAGAAGAATCTTATCCACCATTTCAACCTTCCCAAAGTAGCCATGCATGTGTAGGAAAGATTGATTATTTAAATCTACAAGGTAGTTTTTTTTCATGTTTTGGTCCAATCAAAATTGAACAAGTTCATAAAAAACAAACTACCTAATTCCCTTCTAAAATAGGATCAACTAGATCAAATAAGCATGCTCAACAAAATAAATCCTTTATTTTTAAAAATTGCTCAATTTAAAGATTTCACAAAATCATTATAAATTGCATGATATTCTTTTCAATATTTTCTAGAATAATTTGTAAAATGCAAAACATTATTAATGTGCATTTTCAAAGTAAAATTCAATTAAACCAATCTCATGCAAATTAATCATGAAATCAAATATAAATCACATGCAAATGGCATACAAGCACTCGATGCATGTGCCCAGTATCCCCCATCACCATTTTTCCTTTGATTGGGTGGGACTTTTTAGAGTAATACTCAAGTAACACCGCCATCAGGGAGGTAACTAGTGATGATAGGAATATGAGCTTTACTTGTTGAGTTGTCATAGTCATCATTTCCCTTCTCATATCTTGGTGGTCAGTCTTCCACCTATGAGAATAAATGTTCCTACAATCAAGCAATGCAACATCATTTTATTTTGATAAATACACTGCAAATATATTAAGCATTAAAACCAACTATCATTACACAAATAACATCTTAAAAATAGTCCTCCAAGGTGGGATGTGACATACTCCCCCTTAGATTAAACATAGTCCTCTGTGTTTTCCTGCATTATTTCATAACAATCAATAAAACATAGTTTTTGGCATAGTTTCCACTTTGCATAAGTGGTCCATAGTTCAACCTGTATTATTACATAGCATCATTAAATAAATAAGGAAAGTGTCTTTTCATATCTTCCACTTTTTCCCAAGTGGAATTATTTTTAGAATATTGGTCCCACTAGACCTTACACTGATCAATATTACGCTTCCTCATAGTCTTGGAGTGAAACTCTAGAATCTTAGTTGATTCCATTGTAATGACTAAGGGATTCACCATCATTCATGAGTAAAAGAGTGGCTTGCCCTTCCAAATTTGGACTTTCAGTGGCAACATGGATTTTGTGATTCATCACAATTTTACTTGTTCCTGCACGTTGTGGGCATATTTTTGCATAATGTTGTCCTTTACATGTAAAGCATCCCCCTAGAGGACCTACATGTTTCTTTCCCTTTTCCTGCACAATGGAAGATGATTCTTGTAACTTATTAGTCTCGGTTTTTTGGAGTCCCTTCCTGAAGCAAACTTGCTTCTTTTTTCGATTTTGTTCTTGCTCCCACTTCATAAAATCGACACTCTTTCTCTTCCTTAAAATTTATCGTTCGGGTTCTAACAAAATGGCATAATTGAAAATAGGCCTCTTTTCTTGTAAATTGGACTCGACTTGCAATGTCCCAGATTTGCACTTTTGAGCTTCCAAGTTATCTAGCAGTTGGCCCTATTGGACCAGTTGTTCCTTAAGGTCATTTACTTGTTCTTTCAACTCAAAATTCATCGCAAAAAGGTCCTCCACCATTCTGCTTAATATTTTCAACTTTCCTCTAGGACTTTCAGTTTGCTTCATCTTGCGAGATAATGTGTCCTCTCCGCTTCCTACTTTAAGGGCCATTTTCTGATATATAAAGAATAGTGTTAGATTACAATATTTCCTCAAGTTGTAATTCTAACTTCTATCTCATATCATTAATGTTTAAATTGATAAAAGTCACCTTTGTTCATGACTACTATTGCTAGTCTATTAAGGCTATAACGAACTAGCTTACTCATGGAATAGTCACTTCTTATATAAAAACACATGTTTATGACCTTCCAGAGTTTAGTCTACTGACACACAAAACATGTTGCTTTATGACATATTTCAATGCTTAAATAGCGCAAAGCACATCTACTAAATTACGACAAAGCAAGATGATATCTTCAACCATGGTAAAGGTTCAGGTTGCGACTATCTCTGGGTGAACCATTGCTAAACAAAATAGCAATCCACCAGAATTTGTCATGGTTGAGATGTTTGGCTTCTTGGCCAAAGGTCAAATTGTAATGAGAATTAATTAAAGAAAATATTCTTTTATCTTGTCTTGTGTACTACAGTATGCCAAATTTAGATATAACTAGAATTTAATCCAAGAACATCTATAGTTCGATGATGGGTAGTTCTGTGACTATGCTCTTTGGACTATATCGAAGATCTTTATCTTCTTTTAGGCTATCTCTAGGGACTAAATTTCAACTCACTTAATTCTTATTCACACAATGTTCCACTTCGAGCCATTTGGCCTAGGCAATTAACAAGTTATCCATAATAATTTGATAACCTTAATTCAAGGGGTCCTTTAGCAGATTTGAACCAACTTATGATCCCTCTTGTTCATACACACTTGAAAATAAGGAGTAAGTAAGTCAAGAAACATAGATGTCGAGTAGTTTTCCAAAAGAGTCTAAGGTACACCACTTAAAACCCATGGAAGGAGGGTTCGCTTAGCTCTTCCACTTTTGAATGATTGTGGATCTATTCATGGGAGAAAGGAACTCAGACATCAATAATATCAAGTATTGACTTGTCCTTACCAAGCATGCATTGTTTAGAGTTGTGGGATTTTATGTTTTGAGTTTCTCTCATGCTATTGTTTCATGCCCAAATATTTTTCTAACCTAGATCTAACTAGAATCTATTAGTTAGCCTGGGCTCTGATACCAACTGTAACAACCCCAATTGTTACCATAATATATATATATATATATATATATATTCATATTTCATGAGGCAAGGGTCATAATCATGAACTAAGATAGAATCATTCCTTTTGGATTGTAAGTTATCAAGGCAAATAGCATCAAGAGATATTAAGACTTGATCAGAGTCACTCTTGAGTAGAAGTGATCAGCTTCTATGAAACCCTCATACCACTCGGATATGAGAATGTTGGCCAAGCGTTAGATTTCATCCCTCTTAAAAGGGAAATCACCCTTAACCATACTGTCCACCAAGACCAGTATATAGGTGAATGCCTTGAATATGGAAACCCATCATAATGAAATAACCTCAACAATGGTTATTCCTAGATCTTAGATCCAACCCACATCTTCTCGATGGGGTTACTAAGATAACAAAATCACTATACATGATCAACTCATAGAATCCTTGGAATGTCATCTTAAGCATGATTATATAACCTTATACCTCTTAAGGCTTATTTGTCCACCCTTTTATTTAGGCATCCCTTTTGTTATATACATGAATCAATTAAGTTCATTACAAAAGGGTATTATTTAACCATCATGGGAGTACCTACTCCTCATGTACATTCATTTATCAACTCAGAATGTAAGGTGACTTGGTTTACAAATCAAGTACTTTTTGGGTTACCATTATTTGATCAATCTCATTTTTATATAATATTTTAGGTTATACCAACCATGAATGTTTATGAAGTGATCATAACCCAATTAATCCTTAAGGAGTAGAATCCATTACTTTATGATTCTTGAGACTATAGCACACATGAGATATCCAATTGAGCAAGATTTACATTCCATTACATTCTACTTTTTGCATCCATACAACCATTGAATACATCAAGTGCTAGTTGTTGAAAGGTAAATCTAGCTAACTACATCATTCATAATTACCCAATACATTCCAAAAAATAATTGACATAATCGTATATCATTAATTCATCAACATATTAAAGTTAAGCATACATTCCTTGCATCATAGTACACATTGACATAATCTAAGAATTGCATAATTGTTTCATCAAGCATTTAACCATCTCATCCACTTAAATCATTTTTATTTTGAAGTAAAAGCAACATGCACAAGAATTAACACATCAAACCACAAATAGAGTGACACATTGTTTATCCTAGGAACCCTCATGGGGAATAAACCCAACCTCCAAAATATGTACTTTCCTCATATTCATAAACTTAAGATGTCAAATATTACAGATATAGAAGGGCCACTATGGGTCCCTTTCAATTCATTATACATGGCAAGGAATACAACCGTTCCTTATCAAATTCATGATGCAATTAAGGAATTTTCCTAATTCCCTTCTCTAAGTCATCATTGTATCATTAAGGTATTTCCCATACCAATAAGGAATCCATATGCCCCTTTAAACTCATGATGCAATTAAGGAATCTATTGATTCTAAGCCATCCTAAGAATTTTCATATGTTTATGATAATCATCGAAATCTTATTTTGGAGAAGTCGTATCGATGTTAGAGAGAACCATATAAGTTCCCTCAAGAATGAATTCCAAATTCATTCTACATAATTGACACAAATTCAATCCATGAATTAAAGTCCCATACCTTTAATTCATTAATAAACCATTCTTCCTAAATTAATAATTTAAGCTAATAATTTAAATTATCTATCATTTCATAATTATATCCTATTGTAACAACCCATGTCAACCACCTTTCTCCTTAATATTAGGTTAATAAAAGTAAACCCTTAGAGGTTTAGCATGGGTAATATAAAGCTCATTATACTAAAGCTATTTCCTTTGATTATATACAAACCAATAGGGGTCTAATTCCCCATTGAATACAACATATTAATCTATTCAATTGATTCTCAATTGCTATCAAACTTGCTTCCTAAATTTGATCCAAGATTCATTTCATTACTTTCCAAATCCTATCAATTCTCTTCCCAAATGTGAGCTAAAGATGCATCAAATATCCTACACAATTTTTATATTTCAATCCAAGGTTAGCTCTCAAATCAATTCATTTCCATAATTGGATCCCAATATGCATTCAGTTATTTCATCCTCTATAATAAAGTTTACAAGAATGCATTTGTAAACTGTTATCAAATTTTTTCCAAAATTTGATCCAACATAATCTCTAATTATCTTGCTAATTTGGTTATCAAAATTCAATCCAAATATTATTTCTCTTATCTCCAAATGATACCAAATTTACCTCCAAGATTTGCTTTAATACTATTCAATTAATCTCTCAAAAGAGGGAAACCCCATAAATTCCCATAAATCATCTAGCATCAAGGTCTATCTCTAAATAATTTACTTTTCTAATCCCAATCAACATGAATGCCATTCCTTTGATTTTCAGGGACGTTTGGAAGAGTCCCATACCTCTTCCTGGATGGACACCAAGATCATCCATTCTTCTAGTGGATTCCATTCATTAAAAATTTCATAATAAATCATAGTATGTATTTTACATACAAAATCTATAATTTCACTAAAATCATTACTTCCATTTACTTCTCACATTTAACATAGAAAATCACATATAAGATCTATAACTTCATTTAATATCATTTGATTTCTAAATTTAATAAGAAAGCCCAATAACATTTGATTTTTATATAAAATCATTTAACTCTAAAATTGAAAAACTAATATTTACAAAACAAATGTTATAAAGGGAGAATTAATGAATCTAAATTCATACTTCATAAGTTCATTCAGTTAAATATAAGAAAATAGAATGATACCTAATCATTTTCCCAAATATTTCAATGATGTACAATCTATAGAGTTTTTCCACAAGTCTCATAGTGTTCAATTAGAATACTCATAAGGAAATATTTGGTTTTGACAGCTAGCAATACCATTTCAAGATATTCAATTTTAAAATTGTCATATTCTAAAGCCATCCTTTTAATTTATCTGAGACCCTATATTTTCTTGCATTTGAACATCACTTTATCTATGGTTATATGCTTAATCAAAACCAATATTTACAAATCTAATTGATTTCAATTTGATTTTCCAATCATTCCAAAAATAAAGGAAATTGCTTTAATTTTAAAGCCATTCAAATTTAATTTAAATTAAAATAAAACAATTAACACTATAAGCCAACCATGGAGTTTGCTTAATTTATAAATCATATATTACAAAAGATCATTAACTATTTGATTTTCAGATCAGAATACCTTTAATAAAAATATATTCCTATCTTTCTTTTGATATATGCAAACACTATAGCTTCTTAGGTTAATACGAATAGACGAAGGTTCTGGAGGGCATAGCATCTTATTCTATTCTGGATGATATTTATATGACATAGAAAGTGGGAGGAGAGGGATTAAAGTGGAACAAAATTCCAACATAGGTGCAGTTTGAACTGAGAATGACCACCAGTAGTCCTAGTTAAATAGATGTAACAAAATATCCTACAATGCTATTAATTATACGATGGCGTCAACGAATCCCAAATGCAGTGTAAAAGATAACAGTTGAAGTTTGTGCACATATAAGGAATTGAGGTAAGAGGTTCCCTAGCTCAACCATTCATAGCATATGGTAAGACTTAATAGTGGCTTAAATTAAAACTAACTTCACTGGGAGCTAGTAAGGCCAAGACAACAATGGTTCCACCATGGTTATACTATATATATTGTTATACTATATATTGGAGAAGCACTTATTCATTTTAATCAACAACAATCCAACTTTTTGGACATCTGTATAGGATGTAGACCCAGAGTCGACAATGTTTTCCACATAGGTAATAGTATGAATTTGCTACTCCACCTATTGGACATCTCAAAGTATGATATAATAGGGCTAATTTCATCACTAACTCTGATGAGGATATACCTATGGCATATATAACCAGTGTGAGTGAGCACATTGAACCATCCAACATATCGATGGAGTTATTGGAGTACACAAGGTGGTAGTCTATGTTTTGATAAGCCACTCAGGTATATCAGCCATTACGATGGTAGATTATCATATCAAGAATAATATATCTAGTGGAAGACCATAATAAATCAATCCTCATGAAATAGATGAACATCGAACATAAGCATAAGCAATCACACTAGACTCTTTCGATTGCAATAACAAGGACACCCAAATCGATACCTTCCAAATAGTTTACTACGAGGAACAGTTGGAATGGCAAAAGGGTTCACACGAAGGTCATATTAAGCAAAGAGTCTGACTGTCAACATAATATTAAAATATCAAAATTTAAATATTCTTTATAAGCACACTGAAAGCATCAAGGTTTTCAATTACACTCGAGCGTATAGCGTGAATTAAAATAGAATTAAATCCATTAGGTAAGGAGGATTTATAAGACTTAAAGTAGTGCTATGGGGTTCAAACTTATGAGTCAACCAACGACTCCACATTATAGGCCAATCGAGTACTGCTAAAACTCCTTATTAAAGGTGCATAGAGCTTACACCTACCGAAAGTTACAACTATCCCAAGTTGTTTAATATTTATGCATCTACATACTATTATGGTGTAAATAAAGCATTCACATGATAGCATGAAACTAATTAAATGGTGTAAATGCATCAACATTCTAAAATAAAATATGAGTAGGAATGCTTCCACCTGGAGAGTTCCTGCAAAACCTTGAACTTCTTTACTTGTGAGACCTCCTCTAGACTTCTCCCGCATAACATAATAATCCTTTTTCTCAATATTAATGGTAATTTATAGCTTTCTTTCTTCTTAGACAAGAAATATGTTTCTAAATATATATATATATATATATATATATTATTATATTTTTTTTTTTTTTTGAAAATATGCTTCTAAATATATATTTTTATCTTCTTTTTCTTATCCCATGTGTAGGCTTCCTTTAATATATATTGTTTTAATGGAATGGGAATCCATAGAGATAAGAGAAGAATCTTATCCACCATTTCAACCTTCCCAAAGTAGCCATGCATGTGTAAGAAAGATTGATTATTTAAATCTACAAGGTAGTTTTTTTTTCATGTTTTGGTCCAATCAAAATTGAGCAAGTTCATAAAAAAAAAACTACCTAATTCCCTTCTAAAATAGGATCAACTAGATTAAATAAGCATGCTCAACAAAACAAATCCTTTATTTTTAAAAATTGCTCAATTTAAAGATTTCACAAAATCATTATAAATTGCATGATATTCTTTGCAATATTTTCTAGAATAATTTGTAAAATGCAAAACATTATTAATGTGCATTTTCAAAGTAAAATTCAATTAAACCAATCTCATGCAAATTAATCATGAAATCAAATATAAATCACACACAAATGGCATACAAGCACTCGATGCATGTGCCCAGTATCCCCCATCACCGTTTTTCCTTTGATTGGGTGGGACTTTTTAGAGTAATACTCAAGTAACACCACCATCAGGGAGGTAACTAGTGATGATAGGAATATGAGCTTTACCTGTTGAGTTGTCATAGTCATCATTTCCCTTCTCATATCTTGGTGGTCAGTCTTCCACCTACGAGAATAAATGTTCCTACAATCAAGCAACGCAACATCATTTTCTTTTGAAAAATACACTGCAAATATATTAAGCATTAAAACCAGCTATCATTACACAAATAGCATCTTAAAAATAGTCCTCCAAGGTGGGATGTGATATTTTTATTGCACAAAGGACTTAGTCTTTTGTATATGTTATTTTCAAGATGTTTTTTTTCCTAGATCATGATGATATAAAGGACTTTAAACATGCATAAACCGTAGAGGTTTGAATGACTTTAAACATGTCTAGACCTTCTAAGGCTTTGATACCATTGTTTAGAAATATTTGTATGTGCCTAGGCTTTGCTAGGGCTTTGATTTGTGATAATGTTAGCATTGCCCAAAGGAATTAGTCAACATTATTGTATATTTTAATCATAGATTCATGCTTGGACCTTGAGGGTCCAAAGTATTTTAAAAATTATGGGGTATCTAGACCTTTCTTTGGTCATGTTAAGAATATTTTTTGTTTAAATTATGTATATGTGCCTAGATTTGCTATGGCTTCATGCATGCTCAGACCATTATCAATATAGAGAATTATTTAAATGTGCTAGACTTGTTAGGGACTTTATGTATTAGAATCCATTATCAACCTATAGAATATTGCCTAGGGTTTTTAGGAATTTTATGTTTATAGAGTCCATTGTTAGCCTATAGAATTATACCTACGGTTGCTAGGCATTTTATGCCAAATCATTATTTAGATTGCTAGGGTGTGAATAACTTTATGAGGTTTATAAGAAATTATTTCCTAGAACTCTTGGGTATGGAGGACTTATATTAGTGTTACCTCAAGGACTTGATAAAGATGCATTGATGTGTGCCTAGAAATTTTGGGTATGAAGAGCTTTAAATAATATGTGTGCCTAGACCTTATGGATCTTAAGGACTTTATGATATAAAATGATATACCTGAACCTTATGGAACTGAAGGATTTTAAATATTGATGTATACATTTATGATATAGTGTGATGTGCTACAAAATGTGTGGTTCCTATTTGTATCTCTAACTATCTCGATCTAGGGAAGTCATAGCTCATGGGGAGTAATATAGCAAGTTTGCACATGATAAGGCCACAACTTAGAGTGTAGGGTTCAACTCAATTAGGGGTCTCTTTTACAAGGCCAAATCCTTTTAATATGTAATCTTTTAGGTGCACTTTAACTCGATAGTAAAATGGAAAGAGGTAAACAAAGGAAAAAGTCTCAAAAAATGAAAATGTGGCGATAATCCAAAATATCTGCTAAGATATTTCTACAAAAATAGGTTTGAATGTTATTTTCCAACCATGAATACTTCCTCTCCTTGACATAGTTAAGCATGGATGAGAGTCATCAACATAGGTATGCATAAAAAGGTAGGTCTCATGGGATATCCACATATGGCTAGTCCAAAAATAGACATAGGCCCCTCACACACATGTATGCCAATAAAACTCAAACCATGTAAAAAACCACAAAAATACACATACACATAGAAACGTGTCCATAGGGAGTCATAGATGACTAAACCAAAAATTGATGTAGACCTCCATATATATATGTCTGTGTGCAAGAAAATTGTTTAAAATTATTGTGCCATAAGTGGGGTCTAATTTTACCACAAGCTGCTTAGGAGCCAACTGCTCTTACAAAAACAAATGAAGGGAACACATGAATACAATTGCAAACTTGTCAATCCTTAGAACAACCTAAACTACTACTATTTATAATTTACAATAGGGAATTTTTCTATCTAAAATTATCTATAGGTATATTTAGAAATCTTAGATGCTTTTCCTAGGGAATATGAATATTAAATGAAGTAGCCCTTGGTCATAATAGCTATCAGGTTAGATACTGTCATCACCATACTTGTCTTGAATGAGTGTCTAAGCTATTTAATAAATATGTCTTATGGTAGGTGGTATTTGTCTCTCTAATTTACAATGGATTAACTCATATGCCTATCATAACTCAATGTACTTTTGACATGACCTCGTTGTTGGTATCAACTTCAACTTTTGGCTTGCCCTTGGTCCTATCAAACTCCAAGGTCATCCTATATATTGGTTGAGAGTCTTGTTGCTAGTGTTTGATCAGGGATCACAAAACCTCTAATATCAGAACTTATTTGAGAGAAAAAGTTTCTTTGGTCTTATATTCTTGTTGTTTCACCTATCATACTTTTCTCTTAACAAAATTATGTACAAGTTTTTATTATCAGGACTTATTTTGGCTCATTTTTTAAGATAAAAATTTTGATTACCTATGATGATTTTTACTTAGGCTCAAATATGTAATGAGGAGTCACTATAACTTTGGTGGATCTCATGGGTATTCTAACCTACCTAAAGGAGAAATTAAAATTTCCTTTATCCTTGGGCTTAGAGTCACAATTTTATGATCCCTGAAAAAAGAGAACATAAAAAATTGAAATAAAAGTTAACAAAAATATTACAAGGTAGAGAGAGTCTCCAATGCTTGCTTGATATCTTCACATTAATCATTTTATAGACATTGGGTCTATTATAATTTTTTATATAGAGAAAGTACTTCATGCTTGTAATAGTATGAGAAATATTTTGTCCATCACATTAATTCATGCACTTGTATCTTGAGCTTCACTAATGGCCCAATAATTTAGGCTATTTCTCTTGTGTCAAGGGAGGTAATCTACTCTTTAGAGCTAAGAGGAAATTCTCTAATTGATTTAAGCATCCTTATATATTTCTATTTCAAGAACAATTGGCTAGATTGGTACTTCCATGTTGAAGGGAGCCCTACTATTACCAAGGAGTCTACTTCTTCCTTAAGCCATCCAACTATGTTGCATAGGCCATTAACCTATTTGATACATTGTTTTGCTATTTGTTCTCTTCTAAAGATATTTATTACCTTTTGTGATTGTAGACACAAAAAATTGACCCACTTGAGTGGGTAATCTTCCCTGATCCCTCTAGGAGACCCCTTATACTTACCTAGGGCATGGGTAAGGCTTCTCCCCCATATTTTGCATTTTTAATCCCTCTATGTGAAATCACACTCGCTCTTGATGGGGCATGAATTCACATAGGCAAAATCGTGATCAACCTTAATGAGGCACGATTTTGCATTTTTAAGGTTTATTCTAAGAAAACCCTAATTCTTTGGGTTTGGCATGTTTTATATAGGCCCTCCTTCATTTTCTTGCCCATATCACCTTCAAATCTGCTATAGAAGGAGGGTTTGAATTCACTTTTCACACAACAACACAATACGAAAATATTGCATGAAAATATTTGATGATTTAATGCTAATGATTATTATTTCTTGTAAAGTGTTCTTATTCGGTCTACATTCGTCTTCTTATTTCACAAGCAAGTTAAATTGGGAGTGTGAAGTCTGATTGGTTTTCTACTACATTGGATTGTTGATTATTATTGCTTGCTCTTGGTGGATTTGTGTTAAAACCCTAAGTAGAGATCAACTATTTGGGAGGTCTCAAACCTTTTTTCTTGCTTCCTCACTCTCTTCTAGGTGAAAGTGCTTTGTTGCATATTTTTGTTCGCTATGCTTAGATTTATTATTTTGCTTTGATCTAGGATATTTCATCTCATTTCTGTGAAATCACACCTAGGTATTTATGTGGTACGATTCTGCCTATGCATTATCACGATCACTTATTATAGTGTGCCATTTCACCTGAGCCATATCTGGGGTAAACTATTGTTCCAAATTTCATCATTGCATTCTAGACTACATTTAGAGAATAATACTACATTCTATTTTGTGGTTCCATCATTTTATTCTGTTGTATTGTGATATGCTTGTTTTCTTCCAAAGATCAATTTCTACTTCTATTTATAAAAATTTCAGCTAAAAGGACCTAGGGGGATTGACTACTATACCTCCAAGCACTGTTGTATAATGGCCTAAGTAGGCCCCCTAATGCTAATCATATTTTCAAGTGTTTATCAAGTTATCTTGCAAGAACAAAAATTTTTGATAGCATTGGATAAATGGATAAAGGCAAGGGTAAATCACCAAATAAGCTAAGTGTTATGATTAGTATTTAGGCTATTTGTTAAGTGCTTTATATTTCTATTGTAAACCCTATATCTAATTTATAATGAATACATCTAATTAATTTCTAGGTATTTGAAAGATAAACAACATATAGTGTGCACTTAGGGTTAATTCTGTTTGTGCATCCTTTCTTGAGCCCTTGCTTAAAGGTTGTCTATTTAGAATGCTAGGGTTAGAAAGGAATTCAAAGAAAGAATCATACTAGGGTTAGCTCTTGTATTCTTGTATTCTATATTTTTGCATTGTCTTTTATATTTTATAGCATAGATCTAGAAATATCAAATATAGGTGTTTGTCTTGAACTGAATGCATCAAATATTCTTGAAAACTAGAGGAACTGGAGGGAGTCCTTAAACCTCTCTTGGTGAACCCTTACCCCTAGCGTTGAGTGTAGAGAACAACATACCCCCATGGTTCACTTCAAGGCTTTCTCTTATGAATTGAGAATTGTATGTGGTAGGGAAGTTTTTCCCATCTATATATTTTGTGAATCTGAATTGAACACCTCCTTTATTTTTAAAATATTTTAAGCAAGATCACTAAACTTGTTTGTGTGGCTGAAAAATCTTAATAACATATTTAAAAATAATTTGTTTTTTGTTGTTAGAATTCTCTTCTATCCTTTCACTTTTCTAATGGATCCTTTCCTTAGAAGTCAGCGAAAGCACCTTGAATCTGATTATGTTCCTCCTGAAGATGATTAGATTGATAGAGAGGATCCTAACATAGATCCAAAAAAAAATATGATATGGAAACTGAAATGAATTTTTATCCTTATGAGGGATCTAATGGTGGGTTCATATTTTCATCATTTGATAATATTTGAGATATTATGAAAGCTAATATGGATAATATATTGGGAGGTATGGAGCGAGAAGCTCATCTCAAAATAGGTGAAACTCCTCCACCTCTTCCTCCAATAAGATCCCCTATGCTTGACCAAATAACCCCTTGCCTAAATCAATACGTCCTGATAATTTGAGCCAAGATATTGATAATACTACAACCACCAACATTGGAAGGAATCTACAAACCCCTCTAGTTAGTAGTGTCACTTAAAAGTGTTTTGAATTTATTCCTCCATCCTCTAACCTCAATAATTTTGTTTCGATCCCACCAAATGTTAACTATCCATTTTCACAAGGTGCCACATATAGAAATAATATTCATGTATCCGACTTGAATCAAGCATTGGTTCCTCAACACATATATGTTTCCACTTTAGGGAATCTAGGAACAATGCATAAAAGTAATCCAGAAGTATAGAATTTGATAAACATGATAAAGTAGTTGGTTTCAAAAATTTAGATGATTTAGCCCTCAAGTTTTACTTACAATTATAAGGAAATGTGTAATCAACCATCGGATCCTATTGTTGTTGCTAGACCTTATCCTAAGAATTTTACTATGCCAATTTTACCTATCTATAAGGGGACAGAGGATCCGATTGAGCATTTAAGAAGATTTAGAACATTTTTCCATGATCTCATTTATGATGACATGCTATTACTTAAAATGTTTCCTAAGAGTCTTGGTGGCATGGCATTAGAGTGGTATTATATGTTACCCAATGTAGCCCAAAAATTCTCGCACTCCTTTCCTCAAGGCTGATGAATTCATTCCTTAGAGGAGAATGTAAGAATGAGTGGTCTACACCTCAAAAGAGAGGTACTTAATCATACCTTCTAAGTGGTGATATTTTGACAAATTGGTTTGGGTTCACTAGGAAATATTTTGTGGAAGTTTTTGAGCCTAGGTTTGGGATTTGTTTTTATTTTTTTTGTATTTATTCAAATCGTGCATACACCAAGTTTGGTAAATATGCATATAATATAACTTATATGCTATTTTTATTTAAATATAGGTAGAAAAATAGAATTCATAAAGACAAATGCAATTCTAGAAAGTGATTTCAAACCTTAATTGTATCTGAAAGTTTGTTGAAGTTTCTCATTTTTGAGTTTAGTCTAGATTGTATGTAACAGGTGAATATTGTACTACGATTTTGCATGATCGTAGTACGAACATAAATAGACTATTTTAATTTTTCTAGGGATAAAAAAAAACATAGGTAGGGACAGAAAACAAAAAATAGAGAGTTGTATTGATGCTTATAATAAGAATTAAGATCTAATGTCGGCTATTAGATAACTATAATAACATGAATTGATGAATAAATGTTCAAAACTACATAAAACGTGCAATTATATAAAATTAGATGAAATATAGGAATACATATGCATCAATCTAGTATTCTATGAAATAAAGGATTATAAATGAAAGACTAATCCAATGAAACAAAGTTAGAATACGCAAACCACAGCTTGGGGTTACCCCCAAGTGAGTTTTAAGCAATATCGTAGCTTGCAGGACAAGATCGTACGCCAAACTCATCTAATCATACGATGATGGCAATATTATATCCTTCAATATACAACAATATCCTTCGATCTTACTCAAAAAAACAAAATATATAGAACTAAAATGCATAATTAAGCAAAAGAATTCCAAATGCGAGGAGTCAAGTGTTAGGGAGGAATTTCATAGGGAGAGGTCTGGTTAAATAAGCAGGGAGGAGTGTTCATAATATGGAGGAGGTTGGATTGTTACAATTTCTTCTAAGCTAGGCGAGGTCGAATAGATATGATATCGCATTTCACGCACAGTTACACAGGTGGGGATAAAAACTGTTCAACTGATTTTTTGTCGTTTTTCATTTTTAAATTTTCTATTTCTAGGTAAGATCGTACACCGATTTTGGGGGTCGTAGTACGATCTCATCAAATATGCACAAATTTTGAGGTAATTAATGCAAACATGATGTTTTTACAATTTTTTATGTTCTCATGCAAATGGTTCAATTTTAAGGTGCTATATTTTACCCCCTCTTTAGTGCAGTTTTGAAAAAATTACGTTAAAGAAAAGTGTGACACACTTTATGAGAAAGCAAAAATTTATTACAATTTTTGTTGAATATTTTATGTTTTTATGCAAGTTGTTTCAAATTATGATGTTTATGGTACCCCCTTCGATTTTTTACACCTATTGAACATTTTAGGTGGAAAAACTCAAAAGGTAAGAGTAAATAAGAAAGAAAAGGTAAAATTTTAATTCATTTTCTCTTTTACTGTTTACTATCTAGTGCTCTGGAGAAAAATATGGCGGGAGCTACCCATCGCACCGATTTGGTCTGAGCTGGAGATGGAGCACTCTAGGTATGAATTTCGTGTTTTCTTAGCTTAGATTTTGCATGTTTTTTTGTTAAATTTTTAATTAAATTTAATTTTTTAGGGCACGACTACCGTTGTGTAGCCCTAATTGTGAAATCATAATGATTTCATAAAATTGTAATGACTTTGCAAAATCATAATGATTTTGTAATATCGTACCTTATGGTATTGGAGAAATCGATACGATTTCGTCAATATCGTATCGATGTAAGCGATATCATACAATACAATATCATAAAATCGATACAATATCGTTTGTTTTTTATATGATTTTGCTACTATTTATTTTTAAATTTGATTACTAATATTTTGTTATTTTATGTTTTATTTTGATAGTTGGAGGAGCTAAATAATAGGGAGTGGAGACATGCTACTCTCCAGGCTGATTTGGATGCATTGACAGACCTAGAGTTGACCTGTCTAGAGGTAGTGGGTCTAAAACACATAGTGTAGATGCCAAAAATTATGACATATATGAGGTTGCTGATAGCCTTAGTAGAGAGATGGTATCCGGAGTCATCTTGTTTCCATTTACCTATAGGAGAGATGATGCCTACCCTGGAGGATGTCTGGTGGATTTTGAGGTTACCTTTAAGGGGTGCACGTATAGTTGTGTCTGGCAACCAAGGCTAGGTGATGAGGAGGTTGACAGGAGATCCCAAATTCCTATTGAGGAAGGGTGGGGTTCCTATTGGGAGACTCAGTGGGACGGAGGGAGTATCACATTTGATGGTGTTGTTGAGTGGCATTATGGGGGGATTGATTTTATGTCATCCAATTGGGATGCAATTACCATGGACATTGGCAGAGGTAGTCTATGATATGAGGGATCAGAGTATCCATTTTCTTGGGGTCCCTTCCTCCTATGTATACTATATCAATTTTTGCACAGGGTAGTCTACAAGGGTGGGAAGGGGTTGATATTGACTTCTTTTCTTTAGGTGTGGTGCTAGGAGCACATAGCTATCCAATGGCCTATAGGGCTTCCTCTAGTTTGAGTAGTAGATGGTGAGCTTGGTGTAGAGGATGATAGGCCTAGGGTGTTCTATTGGCCTTTATAGGGAGTACGTGGGAGATGGGTTACTCTTAGTGGAGTGAGGTGGCTCTTGGATGATTTACTACCAGATGGAATTATGTGGAGGCCTTGGAGAGGGCTACTAGGATGGGGGGAAGAAGCATTTGAGTTGGCCCATGTTAGGCAAACCGTCTGGATGCAGATGCATCAGGGAGAGGTAGAGTTACACCATGTTGATCGGGTGCAACACTAGTTTGTGCTTAGATAGGATATTCCTCCTCATATAAATATCACTTTTGCTAGATCTACTTAGGATCCTACCACCTTCAGTGGGGCTCCAAACTTGGCTCAGTTTTTGGACCTTGAGCCTGATGATGCTCCAGTAGATACAACGACTCAGGATGATGTTGGGGTTACTAACAGATACCGATAGTGGTATGCTAGTATATGTCCTATCCAATTAACACTACAGAGGAATGCATAGTGAGGTAGGTAGTTGATCGAGTTTTTAGATAATGGCATACAACTAATCAATAGTAGTCGATTACACAGGCTTCTTTCAGGAGGCCAGGTCTTCACACTCGGGATGGACACATATCTCAGAGGAAATAGATCCACTAGGAGAGGTAGGAGAGGAGAACATCACCCTAGGAGGAGGGAGGAGAATCTCCTCATTAGGAGGAGAGACCATACTCGTCCAATAAGGGCAAGAGGATATTGGAGGAGGGAGAGAGCAGTGAGATGGTTGCTCTATAGGCAGAGGTGGCTAGGCTATAGGGGGAGAATACCATCCAAAATACTATGATAGAGTCTCTAGAGGGAGACCTAGCGTAGGCTAGAGCTTAGGATGTGGGTATATGTAGTAGTATTTAGACTCTGGAGAGGGATATAGCATCGGCTAGGGCTTAAGGTGGACATAGTGCTATGGCTACGACATCAACTAAGATAGGTCAATCTGAGCGAAGATGGCTAGGATATGAGCTTCTACGAGTAGTGCAGTAGATGACCTTTTATCAAACCCTATATTTTATAGCAGTACCTATAGAGTAGAGACAACCTTTACCTACAAATATTGTAGTATCGATTCGCTCTGGGTCATCATCCCACTCTACATCCAGGGCAACTTCCTCTAGTATAGCTATGGAGACATAGGAAATGTGACCACCATATCCATCCCCTGGTGGAGATGATGAGGCACAAAGTTATAGGGCTTATAGGGAGTGAGCCTAGATATTTGTATATTTGTATGGTGTATTTGACTTAGTATACCAATTTTTGAGGATTTGTGGCATATCAATCTAACTTTATTTTGTATATGGATTTTAGAGATGTATATATATAGATATTTTTGTCTCTATGTGACTTCATTTATTTTATTTGATTAATTTACATTTTAATTTTGTGTGAATCTCACATGATCATGTTTATATTTATGAATGTTTTAATCATGCTTAAAATAAAATGAAATAAGCTAATTTTTGGGAATGTTTTGGAAAAATATGTTGTTGTATAATGATATATTAGCAATAAAATTTGAAGGACATTATGTTTTTATATGACCATTGATGGAGATCGATGCTTGCTAGGTCATGAAGTTGATCTTGTTGTGAAGAAGTGTTTAATATTGCTAATGGTTGTGTGCTTAAGAATAATCTTAAGACTTTAGGATGATAAAAGAAAATGTTGATTTTGGTAATTGATTTTGAGAAAATTTTGTTGTGGATTAACATGTTGATGAGAAAATAGAATAATTAAGCATGAAAAATTGGTAATATGACTTGCGCTAAGCATAAAATTCCTAAGTGTGAAGATGTAAAAAAATAATTACTTAGGAACTATACCATCATCGCGAAATAAAAAATAATAATGAAATATATGATGATATGAAATTATTTGTTCTTTTTAAAATGCAAAGTAATATAAGATAAATCATTGTGTCACATGTTCCAAAAATATTATGTAATTTTTATGAAAATATATGGACTAATTTTGGGCATGAAATTTTAGAAATATGACTTGCGCTAGGCATAAAATTCCTAAGAGTGAAATTTAAAGAGAAATAGTTACTTAGGAACTATACCATCATCGCGGAATCAAAATATGAAATGCATAATGATTATGTTTGATTTTGAAGATTTATTTGAGATAAATTACTGTATTATGATGATAAAATAATTTTTAGGAAATAATGCAAAGGATTGAAACTAATTGCCTAACAAAATTTCAAAGAAATATTTTAACTTATTTCAAAGACAAATTCAAATTTATCGAGAACTAGTGTGTGAAAAGTGAATTCATTATCCATTATTATTGTCATGATGATACAAAATCTCTTAAGTAACAAATGTGTGTGCTTTATGAGGTTAATTTACCATTTTTTAGTAATATAATGATAAAGCGAACTTGAATGAACCAATGTGTGTGCATGTGAAATGTTCATTAACCATGATTTTGTGCATGCATTGGTACTGAACTACTATGTAAATAAAATTACCAAAAGCTAGCTAATACATAAGTGGACATTGGTCTGTACAAAATAAGGTCACTAATATGATAGACATATCACTACGTGAAAGGAATTACCCAAGGCCAAACAAGTTAGGAACAAATCACCTATTATGGGGCTTACCTCATGGTTTTCGAATAATTGAGAAATTCCAGGGATTCAATTTCAATACCCCCTTATTTTCTTCACACTTATAGGGTAGGTATTTCTTTTCCTTTTATAAACAAGGGGATTTTATTGCTTTGAAAAAAAATCTTGATTTTTCTCTTTTTCTTTCTTTTTCTTTCTCTTTTTTTTTTTTTCTTTCCTTTTTGGGATACTTGCTCAGATTAGGCATAGAGCAAGGGATTTTATTCGGGTAGGGAGGATCTTGTCCTTTTGCCAATTTCTCATTATTCTAGACCATGCACATGATAGGATAGCAAGGGAAACTCTTCACTTAAGGTATTAAGATCTACTATGTAGTATCACTTTCGAATTTGAAACAAATCATTTTAAGATGTAAAAATGTGTTCTTGGTTCAAGAAGTAGCAAGATCATTCTCAAAACTTAAAATCATTTAAATGAAGCAATAGTGCTTTTGGTGCAAGAGATATTTATAAGCAAAATTTATTAATTATGTGAATTTTAGTGCATGGTTCAAGATAACTTTTGGATTTATCTGAAGTAAACTAAAATATAACTTGCAATCTTGGTAGATAATAAATGCAAAAAATAAATCTAATAATGCCTTGGAAATATTTTTGTAGATTTTCAGATTTTGTGATTTTTTTTTGGTTGTTTTTGATAAGATATTTGAAATGCATGAAAATGTATTTACAACTATGTACAATGATGTGACTTGTGGCCTTATGCATAATATCTTTTTAGATGCATAATATTCATGGGTTCCTTGAGATATTTTCCATCCAAGGTAGCCAATCTATATGCACCTGATCCAAATTTAGCAATGATGATAAATGGTCCAAGCCAATTTGGTTGGAATTTTCCTTTAAGATATTTTCTTGCATTAGTATTTTTTTAATTTTATTTTAAGACTATTCAAAATATTGGTTATGAAATTTCTTTGAATATTCTCTTTTAAGTTTATCTTGATAGGCATGAAGGTGCTCTAAAGCATGAATGCATTTTTCATGTAGGATTTCTAGCTGACTAAGTCTGCCAACATGATATTCATCTCCTACTTCAGCATATTGAAGTAGAAGAGCTAAAGAAGGAACTTCTAGCTCGAATGGGAAAACAACTTCAACACCATAAACCAAGACAAAAGGTGTAGCACTAGTGGGAGTACGAATACTAGTTCGATAAGCCCACAAGGTTGGATATAATTGCACATGCCAGTCACGACCTGATTTATTAACTAATATTTTAAGGATTTTAATTAAAGTTTTATTGGATGCTTCAGCTTGGCCATTACCCTATGGATAATAGGGAGTAGACCAACGATGTTGGATTTTATATTTTTGACATAATTTTTTAACATCTTTATTCTTAAAACAAGTTCCATTATCTAAAATAATATTTTATGGGATTCCAAATCTACAAATTATTTGATTAAGAATGAATTTGGAAACTTGAGCTCCCATGCAAGAAGCTAAAGGCATAGCTTCTACCCACTTCATAAAATACTCAGTCATAGTTATTATGAATTTATGGCCATCAGATGAAACAGGATTTATTTTACCAATGATGTCTAGACCCCATTTAGAAAAGGGCCAAGGGGAGGATATATCTTGGAGTTCTTGAGCAGGAGCGTGGACAATGTCAGCATGTTTTTGACACTTGTCACAATGATGCACATAATCATGTGCATCCTTTTCCATGGTAGGCCAAAAATATCCTATTCTAAGGAGATTTTTAGCAATGGCACTACCACTAAAGTGACCCCCACAAGATCCGTCATGGGCTTCACTCAAGGCTTTCTTAGAATCTTCTAAATTTAAACACCTTAGTAAGATACCTTCAAAAGACCTTCTATACAAGGTATTACCAATAATTACAAAGTGAACAGCTCACTTGCATAACAATATATGTTGATTTCTATCAAGACCTTAAGGGAAAGTGCCCTTCTAGAGGAAGTTGAAGATATCCATATACCAAGGTTCAAGAGTGGTTTCATTAATTAGAAACACATATAATGGATCTAAACATGACTTAGCAGAAGTAGGTTCTTAGAGTCGATGAATGATGATAGTAGCATATTCATCATCCAACTCCAAAGGCAATAGGGAAGTAGTCGCATCCATAGCATCGATAACACGGTTACTAGTTCTAGGAATAGCTTCTAAAGTGACTTTTTAAAACAATGATATTAATTATAGAACATAAGATTTATAAGGGAAAATTGTCTCATATTGTATCTGATAAATGTCATTGATTTGATTTATCACAAGCTGAGAATCACCGAAAACTAATAAATCTTTTATTTTTAATGCTAGGGTGGCTCGTAATCCAAGAATTAGAGCCTCATATTCAGTAGTGTTATTAGTGCAAGAAAATTGTAATTTAAAAGATAAAGGTATGAGGTGCTTTTGAGGAGATATTAAAATAATACCTACACCGACACCACTCATGCATCGAGCTCCATCAAAATATAAAGACCATGTTTCAAGATGATCTTCCTCTAGATTGAGGCATGCATCAAGAAACTCAATGGTGAGGGGATGAGTAGACTCTAAAGGTGCAATAGCTAATTGATCAGATATAATTTGACCTTTAATAGATTTTTGACCTATGAATGTGAGTTCAAACTCACTTAGAGCGAGAACCCACTTAGTTGTGCGACCCAATAGATAAGATCGACTCATCAAGTACCTTAATGGATTAGATTTAGAAATGACCTAAGTTTTTTGACTAAGCATATAATGACACAATTTTTGGGTAGAAAAAATAACTGCTAAACAAAGTTTCTCTAATTATGTATAACGAGTTTCATAACTTAGTAATGTTTTTCTAATATAATAAGTCACTCATTATTTTTTTCATCATCAATTTGAGCTAACATGGCTCCAAATGCAATTTTCAAAGTAGAAATATATAAAATAAATGGACGATCAGGCTTAGGAGGAACAAAAATAGGAGGATTTAAAATATATTGTTTAATATGTTCAAAAGCTTCTTTACATTCATCATCCCATTGAAAAGGGATATTCTTTTTAATTATTTTAAGAAAAGGTCATGTTTTATCCGCCAACTTATCTATGAAGCGATGAATAGATTGAAGCTTACCTTATAAACTTTGTAGTTCAGATATGTTTTTAGGAGGTGGCATATCTAATATAGCCTTAATTTTGAGGGGATCAATTTCTATACCACACAAAGAAACAATGACCCCCAATAATTTACCTGATTTAACTCCAAATACACATTTAGTTGGGTTTAAACATATAAGGTATTCTCTTAACCGATCAAATAATTTTCTTAAATAATTTATGTGATCATCCTCTTCAACTGAGTGAGCTATGATATCGTCTACATAATCATGTAGAATATCATACATCATATCATGAAATATGTATGTCATAGCTCTATGATATGTTGCACCTGCGTTCTTTAAACCAAAAGGTATTACCTTCCAACAAAATGTCCCCAAAGGGGTAATGAAAGTTGTTTTAGGTTGATCATTAGGATCTACTCTAATTTAATTATATCATAAAAAACCATCCATAAGAGATAACATTCCACTTCTGGATGTAAAATAAATGATTTGATCCATATTAGGAAGAGAAAAATCATATTTAGGGTATGCAACATTAATGTATCTAAAATTTGTGCAAACCCTAATCTTGGTAGCTTCTTTCTTAGTTACAGGAACAACATTGGAAATCCAATCAGCATAGTCAATGGCTTGAATAAAACTCACATCAAGGAGTTTTTGTAACTCACTTTTGACTAGTAGGGCAACTTTAGGATGCATCTTTCTAAGCTTTTGTTTAACCGGTTTGGCATCCGAACGCACTACTAGATGGTGCATAACCATAAAAGGATCTAGACTAGGCATATCTACATATGTCCAAGAAAATACATCATTGTATTCTATGAGAAATGCAACGTATTGTTTTTGTTTTTCTTCACTTAATTCTGATCCAATATTGACTATGCGAGGATTCTTTTTTGTACCAATATTAATTTCCAAAACATTTTCCACTTCAATATTTAGATCTCTTTAAAAATTAGGTGGAGTGGATGAAACACCCATTTATTTTAATTCTTCCAAGGTTAACTTGGCTAATTCGTATTGAGGAGTTACAACATCTAGATGAGCTATACGTGGTATAGATCCATCAAAATAAAACCCATTATGTAATATTTCTTCAATAGAAATGTCATGGAAGATGTCACCTTCCAATTGTTCATCTAGTTCAACAATCATTTCTGGATAGGCTATGGATAACATATTACAAGAGAACATCCTAACCATAGAATGAAGGCATTCTTGTTGATCTAGGTAATCTTGATATGATATTAGATGATCGTCATCCTCAAATAGGAATGGCTGACATTTCCTAGGAAAAATGCCTAATCCAGATCTAGCAGGCCATACTTCAACTTCCAAGGGTTCTTTTATACCATTTTGGAAAGGTCCTAAACCTTTAACTTTATATCCTAACTTAAGCATCATAGGTTTTGATTTTTCATATTTATCATAAAAATAACACCTGGCAAATCCATCATGATCAATTATGATAGTCATGGGTCTTATTCTACCCCAATCATATCCCTTATAAATAAACACACAACTCCCAACATGATATATGCTTCCCATAGGTTGTGGCAAGCCCAATGTCTGAGGAGATGGCGGTAATTGAGTTAAGGCAAGAGAATATTGCATGGAGAATTTTTCTTCTTCTGATGTTGTGAGAATTGTGGATAAATCAGGTAGATATTCATCTGAAAGAGGATATGAAGTAGAAGGAATATCTTCTACAATTTTAGATGTTGTAAATATAAATTATGTGGATGTATATGGAAGATATGTTGATGTTGATGAATAAGATGTAGGTTCAAAATATGTGGATGTAGAACTAGATGGAGGTGTTAAATATGTAGATGGTAAATATGGAGATATAGTTAACGGAGGTGAATATGATGATGGTTTAGGTGAAATTTTTGCATGTTTAGAATATGCAATTGAATTAGGGTGAGTGGCAGACAAAGCGGGGTAAAACTGAACCCCAATCATTTTTGCCAAAGCACACATGTCAAATGGTCTAGGGTCACCGTGAATGGTAACCAATTTATTTTTAAATTCAAATTTAACACATTGGTGCAAGGTGGATGGTACAACTCTCATTGTATTGATACAAAGATGACCTAAGAGTATGTTTTATGATGCAGGGCAATGTACAACAAACACAGTCATATCCAAAGTTCTTGGACCAACCTACAATGGAATTGATATAACTCCACATGTTTCTTGCATCTCATCATTAAAAGCTTTTATGATCATATCATTTCTCTTCATTTCATCACTTCTAAATCCAAATATTTGGTAGAAATCAAAAGTGCAAATATTTAGGGATGAACCATTATCAATTAGAACTCTTTTGACTGCTACATCTCCAATCAATGTTGTAATATATAGAGGATTGTCTTTATGCATACTATGAAGAGGAATATATTTGTATCGAAAATCAATACAATCTATTTCATGAGGTATAATAGTATTTATAACAACCTGTTGGTCACAAATCTGCCTAAGTACAAGATTTAATCACTTGTGCGCCCTAGACTCGGCCAACATTGAAAGGCCGAGAGAAAGAGATGTCTCCCGGGCCAATCTCCAGAGAGGGTTGGCTCCCAAACTAATCTAAACTGGTTTCAAGATTAGAGATGCAGGAAAGAAATGGGAAAATGCAGAAAGAAATAGGAAATAATGCGAAAGAAATGGGAAATAACTGAAAGGGATGTAAATATGGCCGAAGCCGATCGTTAATGGGGAGAACAACCTCGAACAACAATAACTTCAACTAGATCCTAAAGCTAAGCAGCAACTGACTCTTAGAATACGTATACAAAAATTGGATCATGCATTAGCCATGAGTTCGCTTCCAAATAAACTTCAAACATTCAAATGCCAATACAACCAAATTCAACACAGCAAAATTTAACTGATATTACCCTGGACTACACAGAAGTAAATCACACAGAAAGCAAAACATACACAACAATTTAGATCACCAACTCCGGAAGACACTAAGAATGGAAGCAAATGCATCTAGGATTTCTATTTCAATTTCTGCAACAAGATCCTCCTCCTTTTGCTTGAGTTTTACATTGGTATTTATAGAGGTCCTTCCTCTTCCTTTCGTATTACAACATTTAATACATGAAACAGATTTTGAAGAAACAATCCCCTTAATCTGCCTCGGAGAAATGATAGTCCCTGTTTTTAATGGATTACAACCGAAAATGAAACAGAAACAAGGGCCCATATTTCTTCATTAAATGACCATTATCAAGGGAAGTCGGAAGTTGTTAAGAGATCACGAACAGGAGCTTTGAATATTGGAGGCGTCTTTAATTCTGGCGGCATCAAAACTGCCTCAGGTTCTTCCATCTAGCGCACATCGGTAATCAGCAACATTTAATCTTGAAGCTTCTTTGACCATGATCTGAAAAATAGTTGGAGAGCCTTTAATTGATCCTTATCTCCTCTGCACGTTCTCCTATGCAATCTTGAAGGAAAATGCAAACAGAACTGTATCGGGCCTTTGTTATTGCTTCGGTCACGAAAATGTGATAGGTCACAAAAATGCGACATGTCACGAAATCACGACACTTTTACCTTACTGCCTTCTCTTTCGCCACTAGTCGCGAAAATGCGACATGTCATGAAATCACGACATCTTCTTCTCGTTCAGCTTCATCTCCATGACATGTCACGAAATCATGACACTCTCCTCTATCTGGCTTTGTTCGCTGCTCCAAATCATGAAAATGAAACATGTCACGAAATCGTGACATCTTCCACTCGGCACTGTCTTGTCTGCTTCATACCCGTGAAAACGTGACATGTCATGAAATCATGACAATTTCCTTTGCCTTGTATAGTTTAGCTTTCATTCCATGAAAATGCGACAGGTCGCAAAAATGTGACATGTCACGAAATCGTGACGTTTTTCCATTTGGCTCTTTCATCTTCAACATGTCACGAAATCGCGACATTTTTGTCTTCTTGCACTTTGATGCTTTTAGGCCATGAAAATTTGACATGTCATGAAATCACGACATTCCGTACAATCTGGTTGCCTCCTTGCTTTCGCCTCATAAAAACGCGACATGTCATGAAATCATGACATTTCTCTGCACTTTGCCCTTCCTATCCAATATGTCATGAAATCATGACATTTTCTTGCCTTCTCTATTGTTGCCGCTTCCTGTCGCGATATCGCGACAAGTTTCTCTTACTTAGCTTCATTTCTAAAAATGTCACGATATCACGACATCTTTCATGCCTTGTGTTTTTCTTTCAGCCCTTTCCGCGATAACACGACATGTCGCGATATCGCGCCAGTCCGTACCATTAGCTCCTTTCTTGCTTTTCTATCGTGATATCATGACATTTCCTATTGACATTGCCCTCTACTGCTTTATGTCATGATATCATGAAATTTTCTCTTGTTCTGCTCTATGGCCACCGTAAGTCACGAAAACGCTACAACTTTCATTTGAATGATCCCTCATTGCAATAAGTTGCGAAACTCCAACATGTCGCGATATCGCGACAATTTGGCTTCCTTGCTTTCGTTGACTGTTTTGACTGCGAAAACGTGATAGGTCATGAAAATGCGACATGTCGCGATATCGTGACAATTTTCATACTTAGCTGATTTTTGCATTTGGCACCAGAAACATGTCACGATATCGCGACATTTAGTTACTTTGCTCTAACACAAAACTTATAGAGATTTTTACATTTTCCCTTTCAAAGTGCATGGAGGGACAAACAGAAGAATTAATATCTCTACAATTTGTGCATTCTTTTACATTAACAGTAACAACAAAAACAATGTGGCAAAAATGCCAACATTCTTGGTGGCTCGTGGGGTATATAGTTCTATTGTATGCACGAACCTCAAGCCTTTATCCATTGGGCAACAGAGTCAAGAAACTGGAGGAGCAGAAGAAAACTAGTGTTGGTTGATGCTGGACGTCTCTGCGGACTACTGCAACAAGCTCTTGCTGGTACTCGACTCTCAAAATAGGACCTTCAATAGAAATTTGTGGAAGAACAGAACTTCCTTTATTTCTTTAGAACTATTGCACTTTGCCTAGCTCGGATGAGCTGGGTAATCACCAGGTGTTGTGCAAGGATCTCCATGGCAGTAGTGAAAAGCACCTGAGTTGCAAAAATAGAAATGAATGGAGTGATGACCGACAGATGTGCAAGCCATGGAACGGAAATGGTGAATGATGAAATGATGGAATATGGAGGAATGGAAGTGGTAGATACAGCAACAGGGTGCTACTGTGCTACCAGCTGCTGGGTTTCTATGAAAATAGAAAATGAAATGGAAATGGATGGAATGGAGGAGGTGGTAGGAACTGTGGAGAAGTGCTCAAAAGACAAAGAATTAGAAGAAAGGGAAAGTGAAGAAAAGGGAACATCAGAGGGGGAGTAGAAACAACAGTAGTGGCTTGATTATTTGCAGAAGAAGGAGTAGGAGAAGAAGGGAATGAAGTAAGGAAGTGGAAGAAAGAAGTAGAAGAAAGCCACTATCTACTGGGAAGGAAGGAAAAGAAAAAGAAAAAGAAATAAACGTACCTACGGGCTCGCATGCAAAAAGAGCCGAAGTTAAAAAAATTCTTTTCTTCTTTTTTTTTTTTTTTTTTTATGTACAAGGTAACTCCCGAATTAGCTGTGAACTCTCGGGAGAGACACGCACCCAAACATGGCTCTATCTCCTGGATCCCAGACCTTGGATAGACACTCATTAGTCTCCTGATTGATAATCAGCTCGGAGTCACCAAAGATTTGCAACTGTCACGTTCCAAGTGTCTCAGCCGTCTTGAAACCTAAGCATAAAGCCTCATCCTCTACGGTATTATCTATGCAGCTCCAGGTCAAAGTACAAGAAGGTAATACTAGAATAGTCCTAGTGCCAGCGCCATTTCTGCATTGTGCTCCATCGAAATAGAGCTGATCTTGACTTCCATCATTCTGTTCTTGAGCCTTTTCAGTCTTGAGAATAGAATAACAACCAATCTCAGTTTCCACCATGGCATTAAAATCGAGCATTGAAAACTCATCCTCCAAGTGAAGCTCATCCAGGACTTCATCCATCAAATCAGGATCTTCCAATTCTTCAGTGATCATATTGACAGAATGTTTGGATCTTTCTTCTTCTTCCATCTTCTCTACATGAAAAGTAGAAGGCTTCTTATTGTAGATCCGGACTCTTCTTCCTTTGAAAGGAATCTCCAAGTGAGAATAATCCAGAGAAAGGTAGCCTCCCAGCTTGGCAGTGAATTCTCTTGACAAACACATACTGAAATATGGTTCCAAATCAACCACAACTATCTCCTGAATTACTGTAATCTGAGGCATACTATGCAGAGCAATAGGAACATCCTTGATTACACCCACTATTTTCATGGGAGTCCCATCCAACTGCAAGACACCAGGGCTACTTCTTGTATACTCCATACCCATGACTTCACAAACTGCCTTTGGCATGACAGTTGTCGCAGCACTAGAATCAATCATGCAGTTGTGCACTATCCAACCCTCCATCCTGAGTGACAAATAAAATGGGGGTGGTCTATTTTTCCTAGTGGCTGAAGAAGTTAACGTTTGAGCAAAAATCATCTGGGTAGGATTCTTCTCATTATCTTTCATAGACTTCAATGATTCTTGTAACAGATCAACTTGCCTAGGTAATTGTAATGCATCATAGAGACTAACCTTGGCTGGAACCTTCTTCAATTCTTCAACAATATTGTATGCAGATGCACCAGACTCCCTCTTTTCACTAGTGTCCTCATATTTGCTCCGATATTGCTGGGTAGCTTCTACCCTCAGTCTCTTAGTCAAAGATGGGTACTTGAGCTTTTCTTTGGCTCGTTCCTCTGTTTCAGCTCTCGCCTACGAAGCTGATGCTTTTTCTTGCAACTTTTCCTTTGCTCGTGGTGGCAAAAGGTCTTTTAATAGAACAGGTGGATCTAGCTTCGGTACTGAAATAGGAGCTTTCACTTGTACTTGTTTTCTTTCATTCTGCATCTTCGGATCAGCCGGTACTCTTAATGGTTCCATTTCTGTTGGATCTACAGTGACTGGCTTCTTCCCAGTTCTCATGAGAACTGAGACTTGTTCTTCAGATGGAACCATAAAATTATGATCCACCTCAGTAATCATATTAACTTGTCCTCTAGAAGAGCTTGCAGCCAATGTTTGTAGATAGTTCAAATGAACCATACAAGTCTCCTCACCGTGTGGATCATTACATGTAGAGCACCAATATGTTCTTTCTGCAAGGCCAGCTTCCTCATTCGTCAACACAGTCGGGTTCTTTTCTGGCACCTTGCTTGTTGAAGCCGCTTGTTCTCTAGTGATCGATGGAGGTTGAAATCTCCTGGGTTGGAAATCTCTCTCGGCCTGCTTTCTTTCAATGATTGTAATTTTATTTCCCATCGCTCTTATAGCTGAATTAGCAGATTGTACCTCTTGTAATAGGATTGTGAAGGGATCAGGATTTGAGGGCGTAGGAGGTGCCGATAGAGGTAGAGGTGCTAGCGGTGCAGGTAATGCTGGGAATGAAGTGGGAGCTGGTAATTGCGGAATGCTTGGTGCAGGCAATTATGGAATAGTTGGAGCAGGGAGCTGGGGAACCGGAATGGGTGCGATCTGAGGCGCACTTGAGCTCCATGATGGAATAGGATACATGGGAGGCATAGGCTATGAAAATGAACCAGAATACAAATGTTTAGGAAGATCAGGTAAGATAGGCATTGTTACCTTTGGAGGAAGCCTACCTATGGCAATCAAGTCAGCTTTCACCTTTTGCACTTGTTCAAATAGCTCTGGAAATGTAGTCACGTTGGACTACCGGATAGCCAAGCCGATGTCTGTGTTAAAAGCTCTGAGATAATAGAATGCAGCTAGCTCATGAGTGGGCCGAAGACCATCAGGAATTCTCTGCCAGCTTCTGGTAAATCTGACATTGAAGTCGCCTATCTCCTCCTGCGGGTGCCTTTGAATTGCATGAAATTGATGCAACAAGGAGTATGGATCAGCTTGTTCATGAAAATTTTTGACTAACAGTTCTCCTAATTCATCCCATGATGTAATAGTGCCTGGTTGCAATGATCGGTACCAATATAACAATTTCCCTCTTAATGACAACACCAACAATTTTATCATTACATCTTCATCCGTTATGTCATGGATGGCCGCCAAAGAGGCTACATCATTAATATGCTCATAAGCAGTCTTACCAGTACCATCATAGGTCGGCAAAGCTTTCAAAGCAGCTTGAGGAACTAGATTTTGTGTCGATAAATTCAAGGCTCCCGAACCATTCCATGCCGAGAACTTCCTTGGTGGAGGATGCTGGGCCATTTGGACTGCTGGATCTAGATGTAGCAAGCTCGTAGCAGTACTGGGAGGAGTCAGAGATGGCACAAACTGACCTGCAGCCTACGATGAGATAACAAATGATGGGTTCATAGGACTTACCAATCTTGAGCGCTCCCTCCAGTTTTGAACATCAATCTCGAAGAATTCGACTGGATCTTTCGAATCTTTGGCACTTGATCTCGTGATCATGAAGCAAATATTTTCACCAGCTTCACAATTAGAAATTTCTAGGTACTATACAATCACCTTCAGCAGAGTCACCAGATGAACTTACAATCTCCGCTTTGAGGTCAAGACAGTTCATCAAAATCTTGATTCCTCCGGGTGTCAAAATATGGAACTTGTGAGAATAATGCTTATCCCACCGATTATGGATCTTTCGGAGATAGAAATAGTCTGTCCCACCGGGCGTGCCAAAATTGTTGGTCACAAATCTGCCTAAGTACAAGATTTAATCACTTGTGTGCCCTAGACTCGGCCAACATTGAAAGGCCGAGAGAAAGAGATGTCTCCCGGGCCAATCTCCAGAGAGGGTTGGCTCCCACACTAATCTAAACTAGTTTCAAGATTAGAGATGCAGGAAAGAAATGGGAAAATGCGAAAAGAAATGGGAAATAATGGAAAAGAAATGGGAAATAATAGAAAGGGATGTAAATATGGCCGAAGCCGATCGTTAATGGGGAGAACAACCTCGAACAACAATAACTTCAACTAGATCCTAAAGCTAAGCAACAACTGACTCTTAGAATACGTATACAAAAATTGGATCACGCATTAGCCATGAGTTCGCTTCCAAATAAACTTCAAACATTCAAATGCCAATACAACCAAATTCAACACAACAGAATTTAACTGATATTACACTGGACTACACAGAAGTAAATCACACAGAAAGCAAAACATACACAACAATTTAGATCACCAACTCCAGAAGACACTAAGAATGGAAGCAAATGCATCTAGGATTTCTATTTCAATTTCTGCAACAAGATCCTCCTCCTTTTGCTTGAGTTTTACATTGGTATTTATAGAGGTCCGTCCTCTTCCTTTCGTATTACAACATTTAATACATGAAACAGATTTTGAAGAAACAATCCCCTTAATCTGCCTCGAAGAAATGATAGTCCCTATTTTTAATGGATTACAACTAAAAATGAAACAGAAACAAGGGCCCATATTTCTTCATTAAATGACCATTATCAAGGGAAGCTGGAAGTTGTTAAGAGATCACGAACAGGAGCTTTGAATATTGGAGGCATCTTTAATTCTGGCGGCATCAAAAACTGCCTCAGGTTCTTCCATCTTGCGCACATCGGTAATCAGCAACATTTAATCTTGGAAGCTTCTTTGACCATGATCTCAAAAACTAGTTGGAGAGCTTTTACTTGATCCTTATCTCCTCCGCACGTTCTCCTATGCAATCTTGAAGGAAAATGCAAATAGAACTATATCGGGCCTTTGTTATTGCTTTGGTCGCAAAAATGTGATAGGTCACAAAAATGCGACATGTCACGAAATCATGACACTTTTACCTTACTGCCTTCTCTTTCTGCCACCAGTCATGAAAATGCGACATGTCACGAAATCATGACATCTTCTTCTCGTTCAGCTTCATCTCCATGACATGTCATGAAATCGTGACACTCTCCTCTATCTGGCTTTGTTCGCTGCTCCTTATCATGAAAATGAAACATGTCATGAAATCGTGACATCTTCCACTCGACACTGTCTTGTCTGCTTTATACCCATGAAAATGTGACATGTCATGAAATCGTGACAATTTCCTTTGCCTTGTATGGTTCAGCTTTCATTCGTGAAAATGCGATAGGTCATGAAAATGTGACATGTCACGATATCGTGACGTTTTTTCCATTTGGCTCTTTCATCTTCAACATGTCACGAAATCGTGACATTTTCTATCTTCTTGCACTTTGATGCTTTTAGGCCACGAAAATTTGACATGTCATGAAATCATGACATTCCGTACAATCTGGCTGCCTCCTTGCTTCCTCCTCGCAAAAATGTGACATGTCACGAAATCGTGACATTTCTTCGCACTTTGCCCTTCTGTCCAATATGTCATGAAATCGCGACATTTTCTTGCTTTCTCTATTGTTGCCGCTTCCTGTCGCGATATCGCGACAAGTTTCTCTTACTTGGCTTCATTTCTAAAAATGTCATGATATCGTGACATCTTTCATGCCTTGTGTTTATCTTTCAGCCCTTTCCTGATAACGCGACATGTCGCGATATCACGCCAGTCCGTACCATTTGCTCCTTTCTCGCTTTTCTGTCGTGATATCATGACATTTCCTATTGACATTGCCCTTTGCTGCTTTATGTCATGATATCATGACATTTTCTATTATTCTGCTCTGTGGCCATCGCAAGTCATGAAAACGCGACATGTCGCGATATCGCGACAACTTTCATTTGAATGTTCCCTCATTGCAATAAGTCGTGAAACTCCAACATGTCACGATATCATGACAATTTGGCTTCTCTGCTTCGTTGACTGTTTTGACCATGAAAACGTGATAGGTCACGAAAATGCGACATGTCGCGATATCGCGACAATTTTCATACTTAGCTGATTTCTGCATTTGACATCGCAAAACTACGACAGGTCGCGATATCGCGACAGTTACAGTTACTTTGCTCTAACACAAAACTTATAGAGATTTTTACATTTTCCCTTTCAAAGTGCATGGAGGGACAAACAGAAGAATTAGTATCTCTACAATTTGTGCATTCTTTTACATTAACAGTAACAACAAAAACAATGTGGCAAAAATGCCAACACAACCTCAGGTTGTATATCTTGTTGTACCATCATTGTACTCAATGTACACATTAATTCTTCTCTATGTATGGAAGAAATCATTAAAAGGTCCAAGAGATAAATCCTTGTTGTAATGTTACCAAGTTGCTCATTAATATGAATGGAGTTGATTTATCATTTTGATGTTGATGTATTATTCCCTTTTGTAGGATATTTTAATATGAATGGAGTTGATTTATCATTTTGATGTTGATCTTGTTTTTGAGAATTCTATGCTTGTTGTCTAGTAACAGCTCTGATGGTACCTATAATATTATTATATTCAAAATAGATGGGCTGAGGTATAGCATTCACTTCTTGCTCATTAGAGAGTAATTTTTGTGATGAAGGTCATGTTGTGACCCTCCTAGGAAATGGTTCTTCAGGGACCATCAAGTCTATGACAGGAAGAATAGCCTTTGATTCATCTTCAAATCTATTCAAATTGTTGGATGTAATATCCAAATCACTTTCTATCTCATTCTCTGTATCATCTGGATATGGAAGTTGTATGTTATGTGTGGGTCTACTTGTGACCATAGATAATGTATTTCCAAATGATGTTTTTAAATCTTGATGAGGTACGAAACCACTAATGGTTCCCACACACCTAGTTGGAGGAGGAACATTATGATGTTTCGCTTGATTTACCACTTCTTTACCATGCTTAGGTAAAGGATGTTGGAAAATATCCAAGGTTTGATTTGCATTATGAGTTTGATTTTGTTGTGTATTATTCTGGGCATTATTTTGAACATTCTATTTTGGTGGAAAACTTTCCACTGATATTTTTTATTATCAATCAAATATTGTATAATATGTTTCAACTACTTACAAGAATTGGTTGAGTGCCAATCCACTCTATGGAAATTGCAATACAAATAAGCTCTAAATCTAGCTGCAGTTGTATCCGGTTGTCATATGTTGGGCAACTGAATTAAACCCCATTCCAACAATTGAGGTAAAATTGTGGTTAAATTTTGATTTAACTTTGTAAACTCTCTTGGAGGTTTATCTGGAATTTTCAATACAATTTTATTCATTGCTTCTGTAGTATTGATAAGTGTGGTATTTCTACTATCGGTGACTCCATCACCTACCACTTTTTTATTCTTATATTGATTTTTAGAAGATTTATATTCATCTTTCTTCTTAAATTGACCTCTTCTAACAAGATCATCTTCAACTCTCCTTGCTAAATCTATAGCTTGATAAAAGGTGGTTATTGTGGTTGTAGAAAGTTTATAAGATAATTGCTCTTGCAAATTGCTGATAAAAATATCTAACATATCATGATGAGGTAATGCAAAATGCAATTTTCCTAGCAATTTTCTCCACTTAGTCAAGAATTCAGAAAAGCTCTAATATTTGCCCTATTTTAGGTTGTATAAATCCTTAATGGTCACATGCCTCTCTATGTATGCACTAAATTGATGGATGAACATTTTTGCTGTTTCTTCATAGTTTATCAAAGAATTTGTAGGCAACTGATAGTACCACTCTAATGCCATATCTCTGAGAATTTTCAAGAATATATTTAGCAAAATAGGTCATAATATGAGATATCATGACAAGTTTTCCTAAACATACGAATATTCTTAATAGGATATTCAGTTCCTTTATATATCGGGAGAACAGACATAGGGAAGTGTTTAGGGTATGGTTGGGCAACCACCATAGGATCCAAGGGTTGGCTACACATCTCTCGATAATTGTATGAGGGACAATAGGGATATATATGGTCTAGGAAAGAAGCTAAATGTTTAACCATAGTTTCAAGGCCATGTGGTTGTCCATTAAGTTGATTATGTTGCATAATTTTATTAGGTATTTGAATATAATATTGTGTTACATAAGGATTTCCAATTGAAACACTATTATGTAAATTTCTTGTATGAATGGTGTTATAGGATGGAAATGTGTTATGTTGAACCTTTTGTTGATTTTTTGTTAGGATTTGGTATTTTCCTAACATTTATTGGTATAAAAGTCTTTTTATTTGTAGCAGAAGTTTGTAATTTTTGTTGAGGATTTGGATTTGTTGTAGGTGCTGATTTATTGATGTTTTGTGTTGGATTTTGATTCACATTTTATGTGTGGCATAGATCTTCCAACCAATCGGAGAGAAGCTTCTAAAGAAGCCTCCACAGAGTAATCTCCAGGGGGAAGTTAACCTTTTGTTTCTATTACTTGATTGATGACTTCTATGTTATATTTTATGAATTTAGTAAAATATTGTATAGATTTAAAGATGATATTAGCTTCCTCATACGTTTGAGGTTGAAAATGTTATTGCCTTTCTTCTTCTTTATTTATGTCTTCATCATCTGATTCTGAAGTTACATAATATTAAATTATTGGTTTATCAAGATCATCCTGAATGGGCTCTTCCTGAGGTGGTTCTTGCATAAACTCATCTTCTATTTTTTTACCATTCCTTAAAATTCTGGGTATTTTGATAGATTAGGTTTTTGCAAATATATATTTCATATATATATGTGTTCAAATTCTAGGGGTATATATTTTATATATATACCTAATTAATATGATATTGTTTTTGGGTTTTTGTAGTTTTTAAATTGCAAAGAATGAAGGAAAACATAATAGACAATATTAGAGTGTAAACATTATATCTTAGTTTTTTTGAAAATTTTTATGAATATCATTAATAGGTTCCAACTCATCAGGTGTCATATAGTGTTCTTATTCAAATTGGAAATTTGTTTTCAAGAACTTTATGAAGTGAGCTATGGTGATACAGTTAAATTCGTAATAAGGCATACGAAAGTATAGCTAATGACAATATTCATGATAGAGCACAACTCTAGGAACTCTATTAAATCTTCTTTTATCTTCCAAGATAACTTCTTGATCCTCTACGTGAGACAAGAAATTGTGTACTACAATCACATTCTCAAGATAGTCTTCAAAATAATATAGGATTGGGTAAATAAGGGCTCTATTATCTGCTAACCATCTCTCACAAGCTCTTTCAATGTCATTATAAAAATATAACCTATCAGGATCTAGGATTCTAGATAGATCAACCCTTATGATTTATTTAAGATTAGACTTTCTAGCTTCTATGATATTTAATCTTCTATCAAGTTCATTCCAATGTTCTTGAGATGTGAATCTAGAGCTTCCAAATATTGAAGAAACTTCAAGGACTGCTAACAATGTGCCAACATTAATTCAAACAACTCTTCTTCTATTGTAATCTACCATCTACGATTTTGATTTTTTTAGATTTTTGATGTTTTAAGTTTTGTTTTATAAATCAGAAAGATACCTATGTGTTTTACATCGAGTTCACCAAAGAATGTAGCCCAAAAATTATTGCACTCCTTTCGTCAAGGTTTATGGATCCGTGCCTTAGAGGTAAATGGAAGAATGTGTGGTCTACACCTCAAAATATAGGTACTTAATCATACCTTCTAAGTGGTGATATTTTGACGAATTGGTTTGGGTTCACCAAGAAATATTTTATGGCAGTTTATGAGCCTAGTTTTAGGATTTATTTTGATTTTTTTGTCTTTATTAAAATAGTGCATACACCTAAGTTTTTCCAATATGCATCTAATCTAACTTATATGCTATTTTGATTTAAATGTAGGTAGCAAACAAATTTTAGAAAGACAAATGCAATGCTAGAAAGTGATTTCAAATCTTACCTGTATCTGGAATTTTATTGAAGTTTTTGATTTTTGAGTGTAGTCCTGATCATATGTAACAGGTCAATATCGTACTACAATTTCACAAGATTGTAGTACAAATAGAGACAGACTGTTCCAATTTTTCCAGGGATCAACAAAAACATAGGTAGGGACAAAAAAAACAGAGAGTTGTATTGATTCTTATAATAAGAATTAAGATCTAATGTCAGCTATTAGATAACTATAATAACATCAATTGACGAATAAATGTTCAAAACTAGATAAAACATGCAATTATATGAAATTAAATCAACTCTAGGAATGCATATGCATAAATCTAGTATTCTATGAAATAAAGGATGATAAATGAAAGATTAATCCAATGAAAAAAAGTTAGAATACGTAAACCATAGCTTGGGGTTACCCCCAAGTGAGTTGCAAGCAATGTCGTAGCTTGCAGGACAAGATCGTACACCAAACTCGTCTGATCGTACGATGATGACGATATTGTATCCTACGATCTGCAACAATATCCTCTGATCTTGCTCAAAAAAATAAAATATATAGAAATAAACTGCACAATTAAGCAAAATAATTCCAAATGCGAGGAGTCAGGTATCAGGGAGGAATTTCATAGGGAGAGGTTTGGTTAAATAAGCAGGGAGGAGTGTTCAGAATAGGGAGGAGGTTGGATTATTACAACTTCTTCTAACCTGGGTGAGGCTGAACATATCTGATATCACATTTCCTGCACAGTTACACAGGTGGGGACAAAAACTGTTCAATTGATTTTTATCATTTTCCATTTTTGAATTTTCTATTTCTAGGCAAGATCGTACACCGATCACAAAGATCGTATGACAAAGGTCATACTACGATTTCGAAGGTCGTACTACGATTTCGAAGGTCGTACTATGATTTTAGGGGTCATAGTACAATCTCATAAAATATGAATAAATTTTGAGGTAATTAATGCAAACATGATGTTTTTACAATTTTTTATGTTCTCATGCAAATGGGTCAATTTTAAGGTGCTACACCTAATTATTCCTTGAAGAGCTTTGAAGAAATAAAAAAATTATTTGTTCAACAATTTGGTGCTTATATTGAAAAGGAAGTGACAATGAAAGATGTTTACAATTTAAAACAAAGTAAAGAGGAAAGTTTTTTAGAATTCTTGGCTCATTGGAGAAGTTTAGTTGGACGTTTGAGGTATACTTTACCTCCAAAAGATATGCTTGAGATATTTATTGGTAATTTACAAGAACATTTATCTTATGCATTAGAGACTACTACTATTACATCTTTTGATCAAGCAATTGATTTAGCAAGAAAAGTAGAACATGCCCTTATCAGAAGAGGCCAACTCAAAGTCAAAGAAGAGAAACCTACTAAGGCTCAACATAAGAATAAACACATAGGAGGTGATAGTGGAATGGATAGTAGGCCTATTAATAATGTTACTAACAACCTACAAAAAATAGTACTTCAGAAACCTCCACAAAGGAATTTTACAAGGCTTAATATATCTATGGAAGCAACTTTGAAATAACTTTTAGAAGCCAATGCAATTGAGTTACCTCCCATAAGACAACCAAATACTACAACTCATTGGTATAAGGTAGGTCAACATTATGCATATCATAGAGTGGAAGGACATTGGAAAAATTCTTGTAAGAAGTTGAAACATGTGGTTCAGGATTTGATTGATGTCAGGATGTATTGACTTAGGTAATTCTCAAGCATTGAATAATCAAGTACCTACCCAACAAACTGTGACTACCAATCAAGATATGGGAATATTTAAAGATCCATTGCCAAAACATAATAAACAAGTAGAAAATCAGGTGGCTCATCAGAATGAGCCTCCTCCCTATGGTAATATGGTTGGCATGGTTGGGGTAACTACAAGAAGGCAAGCTCAGACTCAACATCCTCAACAAGGATAGAATTTTGTATTACAACCTAGTTTAGTTTTAAAGAATAATCAAAAAAAATTTTAGATACAGGGACTCCACCTATTGTATTGAGACCACAACCTAAGGTTTCATTTGATCTCCAAAAGCAGTTAGCTAGTACTCCAACAAAGATATCAGTTTTAGAGCTCCTACAAACTTCTCCCAACCATAGAGATGCTTCGATGGAATTTCTAAAGCAGCAATCGATTCCCTCAGATATTTCTCCTAATGCTATAGTTGATGTCGTAGGTTCTCTTGGGATACATCACATCTCATTCTCGGATGATGATAAACCTTCCTCAAACTTGCAAGCATATTCTTCACTTTACATCATTGCACTTATTGGGGATACTTTTATTAAGCAAATTTTGATTGATAATGGTTCTTCCCTCAATTTGTGTACATATCAATTCTTTCAAAAATTTGGATTAAAAGAGGAAGATTTAACAAAATCTGATATCATTATAAAAGCTTTCAACAATGAGTCCCAAGAAGCCTGTGGTGTCATATCTCTTCCCCTCAAGGTTGGGCCTAAAATATTGGATACTTTGTTTTATGTGGTACATTGTCCTGCATATTTTAATCTTCTTCTTGGATGACCTTGGATCCATGCAATGAAGGTCGTCCCTTCTACTCTTCATCAATGCCTCAAGTTTGAATTTAAAAATCAAGTTGTCACCATCTTGGGTGATCCTCGACCATTTGAGTTTTTCTCAAATGTAGAGCGAGCTCAATCTGAGTTCAACCTATGTCCTTCTATTTCTTCAATGGTTTCTCCATGTTCCTCATCTCAGATATCAAAACAATTTCAAAATTTAAAAATGAGTGAGGAACATATCTTAAATTTCTCATCTCAGGATCATGATAATCAGTTTCTTCAAGAACCTCTTCTGGATCTAGCCAAGCTACCACCATCACCAAGAACCATGGGTTTGCCCCATAAGAAAGGTGATGTTGTACACATTGGCATATGTACCTTTATCTTCGTAGGAACTACCTTCAAAGAAAATATACATGGTAGCAACCCCTCTCCCATTGAGCATTCTTTTGCTCATTGTTACCTTTCCAATGACTACCCACTTCCTAAACAGATCCTATCTAGTATGGGATATGTAGGTAAAGGTTTGGGGCCACAACAGAAGGGCATTCAAGAGCCTTTGGATGTCGAGATCTGGCCTGGGAGATGTGGCATAGGTTTTATACCTAGTAAAGACCAACCTTTACCATTTGACAATGATGATCATCTTATGACTTATGCTGAATATATGGATTATCAAAAGTTAGAAGTGGGTAATGAGGATGATGGTCCCCCTTATTCTTCTGAGATCTTGTTTTGCAATATGATTGATTCTGTATGTTCTAAAAATAAGCCTTCTATTTTAAAAGTAGATCCTACTTGGTTGTCTTATAATGATATTTATATTAAAAAGAATGGTTTTGTTCGCAAATGTATTGATTATCATGCCATGGTTGTCAGAGAAAGAGCCATGAAGGAGCTTCTCCATGATTTTCATCATCGATATGACTTACTTTTTGGGGATTTCTTTGAGGAAATAATTCATGGTACACTTGTTTCTTATCCCAAGAAAGGTGACACACTTAGATTTTGTGTCGACTTTCATCCTGCTTGTTTAAATTAATTAATAAATATAAATAATAAAAATAATAAAAATAAATAAAAACTACATCAAATCAATTAATTATCATTTAGCTATGCATTTGCATTTTCATTGCATCCATCTGCTTGTTCATACTGCATTGTTGCTTGTCATCCTTTTGCATTGCTTGCCTGACATTTAACACAACTTGCATGCTTGAGTGTCATATTTTGCATGATTGCCTATTCATGACTGCTTGGTCATATAGATTTTGGGGATCTTGCGACAATGGCATGTGATGATACCTAGTTAGGTCATAGCTCACATGCATTGCACTCTCACTAGGGTTCTGATGCCTAGTAAGATCCCCACCTAGGGTTTCTTCTTCAGTCTTCTTTCTTGCTTCTCTTTGTTTGTTCAAGTTCTATCTTCCTTGGTCTTAGAAGTATTGAGAGTATCTCTTAGATCAAGAATGATAGTTTGTTAATATTTCCTTGTCGCTTCTCCGTTGCCTTCTTTTTCTTCTTTGTCTTCCTTTGCTTTTGACAAGGAGATACGTGTGCTTTATTTCTTCCTTTATCTTTTTCAAAGTTGTCTTCTCTGCACATTTGCACACACTCACCATATTGTTTTCATCTTTAAAAACCCCTATCGGGGGTAGCACTCACCTAATATATTTTATCCTTATATATTGCACCCCACATGGGATAATTATACATCCTAGCGGGTATCTTATCGGATATGATCTTCTATCGGGTTATACTCCCTTTTGACTCAGTGGGCTCAACACCCCATTACAGGATAAGCTCCTTGGCCATTTTTAGTAGGCCTCGACATACATCCTAGTGGGTAATCACCCCACAATAGTCAATTAGTGAGCAACCACCCATAGCGGGTCAGACTCCAACACCTCATCCTTTACGATGAGTACTATACCCATAGTGGGTTTAACTCCCTCTTTTTTGGTATGATTCATAGTATTTAATCACATTGGTCCCTTACGACCTACGCTGATTTTGATACTATGTTTCACCTATCCTTCTCTATTTCAGATGGTTGACCTTTGGATCTTCTTCTTCTTCTTCTTCTTCTTCTTCTTCTTCTCCTTCTTCTCTCTTTTGTTGGTTTTCTTTTCTTGTTTTGTCTCGTGTTTTCTTTCTTCCTTCCATCCATTGTTCATCCATGCATTTCATATAGTCTTGCATTAAGATAGATTTCATGCATAAAATATTAAAATTAAAGAACATCTAATTAAATCAAATCACATGCACACAATCACACAAAATATAAAAGAAGCAGCTATGTATTACTCGATGAGAAAAAGAGATACATTAGTGTCTGGTTGGTGTACCACAGTCCAGTCTCGGTACACTCAACCAATCCCTAGGGATGCATACCATAATAAAAACTGGCATGTCATCCCAATCCCTAGCCCTAGCTCTAAGAGCCTATCTCCTCTACTCTACCTGGAGGAGGAGGTGGTCCAAGCAACCGCATACCCATGGATGGCAAAGCTAAGAATATTCATGATCGAGATCGTGACCTGCTAGCTGATTGGAGGGATGGAGGGAGTGTCACTCTCTACCCCATTGGTACCACCTGGTAGTACATAGTCTCATAAAATGTAGCCCACTGAATGGCCACCTCTAGCCTCTCCCCTACCCTCTATAGCTCTACCTGTAGAAGGTAGACCCCATCGCTAGCCTGGTTGCTCCCGATGATAGCCATCCCCTCTGCCCGAGCCCTCTGGCACTCTATGTCTAGATGGCTCACCTCCCCTCAGAGATGATCAACCTCTGCTTGGGCTACATCCCTCTCCCTCTCTATGGTACTCAATGAGCTCCATAGTCCCTCGATCCTCTTGGACCTATCCTCCTAGAGTAGGTCCACCTATCTCTATAGAGTCACCACCTGTGCTCATAGCACCTCTACCTCCTCCCTTGGATCCCCTCATCCCGAGGCCTGGCCTCGATCGGCTACTACTGATGTGGAGGCCTCTCCTGATCCTCCACCTGGTAGTACCCTAACCTCTATGGGGGTAACTCTAGATGCCCCTACCTCCCTGGTCCCTATAATGTTGGTGTCCTCCATCACCAACACAATCTAAACTCGAGCCTACCTCTATCTTGGAGCTACAAGGCCCTACTATGCCCTCTCTATGGCCCTATGAGCTACCTCTTAAAAATATCACTATATGCTCAGGTCCATCACTTGGCACCTCTGTATCAAAACTAGTGGGGAGACCCTCTAGGGCATGACTCCTCTGTACCACCACCTATAGTCGAAGGCCACTCCTACGTCGTCCACCCTGGGATCCATGTAAGGAGGATCATCCAAGTCCTCCTCTACCCACCTAGCCAAGTTAGGCCCACCTCCCACCCCTGCTGGGTCTCGGTAGACTCTTTAGTACCAGTAATCCTCTAGGTCCAGGATTCCCTATAAGATCCTAAACTACCTCAGGACTTGATCAAACTGAAAGACCTCTGGCTCCCCTCTCTCTATAGTAAGCCATCTAGTCCTCCTGACCCTCACTAGCTCTATCCTATCCTCAGCCCATCCTAGGTGTAGATTCTAGGGTCACCATATAATATTGGCCTCCCTCAGCTCATCTATGACCCACCTCGCTAGTGGTAGGTGCTCGACGTAGGTCCTCGTGACCCGCTCTAGGGATCTAGACCATCTGTATGCTATTGGTCACTCTAGGCTAGGCAATGGTCCTGGTAGTGCATCCAATATCTACACTACTATGTGCTCCCAGCTCCATACCTAGAGCAAAGTCATGCACACTATCCTTATATGTACTTGTACATGATATTGTACAATATCCTATACAAGTGGGCCAGCACATATGGACCCCATGCAAACCAAACTCCCTAGTGTCACATGTCTACTACTACACCCACCATAGTCCATGGTAGATATCGCCTACTCATGTGGCACATCAACTATCCTACCACCACCCCATAGAGCATGGTCATCAATGGGTCCACCCCATATCGCCCCACCAGGTCATCTACGATAATGGTGCTCTCTCGCACCTGGTGGGTCCAACCTCCTAAAAATTATTGCAAGGTCATTGGCCTCCCTCACACTCTGTAAAATATCATCCCTCTGATAGGGATGCGCAAGATGCACCACACATCCTCCAATGTGATGGTCATCTCTCCTATGGGTAACCGAAAGGTAGATGACTCTGGGTACCATCTCTCCACTAGCACCATCAGTAGAGCCCTGTCTGCCTCTACTCGAGGTAGTCTCACTAGGTGGTCTAGCCCCACCACCTCCAATGTGTCTCTCTCTGCTCATTTGAGTACCTCTAGCTCCACCTCCAAGGATCCTGCTCACCACTCATGGCTCTCGAGTACCCTAAGCTACAATAACAACAAAAATAAAATTTTCCATCAGTTAAATTAATCAAAAATTAATTCTAAATAAATAAATTAATTAAAAATTACATTAAATTAAAAACTCTAAGTTTGTTGCTAAGTTCAAATTTTGCATTCCCAAGGTTAGCTTGCTTGCATCTTTCCTTCTTTTTTTCTTTCTTTCTTTCTTTCTTCTTTCTTTTGCCCTTTCTATGAAATCACACCTGGTTTTCTAGGACCATGATTTCATCGAGGTGAGATCATGCCCCACTTTCATGAGGCATGATCTCATGAAATCATATCTGGTTCTTTTCACCAAGTTCAATTTTACCACTGCTACCTAGGGTGAAATCATGATCGGGCCATGAGATCATGTCTAGGTTGTACATAGAAAAACCATTTATTTTGGTGGAAAACCACCCAAAATGCATAAATTTTAAAAAAAATTAAAATGCTAGGATGGTTTTTGACCCTACCTATGCTCGCTCTACTTCTGTGTTAGCCTCGCCCCTCATGATCATCGAATGGTGCACTAGTAGCACCATCTCCCATTTTTCTCTAGAGCTCCTTTCTTCTCTTTCACGTGGTAAAAATGAATTAGGGTTTTACCCCCTTTTTCACTTTTATCCCTGTTTTTGTTTGCTTTTCTCTTTCCTTTTTGTTTCTTTTTGCTTCTTCTTCTTTTGTGTCTATCTCTTCAAGTTTTCATGAGGGATGTGTCCCTCATAAAACTCGAGGGGGCACCCTGGCCTTAGAGGTATTAATGTCCCTAATGCCTCGATTTGCATGTAAAACATGAAAGTGTTTGAAATAACACCATTTTTACACCATCCTTTTCTTCTAAACTAGCCACCTCATTTTTTCTTGTCACCTTTTGTTTTTGAGTGTTTACATCTTTTCTTTGACACATTTATTAGGCCATAAATGCGTCAAAGAGGGGGTAAAATGTAGACATGAAAAATTGACCCACTTTAGTGGGCAATCTTCCCTGAGCCCTTTGGGAGACCCCTTGGACTTGCCTAGGGCAAGGGTAAGGCTTCTCCCCCTCTTTTACCTTTTTCTCTCTCTATGCAAAATCATACTCGCCCTTGATGGGGCGTGACTTCGCATAGGTGAAATCATGGTCGGCCTTGATGGGGCACGATTTTGCATTTTTAGGGTTTGTTCTAAGAAAACCCTAATTCTTTGGGTTTGGCATGTTTTACATCGGCCCTCCTTGGTTTTCCTACCCATATCACCTTCAAATCTGCTATATAAGGAGGGTTTGAATTCACTTTTCACACACAACATGAAATTATTGCATGACAACATTTGATGATTTAATGCTAACAATTATTATTTCTCATAAAGTGTTCTTAGTATTCGGTCTGCATCCTTCTTCTTTCACAAGCAAGTTAACTTTGGAGTGTGAAGTCTGATTGGTTTTCTATTGCATTGGATTTTTGATTGTTGTTGCTCGCTCTTGGTGGATTTGTGTTGAAGCCCTAAGGAGAGATCAACTATCTGGGAGGTCTCAACCCTTCTGCCTGCTTCCTCACTCTTTTCCAGGTGAAAACGCTCTATTGCATGTTTATTTTCATTCACTACACTTAGGATTTATTATCTCACTTTGATTTGAGATGTTTCATCTCACTTCTATGAAATCACGCTCGGGTCTCTATGGGGCACGATTCCTCTTGTGCATTATCGTGGTCACCTATTATAGGGTACGATTTTTCTTGAGCTATATCTGGGGGTAAACTGTTATTCCAGATTTCATAATTACATTTTAGACTACATCTAGAGCATAATACTACATTATGTTCTATGGTTTTATCATTTTATTCTGTTGTATTGTGATATGCTTATTTTCTTCCAAAGGTCAATTTCCACTTCTATTTATCAAAGGTCAGCTAAAAGGACCTAGGGGGCTTGACTTCTACACCTCCAAGAATTATTGTACAATGGCCTAAGTAGGCCCCTTAATGCTAATCATATTTTTCAAGTGTTTATCAAGTTATCTTATAGGAACATGAATTGTTGATAGCATTGGATAAAGGGATAAAGGCAAGGATAAATCACTGGATAAGCTAAGTGTTCTGATTAGTCTTTAGGCTATTTTTTGAGTGCTTTATATTTCTATTGTAAACCCTAGATCTGATTTATAAGAAATATATCTAATTAATTTCTAGGCATTTGAAAGATAAACAACATATAGTGTGCACTTAGGGTTAATTTTGTTTGTGCATCTCTTCTTGAGCCCTTGCTTAAAGGTTTTCTGTTTGGAACCCTAGGGTTAGAAAAGCATTCAAAGAAAGAATCATTCTAGGGTTAGCTCTTGTATTCTTGCATTATGTATTTTTGCATTGTCCTTTATATTTTATAGCATAGATCTAGAAAGGCCAAATCTAGGTGTTTGTCTTGAATCAAATACATCAAACATTCTTGAAAACCAGAGGACTTGGAGTGAGTCCTTAAACCATTCCTGGTGAACCCTTCCCCCTCTAGCATCGAGTGTAGAGAACAACATACCCTCGTGGTTCACCTCAAGGCTTTCTCTTGTGGATCCAGCCTTTGAGAATTGTACGTGGTAGGGCAATTTTCCCCCTCTACAATGCCATGATCTCTCTATTTTATATTTTGATAGTAGAAATATTGGAATCAAGTGCTTTTGCCAGCTGAGTCTGATAGGCTTTGGCTTCCTTGAGTCTTACTCAAATTATTTCAAGGCTTGATTTTGCCTCCTCATCTCCTCTAAGTACCAATAGTGTTGTTGAATCTATAAATTCAAAAATTAGGAATAGCATTAGTGTTGTTCTACCAATGTTATCCCAATAAGCATCTTTGGTTTGTTTAATGAGATCTCTAATTTTTAGCCATTACCCTTTTTCATCCTTCTATCTGAATTCTTCTAGTTCCTTCAATAGGGTATTATTTTCTAGATCAAATTGGGATCATTGACTAGCAAGATAGTTTAAGAGTTATTTTAGTCATTCCTCTTTTTTCTCTCAATATAGCCTTAGACTTTTGCTCTTTCAACTATTTACTCAACAAGCTTATCTAGTTTTGTAGGGCTTTGGATTCATCCTTTGAGTATTTCAAGATTTTCTTGGTCTACTCCAACTCTTCTTATTTTATTTCCATATTTTGATTGGTTGATTCATAGTTGTATTCAACTATTTTATTGTATTATATGGTGATTTTTAACACCTTATGAGGCTATGCATCCTTCAAATCTATTCATACTATTGATATCTACCAATTCTACTTTGTCATATCTTTTATTGGTTTTGCTACTATTGGATTTCTTTTTTAAAGTAATAAAACCCTCTATTGAGGGAAAAAATGAACATCTATTTGAGTGGTAGCTATCTATTCAAATTTTTGGGCATACCTCTCTTGGTTATATCTTTTTTTCTACTATTAAATTCTCTAAAATAAATTCCAAGGAGTAAGAGTTGTATTTTTTGATGCCCTCACCTACTGCTCTAAAATGAAGCACCTCTAATGGTTTAATTTATGGAGTGGCTATAGCTTGGGATACTTGGGTAGTTGGGGTTGAAGCTAGAGGGGAAATTCTTAGGGAAGGTATTATATATCCCTCCTTATTATCTGGATTGGTATCTAAGTGAGTTGAAGATATTGTAGTCCACATGGTATGGGAACCTTGGACCCTCTCTAGTGGTGTTAGTTCTTTTAATTTCTTGGCCCTCTTCTTGGCTATGTGGAGCATGGGTGATTTGAAACTAATATTATACTATTGCTTGGTTTCTCTATTAATAAATTGTACTTATTCCTCTTCCTTTTATTGATGCTATCTACCTATTCTATTTCTTATTTTCTTTTTTCCCTAGTCTTTTGTTCGAGTGACTCAGGCGAGGGTTGTTGTTGGATTAGTGGAGAGGGTATTTCTTTTTTTTTATGCATAAAAATTATCGCACTTCATTTCTAGAGTATTGGACCATAATTCCAAAATTTCTTGTTATGTCCTAGCCTCCAATGTTCTTTGAGGTATTTCACTAATAATTCCCTCTTCACTGGATTGCATGGATTCCAAGATTTCAACATCAATATGCTTTTCATTGTACAATTCATTGAATATTATGTCTTCATTTTTTATCTAGGCTTTGATTTCTTCTCTCCACTCAATTGTCTCATCCTCCACCATGACTCTATTTTGGTAATTCTTCAATATCATATTCTTAGTTCTTCCACATTACCCTACTTTACTTTGTCCAATTTATTTCATAAAATGATTCATATGGTTTCACAATAGGTGGAGGTTTGATAAATTTGCTTAGAGGTCGTATTGACATATCATATTTGGGGATCTTAAACTTTTTAATATTGGTATTTTCCTCATGAGTGAAATTTTTCTCTTTTAAGACTTTTAAATATGTAGAGAATTTTTGTTCAATGTCATATTACCATCTATCCTTAATTTGTTCAATACCTAACTTCTTCAACTTGCCTTCTACAAGGGAGGCTCCTCTTTTCCTATGCAAGGTTATTCCTCCTAGATTGAATGGCTATAGATAATATGATGATTTTGTTTGCCACTACCATGTTTAAAATCCAAGGTATTAATTTGCCTAAAAACTTTTAAAGTAAATACTTGGTCAGGTATATATTTTTGCAAGAGATAAACAAGAAAATTGAAGCCATGCATTCTTATCATAGTCCCCTCTTCAGCGAAGAACCAATCCCCTATAATTGTACGCTCTAAAAGGTTTTCGCAATATTTTAAAATTCTTCATACTTGGGGTTCTTTTATTGAGGTAATGACTAGGGTATAATATCAATTGATAAAATATAATAGGAAGAACTCTTATTCAATCCTTTGTCTAGTTGTAGACCTCCTAACTAGCCCTTTTATTTATTCTCAAATTAGAAAACATGTCTAAATCCTAATAAAAAATGAGGTATACCAAAAATTATGACTACCTTAATATCTAGGTTGATGAGAAATGCCTCAGATCCTCTTTGATTCATTTTACTATTAGCTTGAAAAAATCGAGGGTTTCTAGTCCCTACTTTATTCTCTTCAAGATACCCAACTAAGTCATGTTGGTGATTATATCATGCTCCCTACCTAAGAAGAAGTCCATCATGCTTAGTGTGTCCCTTGAGATTTTATCAAATAAATAGAGAGAAATAAAACCTTGTAGAACAGGGTCATTTTGTCCTACATTTTTGCATTTTGATCTTAAGAAGGACATTTTATCATTTTGTGAAAGCTTCTAAAAATTTTCCCTTTCTTCCTCTTCACCAATGTATATTTGGCCTTCTAGTAACAATAACATTTTTATAATACTAGGACCACAAATTTTTACTTTGAATTTACCATCTTGAGAGCTAATTTCCTGTGTAGTTGGATCATAGCATTTTGCATATTTTTTTACTAATTCATAGCAAAAATGCACTCTAGTCACCATATAGTGTGCCATGAAACTGGTCCATATTTGTGCTTCAAAACTTGAAGGTTTGTTGTTTCTCAAATACTTAAAGGCATCTAACCTCTATCTTTTAGCTCCCTTAAATTTTTTTGGATTAGAGCATCCAAAAAATATGTCACTTAGGATTTTAATATTGGAGAAGTATGTGTATAGAGACTTGTAGCATTCCATATTCACAAGAAGCCTTCGACTTTATCATGCTAATTTTGGATATAATTTTTCTATTCGACTTGATAAGGATTATCAGTTGCAAAGCTTTTGTTATGGTCTATGTTATAGAAGAGTATAATGCTCGTGCATTTTAGGTCTCAAATGGTTACTCCATTTTGCTTTAATTTATCTACATGCCTTGCATTGTATTACCCCTTGCCTACTCAATTTGTTAAGAGTACCCATATTTTTGGGTAGTGCTTTTGTGTATAGTCACATTCTTCAGGGTTATTTATTTTCATGATATTTCTTGTTGAATTTTTATTTGTGGATAGGGATCCAATTTAGGAATGATATTTAATGTGAACTCTTGAGAGAGATGACAAAACTTTTCATTCCCAATGGTTATTTGAGTGGGAGAGTTATTTCATATTCTTTTCTAGTTGGCTAATAGTTTTAAAAATTAACCATTGATTTTATAGTTAGTTGTAGACACCTAAAACACATCATGTCAAGGGAAACAACTCATATGGATATGCTACAAGACCATATGGAAGATCTTGGATAGACTCCAACATAGAGTAGTGGTTCTAACCACTCAATTTAGGCTCCTTGGCCTAATCAGTCTGAACCGCAGCCCAGACATGCAGTTTACAGGCTAAACCGTAGCTAAGACCTATGGTTTACAATTTAGACTACAGTTGTGACCTATGATTTTAACTAAAGTTTAGTTGGCCTTCAATCCAATCCAAATCGGTTTGAATGACCATTTTATCTAGAAGAAGGTGGTTAATGGATGGAATATTCCAGAGGCTTCCATTCCAACTGTCCTAACCACCTCTTCTTGATACTAGCTTCTCTAGGAAGCCACCCCTAGTCCTAGGGAATCCTATAAATACCCCATCCAAATGGGGAGAGAAGATAGAGAGTTAATTTATCAAGCAAGCAGTGAAGACCTATCGAATTACATACTAAATTCATGCATTGGAGAAGGCCACTTTGCTATTCACTCAAATATCAATTTGCCATGGAAGTTCTAGGAGCCTAGAATAACCAAGAAATGAAAATTTAGGTAAATGAAGGCCCATCACAGTGAATCAACCGCTAAATCAGTCATAAGGACATTGAAGGTGACCCTTGAACATCAATTGGACAAGGAGGTCAAGCCCATTGCCCTTGGAATTGAGGGTAAACTTATCATATTGCTAATTGTGGCTTTTAGCTATGGTTTATAGTGCAGACTACTCACCAGAGCTGTGGTTTGCAACAAAGGTATCACCACCTTCCCATTTTTGTTTTTGTCCAATTAAATAGCTTAGATTAGCTGTTTTCATGGTTTAATTGCAGTTTATCAGACTTATGACTGGTAGAATTAGGTTATATTAGTTTCTTTATGTTATGTTTCAATTAGGACATTAATGGGTTATTTATGCACTTTTATGCTTCATTTTACACATTTGATCCATGCATAGTGTAGCTGTTGTCTTTCTTTATGCTATTATATGAATCTTGATACAATTAACATAGTTTAGAAGCACTTTTCATGTTTTCTTTATTATGCATATTTAATGGTGTCTTTATGCAATTTTCCTAAAAGGGCCTCATCATGAGAGGATGCCTATCTTTTTGATACTTCTATGTTGTTTCTTGACCACAAGGAACAGTTTCAAAGGAGAACCAACCATCAACTTCCTTCCTCAACATGAAGAAGAGGGCAACTCCACCCTAGAGCAGTTTGTGACCAAGTGAAAAGCAACATTAGTGTGTCTACCCTGTTGAGGGCTTTGGCATTGTATTAATCATATTGTCATTTGGGTGACCCTAAGAGGGGCATGATTGTAACTGATATTCTTTATAAATATTAATACAAGAAAGTCTATTTCATTAAATCTATGCATTATTGTTAATTTATACTTTGAATGAATGAATACGACATAGTACAATATATGGGTGCACGCTTTTTGGTTGGATCAGAAGGCGATCATGGTAGGACTCCACAATTATAGCATCTAATTATGTTTTTTGGTTTTTGTGACTTGCAGGTATAGACTGCAGCTACCAATTATGGGCCAACAATTGAACCACAGGTTCAACTCATGGGCCATAGTTAGAATCGTAGCCCAGACCTATGGTTTCCAATAGACATAGTAGATAGTAGATGGATAAAACTAAATTAGATGAGGATTTGAGGTAGGACCTACTTCTCACTCTCTATAATTTTTTTCTATTTTTGTGTTTTCCAAAAGGCTAAATTTTGAATGCAATTAATAATTAAGAAAGAAAAGGGAAATGAATTAGGTCTTAGTTGCATTTATCTTTCATGTAATTATAAAGGCACTACTAGGAATAGCGGATCTCTTATTGTAATCCATCCTAGAATCCAGCATGCTTGATAAAGTTTGTGTGAATGGTTTGCATGTGTGAGGCCCAATTAGTGGCCAATTATCATCATAATGTGCATAGTCTTAAAGAGCATCTAGATTAGCTTACATTTTTTGAATTTGAAACGTTCTTTCATTTACATAACATTTATAAAATGAGCATGAATGTTATATGATGCATTTCTTTTATGTACATTAAAATGAATCAAACACAACACTTGGTACTTAAATGCTAGTGAGTTGGGATTGAAATCCAACCACTAGTAGGGTTCAATGACAATGGGTGTAACTTCCATCCATTAGCCCAAATCCCGTAAAAATTTTGGATACTAGACCAATACCAGATTTGAGAAACTTTCATACCTTGGAAAATTTACATGTATTCTCTTCAGAGGGTATAACGCTGATTGGGGAAAAATGGGTGAGGATCTGGGACAACCTGTGCTCCTTGATCGTGTGTGGGCTGCATTACCACACATTATAGGTTGGATTACGTGACTTGGAGTTCATAGCCAATTTGTCGAGCTGTGAGCATACAAGTGAAATCCATTAAACTAAGAATAAAATCCAACAAGTTTTGCAAAACATGATAAGAGTTTCTATACTGATACAACAAATCTTGAAAACACATCAAACATTTTAGGACTCACTTTTAAAATTTAAAACAAGATAATCATTATTGTATACCTTGTTTGCTTAATAATAATACATTTAGGCACTAGGTACACAATGGTGGATACACGGGTGGTCAGCAAATGTCCAAATCCAACGCCGATGACCAACCCCTAACCACTTCACAATAGTACGTGTCAATACTCAACCACATGAGCAAACCGAACATCATTCAAATAGCATTAGAGGAGAAAAATCAACACAAGGGGAACCTATAGAGCAAACCCTAGATAGAGAAGCTTCAATACACTCCTCTATCCAGCATGAGGGTGTTCCACTTGAGAGCCATTATCGATATTGCAATGCACACATGTCCACGAGATTGGCCGAAGAGTTTTTTGTGTAGGGGACCAAGCTGGTGCCCCTATGTACTAAGTCCACTAGAGGATCCATGGCTCCACCTTCATATCGTCATTTGGGTGACCCTAAGAGGGGCATGATTGTAACCGAGATTCTTTATAAATATTAATACAAGAAAGTCTATTTTGTTGAATCTATGCAATCTTGTCAATTTTATGCTTTGAATGAATGAATACGACATAGTACAGTAGATGGGTGCACGCTTTTTGGTTGGATCAGAAGGCGATCATGGTGGAACTCCACAATTCTAGCATCTGACTATGTTTTTTGGTTTTTGTGACTTGCAGGTACAAACCACAGCTACCAGCTATGGGCCAACAATTGAACCGCAGGTTCAACCCATGGGCCACAGTCAGAACCGTAGCCCAGACCTATGGTTTCCAATAGACATAGCAGACAGTAGAGGGATAAAGCTAAATCAGATGAGGATTTGAGGTAGGACCTACTTCTCACTCTCTGTCATTTTTTCTATCTCTGTGTTTTCTAGAAAGCTAAATTTTGAATGCAATTAAGAAACTAAGAAAGAAAAAGGAAATGAATTAGGTCTTAGTTGCATTTATCTTTCATGTCATTAGAAAGGCGCTGCTAGGAATAGCGGATCTCTGATTGTAATCCACCCTAGAATCCAGCATGCTTGATAGAATTTGTGTGAATGGTTTGCATGTGTGAGGCCCAATTAGTGGCCAATTATCATCGTAATGTGCATAGTCTTAAAGAGCATCTAGAATAGCTTGCATTTTCTGAATTTGAAATGTTCTTTCATTTGCATAGCATTTAGAAAATGAGCATGAATGCTATATGATGCATTTATTTTATGTACATTAAAAGGAACCACACACACCACTTGGCACTTAAACGCTAGTGAGTTGGGCTTGACATCCAACCACTAGTAGGGTTCAACGACGGTGGGCGTAACTTCCATCCGTTGGCCCAAATCCCATGAACCTTTTGGATACTAGACCAATACCGGATCCGAGAACCTTTCGTACCCTGGAAAATTTGCATGTATTCTCTTCGGAGGGTATAACGCTGACTGGGGAAAATGGGTGAGGATCTGGGAGGACCTGTGCTCCTTGACCATGTGTGGGCTTCATTACCACACATTATAGGTTGGATTACGTGACTTGGAGTTCATAGCCAAGTTGTCGAGCTATGAGCGTACAGGTGAAAGCCATTAAACTAAGAATAAAATCCAACAAGTTTTGCAAAACATGATAAGAGTTTCTACACTGATACAACAAATCTTGAAAACACATCAAATAGTTTAGGACTCACTTTCAAAATTTAAAATGAGATAATCATTATTGTATACCTTGTTTGCTTAATAATAATACATCTAGATGCTAGGTACACAATGGTGGATACACGGGGTGGTCAACAAAGGTCCAAAGCCAACGTCGATGACCAACCCCTAACCAATTCACAATAGTACGTGTCAATTCCTCAACCACATGAGCGAACCGAACATCGTTCGACTAGCATTCGAGGAGATAACTCGACACGAGGGGAGCCTATAGAGCAAACCCTAGATAGAGGAGCTTCAGTACACTCCTCTAGGCATAGGATAGAATAGGAAGCCTTCCAGCATGAGGGTGTTCCACTTGAGAGCCATTATCGAGACCGCAATGCACGCATCCATGGGATCGACCGAAGAGTTTGTTGTGCAGGGGACCAGGTTGGTGCCCCTACGTACTAAGTCCACTAGAGGATCCATGGCTCCACCTTCTGAGTATAGAAGGACTAGAGATCCACCCATTCAATGGCAGGTAGATAGGCTCGCTACCGAGCATAGGTCTAACCATACTCCCATGCGTGGTCCACCATGCAAGATCACCATTGATATATCAAAGGTGGGAGATAATGGCACACTTCCACATGAGCGATGGTGGTCTAGGTAGCTAGAGGGTCTAGGTAGTGTTTTAGAGTAGCTAGGCTACAAGCCTTCCACTCCACCCACTCGTGCCTCGAGTGAGCATAGCGTGAGTGTCATCCGCACTACTAGAGAACATGGAGAGGCTTCTAAGCACCCTCATGTCACACACCCACTATCTGCGCATGGTGGTTCATAGTATAGGACATAATAGGAGGCCAATGTCATCTTCATAGATAGAGGCAAAGGCACAACACATCAGTCCGATGGGTACAGAACCCATAAGGTCGCTCATATAGAGCAAGGATACCAGAGGCCTCCCATGATCGATCAGATCGATAGATCACATCGATTGGTATCGAAGCAAAAATGCCAACTCCTCCAAGATCAATTGGAGGATGCTCACCTAGAGAGGTAACACATTGAATATGAAAATATTCAAGCATAGAGGCTCATTAGATAGAGGCTATATGAGTAACGCATGCATGAAGAGTGTATCCTTGCCTAGAAGGAACGCATGGAGTAGGAGGATAGGTTAGCTAGGGCTGGCCTATATCCTCAAGATGAGCATAGAGAGCATGTATATAGGAAGGCTTTATCTCAAGCCGATATGCATCAAGAGCATAGAGATGCTCATACTCATGCTAGTGCCAAATAGAGGGAGCGACCACCATCGCTCGATAATCAAAGGCAGAGGCAACATGAAGAAGCAGTAGGAGATGGATACGAGCAAGAATATCCTGAGAGCTCTCGAGCTGAGGAGGAGGAAGAGCAATACCCTCCATATCGTATGAGGAAGATAGTACCTCCTAAGCCACCTCCACATCAACTTAGGGAGGAGGACTTTCTATCTTCAGAGGCCTATAAGGCCTTAGCCGAGAAGATCAAAGCCATCGAGAGACAAGGCACGACTATTCAAAAGCTGACATTAAGGAAAATCCATAATGAGCCTTTGGATCCTTCGGTGCCTACTCTGGCTTACCCTGAGCATTTTGATATGCCCAGGTTGGACAAGTTTAAGGGTGATGAAGATGCACAGGAACATGTCATGAGCTTTCTGGATGCTTGTTTTTAGATAGCAAGCAATGATGCATTATTGTTACATACGTTCATCATGACACTTTTAGGTCCAGCCTGAGAGTGGTTCAATCAGCTAAAGAAACATAGCATAACTAGTTTCGAGCAATTAGTTGATGCCTTTCTTGAATGCTATTCCTTTGGCATCAAGAAATAGGCCAATATTTTTGATCTGGCTGCGCTAGCTCAGCATGATGATGAGCCAATAGAGCAATACGAAAAGATATGGAGGAGACTAATGGTGAAGTTGCCATTCCCTATTCCTACCATAGAGTTAACCTGAATGTTTATGAAGAGTTGTGCCAAGCACATCTCATTATTGCTATAGCTGTAGTAGTATCCTACATTCGAAGAGGCTTTGGTGCAAGCCAAAGTGATTGAGGACATCAAGTTGCAGGAAGGCAACTTGAAGCTCAAAAATAGGAGAGAGGGACAAAAGAAGAGTGCCACAAAACAATAGGGCAAGCAGGCCCATGTGAATCAAGTGGTATTGAATCTCCAAAGGGAGAACAAGGGGCAACAAAAATAGAATTATCAGGCCCAACCTCCCCCTGCGCAATATGACAAGCGCAACAACAATTATAAGGGCAAGAACAAATATCAACGCCCACCTCGCTAGTTCACACCATTGATAGAATCATTGACATCAATTTTCCATCAGCTATGCGAGGCCAAGGCGATTAGATTACCCGAATTCAAGATGATAGACCCCAATCAACCCAAACCAAAGGGGTTCCAAGAGGATCTATTTTGCATTTTTCATCGAATGAAAGGCCATGACATTGAGGTGTGCTAGTATTTCAAACACATGGTGCAAAATATGATTGAAAAAGGTGAGCTTGTAGTGCCACACAACCCATAGGCACCCGATAATCAAAATATGGGGATTTACAAAAACCCCTTGCCAAATCATGAGGCACCTCGAAACAACGTTGGCCAAGTCAACCAGGTGCGAGTCGAACCACCTACCCAGGGGTTCGTAGGCATGGTGAACATTGTCACTAGGCATGGGAGATATGAACAATAGAATCAACCTCATGCTCCCATTCAAATACAAGCCATGCCGAATCAACGACCGACACAAAATATTCCAGGCCCACCAACAAGACCGGTGGTGACCATAAGGAGCAGGTTGGTCCAAAACCTGTAGACAACTCCTACGAAGTTGTCAATATATGAATTAATACAGTAGTCCCCGAGGCACAGGGAGACTCTTATGGATATTTTGAGGTCCATTGAAGTACAGTCCTAGGATGCACAGGCATTTACTAATTTTGTGGGACATGTACAACAGTGTCAGGAACCGATGATCCAATTTTATGATCATGAGATAAGGATGGTTTCTACAACTACGACCGACCCACCATTGCACATAATTGCATGTGTTAATCACATGCCATTTAAAAGGGTCTTGATCGATACTGGCTCATCGATCAACATAATAATGACCAAGGCATTGAGTCATTTGAAGCTACCTAAATCACACATTGTGCCAACTACATTTACATTGAGAGCATTTAATGATGCACTATGTTCGACTATCAGCACAATTATCCTACCCATGCAGGTAGGTTTGAAGACCATTTCAATAATGTGTCATGTGATAGAAGGGGCCATGCAGTACAACATATTACTCGGTAGGCCTTGGATTCATGAAATGCATTGCGTCCCCTCGATATTGCATCAGTGCATGAAATATATTCATGAGGGACTGGTTCACGTAGTGGCATCGGACGAAGAGCCATTTAAGTTTATGAACCTAGCAGATTTTCCTGGGGGTTTCATACTCCCATCAATGCACCTGGATGTTCGGCCATCATCACCAATAAAGAAACCAGGAGGTAAACCAGTAGTACATGCTCAACCAATGCCATCTGTGTCACATAGATCGGAGCACACCACTACCACTTCCTTGAAACCATCGACATCAGTCATGCATCAGGATGACAGGAAGTTGAAGGTGAAAGTGGGTGAGAAAGAGAAAGAGCATGAGCCCAAGCCAATCATCGAGGAGGTTCCCATTCCCATGGAAGTTGAGGAACCCCAAGACAAAGCCGAGGAGGCACCTCAGCCTACCTCACCTACATCTTCAGTAGGGTCATCCACACCATGGGTGATGGTACATCTCGCTAACACCAGATTAGGTGAGTACCTTGTGTAGAATGTGACCTTCGGACCGATTTTGAAGATTATGCAAGAGATGGGCCGACCATCCGCTCATCGTTACCCGGTTGGATCGATGGTTCCATTGGGAGAGCCACCTAACCAGACTAACTTCATCTATGCGGGGCTAGACCAACTTCCAATGTGAGAGCCCATGGATGAAGATGATGAGGAACCTTTCATGGTAAACATTCATTATCTATCCAATCCAGAGTATGCCATGCATATTTTTGAGCTATATCATTGGCATGGATACGACCTTGGTCTCTTTGAACAAGGATGGAGGACTCCACTGGAACCTCATTATCAGTTAGTCACTGATAGGTTCGGCTTAGGGTTATAGATATGAGGGTAGGATGATTTGCTCATAGCATCCCTAGATCATCTGTACCTTAGTATGGTGGATGATGTGGATTTTAATCCATATCATCTGGATCCTTCCAAATTCTGGAGGAATCACCCTATGATATCTGTCATCACCATTGAGCCACTCGAAGATCATCGTGAAGGGCTCCTTGAGCAGATTGAGATAGAAATGAACCCTAGAGATCACCTGGGACACCAAACCCATGATGCAGTCGATGACATAGATGTGCAGGGGTATAACCCCATTACTATAAGTGATCTCGAGCTAGGAGATCTTTGTAATGAATATGGAGCGGAGTCCACCTCCGATATGAGTGGACCAGGTTATGATGTAGATGAAGAATCCTCAAACGATGATGAATCTGGGGATGAAGTCGAAGGTGCCTATGAGAGGCCTTTGTATGCATGTCATCTATTGCCTATTGAGTCGGTACAGGTTACCAAAGAGATCCTTCCCAATATTGATCATTCAGGGGAAGAGATCGAGCTAGTTTTCTTGGTAGCATCGTACATGAGGTATAATTATCTAGTTTTTTTGGATAGTGATGACAACATACAAGAAGTAAGATTCATGGGGCCTCATTTGGAGGAGCACCCTCTAGGAGTGGGGGTGAATGAAGGATTCTATTATGATAGTGATGAAGAAGATGAGCTAGAGAGGGCCTACCTTGGTCCTCCTTATTTGTGTTACCATCATCAACCCATCGACATTGATGAGGTCTATCGATAGCTACATGTTGGTCCACGTCTGAGAGCAAGATGGTTAAACTTGGATCAAATCCATCGGTTGGTTAATCCCCTTCCATTGACCTACATGGAGCTCCATGAGCCAAATGATCCTATTTTGCATTCAGTGCATAGGGAGGATCCAGTTATTCATAGTCCTCATAGGGAAGACCCTTTTGTGCCTGTGCCATTAGAGCCAGATCGTGGGTATGAGGACTATGCATATTTTGTAGAGGTTAGTCCATGTGGTCCTGGAGATCAATTCCATTCCATAAACATGGTCTCCATTGATTTGACCACTCCACTCCACAATCCAACAGATCCATCTAAACCATTGTATCTTAACAAAGATGCTATCGACTGGGATCATGTTGATTCACCCATTGAGCCTAAGGATTTCTTCCCCAATGAAGAAATGTTGCAACCTTTCCATTTTGCACCAGGTTATGCATATGATGTTTATCATGCTAAAAATGCTTCCAATGTGGAACCAATCAACCCGATTGATGACATCCATCTGATTCCTACGCCTCACCAGCTTGAGGAGGGATCACATATGTCGATAGAGGAAACCTTTGAGGTGGATATCAGTAATGATCCCGCTAGTACAAAGAAGGTTAAATTTGGAGAGAGTCTCACTCCAGATGAGTGGGCCACCCTCATCCCTCTACTGAAAGAGAGACCAAATTTGTTTGCTTGGACGTACAAGGATATGCTAGGTCTAGACCCAAAATTGGTTACACATAACCTTTCGCTAGATCTGACGAAGAAGTCGATCAAGCAAAAGCTTAGAAAAATGCACCCAATAGTAGCCTTAATGGTGAAATATGAGCTACAAAAGCTGTTGGATGTGGAATTTGTGATCTCCATCGATTATCCAGAATGGGTGTCCAATATGGTACCCATGGGAAAACCCGATGGAAGAATCCATATTTGCATGGATTTTAGAGACCTAAATAAGGCAACACCCAAAGATTCATTTCCGTTGCCCAATATTGATGCTCTCGTAGATGCAATCGTAGGTCATGAAATGCTCTCCTTAATGGATGATTTTTTTGGTTACAATCAAATTCGGATTAAACCTGAAGACCAACATAAAACCACGTTTATAACGCCATGGGGAATGTTTTGCTATAAAGTTATGCCATTTGGCCTCAAAAATATTGGTGCCACATATCAACGGGCCATGACATACATTTTTCATGACTATATGCACAAAATTCTTGAAGATTATATCGATGACTTGTTAGCCAAGTCATTGCTGTGAGAAGAGCATGCAGAGGTCTTAAGGAAAGTCTTCGATCGCTTGATAGAGCACAATGTCAGGTTGAATCCTAAGAAGTGCGTATTTGGCATAACTTCTAGAAAATTACTAGGGTTCATCATCTCTAAGAGAGGCATCGAAGTAGACCCAATGAAGGTCAAGGCCATTTTGGAAATGCGTCCTCCCACCAATATTAAGGAATTAAGGAGCCTTCAGGGCAAGGTAGCCTCGATAAAGTGATTTATCACCCAACTATCGGATAAATGTCGACCCATGAATCGACTGCTACATAAGGGGGTCCCATTCAACTAGGATGAGGACTGCAAGGTAGCCTTCACTGAGATAAAGCAATACCTAGCGATGCCACCAGTGCTAGCTCCACCAAGGCTAGAGGTGCCTTTTCTACTATATATATCGACAACTAACTTTGCACTGGGAACCATGTTAGCCCAAAAGAATGTGCAAGGCAAAGAATATGCCATATATTATATTAGTCAAACCTTGGTGAGCTATGAGCTCGGGTATGCATATGTGGAAAAATTGTGTTTAGCAGTAGTGTTCGCTACAAAGAAATTGTGACATTATATGTTAAGTCATACGACATATGTTATATCCAAACAGAATCCTTTGTAGTACATGATGAGTAAGACTTATCACAATACGCGTACTACGAAGTGGATCATGCTATTGATAGAATTGATCTAGAATTCATAAGCTAAAAGTCCATTAAGGGATAGGTCATAGCAGATCAATTAGCTGAGGCACCACTATCAAATAGTAGGCCTCTAACAATCGAGCTTCTAGATGATGCAGTCTTCATCATATCTGAAGCTCTCAAACTCGAAGAACTAGAGAACAATGTTGATATGACTCTGTTCTTTGATGGTTCGAAGTGCGAACAAGGAGGTGGTGCTGGAATAGTGTTCTTCACGCCGCAAGGAGCTCCAATGCCCTTGTCATTCAAGTTGGATTTTTCATGCACCAACAACAATGCTGAGTATGAAGCCCTACTACTGGGCCTCCACACAGCCGTCGCCATGAATATTAAGATATTGAACATCTTTGGTGACTCCTTGCTCATAGTAAATCAAGTCAAGGGGCTTTTTCAGTGTCGATGTCCCATACTGAAAGCCTATAAAGATCTAGTTGACACATATTTGGCCAAATTTGAATGGTATGACATTGAGGCAATCCCTCGATCATCAAATAGGTTTGTAGATACCATGGCATCTTTGGGATATTTAATCCCTCAGAATCCATCTACTGATTTCACTACCATCCATGTCAAGATGCTCTCGCATCCAATAGCAGAGCGTGCAACCTATGATAACAAAGAATCGGTCAACATGATCAGTGTAGAACCAAAAGTTGAATGGTTCTGCAAAGCTGAAGACTTTCTTAAGAAGGCACCCTGGGGGTCATTAACCTCTCAGAGTCCTATGGGGAGTGGTACTACCATTCACCATAGGGTTGTTTTCGAGTCTGCATTTGCAAAGGTAAATACGTAGGGGGAGCAAGTCGTCTTAGTAGTCGAAGCTGAGATTTATCAAAATTGGATGTCACAAATTAAAGACTTCCTAAAGCTTAGTATAATCCTAGAGGGATTACCGTGTGCTGTGAAGCACACATTTAAATAGAAAGTGGCCAAATATGTCTTAATAGGAGACATCTTGTACCGATGAGGCTATGATGGAGTTCTCCTTCATTTCTTAGAGCCCCAAGAGGCATCATGGGTGATTTCGTAAGCCCATGATGGTACATGCGGTGGCCATTTCAGTGGCATGGCCATCATCAAGCGCATCCTTCGAATGGGCTACTATTGGCCCACTATGGAGAAGGAGTGCAATGTGTATGTCAAGAAATGCATTAAATGCCAGCATCATGCTAATCTTACGCACTTGCCATCGTAGGCCTTACAACCCATTCAAGCGGCTTGGCCATTTGCTCAGTGGGGACTAGATCTTATAGGCAAGATCTCTCCTCCATCATCGGGTCGACATACATTCATAATCATGGCTACTGAGTATTTTACAAAGTGGGTGGAAGCAATACCCTTAACAATGACAACTGGAGCTCGTATAGCAGAGTTTATACTGGAGCATATCATAAGTCATTTTGGGATTCCATCCAAAATAATATCGGATAATGGAACGTCTTTCAAGAACAAAACTATGAGAGCTTTGACATCTAAATATAGAATCAAACATAGTTTTGTGACTCCATACTATCCACAAGAAAATGGGTAGGCTGAGGCTTCAAATAAGATAGTGGTGGCCATCTTGAAAAATATGGTACAAGAAAACCACAAAGACTGGCATATCCAGCTGCCCCTTGCGTTATGGGCTTATAGGACTAGTATTCGGATGCCCACTAGGGCAACACCATTCTCACTAGTATATGGCATTGAGGCCATTATGCCCTTGGAATTAGAAATTCCAATGTTACACATCGCATTGAAAGAGTTCATCGATGATGACACTACATGACAAGCTCGATTGGATCAACTGATGCTACTTGATGAACATCACGTGAATGCCCTGGAGCATCTCCACGTTTATCAGGAGTGACTAAAATGAGCTTACAATATCAAAGTCCACCAGAGAGACTTTGAAGTTGGGGATCTTGTCTTGAAAGAGAACCAATAGAACTCTAATTTACCTCCAGATATGCGAGACAAATTTATGGCTAATTGGCTAGGACCCTACATCATATCTAAAAATATTGGTCTGGGTACCTATCACCTAACATCGCTAGGGGGTGTTGAAGAGCCTGAACCTCTCAACATCATCCATATTAAGGTATTTTATGCTTGAAGAGCATAGTAAAAGGCTTCGAGAGTTGCTTGTAACTGCTCGGTCATCCTAAAAAGCTCCAAACACTCTCATAAGTGGTTTGGTCAATCAAAAAGCTCCAAAGGCATCTGTAAGCCCTTTGGTCAACCTCAAAAGCTCTAAGGGTTTGTTTAAAACCACTCGGGTCATCCCAAAAGGCTCCAAGGGTTCTTGAAACCGCTTGGTCATGTCAGTTAAAAGCCTTAGGATTTGCTTATAATCGCTCGGTCATCCTAAAAAGCTCCAAAGGCATCTGTAAGCCCTTTGGTCAAACTCAAAAGGCACCAAGAGTTTTTAAAAAATTGCTTGGTCAACCCAAAGGCTCCAAGGATTCTCAAAATCGCTTGGTCATCCCAAAATGCCCCAAAGGTACCCATAATCCCTTTGGTCAATCCTAAAAGCTCCAAGGATTCTTAAAAATTGCTTGGTCAATCTAAAGGCTCCAGAGGCATGTACTCATCGTTTGGTCAATTATGAGGCTCAAAACCCATAAAAATTATAAAATCAATAAAATCCAAAAAAATTGGTAAAGCATAAAATCCAAAAACATTTGCATTTGCATTTGAATTTTGCATTCTCATTTTGCATTCACACATGCATTCATTGCATTACTGCATTGCATATAGGCATTCATCATCCATTGCATTCCATAGTAGGAGGGATTATGTTTGTCAGTCTTACAAATGACACCATGTTTGTGTTTAAATCATGCATCTCTGCATTTATCATGATCCATCATTCATGTGAGTAATTATGTTTTTCAACACAACCTATAATGTTGCTATGGAGATATACTAGGGTTTTTCGGTCATTCAACCATACCTAGTGGTCTTATCAAGAGTTGGTAGAAAGCTTGCTTTGCTTTTGTAGCTAAGGTTCAGTTAGTATAGCCCTTAGCATATCAGAAGCCTATCACTAATCAACAAATTTAAACAATCCTAATAAGGACTAGGGGAAGATGAAAGCCGTGAAGCAGGACCGGGTATCCTGAAGTGAAAAGAGTTATTCTTGCTTATCCCTCTATGCGGATGGTATGGGAAATGTTGGTAGTTGGCAAAAGGATAGGTTAGTTCCCTATTCAGAATCCCTTGCTTATGATAAAATGAGCAATATCCCCATAGTGATATCCCACATCAATCCTCATGATTGATACCCTAGATCGATATCATAGATCGACTCCCAGAGTGATATCCCATATTGATATCATAAGATCGATATTCTCAATCGATATACCAGAAAATAGTTTTCCCAAGTAAATCCCCCAAAGGAAAGTTTTTGAAGAAAATTATCAAATGTAAATGCCAAAAAGTGAAGATCGAGTGAAGATCAAAAAATAGGCTTAAATCAAAGTTCAAAGTGAAGATCAAATGAAGATCATAAATCAAAGTTTCAAGCGGAGATCAAATGAAGATCCAAAATCCAGTTCGAAGAGAGATCAAATGAAGATCCAAAGATAGTTCAAAATGAATATGGAATCGACTCCCTTGCTTCACTACATATGAGCAAGTATCCCAAAAATTGAAGGATAGAAAGGAATGAGCCTGAATCCTTGGAATTATCGGCACTACTATACCTTACGCATGATGATATGTCTGATGCATTAGCACCTCGCTTATGAACAAGACCAATGTTTGAATGTGGAAGAGCTAGCTTCAGGTGTCCTGCATTGCCTAGTGGCTTAGTCCAACTAAAATCTAAACTTGGGATTGGATAAGACATTTGTGGAACCCCTATCTTAGCAATGGGCTGAAAGAATCTTGTCGACATCGAGGAACGCTCGTGTCTTATCTTAAAATAATCATGTGCACACACAGGGATAATGAACAGTTAGGGCCTATCCTAGCAAAAGCCTTTTATCTCAAAAGTCTAGTGTGGTTAGTATGCAACTTTTGATAAGTCTATTAGGGTGTTTGAGTCTCATGGAAAACCTCAAAAATTTCTCCCATAGCAACAAAATGTCAAATATCGCAACCATATAAATCATCAAATTGCAAAGTATCGAATCCATGATACATCATTATATAAAGCACAATCAACATATAGGATAGATACCGGATGGATATTAGAAATAATATTTAGATGACCACTGACTATATCATGCATATTTTTCAAATTTTGCAAAAGAAAATTGAATGACACATTATATCATTCGCATCATAACATACCATTGCATTTCATATATGGGTGATTAATTGATTAAATTCTTATCTTAAGGATTTTCAATTACATTCATGATTTTTATACATTCTGTGGTGTCATCCATTAGATTGATAAACATATTTGCATTTATTCCTTATGTTTTAAGTGATTAAAGCATACAGGTTCATTTACATTAGATTAGCATCGTGTAAATAAATCATTACATACATTAATGCATACAATAAAGCAATATCAAATATGCGTTAAGAAAAACATTGCATCCATATGCATCCATCATAAAAAGCACATCTAAGCATCTAGATCATTGCATACCATCATCATAAATTAAATAGCTATCTAGTGCATGACATCCATACATCACATCATATAGCATCAACATAACATAAGCATTGCATCCATGTGCATCACATAAACATAAAATCAAAAATAAATGAGTACACAATAATGAGCCATAAAATGATCAGTCATATCATATATAAATATGTGTCTCAGAGTACATCGGGAGTACAAAAATACTCGTAGGCTACAACTATGTAGGTCCTCGACCTTACACTCAAAAATGGTACAATACATATATTATAAAATGTGTACTAAGGAGGGCCTGCACCCCCAACCTATGAATCACCCCTGTATCCCTGTGGCTCCTGTGAGAGTTGGCTTCGTGTGTGCTAGAAGATCGGTGAGTCCGCTCGGTCCTATGAGTTCGATGGTTGGAACTCATTGAGGACTACCCTGTAGTCTTGGTCTTGGTCCTCTGTGACCCTATAACCTGCCTATCCTCTAGAACCTATAAACTCCTCAGCTCGATGAAGCCCTCTAGCTGAGAGATGTGAGCTGCCCTCACATCCAATCGATCATTTCTCTCCTCTATGAGAGAAGTGAGCCACCTGATCTCTACCATAGGATCCACACCTATGACTAGTGGAGTGATTGGAGGTCCCATGACAATCTGAGAGGATGTAGGGTCTCCCCTCTGTAGCCTAAGTAGGTCCCTCTCTACAACTGCCTCACCCCGTTGTGCCACTGCTACATCATGGGTGCTAGTGAGCTCCTAGACTCGAGCCTCTACTATTGTAGCTCACTTTGTGAGACTAGTGATCTCCTCCTATGCCTTAGCTAGCTGCCTATCTCGGTCAGCTAGCTTCACCTCTAGAGTGGTGATAGTAGTGTCTCGCTCACATTGTTGAGTCTGATATCTACCAAGCTGACTCTACAAGTCAGCAACCTGAGCTAAGAGCAGCCCCTCTATGTTATCAAGAGGAACCTCACCCTCCTCTGGAGCCTCATCATCTGGGTCATCCCTGGGAGCCTCCTCGATGGTGGCCTCTGTGCCCCATCCACCCTCTATCTCTGGTGCACCTTGCACCCATCAGGATCCATCTTGCCTCTACCTGATCATCAACTCTACCTAGAGGCCTTGATCCATGCCATCATAGCATCGACCACCATCCATCGTATGTTAGAGTGGTAATAGCCTGGTCAACTCTAGTCTCCTAGAAATCATCTGGCTCATCCCCTAGAGCTAGAGGCTAGATCCATGGTAGATGTGTCTCTAAAGCCAAGCACCTATAGACAAAGGGGATATCTGGAATGTCCTGCACCAGGATGAACTACCTTAGGACACAAGAATAAAATTGGTACTCTCTAATATAGACCTTCTAGTTGAGTAGCCATCTATCCCAGTGAGCTTGTCGAAGCCACTTGCTGGCCTCAGTCCAATCAGGGCACTCCATGTAAGGCCACCACTCGATATCATCTAGGTCGAGTCCTGCAAACCATGTGATATAATGGGAATCACCAGCATGGGTCCTACTCTTGAACCCCTCCTCCTCTCGAGGCTAGTAGGTGGTATAACACTGGTGAGCATCATCTATCTCTATGATATGTAGTGGTAGCTCCCTAGGATGCTCTATCTTGATATGCTGCCAACCCCAAATCTAAAGAAGTAGACTATAGCTAATCCCCTGGTGGCTTCGATCAGTAATCTGGTAGAGCTCTCTATACAATTGGTAGAGCAGGGTGCTCCCCTAGGCTAGTCATAGTGGTCAACGGATGGTGCTCTAAACAACTCTACAGATAGTGGCTAAGAGGTTCTAGGGAATCCTCATGCCCAAGGAGTCTAGAAGGACAACTTGCACCACCAAGTGCATAAATATGACCTCATGTATAGAGAAGACATTCTTCCCCTACCAATAGCCGATATGGACCCCTCCATGCATTCTTGAGCCTCCTCACTATTGAGCCCTACTAAAGATAGCATCAAAAATGGACTCCTTAGCCCTAGAAGTAGAAGAGATGATGGCCTCACCATCAATGGGGATCCTAAAGATCCTATAGACATCCTCTAGGGTAATCATCATTTCACCTGTAGGTAGGTGAAATGTGTTGGTCCATGCATTCCAACGTCGGGCCAACGTAGTCAAGTAGGCTTGATCTACCCTGATAGTGGGTAGATCTAGTACATAGCCAAAGTCGATAACTCCAAACCATTCTCACTCCCTGGGAGTGAGCTCTCCATGAGAGTCTTAAGGATGTCGGGCTCTCGAGCTCTAGAGGTCAATCTCTAAAATAGAAAGCATAATATAAGGAAAAATCTAACTAAAAACAAGCAAAAACATTTAAAAATGACCTAAAAATCATCAAAAACATCTAAAAATTGATAAAATTGCAAAAACATGTCATCATGCAGGCCTAAAAATAAAAAATGTCATTCAGACAGGTCAAAAATGCATTAAATGACATTAATTGCCTATTAAAACTTAGAAAAATTAAAAATTTGATAATTTTTTCTAAAGTTTGCGAACCACGGGTCAACCCTACGGTCCGCATGCGGTCAAAAATTGATCATTGGGATTTTAAATGCTGACCACAGCAATTGTGGTCCCCAATTGATCAATTGGGAACCATAGCTGGTACCTACGGTCTTCGACTGAGATCCCACTCGGTCTAATACCACGGCTAAAAATAAAAAAATTTAAAAAAAGAGCAATCCTAAGCTACCCTAGCCTAAGGTGTGGTTCATTGCCAACAATTTAGTGTGATTGATTAACCAATTACTTAATTTGGTTCATTTTATTGGTAATGGATGCGAGGTCTTGGTTTTGAATTACCTTGCCCTCGCCTCATCCACTATGCTTACCATCATGCGGTGTGTAGGGTGTAGGTGTAGTTTGGTAGGGTTGTAGGTCAGTTTCTCAGCTGTCACTATCAGAGCTCTAGATTGCAAGTCGTTGTCAAGGAATAATGAGAGAAATTTGAAAATTGGGCTTTTTATAAGCTTTTCATATTTCACGCGGACCGTAGGCCCTAGCCGCGGTTCCCAAAATTGCAAATGGGAACCGTAGACCCTAGCTATGGTTTGCAACTGGCAAGCAATTTAATAAAATCCCACCATGGGAAGGTTTAAAATGATAAATCAATACCTCCCATTGGATCAAAATTCAATAAAATCAATCAATTTGGAAATTTGGTGATAATAAAGCATCGAGATCCAATTAAAAATCAAATATCTGGCTGAGATTATAAAGTACATTCAACCGAGGTCATCGCTATGACAATCCTTTCATGGAGCGATGCACCTCCCAACCAAATAAATAAACTCAATTCATAATTCAAAACATTCAAAAAAATCAAATAATTAAAAACACCAAATGCGCCTCGTATTCAGTAATTTACCCTATACACTTGGCGGTTGCAGCGACTTGCGATCCATGCAATCCGACAAGATGAGTAAATTACCATAAGGACATTTGGGGTAAAATTGTCATCGTTGATCTGATATGCTTCTTTTCAATCCCTAAGAAGGCCTTCATGGCTGGACTGCTCCATGGGAATGAGGCGTTTCATGTCATTTCTTCTATGACATCTTTCAGCAAATCATCGATAATTTGATTCAACACAAATCTAATTGGATTTGTATCAATTCGATTCCCTAAGATGACTATTGTAGCTTGATTGCTCCATGGGATAGAAATGTGCAAATACTATTAATAGTTGGAATCAAAAGCTGAACTAGGCCTAGCCAAGGCATTAATTTGCTCAAATCTAAATTTGTTCAGATCATCCATGGTGGTCAAGCGACATCGTCACTTTAATCATTGTCATTACCCTCATCGACTCATCGCTTGAGGGGGTAGTCATAATATCAAATCATAATCAAAATCAATAGAAGATCCCTGAAATCGTAGATCCCTTGATCTTGTCAAAATTGCGTTCGTCCTTGCGAATCATTGTCAACAACTATCATAAGCTTACCCCTTTGCTTGGGGAAAATAGCAAATATGATAATTTGTTTGTATCTCATCTCCTTTCGGTTATATAGGCCTAACTCCTATTGTAGCATCAAACGCTACCCGAATGACTGATGGTGAGTGCAAGCTTTTCAAGTTTAAGCCTCCAAAGAGTTGGAAGCAATGATTCCAGGATGCGCATCCTTTTGCAGGACCTGGGGCATCTAATGTTGATCTGACTAATGATCATCATAGAACCTTCGACATCATTTTAGGAGGTCTATTTTTGCTCAACGTTGTTCGATCTCACAATGCATCTCAAAAGGGGCATCTGTAGACACCTAAAATACGTCATGTCGAGGGTGACTACTCATATGGACATGCTACAAGACCATATGGAGGATCTTGGATAGACTCCAAGATAGAGCAGTGGTTCTAACCACTCAATTTGGGCTCCTTGGCCTAATCAGTCTGAACCGTAGCCCAGACCTATGGTTTATAGGCTGAACCATGGCTGAGACCTACGGTTTATAGTCTAGACCATAGCTGTGACCTACGGTCTTAACTGAAGTTCAGTTGGCCTTCAATCCGAGCCAAATCGGTTTGAACGACCATTTGATCTAGAAGAAGGTGGTTAAAGGATAGAAGATTAGAGGCTTCCATTCCAACTATCCTAACCACCTCTTCTTGATCTTGGCTTCTCCATGAAGCCACCCCTAGCCCTAGGGCATCCTATAAGTACCCCCTCCAAATGGAGAGAGAATATAGAGAGTTAATTGATCAAGCGAGCAGTGAAGCCCTATCGAATTGCATACTAAATTCAGTATACTAAGAGAAGGCCACTTTGCCTTATTCCCTACCCACCCAATATTCAGATGATTGCATTATGGAAGCTCTAGGAGCCTAGGAGAGCCAAGAAATACAAATCTGGGCAAACGAAGGCCCTTCATAGTGAATCAACCACCAAATCAGTCTGAAGGACACTGAAGGCGACCCTTGAACATCAATTTGGACAAGGAGGTCAAGCCCACTACCCTTGGAATTGAGGGTAAACCTATCAGATTGCTAACCATGGCTTTCAGCCATGGTTTATAGTGTAGACCGCTCACTAGAGCTGTGGTTTGTAGCAGAGGTATCACCACCTTCCCCTTTTCATTTATGTTCTGGTTAATTAGCTTAGATTAGTTATTTTCATGGTTTAATTATAGTTTAGCAGACTTCTGATCGATAGAATTAGGTTAGATTAGTTTCTTTATGTTATGCTTCAATTAGGACATAAATGGATTCTTTATGCACTTTTATGCTTTATTTTACATAATTGATCCATGCATAGTGTAGTTGTTATCTTTCTTTATGCTATTATATGAATCTTGATTCAATTTACATAGTTTAGAAGCACTTTTCATGTTTTCTTGATTATGCATGTTTAATGGTGTCTTTATGCAATTTTCCTAAAAGGGCCTCATCATGAGAGGTTGCCTATATTTTTGACACTTCTATGTTGTTTCTTGACCGTAGGGAACAGTTTCAAAGGAGAACCAACCATCAAGTTCCTTCCTCAATGCGAAGAAGAGGGCAACTCCACCCTAGAGCAGTTTGTGACCAAGTGAAAAGCAATATTAGTGCGCCTACCCTGTTGAGGGCTTTGGCATTGTATTAATCGTATCGTCATTTGGGTGACCCTAAGAGGGGCATGATTGTAACCAAGATTCTTTATAAATATTAATACAAGAAAGTCTATTTTGTTGAATCTATGCAATCTTGTCAATTTTATGCTTTGAATGAATGAATACGACATAGTACAGTAGATGGGTGCACGCTTTTTAGTTGGATCACTAGCCTTCCTTGATTTATGTGTCACTTATCTCTCTCCTTTTATCTAAAAAGAGATGTTATTTTTTATTAACCTATACCTCCAATTATATACTCATTTGGGCCTACATACCATACTATAACCATCCATTAGCATTTCTATTCCTTAATTCAACCACCCTTTTGCTAGCAGAGTTAAAATAGGATATACTTTTTAAAATTATGTCTACACAGTGTGTAGAACTTAAGATACTTGCCTTTTTAGGTCTCTTCTATCTTGATATCTTATTTTCATATAATAATGATGGTGGGAAAAACAAAACTTTTTATTGGTATTTTCTTAAGAGCATCCTCTTTACTGCTTTAGACCTTGTCTCAACTTCCTAGGTTGTTTGAAGTTGGATGGCCATTACTTATCTAATTGATTGTTTTAGTAGGTTTTCCATGCTATAGGTTATGAGTTAGTAGTTATGATTTAATGTGGGAAAATTTGGTTTACCACTAAATAGGTTGTTATCTTCTATACTATGGGCAAGAGGAACTTATCCTTCCTAGGTTGGTTCCCTTTTGATTTCAACTTCCTTTCAACTTTTACTATGAAATAATTCATGAGTAAAGAAACTAGCTAATCCCATTCTATGATTGAATAAGGAGGAATATATTTGGTTTGCCACTAACTAGGTTGTTGATGTCTCTAATAGCATTAAATCCACATCTTGCTCCATAATATAATATGTCTGGTATACAAATACTAGTTCATTTAGGTGCTCTAGAAGAGTAATTAGGCCCTTTCCAGTATATTATGGTAATATTTCCACAATACAAACTTTGGGGGCTTTTTTAAATGGGGGGCTTATTATTTAAAGTGGCAGGGGATATTTATTTCTTTTCAGAGGGTATGCTGAGGATTGTGGTGGTGTGATTTTCCTATGGATATTTTTTCAAAAAAGGTTTTAGCAGGTCTATTTGACTAGGAATTAAGAGAGTATCGTATAGGCTAGCTTTGGATGGTATCCTCCTCATTTCCTCCATAATGTTATATTCATATGTGATAGAGGTGGGTATTTTAGGCCTTCTATCTGGCTCACCATACTTTTTTTTATACTGTTGTTTGGCCTCGATTATCTATCTCTTGGTAATAGAAGGGAATCTAAGCCTCTCTTGAGCCTAATTCTTGGACTTCATTCTATATCCTTTAGTTTCTTTCTCAAATCTCTTGGTAATACTAACATCCTTTTCTTTGGCCTAGGGAATAGGGAAAGTATCACTACTTTGGGGATGTGGATATTTCTTCTTTTGAGAGGGGACCTAAAATTGACCCATATTTTATGGATAAAATTGTAGTATTTTCTTTCTTGATCTTGTCATTACAGCAACGGGTCCATCTTCATCAAGATATTTTCTAACCATGACATGATCTGGTTGTCAGAGCATATTCACTCTTCATTTCTGATTTATCCATGGCCTTGTGTACATGGTGTTGGTATATAACACAATATTGTGAATTGTGAGGATCATTGCACACCAAACACCATACATTCACCAGACTTATTTTTTAAGAACACTCAGGCTCTTCATACACTACGTTTACTCTGATACGAGTACTATTGCTAAGATTAGGTCTTTGATATTTATTCACATAAGTAAATATAATTTATTGAGACATCTCCATATCTATATTCTCCATTGAATTCATCTTGTTGCTAAGAGTTTTCAAGGTATTTTGAATATCAAGGAGGACAGAGGATTCTTGAGAAATCTAAGAAGCAAGGGGAGAGAAAGGAATTATAGCAGAAGGTGCTTTCGAATGGGGAATGGGATTCATCTATGGGAATGGGGATGATAAAGGAGGAGGATACATATAATATGAAGCATTTGTTTGATCTTGGACATTAGTGGTTTCCAAATTGTAGGGCAACACAAATTTTGGGGATAATATTCCCACATTAATAAGGACATTCTCAGTATGAATAGATGTATTATAAACCTTTGGAAATGTCTCCACACTATATTATTAGGTTTGTAGGCCTAGCTCCGATCCAAGGGCTCTAATATAATACATGTAAGGATTGCATATGGTCTAGTTGTAGGGGGAATTCTCTTCTAGGTCTTGTTGAACCTCAAGTTGATATCTGAAACAATTTCTTGTTGATGCTTTTGCATATATGTGAAATGATTAAGTATTAAAAAAGGATCAGTGGATTCATTAAATTCTTCCACAAAGGGATCAACTAATACTGCCCATGAGGTAATAGTATTGTCTTCAAGGTTCCTGAACTAATGTGGAATATTTCTTCTAAAATATAGGGCTATGATCCTCACAATAACATCTTCATTTTTTATATTGTGTATTGCTACTAGATTTAGGATATCTTGGTAGTGTTCATATGTAGTTTTACCATATCCATCATAGGTGGGAATGGTCTTAGACATAGCTTTGGGAATATCATGCATCTGAGCCAATATAAGGGGGCCAAATGTGTTCCAGTTGGGGTACTTCTGCAAGGGTTGATTTGGAACTACATTTGATGCCATGTTTTCGGGTGTAGCTCCTATTGGAGGTGATCTTGGGCGAGCTGTAGGATTCTCATCAGGAGGATTTTCTTCTGAATGAAAATCTTGATTCAAATTTCTTATAACAGTAGACCCTCTATAAGGTAGCTCATAGTAGAAAAATAAGTTAGGGTTATTCCTCTTAAATGACCTGGTATACATGAAAAACTAGAGCTACAAGGATAAATTTTCTAGGTTCACAGATCAGGGAGTTGCTAGGTTAATTTTCTGATCACCACTTAGCAAGGTAAAGACAATTCACCAAATATTGATTCCTTTAGGAAAGGATTTTAAAAATAAAGCATATTATGGGTTTTAGTATTTCTTGCAAATAGGTCCCATTGGGTGTGCCAAAATTATTGGGAACAGAATTGTAATCAAGTTTTACTTGATATTTCAATTGTCTATATTCCAATTTTTTGGGTAGGCTTGCGCTCGATAATTAAAAATCAAAACTCAACATTGGATGGACCAAATATTGCTTCAATCCAACCTCCAGAGTAGGTTGGTTCCTTGTCAATTGAATAGAATGTTGACTCAATTAAGCTCAATAATATTTTTAAGGAATAGGGTTAGAAAAAGGTTTAGGGTTAAGAAATTATGCATTAACATTAGTCAAATAGGGCTAAAAACATAGGCATCCATAGGGAAAACCTCTAACAAACTACTTCCAGTGTCTCACACTTAGGATTAGCAACATCCAAAACCATGAAATATTCATACAATAAGGTAAAACAGAGATGTGTTCCAAGAAGCAATTTCAATATCTAATGTATTAACAATCCAATTTAGCAAAATAGATCAATAATTAGACTTTGCAAAAATAAAATTCTTGCCAACACAGATCTAACTATGAACATATTTCAACTACCTTAACAACTAGTAATCCAATACAAATGGAATGAACTAACCATTACAATATTGATAGAAATATAATTCACAGCTCAAACCTCTTAATGAAATATATCAAAGATAGAAAATCTCAAGTCAAAAATCCAAGTAATGCTCCTTCCATTATTTTGTAGAAAATGTTACACAGTAGAGCAAGAAAATGTACTAGAGCCAACCTTGAAAATTGAAGGTTCGACAATTATTTATAGTTTACAATGAAAGGAATTAAAGGATACATTACAAGAATTTAGAATTTGATATCTCAATAGAGAGCTATGCTGGCATTATTTCACTCACCTATAGGGTTTGAGAAATCCATTGGAAATCACATGCCATGGCAGCTCAGATCTGCAATTTGTTGGTCCAATAATGGTAGTTGGGCTTCAGGCCATTAGAAACCAGATCTGAATCGCTCATTATTCTTGAAAAATCCATTTTTACATAGATCTAAAATCTCTCTGGTTCTTGGTTCTTGGTTATTTATACCACTGACGCTTCAACTACCCACTCGAACTGATTGTTCTTCAATCCACCAAGAATCCACTTTTGTATACTTTGTGAAAATATCAACAAAATATCTACTATTGATGCATTCAGTGAACGACTATGATTAAACTTCAATAATTATTTGTAGGCCTATGAGATAGAACAAGTCACCAATTTGCTCAAAAACAATGCTGACATCAGTTTGGATGGCTTCGGCCAATGGATTCGAGTACTCAAGAAAAATATACCGAGTTTTGAGCGAAATCTAGTTTGTCATTAATCCGCTCACTTAGCCTTTAAAACATTTAATTCCTTTCTCGTGTCTATGACTTTGAAGACAAGTTGTAATATGCTCCTTGAAACTTACTCCACCAGCTTTGACTTGGTTTGACTATGAAAATGCCAATCCACTTAAAAAGCAATGCAAGATGACCTTTGTGCTATTCGATGACCTTTACTTCTTTCTGATTGTTTTTGATCCTCTTTACTGAGCAACACGAAGCTCATTGTCATTCCACTCAAAAATAGCCTTGGAACTCAATGGAATAGGCATTCTCAATACTTAGTCACTTGAGCATGTAGGATGAAGCAACATCGCTAATATACACTTTGAAACATGCTGACATCATTAAAACTTGATCGAATTTACGAATTGGAAACTTCATGCTAAGCCACTGTAAGATACACTAAGTATAAATTAAAATGAAGCACTTAACTTATATTTATAAAAAGCACTAAGTATTGAGTTTATTGGAGCACTCTTGCATGGATCCAATCCAAAATACTCTATATCCTTAGCGGATTGGAGATTTCTTATGCCTTAGAATAAATTTTCAAAGTTTTCTAACAATGCGGCCATTTTGGACCTACAATTACCTAGCAGAGATGCCCTTGGTTGAGGTGGTATCTGGAGTCATTAAACTTCTAGTTATCAAAAATGAATATGACAGTTATACTAGAGGGTATGTGGCACATCTTATTCATCCCCATCATAGGAAGGGTAGTTTATAGAGCTTGAGAGCAATAGGCAATGTTGTAAAAACTATTAGGGGGATGGGCCCACTAGGTTTGAGAGAATTGGATATCAATGAATGAGTTGGTGGGGTGCTATGGTGTTGATGCCCTAATAAATATGCTCTATGGGGTGGTGATGGGATTCCTAGTATACCACATGAGTAGGTGATACCTACCATGGGTGGTGGTAGGAGTAGTGATAGACATGTAGGACCAGCAGGTGCGGTTCACATGGGGTCCATATGTGTTGGTCTGATTGTACATGATATTGTACAATGTTATGTACAATATCATTGTACATAACATTGTACAATGATATGTACAATACATATCATTACATAAGGGCCATACATAGTGGTTATGGTTTTGGGAGCACATAGTGGTTATGAGACCATACATACTACCAGGGCCATTGCCCACCTAGAGTGTCTAGTAGCATACACATAGTCCAAGATCTTTGAGCAAGTATAGAGGATATACAATGGGAACTTACCACTATGGAGGTAGGTAATATATGAGCTATGGGAATAGAGGATTATTTGGAAATCATGGTGTCTACATCCAAGATGGATAGAGGATGTGAAGGAGATAGCTTGGGTGACAAGGTTCAAGTGGATCTCTATGTAGAGGAGAGAGTTGGAGCTCTTCAGGTTTGATTGAATCTAGTGATAGTTTGGTATCTTCTAGGAGATACCAAACCTGGGTGACTAATAGTATAGGTAGGTTCGGATGAACCAATTAAGAATTAAAGGGGACCTAGATGACCCACTCTATGTGGATCTAAAGATGGATGACATTGGGGTGGCTCTTAGGTATTGGATATGGTATAGGGGCATTATGACCCTAAGTATATCCCCACAAATACTAGTGTAGAGACACCATGTTATGAGTCAATGGTTGCAACTAGCACTTTAAGAGGCCACTTGATGCACCATAGAATGGAAGCAGAGGAACATAGTCCTATCGATATTGACCCGATCACAATTTTGGGTGGGGATAGTGATAGCCATAAGGGGGATGATCACATTTATGGCTCAAGGATATGGATACTATAGAAGGTGCCCCCACAATGGCTAGGTTGGTCCAAGAAGAGAAATTGGAGAAGCATCTACATTAGTGATAGCTCAGCTAAGTGGGACCATGGGTTAAGGGGACTCAACAAGGAATATGGAGGTGTTGTAGGCCAGAATAAAATCCATGTAGAGGGATATGGACCTACTCTAAGAGGATAGGTCCAAGAGGATCAAGGGGATATAGAGTGCCTTGAGCATAATACTCATGGAGTAGGATACAATTTAGGATGAAGTAGACTACCTTGGGGGTAATGTGAGCCAAATGGACTAGGAGCGGTAGTAGGCTTGGGCAGAGGGTATGGTTGTAGGTGCAAGTAGTTAGCTAGGTGAGATGATTCACCTTCTACAAGAGTAGTTATAGAGAACAGAGGAGAGGTAGGAGGTGTTGATATAGAAGGAGACCTTCTACTAGAAACTATATTTTTAGGTGATGTCAATGGATTAGAGGGTGTCTCCACCAACCTCCCTTCAATTACAAAGTCGATCACAATCTAGGTCAGCGATGGTTTCATAGTTCATGCACATGCCTCCATTAATATCACCTTCGATGGATAGGATAGAGGAGATAGGCTCCCAAATATAGGATAGAATTGAGGTGACATGTCAATTTTGAGTGTGTATGCATCCCTAGGGAGGGTCGAGTGTGTCAGGCTCAAACTATGGTACATCAACCAAACAGACCTATGTAACCTTTATATCTCAATTAATACCATGTTACTTTAATTAAAATGTGTGCACATATGTGATTACTTATTTTTTAATGTGTTTTTATGTTTGAATATGTATGAATGGACTAGGCTAATGTAATGTATGAGAAAGTTAATCTTAACTAAATGAGTGCAAATGCATGGATGAACAACATTGAAATCCCTCTTAGATGTTTTCACTTGGATTTCTTGAATCACTTACATGACATCAGGTTCATTAATTTTCTAGAGTACCTTGTGCACTCAATGGAGCTCTCAGTGGAAAGCATTAGAGAATACAACTCAATGCATCCAAGACACCAAGGCCTACATTTGATAATCTATAAGTATATGTTACAAAAGGAAGCACAAAAGGCTACCCTTGTTGTTGGTATCCATTTAGGTCCTTAGAAGGTCATATAGAGTGATAATAATATTTAAGATGATTCTACAAGTACAATCAAAGATGGTAAGAAGAAGCAGATTGACTCTATGATCATTGAAACCCCCCATCCATCAAGACCAAACCTAATTAGTGCTCATCAAGGTGCAAATCCTCAGGGAGTAAGTGGAAAATCCTTATTGTTAGTGATAAATATCAATAGGAACTAGGGAAGTCTCCTTCAAATCTCAAGAAACCAAAAATTCAAGGGATCCCTAGCTAGTCTCACTCCACTTTGGTTGGTGACTCTTCATGCGGTCCCTCAATTCACACTAAGTAAAGGGTCAAACCTAATATCCTTATAAATATGGTGAAGATGGTGTAGTCTATTTCCAAAGCTTCTAATACCACATAGAACATCCTCCACCAAGCTAAAATGATGATATCTACCATTAAAAAGTAGAGCGAAGATGAAGCTCAGACTAGTAGTGAGCCCAATGCAAGTGATGTTGAACATGACCCATCTAGAAATTCTATCTAATAGGGTTTATTCACTTTCTTGGGGCTCTTTTTCCTTTCCACCCCTATTCGTTGTTGGCACATTTTGGAGACTGTCTCAAATCCCTTTTTTTGGTCATTTCTAGTTTCTTTTCAATGTTATGTTTATGGGTTGTTCTCGTTGAGATCACCTTCCATGTGTTTTCTTGGTAGCTTTTTGTAAAGGTTTTTGGGATCCATTTCAAAACCTCCTCTTTAAAATTATAAAAAAATAAAATAAAATGCATGGATGGATGGAGAAATGCAATAAATAGAGGATGGAAGAAAGAGGAAAAGAAAAGAAGAGGAAAACACACACCTCTAGCTAAAGTCATGCCTTGTAAAGATGAACTACAATTTCAGAATAGAGAAAAGTCATTCCCCATAGAGACAAGGCACGATTTTGGAAAAGGAAGAAGAAAAATAAAAAAAGAAGAAAAAGAAGATAAAAATAAGGAGAAGAAGAAAAAGGAATATGGAGAAGGTCAAAAAAGCAATAAAGGTGCTTAAAAGGTGATGTTTGACCCTGTGAGAATATATGCTTACAAATGATCATGATGGAGGTTACCCCTCACATGTGGCCATGAAACTATCTTGTAAGAGTTTTGTGCACACAAATGTGGATGAATGTGGAGTGATACCTGATGAGGCCCAAAAATACCTCATTTTTACACTATGTTTGACATATAAAAACTACCATATTACCAAACATGACAAAGTTAATTGCCAAATAGTGATTAGAATATATTATTTGTTAAGTGTTTGCATGATTTTATGTTAGGAACACTATACCCCTATTTTGACAATTTTTTGCATTTTGTGACTATTTTTGACATGATTTTGTTGGTGAAAATTGCATAGAAAAATAAAGCAAATAAGCATGTTCAGATATTTGGCTAACTCCAGCATATTTTAAGTGTCATCCCATTTCAAAACCAAAGTTTTCAAGTGATCTGGCATCAAAATAATCTCTACTACAAAATAGGGCAATGACAAGTTTTGTGCAACATACAAAAAATAGCAAGTTGTCACATTAAAGGAGCACCTTGAAGTTGTCAAGCAAAGCATGGGAAAATGCATGGAATGTGTTCACAGGGACCAAATAAGACCTCTGACCCACTTGGATGCATTCCCACATGGTCTAAATAGATAGCAATAGGGCATAACAAATCAGGGACAGTTGTGCAACACTGTTGCACTTTTGGTTATTTAGTGAATAAAAGGTGTAATTTAAGTAGAAAAATGATGTGTGCTAAGGTGTATCCCTTCATAATGGTATTTGAATGTTTTTCCCACCTTCCAATTGATTTAAATTGCAAATTGGCACCAAACTCTTAGAACTATGTAGGAAATTTGGAAAATGCAGGACACAGTCATACAAATTCCAGCCAATTGTCAATGAATGGCATGGCTTGGAATTTGTCAGAATTGGTGTGTAAAACTTATTGGATCCAACTTTTGAGGGATAGGAGAGATGTCCTATCTAGTTAAACCTACTTTTTTGGCCATTTTGATAGTTGTTGAGCATAAAGTATGTTGCATAGCTAGATATTTGAAGAAGCTTCAGAATGAGGGGAAAGTAGCCAGTTTTAACCAAATAGAGGATTTAGCACCCAAAATGGTAGGGAAAGGATATTTTAATATGGATATAGGTGTAAAAGACCATTTATAACCTCCTCCAACTCACTCCCACCATTGGAGATGCATCCCAAGGACCAATGAATGTTGTTGCAACATATACTATCTTAATTTAGACTAATTTAGTTTCAAGTTGTTATCAAATCACTAAGAAACAACACACAATTGATATTGAGCATGAGATACATGTAATAGTTTAGTATAAATAATAGCTCCCTTATTGGTTGAGCTAGTAGAGTAGAGGGTAGTTGATACTAGGAGAGTAAATAATAGTAAATAGGATTGACATAGTGAGATTTTCTGTAGCATTGTAATGTTGTGTAATAATCAATAAAAGTGTAGTTTTTTAGTCATATTGTGTTCATGAGTGAGTGTGAGTGTTAAGTAGTTAGTAGTACTTTCCCACCTTCTTCTGTATTAGGAAGCAAGGGCCCACTTTCAGGCCTAGAAGGAGGACTATTATGACAGGTTTTTCTGATAACTTTGCTGCAGTAGATTTAGCAGGATGCTTGTCAATTTTCATTTCTTGTTTTGATTTAATGTGATGTCTTCATGTTTTTAGTTATGTTTTTATGTAGCAAGTGTGTGTCAGCTGAAAAAAATAGCTTAGACTTGTGTTTCCCTTTTTTCTATTTTTCATATTTTAGCAACTTTTACAAGTTTTTAGCATTTTTATTTTGTTGTCAGTCACTATAATAGAAGCTTGATAACCTTCTATAGTAGGACACTGATAGGTGTTTTAGCATGTGTGTTTCCTTTCTAGCAACATTTCAATTTTATCATTTCAAATTTTGCAAGAGTAAATTAGGTTTCAATTCAACAACTTTTACATTCCTGCAATTTCATTTCTGCAACTGTAACTAGTTTTCCATTCCAAGTCTTAGAAGTAGTTTTAAATTCTTGCAAGTTAATTTAGTTTCCATTCTATAGATTAGGTTTAGTGTGACACCAAAAAGGCTAAACCAACATCTATTTCACCGAACAAATGCTTGTAATCTGAATGTCTGAATTGTAATCTACCCAAACCTTCTATCGTAGACAACCTTGGACACCACCCCAGATTTGATAAATCATAAATATTAAATGATGATATTAATGACACTCATCATTTTTGGCACCATTTCTAGGGAACACGGTGTTGTTAGAGGGTAAAAGTAGTCAAATAATTATTATTGTGCTAAGTTGTGAACTTCAGAGTAAAATCTGAATGTAATAACTGGTATAAATAATAGTTGTTGATAGTTGCATTTCAGAAACATTTAGAAAACAAGCAAGAAACCACAGGAAGAAAAATTTCACAAGAGGTTGAAACTATGTCAAAGTTGTCTGGATTTATGATTTCCAAAAATGTTGGAATTTTCAAAGAATCACAATCATCTATTTCAAGAACTATAGGATCCTTTGAGAAATCATTACAAGGAGGAAAAATCAGTAGTTCAACACCACTTTTTCTTGACAAATCCATACAATCAGGACAATTTAATAGGATTTATAATTGTTGTTGGGAACCCATAATGGTAGGCTCACAAGAGAATCTAGGGAAAGCCAGTAATGTGCTCCACCCTAGTGCAACTAGTACACCTACCAAAACTTTTCAAAATCCCATTCAATTAGATCCTAATCAAAATGCTCCCATGAAGGTCATTTCACCTTCAGTGTTACCAACTTTCAAGGGAGTTACATCTGAAGACCCTGATATGTTTTTGTTTGAGTTTAAGATTGTATGTCAAGCTCATGATTACACTAATGACAATCAAAAGCTCAAATTGTTTCCTTCCACTCTTAAAGAATCAGCCCTACGATGGTTTATCACCTTAGCACCTGATTCAATTAGAACTTGGGATGAGATGGAAAATATATTTTTGGAGAGATACCAAGAATATTGTCAAGTCAAGAATCAAAATGATGAATTGCTTAGAATGAAACAAGAGGAAAATAAAATTTTAGAAGACTATCTAGACAAATTTTCTTTTGTTCATAAGAGATGTGGAAGTGTTGAACCTAAAATTTGCAAAGTCATATTCTTAAGGGGACTACAAGATGAATCTAGAGATGTATTGGATATTTTGGGAAGAGGAGATGCAAATACACTTGAATTTTAGGAAATCATTAAACTTTGTAAAAATTATTCTCATTCAAGGCATAGAAAACACAAAACTAGTAGTAACACAAATGATTTGAAAGAATGCATGAAAGAGTTTTCTAATCTAAAAGCTGATATTTTTGTACATCTTGATAAAACATTAGATGAAAAGAATGAATCTATTGAATCTTTAGCCATCTATTGTTCAAAATGTAAGAAGAAGCACTCTCTTCATGAATGTCCTTTGAACAAAATATTTATATCTGCTACATGTAGCATTTGTGAAAAAGGACACCCTATAGATCAATGCAATTTGTTACCAGAACTCAAAAGTGTCTTTGAAAAATAGTCTCAACCTATGAAAGAACTCAATTTTGTAGGACAAAGATAAGGGGATAATTTTCTTAAATTTCCATATCATAATGCTTCTCAATTTCCTACACATTGGAGGAATAATCCTTGGTATATGCCATGGTCTACTTCAAGTCCACTTCAACAATATTGGAGTCAACCACCATGGGCATATTCCCAAGAGTGGTCTCAACATGGATGGATGAAACAATAATGGAATCAACAACATCCACCATGGTTGCAACCAAAATTGTAGGGATATCAATGGGTACAACAACAAAAATTGTACAAAGGGCAACAACATTATCAAAAATAAAAATCAAATTTGTTGCCTACTCATACCCATAATTTCTCTCATGGACAACAACAACAACAAGCAAAACAACCTCTATTTTTAGCTCAACCTATGGCCAATCCAAATAATGTTAAATAGGTAACCCCTGTCTCTATGGTTGAATCAAAAAATACAACCATAATAAATGCTAGTGACTATGATAACACTCAGTTGTGTTCAGGAAAACCACTTCTTGAACCTATTCCACTTATCAATGTAGAAATGGGAGCTAAAAAGAATGAACATGAAAATAAATCTACACTGAAACATCAAAAAGAAAAATAAAACTCTCTCAAAATGATTTAATGGAGAAAGTATCATATCTTGAATAGTTTGAAATATCAAAACTAACATCTTTGAAATCAGATTTGATAAAGGAATTAAAACATTTAACTATTACAATCCCTTTACTTCAAGCTATTAAAGATGTACCAATCATTAATAAGATTGTTCAAGAAATGTGTTTTAAGAAACCAAGAAAAAAGAAGAAAGTATATCCTGAAACCATACAAGTAGGTGGAAAATTAGTAGACTTGCTTGTAGGAAAACTTACTCCACCTAAGTATGATTGTCTAGGAAGTCCATTGTTTCTTGAATCACATAAGGAAAATGAAAAGAATATTTCAACTTTGGCCTCCATAGTTGTAAAGGATAATGTAGAAGAGTTGGATTCATCCAAAAGGTTTGTTTTTGATGAAAATGTTCTAAATTCAGATTTTAAAGATGAACCAATTATTATTCAACAATTACTATGGAATGATGAAAAACAAAATCTTGAACATTTATCACCCATTCCAATACAAAATAATTTTCTTCATTTACCACATGGATGGCATCATCATTTTTTCTCATCTTTTCATTGTCATTTATCAAATTTAATTCCTTCAAGAATTGTTTTTGATAAAGATACACACATTTTCCATTCTTTTCTACCACACCATTGCTCTCTTAATTCATTAATGCATAATTTTCAAAAATCAATTCAATACATCTTGGTATAACACAAATTGAAACACAACCAAAACAACCTTTGAATATCAATAGTTGGTTGACTAATAACTAGGAAGCAAAATTGTTTGATGCATTGATCCAACATCCTAATGCTTTACTAACACTTCATACATCTTTAGAAGTTGGCATTGAGTTGTTGTAGGTACAAAACAAGAGAATTTTGTAGTTGAATACATTTGATGAACTTTGGTTGGAGGCACTTCACCAAATAGAGTTCATTCAACAAAAATGGAAAATGTGGAATGATGATCACATTAAGAGCAGCAAGGATGAACCAGAAGAGTTTGAGAATGAAGTTGTTCAACTTTCTTTAGTTGATGATTTAAGGAGGACATTAGTGGTGAATGGACATCATTTACAGTTGTACCATAAGCCACTAACAAAGGTGGAATTTTCTCGATATTTCACACAATCAAACTTGCATATGATAGAAGAGGCTTCCTCTTCTAACAAATATTCCAAATGATCATATTTTTGAATCTTGAAAAAATGAAAAATAAAGAGAGAGAGAGAGAGAGAGAAGAGAGAGAGAGAAAAAGAGAGAGAAAAAGAAAAAAAGAGAAAAAAAAATTGCAGCATAAGGCATGTCCCACAAAATGAGAATACATGAGGACATTCATCAATTTCAGCAAGGAGGAGGAACAATGAAGTCAATACTTCATTTCCAGTAATAAGGAGGTAATGATGACATAAGAAGATTCTTATTGCTCATATGGAAAGAAAGGGTGCATCATTGTTGCAACTTTCAGAGAAAAAAAGATGTTTTCATACAAAAAAATTGATGTGCTTTTTGTAGAATAAGGATTGTTCTTATCCAAATAAAAATGAGAGACATTCTCTCTCATTGCAGCCTCATGAGAGACATTCTCTCTCATTGAAGCACCTAAAAAATATAGAAGTTGGTTGAAAACCAGAAATGGTAACCTCTTCATAAAAAAAAAAAGAAAAAAAAAAAAAAAAAAAAGAGATGAAAAAATGAATAATTCAGTAGTGAAAACCTTTTTGGAGGTGCTATTGAATTAAGGCTTACATGAAAACTAGTTTTTTAGCATGTTTGCCTTGTTGATCTACCCATAATTGTTCCACCATTGTACAAATCTCACCTACTGCACATGTGTTGTCTTTGATTTCAAAAAATCAGCTAACAATCATCGGAAGCAGCTTGTAAGGTGCATGATAAATTTTCAGGATAGTAAGGTATGTGTTTCTTGCATTTAGTCATAGTAAGCATTTAGCATTTAGTGTATGATAATCGGTATTTGGCATAAAATATTTATAAAATATTGGCAAATTAAAAAAATGGAGCATGTTGTTCAAAATGTCAAGAAGCACCCCCTTCTGCCCTTAGTTGCATGAGAAATTCAAAACTATCTACAAAAACTTGATTTTGGGATAGACATGGCAAAAATTCTATTTGAATTAGCAGGGTAGGTTCTAGAAGGAGAAATGCAAGTTGATACCCCATAATTACCTCATAGATTTGAGGAGGATAATCTGGAAAATGCACCTAAAGATTTTGTTTTACTACTACTGCAATAAAACAACATATAAAATGAAGAATAACATCTAAACAAAAGGATGGAGAAGGGATTTTTGATGTTATGGAAGGCTCACACACCCTAGATATGGGCCCACAATAGAATCTATAGCTAAATTTTGCATAGGAGGCCATTTCGACACTTTCGAATGCAGCTTTGGAACATCCTGGGTCAGCTTTGGAATGACACAGTCTCATTTCGAAGATCTTTGAAATGAGATAGAAATTATGCCAGAATACCTTGAAACCATTGCAGAACAGCAAAAAGAGCAAGGCACATCAAATGTTGAGTTCCCTAAAGCTCAGAACATCCCACCACAAGTAAGTACATCCCTTAAGAAGATTCAAAATCAAAGTTTTTGTCAATTCTATTTCAAAGGTGCAAACAACAGAAAATAGGCATTCAAGTTGAAATGTTGTCAGAATAGAAAATTCTACCAGTAATAGTGCATCTGCCATATATGATTCCATTAGAAAAATACAATGAGGCTATTGCAAGATGAATCACATGCTATCAAGCCTTTAAGAGGTACCTTGCAACACTAAAACTTGTAGAAGGGCAGAAAAAGAGTCAAAACTATAGGAATTGCAGAAATTGCAATATTGAAGGATGAAAGTGCAGAAATCAAAGAATTGCAAGATGAAAATGAAAATTTGAAAAAATGCAAGAACAAAACAAAGAGCAAAATAAAAAAAAAAGAGGAAGAAAAGAAAAAAATTGCAAGAATTACAAAAATTGAAAAATTGCAAAGTTGCAAAAAATGAAATACATGTGCTTAATTGCAAAATGCTTAGTGTAGTGCAGCAAGGAGAAATTTCTCAGGTGGTAGGTAATGTGAACTATTCAAAAATTTTAGAAAATTACAATAGTTTCATATTTTCAACATCACATTTTCAAAAATTGTAGTACTTTCAGATTTTTCAACATTTTGAACCATTTTCAAAAAATTGCAACAATTTTAGAAATTGCAGCATCTTTATCATTTCTCAAAAATTGCAAAAATTTCTCAAGTGGCAAAATATGTTGTTTAAAAGGATAAAACCTACATATTGCTATGGCCTACTAGGATGCATGAGGGCATGCATCAGTTCAAGCTGGGGGGATGATGAGGCCCAAAAATACCTCATTTTACACTATGTTTGACATATATAAAAATTGCCATATTACAAAACATGACAAATTTAATTGCCAAATAGTTGATTAGAATATATTATTTGTTAAGTGTTTGCATGATTTTATGTTAGGAACACTATACCCCTATTTTGACAATTTTTTGCATTTTTTGACTATTTTTGACATGATTTTGTTAGTGAAAATTGCATAGAAAAATAAAGCAAATAAGCATGTTCAGATCTTTGGCTAACTCTAGCATATTTGAAGTGTCATCCCATTTCAAAACCAAAGTTTTCAAGTGATCTGGCATCAAAATAAGTCTCTACTGCAAAACAGGGCATTGACAAGTTTTGTGCAACATACAAAAAATAACAAGTTGTCACATTAAAGGAGCACCTTGAAGTTGTCAAGCAAAGCATGGGAAAATGGATGGAATGTGTTCATAGAGATCAAATAAGACCTCTGACCCACTTGGATGCATTCCCACATGGTCTAAATAGATAACAATAGGGCATAACAAATCAGGGATAGTTGTGCAACATTGTTGCACTATTTTAGTTTGGTTATTTAGTGAATAAAAGGTGTAATTTAAGTAGTAGAATGATGTGTGCTAAGGTGTATCCCTTCATAATGGTATTTGAATATTTTTCCCACCTTCCAAATTTATTTAAATTATAAATTGGCACCAAACTCTTAGAATTGTGCAAGAAATCTAGAAAATGCAGGACATAATCATACAAATTCTAGCCAACTATCAATGAATGGCATGGCTTGGAATTTGTCAGAATTGGCATGCAAAACTTATTGGATCTGACTTCTGAGGGATAGGAGAGATGTCCTATCTAGTTAAACCTACTTTTTTAGCCATTTTGATAGCTATTGAGCATAAAGTATGTTGCACAACCAGATATTTTGAAGAAGCTTTGGAATGAGGGGGAAAGTAGCCAGTTTTAACCAAACAGAGGATTTAGCACCCAAAATGGTAGGGAAAAGATATTTTAAGATGGATACATGTGTACAAGACCATTTATAACCACCTCCAACTCACTCCCACCATTGGAGATGCATCCCAAGGGCCAATGAATGTTGCTACAACATATATTATCTTAATTTAGACTAATTCAGTTTCAAGTTGTTATCAAATCATTGAGAAACAACACATAGCTGATATTGAGCATGAGATACATGTAATAGTTTAGTATAAATAATATATCCCTTATTGGTTGAGCTAGTAGAATAGAGGGTAGTTGATAGTAGGAGAGTAAAATAGTAGTAGCAAATAGGATTTGACATAGTGTAGGATTTTCCTGCAACATTGTAATGTTGTGCAATAGTCAATAAAAGTGTAGTTTTTTTAGTCATATTGTGTTCATGAGTGAGTGTGAGTTTTAAGTAGTTAGCAACACTTTCCCACCTTCTTCTGGATTAGGAAGCAAGGGCCCACTTTTAGGCCTAGAAGGAGGACTATTATGACATGTTTTTCTGATAACTTTGTTGCAGCAGATTTAGCAGGATGCTTGTCAATTTCTATTTCTTATTTTGAGTTAATGTGATGTCTTCATGTTTTTAGTTATGTTTTTATGCAGCAAGTGTGTGTTAGTTGACAAAATAGCTTAGACCTGTGTTTCCCCTATTTTTCCTGTTCTTGCAGTTTGAAAAAAATAATTTAGACCTTTTTTTTCCCTATTTTATCTGTTTTCCCCTATTTTAGCAACTTTCATTTTGTTGTCAATCATTGTAGTAGAAGCCTGACAACCTTCTATAGTAGGACACTAACAAGTGTTTTAGCATGTGTGTTTCCTTTCCAACAACATTTCAATTTTGTCATTTCAAATTCTGCAAGAGTAAATTAGGTTTCAATTCAGCAACTTTTACATTCCTGCAATTTCATTTCTTGCAACTGTAACTAGTTTTCCATTCCAAGTCCTAGAAGTAGTTTTAAATTCTTGCAAGTTAATTTAGTTTCCATTCTACATATTAGGTTTAGTGTGACACCAAAAAGGCTAAACCAACATCTATTTCATCGAACAAATGCTTGTAATCTGAATGTCTAAATTGTAATCTGCCCAAACCTTCTATCGTAGACAACCTTGGACACCACCCTAGATTTGACAAATAATAAATATTAAATGATGCTATTAATGACACGCATCAATACCCACTATGGGTGTAGTGCTCACTAATGGCTAGAGATGAAGAGGTACCCACTAGGATGTATGCTCACAAATGGTCAAGATGGAGGCTACCCCTCATATGTGGCCATGAAGCTTATCCTGTATGGGGTGAAATATGAGATTGATTTTCCAAAATGAGTACTACCCAATAGGGGTGTGGTGTGTGCAAAATATGAATGAGCAAAGTAAAACATGAGGTAAATGTGAGCATGTGTGTGAGAAGAAAGAGAGAAGCAAGAAATAAAAGATAATAGTGTGTGTGCATCCTTAGTGAAATTTCAAGAGCTAAGAGGTGTGCGTAAGATAGTCAGTGGTCGTATGAATACCATAAATGATATTCATGTGGTATCTACCCTATCCCATGAGGACCCCTTAACAAGTGAAAGATCAAGAAGGAGAAGGTGTGAGCAAAAGCAAAAGAAAAAAAAATAGAAGAAGGAATGTACATCCTTTGTCTTGGGGAGGATAAGAAATGATTAAAACTTTCAAGGACAAAGGATATACAAGAGATGAAGAACTATATCCCTTGACTTGGAGAGAAATTTGATGATCATTTTATACTTTCAAGGTCAAGGAATATAAAAGAAGAAAGAGAAGAAGAAGAGATGGATGAATGCAATGATGAAAATGCATGGAGATGGGCCCTAGGTTGGGGATTCTCTAGGCATCAGAGCCCTAGTATGAGTGCAATGCATGTGAGCTAAGACCTAACTAGGTTTCATCACTTGCCATCCTCATGAAGTCCCTAAAAATCTATATGATCAAGTAATCATGCAAATATGATCAAGCAACAATGCAATTATATGATAAGCAAAATGCAAAGTGGAATAGAATGTTAGGCAAACCATGCAAAATATGATAGGCAATCATGTAGTATGAATAAGCAAACCAAATGCAATATGAAAACTAAGCTAAATGCAATATGAAAATGTAGAGTGCCAAGTTATGCATAGTATCTCTTTAGATGCATTATGTTCATTGGTTCTTTAAGTTCTTTACCATCTAAAGAAGCTAAATGATAGGCCCCTAAGCCAAACTTGGTTATTATGACAAAGGGGCCTAACCAATTGGGCTGAAACTTACCTTTAAGATTAGAATGAGCATTGGTGTTCTTTTGGTTTTCCTTGAGGACAAGGTCCCCAACCTCAAAAGAATGATTGCAAACTCTCTTGGAATAATATCACTTGAGCCTATTTTGATAGGCTCAAATGCTCTAAGGCATGAATGCACTTTTCATCTAATAACTCCAATTGGTTCAAATGATCAAAGTGATACTCATCATTGATCGAGGCATCTTGCAACAAGATGCACAATGAAGGAACCTCTAACTCAAATAGAAAAATTACCTCAGTCCCATAGACCAAGATATATAGAGAAGCACCTATAGGAGTTTGCACACTAGTATGATAGGCCCATAAGGTAGGATAAAGTTAGATATGCTAGTCTTGATCGATCTTACTAACCAACTTCTTGAGGATCTTGATCAAAGACTTATTGGATGCTTTGGCTTGATCATTACCCTAAGGGTAATATAAAGTTGACCACCTATGTTGAATCTTGTACTTAGCATAAAGTTTATGGATATCCTTGTTCTTGAAAGGAGTGCCATTGTCAGAAATAATCATCGAAGGAATCTCAAACCTATAGAGGATCTAGTTGAAGATGAACTTGGAGACTTGAGCTCTAGTCACCATGGCTAAGGGTATGGCTTTGACCCATTTAGTGAAGTACTCTATCATTATTATGATAAAATTGTGACCATCAGATGATATTGGGTTAATATTCCCTATGATGTCCAATCCCCACATGGAAAATGGCCAAGGAGAAGAAATAACTTGAAGGTTTTGAGAAGGAGCATGAATAAGGTTGTCATGGCATTGACACTTGTCGTAACATCGAACATGGTCACATGCATATTTCTCCATGGAAGGCCAATAATACCCCATCTAAAGGAGCTTCTTGGTAATGGCATTGCTACTAAAATGGCCTCCACATGAACCTTCATGAGCCTCACTAAGAGCTAGTCGAGCTTCATCAGAGTTAAGGCATCATAAGAGGATACCTTCAAAAGAATATTGATATAAAGTATTACCAATTATAATGAATTGACATGCTCTTTTGTGTAAAATATTATGTTGATTGTGATCTAAACCATCAAGAATCAAACCATCCTTAAGGAAATTAAATATGTCGTTATACCATGGCTTATATGGGGAAGCTTTGATGGTCAAAACATCTAACAGAATAAGACTAGAACTAAGTGATGTGGGCTCTTAAAGTTATCTAATGATAATCGATGCTTGATCATCTTCCAACTCCAAGGGAAACAAGGATGCAATAGTGGCCATGGCATCCACATGGTGGTTGGAGGATCTAGGGATAGACTCTATGGTGACTCGATCGAATATGGATAAAATCTTGGTGATAATATCTTTGTAAGGTTTTAGCTTATCATCTTGAGTCTGATAAACATCATTAATCTAATTGACCATAAGTTGAGAGTCACCAAAGATTAAAATAACTCTAACCTTCAAGGCTAAGGCTGCTCTAAGACCAAGGATCAAAGCTTTATATTCTATAGTATTGTTCGTGTAAGAGAAATAAAGCTTGAAGGATAAGGGGATGAGCTATTTTTGTGGGGTAACTAGAATAATTCTAGCACTAATGCCCTTTAAGCATCGAGCTCCATCAAAAAATAAAGTCCAAGACTCTAGCTCTTTGGCTTCTACACTAAAGCACTCATCGAGAAACTTGATGACTAAAGGATGGGTAACTTCTAGGGGAGTGGAGGCTAATTGATCAATAATCACCTAACCCTTGATAGCCTTCTGACCTATGAAGGTTAGGTCAAACTCACTAAGGGCTAAAACCCACTTAGTAGCTTGACCTAAAAGGTGGGGCTTAGACATTAAGTAGTGCAAAGGATCAAACTTTGCAATAACCAATATCTTATGGTTGAGCATGTAGTGTCTTAACTTTTAGGAAGCAAACACTATAGTAAGGCAAAGCTTATCTAAGGGAGTATACTAGGTTTCATAGCTAACCAAGGTTCTACTGATATAGTAGATAGCTCACTCTTTGTTTTGATCATCATGTTGAGCCAACAAGGCTCCCAAAGCATGAGTTATGGCTGCTATGTAAAGCATCAAATGCTTATCCGGTCTAGGAGGAACTAAGATAGGTGAGGAAGTGAGATACCTTTTGAGCTCATCAAAATCTTGTTGACACTTAGAATCCCATTGGAACATGACATATTTCTTAAGAAGCTTAAGAAAGGGTTGACACTTATCGGCTAATTGAGCTATGAATTAATGAATAGCTTGAAGTCTACCTTGCAAGCTATGCAACTTGGTTAGGGTGTAGGGAGGAGGTATGTTAGTGATAGCCACTATCTTAGTGGGGTCCACTTCAATACCTCACCTAGAAATGATGAAACCTAACAAATTGCTAGATGTGACTCCAAACACACACTTGGAGGGCTTAAGATGAACCTTAAACTATCAAAGCCTTTCAAAAATTTATCTTAGATCATGAACATGATCCTTTCAATGTATGGAATGACCTAGAAGATCATCCACATAGTCCTCTAGAATATCATGCATCATGTCATGAAAAATATAAGTCATAGCCCTCTGATATGTGGCACCAATATTCTTCAAGCCAAAAGGTATAACTTTATAATAGAAGGTACCCCATGGTGTGATGAAAGTTGTCTTGGCCTGGTCCTCAAGGGTAACCATGATCTGATTGTATCCTGAGAAACCATCCATGAGTAAAAGCATTCCATATTTGGTAGTGAAATCTATGATCATATCTATGTTGGGGAGAGGAAAATCATCCTTGGGACATGCTAAGTTAATGTCCCTAAAGTTGGTACATATTTTGATTGTTCCTACCTTCTTAGCCATAGGAACGATGTTGGAGATCCAATCAGAATAGTCGATAGCTTTTATGAAATTGATGTCAAGGAGTTGTTGGAGCTCCTCCTTGACTAAAAGGGTGACCTTAGGATGCATCTTCCTAAGTTTCTTCTTAATAGGCTTAGCACTAGGCTTCACTACCAAATGATGCATAACAAGGGAGGGATCAAGCCTTGGCATGTCGACATATGACCAAGCAAAAATATCATGAAATTCCTTCAACAAATTGGTCAATTGCTCCTGCTCATCCATGGACAAGGCTTTACCTAGCTTAAGGATTCTAGGGCTCTCCTCAGAACCTATGTTAACATCTATGGTCTCCTCAATGAGAATATGAGACTCATCCTCATAAGGAGGTAGGGTAGGGATCACTCCTAGTTGCTCAAGGTCCTCGGGAGACATAGAACCAAATTCCTCTTGAGAACTAGAAGACTCAACATGCATAACACAAGGGACTAACCCATCAAAGAAGAAGTTATTTTAAAGGATATCCTCATGATCCATGTCACAAAGAGTATCCCCTTCAACATACTCCCCTAGGGTCACAACTAACTTAGGATGCACCAAAGTTACCACATTGTAAAATAGAATGTTAGTGGGATAAGGTGGTCCCTCATCCTCATCACTCCACTCCAAGCCTTGATGATCTAAATATTTAACATAAGTAATAAGGTGATCATCATCATCAAATGGTAAAGGTTGGTTTTTATTAGGGATGTAGCCTATGCCACATCTCCTAGGCCAAAGCTCAACTTCCAAAGGCTCTTGAATACCTTTCTGTTGTGGCCCCAAACCTTTACCTATATATCCCATACTAGATAGGATTTGCTTGGGAAGTGGGTAATCATTGGATAGGTAACAATGGGTAAAAGAATGCTCTATAGGAAGAGGGTTGCTACCATGGATATTTTCTTTGAGGGAGACTCCTATGAAGATAAAGGTACATGTGCCAATGTGTACAACTTCACCTTTCTTATAAGGTAAACCCATAGTCCTTGGTGAAGGTGGTAGCTTGGCAAGATCTAGAAGAGGTTCTTGAAGAAAAGGATTGACTTGATCTTATGATGAAACATTGATTAGTGGTTCCTCACTCACCTTTAGATTTTCAAGTTGCTTGGTGATGTGAGATGAAGAAACTGATGGACATAAATTGAGATCATATTGAGCTTGCTCAACCATTGAACAATATTGGAATGGATGAGGGTCACCTAGAATGGTGACAAGTTGATCTTTGAATTCGAACTTCAAACATTGATGAAAAGTAGAAGGGACAACCCTCATCGCATGAATCCAAGGGCATCCAAGAAGAAGATTAAAATATGTAGGGCAAGATACCACATAAAATAAGGTATCTAAGATCTTAGGTCCAACCCTAAGGGGAGAGATATAATATCATAGGCCTCTTGGGACTCATTGTTGAAAGCTTTGATGATGATATCAGATTTAGTTAAATCTTCCTCTTTTAATCCAAAATTTTGGAAAAATTGATAAGTGCATAGATTGAGGGAGGAACCATTGTCTATCAAAATTCGCTTGATAAATGTTTCCCTAATAAATGTAATGATGTAGAGGGAAGAATCCCCTCATAAGTCTGAGGAAGGAATATCATCATCCAAAAATGTGATATGATGTATCCCAAGGGAACCTACAACATCAACTATAGCACTAGGGGAAATGTCTTGAGGAATATATTGTTGTCTTAGAAGCTTCAACAAGGCTTCCCTATGAATAGGAGAAGTTTGTAAAATTTCTAAGAGGGAGATCTTAGTTGGGGTACTAGCTAACTATTGTTGAATGTCAAAGGAGACTTTAGGTTGTGGTTTCAACACTAAAGGTGGGTTTTCTACTCTTGTGCTCCTTTTTGGGTACTCTTCAAAACTAAGGGTGGTTTTGAAGGTTGATTGGATGTAGAACTCATCTCCTATTGAGATCATTGAGTTGGTTGAGCTTGAGCTTGTTGCCTTGTAGTTATTGCTATCATACCAACCATATTATTGTAGGGAGGTGGCACATTATGATATGACACTTGATTAGCTACCTGTTGCCCATGCTTAGGTAGGGGGTCTTGGAAGATCCCCATGTCTTGATTAGTTGTGGGTGCTTGTTGAGTAGGAGGTTGATTGTTTGTTGGAGGATTAGGTTGAGGACCCTCTATAACAAGGTGACCTTCATCAATTAAGTCTTGAACCACATGTTTCAACCTCTTACATGAATTTGTCATGTGCCCCTCCACTCTATGATACTCACAATGTTGACCAGGCTTATACCAATTAGTCATGGTATCAAGTTGCCTTATGGGAGGTAACTCAATCATATTAGCTTCCAAAAGTTGCTTTAGGACCACATTCATAGGTGTGTTGAGTCTTGTAAAATTCCTTGGTGGGGGTTTTTGAGGTTGGCTAAGCACCATATTTTGTAGGGTGTTAACAACATTATTAATATGCCTACTATCTATTACCCCATCACCAACTACATGCTTGTTCTTATACTAATTTTTCATGGTCCTATATTCTTCTTTCTTTGGCTTAATTTGACCTCTTCGAATAAGGGCTTGCTCTACCCTTCTTGCTAGATCTATTGCTTGGTCAAAAGAGGTGATAGTTGTTGTTTCCAATTCATAAGATATTTGCTCTTGTAAATTTCTAATAAATATCTCTAACATGTCTCGAGGAGGTAAAGTATATCTTAATCATCCAACTAAACTTCTCCAACGAGACAAGAATTCTAAAAAACTTTCATCTTTACCTTGTTTCAACATATAAACATCTTTCATAGTCACATTTTTCTCAACATAAGCTTCGAATTGTTGAACAAATAATTATGTTGTCTCTTCAAAATTCCTCAAATAATGATGAGGCAGTTGATAATACCATTCCAATGCCATACCACCAAGGCTCTTAGGGAATATCTTTAGCAACAACATGTCATCATATATAATATCATGGCATGTTGTCCTAAACATCCTTAAATGTTCAATTGGGTCCTCTGTTCCCTTATAAATAGGTAAAATCGACATTGGAAAATGCTTAGGGTAGGGCCTAGAAGTGACAATAGGGTCTAAGGGTTGATTGCACATTTCCTTATAGTTGTAGGTGAAACTTGGAGGTTGAATCATATCCACTCTTGAAACCAATTGTTTCACCATATTTGTTAAAATTTGCATATTAGGATTGTTGTTGTGCAATACCCCTAGGTTCCCTAGGGGAGGGTTATAGGTAGGTTGTTGAAAGGGAACTTGGCCAATGTTGGAGGTATTGACATTGTTATGGTATGGGTTATGATATGTGGTATCTTGTTGTGGAGGATAATTGACATTTGGTGGAATAGAAGCATGAATGTTGAGATGAGTAGAATGAGGAGGAAATTGAGCATAATTTTGAGATGCACTACTAGTTGGAGGAACTTGTGGAATTCCCATAATGTTGGTGGTCATAGTAGTAGCATATGTTGGTTTATGAAAAGGATTAATATGATGTGAAGATTCAAACAATGGATTGGTGTGAACATTCCTAGGAGAAATGGTTGGAGGATGAGATATCCCACCTCTTTCGAGTTGGGCTTCCTCTTCCATAGCCTTAACCAAAGCATCCTTATGATGTTTCATAAAATCTCATATATGATCAAATGATGTAAAAGTGAAGCCTCCATTGGGCCCCTCAAAAGGATCAAAGTCATTACTAGTTTCTTCATGTTCTTCCTCTTCTACATCTATATTATGATTCTCCCTATCAATTTGATCATCTTCTTGAAGAATCTGATCAGATTCTAAAAGCTTTCACTTACTCCTAAGGTTGGGAGCCATTAGGAGAAAGAGAAAGGATATAGAAGAAAACTAAAAAAAGACACACAAGAATATTTTTAAGATGTTTTTAATGTTTTCTAATTCTAAGAAAAAAATTTAGTGGTCTTGCTTAAAGTTTTCAAAAGAAAAATAAAAGGAAGAGGCTTCCTATCTTGGCCACTAAGATGTGTTTTCATGTCGGGTTCACCAAATATGTAGAGAGGGAAAATTCCCTATTATGTATGATTCTTGGTTGGATCCATTGGGAGCCGAGGTGACCATGGGGGTGTGTTATATTCTCTACACTCAGGGGCTTGGGGATCGAAGGGTTCACCAGGAATGGTTTAAGGACTCACTCCAAGTCTGGGGTGGAGATGTTTGATGTGTATATTGAGCAAACACCTATGTTTGGCCTTTCTAAAATCTAAGCTATGAAAAATGAAAGAACAATGCAAGACAAACAAAGATGCAAGAAGACAAGGACTAACCCTAGAATGATTCTTGATTTTCAATGATGACTAAACCCTAACTTGCAATAAAATAAATCCTTTTCTTTTTAGCAAGGGTTTAAGAGAATGCACAAACAAATTTAACCCTAGAATGCAAACTATATGCTTTTTCTCTTTCAAATGCCTAGAAATATAACCAAAATATTTTCCTTTATTTATGATCTAGGTTTTGAATAAAAATGGATAGAAAGCAAACAACAAACAACCTAAGAAATTAACTTAGGGCACTTATCTGATCCGATTTGGACACTCCTCCCACCAACCACAAGAAACTCCTACATCAAACAACTTCGTGATCTTATCTACTGTCTAGTGGGCCTGACTATCAAGTTGAAGAAGCTAAATTACTGATGAATTTGGATGACCTAATTTCTTTAGCCAATTCTCTGCTTACCCAATCGTCCATTTCCAAAATTATTAAGCTCAAAGGTGGTGCCCTGTCTATCAAAATCAATCAGCAGATAATGCCCACTTAGACTAAGATGAATCAGAGCAATATGATCCCGAGGGGCCCATATCGGTCTTCTTAACCCATGCCAATGACCCTAAGTGACCCCTCCCCCTCCGAGACAAGCCCTCCCACATCGAGTTTGACGATGGAGATGAACCATGGTATGGAGACTTGCTAGAATGTTTATCATGGAACCCAAGATCATCCCACCACCCTAGGATAATATCTAGGTTGGTATTCCTTTTTGGTTTTTTCCTATTATCATTGGGTTAGTTTGTGTCTCTAAAGTTGTGTAGTTCCAACCTCTTTTTTTTAAGGTTTGTTTTTTTTTTATCTCTGTGTGGTCTCCCCTTTGTGGTCAACCTTTTCGATTTGTATTTTCTTTGTAAAAGGTTTGGGGACCCTTTCAAAACCCCTTTTCATCCATCAATATATATATATATATATAATTTTATTGCTCTTGGCTTCATGATGCTTGTAATTTATAAAAAATTTAAAGAAAATGAATGTATGTTAACAACCAAATTATTTTCCCTTTATTTATGATCTAGGTTTTGAATAAAAATGAATGCATGTTAATTTATTTGTAATTCATTTTGTTTAATTTTTTTATAAATTACAAGCGTCATGAAGCAAAGAGCAATAAAATTATCTATATATATATATATATATATATATATATATATATATATATATATATATATATAAATATATTTTTTATAGATTTATGGAAAGGGGTTTTGAAAGGGTCCCCAAACCTTTTACAAAGCAAATACAAATCAGAAAGGTGGACCACAAAGGGGAGCCCACACAGAGATCAAAAAGAAACAAACCTTAAAAAAAAACAACCTTAGAGACACAAACTAACCCAACGACAAGAGGAAAAAAACAAAAAAGGAAGACCAACCTAGATATTATCCTAGGGTGGTGGGATGATCTTGGGTTCCATAATCAATATTCTGGCAAGTCTCCATACCATGGTTCATCTCCACCGTCAAACTCGGTGTGGGAGGGCTTGTCTCGGAGGGGAAGGGGGCACTCAGGACCATTGGCATGGGCTAAGAAGATTGAGATGGGCCCCTCGGGATCATCTTGCTCCGATTCATCTCAGTTTAAGTGGGTGTTATCTGTTGATTGATTTGGATAGACAGGGCACCACCTTTGATATTAATAATTTTGGAAATTACCTTGGACTATTGGGTAAGTAGGGAATTGGCTAAAGAAATGAGGTCATCCAAATTTATCAGTAATTCAGCTTCTTCAAATAGAGACCCTTGACAGTTAGGCCCACCAAAAAGTAGAGAATATCACAGAGTTGTTTCACGTAGGAGTTTCTTGCGGTTGGTGGGAGGAGTGTCCAAATTGGAATAGTCTTGGTCAAGAATCACAATACCTTTGTGTTTATCTCCTATCGAGAGGTTTTTGGGAGAACGCCTGTAGGGACCAAGAGTGGTATCCACCATGAATAGGTGTTTCTTTCTCCATGCTTTGGATGAGCCTATAATGTCTAATTCTACTTCAAATTCATAGTTGTCCTTCATCATGGGTGAGTCAGGCATCTGCTCAGGAACATCAGAATGGACCTCATCCATGACAAGGGGCACTGGAGTGGGAGGTTTATGCTACAGGGTGCTTAGAGTGGGAATATTTCCCCTCCCTAACATTGGTCATAGACAATTTTTGTGAGTGATAGAGGTACTTCGAGATGTTAATGAATTTGATATCCTTAGATAGTTCAAAAATACCAGGTGGAAGCTCCAAAGTGGTGAATAGGGATAATCAATTGTAAAGTACTACATGATGGGGATAAGCACCTGATTCTAGGGCATAATGATATCCTTCCACACAATATCGTTGTTCTCCTTGTTGAGGTGCTTGCCTTGGTCATGGAAGTGACGGAGCTCAGCAATAATGGAATGCTTATCCCTATGAATAGTGTCTCCATCATTAACCAACTCGGTGACCTCTGCAATAAATCTATGGTAATCCAGAAGGACACCCCATGTATGGTGATATTGCCACTGTCCCAAGACTAGATCAACTCCATTGACAGGTTAGCATCGCTCCCACCAAATTTCCTCAAAAAAGGAAGGAAACTGTGGGAGTCAAGAATTTCTTCCACAACGATATCGATATCCAGGACCTCCGATTCAAGTAGCACCATGATGAAAATTTGCCTTACACTCTGCTCGTACAACCCATACTTACATCTCTCACATTTTCTTAGAGCGGATAAAATAGTCAGAATAGGCAAGTGTTAGTTAGCTTTAAAATAATTTTGGAGCAAACCAACCAGGACGAGGGTGTTGATAGTCATGCCATAATATCTGGAGCTCAACTCATGCCAAGGTCGTTGATGAAGGGTTACGGTCCCTAAACATCTAGTTACATGGATCAAATTATACTTGGAGTTGAAGGAACCTATAGAAATGTAGATGAGGTGCTGGTAAGGCACATGGCAACAAAAAAAGGATGCCTCATAGGTGAACGTTGGGACACAAAGGATCATGATGGGCAACCTTGTTCTCCTGCCAAAGATGATTACTAGGATTGGCACACATGTTAAAATTGTGATGGCTTGCCAATGAGGAAGCCTTAGCTGCTGGGGAAAAGAAGCACTGCTTATCGGGAGCCATCGCATAAAGTCCACATTGGGTTGGGAGCCATTGCCAAACGGGATAGTGAGTCACATGTAAAGGATAATGGCGTTGTGATTGAGATTCCAATTCAATGACATAGAAGTCACTACCCAAAACCACCTATCACCAATCAAGATTGGGGATACCACAAACCAGTGACCATGATACCACCTCGAAGGATGCCACCTACGAACTCCACTGTCATTGTTGTCATGATCCATGGACTTGAAGTTTCTCGCATCAAAGCTCAGATTAAGATTCAACTTAGGGAGGCTCACCCCCAATTGCCAATGTTTTTTTTGAAAAACTATTGCAATAAAATGTGTCAGATCTGAAAATAGAAATAATCTCGTGCTCGAGCGATCTCCACATGAAACGGGTGAAGACCGAATCAAGGTGATACGTAGCATAAATGATGAAGGAAAACAGGTGGGGCTGCCACGGTATATGAATAAAATCACTGGGACTCGAAACAGTATTCACCAGCATTGTAGAAAGCACCACTATCATTTCGATAGACCCCTGAGTAGACCAATGCAAATAGTAATATTGAGGCATTAAACCAGAATATTATATTTTAAATACAAGTGTGATTCATGTATTTTTCTTTAGTCTTATTATTATTTTTTGCTTGATTCTTTAGTCTTATTACGATTTCACATTATTCTGATCATTAATTTAATTGACATGCATTTATTTTTTCCATTATATGTGAACATATTATAACTTCAAAATATATATATATTATGTTATAATTTTAAATAATGATATAATTAATTAATAGATAAACACTTTTTAATATAAAAAACTTAAATTCAATTCTTGTCTAGCATTTATATATATATATATATATGATTGTATAAATAACATCCCTTTTAATCTCAAATAATCAATTTAAATCCCATACATATAATTTAAAAAATAATAATAAAATTAATAATTGAATGTTTTCTTTTACATAAAATTTATATTAAAATTTTTCATTTCAATTGTAATCATATTTTATAATATAAATATTTTATTGCAAGGGGACAACACAATGGTTGGGGCTTTGACTCTTCTTCGAGAGGTCCAAGGTTCAAGGTTGGGAGGAGACTCCTATTGATAAGCATAACTCTCGGGTTTACAAGGGGGGGTTTACGAGGGGTCATGGTTGGGAGGAGACTAGTCAGCCATTGGTCCTAGGGGTTTCTCACACTAACAAAAAAAAATATATATATAAACATTAACAATATTTTAAATAAAATAAAATATATAAAATTAGTTATTAATTTATTTTAATAAATAAATAAGCTAACCAAAACAAACATGAAAAAAGTCTTACACCCATTCATTTTAATAGGTGTGTGCTTCCCATCAAGTGATATTAAGTGAAATTCCTCAATATTTAAGGAGGTGGCATTAGCTCAATTAGATTCTTTAATATTTAAGGAGGAGACCAAGGTTCAAATCTTGCCAAGAAATACATGGATAATATCCAAACTTTGTTATAATATAACTATGTAGTGATGATGTAATATAGGTGAAATTCCTTTTGATCCCATATAACCAATTGGGAAAAAATAGGCTTGTGGTCCCTATTCTTCTTGCAAGAAGTACTCTGATGTGAATAAAATAAAATATATAAAATTAATTATTAATAAGCTAACAAAGACAAACATGAAAATAATCTTGCACCCATTCATCAAGTGACATTAAGTGAACCAATTAGATTCCTCAATATTTAAGGAGGTGGCATTAGCTCAGTTAGATTCTTTAATATTTAACGAGACCAAAGTTCAAATATTGCCAAGAAATACATGAATAATATCCAAGCTTTATTGTAATCCAACTATGTGGTGATGATGTAATATAGGTGAAATTCGTTTCAATCCCATATAACCAATTGAGAAAAAAACAGGCTTGTGCTCCCTATTCTTGCAAGAAGTACTATGCTCACACTCATGTATGTCTTATACACAATAATGTCACATACCATATTTTTTATTTTAAATTATAATTTAAGTATTTGTTGTTATGATAAAAGTATTGTGTTTTTTAGCAAAGACACAATTTTGATTCAAAAAAAAAGTGGTCTTAAATATACCTTAAATTATATGCTTTTAAAAATATATATAAATTGCAATCTTACTATTTATAATTTTAATGAAGTACTTGTTTGCCTAACAAGAAAGGAGGTGCAGTTACCACTTTCTAGTAGAAGACATTGACCACCATCATGATCATTTTGTTACAATGTATTTATAAGCTACGTAATGGCAATAGTGCACATTATTGCCTCACAATAATAAGCATGAAGCAGGCACAATATTCTAAGATTCCATCCATATTTTACTTTTCCAACGAGAACTTAGTTTTAGGGAGGACTGTGAACTATTGGGCATAAGGAATTTCACCCTTCAATTCCACATCTATGCTGGTTTTCATTGTCAACATTATTTTATTGTAGTGGATAACCCTTATACTCCTTATTGAATATAACCTTTAAACTCATTTTGTTTTTTGAAATATAACCAATTTATGGTTGTTTGAAAAGGATGGATGTTTGGGCAAAAGGACAAATGGGACCTCAATCCCCATCTCAGAGGTAGCTCTCAAGGAGTCAACAAGTAGGGGAGGCAGTGACACATATCTTCATATACCTAAAATTGATGCCTCACACTAAAGGACATGCATTGTTATTGTGGCGTTCACAATCAACTTTCTTCTTTTTGGGATGATGACATACAATATTCATATTATTGTTTCATGATGTGAACAAAAATAAGAATCAACAATTGTAAAAAGTGCTCACTTTTCTAATATTGTATATGCACCGTTGTTTAAGGCAGGGAAAGTGCTATTGGAAGATAAGAGACAAACCGCCTGCACTTAAGATAATAATGATTGTTGATGCTTTTGACTTCCACCATACATTCCCAAAACATGGTTAGTAAACCAAAATGGCTTGAAAAAACAAGATATGTACAATACAAAAAGGAGTCACAATCATAAACCTAAAAAATAATAGGTAAGCTCACATGGGTTGAATTTAAATATGAATTAGAAAAGTTAAAGATACACAAAAAAAACAAAAAAAAAATTACAATCATAAACTTAAACTTAAAAAATATAGGTTGAATATAATATGGTCATTCACGTGATTTTAAAATTTAATTTTTTTAAAGATGAAAACCCAAAAATACATCAATTCAATTTCTCCACAAAAACTAAATTAAATATATTACTAACCATTAACACAACAAACATTTTATATAATTTTCACTTAATTTTTGTCTCCTTCCCATTCGAGTTGAGAGACCTGCGTGAAACCGAAGGTGGCGTTATCTTGCGGAACAAGTTAAATCAAATTTGTATTGTTTGATGTTTATGGAAGAAGATAGAAAAATGTCATATTCAACAGATCTGTAAACGCATGCATATTTTAAAGTAAAAGCAATTTGTTTTTATTTTTAATTTAATAAATTGAAGAATAGGGTCTCATGGTATTTATATAAGAGGGAATTATGGGGGAGGGAAGTATGGGGGAGTGGGTGGCTTGCATGGAAACATATTTCCTCTAAAAGAAAGGAATTGACGACCATTTTATCAACTTGATTGAATTGAGTGGTGCACACATAATTCTGATATACAATAGAAAAGAATGCTTTCTTTTGGAGATGGTTACATATTTATAGTTGACTTAAATTAGGAGATATTATAAATATATCTAAACCATCAAATTATTTATAGCAATCATCTTCTCTCACTACTCCATCAACATTGAATTGAATTAAATTGAATATATATATATATATATATATATATATATATATATATATATTTTATTTTATATATATATATATTATATATTAATGTTAACATTGAAAATATATATATACAGATACATAGTAGATAGATAAGCTTTAGGATAGTGTATTACATCTACATAAAGGTATAAACATGTGTAGTATATATATAGATATATAGGTAGATAGATAAGCTTTAGGATGGTGCATTACATCTACATCAAGATAAAAAACATGATGTAGTCAATATTTTCTTATCTACATATTTTATTTTTATGTTATTAGTGATGTTCATCAGATGTTATTTTTAATCTTGTTTTTTTACTTTATTCATTATTAATTGTATTTAGATTTAAAATATAAGGTTAAATTAAGAATGTTTTTTCCATGCAATTTTTATATAAAAGAGATGTTAATACTCTGTTATAATAGCACTAACTCAATGCACTTGTATCAATAAAGACCATAAATGCATTAAAAAAATAAATCAAACATGTTGGTTCTTCTATAACATGTCATTTAGTGTCTTTGCATAGGATTTTTTTGAACACTTATTGAGTGGTCATAAAATCATGGAGCTCTTTTTTTGTTCCTCTCAAATATGATAGCTTTCTTGTTTGAACCTAGGTATTTTCTTGGTAAGTGCTTGGTCAGACATATAATTACCAATCCATCTAGCTCTTGGGGGCATGTTTGTTTTAAAGGTAGTAGTCTGATATGAATCCTCTAAGTGTGCATCAGACCGACGATAATGGTACAAATCTCCAGTGACCGATCATCCCCTCGTGTCCGGTCAACAATAATGAGGTGGTATATGCTTGTTGGGAGTAGCCCCTGTGGTTTAAACTCTACACTTGGTAATTACTAAAAATAGTGTGGATTTAACCAACTCCATATGTATCCAAAACAAATGATAGCTCCCTTGGTCAATTTAATTGGCTTAAGGTATCAATCAATAGAGCTACTAGGTTGAAATTTTTGTACTTATCTTTAATTGTGAATTGCTCCTCCAATCATTCTATGGTATGGTAGCATGACGATCCTTAAGATGGCATTGTAAGTTATGTCCTAAGATATGTGATACATGATGTCCCCTCATGCTAATGTGGTAGATCATACAACCAATGTGATATTCAATCAACATGTAAATAATTATATTACTAATAAAGCACCAAATTTATGTTGTTATAGCACTACATTTATAATTTCATAATATTATAGTCATCATGTGGTAATCACATCATATCTAGCACAAAGTGGTACTATGCTAATATAAATCTAATGCTTAAATAGTGACTTGAACTATTGCCTCAGTATCAACCTAGTGTTAAAGATATAATGTTACATCTATGCAAACTTTATTTTCAAACTATACAAATATAACAAAGCATGGAGGCACTCTAGTATATACTACAAGGGAAAAATATAGTTGTGACATACAAGAAGTAAATAGAAATCCCACAACAAATTCTCTTGTATTAAGTGCACTTAAGATTAGCAACTTAAAATTAACATTCCTTATCTTTAGATAAGATCAGAGAATGAAAGAAGATGTGAATTTCTACATAGAATAATATATGTTAGTGGGATATTTTTCTTTAAAAATAAGTTAATGGTTGTTATGAGTGATGCAAATGGGCTTGTTCTTAGAAACCATATAAGCATATAAACTTCTTTATACTTTGAGTTATATCATTTGCTTTTGTTTAGGTAGTATTGTCTTATCTTATCAAGATGATATGGGGGACATAATGGTTGCTATAAAATTATAACAACTTCAAGTACAACTAAATATACTTCAACGATCCCACAAGATGATATTATAGTTCAATGTTGGGATTTTTAAGAGAAGAAACTAGATAATACCAAAGTAGTTGATAGTAAGGAAGAGCCAACAACTATGTATGCATAATTTCTAGTATATATGGATTAGTATGATAATGTGATACCAAAAGAGCACATTTTTCTTCAAGATTATATCTATGGTTTAAAAGCATGGGGGCTAGTATAATAATAGCACGATCAGAGTGGTAACAAAAATTATTTCTTATCTCAAAGATTAAGTATTTAAGTTTCAAATAGAAGCATGTCACGATGCATTAAATTATGTAATATAGATTAGTAAGAAGGAGTTTCAAGAGATATAGGATCCATTGAATAATGTTTATTATCATTTAAAATCCAAGAGCATGCACATCAAGGACTCAAATGTCAAAATTATTAGTGATAGTTGTTCATATTAGTTATTTAACTTATGATAATGACCTATCAAAAAATTATCAAGATAAAATGTGTTAAACACATGCAAGATTTATTAAACTTGAGAAAGCATATAAAATGTATTAAACTTAAGAAAGTATATAAAATGTATTAAACTTAAGAAAGCATACAAAATGTGTTAAACCTATGTTAAATTGATAAATATTCCTAGATATGCATAAAGGAATAATACAACTAACTATCTAATGGCCTACTTATGTGAAATAAAGCATGAAAGCATGAAAAGAAGCCATTAATGTCCTAAATGCTATAATGAAGTAAATCTACTCAAATATTTAATCTGGTTAGTCAAAGTCTCTAAAATACCAAATAAAGCATTAAACTGACTAATCTAACCTAGATAAACACTCTACAAAAATAACAATAAGGGGATCTTACACTTATTGCAAACCGCAGCTCGGATGAGCGGTCTACACTGTAAACCATGGCTGACAGCCATGGCCTACAACCAAATAGTTTTTCCCTCCAATTCTAGGGCAATGGACTTGATCCTCCTTGTCAAATTGATGATCAAGGGTCACCTCAGTGTCCTCTAATAGGTTTTGGTGGTTGAATTGCTCGATAGGGCCTTCGTTTGCCCAAATTGGCATTTCTTGGCATTCTAGCTCCTTAGGGCATCCATGGCATGAATTCGTCATGATGCTCAATTAGGTTGGCAAGGTGATAGCAACTAATATCTCTCTCTTATGCACTCAAGTGAGTCCACAATTCGATAGGGCTTCGCTGCTCTAATCTCCAATGCTTGCTCTCTATTTGCCCTAATTCTGAGGGGTACTTATAGGACTACCCAAGGGCTAGGGGTGGCTTCATGGAGAAGCCAAGATCAAGAAGGGGTGGTTAGGATAGTTGGATTGGAAGCTTCCATCCTTTAACCACCTTCTTCTAGAACAAATGGTCGTTCAAACCGATTTGGCTCGGATGAAGGCCAACTGAACTTCAGTTAAGACCGTAGGTGACAGCTACGGTTCAGACTGTAGATCGTAGGTCTCAGCCATGGTTCGAATGTAGACCATAGGTCTCAACGCAGTTCAGACTGATTAGGCCAAGGAGCCCAAATTGAGTGGTTAGAACCACTGCTCTATCTTGGAGTCTATCCAAGATCTTCCATATGGTCTTGTAGCATGTCCATATGAGTAGTCGCCTTCGACATGACGTGTTTTAGGTGTCTACAGATGCCCCTTTTGAGATGCATTGTGAGATCGAACAACGCGTGAGCAAAAATAGACCTCCTAAAATGATGTCGAAGGTTCTATGATGATCATTAGTCGGATCAACATTAGATGCCCCAGGTCCAGCAAAAGGATGCGCATCCTAGAATCATTGCTTCCAACTGGGTGAAAGGCTTACATTTGAAAGAGTTTGCACTCATCATCAGACATTCGAGTAGCTTTGGTGCTACAATAGGAGTTAGGCCTATATAACCGAAAGGATGAGAGTTACAAACAAATTATCATATTTGCTATTTTCCCCAAGCAAAGGGGTAAGCTTATGATAGCTGTTGACAATGATTCGTAAGGACGAACGCAATTTTGACAAGATCAAGGGATCTACGATTTCAGGGATCTTCTTGATTTTGATTATGATTATGATATTATGACTACCCCCTCAAGTGATGAGTCGATGAGGGTAATGACAATGAATGAAGTGACGAGGTCGCTTGACCACCATGGATGATCTGAACAATATTTAGAATTGAGCATTTTAATTACTTGGCTAAGCCTAGTTCAGCTTATGATTCCAACTGTTAATAGTAATTGCACATTTCTATCCCATGGAGCAGTCGGGCTACAATAGCCATCTTAGGGAATCGAAATGATACAAATCCAATTAGTTTTTGTGTTGAATCAATGTGTCGATGATTTGCTGAAAATATGTCATAGGAGAAATGACATGAAATGCCTCGTTCCCGTGGAGCAGTCCAGCCTCGAAGGCCTTCTTCGAGATTGAAAAGAAGCATATCAAATCAATGATGACAATTTTACCCCAAATGTCCTTATGGTTATTTACTCATCTCGCCGGATTGCATGGAGCACAAGTCATTGCAACCGCCAAGTGTATAGGGTAAATAACTGAATACGAGGTGCATTTGGCTTTTGATTATTTTAAATGTTTTTGTTAATTTTGAAATTTTTTAATTGATCCTGGTGCTTGAACATCACCAAATTTGCAAAATTGATTGCTTTTATTGAGATTTGATCCATTAGGAATCATTGATTTATCATTTAAGACCTTCCCACGATGGGATTTAAGTGCATTTAATGCTAGTTGCGAACCATGGGTACGGTATGCGATTGAAACTTTCAAAATTTGGGAACCGCAGGTCAGACCTACGGGCGAAAAACCCTAATTTTGGGACCGCGGGTGTCAACTACGGTCCACCAAAATTAGGAGAAACTATAAATAGTTTTCCCATTTTCAAAATTTCATTATTGTCTTGCAAGCAACTGCATTTCCAGAGAGCTCTGAGAGGTGAGAAGCATTTCTTGATCCGGAACACTGCTAGACCTCTACCCGATATTGCACTCACACCCTGATGGCGGACCCTGGACAACCCTCCACTAGCAGAGGCCACGGTGCAGGCAAGGTAACTCGAAATCGAGTCCTCGCACTCATTTACCAATTAAAATGAACCACATTAATTAATGGGTAAATTAATCACACTAAACTATTGGCAATGAACCTCACCTTAGACTAGGCTAGTTTAGGTTTAATTTTTTTGGCTAGTTAGGCTAGGAAGTGACCCAAAATGGGTCTCATTCCTAGATCGTAGCTAGCAGTTGTGGTTCCCAATTGGCAGATTGGGGACCGTAGCTATCAGCTACGGTTAGCATTCAAATTGCAATGGTCAAATTTTGACCGCATGCGGACCGTAGGGTTGACCTGCGGTTCACCACTTTAGAAAAAATTTCAATTTTTTTGATTTTTTCTAATGTTTTATAGCAATTAATGCCATTTATTGCACTTTTGAAGTACTTTTGATGTTTTGATTTTTATTGATCACTTTTGACATGTTTTTGTCATTTTTAGCAATTTTTAGATTTGTTTGACATTTTTAAGGTCATTTTTTAGTTAGCTTTTTCCTTATGCCTTGTTTATTTTTAGAGGTTGACCTCTAGAGCCAGGGAGCCAGATATACTTCACACCCTCCATAGACAGCTTACTGGTGGGGAGCGGGAGTGGTTTGGAGCCATCGACTTTGGCTATGTCTTGGATCTACCCACTATTAGGGTAGATCAAGCTTACCTGACTGCATTGGCCCGACGTTGGAATGCGCGGACCAATACATTTCACCTTCTAATAGGTGAAATGACCATTACTTTAGAGGATGTCTACCGGATCTTCAGGATCCCTATTGATGGTGAGGCCATCACCTCCTCCTCCTTTCGTCATAAGGAGGATGTTTTTGATGCTATCTTTGGTGATCGGAGTGAGGAGGCCCAATGTAAGATCGACCATGGCGGCATTCACATTGGGTACTGGTAGAAGGAGAACATCTTCTCTGTTAGAGAGGTAGTGTTTATGCACCTGGTGGTGCAGATTGTGCTTCCAGACTCCTCAGGTATGAGGATTCCATGGAACCTTCTAGCTAGTGTCTGGAGAGTTGTTCAAAGCTCTAGAGATTAGCCACTACTCCTAGCTTGGGGAGCACCTTATTGTGCTAGCTATATCAAGAGCTATACCAGATCACTAATAGGAGCTAGGTTGGGATCAACTGTAGTATTCTTCTCTAGATTTGGGGTTGGTAGCACATCAGGATTGAGCATCCTATGGAGCTGCCCCTTCTTATCACTTCTATTGATGATGCACATCAGTGCTATGCAACTTGTTGGCCTCATGAGGAGGAGGGGTTCTAGAGTAGGTCCCATGTAGGGGATGTAGACCACTACATTTCTAGATTTGTAGTACTTGGGCTGGATGACATTGAGTGGCACCCATATATGGATTGCCTTGCATGGGAGGAGGCTAGAGAGTGGCTATGCCAAGCTCATCGAGATAGGTGGCTACTCAGTCGCAAGGATGAGATCAAGGAGTATCATTTTTACTCTCATGTCTTACGGTAGTTTGGCTTAGTATAGGATATCCTAGAGCTGCCTATCATCTATAGGTGGTTGGTACTAGAGAGGGATTTACCCTGGGTACAACCAACACCACTTGGGGATGCGACTGATGATTTTTAGGAGACAGGGATTGCTAGGGTTGGGACCACTCCTGCTTATGATACGTGGTGGTCCCTACTATAGTGGTAGGGATCAGGACCCCTCGATAGGACAAATGACTAGAAGAGGTTGATCCATATGGGTGCAAAGTGTGCCAATGGATTGAGGGTGGATGGGGCGTAGAGGTTTCACATAGAGGAGGCTCCGTAGGTTGAGGTGGAGGATGAGGCATCAGAGGAGGGTGAGGTACCTCTTGATAGTGATGTAGGATAGCTCCTAGCTCAGATTACTACTTTGTAGAGTTAGGTGGGTACGCTTCAGACTCAGCTACGACATAGGGATACTAGCCTCACCATAGTAGAGGTGAAGCTCACTCATGGGTAGAGATAGTGGTGAGAGTATGAGGAGGAGAGGCCTCTCCTCAAGGCCTAGATTACCATAGTAGGTATAGAGATCCAATGGCTTACTATAGAGCATGATTTGGCATGGACTCAGCTGGACCTGATGACCAAGAGAGAGATTCACTAAGGGACTCGAGGGCTATTCCCTCATCCTCATAGGTAGTTATGGCACCACCTGTAGCTCCATCTCACCTATTGCCCTCAGGTCGGGACCCCATGGCAGAGGTTAGGTGGCTCACTTCCCTCTTGGAGGAGGGAAATGCATGATCGACTATGAGGGTAGCTCACATCTCCATGCTGGAGGATCACATTCAACTGACAGGTGGAGAGGTGCTAGAGGACACCCATACCATAGGTACTCATAGGAGCAGCTCTCGGACCAGGACTAGAGAGACTAGACAGTCTTCTGCTAGTTCGAGCCATCGGACCCATAGGATCGAGAGGACACATAGGTCCTCTAGTACGCATGGAGCCAGCTCACATAGGAGCCATAGGGATGGTGGGGGAGGGGGGGGGGTGATATTGATGAGATATTTAGTATGTACCATTTTTGAGTGTAAGGTCTGAGGACCTACACGATTGTAGCCTACGAGCATTTTGATGTACCCCCATGTACTCTTTTGACACATACACAAAATATATATATATATATATATATATATATATGAGATTTGATCATTTATGGCTCATTATGTGTACTTGTATATTTTTAATTTTATGTTTATGTTATGCACATGGATGCATATGTTTATATTGATGCTATGCGTATGTAATGTGATGTATGGATGACATGCACTAGATAGCTATTTAATTTTATGATGATGATGGTATGCAGTGATCTAGATGCTTAGATATGCTTTTATGATGGATGCATATGGATGCGATGTTTACTTAAATGCATATTTAATTTTGCTTTATTGCATGCATTTAATTTTATGACACTATCACGATATGTTGATGCAATGTATGTAATGCATTATTTACATGATGGTAATCTAATGTAAATGAACCTGTATGCTTTAATCACTTAAAACATAAGGAATGAATGCGATATGTGTTTAACAATCTAATGGATGACACCACAGAATGTATAAAAATCATGAATGTAATTGAAAGATCCTCATTACAAGAATTTAATCAATTAATCACCCATATATGAAATGCAATGGTATGAAGTTGTATGATGCGAATGATATAATGTGTCATTCTATTTTCTTTTGCAAGTTTGAAAAATATGCACAATATAGTTAGTGGTCATCTAGATATCATTTCTGATATCCATCCGGTATCTATCCTATATCTTGATTGTGCTTTATATAATGATGTATCATGGATTCGATACTTTTCAGTTTGATGATTTGCATGACTTGGTATTGTGTTGCTATTAGAGAAACTTTTGAGGTTTTCCATGAGACTCAAACACCCTAGTAGACTTCTCAAACATCCCATACTAATTGTACAAGGCTTTTGTTGGACAAGGCTTTCATCATGAATGACCCAACTATTCATTACCCCTGTGTGTGCACGTGAGTATTTTTAGATAGACCATAGGCATACCCCAGATGTCATTCGGGACTCTTCCAACCCATATGTGAGATCGGGTTCCTCCTATGTTCGTATCATCCTTGTTTTAGACTTGATTGGACTATAATGCTAGACAACCCCAGGCACCTAGAGCTAGCTCATCTCACAAATTGATCAGGACTACCCCTCCAAAAATAGTTGGGACTCTTTCAACCCATTGTTGCATTTGGGGATCACCCAATAAAACTACTACTCCAAAAGCAGGCGGGACTCTTTCAACCCATTGCTGCACTCGGGGTTCATTCTATGGCTTTGAAATGGTGAACAATCCAGGGATTCAAGTTCTCACCCCATTTTGATTTTTGCTCATATGTAGTGATAAAAATCACTATTTTTCACGTTTTACCTGAGTGATAAAAATCACTTTATTCCCATTTTTCTTGAGCAAGGGATTTGTATAGTGCTTTTAATTCACTATATCATTTTAGATTTGAACTTTGAACTTTGGGTTTGAAATTTAAACTGTGTATCTATGTACGAGTAGGGGAAATTCTTGTCCTTTTTCCAAGGTTCACCACTCTAGACCGAACTATTTGCAAGATAAGCAGGTAATAAAACCCATCTCTCTAAATACCCAGGACCACTTTCACAACTTTCATCCTCCCTTATCTTAGCAGGATTTTAAATGTGTCAATTAGTGATGGGATCCTGATATGCCAAGCACTATCACAACTAATGACCTCATCTACAAAAGCAAAAACAACTTTCTATGACGTCTGAGAAACCCACTAGGTATGGTTGAGTGACCAGAAAACTTTGGTATACACACATATCTCATAGCAATAGGTGTTGTGTATGAATGTAATGGATTATGATAAATGCAAAGGTGCATGATTAAAACACAAACGTGGCATCATTTGTAAGACTGACAAACACAATCCCTCCTACTATGGAATGCAATGGATGATGAATGCCTATATGCAATGCAATAATGAAATGAATGCATGTGTAAATGAAAATGCATAATGCAAATGCAAATGTTTTTGGAATTTTATGCTTTACCATTTTTTTTGGATTTTATTGATTTTATAATTTTTATGGATTTTGAGCCTTTATATCTGACCAAACGGTGAGTACATGCCTTTGGAGCCTTTTAATTGACCAAACTATTTTTTAGAAAATCCTTGGAGCTTTTTAGGATGATCCGAGCGGTTTTAAGAAAACCCTCGGAGCCTTTTGGGGTTGACCAAAGGTTTATGAGCACCTTATACAAAGAACTTGAGAGCCTTTTGGGGATGATCGAGCGGTTTTAAGAAACCCTTGGAGCCTTTGATGACATGACCAAGCGGTTTTAGAAACCCTTGGAGCCTTTTGGGATGACCGAGTGGTTATAAGCAAACCCTCGAAGCCTTTTACTATGCTCTCAAGCATAAAATGCCTTAATATGGATGATGTTGAGAGGTTCAGGCTCTTCAACACCTCCTAGCGATGTTAGGTGATAGGTACCTAGACCAATATTTTTAGATATGATATAGGGTCCTAGCCAATTAGCCATGAATTTGTCTCACATATCTGGTGGTAAATTAGAGTTCTGTTGGTTCTCTTTCAAGACAAGATCCCCAACTTCAAAGTCTCTCTGGTGGACTTTGATATTATAAGCTCATTTTAGTCACTCTTGATAAACGTAGAGATGCTCTAGGGCATTCACGCGATGTTCATCAAGCAGCGTCAGTTGATCCAGTCGAGCTTGCCGTGCGGTGTCATCATCGATGAACTCTTTCAATGCGATGCGCAACATTGGAATTTCCAATTCCAAGGGCATAATGGCCTCAACGCCATATACTAGTGAAAATGGTGTTGCCCTAGTGGGCATCCGAATGCTAGTCTTGTAAGCCCATAATGCAAGGGGCAATTGGATATGCCAATATTTGTGGTTTTCTTGGACCATATTTTTCAAGATGGCCACCACTATCTTGTTTGAGGCCTCAGCTTGCCCATTTGCTTGTGGATAATAAGGAGTTGCAAAACTATGCTTGATTCTATATTTAGATGTCAAAGCTCTCACAGTTTTGTTCTTGAATGATGTTCCATTATCCGATATTATTTTGGATGGAATCCCAAAATGACTTATGATATGCTCCAGTATAAACTCTGCTATACGAGATCCAGTTGTCATTGTTAAGGGTATTGCTTCCACCCACTTTGTGAAATACTCAGTAGCCATGATTATAAATGTATGTCGACCCGATGACGGAGGAGAGATCTTGCCTATAAGATCTAATCCCCACTGAGAAAATGGCCAAGCCACTTGGATGGGCTGTAAGGCCTATGATGGCAAGTGCATAAGATTAGCATGATGCTGACATTTGATGCATTTCTTGACATACACATTGCACTCCTTCTCCATAGTGGGCCAATAGTAACCCATTCGAAGGATGCACTTGACGATGGCCATGCCACTGAAATGGCCACCACACGTACCATCATGAGCTTGTGAAATCACCCATGATGCCTCTTGGGGCTCTAGAAAATGAAGGAGAACTCCATCATAGCCTCATCGGTACAAGATGTCTCCTATCAAGACATATTTAGCCACTTTCTGCTTGAATGTGCATTTTGCGGCATGCGACAATCCCTCTGGGATTACACCAAGTTTTAGGAAGTCTTGGATTTGTGACATCCAGTTTTGATAAGCCTCAACTTCGACTGCCAAGATGACTTGCTCCCCCTACGTATTTACTTTTGCAAATGCAGACTAGGAAATAACCTTATGGTGAATGGTGGTACCACTCCCCGTCGGACTCTAGGAGGTTAATGACCCCTAGGGTGCCTTCTTTAGAAAGTCTTCAGCTCTATAGAACCATTCAACTTTTGGTTCTACGCTGATCATGTTGATTGACATTTTATTATCAAAGGCTTCACGTTCCATAGTAGGATGCGAAAGCATTTTAACATGAATGGTAGTGAAATCAGCATAGATGGATTCTAAGGGATTAAGGATCCCAAAGAGGCCATGGTGTCTACGAACCTATTTGATGAATGAGGGATTGCCTCGATGTCATACCATTCCAATTTAGCTAGATATATAGCAACAAGATCCTTGTAAGCTTTCAATATGGGACATCGACACTGGAAGAGCCCCTTAACTTGATTTACTATGAGCAAGGAGTCACCAAAGATGTTTAATATTTTAATGTTCATGGTGATGGCTGTGTGGAGGCCCAATAGTAGGGCTTCGTACTCAACATTGTTGTTGGTGCATGAAAAGTCTAATTTAAATGACAAGGGCATTGGAGCTCCTTGCGGCATGAAAAACACTATTCCTGCACCACCCCCTTGCTCGCACTTCGAACCATCAAAGAACAGAGTCATATCAACATTATTCTCTGGTTCTTCGGGTTTGGGAGCTTCGGATATGATGAAGACTGCATCATCCGAAAGCTCAATGGTCAGAGGCCTACTATTTGATAGTGGTGCCTCAGCCAATTGATCAGCTATGACTTGTCCCTTAATGGACTTTTGGCTTATGAATTCTAGATCAAATTCTATCAGTAGCATGATCCACTTTGTAGTACACGTATTGTGATACGTCTTACTCATCATGTATTGCAAAGGATTTTGTTTGGATATAACATATGTCGTATGACTTAGCATATAGTGTCATAATTTCTTGGTAGCGAACACTACTGCTAAACATAGTTTCTCCACATATGCATACCCGAGCTCATAGCTCACCAAGGTTCGACTAATATAATATATGGCCTGTTCTTTGCCTTGCACATTCTTTTGGGCTAACATGGTTCCCAGTGCAAAGTCAGTTGCCGATATATATAGTAGAAAAGGCACCTCTGGCCTTGGTGGAGCTAGCACTGGCGGCGTCACCAGGTATTGCTTTATTTTAGTGAAAGCTTCTCGATAGTCCTCGTCCCAGTTGAATGGGACCCCCTTATGTAGCAATCGATTCATGGGTCGACATTTATCCGATAATTGAGTGATGAATCACTTTATCGATGCTACTTTGCCCTAAAGGCTTCTTAACTCTTTAATATTGGAGGGAGGATGCATCTCTAAGATAGCCTTGACCTTCATTGGGTCGACTTCGATGCCTCATTTAGAAATGATGAATCCTAAGAGTTTACTAGAAGTTACACCAAATACGCACTTCTTAGGATTCAACCTGACATTGTGCTCTATCAGGTGATCGAAGACCTTCCTTAAGACCTCTGCATGCTCTTCTCATAGCAATGACTTGGCCAACAAGTCATCGATATAATCTTCTAGAATATTATGCATGTAGTCATGAAAAATGTATGTCATGGCCCGTTGATATGTGGCACCAACATTTTTGAGGCCAAATGGCATAACTTTATAGCAAAACGTTCCCCATGGCATTATAAACATGGTTTTATGCTGGTCTTCGGGTTTAATCTAAATTTGATTGTAACCAAAAAAACCATCCATTAAGGAGAGCATTTCGTGACCTACAGTTGCATCTACAAGAGCATCAATATTGGGCAATGAAAATGAATCTTTGGGTGTTGCCTTATTTAGGTCTCTAAAATCCATACAAATACGGATTCTTCCATCAGGTTTTCCTACGGGCACCATATTGGATACCCATTCTGGATAGTCGATGGAGATTACAAATTCTACGTCCAACAACTTTTGTAGCTCATCTTTCACCATTAAGGCTACTATTGGATGCATCTTTCTAAGCTTCTGCTTGATCGACTTCTTCATCAGATCTAGCGAAAGGTTATGCATAACCAATTTTGGGTCTAGACCTAGCATATCCTTGTACGTCCAAGCAAAAATATTAGGTCTCTCTTTCAGTAGAGGGATGAGTGTGGCACGCTCATCGGGAGTGAGACTCTCTCCAAATTTAACCTTCCTTGGATTAGTGGGATCATTACTGATATCCACATCGAAGGTTTCCTCTACTAACATGTGCGATCCCTCCTCAAGCTGATGAGGCATAGGGATCAAATGGATGTCATCAGCCGGGTTGATAGGTTCCATGTTGGAAGTATTTTTGGCATGATAGACATCATATGCATAGCCTAGCACAAAATGAAATGGTTGTAACATTTCTTCGTTAGGGAAGAAATATTCAGGCTCAATGGGTGAGTCAGCGTGATCCCAGTCGATAGCATCTATATTGAGATACAACGGTTTGGATGGATCTGTTGGATTGTGGAGTGGGGTGGTCAAATCAATGGAGACCATATTGATGGAATGGAATTGATCTCTAGGACCACATGGAAAAACCTCTACATCATCGATGCAGCTCTCATACCCGAGATCTGGCTCTAATGGCATGGGCACAAATGGGTCCTCTCTATGAGAACTATGAACTATTGGATCCTCTCTATGCATTGGTTGCAATATGGGATCATTCGGCTCATGGAGCTCCATGTAGGTAGGTGGATGGGGAAACAACATGTGATAAATCACATTAAAGTTTGGTGGTATTCCCCTAAGGTGAGGGTCGAGATTGATTTCTCTTCGCATGTCCTCGATCGTATATGGTGCATTGTGGTGACGTAGGTAAGGAGGTCCTAGATAGGCTCTCTCTATTTCATCCTCTTCATCACTATCATAATACAATCCTTCATTTGCCCCTACAGGTGGGGGATGCTCTGGTAGGTGCGGTCCCATGAATCTCACTTCCTGGTCACTATCATCCATGTCCAAAAAATTAGATAATTAGTCCGTATGTATGATGCTGCTAAGAAAACTGGCTCTACTTCTTCCCCCAAATGATCAATGTTGGGAAGAATCTCCTCGGTAACATGTACCGACTCTATAGGCAGTAGGTGATGCGCATACCAAGGCCTTAGATAGCCCCCCTCAACTTCATCCTCAGATTGATCATTGTTTGAGGATTCATTGTCGGCATCATAACTTGGTCCACTTATCTCGAAGGTGGACTCCTCTCCATCATCGTTGTAGAGATCTCCTAACTCGAGATCACCTAAAACTATGGGGTTATGCCCCTGCACACCTGTGTCATTGGTTGCATTATGGATTTGATGACCCAGGTTGCCTCTAGGGTTCTGCTCTATGTCAGTATGCTCTAAGAGCCCTTCATGATGTTCTTCAAGTGGCTCAAAAGTGATGATAGATACCATCGAGTTAGTCCTCTAGAAGCTGGAAGGATTAGGATGATATGGGTTGAAGTCCACATCATCCCCTAGACTAAGGTACAAGTGATCTAAGGATGCTATGAGCAAATCATCTTGTCCTTGTATCTATAACCCTAGCCCAAACCTATCAGTTGCTAGCTGATAACATGGCTCAAGCGGAGTCCTACATCCTTGTTCAAATAGACCAAGTCCATACCCATGCTAGTGATATAACTCAAAAATATGCATGGAGTACTCTAGGTTGGATAAATAATGAATATTTACTATGAAAGGTTCATCACTATCTTCATCCATGGGTTTTCACGTTGGAAGCTGATCCAACCTAGCGTAGATGAAGTTAGTCTGATTAGGTGGCTCTCCCAATGGTACCACCGATCCAACCAAAAAATGATGAGCATGCGGTCGGCCCATCTCTTGTGCAGTCTCTAGAATCGGTTCGAAGGTTACATTCTACACAATATACTCACCTAATCCTATGTTGGTGAGATGTACAGTCACCCATGGTGTGGATGACCCTACTGATGATGTAGGTGAGGTAGGTTGAGGTACCTCCTTGGCTATGTCTTGGGCTTCCTCCACTTCCATGGGGATGGGAGCCTCCTCGATGATTAGTTTGGGCATGTGTTTCTTCTCTTTTTCACCCATTTTTACCTTTAACTTCCTGTCATCCTGAAGCATCACTGATGTAGTCGGTTTCAATGAAGTAGCAGTAGTGCGCTCAGATCTGTGTGATACAGATATCGATGGTTGAGCATGTACTATTGGTTTACCTCCTAGATTTTTAATCGATGATGCAGGTCGGATGTCTAGGTGCATTGATGGGAGTATGAAACCCCCAAGAAAATCTGCTAGGTTCATGAACTTGAAAGGTTCTTCATCTGATGACACTATGTGAACTCATCCCTCATGCAGATATTTTACACATTGGTGTAGTATAGAGGGAACACAATGCATTTCATGAATCCAAGGCCTCTCGAGTAGGATGTTGTATTGCATAGCACCCTCGATCACATGACACATCATAGAGATGGTCTTTAGGCCTACCTGAATAGGTAGGATGATTGTGCCAACCATCGAGCATAGGGCATCGTTAAATGCTCTCAATGTGAAGGTGGTGGGCATAATATGTGACTTTGGTAGCTTTAGATGATTCAATGCCTTGGTCGTTATTATATTGATCGATGAACCAGTGTCGATCAAGACCCTCTTGAATGGCACATGATTGATGCACGTGATGATATGCAATGGTGGGTCAGCCGTATCTATGGGAACCATCTTGATTTCATGATCATAAAATTGGATCATGGGCTCCTGGCACTGCTGTACATGTCCCACAAAATTGGTAAATGCTTACGCATCTTGAGACTGTACTTTGATGGACCTTAGAATGTCCATAAGAGTCTCCCTATGCCTAGGGGACTACTGTATCAGTTCATATATAGATAACTTTGTAGGAGCTATCTGTAGGTTTTGGACTAACCTACTCCGTATGGTCACCATCGGTCTCGTTGGTGGGCCTAGAATATTCTGCATTGGTCATTGATTCGACGTAGCTTGTATCCTAATGGGAGCACGAGGTTGATTCAATTGCTCATATCTCCCATGTCTGGTAACAACATTCACCATGCCTATGAACCCCTGGGTAGGTGGTTCGATGCGCACTTGGTTGACCTGGCCAACATTGTTGCATGGTGCCTCATGGTTTGGTAATGAATTTTTGTAAATCCCCATGTTCTGGTTGTCAGGTGCTAGCGGATTACTTGGTATTACAAGCTCACCCTTTTCAATCATGTTTTGCACAATATGCTTGAAGGACCAACATACTTTGATGTCGTGGCCCTTCGCACGATGGAAGATGCAAAATAAGTCATCCTGATACCCCTTCGACTTGGGCTGATTCGGATCGACCAACTTAACCTCGGGTAGTCTGATCACCTTAGCCTCACATAATTGATGGAATATTGACGTCAATGATTCCGTTAGAGGTATGAATTGGTGAGGTGGGTGTTGTTATTTATTTTTGCCCTTATAGTTATTATTGCACTTTTCATACTATGTAGGAGGAGGTTGGGCTTGATAATTCTGCTTTTGCTGCCCTTTATCCTCTCTCTAGAGGTTTAGCACCACCTGATTGACATGGGCCTACTTGCCCTTCTATTTCATGGAGCTCTTCTTAGGCCCCTCTTTCCTGTTCTTAAGCTTCAAGTTACCTTCTTGCAACTTGATGTCCTCAATTACTTTGGCTTGCGCCAAAGCTTCCTCGAATGTTGGATACTGCTATAGTTGCAATAGTAGTGAGATGTGCTTGGCACAACTCTTGGTAAACATTCGAGTCAATTCCATAGTAGGAATAGGGAATGGCAGCTTTGCCATCAATCTTCTCCACCTCTTTTCATATTTTTCAATTGGCTCATCATCACGCTGAGCTAGCACAACCAAATCAGAAAGGTTAGCCTATTTCTTGATGCCAAAAGAAAAGCGTTCAAGGAAAGCATCAGCCAGTTGCTCAAAACTGGTAATGTTGTGCCTCTTTTGCTGATTGAACCACTCTCGGGCTAGGCTTGAGAGGGTTGTGATGAATGTGTGCAAAAGCAAGGCATTATTACTCACAATTTGGAAATAGGCATCCAAAAATCCTGTGACATGCTCCTATGCATCTTCGTCACCTTTAAATTTGTCTAACCTGGGCATAACAAAATGCTCAGGGTATGCTAGAGCAGGTATCGAGGGGTCCAAAGGCTCATTATGAATCTTTCTTAATGTCAACTTTTGAAGAGTCATGCCTTGCCTCTCAATTGCTTTTACCTTCTCAGCTAAGGCCTTATAGGCCTACGAGGATAAAAAGTCCTCCTCCCTAAGCTGACGCGAGGGTGGTCTTGGAGGTACATTCTTCCTCTATCGAGGTGGAGGACATTGCTCTTCCTCCTCCTCAACTTGGGAGTCTTTAGGATACTCTTGATTGTTTCCCTCTCCCTCTTCTTCCTCATATTTTTGTTGCCTCTCATGTTCGAATGGTGGTGGTCATTCTCTTTGTTGGGCACTAATATGAGTGTGAGCGTCTCTGTGCTCCTACTACACATCGACTTGTGAAAAATCCTTCCTCTGTATGCACTCTCTATTCTCCATGTGAGTGTATAGACCAGCCCTAGCTAGCCTATCTTCCTTCTCTACGTGCTCCTTTTGGGTAAGGATGCATTCCTCATGCATGCACTACTCATATAGCCTTTGTCTGATGAGCCTCTACGCCTGAAGATTCTCATCTTCGATGCGTTGCCTCTCTAGGTGAGTATCCTCCAATTGATCTTGGAGGAGCTATCATCGCTGCTCAGATACCAATCTATGTGATCTATCAAGTTGATCGGCCATAATAGGCCTCTGGTATGCATGCTCTATGTGAGCGACCTTATGGGTTATGTACCCATCTGACTGATTTGTGATGCTTTTGCCTTTGTCCGTAAAGATGACATTGGCATCCTACTGAGCTCTGTGCTCTGTGCCACCATGCATGGATGGTGGATGTGTCACATGAGGGTGCTTAGAAGCCTCTCCATGCTCTCTAGTAGTCCTAATAGAACCCCCACTATGCTCACTCGGAGCATGGGTGGGTGGAGCCAAAGGCCTATAGCCTAGCTACTCAAGGATGCTACCTAAGCCATCCAACTATCTAGATCTCCATCACTCATGCGGTGGTGTGCCATTGGCTCCCACCTTAGCCATATCAATAGTGATATTTTGAGGTTCACTATGTGCGGGAGTCTACATAGGCCTATGCTCAGTGGTGGCCCTATCTGCATGCCCCTGAATGGGTGGATCTCGATCCCGTCTGTACTCCGAAGGTGGAGCCATGGATCCTCCTATAGACCTATGATGTAGGGGTACCAACTTGGACCCCTGTATAACATACTCTTCAGCCGATCCTATGGATGCACGTGCAATGCGATCCTGGTAATGGCTTTCGAGTGGAACACCCTCATGCTGAGAGGCTCCATGCTCTATTCTATGTCTAGAGGAATGCACAGAAGCTCCTCTAATGGGGGTACGCTCAATAGGTTCCCCTCTTGTCGAGTTGTCTCCTCTAATGCTCATCGAATGACATTTGGGAAGCGCATGTGGGTGAGGATTCGACATATGTTGATGTGAATCTATTGGGGCTTGGTCATTGGCATCAGGCTTATGCCTTTTTCGACCACCCCGTGTCTCCACCATGGTGCACCTAGTATCTAGATTTATTCTTTATTAATCAAACAAGGTATACAATGGTGATTATCTCGTATTAACTTTTAAAAGTGAGCCCTAAATTGTTTGATGTTGTTTCAAATTTGTTGTATCAGTAAAGAAACTCCTTATCATGTTTTGAAAGCTTGTTGGATGATATTCTCAGTTTAATTGGCTTTCACCTGTATACTCATAGCTCGACAACTTGGCTATGAACTCCAAGTCACGTAATCCAACCTATAATGTGTGGTAATGAAGCCCACACATGGTCAGGGAGCACAGGTCCTCCCAGATCCTCACCCATTTTCCCTAGTCAATGTTATACCCTCCGAAGAGAATACATGCAAATTTTCTAGGGTACGAAAGGTTCTCGGATCCGGTATTGGTCTAGTATCCAAGGGTACGTAGGATTTGGGCCAATGGATGGAAATCACCTCCACCATCGTTGAACCCTACTAGTGGTTGGATGTGACTCCCAACTCACTAGCGTTTAAGTGAAACGTGGTGTGTGTGGTTCATTTTATTCTTTTGCATAAAATGAAAATGCATAATATAGCATAAATGATTGTTTCCTACATGATATGAAAAAATAAACGTTTCATTTCAGAAAATATGCATGCTATATCCTAAATGATTTTTGATAATGCAATTATGATGATATAGCCTTTGATTGGGCTTCAAGCATGCAAACCAAACACACAATTCTAATCTAGCACACTTGATTCTAGGGTGGACTGCACTCAGAGGTCCGTTGTTCCTAGAAGTGCCTAGCTAAAGCATAAAATAATAAAACCCTAGGACCTAGTTCATTTTACCTTTTTTTATGTTTTCCTAATTATATTTCATTTTATGCTCTTTGGAAAAATGCAGACAATAAAAATAGTTATAGAGGGTGAAAAGTAGGACCTACCTCAGGTCCACATCTGATATATCTTTTGACTTCCTATTATCTATTGTGTCTTCTATGAATCGTAGGTTATGATATGGAGTTCGGACTATAGATCGCATGTTGAAGTTATGGGCCAACAATGAGACCACAATTGTAAACTATGGTTTGCACCTGCAATTTCAAAAACATAAGAAATGACAGTTAGATCGCTTGAATTATGGAGTTCCATCGTGATCACCTTCTGACCTATCCAAAAAGCATGCACCTATCTAATAGATCAATTGGAATCAACATAAAAGCATGAAATGAGAAACAAGATTACATATGACAATAAAATGGATGCTTCTTTATTAATATTGCAATGAATCTCGATTACAATCATGCCCCTCTTAGGGTCACCCAAATGTTGATACAATTAATACAATGCCAAATCCCCCAATGGGGTAGGCACAATACTATTGCTCTCTAAATAGTCACAAACTGCTCTAGGGTGGAGTTGACCCTCTTCTTCGCGTTGAGGAAGGAATTTGATGATTGAAGCTCCTTTGAACCTATTTCCTACGATCAAGAAACAACACAAGAAACATTTAAAGCAAATAGGGAACCTCTCATGATGAGGCCCTTTGAGGAAATTGAATATAAAGATGCTATAATAATATGAAATCAAGAAAGCATATAAAATGTGTTAAACATATGCTATATTGATAAATATTGCTAGAAACATGTAAACAAGAATTATATACTACCTATCTAATGGATCACTTATGTGAAATAAAGCATGAGAACATGAAAAGAAGCTATTAATGTCCTACTTGCTATAATGAAGTAAATCTACTCAAATAATTAATCCGATTAGTCAGAGTCTCTAAAATACCAAATAAAGTGCTTAGAATGATTAATCTAAACTAGCTAAATAAGCATACTGTAAAAGGAACAGTAAGGGGATCTTACACCTATTGCAAACCATAGCTTAGATGAGCGGTCTGCATTATAAACCATGGTTGACAACCAAAGCCTATAACCAAATAGGTTTACCCTCCAATTCTAGGGCTATGGACTTGATCCTCCTTGTCAAATTGATGATCAAGGGTCACCTCAGTGTCCTCTGATAGGTTTGGTGGTTGAATTGCTTGATAGGGCCTCCGTTTGCCCGAATTAGCGTTTCTTGGCATTCTAGCTCCTTAGGGCATCCATGGCATGATTTGTCATGATGCTTAGGTTGGCAAAGTGATAGCAACAAATCTCTCTCTTAGTGCACTCAAGTGAGTCCACAATTCGATAGGGCTTCACTGCTCTAATCTCCAATTCTTGCTCTCTTTGTTTGCCCTAATTCTGAGGGGTACTTATAGGACTACCCAAGGGCTAGGGGTGGCTTCATGGAGAAGCCAAGATCAAGAAGGGGTGGTTAGGATAGTTGGATTGGAAGCTTCCATCCTTTAACCACCTTCTTCTAGAACAAATGGTCATTCAAACCGATTTGGCTCGGATGAAGGCCAACTGAACTTTAGTTAAGACCGTAGGTGACAACTACGGTTCAGACTGTAGACCGTAGGTCTCAGCCATGGTTCAGACTATAGACCGTAGGTCTCAGCTATGGTTCAGACTGATTAGGCCAAGGAGCCCAAATTGAGTGGTTAGAACCACTGCTCTATCTTGGAGTCTATCCAAGATCTTCCATATGGTCTTGTAGCATGTCCATATGAGTAGTCGCCATCGACATGACGTGTTTTAGGTGTCTAAAAATAATATCCTAGTTTATATATGGCATAATATGGATCTATACATCCAAAATAATTGGTATGACCCATTAGGAAACTCCTTTAGAAAAAAATATTTTCTTATGGACTGTGGAGGTAAACCTACTAAATAGTTTTGGCTAAGTTTGTGTAGAACATGTAGCATGAGATTACCTCCACAAACTAATACAAAACCATTCTTATGGATTATGGAGGTAATATTGCATATGACTACTTAATAAAAGGTATCATGAGGTAAAATTTAATAAAACACTTATTTACTTGTAAAAAATTTATATTATAGATTATAGATTATCTTATTTACCTCAAATCTATATTATGGATTATAGATTATCTATCAAATCTATATTTTATTATGGATTATGGAGGTAAACTTGCATATGACTACTTAATGACTAAACATGTATTTATGTGTCAAATATTATATAATAAATCTATCTAATATGGCTATTATAATGATCCATGTGGAAAGAACATAGTCATAATATAAATATTTTTTATTCTTATTATTTCCTTGCTAATTATAGAAAGAATTCCCAAACTTGTATTGTAGATAAGAAAATATTTCACCAATGTAATTCAAATTCTAACTTCAAGCCATAAACACTTTTATATCTTCCTTTACATGGGATGAATTATACAATTTGATCTAGATAACATTAACAATGTCATGGATGACAAGCCGAGTTAGGAGATTCAAGAAAAATACATTGGGTTCTACTTCTTGGATGCTAGTACATCATATATATCTACTTGGATTAATATTGTAATTTTATAATTTGAAACCATTATTTATACATTAATTACATGCTCAACAACTAATTTAAAAAGAATCATTTGTGCAAACTTTGTCCTAAAGTGTCATAATTTATCTTGATTTTGGATAATATATTGAATTTTAGTATAAACCTTGGCTAAAATGTTTATAATGGATAATTGAAACTTTGCCCTAATTCTTCTAGTGGTGGGACATAATAATCATAATATTTTAAGGCTATTATTAACATAGGACATAGCAAACCTTAAAAGAAAAATGTTTCATGCAAGTTTGTGTTACCCAATTATAAGTATGGTGAAGCCTATGAAGATATGAGTTCCATTGGCTATTTTCTCATAATTGATGTAGGTATATTGAAGCAAGGTATGGTTTACTACATCTATTTCACCATAAATTTATTTAAAATAAGATTTACCTATTAAAAATTAAGAATATTCCATAATGATTAACAAATTTGACCTAAGAAAAATAAGTTGCAATGTAAAATAATCATGAGTGCTACTCAAAAAATACCAATGCATTCTTAAAAATATAAGTCTATAAAATATGAAGAAATAATGGATTTAATACATGTAATGAATACTTCCATATTGAATAAGGAACAAACCATCATAAAAATTAGTTCTAATTCCAAGATAATATAGAAATTGAATTCCACGAGCTAAGGAATCAATTTTGTTCATCAAAATCCATGGTTTTATGTTGAAGAGTATTACATTATTTTTCACATGCAAATGTACCCCCATTGTACTCTTATGGTACAAATATAAATATGTAATAGGTTAGGGTTTTTATCTATAGTTTAGATGAGTGATTTATATTTCTCCTTCATGTAAGTGTTTATGTGCAGGATATGCACAAGTGTTATGCATGTTAGTGAGCAAGTGTGTAATGAGAGAATGTGCACAAGTGTCATGTATGTAAGTGTGAAAATATGTAATGTGAGGATGTGCACAAGTGTTATATTAGAAGTGCATGTAGAAGAGTAAGTGTCATGTAGAAGTGTGCAAGTGTTATAGAGTTAAGTGTGCATGTAATTAGAGAGTGAAGAGTCTTGTATACAAGTGGCAAGATGAGAAGCCAAAAAGGTTGCAATTTCTGAATATGTAAGGAGTGCAATATTCAATTATTGAAGAGTCACATTTCTATGTTTATATTATGGAGATAGCTCTATACAGTAAGTGGGAAAATGGTTTGTAAAAAATAACCATAGCAAGCATTTATAATATTGAATCTTGTATACAAATTTCGAGAAATATTATTATACATATATTTCATGCTTGTACATGAATAATTTTGGCCATTTACATTCAAATTTGATGTTCTAATGAATGTTATTGTAGACACCCAATTTTGATGCACCCTCAAAGAAAAAGATATCAAACAAGACACCAAGCATCAACAAACACTCAATCAACCCAAACCCAAAAATTTGGGCATCATTTTCAACCCCTGTCAAATTTACCACTCATTGACACTAAGTGATGAATTTACAAAATAACCATTTTTCAAACCTAGGCCAATCAAACTGATCGATGGTCAAATTTTCCAGTTAGTGGCAAATTTGACCTTAAATAGCAAATTTGTAAAAATGACCATAATCTTCTAGCATGAGCTAGGAGTACACATATTCCTTCACCCCACTACCTCCTTTGTCCTCGCATGCTCCAACAACGAACCAAGCCTACAAATTCAAAAAAATCCTAAGGGCATCCCAACCAATTTTCCCTCTCAATCCCTCTTCCAAAAATCTATAAATGTAGCCCTTGGGGCAAGCATTCCATAAGCAATTTTGAGCTAGGAATACTCTACAAAAATTCTCTTGTCATTCTCTTTCATTTGCATTCTTCATCTTCTCATTTTTGGCATCTTCATCAAGCTACTTTGGAGGTAAGTCAAGCAAGGAAAGGAGAGATATTGGGGTAAGAAGAGTGTCTTTGGGGCAAGGAGGAGTTCTTTCTAGGTTGTATCACTCCTAGCTCCTCTTTCCTTTCATCTTCTTGTTCTCTTTCATGCATTTTATCTTCTATTTCTAGGCCTTGCTAACTTGGTTTTGGCATACATAGTCATTTATTTCTCTTTTACTATTTCATCTCATGCTTCTAACACCTTCTTTGCAGGCCATTTCAAGTTCATTTACATTTACTTCTTTCATTTATAGTCACTAATCTCTTTTGTTGCATATTTTTATACTTCTAACATATGCTTCCATGCCATTTACTTCCATGTTTCTTCATTTACAATAGTTCATTTTATTCATAAGTACATTTCTCTTCATTACAAGCATACTAACTACATTTCCTTTCCTTCTCCATGCACTTTGATTTCTAATCCATCACTATTTGTAGATATTACTTTACTTGTAGGCTCTTTCATATTTTCTTTTCATTATATGCAAGCTCACATGCATTGTTTGCTTCTCTAATTTCATCTTCTTTTATGCATTTCACATTAGCTTCATTCTAATTTCAAGGAACCTTTCCTTGAGCTTGCTTTGGTATTGATACAAGACTAACATTATCTTGCTTATCCTACCATAAGCATTTCACCATTTTCCATGCTCTTTTCTTTATCCCTACTATAGATTTTCTTAAATTTTATAGCAACAACATATACATATTCATTTAGCATTTTCATTGCATTTACATTACTTTTGCTTTAGCTTAAGATTAAATAGGCTTTTACAATCCATTCCTTCCCCTTTGTAGATATTTCTAGACCATCCAAGCTCCTAGAAACTCTAATCTCAGTCACTTTTAGGGATTGTCCATTTCTTTCATGCACATTTAATTTGCTCCTTAAAATTAGGATTTGCATAGCTTAATTCTAGAAATTCATAGGCAATAGATCTTGGAAACCTATTGCTCTATCCTTCCCCCACATTGCACCTCAAATTTTATCAAAAATAGCCCCAAAATCCAACCTAAGACTCATTCAGCCCTGTTTCAAAGACAAATTCGCCACTCCCTACAACCACTGGTGAATTTGACTCTCTAGAATACATAGAGCAAATTTACCACTCACTATCAAATTTACAACATTGGAAAATTTTCCACTCACTGGTGAATTTGATAGGCCCTACATCCATTCCAAAAGGAGGCTCATTCATACTCATTTTTGCATTAATAGGGGGTTTGATCAGTTGGGAAGATAGTTTATCACCTCTCTACAATTAGAAAGACCCCCAAAATAGAAAACCCTAATTTTTCTCTTTTATTTTGTAGGTTTTCAAAATTGCCAATCAGTGGTAAATTTTCTAGTGGTGAATTTGATAGTCAATGGCAAATTTGATTAGGCTTCAAAAAAGGTAACCCTACCACTTGGCACCTCCCTACTTGCTATAATTTCACTATTTTCAATCTGCAATTCTCTATTTTCATAGTTTATTTGCCTAAATTCACATCTATTTTGGTCAATCAAGGAATCTTAGATTAGCTCAAATTCTTCTTTTAATCACATTCATCTTGGATAGAAATTAAGGAATCTTAGAATAGATTTAAATTCTTTCCTTTTACAAGCAATTAGGCAAGAAATCAAAATCATATAGTTGCATTTTAGGCTAAATTGTTTGATGCATTATCTCTTGTTTGCCTTGGAAAAGAAAACCCTCTTTTAGCATAGTTCATCATTCAAACTCAAAAGCATACTAGGCTAGCTCTTGTATTCTTGCATTTTGTGTGTTTATACTTAGCATGCATTTTAGATGATCTTTACTTTAAGTTTGAACAAATTTTATCTTGATTAAGGCTTGATAAAGAGTCAGATTAGCAATCCAAAACCTTAGGTGTTTTTTGAATAAACCCATTGAACACCATCAAGCATAACATCAACAACACACTTAGACACCTTGATAAACTACATGAAGTAGAGCCTACTTGCATTGAAGATTCCCACATCTTTGGGGTCTCCTTTGGAAAGAGATCCTTAAGTGGAGAAGTAGGGATTCCAAGTGAATTATCCTCACACACAAGTGAGCCATTTTTCGAATCTACATTTTGGTGAACCCAATGTGAACACTCCCTTTACCTTAAATAAGATAAAAATTATTCAAACTTAAACAAGATCATATAATTTTGTTTGCATAGCATAAATCACATTAAACAAAGATAACAAGAACATAACCAAATTGTTAGTCCTACTAGGGGAAGGATAATGACCCCTTGAGTAAACTGATGTACAAACCTTGGGGGAGCAATCTCTCTTGGCTAGTATATTACGGTGGGCTAGTAGGAGTCATAAGGAGGGTTGTTTTCCAAGGTGACATAAGGATTTTAAAACATCTTCTCTTCTTTGCTATAAGTACTTTGAAAACAAAACTTTAATAAATTTACTCCCCTCCTTTGAAAAAAATATTCAAACCATGGCTCAACATCCCTATAATACCCAAAGCAAGGGTTTAGCATCTTCATCTTATGAAGTTTACACACATGAACATGAATACCAAACAAAAAATCCTTGGCCACACCATGTGCCTAGGGAAGAAGAACATATTGTTGAAAACATCAACTTTAACTCCATAGATCATATTAGGGATTACATCAAAAGGAACAAATATATCTTTCTAGATGTTCTTAGGGAAGAACTTGAAGAACAAAATAGAAAAGAATCATCTACACCTCATGATAACCTTGAGCATTCTAATGGTCAATCTACTATTGCACAAATCAATGAAAATCAAAACAACTTTGCTAGTCTTAATGTGGTTATGGCACATCCCATCGATTCTACAACTCCCCCAACCATATCCATAGGGATACCCATTATGGGTATGCCCTTTTCAACATCATCTCCTAGTATCACAATACCCATTCCAAACCCTAAATCCACAAACCCCTTTTTAACTCATGACTTAGGGATCAACCAAACCCCTTCAATTGCAACATCTAACCAAGCCACCTCATATTTTATGACCCTACCTTTTATGTCTCAAGCTATCTCACAACCCCCTTTGACTCTACCTACCCCACCCAATCCTCCACCTAATGACTTCCAAGACATCAATGCTAAAATTCAACACCTTGAAAAGAGAGACTCCAAGTTTGAAGAACTTGAATGTCAAATTGCTTCTCTTCAAGGGTCATAAAAAAAAAGTATTATTTTGAAGAATTCTACAATGAGCCATTAGACCCCACAATAGTCAATCACCCTTTTCCAAAGAACTTTGAAACTCCTAAGTTTCAAATGTACAATGGAAAGCAAGATCCCATCAACCACTTAAGATTATTCCAAATAGCATGCAATGACATCAATCATGATGAAAAGTTACTTCTTAGGTTATTTCCTAAAAGCCTTAGTGGTTTAGCCTTAGAATGGTACTTTCAAATACCTCATCATTCCATTAAAAGTTTTAAGGAACTTATGGAAGCCTTTGTCAAATAATTTTCAGTCTACATAGAAGAGAATGTCACTATAGATGATCTATACCAACTTAAACAATCCAATACTGAACATTTCTCAGACTTATTGGCTAAATGGAGAGCCTTGGTGGGAATACTTCAATATATTCCTCCCCTAAGGAACTCTTACACATTTTTATAATAAATCTTCATGAACAACTATCATATCCCTTAGAAATGACAAATATAACCTCTTTTGAAGAAGTCATTGATATGGCTAAAAGGGTAGAATGCATCCTCATAAGACAAGGACAACTCAACTATAAGAAAGAGGAAGAAAAACCTTCCAACAAAGGATAATATAAAAACAAACATGTCGTAGGAGATGGTGTAATATATTCTCATCAAACCAACAATGTAAATGCAACTCAAAATGCTCCTCAAAATTTAGTGGTACCAAGACAAGATAAATCCAAAAGGTAATACACAAACATTGGACAAAGTCAAGTCATCATGTTAAAAATGCTTCTTGATTCAAATATGTTGGAACTCCCACCCATTAGACCTTGGGATACCACCAAATAATTGCCTAATTGGTATAAACATGATGAACATTGTGACTATCATCACATAGAAGGACACACAACCAACAAGTGCATTACTTTAAAGAACCTCATTCAAGATCTTATAGAAGAAGGAAAGATAGTTTTCAACCAACAAGACACCCCCAACAAAATTTTAGGGATTTTTCAAAATCCTTTTCCAACATGTGATCAAAATTCTTCCAACTTTGTAGGCACCATGCATCTATCAAAACCATCCTACGTGGTAACTAGACAATAAGCCAAAAACCAATATTTCAAACAACCACCCTTGGTCATCCCTTGCAATACCAAAGTAAATGTTCCTAATAGATCACCTTTGGTCCTCACACCTCCTGAAAATACCTTGCATTCTTTTGACCTTCGACAACAACTAGAAAACATACCCATAAATATTTCCCTTATAGAATTGCTAAAAATATCACCCGCTCATAGAGAAATATTGCTAAAACTTCTAAGTGAGCAAGAAGTTCCTCAAGATATATCTCCTAACGACATCACCAACATAGTTGGATTTGCTAGAGATAAATAGTGCTATCTTAGCATTCCATGAGATAGACACACCCCTTGAAACCATATCGAGAGATTCACCTCTTTATATCATAGCCCAAATAGGTGACAAACACATCAAGAGAGTCCTAGTGGATAACGGATCAACTTTAAATATTTGTAATGTCAATTTTTTACAAAATTTTGACTTAGGCATAGAATATTTACAAAAATTAGACCTTGTCATTAGAGCATTTGACAATGAGGAAAGAGAAGTGATAGGTACCATAACCTTACCCTTAAAAGTAGGACCACGTATCCTCAATACTCATATTTTATGTTATATCATGTGATGTAACATACAACATGCTCCTTGGGAGACCTTGGATACATGCCATGAAGGCAGTACCTTCCACCTTACATCAATGTTTAAAATATGAATATCAAGGAAGGATTATCCATATCCTTAGGGATCTAGAACCTTTGCCCTATGCAACTCCTTAGACATTCAACAAAAAGAGTTCAACCTTTGCCCTTCACTCCAACCATCATTACCATCTAGTGGGTCTTAAAAAAAAGAAAAATAAGTATTGGAAGAACCCCTCATAAACTTAGGGGATGACCCCCAATCTTCTTCCAAAGATCAAATCAACTTGATTCATCAAAACCCTGACCCTTTTGCAGAATTGGTTAGTCTATTCCTATCCCCTCGCACTATAGGTTTACCTAGTAGGAAAGGACTAAAGGTCCAAATAGGGACTTGTGCTTTCATCTATGGAGGAACTACCTTTGATGAAATAATCCAAGGACATAATTTCATGCCCAATGAATGAACATATACCTCATGTTATATGTCACCTATATTTTTCATATCAAAACAAATGTTAGTCAACATGGGTTACCAAGGCAAAGGCTTAGGTCACTTCGAACAAGGTATTAAAGAACCATTAGAAGCCAAACCCTAGCTAGGATAATGTGGGATTGGATATATCCCTAGCAAAAATGAGCCATCACCTTTATTAGAAGAAGATGATGAGGATAATTACCCCAAGTCTTTACATGGTTCCCAATGGGGTGATGAAGATGAGAAAGAACTATGGTCACTTCTCAATGAAACACCTCACAAAACCATATATTTTTCTAGCATTAACATGTTGATAGTTGTTCACCCAAAATAAATAACAAATCCAAAAGAAAATGACATTGAAGGATCTTCTAATCAATATCATATTGAAGAATCCCTTAAATAAATCTTCAATTTAGATTCCACACAACTATCTAAATTAGAACAAACATTGCTAGATCCATAAGAGCTAAAATAATTAGGGGTATTAGCTGCCCCTCCTCACTTTGAAGATGAATCACAAACCTTGATCGAAGAAATAATAGATATCAACATCGATACAGAACAAAACCCTCAACTCCTTAAATTAGGAAAGGTGCTAACCCAAGATGAGCAAACCAAATACACAAACCTTCTAAAATAATTCCATGATATTTTTTCTTGGACATATGATGATATACTAGGACTTGACCCCTCACTAGTAGTACACCATCTTGTCGTACATCTAGATGCCAAACCTATCAAACAAAAATTAAGAAAAATGCATCCCAAAGTCACTCTTTTAGTTAAGGATGAACTCCAAAAACTATTAGATGTAGGCTTCATAAAGGCCATAGACTATTCGATTGGATCTCCAACATTGTACCTCTTGCCAAGAAAGAAGGATCCATTCAAATTTACATAGATTTTAGAGACATAAATAACACATGCCCAAAAGATGATTTCCCTTTACCAAACATAGACATGATAGTGGACTTCATCGCAAGATCTAAGATGTTATCTTTAATGGATGGATTTTTAGGTTACAACCAAATAAGGATTGCTCCTAAAGACCAATCCAAAATAGCCTTCACAACCCCTTGGAGGACATTTTGCTATCAAGTCATACCTTTTGGTCTAAAAAAGTAGGAGCAACATATAAAAGAGCCATGACATACATCTTCCATGACCTCATGCATAATACAATAGAAGACTATGTGGATGACCTCTTAGGTCGCTCCAAGAAAAGAGAAAACCATGTTCAAGACCTAAGATGTATTTTTGAAATATTACGAGAATACAAAGTTAGGCTAAAACCCCAAAAATGTATCTTTGGGGTAACATCAGGAAAACTATTAGGGTTTATCGTATCCCATCATGGAATTGAAGTTGAACTTTCCAAAATTGTAGCAATAACAAACATGCCATCACCCATAAATTTGACTAAACTATGTAGTCTCCAAGGAAAATTACAAGCTATTCAAAAGTTCATTTCATAATTAGCAGATAAATGTCAACCCTTCTCCAGGTTACTCAAGAAAGATGTAAAATTTGAATGGGATAGTGAGTGTCAAAAGGATTTTGAATCTCTAAAGACTTCTCTTAATGCCTGTCACATCCCACCTTGGACGACTATTTTTAAGTTGATATTTGGGTAATGGTAGCTGGTTTCAATGCTTAATATAGTTGCATTGTATTTTTCAAAATAAAATGATGTTGCATTGCTTTATTACAAGAACATTTATTTTCATAGGTGGAAGACAAACCACCAAAGGGAAATTATGACTATGACAACTCAACAGGTAAAGCTCATAATCCTATCATCACTAGTAACCTCCCTGATGGTGATGTTACTTGAGTATTACTCTAAAAGTCCCACATAATCAAAGGAAAAATGATGATGGGGGATACTGAGCACATGCATTGAGTGCTTGTATGTCATTTGTGTGTGTTTTATATTTTATTTTAGGATTAATTTGCATGAGTTTGGTTTAATTGAATTTTACTTTGAAAATGCACATTAATAATGTTTTGCATTTTACAAATTATTTTAGAAAATATCATGCAATGATTTTGTGAAATCTTTAAATGGAGCAATTTAAAAAATAAAATAAAGGATTTATTTTGTTGAGCATGCTTGTTGGATCTAGTTGATCTTATTTTAGAAGGAAATTAGGTAGTTTGTTTTATGAGCTTGTTCAATTTTAAATTGAAAAAAAAAACTACCTTGTAATAAATCTTTCCTTCATATGGCTACTTTGGGAAGGTTGAAATAGTGGATAAGATTTTGCTCTTATCTCTATGGATTTCCTTTCCATTAATATATATATATATATATATATATATATATATATTTATATTTTTAAAAGCATATTTTCTGAAAGAAAGAAAGCAAAAATAATAATAAAAAAAATATTTAAATATTTAGAAAGATCTTTCTTGTCTAAGAAGAAAGAGAGCTATAAATATCCATAGAAGTTATGGAAAAATAGAGGAGGTTATGCTATGTTATGTTGGAGAGGGAAGACGAGCAGAAGATACACAAGCAAAGTAGAGTCATCCTTTGCAGGAGACCAAGTTGGGGATTTCCTACCCATATTATTTCTTTGAATGCTGAAAAAATTATCTCATTCTGAAAGAAATAAAGCAAAAATAATAAAAAAAAAATTAAATATTTAGAAAGATCTTTCTTGTCCAAGAAGAAAGAGAGTTATAAATGTCCATAGAAGTTATGGAAAAATAGAGGAGGTTATGCTATGTTATGCTGGAGAGGGAAGACGAGTGGAAGATACACAAGCAAAGTAGAGTCATCCTTTGCAAGAGACCAGGTTGGGGCTTTCCTACCCATATTCTTTCTTTGAATGCTGAAAAATTTATCTCATGTATTTAGTATACTTCTATTATGTGAATGTCTTACTTACACTATAATATTATGTTGATGCACATATGTCAAGCAATCTGGAATAGTTGTAAGTTTAAGTAAGTGTAAGCTTTATGTACATCCAATAGAAAGGCTAGTAGTGCCCAAATGGTCCTAATAGGGAACCAAGGATTGACTCGCATGATGCCCGATTATTCAGATCCGCTTTATCGTATACTAAAATTGCCATAATATATGATGGTTAAGAAGGATTTTAAATGACTATAAATATTTGGTTTTCTTCAAATATATCAATCTAATAACATCTCCCAGTGTGAAGTATCAGTTGGGCTAGCACAACATCATGTCTTTGACCTTTTAATCGGGCTTAGACCCTGACGATATCTCCTATCAACCATAGGGTGGGGAATTCATCGAATTCCCGATGCAATATAATTTTGCATTAATCTCATCCAATTCAAAGCTTAGAACCTATGTTATGCAGGTTGGGATATATTTCCAACATTAGTAGATTTCAATAGTATAATCCTATGTTGGAATTTTATTTCACTTTAATGTCTCTCCTTCTATTGACTGTGTTGGGCTCTAATGAGTATGCTACACATGGTAAGACTATGTTTTAACTTGATACTCAACTTGGAAAATATCAACCTCGATGGAGGATCACAATAGCATTTGATGACCACTAATAACTACAGTCACCATTCTTTAAATCAAATTCTAAAAATCATGACTGAAGTAGGGCTAGGGGTTCAAAAAAAATTTATCTAAACACCAACATGCCCATATTTGTCATCTGAAATTCTCATCTCTATGAATCTATCTATTGAGATGTTATTGCCAAATTTTCTCGAAAAATCTAAGAGTGACGTCTTGTATGCCTATAGGAGTACTTTCCAAATCTGAAGGTAAGTATAAAAGCTTATCCATACACTGGTCAAAGCCATCAATAATTCTATTCAAAGGCACTTTTGGTCAGACTTCATGTTGTATTTCAAGAGTTTACAATGAATAGCTAACTACCAAAGTTTCTCACTAAACAATTGAGAACATATTGTGACCAAAGCCTACTACATTTCCTAAGCACCCAAAATATAGTATGAATGATTCACCACTCACCTGTGTATGGCATATCTATCTAAATTAAATATATATTCCACTTGTTCATCCTCAGATCCATAGTGTCGCCATCCTTCAGAGAATAGATTAGTCCTTATGATGGTTTTATCATATAATTTCTATATCACTCTCTCTATAGAGAATTGGTGGAAGACGTCATAAATTACCCTTGCTTGGAAAATACTGTGTAGGTTTTATATTTTCATGTATTTTGGAGAACGTAGGCATGTGACTTAGCATAATACAATTATAAAATACAGGTAATTCCATAATGTCTACATGTGGATAGTAAACATACCGATACCCTTAAAATGTATAGGCCTATCAGATGCATTCATCTTATGCAAGGAGTGTATGTATTATTATTTTAGAAAATGAATGAAGAATTTAAATCATAATGGAAATAATTTTTTCTTCCTCCTCTATCATAGATTTATAAGATTTTATCTTTTATTTAGAAAGATATTGTAAAAAAAAAAAAACATAAATTAATCTAGTTGCAGATTTTATATAAACATGGTTGAAAACAAATAGATAAAAAAATTATTATGAATGTTGAAAATATAGTTTAATAAGTAAGAATTACAATCTTTATGAATAGGAGTAGATAGCACACTCCTCTTTGATTTATGATTGGAATTGTAAAATTATACATTTTGCATGTAAATTGATTTGAATAGATCAACAACTATCTTTTATTTTATAGTGATCAACTATCTAGAGGAATGGAAAATCTTCTAGTTTTGGAAGGATTGGATTGGTGTCCATTCCTTGGGAAGAGGTATGGGACTCTTCCCTAAATTTTGTGATAATCCAAACAAATGATGGTTAGAATTATGAATCAATATTTATTTATGAAAATATTAAGGATGGATGAATCATCTATTCATGATTGGTGATTTCTTTGTATGTGATATACAAATATGTGATGCATGTTTGCATATAAATTATGAATGGGATTAAGAATTAATCCTTGTTATGATGAATGAATTTTTTATTCATTCTTGGTGATTTTCTATGTTAAATATGAGAAATAAATGGAAGTAATGATTTTAGTGAAATTTTAGATTTTGTATGTAAAATTACATACTAATTTATTATGAAATTTTTAATATAATGGATGGTATTGGTGTCCATCCAGGAATAGGTATGGGACTCTTATAAACATCCCTAACAATAAAAGGAATGAAATTTATGATTGGGACTAGAAAAGTAAATTATTTAGAGATGGACCTTGATGCTAGATGATTTATGGGAATTTATAGGGATTTCCTCTTTTGAGAGATTGATTAAATAGTATTAAAGAAAATCTTGGAGGCCAATTTGGTATATTTTGGAGATAAGAGAAATACTCTTTGGATTGGATTTTGATAATCAAATTAGAAAGATAATTAGATATTATGTTGGATTAAATTTTGGGAAATAAATTTGTGGTAACAAATGGGTTTGTTACAATGACACCTATCTTAATATCACCTAACCTAACCCAACCATTGTTGCTATACATAGTTGCTACTGAACAAGTCCTTGGAGCCTTATTAGCTCAATATGATGACCAACATCGAGAAAGGACCATCTACTATATAAGTAGAACTTTGGTGAGTTACAAAACTCCTTACACACCATTAGAAAATCTATTCCTAGTAGTTGTTTTCTCATCTCTCAAATTAAGAGATTACATGCTCAGCAAAAAAATCTATGTTAAAGCAAGAGTGGATCCCTTATGATACCCCATGGCAAAACCTTACCTATCAAAAAGAACCACCAAGTTGATCACAATCCTTAGAAAATTTGATCTTGAATTCATTAGGTAAAAAGTATTAAAATGGCAAGTTATATTGATCAACTTGTCACTACACCTTTAGAATCAAAGCATCCCATAAACATTACATTCCTTTATGAGACAATTCTAGCTATAAAAACCCAAGATTTTGAATCTTGGGTCTGGTATTTTGATCGAGCTAGATGCATCAAAGGTGTAGAGGTATCATTTTAGTCACACTACAACAACTTATACCATTATCATTTAAACTATATTTCTCATATACAAATAACATGATAGAATACAAAACACTAATTTTATTAGAGAATATATTACATTATTGGGTATATATCAATGTACCACCTTTGGTACATTACTATAGTAGGATTTTACTTTAGATTAAATTTAAATAGTTACTTCAGCATGTAATAAATGCACAAGTGTTAGAATATGCAATGATGTAAATGTGCATGTAGTCCACATGTACATGAGTCATAGGATAGAGTCAAAGGTAGAGTAAGGGTCAAGGAACTTATATTCCTATATAAAGGTCTTATAGTGAGTGAAATAGAGAGGAGAGAATATAGAGAGTGCATTGTATAGATTTGTAGTGTGGTATAATGTAGTTCTTTTAAATCATTTTATGGAATGCTCATGTCCTCCAATATACTACATTGTACTATTTTGTGAGCTTTCATTAATGGTATATTTTTGAGTTATTTTAGAAGTGTGTCTCTTTTTTTTCCTGCATATTATAGTGTCATTATCATATAGATATCATAGCTTACCTATATTACATCTTGTGATTACATTTTCTATATTATATACCCATCAAAATATAATAGTGGTATCAAAGCACACGGTAGATCAAATAGGAAATAGGGAGAGCCAAAAGTGAAATTAAGAGAAATCTAGAAACCTCATTTCTATAATTTTTGAGATTGTATTTGGCTAGAGTCTTTCCACAGGTTTACAAAAAAACTCATGAAGACTAGGACTCAGTGTGGATTCCACTAAATTGACAAATCATCTAGTGAATATTCATCATCTCTAGATTTAGAGTTTCTTCCATTACATTCCTAATACTTTATTGCAGGGAAAGGAGAATCAAAGTGAGTTAGGAAGCTTCCTACAAAAGATATAGGAAGAATATATTCTCTATAATAAATCCAGTACTAGAAGTAACAAATGGAAGAATGAAGATTTGGAGGCCTGAATAAAATGTCCCATTGCTAGAGATTGCAGACCTATAGAGAGTAGAAGAATAAAAGGCCATATGAGCCTTGTTATAGATTTGAGTGAGATAAGAAGACTCCAGGGAAGAGTCCTAGTGTATATAGGATATTTGTGATCTCCAGTGCAGATTGAAGAATTCACCCTAAAGAAGTTGAAGAGACCCTTAGAAGGTCTATTTAAAGAACTCCCAGTTCTAGAAGATTGGAGGTTGGTGATATCCATTGAAGACTACATATTGCAAAGTAGATAAGGACTATCAAAAGTCCCATTCTTGAAGCAATAGAATTTAGAATATTAGATAGTAATATTTCATTTACAACACTTCCATAGTAGAGGGCTGAATAAAATGTATCATTGGAAATATTCGAGAAGTTGTGAGATTGAAGACCTTGGAGAGGTCTCAAAGAGAAACTATGAGAAGACTTGGAGAGACTTATTACAAATTTATTAGAATTCCAGTGGAGGAGTTCTTAGGAGAACTCATTGGATAAATTTACCACCAAGGAGAAGTTCCTAATAAAATAAAACTTGGGACAATTATCACCATCCAACAACAAGCCCAAGAGAGAAGGAGTTGGCAAGGAGTTTGCCAAATTTTGGATGATATTGGTGAAGACCTCAATACTTTTATATTATTGAGAAGAAAACCTTGATTGAATTTAGAATTTGATAAGGAGGTTAAAGGAGAAATGAGCTAAACATTACTACAAAACCTAAAATGTTTGAAGATTACCTTTGAAGGCTAAAAGGTTCATTTGGAGATAGGGATTTGATGAATATTTAGTAGAATGCTAAAGGGTTATTGAAGAAAACGTTGCAGGGAGGAAGGTTACATTTTAGTCTTCAAAGGGAGTGTAGAATATAGTTTATTTTAAGGTTTATACCTACACATTAAAATAGGAGTTAGATATATTTCAATAGAAATAAAAATATCATCTTCCTATTATCTAGTTACAACAAAAAAGACTACATTAAGTTACAGATATTATAGTGCATTTAGGAACTAGTGCATGATTTAAGGTTCATTTGAAGGAGTAATAAGGTGAGATAAATATTGCAATATACTAGTTGTTCTTAAATATTTTAAAGGTGCTATAAGTATTTTAAGTTGCAATGAAAATTAAATGCATATTTCATACTACTTTGAGGGTTCATTTATAAGAGAAATAAGGTGAAATTATTATTATCCTTAAGCGCATTGAGTTAGAGATATTATTGGTAGATTAAGGATTTATTGAACTATTCTATTTATTCATTAAACTAGTTACTCTCAAAGTATTATTATGTGCATTGATTAAGTTAAGGTTAATATCAAGAGCATAAAACATGCATACTATCAAAGTGTATAGAGACACTATTTGGTGCACAAAACCTGTAGTATTTTTGAGGTATAGATAAGCCACCAAATAGGTTTATATTCCTTTAAGGAGTGGAGAAGAAAATCTACCATAAAAACTAGGAAAATGAGCTACAAAATGAGACTAGGAGAGTCTCACATTACAGGTGCAATACAAAAGCCATCATAGGTTTATTATAGGGTTATACAAGCACCAAGTTTATCTCTATTATTAAATCGAGGAGATAAAATAGTGTCTTAAGGACACTCTACATAGCCAATCATATTAAATACAAGTGACCACCATTGGTGGAGGAGAATCATAAACAAAATGCTCAAATATGAGCCATCCTAAAGGGCTCAATGTTTGGCATCAACACTACCAAGGTGCTTGAAAGAGGATCCATCCTAGAGGGCTCAACATCTACATCACCAAGGTGTATCAAGATACCAAATCAACACCTACATAGCAAGACACCTACAACATCAACAATCCTATGTAAGAAATTAGTGCTCATTACAAGGTGGACAATACTAAGGACAACACAACACATCCTACATAAATAAGAAACTTACAAGGAGCTTCTTACCAAATCTCAACGTGAAAAAACCTCTAGCCACCATTGGAAAGCTTGAGAATATTTATAGCTAGATCCAACTATGTTGGAATACATCATCCATATTCATTGGATAAAATGAGGATACATATCATGATTTACTATGATAAAGGAGGTAAGAAAAGCTTGCAATAGTTGGCAAGAATACGTTGAGAAATCCATAATAAATTATCATGTTGAAGACAAGAGTGGATGCAAGGAAGACTCAAACACTTATCCTAGAATAGAGAATATTGTACCACTTGGAAAAAGGTGTAAGATAATCCTTAAACCCTAATACTCATACTCAATAAGGAAGAGCACTCAACCAAGTAACACTCTAATGTTTAAACTAATGCTCAAGAAGAGCATCTTGAGTGCTCACCTACATTTTCAACACTCAAGAAATACTGCACCATGTGTCATATCACCTAACAAGTCCTTCATCAAAGCTACATGACCTAAGGAGTAAAAAGAGTTGAATAACACTTATACCTCTTAGCTCTTGTGTCAAGAGAGTGGAAGCATATTTTCAGCCAGCATTAAGTAAGTGAGGAATTAAGGTACGATTGAGAGCATATTCAATGTGCAAGGCATAGATTCAAGGAGTCAAAGGAGCATTAAACACACTACCACTATCATACATCCACCATCAAGGAAGTACAACACCCATTTTCAAAGAGATACAACATTAATAGGGTAAGGTTTCACTTTGATTTAAATTGCTTTCATTTAGGAGTAATAAGGGGTATATTATAAGGTTGAGTTTATTTATCATTTATATTGGAGAAAAAATCAACCTTAATATATTTGAAAGCAAATCAAAGGAGCTCATATCCATAGTATTTCAAATTACTTTAGTGGAATATTTGCAATTAAAAACCATAGGAGATTGGAAAATCAACATTATTATTGTAAATATTAGTAACCTTTAATATTCTAAAATTAGGGAGATATAAAAATATAGATTATTAAAATTTAGAAATAATAAACTACTGGATATTAAGGGGTATAAAATGAAGTTCATTATTTACTTAAAGGAGTTGGAATTATTTACTTACATTTTTCTCATACTCATACTAAAGGGAAAAAATAAATCCAACCATAGATAACTTCAAATTGATAAGTGCATAGTTCATTAGGAGAGATAAGGTGAAATAGGAGTTTATTAGTATTTAAAAAATATTATAAAATCAAACCAAAAGGTCAACTATTACTTGCTAAGCACGTTATCAAATTTATAGCATACTCTTAACTAGGGAGTCATAAAGGTAGTCTACTACAAAGGATGTATCAAAAGGTGTTCTTAAAATAATAAAGAGCTAAAGAAATTCTATCATATACTACAATGGAAAAACTAACAAGAGGGATATTTCATCACAATGCACACTACAAGAGGATTCAAGATCAAATGCCATCCAATATACCATATTAAATATGCAAAATCACTTTAAAATCAAACAAATTCACAAGTTAAAATGAAAAGGACATTTGGTATATTTATTTTGGTGTAAGTCATCACATAATAGGAAATCTACAATGGTTTGATTGTCTTGAAATCACTAAAAATTATAGGTTAAAAATTGTGGATGGAAAATTCTATCACATACATGGATATGGGTGTGTAACACTGTAGAGGGGGAAAACTACTCTATCACGTACAATTCCTAAAAAGGCTGGATCTACAGGAAGAAAGCCTTATGGGGTGAACCACGGGGGTATGTTGTTCTCTACACTCGGTTCTAGGGGGATGGGTTCACTAGGAATAGTTTAAGGACTCACTCAAAGTCCTCAATATTTTTTGGATGTTTGATATGTTCAATTTCAAGCAATCACCTAAGTTTGGCATTTCTAGATCTATGCTATAATAGCTAACCTAATATGATTATTTCTTTGAATGTTTATTAACCTAGGGTTTTATCTAGAAAACCTTTAAGGCAAGGGCACAAGATAAATGCACAATATTAACCCGAGATGCACACTATATGCTTTTCACTTTTTAGATTCATATAATATATATTCAAATCATATTTATAACAAATAGAACAAATATAACACTTATCTTGACCAATGGTTGATCCTAGCCTTTTCTGCCTCTTGTCCAATGATATCATAAATACATGTTTCAGCAAGATAACTTAGGAAACACTAAAAAATGTGATCAGCATTAGGGGGCCTACTTAGGCCACTGTACAGTTATTCTTGGAAGTGTAGCAGTCAAACCCCCTAGGTTCTTTAGATGACCTTTGAAAACAAAAGAAAAAATTGACCTTTGGATATTTAATCATAAACAGTAATACAATAGCAAAGAAACAAAAAATGAAGTATACCAATAGGATCTAGATACAGTAAGGAACCTATATAATTTTTTAGAAACCAAAAATTACCCCTGGTTTACTCTTAGGTGAAATCATGCCTCGCCTGAAGTGTGCATGAAAATGTAGCAGCGAAGTCACACCCTATCTAGACCAGGCGCGATTTCATTTCTATGAATAGTTTTCCCTAATATGGGCAATCTAAGTCATGCCCCATTAATACTAGGTATGATTTCACTGAAGACAAGTAAAAAATAAAATATGAATGCAACACACAAAATAAATATAGAAATAAAGCACACAAAACTTGATGGATGATGCAGAAGTAGACAGAGGAGATCGAAGTATCTAGATAGGCACTCTTTCTCCGTTTGAACCACAACACGAATCCACCAACCCAAATAGTAATCCAATCAATGTAGTAGAAGATCAAATCCAAAATTTGCACTTTGGGGTTAGCTTGCAAAAGAAATAGGAAGTAGAATGAAAAAAAATGTGAGCATAAATCAATCATAAGAATTTTGAGCTTGGTAATTGTGTGTCTAAAATCATCATGTTAAAAGAGTGAGATTAACCCATCCTTTTATAGATGAAATTCGATGCAAAAGGGGTAAGAAAAAAAATGCAGGCTAACGCAAAACACACTGGAAGGGTTTAAACCTAGGTTTTAAAAATTAAAACCCTAAAATAGAAAAATCACACTCCGTGTCAACGGGGAGCGATATCACTTCCGTAAAATTGTGCCCCATCACAATTAGGCATGATTTCACTAAAAAGGCTAAGGAAGGCAAGGTAGGGGAAAAGAGGCCTACCCTTGCCTAGGGCAAGGGTTAGAGATCTCTTAGGGGTTCTAAGGAATATTCCCCACTAAAAGTGGGTCAATTTTCCATGTCTACATTTTGCCCCCTTTGTGATGCATTTAAGGCCAATTAAATACGTCAAAGAAATATGTAGACTTCTAAAAGGCAAGAAGACAACAAACACAAAAAAGAGGTGGCCATATTTGGACAAAGGGGTGGTGCAAGAGGGTTATCATAGAGGGATACTCTAGACTCTTGCGCACTAGGTGAGGCATTACTACCACTAATGCCTCTATGGCTAGGGTGACCCCTCGAGTTTTGAAAGGAAATGAACTTTCTTAAGAAACTTGAAAAGGTAAAGAAATAAAAATTAGAACATAGAAACACGAAGAACAAAACAAGAAAGTAGCAAAGTAAATATTACTGGTACAACATGAATATAATGCAGCTAGCATGAAATGCATAGAAGAAAGAGAAAGAAGGAATAAGGGAAGATAAAATAAGAATGAAAAGAAGAAAAAAAATCTCCAAAGGTCAACCATATAAAAGCAAGAAGAAGGCTAAATCAAAACCCTGACTAGAGGGTGTTATACTCAAAATATGGTCCATGTATGGAGTGAAGAACCTACTATGGGTGATTGTTCAAAATGATCAAGTGGTTGGAGTATAACCCGCTATGGATGATTGCTCACTAGTGACTATTGTGGGGTGATTACCCACTAGGATGTATGTTGAGGCCTGCTAAAATGGCCAAGGAGATGATCCTGTAATGGGGTGTTGAGCCTACTGAGTCAAAGAGAGATGTAACCCGATAGAGGTGATATATAATTTATGTTGATGTGAATGATGTATATGCTAGTACTACCAAATAGGGTGTATGCAGATGTATGTATGAACCAATAAATATGAGCATAACACAATATGAGTGTGTGCATGTGCTAGAATAAATAAGAGGAAGAAAATGAGGAGCAAATACCCCTGCTTGAAGTTTCAGCAAGTGAAAAGTCAAGAGGGAGGAAGTGATCAAACAAATAAGAGAAGAATGTATATCCTCGTTTGAATCAAAGAAAGCAAAAGAGAAGTAAGAATCATGCAAAAGACAAGAATATACCAAAGGATAATTGTATTCCTTGACTTTGACGAGAGATGATGGGCATTATAAAAACTTTTCAAAGTCAAGGAAGACAAGAAGAGAAGAGAAGAAATATGTAGGAGAAAACCAAGAAGAAAATCTAAGGAGAAAAGAAGAAAATTTTATGGGGGTCCTAGGTTGGTATTTTTCTAGGCATCAATGCCCTAGTGAGAATGCAATACATGTGAGCTACAATGTAACTAGGTATCATCACTTGCCATTGTCATGAATCCCCAGAAACTACATGAACAAGAAGTTATGAGCAAGCAGTAATGCAAATATGACAAGCAATTGCAATAATATAATTTCAAGCAATCATGAATAATATGATAGGCAAGCATGCAGAATATGTCAGGAAAAAATGCAGTATGACCTAGCTAAATGAACGTGCAACATAAAAAATGAATTAAGCATAATATATTTTTAAATGCATTATATTCATTGGTTCTTTAAGCTCTTTACCATCCATAGAATCCAACCTATAAGAACCTGAGCCATATTTAGTTGTTAATACAAATGGCCCCATCCAATTGGGCTAAAACTTACCTCAAATATCAACATGATCATTAGTGTTCTTCTGGTTTTATTTGAGGACAAGGCCCCCAACCTCAAAAGAATGGTTGTGAACTTTATTAGAGTAATATCATTGGAGCCTATATTGATAATCTTGCAAATGCTATAAGGTATGAATGCACTTCTCAAATAGCAACTCCAATTAGCATAAACGGTCTGCATGATACTCATCGTCGACCTCAGCATCTTGCAACAATATGTGCAAATAAGGAACCTCAAGATCAAAAGGAAACACCACCTCAGAAACATATACCAATACATATGGTGAGACCCCCATGGAAGCACGCATGCTAGTACAATAGGCCCACAAGGTAGGATAAAGTTGGGTATGTTAGTCACAACCAGTCTTACTAATCAGCTTCAAAATATTGATCAAGGATTTGTTGGATGCTTCAACTTATCCATTACCCTAAGGGTAATAAGGAGTTGACCATATGTGTTGAATCTTGTACTTACCATAAATATTATTGACATCCTTGTTCTTGAAAGGAGTGTTATTGTCAGAAACAATCACCGAGGGAATCCTAAATCTACAAAGAATTTGGTTGAATATGAACTTAGAGTATCCAGGGGCATGGCTTCAACCCATTTAGTGAAGTACTTTATCATAGTAATGATAAACTTGTGACCATCAGACAACACTGGGTTAACTTTCTTAATGATGTCCAATCCCCACATGGAGAATGGCCAAGGGGAAGAGATAACATAAAGGTCTTGAGAAGGAGCATGAATAATATGATCATGGAATTGACACTTATCACAGAACTAAACATAATTGCATGTATATTTCTCCATGGAGGGCCAATAATACCCCATTAGAAGGAGCTTTATGGCAATATAATTACCACTAAAATGACCTCTACATGAACCTTCATGAGCATCACTAAGAGCGAGTCAGGATTCATAGAAGTTAAGACATCATAAGAAGATACCTTCAAAAGAATGGCAATACAAAGTATTACCAATTATAACAAATAGACATGCTCTTTTGTGCAATAACTTACATTAATTGAGACCTAAAACATAAGGTATCGATCCATATTTAAGGAAATTAAAGATTTCATTATACCATGGTTCATATGAGGAATATCCAATGGTCAAAAAATCTAGGGGAACCAAACATGAACTAAAATACGCAAGTTCCTAGATTTTTTGAATGATAATCGAAGCTTGATCATCTTCCAAACCCAAAGGGAACAAATATGCAACAACAACCATGGCATCTGCATGGTAATTTGAGGATCTAGGGATAGACTCTATGGTTATCTTCTCAAAAGAAGATAACAACTTGGTAACAATATCCTTGTATGATTTAAGGCTATCATCCTGAGTCTGATAAACATCACTAATATGATTAACCACAAGTTGAGAGTCACAAAAGACTAAAATGACCCTAAACTACATAGCTAAGGTTGCTCTAAGACCAAGGATAAAAGCTTCATATTATGTAGTGTTATTCATGCAATAAAAATGAAGCTTGAAGGAAAAGGAGATAAGCTATTTTATGGTGTAACTAGAATGACTTCAGCTCCAGCACCCTTCATACATTGGGCTCCATCAAAAAACAAAGTCCAAGACTCAGACTCTTCAATTTCAACATTTAAGCACTCATCGAGAAACTTAACAACTATAGGATGGACAACTTCTAGGGGAGCAGAGGCTACCTGATCAACAATCACCTAACACTTGATAGCCTTCTAATCTATGAAATTCATATTAAACTCACTAAGGATCAACACCCATTTAGCAGCTTGACCTGACAGGTGGGGCTTAAACATCAAATAGCACAAATTATAAAACTTTACAAACACTAATATCTTATGGCTGAGCATGTAGTGTCTTAACTTTTGGGAAGCAAAAACTATGACAAGATAGAGATATCTAAGGAGGTGTACCTAGTTTCATAGCTGATCAAAGTTCTACTGATATAGTAGATAGCTCTTTCTTTCTTTTTTCATCATGTTGAGCCAACATGGATCCCAAAGCATGAGCAGTGTTCGCTATGTAAAGTAACAAATGCCTATCAAGCACAAGGAGAACTAAAACAGGTGAGGAGGTGAGATACCTTTTGATGTCATCAAAATATTTTTAACACTTAGAATACCATCCAAAAACTACATCCTTATTAAGGAGCTAAAGGAAAGGCTGACACTTATCATTTAACTAGGAAAATGAACCAATGAATAGACTGCAACTTACCTTACAGACTATGCAATTCAGTCAGGGTGTGGGGAGGAGGTATATAAATGATAGCTACTATCTTAGTATGGTCCACTTCAATGCCTTGCCTAGACATTATGAAGCCTATAAGCTTGCAAAATGTGACTCCAAACACACACTTAGCATGTTTATGATAAACTTTGTATTACCAAAGCCTTTCAAATATTCACCTAAAATCATGGACATGATCCTTTTATTCTAGTGAATGAGCCAAAAGGTCATCCACATAGTCCTGGAGAATATCATGTATCATGTCATGGAAAATATAAGTCATGGGTCACTAACAGGTAGATCCCACATTTTTTATTCCAAAATGCATGACTTTCTAGCAGAAGGTACCCCATGGAGTAGTGAATGTTGTCTTGGCCTGATCTTCAGGAGCAATCATAATCTAATTGTAACCTAAGAAACAATCCATGAGCGAAAGTATTCTAAATTTGGTAGTGAAATCTACAATCTGGTCTATGTTGGGTAAATAAAAATCATCCTTAGGACATGCTAATTTATATCCTAAAAGTCGATACATACACTGATTGTTTCTTATTTCTTAGCTACAGGAACGATATTAGAAATTCAATCAGAATAGTCGATGTATTTTATAAAACCGACATCAAGGAATTTTTGGAGCTCCTCCTTGATTGAAAGGGCGACCATCGGATGTATATTCCAAAGCTTCTTCTTAACAGGCTTAGAACTAGGCTTAGCTACAAAATGATGCATGACAAGAGAGGGATCAAGCCCTGGCATGTCGACATATGACCAAGAAAAAATATATTGACATTCTTTCAATAAATTGGTCAATTGCTCCCACTCATCCATGGTCAAGGCTTTTCCTAACTTAAGGATTCTAGGGGCTTCCTAAAAATCTATGTTTACATCTATGGTATCCTCAATTAGGATAGACAGATCATCCTCAAGATGAGGAAGGGTAGGATTCACTCCTAATTGCTCAAGGTCCTCGGGAGACATAGAAACAAAGTCCACTTGATAACTAGAAGACTCAACCTGCATTGTGCAAGGTACAAACCCATCAAAGTAGATGTCATTCTGAGGTAAAGCCTCATTTATAATATGCAACTCTGGGGTTAAGACCATACGATATGTCAAACCCTCATTATCAACACTTCACTCTAAACCTTGACGAGATTCATCGAAGAGAATATCTAAATAGGAAGAGTCATCTTGATCCTGTGATGAAACATTTGTAGAGAATTTCTTAGAGGTATATTGTGAGGAATGAATTTGGGCTAAATACTTTAGTGAGAAAAATTCAAATGGATGAGGATCACCCATGATAGAAATGATTTGGTTTTTAAATTCAAATTTCACACATTGATGAAAAGTAGAAGGGACGACCTTCATTGCATGAATCCATGGTTGTCCAATAAGAATATTAAAAGATGCAGGACAAGACACCACATAAAACATTGTATTCAAAATTTTAGGTCCAACTCTAAGAGGGAGTGATATAGTACCACAAGATTTTTGAGACTCATTGCTGAAAGTTTTAATGATGTCACTAGATGCAATTAAATCTTCCTTTTTCAATCCAAAATTTTGAAAGAAATGATGTGTACATATGTTAAGTGAAGAACCATTATCAATCATAACCCTTTTGATGAGAGTATCCCCAATAAAAGCAGTGATATATAAAGATGAATCTTCTTGTATTTCTAAGGAAGACATATCATTATATGAAAATGTGAGATGGGGCATTCCAAGAGAACTTACAACCTTTTCCATATCACTAGGATAAATATTTAGAGGTACCATCTGCTGCTTCAAAACATTTACCATAGCTTCTTCATGGGCTTGAGAATTTTGTATAAGTTCTAAGAGAGAAATATTTGCTGTCACACTCATCTCATGTTGAGATCATTGAATTTTTTGAATCTGTACTAACTTCTCTGGAGTAGCTATTATCATTCCAACCATATTGTTATCATACTAATGTGGCACACTCATATAGGACACTTTTTTTGTTTATCTATTTATATTATGATTCTATTGGTTGCTTGAAGACTAAAAACTACTGGTGTCAATACGACCATCATCAATTAAATCCTGAACCACATGTTTCAATATTTTACAAGAATTTGTCCAATGTCCTTCTACTCTATGATATGCATAATGTTGATCTGCTTTAGACCAGGGAGTTGTAGTAACTGGATGTCTTACATGAGGTAGTTCAATTGCCTTAGCTTCTAATAGTTGCTTCAAAACTACTTCCATAGGCATATTAAGTCTTGTAAAATTCCTTTAGGGAGGTTTCTAAAGTACAATATTTTGTAGGCTATTGGTGACATTATTAACAGGCCTACTATCACTATCACATCCTATATGCTTATTATTATTTTGAGACTTAGTAGGATTTTTTTCTTTAGTCTTAAGTTGACCTCTTCTAATAAGATCTTGTTCCACTTTTCTTGCTAACTCAATTGCTTGATCAAGATATGTGACAGTAGTATTTTCTAGTGCATAAGATATATGCTATTGTAAATTACCAATAAATATATCAAGCATATATTTCTGAGACATAGGTTGTCTTAATCATCCAACTAAACTTCTCCAATGAGCTAAGAATTCTAAAAAACTTTATTCCTTATTTTTCTTTAAATCATATAGATCTCTCATGGTCACTTCCTTTTCAATATATGCACTAAATTGATGAACAAACATTTCTACAATCTTCTCAAAACTCTTCAAAGAATAATTGGGCAACCGATAATACCATTCTAAGGACATGCTAGTAAGAAATTTTGGAAATGTTTTCAGTATGAGCATATCATCATAAATAAGATCATGGTAAGCTATCTTGAATCCTCTTAGATGCTCTATTGGATATTCTATCCCTTTATAGATTGGTAAAAATGGCATAGAAAAATGCTTGGGATAAGGTCTAGCAACAACAATAGGATCCAATGGCTAACTACACATTTCCTTATAATTATATGTAAACACTGAAGACTAAATCATATCCATCCTTGAAACCAATTGATTCACCATATTTTCCAACTTTTGTATTTCTGAATTATGTGTATTCTCAATATTCCATTGACTTAGATTGGACATAAGGAGGTTGTTGTTATATGTGGTGCCTTGTGAGAATGGAATATTAACTTGTGGTGGAACAGAGTCAATAGTGTTGACATTAGAAGATGGAGGAAATTGAAAATAATTTTGGTTACCATTACTAGTTGGAGGAACTGGTGGATTCCATCCAATGCTCATGGTCATAGTAGTGGCATAAGTACGTTGACAAATTTGATTACCATGATTCAAAGGTTCACTCAAAGGATTTTCTTGAAGTGGGATATTAATTTAAAGTAAAGCTTCTTCCTCTAAAGCTAGATCCAATGCATATTTATAATATTTATAGAAATTCCATACATGGTCAAAATATTTAAAGATAAGATTCCCATTGGTATCTTGAATAGGATCAAGATGATTATCAACCTCTTCTTCTAGGTTATGATTTTTTCTATCAATTTTATCATTCTCATGAAAAATATCATCAAACCTAAGGATTCTTCGTCCTTCCCCAAGGTCAGAAGCCATTGAGGAAAAGGAAAAATACAAGAAAAAATAAGACCAAAGAGACCTATGCACTCACACAAGAAAATTATTTTTTTAAATATTTGAAACACAAATGAATGATCTTGCTTGTTGTTTTTAAAATAAAAGGAGGTGTTCACATCGAGTTCATCAAATATGTAGAGGGGGAAAATTGCCCTACCATATACAATTCCCAAAAAGGTTGGATTTGTAGGAAGAAAGCCTTATGGGGTGAACCATGGGGGTATGTTGTTCTCTACACTTGGTGCTAGGGGTATGGGTTCACCAGGAATGGTTTAAGGACTCACTCCAAGTCCTCAAGATTTTTAGGATGTTTGATGTGTTCAGTTTCAAGCAATCACCTAAGTTTGGTCTTTCTATATCTATGCTATGAAATATAAAGGACAATGCAAAAAACAAAATGCAAGAATACAATAGCTAACCTAATATGATTATTTATTTGAATGTTTTCTAACCTAGGGTTTTATCCATAAAACCTTTAAAGCAAGGGCACAAGATAAATGCACAATATTAATCCTAGATGCACACTATATGTTTTTCACTTTTTAGATGCCTATAATGGATATTCAAATCATATTTATAACCAATAGAACAAATAGAATACTTATCTTGATTGATGGTTGATCCTAGCCTTTTCTACCTCTTTTCCAATGATATTAGAAATACCTATTTCTACAATATAACTTAGGAAACACTAAAAAATGTGATTAGTGTTAGGGGGTCTTCTTAAGCAATTGTACAGTAATGCTTGAAGGCATAGAAATCAAGCCCCCTAGGTCCTTTAGATGACCTTTGAAAACAAAAGTGAAAATTGACCTTTGGATATTTAATCATAAAACAATAATGCAGTAGTAGAGAAATAGAAAATGAAGTATGCCAATATGATCTAGATGTAGTAAGGAACCTATCTAAATTTTTAGAAACCAAAAATTACCCCTGGTTTACTCTAGGGAAAAATTACACCTCGCCTGAAGTGGACCTAATAAATCAGTAGTGAAGTTATGCCCTGTCTAGATCAAGCATGATTTCACTTCTTTGAATATTACACCCTAATATGGGCAAGCAAAGTCACGCCCCATTAATACTAGGCATGATTTTGCTGAAGATGGGTAAAAAATAAAATATGAATGTAGCACGTAAAATAAATATAGAAATAAAGCACACAGAACCTAATGGATGATGTAGAAGCAGACAAAGGAGATCAAAGTATCCGAATAGGCACTCTTTCTCTGTCCAAACCACAACACGAATCCACCAACCCAAACAACAATCCAATCAATGTAGCAGAAGATCAAATCCAAAATTTTTACTTTAGGGTTAGCTTTTAGAAGAAACAAGAAGCAGAGTGAAAGCAAAATGTGAGCATAAATCAATCATAAGAATTTTGAGCTTGGTAATTGTGTGTTTAAAATCGTCGTGTTAAAAGAGTGAGATTAATCCCTCCTTTTATAGACAAAAATTAAGGTGAAAGGGGTGGGAAAACAAACACAAGCTGATGCAAAAAATTCTAGAAGGATTTAAACCCAGGTTTTAAAAATTAAAACCCTAAAATAGTAAAATTGTGCCCTGTGCTGACGGGGCGTGATATTGCTTCTATGAAATCATGCCTCATCGCAATCGGGCATGATTTTGGTAAAAAGGCTAATGAAGGCAAGGCAAAGGGAAAAGAGACCTAATCTTGCCTAGGGCAAGGGTTAGAGATCTCTTAGGGGTTCTAAGGAATATTTCCAAATAAAATTGGGTCAATTTTTTGTGTCTACAAACACCTAGTAAATCATTTTCAAATTTTCTACTACATAATATAATGTATGTCCCTATATTATCATCTAATATTATTTCACTAGTAAATATAGTAGAGATCAAAAGGATAATTGATTTCAAACACATAAATTGAGTTAATATGTATCACGTTATAAATAAAAATTATATTGAAGCCAATGGATCAACTCATAGAATAATATATGCTCTGGATTCTATTGAAACTTCACAAGATATTATTGTATTTCAAAACAATACTAATGCATTTCTTGAAGAACAAATTGGTGAGAATGAAGAACCTATATATCAGGTCAAATTTTTGGTAGAAACTCATTAGGACTTGCTTAAACCACAAGAGGAAGTCCATGCACTTGTGGTAAAGCCAAAAATTTTGTAGGAAATCATAAATATGGAAGATATCAGATCAATAGAAGAAGAGACAAACAAGACTGTAGCTCAAATTCTGCTACAAGGAGAGAATGCATCTGGTACAATAAAAGATATTGGAGGAAGTTCAAATACATAGGATGAATAGGAGGAAAAAACTCCCCATGCGAGAGGGATGAGAACCTTCGTACATTACTTTTGCTTGAAGTGCCTCATTTTGGTGTTCTAGAGAATGATGAAGAATATACAGATGGACAGGTGGAGCACTTTTTCCAATAAGTGAGCGAGATATTCACTAGTGCTATATTGTAATTCATTATTGGTGGTGTTGGAAAATTAAAGTATTGGAGGGATAAAACCTTTGTTAACTTGGAGTAGGTCATGGAGTGGGTGTGTGGTGAAGAGCATACCAGATAAATAACCTAGATTCACACACAACATCCATGACGGTTATTGAGGGGAGAGGTAACAAATTTTTTTGAGAATAATAGATTTATTATATGGATTGAAGACCAATTATAGGATATACACACAATTGTATTTGGATTGGGCAACATGCCATAGCTATCCATTGAATACACTAGATATGAAATTTTTAAAGGCACCTTCAGAATTAGTCTTCACACTATGGAAATTTAATTTCTTGATACATAGGATCTAGTGGCTAAGCTTGGGTCTTGAACATATTTACCATGCCAAGGAATTTCAAAAGGAAGAACTGGATGCTAATTGAAAAGAAATGGATGTTATTGAAGAAGAATTATAATGCAGCAAGACTGAGGCTGAGGAAATATTAAAAAAGGTAGAATTTGAATGGAATGACATTAATATTTTTTATGAGGATAAGTTATGCTCATAGGAACAAGAAAAGTAGCTTGTGATCCAACAAGAAAATGAGTGCACAAAGCAGTTGGAAGAACAATTGGCAACACATAAATAATAGTTGGCTAAACAAGAAGCCTAGTTGATGGTAGCTGAGGAACAATTGTAGTATAAATATCACAAGATCAAGGAGATGGCCAAAGATTCCAATTACTCCAATGATATGATCATGGATCATAAGGCTCAGCTTCAGGCTAAGAATGAGCATATTATAGCCTGTGAAGCTAACATACATAAGAATATTAAGTTCATCATAGAAAATAATGATGAGCTAGCCATAGAAGTTCAAAATAAGTAACATTAATAGAGAAAATACACAAGGGAGCATCGAATTGAGAGAAGGAGTTAGTTCAAATATTGGCTACTACATAAGAGAAGGCTAAAAAATATGGGTTGAAGGCTTTGGAACTCAAAAACTATGCGAACAGATTGCGAGATGAACGTGTCTCTCTCCATATTTATCTTGATGACTTTCTCCAAAATCCATCATCCAAGACTAGAAATACTGAGTCCACAAGGACACTGACTGATGTAAAGGGGAGGGAATATGTAGCCAAAAAATCCACCTCCCAAAATAAGAAGTAAAAACAAGATTTGCACAATTTTTTCTAGTTTAAAAATATTGCTTATTGTACGGTTTGTCAAAACATACATAGGTAGGGTTTTGTCTAACTGCACAAATGAAAATTTAGGAACGTACAATTGGGTGTAATTGTAAAAATTTATAAAATATGCAACTAGAAATTAAAGTGAAATTAGATGAAATGTGAATTTAAGGTTAATTTGATAATAATCAAATTAGACTTAGGAAGACCTTAATGCAAGTTGATTGTGTAGAGGAGGAAAAATACCCTATCATGTACAATTCTCAAAATCTAGATCCACAAGATAGAAGCCTTTGGTGTGAACCACGAGGGTATGTTGTACTCTACACTCAGTTCTAGGAGGAAAGGTTCACCAGGAATAGTTTAAGGACTCGCTTCAAGTCCTTAGTATATTTGGGATAGTTTGATGTATTCAGTTTCAAGACAAACACCTAAGTTTGGCCTTTCTAGATATAAGCTATAAAAGATAAAGGACAATGCAAAAATAGAACGCAGACATAAAAGAGCTATCCTAGAATTATTCCTTATTTGAATGCTCATTAACCTAGGGTTTTTTTTAGAAAACCTTTGAAGTAGAGATATACAAAAGATAAATGCACAAAAATTATCCCTAGATGCAATCTAAATGCCTTTCACTTTTAGATTCCTAGAAATCAATAACGAAATCATAATTTCAACCAATATAATGAGTAGAGCACTTATCTATATCAGTGTTTGACTTAGCTTTTCTACCTCTTGTCCAATGATATCAAGAATACCTGTTTCTGCAAGATCACTCATGAAACACTAAAAAATAGAATTAGCATTAGGGGGCTTGCTTAGGCTACTATGTAACAGATCTTGGAGGCACAGCAGTCAAGCCCCCTAGGTCCTTTTAGATGACCTTTTAATACAAAAGTGGAAATTGACCTTTGGAGAATTAATCATAAATCAGAAATACAATAGTAGAAAATAGAAAGTAAAGTGTAGCAGTATGATCTAGAAACATAATAGAATACAATAGCGAAAGCATAATATAGAAATTGCCCCTGGTGTGCCCTAGGGAAAAATCATCATGCCTCACCTGGAATTGGTATGATAACATAGTAGCAAATATATGCCCTACATAGACGAGGTGTGATTTCATTTTTACGGATAAATTTTCCCTAATTAGGGTAGGCAAAGTCATGCCTCGCTAGTGCCAGGTGTGATATCACTACAGAATAAAAGAAAAATAAGAAGCAAATGCAGAATATAAAATAAACATAGAAAATAAAGTAATAAAACCCTAATGGACATCATAGAAGTAGGTAGAGGAGATCGAAGAATCCAAGCGGACACTCTATCTCTCTAAAGTACACCACGGATCCACCAAGTCACACATAAAATCAATCCAATCCACACAATAGAAGATTAATTCAAAATTTGCACTTTGGGGTTAGATTGCAATAGAGAAAATAAATGAAGAAGAACAAACTATTAACAATCAGAAATCCACACTAAGATCACACATCAAAAGCTCGCATAACACATATATATTATTTTTGCATCTATCCATCTATATCTGATTTGGAAAAAATACTCTTCCTTTTATAGAAAAAATTGTAGGAAAAAAGTGAGCAAAAATAAACTCACAGTCGACACCAAATCATGTTAGAGGATTTAAACCCAGGTTTAAGTGGGCTGAAAAAAATAAAAATTAAATTAAATTAAAAATTAGGTTAAATAGTTAAGTTGTGACCTATCCTGACGAGGCACAATATCACTAGCGCGAAGTCGTGCCTCGTAAATACGGGGAACAATTTCGCTAAAAGGAAAACCAATTAAAAAAGGGAGGCAAATAGGCCTTCCCTTGCTCTTGGCAGGGGTTTAAGACCTCTCAGGGGCACTAAGGAAGATTGCCCACTCAAAGTGGGTCAATTTTCTGTGTCTGCATTTTGCCCCCTCTTTGATGTATTTATGGCCTATTAAATGTGTCAAAGAAAGGATGTAGACTTCTACGAAAAAGTATACAACAAGCACAAAGAAGGTGTGGCTAGGTTTAGGTAAAGGGGTGGTGTAATATGAGTATCACAAAGGATACTCTAGACCTTTACACACTAGATGAGGCATTACTACCATTAATGCCTCTATGGCTAGGGTGCCCCCTCAAGTTTCGAGAGGAAAGGGATTTCTTAAGAAAACTCAAAAATGCAAAAGAAAGAAAGCAAAATATAGAAGAAACAACAAGCAAAGAAAAACAAAGATTACTAGGTACAGGATGGATCTGATACAACTAGTATGAAATGCATGGAAGAAAATCAAGGGAAGTAGGGAGGAGAAGAAGAAGAAAGAAGAGAGGAAAAAGAAAAATATGAAGTGGAAGAAGAAGAAGAAGATAATGATAAAACTCCAAAGGTCAACCATATGAAATCAAGAAGAAAACTAAATTAGAACCCTAAATAGAGGGTGTTATGCTCAAAATATCATCCATGTATGGAATGAATAACCCACTATGGGTGTAGTACTCACAAATAATGGACCAATAAGTGAAATTTATAGTGTAACCCGCTATGGGTGGTTGCTCACTAGTGACTATTATGGGGTGATTACCCACTAGGATGTATGTTGATGCTTACTGAAAATGGCCAAGGATTTGATCCTATAATGGGGTGTTAGGCTCACTGAGTCGAAAGAGAGGCATAACTCGATAGGGGTGTTATAGTGTATCTTGATGTAAAATGATGTATATGTATGCCAGTACTATTCGAGAAGGTGTATGCACATGTATGTATGGATCAATCAATATGAGAATAACATGATGAGTGTGTACATGTGCTATAATAAATAAGAGGAAGAAAATTTATGAGCAATGAGTTGTGCATGTGTGCCCTCATATTGAATTTCAACTAATGAAAAATCAAGAGGGATAAAATGTGCAACCAAAGGAGAGAAGAATGTATATCCTTATCTTGAACAAATAATACAAAGGAGGAATAATATTTATGCAAAAAGACAAGGATATAGTAAAATAGGATTGCATTCCTTGAATTTGGAGAGAAATTATGCTCATTGTAAAAAATTTCAAATTCAAGGAATACAATAAGAAGAGAGAAGAGACGAAAGAGAAAATGAAGCAAATAAGAGAAGAAAGGATGAAAATGCATGGGCCCTAGGTTGGGGATTCTCTAGGCATCAGAACCCTAGTGAAAGTACAATGCATGTGAGCTTTGACCTAACTAGGTATCATCACATGCCATTTTCATGAATCCCTAGAAGCTATATGAACAATCAATCATGAGCAAGCAAGGATGCAATGTATGACAAGCAATATGCAAGAACATAATGATAGGAAATCATGCATAATATGACAAGCAAACATGCAATATGAACTAACTAAATGCATATGTAATATGAAAAATAGGTCAAGCTTAACATATTTTTAAATGCATTATATTCATTGGTTCTTTAAGATATTTAACATCCATGGAATCTAACTTATAAGCACTAGATCCAAATTTAGCTGTTACGACAAAGGACCCTAACCAATCGGGCAAAAATTTACCTCGGAGGTCATCATGAGCATTAGTGTTATTTTGGTTTTCCTTGAGGACAAGGTCCCCAATCTCAAAAGAATGGTTGCAAAAATTCTTAGAGTAATATCGTCGAAGCCTATCCTGATAGGCTCGAAAATGCTCTAAGGCAAGGATGTGCTTTTCATCTATCATCTCCAATTTGTGTAAATGCTCTGCATGAAACTCATCGCCGACCTCAGCATCTTGTAACAAGATGCACAAAAAAGGGACCTCTAGCTCAAAATGGAACACTATCTTAGACCCATAAACCAAGACATATGGTGAGGCCCCTATGGGAGTATGCATGCTAGTATGGTAGGCCCACAAGGTAGGATAAAGCTAAGTGTGCTAGTCATGACCGGTATTATTAACCAGCTTCTTAAAAACTTGATCAAGGATTTGTTGGATGCATTGGCTTGTCCATTATCCTCAGAATAATAAGGAGTTGACCATCTATGCTGAATTTTGTACTTAGCACAAAGATTACAAACATTCGTGTTCTTGAAAGGAGTGTCATTATCAGAAATAATCATCAAAGGAATCCTAAACCTACAAAGGATCCAATTAAATATGAACTTAGAAACTTGATTTCTAGTCACCATGGCTAGATTCATGGCATTGACCCATTTAGTGAAGTACTCAGTCATAGTAATGATAAACTTATGACCATAAGATGACAATGGGTTAACATGCCCAATAATGTCCAATCCCCACATGGAAAAAGGCCATGGAAAATATATCACCTAAAGATCCTAAGAATGGGCATGAATAATATGATCATGGTGTTGACACTTGTCCCAGCATCAAATATAATCACATGCATCCTTTTCCATGGAAGGCCAATAATATCCCATCTGAAGGAGCTTTTTGGCAATAGCATTGCCACTAAAATGGCCTCCACATGAACCTTCATGAGCATCACTAAGAGCAAGTTGGGCTTCATCAAATTTAAGACATCATAAAAAGATACCTTCAAAAGAATATTGATATAAAGTATTGCCAATTATAACAAATTGGTATGCTCTTTTGTGCAATATCTTACATTTATTGCTATCTAAACCATCAGGCATTGATTCATCTTTAAGAAAATTAAAGATGTCGTTATACCATGGTTCAAATGGGGAATATCCAATGGTAAAAAAATCTATGGGATCTAAATAAGAACTCAAAGATATAGGTTTCTAGAGTTTCTAAATGATAATAAAATCTTGATCATCTTCTAACTCCAAAGTGAACAAAGATGCAGTAGCTTCCATGGCATCCGCATGGTGGTTTGAGGTTCTAGGTATGGACTCTATGGTTACCTACTCAAAGGAAGACAACAACTTGGTACCAATATCCTTATAGGGTTTAATTTTATCATCTAATACCAAAAGGACCCTAACTTGCAAAGTTAAGGCTGATCTAAGACCAAGGATTAAAGCTTTGTATTCCATAGTATTATTTGTCCAAGAGAAATGAATATTTAAGGACAAAGGGATGAGCTATTTTTATGGTGTAACTAGAATGACTCCAGCTCCAGCGCCCTTCATGCATCGGGTTCCATTAGAAAACAAATTCCAAGACTCAATCTCTTCAATTTAAACATTGAAGCACTCATCAAGAAACTCAAAAATTATATAGAATGGGTAGCTTCTAGGGGATCAGAGGCTAACTGATCAACGATCATATGAAACTTGAATCAAACTCACTAAGGGACAACACCCATTTAGTAGCTCAACTTGACAGGTGGGGCTTGGACATTAAGTAGCATAAAGGATCAAACTTTATAATCACCAATGTCTTATGGCTGAGCATGTAGTGTCTTAACTTCTAAGAAGCACATACTATAACAAGGCAGATATGAGTGTACATGGTTTCATAGCTAACAAAGGTTCTACTGATATAGTAGATATATCTCTCTTTTTTTTCATCATCATTTTGAGCCAACATGTCTCCCAAAGTGTGAGCATTGGATGCTATATAAAGCAATAGATGCCTATCAGTTAAAAGGGGAAATAACATAGGTGGGGAGATGAGATACCTTTTCAGGTTGTCAAAATATTTTTGACACTCGAAATCCCATTGAAAAACTACATCCTTCTTAAGGATCTAAAGAAAATGCTGACACTTATTAGCTAATTGGGCAATGAACCAAATAATAGACTACAACTTACCTTGTAGACTACGAAGCTTGATCAGGGTGTGAGGAGGAGGCATGTTGATGATAGCTACTACTTTAGTAGGATCCACTTCAATGCCTCACCTAGACACTATAAAACCTAACAAATTTCTAGATGTGACCTTGAATACACACTTAACGGGTTTAAGATAAACTTTATATTATTGAAGCCTTTCAAATATTCATCTTAGGTCATGTACATGATCCTTTCGTTCTAAGGAACAAGCCAAAAGGTCTTCCACATAGTCCTAGATAATATGGAAAATATAAGTTATGACCTACTGATAGGTAGCTCATGCATTCTTAAGGCTAAATGGCATGACCTTCTAGAAAAAGGTACCCCAGGGTGTAGTGAATGTTGTCTTGGACCAGTCCTCAGGAGCAATCATAATTTGATTGTAACCTGAGAAACCATCCATAAGTGAAAGCATTCCACATTTGGCAGTGAAATATACAATTTGGTCTATGTTGGGCAAAGGGAAATCATCCTTGGGACATGCTAAGTTAATGTCCTAAAATTTGGTACATACTCTAATGGTTCCTTCCTTCTTAGCTATAGGAATGACATTGGAGATCTAATCAGAATAGTTGATGGCTTTTATAAAACCAACGTCAAGGAGTTTTTGGAGTTCCTCCTTGATTGAAAGGGTGACCCTTGGATGCATCTTTCAATTTTTTTGCTTAACAGGCTTAGCACTAGGATTAACTACCAAATTATGCATGATAAGAGAGGTATCAATCCCTAGCATGTCGACATATGACCAAGCAAAAATATCCTGACACTCTTTCAATAAATTTATCAATTGCTCCTGCTCGTCCATGGTCAAGGCTTTGCTTAATTTAAGAATTCTAGGGGCTTCCTTAGAACCTATGTTCACATCTATGGTCTCCTTGATCAGAATGGAAAACTCATCTTCAAGAGGAGGTGAGGCAAGAATTACTCCTAATTGCTCAAGGTCCTCGGGAGACATAGAACCAAATTCCACTTGAGAACTAGAAGACTCAACCTGCGATGCGCAAGGGATAGACACATCAAAGCCAATGTCATTCTAAGATAAATCCTCTTCTATAACATGACTTTGGGGTTAAAACCTTAGGAGGGGGATGGACCTTATCCTTAACACTCCATTCTAACTCTTGAAAATATTCACCAAAGATAATATATAAACAAGAAGAGTGATCTTGATCCTGTGATGAAACATTTTTAGAAGAGTTTTTGGAGGAAGACTGTGATGAATTAATTTGGGTGATATCCTCTGGCGAACAAAATTCAAATGGATGAGGATCACCCATGATAGAAATTATTTGTCTTTCATATTCAAATTAAAATATATCGGGCAAGACACCACATAAAATATTGTTTTTAAAATTTTGGGTCTAATTATAAGAGGGAGTAATATAGTGCCACATGCTTCTTGAGAATAATTTTTGAAAATTTTAATGATGTTGCTGGATGCAATCAAATATTACTTATTTAATCAATTTTTTTGAAATAAATGGTGTGTACAAACACTAAGAGAATAATCATTATCAATCATAACCCTTTTGATGAGAGTGTCCCTAATGTAAGCAGTGATGTATAGCAAATAATCTTGTTGTACTTCTGAGGGAGCTATATCATTATCTGATAATGTTATATGAGGCTTCTAGAGGGAAATTTTAACCTTTGTCATGTCACTGGGAGAGATATCTAGAGGTGTTAACTGTTGCTTCAAGACACTTATCATAACTTCTTTATGGGCTTGAGAATTTTGTAGGAGTTATAAGAGTGGAATCTTTGCTGAATCATCCATTTTTTGTACTATTTTTCTTGAAGTAGTTGTTATCATTCCAACCATGTTGTTATTATATTGGTATGGTACATTTCTATAAGACACTTGATTAGTTTATCTTGTTCTATTTTTATTTGACTAGCTATTGGAATACTGGAAACTATTAGTGTCGATATGATTGGCATCGATTAAATATTGAACCACATGTTTCAATATTTTATAAGAATTAGTCCAATGTCCTTCTACTCTATGATAGGCACAATGCTAATATGCTTTATACCAATGAACTATAGTATCTAGCTATCTTACTAGAGGTAATTATATTGCCTTAACATCCAATAGTTTCTTTAAAACTATTTCCACAAGGATATTAAGGCTTTTGAAATTTCTTTGAGGAGGTTTTTGAAGCACAATCTTTTGTAGATTATTGTTAATATTGTTAACTAGTCAACTATCACTATTACCTCCTATATTATTATTCCTAGGTTGAGACTTAGTTGGCTTATCTTCTTTAACCTTAATTTGACCTCTCCTAATGAAATCTTGTTCCAATTTCCTTGCTAATTCAAGTGCTTGATCTAAAGATGTGACAGTAGTAGTTTCTAAAGCATAAGATAACTGTTCTTGTAAATTACCAATGAATATATCAAGCATATATTTCTAAGACATATGTTGTCTTAATAATCCAACTAAACTTCTCCAATGAGCTAAATTTTTTGAAAAACTTTCTTCTTTACTTTACTTTAAATCATATAAATCTCTCATTGTTACTTCCTTTTCAATATAAGCACTAAAATGATGCACAAAAATTTTTGTAGTCTTCTCAAAAAAATTTAAACAATATTTGGGTAACATATACTACCATTCTAATGCCACTCTAGTAAGACTCTTTGGAAATGTTTTCAATGAAAGCATATCATCATAAACTAGATCATGACAAGCTATTCTAAATCCTCTCAAATGCTCTATTAGATCTTCAGTCCCTTTATAGATAGGTAATAATGGCATGGGAAAATTCTTAGGATAAGGTCTAGCAACAACAATATAATCCAATGGTTGACTACACATTTCCTTATAGTTGTATGTAAACCTTGATGGTTGAATCATATCCATTCTTGAAACCAATTGATTTACAATATTTACCAAATTTTGCATCTCTGCATTACTATGTATGTTTCCCATATTCCCTTGAATTAGGTTGGACATTAGATATTTGTTATAGGTGGTGCCTTGTGAGAATGGAATATTTACTTTTGGTGGAATAGAGGAAATATTGTTGATTTTAGAGGATGGAAGAGAAAATTGAGAACCATTTTGAGTGCTACTACTAGTTGGATGAATTGTTTAATTCATTCCAATGTTGGTGGTCATGGTAGTGGTATAAGTAGGTTGATAAGTTTGATAACCATGATTCAAAGGTTCACTCAAAGTATTTTGAGGTGGGATATCCTCTTCAAGCAATGCTTATTCCTCTAAGGCCATATCCAAGGCATGCTTATGATATTTATAAAAATTTCATATATGATCAAAATATTTAAAGATGATATTCCCATTAGGATATTGGATAGGATCAAGATGATTATCAATCTCTTCTTCTAGGTTATGATTTTCTCTATCAATTTGATCATTCTCATGAAAAATCTTATTGTAGCACCCTAAAATTGGCGCAGTAAAAATTGGAATAATTACATTCACCTTAGTAAATAAATTTAAATTCAAATTTAACCTCCCAAACCGCCCGTTAACCATCGAGAAACCCGTTTCCTCCTTTTTCGTGCCATTTTTAGCAGTTGTTTTGACCGTTTGACGATATCGTCTCCGATCAGACGATATCGCCCCAGATTTGACGATTTCGTCTGGACTAGAACGTCCAGACGATTTCGTCGCAAAACTAAATTTGCATAGTTGGAATCCGTTCCAACGGGTCTCCAATCCGGGCAGAAGCGTGTCTGCGCCGTTGGGACCCTTCCCCCGTTGGAGATCTCCCAAATTGGGATGATCTCCAACCTCCCAACAACTATCCTATGCCTATTTAACTCTAAGACTTTTCCCTCCCCAACCCCTGGCTGAATTTTTATGCAAATTGAACCCTTATGCTCTAAAACATCGTAATTCATATTTTGCATTAGTCCTATAGTCATTTCATTGCAGGTACACCACTGGTTTTCAGCCGGAGCCAGCACCTATCGCAGCCGACGAACCTGTCAAGATCGGAGGCGATCTCGTCAAATTCGGGACGATCTCGTATCGATGCGAGACGATTTCGACTACAGCACACATCGAGGCAATCGATGCCTGGAGTTTGCTCTTCTGTCTCTTTTTTCTGTCATTTTATGCTATAAATTAGATTGTTTATTCAGTTTTTATACTATATTGCATCTGGAGTTCACCCATTTTGTCTAGTTTGCATATTAAGATCATATTCTGCTATCTAAACACGGTTATTTGCATTTACTTCTGTTCTTGTATATTGTTCAACACTCATATTATTGTTTCACATAGTTTGCCCCTGTTTGCAAAATAGAATTTCTTGTATTTCGCATCTGTTTGCTGTTTTGCAGGTCTCTGATGAATTCGTCTGACGAATTCGTCAGATTGCAGACGATCTTGTCAGTTTAGACGATTTTATCAAATTGAAGGCGATTCTGTTGAATTGCAGACGATCCAGACTGCTTCAAGCTTCAGAAACTCCATCAGACTTCCGGATCAGGTAATCTTCATTGGCCTCCTGCAAATTCTCTATTTTCTGTTTTCCTTTCTGTTTGTTGTATGCATTTAAATTGCATTTTCATGTAGTTTAAGTTAGAATCATTCGGCCAAACCTAGGATGAATGTTTAAAAATAAAACGAACTCATCAAAACTCATTCCCAAAACCTAGGCATGGAAACTGCCATCAAATGTTTCCTGGTGAACCCACCATCCGTCGAAAAATCACCAAAATGCACCTCCCTTGAGAGGCGGGACCTTCGCAAAGTCCTCTCGTCCGAGGTACCGCACCATCCTTTTCCCATCCTCCTTCCGGGCGCGGATCCAATAGCCTGAAGGTAGGGGTGCGAAAAATTTGGAGCGATACATTTTGGTGAACCCGACGTGAATGCATCATAACCTTTTGAAAACAAAAACAAAAAAATATATATGTGTGCAAAAAAAAAATAATATAACAAAATCATCATTTCAAGTTTGTATGTTTTTAGATTCAATTCTAAATAGTAGATGCTAAATATTACTTTTAGAAGTACTAAAGAAACCATGAGTTTTTACTCAAATCAATATGAGCCCATTAGTAATGTTGGAAGAATTCATCCAAATACATTTGTTGATTATGACCAACCTCATCCCTATTCAACACCACCTCTATCACACTCTTCTTATTTTTCATCCATAACCCAACAAAACAATCCCTTTGCCAATCCTCTTCATAATGATATTATCTATTCTCCCATATATCCATATTATGTCTATCAACCCACATATAATCCTCCACCACCTTTTCAATACTCTTCTTTCAATACAACACATCCATTTCAACAAGAAAATACTTATTCTTCCAATTCTACCATTCACTCACCTCCTACATCGCAATCTTCCTATCATCATTCTACCCATAATGAAGAAAGTAGAGGTGAGAAACCATTAGGTCCTTTTATGACGAAATTCCTAAGGCATTTATCAAAAACCTCTCAAAAACCTTCATCACGTAAATTTACTAGGCTTAATCAACCAATGGATATAATTCTCAAGTATTTACTTGACACAAATATTATTGAACTTCCTTCCATAAGACAACCTCGATACCACATCGATTGGTTTAAACCTCGAGCTACATTGTGAATATCATAGAGTAGATGGACATATGACACAAAATTGTAAAGATTTAAGATGTGCAATTCAAGATTTGATTGATGAGGATCTTTTTAATATAAAGGAATTACAATCTACAACTGATTATAAATCTCCAAGAAACAATCAAACTCCTACACAACAAATACCAATAATCAATCAAGACATGGGGATCTCCCAAGAACCCCTACTCAATTATCAACAACAAGAAACCAATCAAATATTGCATGTTAATGTGTCCCATCATGATGATATTATTAATATTGTAACAAAAACTACAAATGAGCAACCTCAAATTCAATCAACCCAATCCGATATTCAAGATATGGATTCCTCATTTGACCAACCTTCAAAACTATCTTTGGCTCTAGAGAATGATCCAAAATGGAATGTAAGCATAGAAAGCTCATCTTTAGAATCAAAATCTCAATCTGAAATCCACTTTGATAACCAACAACAAGTGATTAATCCTCAAGCAAAGATATCCCTTTTAGAAGTATTACAAATTTATCACAAGGAAATTTTGTTCAAAATACCTAGCCAACAATTTGTTCCTCATCATATTTTCTCTAAGAACATAATTAATGGTGTAAACCCTCTTGAGGTTAACCATATTTCATTCTATGATGAGGATATTCCTTCCTCTACTCCACAAGAAAACCCCTATCTTTATATTATCGGATCTAGTAAAGAAACACTTGTTAAAACTATCATGGTAGATAATGACTCCTCTCTTAATTTATGCACTTATCAATTATTCCAAAAACTCAAAACAAAGGAAGAAGATATTAATGAATCAAATGTTATTATAAAATCTTTTAACAATGAAATTCAAGAAGCTCAAGGTACTATAATTCTTCCCCTTAATATTGGATCCAAGATCCTGGATACTTTATTCTATGTAGGATATTGTCCTTCACCTTACAACCTACTTCTCCAGAGTCCTTGGATTCATACGATGAGGGTTGTCCCTTCCACTCTTCACCAATGTTTGAAGTTTGAAATTGCAAATAAAATTGTTACCATACATGGTGACCCAACACCATTTGAAGAATATTTAACGGTTGAAACATCAAGTTCTATACATTCTCTATTATCACAATTATCTTCTATCCATCACTTTTCTTCATCCATATATGATCATCCTTGTTTACCAAATAACATCCATGCATATCTTTCACATATACTTTCTCCATCTTATCAAGACTTGGAAGATAATAATAAGAATGAAGAACCTTCTTATCCTTCTGACATTTTATTTTGTAACATGATCAATTTTCCACATATAAAAGTCAAATCTTTTTCTACATTATTCTACATTATAACAAAGCTTTTGTTATCACTACCTTTTATTCATCACCTTCTATTCTTACCTTCACCTCAACCAGATTATCCTTCAAAACCTCCTTTGATTTTGAAGCAACCTTAGACATGCTATACTCAAATAACCTTGTATAGTGTATATAGATCATCTTGTATATACCACCAATTTCAATTCATAAATTAAAATCAAAATACAAAAAAATCAAAATCCTCAAAATCTTAAAAAAAATACAAATGCAACCAAAGAACTTAAAGGTAAATTTGAGCCCAACTGGCTTGGACCATACATCATTACTGCAAAATTTGAATCAGGAGCATATAAATTATCTACCTTAGATGGTAAAGAACTTAAAGAACCCATGAATATTTTACATCTCAAACGTTATTATGCATAAATTTGATTATTTCATCCATGTATATATTTGTTCAAAATCATTATCTTGTATTTCTTTCAATTTATTCAAAAACCTCAAAAACATTCATAAAATCTTCAAAAATCTTCAAAAATATTTATTGCATTTATTTTGTAAAGTTCCTTTTGCTTTAAAAACAAAAATCAACATAAAAATCCAAAAACAGCTATATGCTTGACTCTTTCGAAACCAAAACAATATACAGAATAAAGAGAGAGTCAACATTCTCAAAACTTTCTCAAAATCATTATTTTCTTACAATTATTGCAATTATATGTTTCAACTTATTTTGGATAAAATTAGCATTTATTTGGCATCCCTCACTTGCACACTCACACAATAAATATCTTGATTTTATCTGGCATGATTACTAATCTCTCTTATATCAAAGTTCACAAAATTCAATTAAATAAAGTTTGAGCATAGAGAATTGATCTTGGTATTTACTTAAACCAAGCACATCTTTTCACAATAAAATGATTATATTTGTAATTTCCATGTTTTGCTACATAGTAGAACTGATTTCTTGGGTGAAAAGTTTCCCTTGCTATCCTATCATGCACATGGTCTAGAATCTTTGAGAATTGGCAAAAGGACAAGCTCACCCCTACCCAGAATAAAAATCCCTTGCTCTACAGCTAATCCGAGCAAGTATCCCTAGAAAAAGAAAAAGAAAAAGAAAAATTCAAGAAAAAGAGAAAAAGAAAAATGTTATGACAACAATGTTACAAGCATTATCAAGCAAAAGAAAAAATAAGCAAAGTTCAAAAGAAAGCAAGAAAAGCAATAAAATCCCTTTCCCTACCCTTTGAAAAGAAAAGAAGGGTGAATGAGCTTGAATCCCTGGAATTCTCAATTATTCGAAAACTGTGAGGTAAGCCCCATAACATGTGGTTTGTGCCCAACCTGCTTGGCCTTGGGTAACTCCTAGCGTGGCGATATGTCTGTCACATTAGCGACCTTCTTTTGTACAGACCTATGTCCGCTTATGGATTAGCTAGCTCTTGATAATCCGATCTACATAGTAGCCTAGTATGGTTATATGCATCTACATCATGGTTAATGAACACTTAGTTGGTTTATTCAAATCACTTGTATCATAGTATCTTGCTCAAAATTGGTAATTGAACCATACAATTGCACACACATTTGTATTTGAGAGATTTTGTCTATCATTATGATAAATCAAGATTGGCAATGAATTCACTTATGCACATGGGATTCCTTATAAATCTAATTTTTGTCTTCAAAATACTTTGAAATATTATTTTGCAACTTGTTTGGAATAATCAAGTACAATTATTTAACAACATATCATATATATCTTATCGACTTTCGCGACGATGGTATAATTCCAAAACCAAAATTGGAATTTTATGCTTAGCGCAAGTCCTCATTTTCATCTTTTCTGTTCATAAAAAATCAATCATGTAATAAAACTATCTTTTCTTTGATCTTCGCGATGATGGTATAAGTCTATACCTACATATTCTATGCCTAGCGCAAACCATTGTAACAATATTTTTTCCCAATTTATCAAAATTCATAAAAACCATATGACTTCATTTTATTACACAAATTATGCTTTTCAAAAGCAAACACATTTTTATTATTTCATATCATTATGTCAACCTTTGCATTTTGCAATGATGGTATAATTCTTAAGGAATTATTCAACAATTTTTATCACACTTAGGAATTTATGCCTAGCAAAAATCATTTTACAATATTTCATGCATAATATTTTCATGGAAATCTGAAAACAAACCATCATCATCATCATTATTTGCATCGTCACAACAAAGTCTTAAGACAGTCTCTTAAGCACTCTTTTCTTTTAACAATATTTCTATCCTGGGACTAGCTTGACGACCGAGTGAGCAACGACTCCATGAAATGGTCTATAATAGCGACAATGTCCTTTGAAATTATTGTTAGAAATCTCTTTTTATTTTTATCACATTTCATTACAACCAATCAATTTGTTACATCAGATTATTTCATTTAAAATATTTATAGCATGACATCCAAATTATAATTTTTTCCAAAACGACATAATTACATGAATCATCAATAAAATCATTACATCAATCAATCAAACATAAAAAGCATCATAAGCATCACATAACACAAGTCATATGATCAAAAACATATCATATATATATCATATCCACCATTTGTGCGCCTGTGAAGATGATTAGGGTTTTACCCTATTTTCTTAATTTTATTCAAAATAATTCAACAATAATTTTTGCTTTTCCGTGTTTTTACCTCAAACGTTCGATTTGGGTAAAAACACGGAGGGGGCACCATAGTAAGTCGTCGTACGATTCGACCAAGAATCGTCGCCTAAAAATGGGAATAATTTTTTGCTTTCTCGTAGATCGAGAAGAACTCATCTTTAACGCATTTTCTTCGAAAAATTCGCTAAAGAGGGGGCAAAATGTAGCACCCTAAAATTGGCGCAGTAAAATTGGAATAATTACATTCACCTTAGTAAATAAATTTAAATTCAAATTTAACCTCCCAAACCGCCCGTTAACCGCCGAGAAACCCGTTTCCTCCTTTTTCGTGCCATTTTTAGCAGTTGTTTTGACCGTTTGACGATATCGTCTCCGATCAGACGATATCGCCCCGCATTTGACGATTTCGTCCGGACTAGAACGTCCGGACGATTTCGTCGCAAAACTGAATTTGCATAGTTGGAATCCGTTCCAACGGGTCTCCAATCCGGGTAGAAGCGTGTCCGCGCCGTTGGGACCCTTCCCCGTTGGAGATCTCCCAAATTGGGATGATCTCCAACCTCCCAACAACTATCCTATGCCTATTTAACTCTAAGACTTTTCCCTCCCCAACCCCTGGCTGAATTTTTATGCAAATTGAACCCTTATGCTCTAAAACATCGTAATTCATATTTTGCATTAGTCCTATAGTCATTTCATTGCAGGTACACCACTGGTTTTCAGCCGAAGCCAGCACCTATCGCAGCCGACGAACCTGTCAAGATCGGAGGCGATCTCGTCAAATTCGGGACGATCTCATACTGATGCGAGACGATTTTGATTGCAGCACACATCGAGGCAATCGATGCTCGGAGTTTGCTCTTCGGTCTCTTTTTTCTGTCATTTTATGCTATAAATTAGATTGTTTATTCAGTTTTTATACTATATTGCATCTGGAGTTCACCCATTTTGTCTAGTTTGCATATTAAGATCATATTCTGCTATCTAAACACAGTGATTTGCATTTACTTCTGTTCTTGTATATTGTTCAACACTCATATTACTGTTTCACATAGTTTGCCCCTGTTTGCAAAATAGAATTTCTTGTATTTCGCATCTGTTTGTTGTTTTGCAGGTCTCTGATGAATTCGTCTGACGAATTCGTCAGATTGCAGACGATCTTGTCAGTTTAGATGATTTTATCAAATTGAAGGTGATTCTATTGAATTGCAGACGATCCAGACTGCTTCAAGCTTCAAAAACTCCATCAGACTTTCGGATCAGGTAATCTTCATTGGCCTCCTGCAAATTCTCTGTTTCTGTTTTCCTTTCTGTTTGCTGTATGCATTTAAATTGCATTTTCATGTAGTTTAAGTTAGAATCATTCGGCCAAACCTAGGATGAATGTTTAAAAATAAAACGAACTCATCAAAACTCATTCCCAAAACCTAGGCGTGGAAACTGCCGTCAAATGTTTCCTGGTGAACCCACCATCCGTCGAAAAATCACCAAAATGCACCTCCCTTGAGAGGCGGGACCTTCGCAAAGTCCTCTCGTCCGAGGTACCGCACCATCCTTTTCCCATCCTCCTTCCGGGCGCGGATCCAATAGCCTGAAGGTAGGGGTGCAAAAAATTTGGAGCGATACACTTATCAAACCTACGAAGTCTTCGTTCTTCCTCAAGGTCGAAATCCATTGAGGAAAAAAGGAGAAAGACAAGAAGAATAACTAAGACCAACAGAAACCTATGTATTTACACACAAAAAGAATTATATTTTTAAATATTTGGCACACAATTTTAATGATCTTACTTATTTTTTAAAATAAAAAGGAGGTGTTCATGTCGGGTTCACCAAATATGTAGAGGGGGAAAACTGACCTACTACATACAATTCCCAAAAAAGTATCTACAAGAGGGAAGCCTTTAGGGTGAACCAAGGGGTTATGTTGTACTCTACACTCAGTTCTAGGGAGAAGGGTTCACTAGGAATGGTTTAAGGACTCGCTCCAAGTCCTCAGGATATTCGAGATAGTTTGATGTATTCAGTTTCAAGACAAACACCTAAGTTTGACCTTTCTAGATCTAAGCTAGAAAATATAAAGGACAATGTAGAAATAGAATAAGACAACTAAAAATAGAATGTAGGCATACAAGAGCTATCCTAGAATGATTATTTATTTGAATGTTCACTAACCTAGGGTTTATTTTAGAAAACCTTTAAAGCAAAGATATACAAAATATAAATGCACAAAAATTATCCCTAGATGCAAGCTAAATGCCTTTCACTTTTATATGCCTAGAAATCAATAATGAAATTAGATTTTCAACCAATAGAATGAGTAGAGCACTTATCTAGACCGGTGGTTGACTTAGCATTTTCTACCTCTTGTCCAATGATATCAAGAATACATGTTTCTACAAGATCACTCATGAAACACTAAAAAATAGAATTAGAATTAGGGGGCCTACTTAGGCCACTATGTAATAGATCTTGGAGGTGCAGTAGTCAAGCCCCCTAGGTCCTTTTAGATGACCTTTTAATACAAAAGCAAAAATTGACCTTTGGAGAATTAATTATAAATCAAAAATACAGTAGCAGAGAACAAAAAGCAAAGTGCATTAGTATGATCTAGAAATAGAATGGAATGCAATAGTGAAAATAGAATCTAGAAATTGCCCCTGGTGTGCCCTAGGGCAAAATCATGCCTTACTTGGAATGGGTGCGATAACGCAATAACAAAGTTGTGCCATGCTTGGATGGTGCATGATTTTGCTTCTACAGATAAATTTGCCCTAATTAGAGCAGGCAAAGTCATGCCTCACTAGTGCCAAGCACGATATCACTACAAAATAAATAAAAATAAGAAGTGAATGTAGAAGATGAAATAAACATAGTAAACAAAGTAATCAAACCCTAATGTATGTCATAAAAGCAAGAAGAGGATATCAAAGTATTCAAGCGAGCACTCTATCTCTCCGAACTACACCACTGATCCACCAAGTCACACAACAAATCAATCCAATCCATGCAATATAAGATCAATTAGAAATTATCACTTCGAGGTTATCTTGCAGTAGAGAAAAAAAATGAAGAAGAATGAACTATTAACAATCAAAAATCATGGCAGCAATTTCTGGAGGAGGTATGAACAACTGGAGGAATGTAGTGATGGCATCAGGTCCGTCATAGAGCGTGCATGCTAGGGCTGGTATTTCTTTTAAAAATGATTGGAAGGAACAGGATTTCCCATTGCATGCTAGGAATCGCTTGTTAAAGAACAATGGATGTTTGGAACGATGTGAAGCCAGGCCGGTTCTAGTGGTTCAACCAGACTCGGTGGCAGAAGATGTAGAGTATTTAACCAAACATGCGCTTATTGGTAAATTTATGGGCATCCGAATTTCTCTTCCCTTTGTGGAGGCTTGGGTTAGGAAGACTTGGAACCCTGAAGGTGATGTGGAGGTGATGTTGAGTGCAAACAACTATTTTATGGTGGTTTTTTCTTGTCTTGCGGATCGTAACAAAGCATTTTAAGGAGGTCCCTATTTTTGTAACCAAGCGAGACTTTCTTAAACCCTGGCATGTTTCAACCCATCATAGGAGCGGCCATCACGGGTTCCAGTGTGGGTTTGGCTTCCGTGGCTCCCATTGGAATTTTGGAGAAATGACATCTTGCATATGATTGCCCTTCTACTTGGGAAGCCGGTTGGGCCATCATGACAAATGCTGGATAAAAAGGTAATCTCTATTGCCCGTATCTATGTTGAAATTGATTTAAACAATCCTATTCCAGATTCTATTGAAATACAGTTCGGATCAACCAAATGGGTTCAAAAACTTGACTATGAAGCTCTCCCATTTCGTTGTCGGATTTGCCATGAATATGGCCACTTACAAAGAAAATGCCCTAAGTTTGTCCTGCTCGTGGCTTCAAATCCTAGGCCCTCTCGAGCTGTACAAAATATGGATAAAGGAAAATCCCCGATAAAGGAAGGGGATCAGGATAAGGAAGGCTTTGTTACGGTAAAACCTCAAAACAAAGGAAGAAAGACAAAAAGAGACATTAAGGATAACCAGCCAGATGCTCAACTCAACCGTTTTGAAATTCTAGAGAATCTTGATCAGTGCGTGGAGATACCTGAAACATCGCTACCTGTTATAGATATAACAGGACCAAATCAGTTGTCTCTTCATGAGGTGGAACCAAGGGAACCAAATATAGGGGGTTTAAATGAAGAACAGAGGGCTTTGGTTTCGAGTATAGGTGATATGGTTGGCCCTAGCCTTGGAAGTGAAGTTATCTTAGAAAATGGCACAGATTTAGACATGCCCTCTCCTACCCAGGCACTGATGCAGTCATCCATGGACTGTAAAACTCCTACGGTGCTGGGATTGCAACATAAAATAATTTAAAAAAATGCTTCAGATAAGAATATGAAGGTGGGTCGGAAGAAAGACCAGGATAAAATTAAGTTAATGGGGGAGACTTTGGTAGAGTCAGTTTTGGTGAGAACATTGGACTCCCATTTTTATAACCCCCAAAAATGATAGTACTTTCATGGAATGTAAGGGGGTTGAACAACATCCCCAGACAAAAATTTGTTTGTGATTTGATTCGTGTTCATTCTCCGGATGTGGTTTTTATTCAGGAGACTAAATTAGCTATTGATAGTTTATTCAATATTGCTCCCAAGTTATGGAGAAAGGGGCAATTTCAGTGTATTGGTGCATGTGGATATGCTGGTGGCCTTGCTTGTTTATGGGATCCAGTTAAGATCTCTCCTCTTACCTGGATTTCCAGCAGGTGGTCTATTTCGATGATCGGGCATGATAATGAATCTGGTGAGACCATCTTACTTACAAACGTGTATGCTCCTATTGATTACAATTGTAAAGTGAATTTATGGGAGCACATTGGCTTTGTGAGAAGTCTGGCTCCCCTATACCCATGGATTTTGGCTGGAGACTTCAATTCTATCACTTGTCTGGAGGAAAAACATGGTGGGATTGATCGTCTTGAGCCTTTTTATTCTGTCTTCAATGCTCATATCCAGGCCTTGAACTTGGTTGACATCAAGCTAGATAATGGGATATTTACCTGGCATAATAGAAGATGTGGGGAATATTCCATTTCAGAGATACTGGATAGGTTTTTGATCTCTAGTTTTTGGATTGGCAATAATAGAAGCACTAGTTCTATGATTCTGGAGGGTAGAGGATCTGATCATTGGCCTATCAAACTCTCTACTCTGGATTTAGGGCTAAAAAATAATCCCTCATTTAAGTTTCAACTTATGTGGCTGCGAGATCCTAAGCTTCATGATTTCATGCGAGGCTAGTGGACTAATGGCAAACCTCCTCATGGCACTACTATGTACTCCTTTATGAAGTGGCTTCAATTTGTTAAGCATAAATTGAAGAGATGGAATAGACTAAATTTTGGGAACCTTTCCTTGGCTAAGCTGGCAGCTCTTAGGAGGGTGGAATAAGCCTCAAGGAAGATTAGAGATCAGGGACTCAGAGAGGAGCTTCTTGTTGAGGAATCTGAAGCTGTAAAAGAACTTGTTGAATGAGAGCTAAGGGAAGAAATTTTTTGGAAACAAAAAGCTTGAGTAGATTGGCTTCAGGAAGGGGATAGGAACACAACCTTCTTTTATAACTCTGTTAAGGCTCGTCATAATGGTAACCTGATTACCTCTCTTGTTAATTCTCAGGGTGCCCTGCTTTCTTCTTTCAAGGATATTTCAGAAGAGACTAAGAGGTATTTTTCCTCTCTCTTCAAGGAGGATGCCCTTTCAGATGATGAGGAAGAAAAACTTATTCTAAACTGTATTCCCTCGATTGTTTCTAGAGAGATGAATGAGCACTTGATGGATCCAATTTCCCTTGAGGAGCTGAAAAGTGTTGTATTCAAGATGAAAAATGGGAAAGCCCCTGGGTCCGAATGGATTCCCGATTGAGTTTTATCAAGAGTTTTGGGAGTTAATCAAATTTGACCTTTTGGAAGTGGTCCGTGAGTCCCAAAAGAACAAACAGATGCTAAGGGCCCTAAATGCTACCTTTGTGGTGCTTATTCCCAAGAAAGAGGGAGCGAATTCCTTGGATATGTTCAGGCCTATTGCTCTCTATAATGTCGTATATAAGATCATCACAAAAATTATTGCTGAGAGGCTGAAGATATGGTTGAGCAAAATCATCTCTGAGGAGCAAGGTGGGTTTTTTGCTGGCCGACAAATCATGGATGGGGTTGTTATTGCTACAGAAGCTATTCACTCAATGGAAACTTCTAAGAAGAAAACTATGTTCATTAAGTTGGACATGGCAAAATCCTATGACAGAGTTAGATGGTCCTTTCTTCAAAAAGTTCTTGCTGCTTTTGGCTTTGAGGAGGAATGGATTAGATGGGTGATGAGCTGTATTTCTTCTTCCTCATTCTTTGTTCTTGTTAATAACGAGACTACGGAGCTGTTTGAGGCCTCAAGGGGATTGAGGCAAGGAGATCCTCTATCTCATTATTTTTTTATCATTATGGCAGAAATGTTGGGTAGATTACTCAAGTCTCAGGTCAGGCATGGTCTCATTCAGGGGTGGAAGTGGGATAACAGTTTGCCACCACTTTCCCACCTTCAATTTGTTGATGATACTGCTTTGTTGGGAGTTGCCACTATCAAGGAAGCTGGAAACATTAGACAATCTCTTGACATATATCTTAGTGCTTCTGGACAGGTGATTAATGAGGACAAGTCCTTTATTTTCTTCTTCAATACCCCCCATATTATTCAAGCCAGGATTGTTGGCATTCTAAGATTCCAGGTCGGGACTCCCCCCTTCATTTATCTTGGGATCCCGATTTCATCTCATCCTCTGCCTAGATCTTCTTGGCAGTCTATACTTGATAAGTTTAGAAGGAAGGTAAATCACTGGACTGTCATATGGCTATCCTTTGCGGGTAGAGTATTGCTTTTAAAATCTGTTATTCAAGCTTTACCCATTTACAGATGTTTTGTGCAAACAGGTCCTTCTCGTTTCATCAAGGACATGGATGCTCTATCAAGACAGTTTTTGTGGTCTGGCAAACTTGATCAATCTAAATGGAGTTTGGTTAGATGGGATTCCATTTGTAGGCCAGTTCAAGAGGGAGGCCTTGGGTTGCGACAGGAAACTCTTTCTGGGCAGGCTTTGGTTGTGAAACTTTATTGGAGATGGTGTACCTCTCAAGATCAAATTTGGGCTAAAATATTATCTTATAAATACTTGAGAGGTATTTTTGAGGCAGATATCCCTAGAGCCAGTTTGGTTGGGAAAGGTTCTGTTATCTGGGACACTCTGAAAAGAGGAGCTAATCTAATTAAGCAAGGTTTGTTCTAGATTTGCAATCGGGGATCAGATGTTCTTTTACGGGAGGATTCTTGGGATGGCCACCCTCCTATCTTGACTCAATATCCCAAGTTACATTCCCTAAGCATTTGTTTCTTGGAAGCAAGCTGGTCTCATGTGGAGGACTTAAAAAAATCTAGTATTTTGGAAATATGGAGATGTACAAATGGAAAGATCCACAGGAATGGCCCCAAGGGGGATTGGCCGAGGATAGAGAGGTGCTTGCTCTTATTCTTGCAGGGAGGTATTGTTCTTCATTGAGGGATAAAGACATTCTGGCTTGGAACCCTAATCCCAAGGGAACCTACTCTGTAGCCTATGGTTATCAAGTTCTTGATAAGCAAAAGTTCGGAAGTCTCCTTGTCACAAGGTGGAAAAAGGTGTGGAATAGATTTTCTTGGCCGAAATGTAACTTTTTTCTCTGGCTGGTAGCTCGTAATAAATGCCTCACTTGGGATAACTTGAGGAAGAGGGGATTTCAGGGTCCCTCTTTATGTGTCCTTTGTGGTAAGAATGAGGATGACTCTTCTCATTTATTTTTCCAATGCTCCCTTGCCAGAGACATTTGGCACTGTTGGTGGAGTGCCTGGAACCATCCTTGTTTTCATGTGCTCTCCCTAGTGGAGTTTTGGAGTAGTCTGGGCAGACCTCCAGCCAAGGCCCCCTTCCTCCAAGTGGCTTGGAATTTGGGCCCTTATTGCATCATCTGGCAGATTTGGCTCGAACAAAATCGACACATTTTTGAGGGAAGTCATTTGGCTGTTCAACAGATCTGCCAAAGGATCCTGTGTATGGTTCAAGAAACTATCCATAGTAAATGTGATGTGGACCCTCATTTGGACTCTAAGGAGGAGAAGGTACGACAGGCCCTTGGTTTGTTTGGGGTTGGTGTGAATTATGCTATCCCTAGTAGGATTCCTCAGCTTAGCAAGAAGGTTAGGAGAGAGGGTAGATGGATACTGCCCCCTAGAGGAGTTTTAAAAATTAATATTGATGGGTCGTCCAGGGGCAATCATGGACATGCTGGAATTGGTGGTGTTGGGAGAGATTCTGCTGGCATGGTCAGTTTTTTATTTTCCATTTATAAAGGTGTTCACTCCAACAATCTTATGGAAGCTCTGGCGATACTTGAGGCCTTGCAAAGGGGGTTTTCTCTTGGTCGGCGCAGGATTCTTTGTGAGTCTGACTCTCAAATTTTGGTTAATCTTTTAAACAGCAAAAGAGTGGAGGATGTTAATTGGCAGTTGGCCTTTGTGACCATTTAGATTCTCAGAATGAGTGAAGAGTTCGAATTTATATCCTTTGTGCACATTCCAAGGAAATGGAATGGGGTTGTTGATTACCTGGCCAAAAGGGCTTCTGAGCTATTGGATACTCAGAGTATTGATAACTGGGAGAGTCTCCCATCTAGGGATTCTCAACACCTACGGGAGTTGATCCATAAGGATGTTCAGACTTAATGTGGTTTGTTTTTTTTTGGTTTTCTTTGGGAGTTGACCTTGTCTGGTGATTTAGCCTGTCTTGTTGCTTATTTGAGTCCTGGGTGGGGGCTCAAATGTACTTTGTAATCCAGACTTTTTATCAATAAATTTTCACCCCTTTATTTAAAAAAAAAAAAAACAATCAAAAATTCGCACTAAGATCGCACATCAAAAGCTTGCATAACACATATTTTTTTTTTTGCATATATCCATCTATATCTGATTTGGAAAAAACACTCTTCCTTTTATAGATGAAATTGGAGGAAAAATATGGGCAAAAATAAACTCATAGTCAATGCCAAAACAGGTTGGAGGGTTTAAACCTAGGTCTAAGTGGGCTCAAAAATAATAAAATTAAATTAAATAAAAAATTATGTTAAACAACAAAGTCGTGCTCCATCCTGAAGGGGCATGATATTAGTGGAAAAAAGTTGCACCTCGTAAATATGGGGCACAATTTTGCTAAAATGCAAATAAATTAAAAAATGGAGGCAAAGAGATATTCCCTTGCTCTTGGCAGGGATTGAGGGCCTCTCAGGGGCACTAAGGAAGATTGCCCACTCAAAGTGGGTCTTTCCATGTCTATAAATTGTTTATGGGGATGGTAGTTCTAAATGGTGGTTTTATCAAGAACCGCTTTGGAACAGCTTGGACAGGCATTATAAGGACCCCCATTCAATTTTTATGGTTGTTCATAGTTGTTCATTCGTGTTCATCAATGATTCATGATAGTTGTTATTTTTTATTTTTTATTCTTTATATTTCAGTCATATTGTTGTTCATGGTGATTGTTCATGGTAATTGAATATTTCAGCCATAATAATAGAATCAAAATTATAGTTGTGAGCTATTGTGAATTTTGTTGTGCATTTGGATGGTAATTCTAGATTGTGTATTATGTGCAAGTATGGCCAAATGGTGTGGAATATGGACATTGTGGCAATGGAATTATAGTAATTATGATATCTTAAACCTGATCCTACACATTATTATTGTTGTACAAAAACATCATTCTACTTTTGTATGATTTCTGGAAATGTTCTTGGTGATAACAATTGATGGATAGTGAACTAGGGTTTGCATGTCATGGAATATGTTAGCAATTGCATTAGAAAAGTAACCCAAAATTTTCCTGAGAAGAATATATGAGAAATATGGAAAATATGAAGTGCGATTTGTAGCAAAAAATTTGTGCCAAACCATACAACCAATTAATCAAATCATACATTTGATCATTTTCCTAATTTGGAATGGAAATTGCATGGTGAAACTTGCCAATTATGGAAAACTAGGGTTTTGGAGAAAATGATTACAAATTGACCGATTTGAGTTACAAAATGACTTTCAATATATTGACTAAGTGGAAAATAATATATACCAAGGTTTTTTATGATTTGGATTGTACAACTGTATGATTTGCAATTTTTACAAATATTTTTTTAAAGTTGCAAAATGTTCACTAGAAAATCATACAAGCTATATCATTAGGTCAAAGTGATCCTAGAACATAGAAATTTACTCTAGAATGTTCCATTTCATCTCCCCCTCTAGGAATAATCTCCCTTGTGCTACATTTTTATTCTTCATCTTGTCATTTTTAGCATCTTAATCAAGCCATTTTGTCGGAAGTTCAAGCAAGGAAAGGGGATATATTGGGGGCAAGAAGAGTGTTTTTAGGGAAAGGAGGAGTTATTGTTAGGTTGAATCACTCCTATCTCCTCTTTCCTTTCATCTTCTTGTTATATTTCATGCATTTTCTCTTTTATTTCTTGGCCTTGCTAACTTGGTTTTGGCATACATAGGCATTTACTTATCTTTTACTATTTCATCTCATGCTTCTAACATCTTCTTTGCAAGTCATTTCAAGTTCATTTACATTTAATTCTTTCATTTATAGTCACCAATCTCTTTTGTTTCATTTTTTTAAACTTCTAACATATGCTTCCATGCCATTTACTTCCATGTTTCTTCATTTACAATATTTTATTCATAAGTACATTTCTCTTCATTACAATAATACTAACTACATTTCCTTTTCTTTTGCATACACTTTGATTTCTAATGCATCACTATTTGCAGGTATTACTTGTAGGCTATTTCATATTTTTTTTATATGCAAGATCACATGTATTTTTTGCTTCTCTAATTTCATCTTATTTTATGCATTTCACATTAGCTTCATTCTAATTTCAAGGAACCTTTCCTTGAGTTTGTTTTGGTATTGATACAAGACTAACATTGTCTTGTTTATCCTACCATGAGCATTTCATCATTTTGCATGCTATTTTATTTATCCCTTTTTTGATTGTCTTAAAGTTTATAACAACAACATATACATTTTCATCTAGAATTTTTATTGTATTTATGTTAATTTTTCTTTAGATTAAGGTTAAATAGGATTTTACAATCCATTACTTCTCCTTTTCATACATTCCTATATTAGCCAAGCTCATAGAAACTCTAATCTTAGTCAATTTTTAGGGACTATCCATTTCTTTCATGCACATTTAATTTGATCTTTAGAATTGGGATTTGCATAGCTTAATTTTGGAAATTCATAGGCAATAGACCTTAAAAAATTATTACTTTATCCTTCTCCCATATTGGACCCTAGATTTGATAAAAAAAAAACCTTTAAATCCAACTGAGACTGATCCAACCTCATTTTAGAACAAATTTACTACTCCCTCCAACCATTGGCAAATTTGACTCTTTGGAATACATAGAGCAAATTTTTCATTGGTGAATTTGATAAGCCTTAAATCCATTTCAAAAGAAGTCTCATTCATACTCACTTTTGTATTAACTGGGGGTTTGATCAACTAGAAAGATAGTTTATCACCTTTCTATAATTTGAGATAACCCCTAAAATAGAAAACCCTATTTTTTCTCTTTCATTTTGCAAGTTTTTAGAATTACCATTCAATGGCAAATTCACTAGTGGTAAATCTAATCAAGTTCTAGAAAATGTAACCTTGCCACTTGGCACCTCCCTACTTGTAATTTCATTGTTTTTAGTCTACAATTATCTATTTTCATAGTTTTTTTGCCTAAATTCACACTTATGTTAGTCAATAAAGAAATATTAGATTAGCTCAAATTCTTCTTTTACCCATATCATCTTGGATAAAAATTAAAGAATCTTAGAATATATTTAAATTATTTCCTTTTACAAGCAATTAGGCAACAAATTAAAATTATATAGTTGCATTTAGGGTAAATTTTTTGATACATTATCTCTTGTTTGCCTTGGAAAAAACACTCTCCTAGCATAGTTCATCATTCAAAAATTTATTCTTCTATTCTTGCATTTTGTGTTTTTATAATTAGCATGCATTTTAAGTGATATTTACTTTAAGCTTGAACAAATTTTATCTTGATTAAGGCTTGATAAAGAGTCAAATTAGCAATTCAAAACCATAGTTTTTCATTGAATAAACCCATTAAACATCATCAAGCATAACATCAACAACACACTTAGACACCTTGATAAACCACATGAAGTAGAGCCTACTCGTATTGAAGATTCCACATCTTTGAGGCCTCCTTTGGAAAGATATCCCTGAGTAGGGAAGTAGGGATCCTAGTGAATTCCCCCCACATGCAAGTGAGGCATGTTTAGGCATTCCTAATTTTATTATAATTTATATTAGCAGATACATACTTTGATTGCTCTTATATTTAATTACACTCTTGATTAATTATATTGGGACCTAAGATAATTTGGCTTAAAATCCAACAATGGTATTAGAGTTGTTTCTAAAATATATCCATTTTTTATAGAGTTGTGTTTGGAGCTACTACAAGTATTATCTATCTATTATTATTATTATTACCATTGAAGGAAGAATTAAATATGATTGCTAAAAATTTTGAATTTGTAGATTAATTGATATTTTTAAAGGTCTCAACAATAGATATTAAGAGGACATATAAAAGTCACCTTGATTTTGATGCTAGGGTCTATCCACTTGGTTCAAGGAAAACTAGTGAAGATAAAGACTCAGCTAAAATATATTAAGATCCAAATCAAAAGAAAGTTAGACGTAAGGGGACATTCAAAGTCACCCTAATATTGATTTTTTATAAAAGAGGAGAATCACATTGAATGTTCTCAAGTTTTGACCTAAGACACCATACATAGAAGAAAAGAAAGAAAAATATTTACTCAAGCTAGAACTTGAGATAAAGAGAAGAATATATCTCAGGAAAGAACTTGAAAAGATATCACTCAAGCTACAACCTAAGAAGATAGAATATTGAATGCACCTAAGAAAGAGAGTGCGTAGAACAAAAATAAAACTTGGATAAAATTCAAAGTATAGTAGAAAGAAAAAGAATAGTATTGAAGCTTTCTACATGATATACTAAAAAATTATTATATATTTTGAGTGGTGATATTATTCAAGGTAGGAAAATCTAACATCCAAGTAAAGTGTAGATAGGAAAGCAAAACATTATGTTGGCAATTTTAGGTATGTTGCCTTTGTGAGTTGTCATTGATGTCAAAAGGAGTTTGTGTTGATGTCAAAAGGAATTTGTGATGATGTCAAAAAGAGTTTGGTGCCAAAAAGATCTTGAAAGTTCCATGATGTTTGTTTAAGGTTTTTTATTAAAACCATGGTGACAAGGTTAAAGGTTTTTCTTAAAACCATCTGGACTCATTAAGGGTTTTTATTAAAACCATATTGGCTTAATGAAAAGGTTTTTATCCTTGAAAAAACCTTAAAAGTTCATTTTGATTATTAACAAATTAATTAACTCAAACCTTTGAAAAGGTTTTAAGTTAAGTTTATTATTAATAAAATAATAATTATTAATTTAATAATTATTATTGAAAGGGTTTCTAAACCCTTAGTGGCACTCATGTAAAATATTTACCTCACCGGCGTCAACTTGCATGGGATGAAAAATGCAATGTTTGAAGTGAGCGTCGACATCAATTTGCATGGGATAAAAGACTATTAAAGGGCATTATTTCCTAAGGTTTTAAGCACCTCCGATTTGTGCGATTACCTTTGAATTTGTATTGCTCTGTGACCTTTGATTTTAGATTGCTTTGTGATTTTTGAGTTTCATATTGCTCTGTGTTTAAGTTCCAATTTCGTACACCTGTGAGGAAGACAAATTTGTTTGTCTTTAATTTCTATGAGCAAAGGGAAGGTAAAAAAATGAGTGGCACTTGAGATTTTCCTTGGGCACTTGTGCTCCAATGGCAGAGGTAGTGGAGAGAAGGCCCTCGCTAGGCAGAGGTGTCAAGATCAATTTGCATTGGTCGTGTTTTATTTTTAATCTCGGATTATTGTGCACGTGGTACAACAGTTGCCTTGGGCCATAATTTTGGAGGAGGAAGTGCTTTGGCACTTATTTTTGTGTCTCCACACTTCTCCTAATGTTGGAGAATTTATTTTTGGCCAAGGTAGATCTTTTGTTGATAATGTGGAATATTTTATTTGACTTGGCAAGTTATTGTTGGTAATTGGATGGAGGTATAAGGTTAAATATAAATATTGCTTTGACATTGTTATTATTGATGCTTAATGTTTATATGGCAAATGCATTTAGAAGTAAATGTATTTTAGGAGTTATAAGGGTTTAAGGAATAATTGTGGTTAATGTCATATTGGGGTTAGAAAGCCTTTGGAGTTATTGAGTGGATATCCTCTTGTAACTATTTTTGAGGTTGAAGTTATTTTGTGATATATTAAGTAGGAGTTATAAGGTGTAAAGGAATATTGTTGATATGTATATTTGTGAGTTTTGATTATTGATGAGTTGGAGTGATAAGGTGTTATTAGGACTCTTATCATTGTGCATTATTCCATTGTTGCTAACTCTAATTTATGGCAAATTGAGAGTTAGTGTTGTGACAGTTTTTGAGTTCTCCTTCTTCATCAAAGTAAAGGTATGGGCACATTCTTCCATGGTTATTATTGATTGATGATTTTCTAAAAATAAGTTTGGAGTGAAAAGGATTAAATTAAGTTTCCTTATTTGGAGTGGATCTTATTTTCTGAAAGTGGAAGAATTGATTATGCATTATGAGATCATCATGAGTTTATGAGTTATTACATAATTCTATTTTGTGAGAGTGGAAGCATTTGAATTTTGCTTTAGGATTTTTGAGTGAGAAGCATATGCCATTGCTAAAAGTTGTTGAAACCCTATTGAGTTGTTTGGTTGTTGAGATTTTGGTTTTGAGATTGCTTCCATTGATATTGAGTTGATCAAGTTATACTTTACTTGATACATAATTTGGGCTTGCTCCTTTGAGATTTTATTTTATCAAGTTGTACTTTTCTTGATAAACTTGGTTGTGTGGTTAAGTTGAGCATTCCCATTTGAGAGAAGTTGGAAATATCTTGAACCCATTTTTGATGCTTAGAGAGAGATTACTTTGAGTTCTTTAAAACTAACTTGGCTAGGTTTTGATAGCAAGTTATGGTTCTATGTTGGAGGAGTTTATTCCTTGATATTGCATTATTGGCAATTGTTGGGTTGTGGTTCAAGATCTTGTGAAAGTATACTACTTCTATGAGATTGATTTGAGTTGAGATTGAGAGTTGAAGAATAGAACATATTGAGTCTCTAACAATTCTCTTTATGCTTCTATGAGATTTATTTGATATGATTGGATGAAACACATTAGGTATCTAACAATTTTCTTTGTGTGTTCATATTGGGCAAGTTTATTGGTAAACTTTCTTGAGCTGATTTGGGCAAGTTCTTGGTGAGCTTGCTAGGACAGATTTGGACAGGTTCTTATGGAGAACTTGTGGATTGCTTTGGGCAGGTTTTTGTGGAGAACTTGTGGACTGATTTGGACAGGTTCTTGTGGAGAACTTGTGGACTGATTTGGATAGGTTCTTGTTGAATAACTTGTGGACAGATTTGATGAAGTCTTGGTGAAGACTTGTGAGAAGTTGTGATTGATTTGTTCAAGATTTTGGCTTAATATTGGGACAGATCTGATAGAGATTTGAGAGCAAATTTGTGCTGGACCAAAGGACTGAGTTTGGTGCAAATTTGTGACAGAGTTTGAGAGGACTTGTGCTGGACCGACTGACTATGTTTAGTACATGTGTTGATGAGCAACTATGGAGGTGATCATTGAGGACATAAGTCTCTAGAGCCCGAGCAAGGAGGATAGGACATCTTCTGTGGAAAGGAGTTCCACCTGCTAGCGACAGAAGAGGCAGTGATCTTTTGAAGTATCATTTCCAAATATTTGGGGATAAGACATCTCCTTTGGGCAGGAGGCTCATAAATACTTCCTTGGGGATAGTACATCTCCTTTGGGAAGGAGGCTCATAAATATTTGATTAGGGAAAGAATTCTCCTTTGGACAAGAAGTCAATAAACATTGTAATTGGGAAGGATTCCCAAAGGATTTGATTGACAAAATTTAGTGAAATATTTTCTCTATGGAGTAGTCCACCTTGGGTGAACCACGTTATATTGGTGTCTCAATTGTGTGATGACTTGTACACTGGTTTTATTACTACTTTGATTTTGCTATTGGTTCATTGCATTGTTTTCTGAAGTAAAAGTAAAAAGTTAAAAAGTGGTCTTATACTGTTCACCCCCCTCTTAGTATAAGCTTGTGTTCTTCACATTAGCCTAAAAGGACCAAAGAGCATAAACACTTAAATAAAATTGAAGCTAACCAAAGTAGCTAATTAATCCAGTAAGTTTGTAATGAATTCAATCTAAGAGATGACTAGTTGCTAAGCTTATCTAAAGAATAGTGGTGAAGGGCACTAGAAGAGTTAGCAAAAACTCAAAAAACAAGTATTTAAATAGTGAATTCAATCAAATAAAATGTGGAAGCCAAAACTCATGTTCTAATTAATTTGAATTCCATATTCCAAATAAATTTGAAACCAAGTTCCATCCAAGGCCAAAGGTAACATTTTAGCCAAAGCCAAGCCAAGACAATTCGATGTCTACTAGCAACCAAAATTAAATCCAATCTGACATCTACTGGTAGAAGTGAATTTGAAATCTACTAGAAGCTAAAATTGAAGCCAAGCCAACGTCTACTAGCAAAGAAACCTAGCCAAGCTTATGTCTATTAGGAGAAACCAAGTTGATGTCTTTCAATAGAAGGAAATTCAATGTTAACAATAGAGAAACTAATCAAATCTAATGCCTACCTGAGTAGTAATGATAACCAGCAAAAGCAAAACATCTATTTGAAGCGTGAATACAAAATATTTTAGAAAGAGGCATCTCATATTTTGAAATAGCATGATCAAAGGAAATAATATTCCTTTCTTAACCTCCTTACTTGCTCATTTGCCATCATAGTAGGGAGCGTTACTCTACAACCATTACACTAATCACTTGTAGCCTTTATCATTTTAGAAGTACTATTTATGCATTTGTAATATTTTTCTAGGTGGAAAAGGTAAGTAACATTACCTTTATTGATTTAATTAAAGTCCTAAGTAAGGTATTATGTCAAGTTTTGAAATGTAGGAACTTTAATAATCAAGAGAGAATTAAAATTTTGTCAACTTATTTGATATTTATTAAAGATCTAATTTAAATAATTAAAATAATTAGGAACCTCAATTATTAAGAGAAAGTATAAGTATTTTAACTTTATTTTGAAATTTTTTGAAATATCTTTTTTGATATTTTATTATTTATTGATTTGAATTTTTTAATATTTAATTTTGGAGTGATAAGGTTTTCTACTTCAAATAAGATTTAAAATTTTGTTTTTAATATTTTGATTTGAAATTTGAAAAGGATTATAAAGTTAAAGTTTTTGAAATTTTGAAATTTAAGAGTTAGAATATTTGAAGATTTTGAACTTATAAATTTTGAAATTTGAGCTTTTTGAAAGATTTGAAATTTAGAGAAAATTGAAATTTGAAGATTTTTGAATTTGCAAATTTAATAAAGTAGGGAGATAAAAGTTTTGCTACTTCAAAATATTTTTGAAAATTTAAATTTGCAATTTTTTTTTTTGAAAAATGATTAGATTCTTGAATTTTTGAAATTGCAATTTTGGAGATAAAAGGATTTCAACTTCAAATAAATTAATAGATCTAAAAAATGGATATAACAAATATTCAAGAAGAAAACAACACATCAAATCATTAGAAAATATGTGATTTATAAATAAAACAAAGGAAGAATGACTTTAATATTGCATCGGTGGTTGCATTGTTTTCTTAATAATATATATGATCATAAAGTATTAGCATGGAAGCATAGATTAAAGAAAGGATATTATACTCATTTGAAGTGTAATCATTGCAATAGAATTGGGCATGAAGAAGCTAATTGTTGGAATCTTTATCCATGTAAATTTTGTGGAAAAAATACTCATTCTCCAACATTTTATTGGTACAAAGGAAAATATTATAAAAATTTAAAAAAAATGCTATTATTTAGATTAGACAATTTTCTTCAAAAACTTATTTTTAAAGCATCTCCTAGTCATTGAAAATAGAGAAACATGTTCTATTTCAAATATACAATTCAAAATTGGTAACGACCAAGAAAGATAAATGCAAAAAGAAGTATTTAATATTTTTTGTCTAAGAATCAAATTAATAATGAATTACTTGAAACAGGAAAATGGATCCAATATAGCTCAAGATTATCTTGCAGATAAAATAGACAAAGAATTACAAGACAATATCAAGATTGTAGGAAATCAAAAATAAAATAAGCACATGAATCAAAGGGTAAAGATAGTTCAAGTCATTCATAAACAAGAATTAGAAGTACATAGCAAAGAAGCATATGAAGCAAATACTGAAGAACCAAAGAGAGAAGCTAAAGATAAATCTCAAGCAGAAGATCATACACAATGCAAAGACTAAAGAACCAAATACTGAAGATGAAGATGAAGATTGAAGACTAAAGTCTCCAATAACCAAATAATGTAATACAGGGAGGTTTTGGAGAGTATAAAATTATTTGTTACATGCAAATGTACCCCCATGGTACCTTTATGGTATAAATGTAAATATGTAATAAATTAGGGTTTGTGTCTATAGTTTAGATGAGTGATTTATATTTCCCCTTTATGTAAGTATCTATGTGTAGGATATGCATAAGTATCATGCATGTTAGTGAGCAAGTGTGTAATGAGAGAGTGTGCACAATTTTAATGTAGGTAAGTGTGAAAATATGTAATGGAGAATGTGCACTAGTGTCATATATTAGGAATGCATGTAGAAGAGTAAGTGTCATGTAGAAGTGTGCAAGTGTCATAGAGTTAAGTGTGCATGTAAGTAGAGAGTGAAGAGTCTTGTATACAAGTGGAAATATGAGAAGCCAAAGGACAATAATAGGAAAGGTTGCAACTCTCGGATATGTAAGGAGTGCAATAGTCAAGTATTGAAGAGTCACCTTTCTATGTCTATATTATGGAGACAAAGCTCCATACAATGTAAGTGGGAAAACGATCTGTAAATGATCACCATAGCAAGCATTTATAATATTAAAGCTTATATTTTGAGAAATATTATTGTAAGTATATTTCATGCTTGTACATGAATGATTTTGGCCATTTACATTCATATTTGATGTTATAATGAATGTTATTATAATTTATATTGGCTAGTATATACTTTGATTGCTCTTATATTTAATTTTACTCTTGATTAATTATATTAGGACCTAAGATAATTTGGCTTAAAAGCCAATATTTTATACAAAGGTTTGGATTAATTGCAAAATAACATCAATGAACAAATATTATACCTTTGTTTTTTCTAATATCCAGTAAAAAAATATTACACAAGCAAGAAAGTATTTTACATCCTAACATAATAATATTTTACATTCTAACTTGATGGTATTATATGACTAATAAGTCTATCAAAGTATATTTTAGTAGGTATAATTGATGGAAATATAATTTTGATTAAACTTATATCACCAAAATGATAATATAAGAAGTGTTATTTAATCATTATGAATTGTCTTACTCTAGTAATAGTTGGAGAAAATTACATCAATAATGTTCATCAAAACCCAAGGTTTTATGTTGGAGAATATTACATTATTTGGTACATGCAAACGTACCCCCATTGTACCCTTATGGTACAAATGTAAATATGTAATATATTAGGGTTTTTATTTACAGTATAGATGAGTGATTTATATTTCTCCTTTATGTAAGTGCCTATGTGTAGGATATGCACAAGTGTCATGCATATTAGTGAGCAAGTGTGTAATGAGAAAATGTGCACAAGTGTCATGTATGTAAGTGTGCAAATATGTAATGTGAGGATGTGCACAAGTGTCATATATTAGGAGTGCATGTAGAAGATTAATTATCATGTAGAAGTGTGTGAGTGTCATAGAATTAAGTGTGCATGTAAGTAGAGAGTAAAGAGCCTTGTATACAAGTGGAAATATGAGAAGCCAAAGGACAATAATAGGAAAGGTTGCAACCAAATATGTAAGGAGTGCAATAGTCAAGTATTGAAGGGTCGCCTTTATATGTCTATGTTATGGAAATAAATATCCATACAATGTAAGTGGTAAAATGGTTTGTAAACGATCACCATAGCAAGCATTTATAATATTAAAGCATGTATACAAATTTTGAGCAATAATATTGTAAGTATATTTCATGCTTTTTCATGAATGATTTTGGACATTTACAGTCATATTTTATGTTGTAATGAATATTATTATAATTAATAATTACTAGTATATACTTTGATTGCTCTTATATTTATTTCTACTCTTAATTAATTATATTAGGACCTAGGATAATTTGGATCAAAAGACAATATTTTATACAAAGTTTTGGATTAATTTCAAACCAACATCAATGAACAAATATTATACCCTTATTTTTGGTAATATCCACACAAGAAAGAAAGTGTTTTTCATGCTAACATAATAATATTTACATTCTAACATGATGATATTATATGAATAATAATTCTATCCAAGTATATGTTAGTAGGTATAATTGATGGAAACATAATGTTGATAAAACTTATATCACCAAAATGGTAATATAAGTGTTATTTAAAAATTTATGAATTGTATTAGTCTAGTAATAGTTGGAGAAAATTAAGAAATTTAGAATGAATATCCTTTTAACCATCATACGCTAGAAATTAAGTATTCCATATGCTAGTTACTCAAGTAGAATGACAACTAATAAGGTTGATCACTTTGTTGATGACACATTTCCTATACTCATTACTAAACTAGATTTCTAGTTATAAAAAGTCTCTTTTGAATGCTAATGATATTAAATTTGGGATTGAACTTTTGAGTATGATTGCAGGTTAATTAGTGTAAAATATAACCTCATTGTCCAAAGATTAATGTCCCTTTTGCTTCAATGCTTAGAACAAACCATAAATTTCGTTTAAAATAGTATTATACTTTTTAACTTATGAAAATACCAATAATATGTTATTTTAATATATTTTCCCTATTTAAATAACCTCTATACAACATATTGTGAATCATCAGTATTTAGCTCAAAATACTATTATAGATTACAAGTCGAAAGTGGGAGTACAATAAAAGGCATATTTTTATGTGATAAATGATTCATCGCTATTAATGGATAATAACCAAAGCAATACACAAAATAGTAATGCATAAGTAACATCATAGATAGCATCACTTACATAGCTATTTCTTTATATATAGTTTTTTAAAAATATGCTTACAATATTTTTATTGTTAGGTTGAAAAATTTCATGTCATTCATGGGTTAGGATATGTGATGTTAAGCTTAAGTTGAAGTTGTTGGATGTGTCTCATTCTTTGCCAAAAAATAATTGTACGACAGGCACTACAGCGCAAAAGACTATGGGTAGGGGGGGTCTGGGGGGGCCGGAGGCCCCCAAGGACCCCCGGCTACGGTAAAGGTGATTACGTAATAGGTGATGGCTCGGGGTGCGTAGGGGGACGCCCTCGGATACGGTGAAAGTGTTAGATGCTGGCGAAGCCGGCCGAGAGAAGCCGACAAAGCCGACGACAAAATTTTCACCTACTTTTATCGCTATTTTTCACCTACTTTTATCGCTACTTTTGGAGCGACCCCCGGTATTTCCACGGTTGGTGGGTGGTTAGTGGGTGTGGGTGGTTTAGCCCATGGTGTTGTATCCATGGTACCCTAATACCACTTGGTGGTTTAGGGTTGTATGAGTTTCCTTATATAATTATTGTAATGTCCCGTTTTAGGGATAAGAGAGAGAATAATATATCAAGGAGGATAGACTCTTGTTTGCTAGACTAGCCCAAATTGGGTGAACCAGGGTAAATCTTGTGTGTTATATGTGCATTGAATGGTGTCATTATTTCCTTAGTTATTATTTTTGCATTATTTCTAGAATATGTTTCTGTAAATTCTCTTCATTTGGTATCAGAGCCAAGTCATTAGCCATAGGGGGACGCCTTTATTGCTAAGGTTTAAATCCGTTTGAAGAAGATATAGGGTTTCTAGGAGTTAGAGGAAACCTATTCTAGAGTGGGAGTTACGCAGGAGTTTGAAGGAAAAATGTCAGGAAATCATTCAAGGATAGAGATCGAGAAATTTGATGACAAAAGTTTTGAGCTATGGAAGTTAAATATGGAAGATATGCTCATGGACAGAGATCAGTGTGCTGCTATTTCAAAAACAACAAAACCTACGGGTACTTTTGATGAATATTGGGAGAAAATGAATCGAAAAGCGAGGAGTCTGATTCGACTGTGTCTTGCAGATTTGGTGCTCATCAATGTTTCGGGAGAATCTACAGCAAAGGATCTCTGGGAGATGTTAGGGGCTTTGTATCAATCGAAGTCCCTAGTGAACAAATTATTCCTTAGAAAGAAACTATACAATCTTAGGATGCATGATGGGGATTCGATTGCAGATCATCTGAATGCATTCAATACAATGGTAAGTCAACTAACATCTGTAGAAATTAAGTTGAGTGAGGAAGATAAATGCATTACTTTGTTATGCTCTTTACCAGATTCATGGGATAACTTAGTAGTAGCAATTGGTAGTACAACTTCATCCATATTGAAGTTTGAAGATATAGTGGCATCTCTATTATCTGAGGATATGAGGAGAAAAGCCATGGAGGGCACATCTAAGGAAGCCCTAACAGTGAGAGGGTGTGCCAAGGAGAAGGACAAATCTAGATATGGTGATAGGTCTAAGTCTAAATGTAGATCCAAGTCTCGGGGGAAGTTTGAGAGAAAATGTTGGAATTGTGGCAAGCCTGGTCATATGAAGAAGGATTGCAGATCAAAGAAAGCTGAGTCTGGAAAAAAGTCTGATGAATCAACTTACACAAAGATGAATAAATCCATTGATGAAGTAGGGGATGTATATCTGGCATCCTGCTCATCGTTCTCCACACGATCAGATAAAAATGATTGGTTGATTGATACTGGTGCCTCTTTTCATATGACTCCTCATAGAGGGTGGTTCAGTGAATATGAAAGATATGATGGAGGGGAGGTACTATTGAGAGATGATTCACCACTCAGAATCATGGGTCGTGGAAGAGTGAAAAGTTTGCTACAGGATGGTAGGGTTAAGACCCTACCAGGTGTGATGCATATTTTGGGACTTGCTAGAAATTTGATTTCGGTAAGCAAAATGTCCGATGCAACAGTGAATGTCAGTTTTGACAAGGATTCATGCAAAATGGTTCGTGGATCAATGGTGTTGGCAAGGGGAGTTCATATTGGAACATTGTATAATCTATTGGGAAGCACTATGACAAATGAGTGCAATAGCTCAACTATTCCTGAGGTTGATTTTGATAAAAGCTCAACACTCTGGCATCAAAGGATGGGACATATTGGAGAAAAGGGATTATGTACCCTGTACACAAAATGTATGGTTCATGGTATCCCTAATTACTCAATGTATTTCGAGTTTTGTGAACATTGTATTTATGGTAAACAGAATCGGGTTAGGTTTCCATCTGGTGCCACAAGATCTAGTGGGGTACTAGATTTGATCCACAGTGATATTTTTGGTCCTATTCCTATGTCGTCTCTTGGAAAATCACGGTATTATGCTTCCTTTGTTGATGATTTTTCAAGATATGCATGGATTTACTTTCTTAAGAGCAAATATGAAGTGTTTGAAAATTTTAAGGAATTTAAAGCACTTGTTGAGAATCAAACTGATAAAAGGATTAAGGTGTTGAGGTCTAATAATGGAGGGGAATATTGTTCTAATGTATTTGAGAAATTTTGTAAGCAATGTGGTATTGCAAGATAGAAGACTACTCCATATACACCTCAACATAATGGAGTTGCAGAGAGGTTGAACAGATCACTGATGGAGAAGGCTAGAAGTATGCTCAGTGGTGTAGGTTTGGCACAAGAATTCTGGGCAGAAGCAGTGAGTGCAACATGCTACTTGTGAAATTGGTCACCTACATCAGCATTGCCAGATCAAACTCCATTTGAAGCTCTATTTGGTAAGAAACCTTCTATTTCACATCTCAAAGTTTTTGGCTGTGATGCATACATGCATATTCCAAAGGAGAAAAGAAGTAAGCTAGATAATAAGGCTGTTAAATGTATCTTTATTGGTTATAAAGATGGTGTTAAAGTATATAAGCTTTGGAATCCAAAAACTAAAAGTACAGTGTACAGTAGAGATGTGGTGTTTAGGGAGATGATTAGTGATTCCAAGAAGGTAGTTATAGAAGAGGAACCTGGAACGGTCCAATTTGATCTCATGGAAAACTATCAGAAAGTAGAGGATCTGGAAGAGGAGCATACAGATGAGGATATGGAAGAGGAGCATACAGGTGAGGATCTGGAAGAGGATGAAGAAGAGGTTCATACACCTATGGTAAGGAGATCAAAACAATAAAGGAAGCAACCTGAAAGGTATAGTCCATTTGCTTTTCCTACTTCTTTTGTACTATCTGTTACTGATGAAGATCCTAGAATAGTTAGAGAAGCTGTTAATTCTGGAGAGGCAAACCGTTGGGAAGAGGCCATGGATGAGGAAATGATGTCCCTGAAAAAGAACAGAACATGGGATTTAGTGAAATTACCAAGTGGTAGGAAAGCAATAGGTTGCAAGTGGATCTTTAAGAAGAAGCAAAATGCTGAAGGTAAAGTGGAGAAATATAAAGCTCACCTGGTTGCTAAAGGTTTTTCCCAGGTTGAAGGAATTGATTATGGTGAAGTTTTTTCTCCCATTGCAAAGCTAACATCAATTAGATTTATGTTAGCTATGGCTGCACGCATTTGATCTTGAAATAGAATAGATGGATGTGAAAACTACATTCCTTCATGGAGATTTGGAGGAAGAAATCTATATGAGGCAACTTGAAGGTTTCACTGTTGCAGGAAAGGAGGATTTGGTATGTAAGTTAAAGAAATCATTGTATGGACTGAAATAATCACCTAGAATGTGGTACCAAAAATTTGATACTTATGTTTTAGGAATTGCTTTTGTTCATAGCAATGCTGATTACTATGTGTATTCAAAGAAAATTGGTAATGTAATTGTCATTATAGTTCTTTATGTTGATGACATGTTACTAATTGGAAATAGTAAGAAACTGGTCAGGGAAGTAAAGTCTCAGTTGGCATCACAATTTGACATGAAGGATCTTGGCCTTGCAAATTTTATATTGGGTATGCAAATAAAAAGAGATCGCTCTAACGAGAAGTTGTGGTTGGATCAGAAAAAGTATGTTGAGACAGTGTTGAAAAGGTTCAATATGCAGGATTGCAAACCGGTGAAGGTACCTATTTCTTTAGGTGAAAAATTGTCTGCTGAACAATGTCCAAAAATAGAAGAAAAGGTAGAGGAAATGTCACATATTCCTTATGCAAATGTTGTAGGTAGTTTAATGTATGCCATGGTTTGTACTAGAGAAGACATTGCCCATGCAGTGGGAGTCTTGAGTAGATATATGTCTAAACCTGGTAAAGAGCATTGGACTATCGTGAAAAGGGTGTTCAGATATTTGCGTGGCACATCTGATTTTACAATCTGCTATGAGGGTACAGGTAAAGAAAATAGACAATGGGATATAGAAGGGTTTGTTGATGCAGATTGGGCTGGAGATCTAGACAGGAGAAGATCTACTAGTGCTTATGTATTCAATTTGTTCGGAGGGGCCATTAGTTGGATGAGCAAGAGGCGGACTGTTGTTGCTCTTTCAACTACTGAAGCTGAGTATATGGCAGCCACTGATGCAAGTAAGGAAGTCGTATGGCTGCAAAGACTATGTGCTAAAATTGGGTTCTTTCAAGGAGTCGTGAAGATAAAGCGTGACGATCGAGTGCCATATTTTTGGCAAAGAACCCCGCTTACCATTCAAGAACGAAGAACATTGATACAAAGTTCTATTTCTACGGGGACATGCTTGAACGAGAGGAAAGTGTTGCTGGAAAAGGTAGACACCAAGGAAAATGTTGCAGATGCTTTAACCAAGGCTGTAAGCACTGAAAAGTTTAGATTCTATTAAATTGAAATGAGTCTGGCAAAGTATTCAACAAGTGGGAGAATGTTGGATGTGTCTCATTCTTTGCCAAAAAATAATTGTACGACAGGCACTACAGCGCAAAAGACTACGGGTTGGGGGGGTCCGGGGGGGCCGGAGGCCCCCAAGGACCCCCGGCTACGGTAAAGGTGATTACATAATAGGTGATGGCTCAGGGTGCATAGGGGGATGCCCTCGGATACGATGAAAGTGTTAGATGTCAGTGAAGCCGGCCGAGAGAAGCCGGCGAAGCCAACGACAAAATTTTCACCTACTTTTATCTCTATTTTTCATCTACTTTTATCGCTTCTTTTGTAGCGACCCCCGGGATTCCCACGGTTGGTGGGTGGTTAGTGGGTGTGGGTGGTTTAGCCCATGGTGTTGTATCCACAGTACCCTAATACCACTTGGTGGTTTAGGGTTGTATGAGTTTCCTTATATAATTATTGTAATGTCCCGTTTTAGGGATAAGAGAGAGAATAATATATCAAGGAGGATAGACTCTTGTTTGTTGGACTAGCCCAAATTGGGTGAACCAGGGTAAATCTTGTGTGTTATATGTGCATTGAATGGTGTCATTATTTCCTTAGTTATTATTTCTGCATTATTTCTAGAATATGTTTCTGTAAATTCTCTTCAGAAGCCACATCTAAATTATGTATTATACTTACTATATATCACTTTGGGACCCTATATATTTTGTATAGGTCAATATTTTGTAATATTTTATCATATGACCTAAAGGTCGGTTCTTTAACCTTAACCTAAATATCTCTTGTAATTGGGTTTTATATTGGTTTCTACCAAATATATTATCATTGGTTGGAATGTAATTATTTTTCATTAGTGAGATTATTTTGGTGTCCATAGACACCCTTCATATTGTGCATATTATTTGTATAATGTATTTTTATTTTTTGGATAATGTGTTCATTAAGTTCATTTCGAGAAGGTACTACAAAATCTAACACAATATTAGAGTATGTGGGAATCTCCATTAATTAGTTGTTTATCTTTGGTGATTTTTATTCTACAATCATTCTAAGGAAAAGTATATTTTTGGATGCAATTTTTAGAATCTGTATGTTCTACCAAAAATCTCTTTTAGGGCTTGATTTTTAAATTCCTAGGTGGAATTGGATTATGAGGATCTCACAAGATTGTAAGAAATTTATTCTAGGAGAAATATTAATCAATATTTTTCTTTTATTGAAATTTAATTTATGTTTTTCTTTTCTTGACTAGATGGGTACCCTAATCATCAAATTGAATTTTTTGAGGTTGTTTGAGAACCTCACTTTGTATTTTATAATTTTTAGAAAACATTTTATTTTCTCCTTTGATTCCTTCTATTTAGATGCAACATAGATGAAAGGGCAATTTGCATGATTTATCAAGAAAATAGGTGAATAATTTTTTATAGCCCCCATATGCCAAAGAAATCATGGGTACACTTTCATACATAAATAAGAGTGGCCTACATAAATAACACCTCAATGGAATCCCCTACACAAAATAGTGATGGTTTGGTTCTTTCTTATCCTAGTGGTAAACCACTAAGCACTAAATTAGGACCCCCTCAAATTTTTATGATTTTTTAGGTAAAATATTAAATATAGAAGCATTTTGAACCCCATTTTTTAAATCACTCTATTTTTTTATTTCTTTGTGTGATTTGAGAGAAGTTAGGAGCGAAAATTAGATAATCAATATTATATTCAACCTTTGAAAACCTCAGTTACATTGGAATATATACTCGTAGTATTAACCGAACTTAGGGAATATAGGGAAGTTAGGGAAATAGAAGAAATAGGGAGGAAAGGGAAAAAGGAAATTGAGTTGGTTCACCTTGATGCCCTTGTCATCCAATCCTGCCCAGTCAGCTGTCGTCCAAGTCAAACTTACTTGTATAGTCAACTGTCGTCCAAGGAGGTAAAAGGGGTAAGATCCAAAGCTTATAGTTGAAACAAATTTTTACACCTTTTTTACTCCTTTTTGGTCTTTTTACTAGCTTTATTTCCAACATTCTCCCCCTTAAAGTTGAGAGGACTGACTATACAGTATCTTAGCTTTATATATTGAGCTTTAGCTATACCTTTGGTGAAGATGTCTGCAATATTATCCAAAGTGTTACAATGTTGAAGCTCAACTATTTGTTGTTCCACCATATCTCGAATGAAGTGATACTTCATATCGAAATGCTTTGATCTGCTATGGTGGACTGGATTGTATGCCAACTGAATGACACTTATGTTATCATAATACAATTGAGTTGGACCACTTTGACTTTCTCCAATCTCTTCAAGAACTTTTCTCAACCATAGGGCTTGAGTACTAACATGTGTGATGGCTATATACTCAACTTTAGTTTATGACAATGGTACAACAGTTTGTTTCTTGGAACTTCATGTAATTAGTCCTGATCCTAGACTAAAAAAATTCCCTGATGTAGATTTCCTATCATCTATACTACTGCCCCAATCACTGTCACTGAAGCCAACTAATTTTACAGACTTACATTTTTGGTAATGGATTCCAAAATCCAATGTACCTTTTACATATCTCAATATTCTTTTAGTTTCTTGTAGATGCAGCTGAGAAGGACTAGCCATAAACCTTGAGACTAGAGAAACAATATATTGAATATTGGGTCTTGTGTTGGTGAGAAAAATCAGATTCCCAACCATGCTTCTGTAAGTGGTCATGTCAACATTTGATTCTTTGTCGTCCTTGCTCAATTGGATCCCATGTCCAGTTGGAGTTGCAACTGATTTGCACTGCTCCATGGAAAATTTCTTGATCATGTCTCGAGCATACTTGTGTTGACATATGAAGATCCTTTTGTTTTATTGATGCACTTCCATGCCTATGCAGTATCACATTAGACCAAGATATTTCATCTTGAACTGCTTCATCATGGAGTTTTTGAACTCCGTATTCATTTTGTTGTTACTACTCGTAAATATTAGATCATCCACATACAAAAAAACTATGAGAATGTCTACTCCATGCTTTAGATAGTACAAATTTGGTTCACTTTTGCTTCTTGTGAATCCATACTTGTTGAAATATCCATAAATGCATGAGTACCAAGCTCTTGGTGCTTGCTTGAGGCCATAAAGTGCTTTATTCAATTTGTAAATAAGGTTCTCTTTTCCCTATTCTTGGAAACCTTGAGGTTGTTGAACATACACCTCTTCTATCAAGTATCCATTTAGAAAAGCACTCTTTACATCCATGTGTTGAACATTCTATCCTTTATGGGCTGCTAAGGAAAGAACTGATCTGATTGTCTCTTGTCTTGCAACAGAAGCAAAGGTTTCCTCATAGTCAATGCCATATTTCTGAGTAAAACATTTTGCTACTAGTCTCGCCTTATGCCTCTCAATGCTTCCATCAACATTGTACTTGGTCTTGTAGACCCATTTACATCTAACACATTTTTTATCTTTGGGTATCTTTACTAGCTCCCATGTATCATTATTTTTTATAGAGGTTATTTCCTCTTTCATGGCTTCTTGCCATATATTTTGAGTAGATGCCTTCTCATAGCTAGGTATCTCTAGTTGTGCATTAGTCAATAAATCATAATTGACTTCATCTCATCTAGGTTCTTGGGAGTCATCATCCCCATACAATTGCAAATTTTCAAGTTGCTACAAAACTGTATTCATTTCACTAGCTTGGCTTCTAGTGAATCTTCTTTAGAAATTTTGATTCAGCATCTGAAAGGATGGATGATGTAAATTTCTTTTGCATCTTGCTGGAGAGTCAATTTCCATTGGTGAAGAACTTACTGATCTTTGTGGAGAAGTACTTGGAGTGGCGATTGAAGTACTTGAACTACTTGATCTTGGAGGGGGTGGTGTGCCTTTCATGTTCTTTGGAGAAACCTATTGTACCTGTGAAGAATTTACATCTTGGGACTCATCATCAACAAAAATTCTTTGATGACCCAATTCTCTCCCTTCATCAAAAATTACATCCCTGGAGAGTACAATTTTATGAGTCTTGGATTTGTAGAGCCTATATGCTTTTGTAGACTCACAATACCCAAAAAATATACAAGCTTGACTTTTTGGATCAAGATTCCTCCTTTTCTCATCAGGAATGTGGGCATATGCTAAAGAACCAAAAATTTTGAAGTGCTTTACATTTGGTTTCTTTGCATACCACGCCTCATAAGGAGTGATTCCATCTAAACTAGAAGTTGGACTTCTATTTAGAATATATACACTTGTTTTTATAACATCAACCTAGTACATATTAGTGAGATGCTTTATCTGAAGCATCGATATCACCATCTCAACTAGGGTGTGGTTCTTTCTTTCAACCACACCATTCTGTTGTGGGGTATAGGCTATAGTGAATTGCCTTTTGATCCCACTTGCTTTACAATAATTTAAAAATTATTTTTAGGAGTATTCACCTCCTCAATCTGTCCAAAAACATTTTACATAATTTCCACTTTGATTCTCTATATTGTTTCTGAAATCTATAAAGAAATCAAATGCTTCATCTTTGTGCTTTAAGAAATAAATCCAGCACATCCTAGAGAAGTCATCTATGAAAGTGAGAAAATAATAATTGTTTTCAAGACTCTGTGTTTGCATCAAACCACAGATGTTTGAATGTACTAACTGGAGTGGATAGCTGGCTCTCCATGCTTGTCCTCTCGAAAACTTTGATCTGGAGTGCTTTCCCAAAGCACATCCTTCACAAACCTCCTGTTGATTGTTGATTTTTGGAAGTCCTATCACCATAGCTTGAGAAGTGAGCAATTTCAAGCTAGCAGAATTAAGGTGACCATATCACAAGTGCCACAACACACTTGGATTTGTTATTGATACATTTGCAAGTTGATCTCCCCCTGGCTCACCAAATTTTATTAGTTTCACAATGACACTGATAGGGGGGTGAATCAGTGTGGATCTTTATAGCTTAAAACTTCAACTCTTAAAGCCAAAACAATGAAAACTTAAAACCACATAAAGAAAATATAACAAGAGAGCATCACACAACACAAGATGTACCGAGGTTCACCAGTTTTGGCTACTCAAAAATTTATTGTTTGGACTCCCATCCAAATATAGCCTTTGCAAAATACCAATTTTACAATCAATTTACCAGCACCAACTAGAAGGAGCACCAACCCCTGATTTATCTGCACCCACAGAAAGGAGCACCAACCCCTGATTTATCTGCACCAACAGGAAGGAGCATCAACCCCTGATTCCAAGCACCAACTTAGACTGCAATTTTGCAACTATAATATTGACATAAAAATGCCTTCACTTATACAAGATCCTAACTGGTCTTTTGCTAACCCAACCTCTCTCGCTATTCATCAAAACACCATGCACACTCACGACTCTGCTTGTTGTACTTTTACGGCCCTCTTATAACCCTCTTGCTATGCTTCTTACTGCACTCTTACGGATTTCTCGACTCTGCTTAGTGCTCTCTTATGGAACTCTTCCAACCCTCTTTTCGTAGCTCTTTTTCTACTTTTCACAACAAACTAATTCTCCACGTAGACCTCCTTTTATAACAAATTTTTGACTTTTCTATGTAACTGCATCTGTAACTGTCGTACCGACTTTAGTTAACTCTTCTTATTTTAGCTACGTGATCTTCTTCTATAACTGCACCTGTAATTGTCGTATCGACTTTAGTTAACTCTTATTTTAGCTACATGATTTTCTTTTGTAACTGCACCTGTAACTGTCGTACCGACTTCAGTTAACTATCACATATCTTATTTTGGTTGGGTTCTCTTCTTAGCTCACGCCAAAGTGACCTATTGCAAAATCATGACACTTTTTCCTCTTTGTCCTCTTCTCTAACTTGTACCCACGAAAACACAACATGTTGTGATATCGCGACACTTTCACCTTTGTACTCTTCCTCTTTACTTTTGTCACGATATGACGACACTTCTACCTTCTTACTTTCTCTCTCCTTCTTTAGTCGCGAAAATGTGACATGTCCCGATATCGTGACACTTTTTCTCCTTGCACTTTCTCTTTGCCTTCGGGTCACGAAAACCTAACATGTCACGATATCGCGACACTTTTTCTCCTGTACAATCTCTCTTGCAATATGTCGCGATATCGCAACACTTTTTCATCCGTACAACCTTCCTTGCAATATGTCCTGAAATCGTGACACTTTTTCATCCGTACAACCTTCCTTGCAATATGTTGCGAACTCATGACACTTTTTCGTCTGTACAATATTCCTTGCAATATGTCGCAAAATCGCAAAAAAATTTCGTCCGTACAACCTTCCTTACAATATGTCGCAAAATCGTGACACTTTTTTGTCCATACAATATTCCTTGCAATATGTCGCGAAATCGCGACACTTTTTCGTCCGTACAACCTTCCTTGCAATATGTCACGAAATCGCGACACTTTTTCTTTCGGACTCTCTCTCCTGCAATATGTCACAAAATCGTGACACTTTTTCCACTTGCCTTTTTCTTTTCCAACATGTCATGAAATTGCGACAGTTTTTGCTTTCTTGCACTTTCTCTCCGAACATGTCACGAAATCGTGACAGTTTTGCTTGCTTGCACTTTCTCTCTGAACATGTCACAAAATCATGACAGTTTTGCTTGCTTGTGCTTTCTCTTCGAACATGTCATGAAACTTGCTATAGTTTTGCTTGCTTGCACTTTCTCTCCAAACATGTCACAAAATTATGATAGTTTTTCTTGCTTGCGCTTTCTCTCCGAACATGTCATGAAATCGCAACAGTTTTGCTTGCTTGCGCTTTCTCTCCGAACATGTCACAAAATCATGATAGTTTTTCTTTCTTGCGCTTTCTCTCCGAATATGTCACAAAACCGCAATAGTTTTTCTTTCTTCTCAACATGTCGCAATATCGCAACAGTTTTTTTGTCTTGCTCAACTTGCGCGATATCGTGACAGTTTTCTTCCTTATGTTTTTCTTTTGATTTTTAGCATATGGGCCACTTCGGTCTTCTTGGACAACCTATAGCAACTTCACCCAAACATCAGAAACATCCTCATAAGCATTTAACAACACTGCACATACTCTGAGTAACCTCTGAACTCCTGCTCTGAAGAACCTCTTAACTCCTATCCACTGCATCAACCGATCTGTCTGAATGTGTTGACAACAATGACAATACTGTTGTTGCACCTTGCTCAACAATCTCCCGCTTTGGAATTGTTGTCAAAACATGTGCAATTTCCTGTAATTCCTTCTCCCCCTTTGATAATAATACCAAAGGGCTACTGCAAACTCCCGCTGATTCCATGCACAACATTCTTAGGCACAAATTATTACAGTTAGAAAAAATTACAAACATGAGCAAAAATATAATCAAATATACAAATGCTCCCCCTGAGAATGTGGTCTCGATTGCTAGTCAATGCTTAGGAAGCGTGACCACACCCAATTTATTATGAAGGTACTCAAAAATTTCCTTGGCCAGTGGTTTGGTGAAGATATCCGCTACTTGCTCTGTAGTTGGGAAAAATCAAACTTAACCTCACCTTTCACAACTTTCTCTTTTAGAAAGTGATATCGGATAGCAATATGTTTTGTGTGAGAATGCATAACCAGATTCTTTGAGATGTTAATGTCACTGGTGTTATCACACTTAACTAAAATTGGCTCATTGAAGTTAATGCCAAGATCGTTCAGGGTTTGTTTCATCCATAAAATCTATGTACAACACGTTGATGCTGTAATATATTCTGCCTCTACTGTGGATAAGGATACTGACTCTTGTTTCTTACTATGCCATGTGACCAACCTGTATCCAAGATAAAAAGCACCTCCACTGGTACTCTTTATGTCATTGATGCATCCTGCCCAAACTACATCTGAATACGCAATAAGGGTGAAGTCCTTACCTTTCGGATACCATAACCCATACTCCATAGTACCCTTTAGATACCGAAGAATCCTCTTCACTACTGTCACATGAGTCTCCTTGGTACTCACCTAAAATCATGCTACCATGCAAACTGCCTACAAGATATCTGGTCTGGTAGCTATCAAATACAGTAAGCTCCCAATCATAGATATGTACATGGTTTGATCAACATCTAGAGATTTGTCATCCTTGCTCAATTTGCAACCTGTCATCATGGGAGTGCTAACAGGCTTACAATCCTCCATTGTGAACTTTTTTAGCATCTCTTTCACATATTTAACTTGAGAAATAAATATGCCCTTCTCATTTTGATTAACTTGTAGTCCGAGAAAATACGAAATTTCACCAATCATTGACATTTCAAATTATTTTTGCATCTTAATTACTAAATCTTTACACGAATCATCATTGCTACTGCCAAAGATGATATCATCTACGTATACAACAAGGACAATGAGATGGCCATTCTCTATTTTGATATATAAATTGTTGTCCACCATACCCTTTTTGAACCCTTGTTGAGTAAGATAGTTGTCTAGCCTTGCATACCATGCTCTGGGTGCTTGTTTCAAGCCATACAGTGCTTTCTTCAACTTGCAGACAAAGTTGGGATTATCATCGAGTTGGAAACCATCTGGATGCTCAATATAGACCTCTTCTTCAAGTTTTCCATTCATAAATGCTGATTTCACGTCCATTTGAAAAACTTTGAAATTCTTGTGAACTGCTAAATCCAGAAACATTCTAATTGCCTCTAGTCTAGACACTGGTGCAAAGGTTTCTTCAAAGTCAATACCTTCAACTTGTGCATAGCCTATATAGACCAATATTGCTTTATTCCTGACTATCTATCCATATTCATTCAATTTGTTTCAAAAAACCCATTTAGTACCGATTATATTTTTATTTGCAGGTCTTGGTACTAACTCCCAGGTTTTGTTTTTCTCGATCTGATATAATTCTTCATTTATTGTCGTCATCCAACTTTCATCTTTGCTTGCTTCAGCAACATTTTTGGGCTCAATGTTGGATAATAGAGAGTAGTTACTTACTACTCTTCTTCTTGTATGAACACCAACTGTGGGGTCTCCAATTGTTATATTATAGAAGACTTTGTCTCTCTGCTGCACTGACTGGTGGACCTCTCTCCACTTGCAGAATCCTCACTCAGATCTATCTTCAACTATGTTGGATGCTGGATCTCTATCCATTGGGACTCTATCCTCTGTACTCTGTCAATAGGCTCACACAGAACCTATCCAATGTTGAATAACAAGCTCATACAAAACCTATCCAAATTTGCTCTAGAAATATGTCCCAACACTATCCTCAAATACTTCCCAAAGGCCTTCTCGAAGGCTTAATCAATCATGCTCAAGTAGTACTCAAAATGAACTCAACAATGAATGGCAATCTCAAATCAAATCCACTTCATAGAAGCATAAAGAGAATTTTTAGAGACTTGAAATGTTTTAACCTCAATCTCAACTCAACATAGAATGATGGAATAATTTATTTCATAGAACTTTAAAAATCACTTCACACATAACTTGACTAGGCTCAATCAAACCAACACAACCAATCATCACAAGGGACAACTCTCTCTCACACAACCCTAGTCCAAGTATGTATCAACCAACTCAAACATTTCCAACAATGCGCAACCAAAAATATCATATAACAATGATACTCATGTTCTTTTCTAACTCAAGTTCTTTCACAACCAATGGGCTTCAACCACTATGCTTATAACTCATTCCCTACCTTCATCAACTTTAACATTGACAATATCCACAATTTTCTTTAGCCTCTTGACTGCCAACTCCTCCATGACTAACGACTTTGCCTCACATCCGTTGTGTAGCTCAATGTCTCTGGTTTCTAATGGCTGCCATGAATGTTTTCATCGTCTACGCAGGTATTGACAGTGGACCGTTATATCTAGCATTGGAACCTCAATCTACGCATAGTCATCAACTCTTGGTATTCTACTTCTTGCTAGGGCATATGTCAGGGCTACTCAATGTCTTAGATGAATGACCTTCACGTGAATCCAGGGAGCATTTCTCCTCGCTACGATTAAGGGATTCCTCGGGCAATATCTTGCATTTCTCAAATAATGCAAGACTTTGTTAGTTGCATAGGCATCTTGTACTCCTTGACGCTTCACCACCTGGGTGCTATTCTCTCAACGTATCTGCCTTACATGTGCCACTTGGCACTCTTGACCAACTGGGTGCTAGTACCACTGTTTGCTTTGACTCTGGCATCTCTTTGATAACGGCTACTTCTTTAGAGAAAATTGATTCTCTCTTATACCAAACGATGTGATGTATTATTGGTTAAGAACCTCACAATTTCCACCTACATGTTGGCAGTAATTTTTATCATGATCATGAAGAGCTTTACCATAGTCCTCCATCGATATTGGTAGATGAATTGAGACGTACTCACAACACAAATTCTATTTTATTCTATAGATTAGGAATGTTACAGTCTTCAAAACCAACACCTGCCAGCTTATGCTTCCATGACACATCGACCTATGCTGCATGTTCTATCTTAGATAACGCCTATCAGCTACTACATCGAAAACCTAGTTGTTTACCATGTTGTTCTGTTGAAGCACATCAGTTTGACACTATCTCCACAAACATCTACATGAACTGAAACACATTTTGAAAACTATACAACTCCTCGACTACTTTTATTTCATCCTTATATAACCACACAAATATATAGGAGCATTAATATAAAACTTTAACATTGCTCCCCCTAAGGATGTGCTACCTAGAGCTGCTTAGTGCAATAGAGGAGTAATCTCCTTCAGTCCAAGGAGACACGATTTCCTATCTTCTTTCTTTCTCCAAGATTTCTTGAACTTGGGCTTGATTTTTTCAACTGCATCCCTGTTTTGAACATTTTCGTGAATTTGAACATTTCTCTTGGGTGGTTGTCTCTTGTGCATCCTTGATGGATGATTATTTTCCTTTCTTTGATGCATATGATTTCTTCTGTGTTGCATTCTTTGTGTCTGATGAAATCTACTGTCTTGCCTTAGATTAGATACAAAAGTTCTTGGACAAAACCTTGCTATGTGCCCATGACCATTACATTTAAAACATTGCACATGGTGTTCAACTGGAATAACAGATGTATTTCTACCAGCATAATTCTTTGATCTATTATTCAATCCATAATAAATTGCCTTGTGACCATAATGGTTGTATCTAAAACAATAGCCATTAAAAGCATTATTATGAATAAAGTGAGAGTGATAGAACCTCTTTTGTTGTGGTTGTTTTGCTATAGATATCCTTTGAGATTTTCTTCCTTTTGAGGATTCAGCTTCAAGCTTTTCTTGCTTTGATCCTTCAGTAGTGGATTTCTTCTTCTCTGTAGATTTATAAGATGAAGGTTGTTCAGCTTCACATCCAAGACCAAGCTTACACATGGGGCTTCTTTGTTGCCTTAACATTTTATCTAGCATCTCTGTGCTCTTCTCAAATTTGAGATTTGTATTGGCATCTTCTAGTTATTTCTTCAATACAACAATATCCTCTTCTTGTTTGCAGCAAACAATCCTTTTCTCATTGATCTGTGACCTGAGAGTTTCTTCAATCCTTTTGGACTCTTCTACTTGCAGCTTTAGATCACTAAAAACTTTGTTAGATTCCTCTTCATGTTTGCTACATACATTGACTTTATCATCCAAGTGTGACTTCAAGGCTTCTTCTATTTTCTTGGCTTTATGAATTTGTAAGAAGAGATCTTCGATCTTATCCCCATATTCTTCCAACTTCTTGGATAGTCTTCTATTATTTTTCCTTTCTTTATTCAACTCTTCAAGTGCAGCGATCATCTCACCTTCTAGATATACTTTAGCCTCAAGGTTTTCATCACATACTTTAGAATTCACTTCTTCAACCTTTTCTAGTTCAATTTTCTCTTCCACAGGAACTAAAAATGATTGAGATGCCTTATTTGAGGAGGATCTATTCTTCTTATCCATTGCATACTAATCCAAGATCAACCCTAGCTGATTTAGCTTGACAAGGGAAACTAGCTCTGATACCAATTGTTAGTTTCACAATGACACTGAGAGGGGGGGTGAATCAGTGTGGCTCTTTATAGCTTAAAACTTCAACTCTTAAAGACAAAATAATGAAAAATTAAAACTACATAAAGCAAATATAAAAAAAGAGAATCACACAACACAAGATGTATCGAGGTTCACCAGATTTGGCTACTCATCAAAAATTGACTGTTTGGACTCCCATCCAAATCTAGCCTTTGTAAAATACCAATTTTACAATCAATTTACCAGCACCAACTGGAAGGAGCACCAACCCCTGATTTATCTGCACCCATAGAAAGGAGTACCAACCCCTGATTTATTTGCACCAACATAAAGGAGCACCAACCCCTGATTCCAAGCACCAACTCGGACTACAATTTTGCAACTATAAGATTGACATAAAAATGCCTTTGCTTATACAAGACCCTGACTGGTCTTTTGCTAACCCAACCTCTCTCGCTATTCACCAAAACACCAAGCACACTCACGGCTCTACTTGCTACACTTTTACGGCCCTCTTATAGCCCTCTTGCTGCGCTTCTTACTACACTCTTATGGCTCTCTCGGCTCTGCTTAGCACTCTCTTACGGTCCTCTTCCAACCCTCTTTTCATAGCTCTTTTTCTACTTTTCACAGCAAACTAATTCTCCACATAGACCTCATTTTATAACAAAGTTTTGAATTTTCTCTGTAACTGCATCTGTAACTATCATACCGAATTTAGTTAACTCTTCTTATTTTAGCTACATGATCTTCTTCTATAACTGCACCTGTAACTGTCATACCGACTTTAGTTAACTCTTCTTATTTTAGCTACATAATTTTCTTTTGTAACTGCACCTGTAACTGTCGTACCGACTTCAGTTAACTGTCACATATCTTATTTCGGCTGGGTTCTCTTCTTAGCTCATGTCAAAGCGACTTGTCATGAAATCACGACACTTTTGCCTCTTTGTCCTCTTCTCGGACTTGTACCTATGAAAACACAACATGTCACGATATCGTGACACTTTTGCCTTTGTACTCTTCCTCTTTACTTTTGTCATGATATCGTGACACTTCTGCCTTCTTACTTTATCCCTCCTTCTATAGTCATGAAAATGCGACATGTCACGATATCGCGACACTTTTTCTCCTTGTGCTTTCTCTTTGCCTTCGAGTTGTGAAAACCCAACATTTCGTGATATCGCGACACTTTTTCTCCTGTACAATCTCTCTTGCAATATGTTGTGATATCGCGACACTTTTTCGTCCGTACAACCTTCCTTGCAATATGTAGTGAAATCGCGACACCTTTTCATCCGTACAACCTTCCTTGCAATATGTCGCGAACTCGTGACACTTTTTCGTCCGTACAATCTTCCTTGGAATATGTCATGAAATTGTGACACTTTTTCGTCCGTACAACCTTCCTTGCAATATGTTGTCAAATCGTGACACTTTTTTGTCCGTACAACCTTCCTTGCAATATGTCGTGAAATCGCGACACTTTTTCGTTCGTACAATCTTCCTTGCAATATGTCGCGAAATCGCGACACTTTTTCGTCCGTACAACCTTCCTTGCAATATGTCACAAAATCGTGACACTTTTTCTTTTGGACTCTCTCTCCTACAATATGTCACAAAATCGTGACACTTTTTCTACTTGCCTTTTTCTTTTCCAACATGTCGCGAAATCGCGACAGTTTTGCTTGCTTGCGCTTTCTCTCCGAACATGTCATGAAATCATGATAGTTTTGCTTGCTTGCGCTTTCTCTCTGAACATGTCATGAAATCACGATAGTTTTGCTTGCTTGCGCTTTCTCTCCGAACATGTCACAAAATCATGACAGTTTTTCTTGCTTGCACTTTCTCTCCGAACATGTCACAAAATCGTGATAGTTTTGCTTGCTTGCGCTTTCTCTCCGAACATGTCATGAAATCATGACAGTTTTGCTTGCTTGCGCTTTCTCTTCGAACATGTCATGAAATCGTGACAGTTTTGCTTTCTTCTCAACATGTCACAATATCACGACAATTTTTTTGTCTTTCTCAACATGTCGCAATATCGCAACAGTTTTATTCCTTGTGTTTTTCTTTTGATTTTTAGCATATGGGCCACTTCGGTCTTCTTGGACAACCTGTAGCAACTTCACCCAAACATCAGAAACATCCTCATAAGCATTTAATAGCACTGCACATACTCTGAGTAACCTCTAAACTCCTGCTCTGAAGAACCTCTTAACTCCTATCCACTACATCAACCGATCTGTCTGATTGTGTTGACAACAATGACAATATTGTTGTTGCACCTTGCTCAACAAATTTGAGAGGGGATAACCTGTTCTTTGTCATGGGGACTTGGGTGACACAATTACAATTATTTTTATCAAAAATAATACATTGTCCTTCATCAAAGACAAGCTTGTAATTGTTCTTCATCATTTGTCCAACGATGAGCAAATTGTGTTGGAGATTTGGAGTGTAATAGATGTCACTCACTTTCTTTAGTCCTTCTTTGGTTGGAACCGCCATGGCTCCAATGCCCTCTACTTGCAATTCTTTGCTATCCCCTAATTTGATTTTGGATTTATAAGTGGAATCTAGAGTAGCAAATAGTTTTTCTTTGCCACTCATATGGTTTGAGCAACCAATATCTAGAATCCATGTGTCATTTAAATTTTGATCTGATTTTCCATATGATAGAAAAATATTAGAAGCATCATCTTCTTCTCCATAATTTCCATATTGACTGCTGCTATCTTGTGAATATTTTGACCAGCAGTCACGAGTGAAGTGAACTATCTTGCCACAGTTGAAACAAGCTGATTTGGACTTGTCACTTCCTTGCTCTTGATTGCCACTTTGTCCTTGATTTGCACCTCAATTCTTATTTCCACCTCTTTGTTGGTTGCCTCCTCTGTATGAGTTGTCTCCTCTATTGGAATTGCCTCCTCTGTTTTGGTTGCCTCCTCTATTGGAATTGCCTCCTATATAGGTGCCTCTGCCTCTACCTATTTGCTTGCCTTGACCTTGACCTCTTCCCCATCCTCTTCCAATTATTTTAATTGGAAGTGAAGGCCTTATCATCACCTCCATAGCTAGTTGAAGGAGTTTTAGGAAACCTCTCTTCATGTGACATTAACGATCCGATAAATGCATCGAATGTTAAAAGGGAAATATCTTTGGATTCTTCTATTATTATGGCAATATGGTTCCATTTTTGTGTAAGTGTTATCAACACTTTTGTTACAATTATCTCAATATTGATTTCTTCTTCTAGTGTAACCATTTTATCTACAATTGCTTTTACTCTAACACAATAATCATAGACTTTTTCATTATCTTTCACTTGAATATTTTCCAAATCTTGCTTCAATGCTTGAAGCCTTACCTACTTAACTTGATTACTACCCTAGAATCCATCACTCAATGCTTTCCATGCAGATTGTGCAGTCGTAAAGGCAACAATTCTGGGAAATATGCTTTTCTCCAATGCATCTTGGAGATGAGAAAGAGCGGAAGAGTTGCTCTTTTGTTCTTTTTGTGTTTTCTTGTCTGTGACACTTAGTGTTGTCTAGTCTAAAGGTTATGTGTAGCCCTCTTCTATGATATCCCACAAACCTTTACCTATGAGCAAGATCTTCATCTTTATAGACCAATATTCATAGTCATAACCGTTAAATTTTGGTATAGGTAAGCTATTGTGTGAGGCCATAGTTACCAAACAATTCTTTTATTTCATGGTTACAATAAAGTATTTTTGCTGAAATAAGGAAATAAGAAGAAGGAAGAAGGAAGAGATTACAAATTTAAGTCAAATTTGACTTGTTCTAATCTATCATGGATTGCTTGGTCCTCTTGATGTGGGGATGTGATCTCTTGAGTTACAAAGTTATCTGCCACTTCTTCTTCTTCGTCACTTATTTGTATGATTTTTGGTGATTCTGGTTCTAGGATTTCTACTAAATTACTGTAGTGTGTATACTCTGATTCTTGTGCTTCAGCTTGAACTAATTCTGATTGTTCAAATTCACTCTTGAATGAGTTATCTTCAAAGTCTGCCTCGTACCCTGAGTCAGGATGCCTTTGATGTGCTATCACTGCATTTTGAAGTTAACTAAACACAATGTTGAGTCCATAACCTTTGAATTTGTTATCAAAACTCTCTACACCTTCTCATGCTAAAATTACACATAAGGCATGATAACAACCATTTGTTCTTATCATAAATGCCTTGTTACAATTTTACAATTTGATCCTTTGTCTCTTTTACAAAAAAAAAAACTAAACCTTTTAGGCTTATTACACACTCTTTATGATTCCCTGAATAAAAAAACTTTGCTTTTACAATGAATTACCTCCTATGGAATGTCCCCCTTGTTTTTTATAATAAAAAATATACATATTTCTTATTTAATAAAAATAAAATAATTGCTTTTAATTTTTTTTTTTAAACAATTAAGTTTTAATTTATTAAATATAATATAAATATTTTTAATATAATAATTTAAAAAAAGTTCAACTATAGAAATGAGGGCAAAGGATTTCGAACCCTTGACATATGATGGCCTTGGGCCTTACAGCGTGTGTGTTTGCCATGACAGTAGCTCACCTGTCATGAGCTAAGGAAGTCCAACTTCCTTATAAAGCCTAATTTGAACCCTTTTAGCTTTTTTTTTTAAAACTAATAAAACTTCTCCTCACAGGATTCGAACCCGAGACATGCGATTCATAAACAATTCGCCTTCACCAATCAAGCTAATCCCATGGCTGGGTATGGATGAGGAAGGTCGTATATTTATTATGGAGTTTTGTGGTAATTTCAAACAAAACAAAAATTCACTGTCGTTGTGTTTCGAACCCGCGAGTTGCAAGGGGTCGAGAAAATTATGGCTGGCTTCTCGAGCCAGTTGAGCTACATGGCCCGATAGGAATCCAAAGGAGGCTTACCTCCTTTATATCGTCAGCTGCACAAACAAATTTTAAAAAATAATAATCCCACATCCGCTATGCGGAGGGGATTTTGTGCTTTAAAAGCACAAAGAAGCAGTATGCTTCTCGATTGCCTTTGGGCAATCGCTCGATCGCCTCTTTTACCTTCTGTCCACCCATATTTGTCCGCAATGTTGCTCCTCCCTTCGCGTGCCACATGCCTATCCACGTCATCTCCTTGTGCCTCATTGTTTGTCTGTGTCAGCTCCTAACGTGTCCTCCTATCACCATGTGTCACTCTATGATCGGTCCTTCTATGTCGCTCCTCTCTCCACTAGCTGTTGTGCTAGCCTTCTTTGGTGTTTGCCTCGATATACATGCCTTTGGGCTTCTCTTGGCTTGAGATTTGAGCTGTGAGCTCCACCTTGGTCTAGATACAAGTTGTGCTTTATAGGTTTCTCTCACTTCGATCCTCGGGCTTCCTTTACCTCGATTCTCGTGTTATCCTTGGCTTTGGCTCTCGGTCCTCGGGCCTCCCTCACCTTCGGATCTGATACCATATGTGATTTGAGAGAAGTTAGGAGCAAAAATTAGATAATCAATATTATATTCAACCTTCGAAAACCTTAGTTACATTGGAATATATACTCGTAGTATTAACCGAACTTAGGGAATATAGGAAAGTTAGGGAAATAGAAGAAATAGGAAGGAAAGGGAAAAAGGAAATTGAGTTGGTTCACATTGATTCCCTTACCGTCCAATCCTACCCAGTCAGCTACCATCCAAGTCAAACTTACCTGTCCAGTCAACTGCCATCCAAGGAGGTAAAAGGGGTAAGATCCAAAGCTTATAGTTGAAACAAATTTTTACACCTTTTTTACTTCTTTTTGGTCTTTTTACTAGCTTTATTTCCAACACTTTGTCGTAATAGTATTTTTTAGTTACAACTACATGTAGGAGATTATAATTTGGAAAGGGTTCCATGGAGCAATATGCAATCATCAATGGGATAAATTATACCACCTAGAAAATCAATATTGAAGCTTTACTCTAAGTAAAGGATTGTTCACAAGTGAACAAGGTATCTTAAGTCATTGATTCTAATAAGATAAATTATCTAAGTATAAGAAGGATAGTGTTGGTTTAGTTGCTCTTCATGTTGATAAGATCTATTAAAATCATCAACAACATGTTGAATCCCAATCAACTACTAGGTAAGTTTTAGAACATTTGATTATATTGACTCGACATAAATTAATGGATTGAAAGTAGAGTTTGATACCTTAAACATGGACAACATTGAGATCATATATGTTTACATGAATTGGTTCAAGAATTTGGAATGGGATATTCACACTACCAAAGAATTTGACAATAGGAAGAATACTTATAATAGTTTAAATAAGGGTATTTATCTTTTGAACTTTTTGTTTAAAAATATTTTTGAAACATATGAGATGGGATTAATTTTGTTTGAGATTCTTTAAGTTTACTTTCTAGAGGCTAACCCTCTTTTTCTTGATGTGTTTAGTAACTTCTTTACCATCATACTTGGTGATAGAGGTATACTTATCCTTCTCTAACTATTTAGGCTCATGCAAAGGAAGAAATTAAGAAATAAGTTGACAAGAAGCCATAATAAGGAAATAAAGATAAGAATCCCTTTTAGAAAGTTGTTTATACTTTTTATAAAAATGAAGGATACAAGGTAGATTTTTTTAGATATACATGAAGAAGCTTGAGGAAGTAACCAAATAGGAGGTGTTAATTTTACTCTCTTCTATGCTCAAAGTGAGGATGATTAGGATAGAAAGACATTACAAGGACATATAGTTTTTCATTAGCATATTGAACACCAACTTATTCTAATGAGTGGATTGTAGATTCGGGGGCAACTTAGCTCATGAATATTGTCATATCTTACATGACTTTAACATAAAATATTTTGGAGAGAATGTTATCATAAGGGATGATTCCTATTTATAAGTGGTTGTATGTGGTGAGGTATCAATTAGTTCTTCATTCTTTGATGATGGTCTTTATGTTCCTATTATGGGACACAATCTTCTATCTATATATTACACCACCTATATGAATAAGAAGATTGATTTTTGGCTAGATCAATGGGTGATCAAGGATTTTAATGATGGTTTCAATATAGTTGTCTCATTATATTATCATAAGTCATATTAGTTGTTGAAGTTTGTAGATAATTCATCTATTTCCTCTTTCTCCTATAGGAAAAATGACTTTGTGTCTATGGTGGCCTAAGAGAATGATGCTAGTTAGTGATGGAATCATAGACTTGAGCATATCTACTATGAACCATTGAGATTGGGATTCATAATATTGCCTCCTAGTGGTGTTTGTAACATGTATATTTTAGGAAAACATCATCGAGAGTATTTTCCAAAATAGAATACTAGGCATGCTACATAACCCTTGGATATCATTCACTATGATACTTATGGATCCTTAGGGGAACTATAGCTTTCCAAGAATAAATAATTTCTTGTCTTTATTAGTGATATTTCTTGATATATATGGTTTTGTAGAGGGGGAAAATTGCCCTACCACATACGATTTTCAACTAGATCCATTGGGAGTCAAGGTGACTATGGGAACATGTTATAACTCTACATTCAGTGGGCAAAGGGGAATGGTTCACCAGGAATGGTTTTAGAACTCACTTCAAGTTCGAGGTGGAATGTGTTTGAATGTGTCAAATTAAACATGCACCTATGTTTGGCCTTTCTAAAACTACACTATGAAAAGGAAAAGAACAATGCAAGATAAAAATTGCAAGAAGATAAGAGCTAACACTAGATTTATTCTTTGCTAGAATGATAACCCTAGGATTGAAAAATAAATACTTTGAGCAATATTCCAAGGGAAATGCACAAACAAGGTTAAAATCCTAGATGCACACTATATGCTTTTATTCTTTCAAATGCCTAAAAATTTAATCAAATATTTTTCCTTGTCTAGGATCTTTATTTTGAATAGAAATGAATAAAAATTAATCAGCAAATAGCCTAAAGATCTACTAGGGAACTTATCTGATTTGATGGTTGTTCCTAACTTTATCTTACATCCAACAATAACCCTATAAAATAAATTCACAAAACCCTCAAAAAATATGATTGATGTTGGGGGGCCTGCTTAGGCCACTGTATGACTATACTTAGAGGTATAGTAGTCAAGCCCCCTAGGTCCTTTTAGTTGACCTTTAGAGTGTAGAAGCAAAAATTGGCCTTTTTTGAATATGAACAAACAAAATACGATGCAGTAGAATAGTATGATGAACAAAATGCAGATTGTATAGTTACGCTCGAGATGTAACATGAAATATAGATCTATGGTTTTGGTGGTAAAATTCCAAAGCCAAGCCTATCATAGGTGAATTTGTACATTGTATAGTGAATTAGCACCCTCTATGGCAAATTAATGCCATGTACAATGAATTCACATCCTATATGGAAAATTTATTCCCTATATGATTAATTTGTATCATGTACAATAAATTTTCAATAGAAAGAAAAAGGAGTAGAATGATGTAAAAAAAAAGATACATAATTTAAAAGTATATGAATGCAAATGAGCAAAATAACATGGTGGTAGAAAAAAAGTAGACAAAAGGATGAAGACCTCCAAGATAGTAGACTCCTCAAGGCTCCAACACTTATCCACCAAGAGAAACTAACACCAAGAGTGAAATAGCAATCCCATAGCAGAAGAGCACTTATTAGCATGAACAAATGAGCAAGTCAAGATTAGGATTCTCAAGAAGATTCATTGGGTTCATGGATTTATTATGGATTGATTCCTTGATTGATGGAAAAGAGGGGATCCAATCCTCTTTTTATAAGAGGTTTGGAGGAGGGAAAATAAAACTTAACCTTGAGCAAGGGCTGACATCACAAAGAGTCGATGCTAGAATGGATTTTTGAGAGAAAAAAACCCAAGATGGAAAATTCACACCCTATATTGGGCAACCGTGAATTCATGATAGCTAGACCCATGTGCAATTTTTTGGCACTTTGGGGAACCAAACAAATTCAGAATGGGATAAAACTTATACCATCGAAAAGCTCTTTCCAAGTGATTATCATAGAGGATATCCTAAATGGCACCAAACTTTTGGGCTTGCATGGGTGGTTGTACTTTATTTTAATGCAACAAATGCTATAGTAACAGAGATAAAATAAATCGACAGGGAATTTTTTTGAAATGGCAAAATGGACTGCAAAAAAAGCGTATGAACTGTTAGTGTTGTGTGATGTGGAGATGGCATTGATAATATTTTTCCAATCGTGGGAAGCTTTACAAATATGTAAGTAATAGGTTGATTCCTATACAATAACGTATTTTGAAGAGTATTGTAATTTTTGTGATCCATTAGGGTTTCAAAATAAGCTTGCAACCAAAAGAGATTCATAGATCCATTAGGGTTTATGAGGGTAATTTAGGGTTTTTGGCAACTTCATTTGTTGGATTTTGGGATGGAGGGTTTCAACAAAGATGCATGCATTGAGCCAAAAATGAATTTTAAAGAATAAATCCATGGAGGACCACCTCTAACAGAAGGGGAACACAATCAACAATTGCCAAGGAAACCCTTGAGGATGCCAAAGGTCAATTCAAAGAAAATAGATATGGGTTGCATGAAAGCAACTAATGGATCCCTAGTAGTGAAGTTGGAAATAACAGATGTCTAGGAAGGAATAGATGTGATTGAGAGAAAAAGCCTAATTTTTTGATTCATGGGATTTTGACTGACTCTTGCTACCTTCAAGCAATGGGCTACCAAAAACTGGAGCACTAAAGGTAAGTTCCAAATTTTTACTTACCCTAATGGCTACTTTCTTAATTTTTTTTATGATGAATAATATAGGAAGAATATTTTTTAAAGGGGGTATGGTTTTTTGGTAGGGCAATGCTCATTATGAAGCCCTGGCATACCAAGTTCAAATTTGAGGAAGAGATGCCATCAACTGCCCCTATTTGGGTTTTTTTATTTGGTATTCTGATAGAATACTGACATCCAAAGATATTCACAATAATTGGAAATTATTTAGGAGTTTACATGATGACTTCTAATAGCACCAAAAACTTAGAGCATATAATTTATGCAAGGATTTGTGTTTTTATTTATTTTGATAAACCACTTCCAAAGAATATTACAATATGGGTAAGAAATATGGGAGCAAGTAGTAGATTATAAAAATATTCCATTTAGATGCATAATTTATCATGATTATGGCCATATAGCCAAGGGTTTTCCACATAAGGTCCCTAAAAAAGAGAAAGAGGATGGGGACTTGGCAGGGTTTCAAATCCCTAAACAAAAAAAACACAAAGAAAAAAATAGAAACAAAAGAAAAAATAGTAATTCACCTAACACCTTTGAAATTCTCTCCACAAATGAGCAAGCAGATGATGAGGATGATCACATGAAAACAATTATTATGGAGACACAATTTAATGAAGAGATGGAACAAGAAGGATTGCATGATAAGAAATTGTTAAAAGAGCTTGCCTTGATGCTAAAAAATAACAGTAAAGGGAAAAAAATACAATGTAGAAAACCAAACCAACTACAAAAAAAAGGGTAGATTCAAACTACAAACAAAATGGAACCGCAAAAATACCATACAAAATCCAATAACAGTGACGTGGTACCAAGTAACTAGTCTATAGCCCCATATGGAATGAATCAAGATATGAATAAAAGGATAAGGATGCCATAATCCTAAGGCTTATAGTCAGTCTCTTTATGGTAATGTTGGAAGCCTTGTCTATTTTTCCAAGCAATTTCTAATATTTTTGGTGATTTGTTAAGCTCTAGTTTATTTTTAGTGTTATCGTTTTTTGTTTATTTTATCTATATATCCTTTGTGCTTTGTTTTTTTTGTATTTGTTTTTATTGATTTCATTTGTGGTGTATTTTATTCATTTTGTTGTTTCTATTTTGGATTTGTTTTGTTATGTTGTTTTTAAGGTTTTTTTGTGTGGTTCATGTTCTATGGTTTTTTGATTTGTGGTGTATTTGTTTATTTTTGTTGTTTTTGTTATGGTAGTGTTTTCTTATGTTGTGTTTGTCATTTTTTTTGTGTTTCATGTTTTTATGTTGTTTTTTTTTGTGTTTTTATCATGTTTTGCTATGTTGTTTGTGTGTTTGTTCTGTGTGGTTCATGGTTTTTTTTGTTAATTTGTGCATGTGTTTGATTGTGCTTTTTCTTGTCAACACACTCAAGGAGTATGCTTTATTTGTTTTATATTTTTTTGTGTTTGTGTTTGTGTGTTCTTTTTTTATATTTTTTCAGCTCCTTACGTGTTTCAAAGGTGGTAGGGAAGGTGCAAGCCCTGGGTGTTTTTGGCATAAGTGATACCCCTACCTCCTTGGGTCTTACCCAAAAGTAGCATCTCTTCTAGGATGTTTTCCACAAACAAAAAAAAAAGCTCTTTCCAATCCTGATACAATGGTATGGGTTGTATAAGGAATAGATAATATTTTATCGGAGAAAAGTTGGATCAAATATGACCCTAATTTTTTGAGAGGAAAACTTAGGATCTAAGGAAAATGACTCATCTTAATGGGCCAATTTTTCATGTCTATATTTTCCTCCTCTTTGATGCATTTATGGCATAATAATGTCTTAAAGAAATATGTAGACATCTATGAGCAAAAAATAATAAACACAAAAAGGGGTGGTTGGGTTTGGATGAAGTAGCAATGTAAAAAAGGAGTGTTAGCCTAAACACCACAAATTTACACGTAAAATGAGGTATTAGTATCATTAATACCTCAATTTTTGAAAGGAATATAAAATTCCTATGGAAACTTGAAAAGGATGGACCCCAAAAAAAATAATAGTAAACAAAGAAGAAAAAAGGATGAATAAAAAATACAAAAGTGAACTGGCTCTTAAGCTCTATCATGCGTTCTTTGCTCTCTTTTTTTGTATGTATGGTAAAAACAGACATAATGGATGCTATGAAATAATCCTAAATGAATGATATGGAATGGTATGAATCTAACTAAGTGCAATGTAGCTAAAGTGCAACCCTATATGAAATACATGGGTGAGTGAAAACAAAGCTCCAAAATGCCAAAAGAAAACAAAAAGCCTTGTGAGGATGTATGATCATAAATAATCGAGATGGAGGCTACCCATTGTTGTTGAAAATTTTGAGTAATTGGTTGTCATTGATGTCAAAGGATTTATGTCAAAAGTAAAATGATTAAAAATCATTTTCTAGGTTGACATATTAAATTGCAAGGCAAATACCTCCATTGAAAAAGAAGACAATGTAGACAAGCTCCTTTGAAAAAGGTTCAATTAAATGCAAGTTGAGGAAGTTTCCAAGGTAAAATACAAAGGGTTGAAAGGATTAATTTGAAGAACACAAGCTTATACTGAGAGGGGGGGGTGAACATTATAAGACCACTTTTTACTTTTTCCTTCAATTCAACATTCAATTCAATATTATGCAGTGTATAGATAGCAGTATCAATAGCAGTAATCAAAGCAATGCACAAAAACACCATCCACAATAGAGACACAACAATTTACGTGGTTCACCCAAAGTGGGCTACTCCATGGATAAAATTTTTCACTAAATTTTATCAATCCAACTTTTGGGAATACCTTTCCCGATTACAATGTTTATGGGCACCAACCCAAAGGAGACACCAATCCCCTAGCTCTGTTCTAGCTGGTGATCCTCTAGAAGACCTCTACCTCCGGTGCCCTTAGCAAATGGAACTCTATCCATAGAAGACACCTATCTTCCCTGCTCTTGCTAGAGACCTCTTTCCTCAACTCTGTCACCTCCAAAGCTGGTCCTCGAATTTGCACTAAACATAGTCCTTCGGTCTAGCACAAATGTCCTCGTTCGTCTTTCTTTGATTTGTACCAAACATAGTCCTTCGGTCTGGCACAAATGACCTCGAATCTGCACCAATCTCTATCCTCAACTGGTCCTCAAATATGGTTCACAAAAGTGGTTCACAAGCTTTCACTAAAGCTTGTTTGATCTTCACCCAAGTCTTCACCAAGACTTGTCTCAGATCTACTTTGCAATTTATCACTAGAACCTGCCCAGACTACTCCAATACATACACAACTTCTATGCTTTTACAACCACACTTTGCCTTCTCTCAGGTGTCTCTCTACACACACTGTGCACTGTCTTCGCACACTTTGAGCATCAACTCCCCACTTTTGTGCTAACTGCACTCTTTCGACTGTATCTCGCACACTTCGATGCTCATTCAATGACGCATCCAATGATCGCTTTTGCTCCTTTGTGCAAACATAGTAGCATTGTCTTTGCACACTCTGATTCCTTGTGATCTCTCTCACTTAGATGATTCAAAAAAATGCACTCTGTTCTTGGTGATATAACTCCTCCCCTGCACTCTATCTATGAATGTCACACTTCGAATGCACACCTCAAATCGATACACAACTCTCCAAACAGCCCTTATTTTATACTAACATTTTCAAGATCAAAACCTTGATCTTAGTTGGCTGTAACCCTAAACTGTGTTGGCTACAAACCCTAAAATACATCGACTGCAAATCCTAATCATCGTCGGCTCATATTTAACTTTGTCAGACTCAACTGCCTCTATAACTCTTTTGTAGTTTTTGCCACAAAACTACATGTCGCGATATCGCGACGCCTTTGCAACTATACACTTTCTTTTGCCTTTTTTCATGATATCATGACACTTCAACCTTTGTCGACTTTAACCACATTCTTGTCACAATATCGTGACACTTCTAACTTAGTCAGCATCAACTTTTCTTTTGTCGTGATATCACAACACTTCTCCCTTCGTCGACCTCCTTTCTGCTTTTGTTGCATGAAATCATGACACTTCTGTATTCATAGCCTTCCTCTTTGCTTTTGTCATGAAATCATGACACTTCTCCTATAGAAGACCTACATTCTATTTCTGTCATGAAATCGTGACACTTTCTCCAACCGAACGTTGCCATCTCAATCTGTCACAAAATCGCAACACTTTCTCTTCCTTGCACTCTTGTCTGCTTGCACTAGCAAAAATGAAACATGTCGAGAAATCGTGACGCTTTCACCTTTGAGCTCTTCCTCCTTAAATTTGTCACAAAATCGTGACACTTCTATATTTAGTATGTTTTATCTTCAACATGTCACAAAATCATGACATTTATTATTTTGAAACCTTTCCTTTGCTGCATGTCACAAAATCGTGACAGTTCTTACTTGGAACAATTTCATCAGTAGCATGTCGCAAAATCACAATGGTTCTCACTTTGAACTCTATAGCATGTCGTGAAAACATGACACTTCTCACTTTGAACTCTACAACATGTCACAAAATCATGACAGTTCTCATTTCAAACTCTACAGCATGTCGTGAAATCGTGACACTTTTTGAGTTACTTTCTCTCTCTTCAAACTTGTCACAAAATCATGACAATTCTCACTACGGACTCTCTCTTCTACATTATGTCATGAAATCATGACACTTTTCCTTTCGGACTCTCTCTCTTGCAACATGTCATGAAATCGTGACACTTTTTCGTCCGTACAACCTTCCTTGCAATATGTCACAAAATCGCGACATTTTTGACTTGAACATTCTCTCTCCTCTTTGAGTCGTGAAACTATGACATGTCGTGATATCACGACACTTTTCTAAAAGGCTTTCTCTCACCTACGTAAGTCACAAAAATGTGACATGTCGAGATATCGTGACACTTTTCTAGAAATATTTCTCTCTCCTGCTTAAGTTGTGAAAATGCGACATGTCGCGATATCGCGACACTTTTCTAACTTGCTTTCTTTCGAACCTATCAAGCCGTAAACTTCATCAAGACAAATTATTTTTCATCAAATCAAATTCTTTCAAAAGCTTCTTGACATCAATGACAACTTATACACTTGAGCAAAGGCAATATACCCAAGGTACCCAAAATTGCCAACAATCTCCCCCTTTGTCATTGATGGCAAACCTTTACTGAAAACACATCTCACGAGCCAAAACTAAAACCAACTGTGCTTTGAAGTTTTGTTCCCCCTGACTTGAAGCTTTCCTCTTCACTTGAAGCTCTTCTCACGAGCCAAAACTGAAACCAACTGTGCTTTGAAGTTTTGCTCCCCCTAACTTGAAGCTTTCCTCTTCACTTGAAGCTCTCCCCCTTACTCATATCTCTCCCCCTTTGTCATCAATGGCAAAGGGTCACCTTTGGGGCTCGGGACTAAGAATGAGCCTCTTAGCTTGGTCCCTCCCCCACCTCTTGATGAGGTGATTAATTCTAGGGTGGGAGTACAACTCCCATTAGGCACTGATCATCATCAACGTCTATAACTTCCTTGTCGGGCCTTTTCTTGAACTCTTTGTCCATATTCATGTTCCTATTCCTATCACTGTTCCTGTTCCTATTATCATTCCTATTCTTGTCACTGTTCTTGTTCTTGTTCTCATCCCTATTTTTGTTCATGCCTTGATCCTTGGATCTATTTATACCACTGTTCCTGTTCCTTTACCTTGAAATTTCAGCTCTACACTGTCTAGCTGTGTGACCTTCATTGTTGCACTTAAAACAAGTAACAATGTTATTTCTTTTAGGCATACCTATTCTTTGAATTCGCCAGTTCTGCCTAAACCTATTCTGATCAAACTTGATCTTGTTATTTACCTCGCAATAGACTGCCTTGTGCCCGAACTGTTTACAAGAGTAGCAATACCCTCGAAAGAAACTAGCGCTTCTGAAATTGCCGTTCACCTTCTTCACTTGAGCTATGCAATGTGCAACCATGTGACCAAACCTGTAACACGCAAAACATCTATCATGAAATTTTCCTTTATTCGACATCTTGGGTCTTAAAAACTTCTTCTTCTCATTCTGAATTTTGTTTTCTATTTATGTGCATCTATCATCCAAGGACTCATAATCTGGAATACTTTCCTCATCAAAACTCTCTTCCTTTTGGAGTCTCTTACTAGACTCTCCAGCTTGTTCCTTGACAAAACCAAGGCTTGTTTTATCCGTTGTCTTTCTTTGACCTTTGATGAGTGACTTAACCTTTTTGGAGCTATCTTGAAACTTGTAAAGCTTATCCTTGTACTCTTTAGTTTCCTCTTTCAAAGAAGCCATTTTCTATTCTAACTCACTATACTTAAGAACCTTAGACTCTAACTCATCCTTGAGTTCTTGTATCTTAGCCATAGAGAAGTCAAGACTTTCTATAAGATCATCTCTCTCCATACAACATTCATCTAACTTATCCTTGAGTCTAGCATTCTTCTTTCTTTTTTTTTTCAAAACACTAAGAGCATTAGTAAGTTCACTTTCAAGATCCTTTATTTGTTTATTTTCTGAATCATCAAAGCCTTTTTCAGATTTCCTATCACTAGAGGTGCTACCTTTTTCAAAAACCATACATGCATCTTCCTTATAGTTTTCTGAAGCATCCTCATACATACTAGAAACCAAATCATTATTTTTGCAATCATCCTCAAGGTGACCAAAATTTCCACATCTAAGACATTTCATGATAATGAATCTATGTTTCGGTTCTTCCTCCTTTTCTGATATGAACATCTCATTTTTAGTAGCACTTGAAGAACTTTCACTATAACTACTAGAACACTTACTTGCTTTGTCTAGGTATAAACTCTTCTTGTGCTTGTGAGAATACCTCTTTCCTTTATTGATGCGCTCATCTTTGTTTTTCCTATGATGCTTGTGCTTTTTAGAATCCTTGCTCTTAGAATCCTGTATATCTTCATCACTTTCATTCTTGGGAACAGTACAGTCAGTAGCATAATGACCAGACTTTCCACAATTGAAACATCTTATATTTTTCATGCTTTTGTGCTTTCTAGAGAACTTTCCTTTCTTGTCTGTAATATGCCTCTTCATCACCTGGAAGACTCATCACTCTCTTGAAGTTGTTTACCCTTGGATTTCTTGGTAGCCTTGAAAGTTGCCTCTTTCTTGACATCAACCTTCACTTGAGTTCTCAACTCAAATGCTGCAAGTATACTATGGAGCTCATCCTTTTTCAACTTATCCAAATCTTTAGCTTCCTTAATAGCAGAAATATTTTCACTAAATCTATTAGGAAGAGATCTTAAAATCTTATCACAAACATCATTTTTAGCAAGCTCAAGACCTAAGTCTTTCATGGAGTTAACAACCTCATCCATACGAAGCATGTAGTCACTAATATTTTCATCATCATTCATCTTGAGTTGTTCAAACATACCTTTGAAGTGTCTCAACTTAGCCTTTCGGACATTTACATCACTTGTGTGAACCACCTACAATTGTTTCCACATTTCACTAGTTGTCTTGCAATGAATCACCTTGGTAAGATCTGCCTTCTGTAAACCTTTCAAGATTTCATTCATTGCTTTTGAATTGTTGTGATGTAGGAGCCTGTCTTCTTTAGAGTAAGGACCATGTTCAAGAATAGTGTACCCATCTTCAATCACTTCCCAAACCTCATTCCCAAGAGCCATTAGATGAACCTTCACACTTGCACTCCAAAGACCAAAGTCTAATCCACGAAGAATAGGTGCTGCATTGCCACTTGAATAATCCATTGTGTTCTTTGCTAGCTTTTCCTTCAAGCTGTTAAACTTTCTGAAGGCACCGGCTCTAATACCAATTGAAGAACACAAGCTTATACTAAGAGGGGGGTGAACATTATAAGACCACTTTTTACTTTTTCCTTCAATTCAACTTTCAATTCAATATTATGCAGTGTATAGATAGCAGTATCAATAGCAGTAATAAAACAATGCACAAAAACACCATCCACAATAGAGACACAACAATTTACGTGGTTCACCCAAAGTGGGCTACTCCACGGATAAAAACTTTCACTAAATTTTATCAATCCAACTTCTGGGAATACCTTTCCTGATTACAATGTTTATGGGCACCAACCCAAAGGAGACACCAATCCCCTAGCTCTGTTCTGGCTGGTGATCCTCTAGAAGACATCTACCTCCATTGCCCTTAGCAAATGGAACTCTATCCATAGAAGACACATGTCTTCCCTGCTCTCGCTGGAGACCTCTGTCCTCGACTCTGTCACCTCCAAAACTGGTCCTCAAATTTGCACTAAACACAGTCCTTCGGTCTAGCACAAATGTCCTCGTTCGTCTTTCTTTGATCTGCACCAAACACAGTCCTTCGGTCTGGAACAGATGACCTCAAATCTGCACCAATATCTTTCCTCAACTGGTCCTCAAATCTGGTTCACAAAATTGGTTCACAAGCTTTCACTAAAGCTTGCTTGATCTTCACCCAAGTCTTCACCAAGACTTGTCTCAGATCTGCTTTGCAAGTTCTCACTAGAACCTGCCCAGGCAGCTCCAATACATACATAACTTATGTTCTTTTATAGCCACACTTTACCTTATCTCAACCGTCTCTCTACACACACTGTGCACTATCTTCGCACACTCTGAGCATCAACTCCCCACTTCTGTGCTAACTGCACTCTTTCGGCTGTATCTCGGACACTTCGATGCTCATTCAACGACGCATCCAATGATCGCTTCTACTCCTTTGCACAAACACAACACCATATTTGCACACTTTGATTCCTTATGATCTCTCTCACTTAGATGATTTGACAAAATGCACTCTGTTCTTAGCGATCGAACTCCTCCCCCGCACTCTATCTGCGAACGTCGCACTTCGAACGCACACCTCAAATCGATACAAAACTCTCCAAACAACCCTTCTTTTATACTAACATTTTCAAGATCAAAACCTTGATCTTAGTCGGTTGTAACCCTAAAATGCATCAGCTGCAAACCCTAAACTATATCGGTTGCAAACCCTAATCATCGTTGGCTCATATTTAACTTTGTCAGCCTCAAATGCCTCTGTAACTCTTCTGTAGTTTTTGCCATGAAACTACAACATGTCGCAATATCGCAACACCTTTTCAACTATACACTTTCTTTTGCCTTTTGTCATGATATCGCAACACTTCAGCCTTTGTCAACTTTAACCATGTTCTTGTCGCGATATCATGACACTTCTGACTTAGTTAGCATCAACTTTTCTTTTGTCACGATATCGCGACACTTCTCCCTTTGTCGACCTCCTTTCTACTTTTGTCGTGAAATCATGACACTTCTGTCTTCATAGCCTTCCTCTCTGCTTTTGTCATGAAATCATGACACTTCTCCTATAGAAGACCTGCATTCTATTTCTGTCATGAAATCGTGACACTTTCTCCAGCCGAACACTGTCATCTCAATCTGTCGCGAAATCGCAACACTTTCTCTTCCTTGCACTCTTGTCTGCTTGCACTAGCGAAAACGAAACATGTCATGAAATCATGACTCTTTCGCCTTTGAGCTCTTCCTCATTAACTTTGTCACAAAATTGTGACACTTCTAGCTTCCGTACGTTTTCTCTTCAACATGTCACAAAAATCGTGACATTTCTTATTTCGAAACCTTTCCTTTGCTGCATGTTACGAAATCATGACAGTTCTTACTTTGAACAATTTCATCTACAGCATGTCATGAAATCATGACGGTTCTCACTTTGAACTCTACAACATGTCACGAAAACATGATGCTTCTCACTTTGAACTCTATAGCATGTCACGAAATCACGATAGTTCTCATTTCGAACTCTGCAGCATGTCGCAAAATCGTGACACTTTTTGAGTTACTTTCTCTCTTTGAACTTGTCACGAAATCGTGACAATTCTCACTACGGACTCTCTCTTTTGCATTATGTCATGAAATCGTGACACTTTTCCTTTTGGACTCTCTCTCCTACAACATGTCACGAAATCGTGACACTTTTTTGTTCGTACAACCTTCCTTGCAATATGTCACGAAATCGTGACATTTCTAACTCGAACATTCTCTCTCCTCTTTGAGTCGTGAAACTGCGACATGTCACGATATCGTGACACTTTTCTAAAAGGATTTCTCTCGCCTGCGTAAGTCATGAAAATGCGACACTTTTCTAGAAAGCTTTCTCTCTCCTGCTTAAGTCACGAAAATACGACATGTCGCGATATCGCGACACTTTTCTAACTTGCTTTCTTTCGAACCTGTCAAGCCGTAACCTTCATCAAGACAAATTATTTTTCATCAAATCAAATTCCTTAAAAATCTTCTTGACATCAATGACAACTTATACACTTGAGCAAATGCAATATACCCAAGGTACCCAAAATTGCCAACATAATTATAATATTTAAATTAAAAGTTTAAATATTATAATAATATTATTTAAATTTAAAATGGGTGCCAAAATTTAAATATTCTCCTAAGGTGGCAAGTGTCGACGTCGTCTTCCTAAGTCGAAGTGCATATATAAATTGGAACCTAAAATCATTTGGCATGGTGTTGAAAAATATTAAGGATTGGCATTCAAAATTCCTAAGGCATCGAAATCCTTTGCAAATTACAGCGCACAATCTTTGAGCAAGGCGACACGAGGGAAAAGAGGATGCACATTTTCCTTTTTGGATAGTGCATGAAAGTTAATAAGGAGAGCACATGCCTTTGGTTCCAACCGAGTGGGTAGCTCAGTTGGCAGGTGGACCCCACGTAGGGAGTAGCATGGAGGAGGTCTCGTGTTCGAGACATGGTAGTGATAGGTTGTTCATGTTTTATTTTGGGCAATAGCAGTTCGTTCGATGGTGATAGGTTAAAGGGAAGTTAAGTGCCTTGAGGTCTTGTGTGGGCAGTTAGCCCATGCGGTGCTCTAGCATGCACTAGAGCGTGGGCTCCATCAGGTCACATGTTCGAAACCCCACGATAGCAGTTTGGTAAGGGCAAAATTTTTATAAAGTGTTTGTTTAATGTTTGGGAGTCATAAGGATTATTTTTAATAAAGTTTTTGCTTGCTATTAGGGAGACATAAGGGTTAGGAGTTGTTTAGAGTGCCATAAGGGTTGAAATTAATGATGCATGATTTTTTCTATTAGGAGTTATAAGGGTTGAGTTTATTAAAGCTTTGTTTTTATAATTAGGGAGTCATAAGGTTGTGAAGTCATAAAGTTTTGTGTGCAAGGAGTTGTTTTAAGAGTTTTATTTTTGCAAACATAAATTACAAAGAGTGCCTTATATATTTTATTTTTGCAAAAGCATTAAGAAAAACAAAGGGGATATGTTTTGCATGCAAGAATAGGAGTAATAAGGTGTTATAGTGGTTTGATATTTTATTGTAATTTTTGTATGGTGAAAGTTTTTTTTTTGGGGTTTTTTTTATTTTTTTTTTCTCTTTTTTTTGAGAAAGAGAGGAGTGTTTTTATATATATTTTTGAGTTTTTTTTGCGCATATCTTTTGAGAAGGAAATTCATGTGGATGGTTTGAGAAAGTATTTTGCTATCTAACCCTTGTAGTGGCACTAGAAAGATCAGTTGTTTGTGAGACAGGTTTTTGAAGACATATCTCCATAAGAGAAAATTAAGAGGTATGGGCACATCATTCCTTATTTAAAGTGTTTTGTTGAGTGAATGTTTTGGAACATAAGGTGGAGATAAAAGGGTTGTTTGGTAAGCATTGTTGAAAATATTTGAGTTAGGATTTGTACTTCATTGTTGAATGATTTGGAAATATTTGGGTTAGATTTTGAGAACAAGTGTGCTTCCATTGTTGAAAGGGATTGAGACATTTGTGCTAGAATTTGTGAACTACTTGTGCTAGGTTTGAAGACAAGTTAATGCATTATTGTGAAATATTTTGAGCATTGGTTGAGAGATATTGAAAGCAATTGTGAAAGTGTTTGAGATCAATCTTGTGAGGGAAATTTGTGCATTATTGAGGTTGATGTTTGAGAGTAAATTTGTAAGAAAGATAGATCAGTTTTGTGAAACAAGTTATACATTGTTTTGATTTGATTTGAAAGGGATTTTGCAAGAGATAGAGATTGGATGTGAAGAACATATTGGGATTTTGATAGAGCATATCATTCTCTATATGTTCCAGAGGTTAAATAAATTCTAGGTAGAATATGTCTGAATTGCCTAGTTGAAGAAAGTATTTCTGAAAGAGATTTAAGCATTTGTTTGTATGCAAGATTTGGAAATATTTGAGCAGGTTTTGTGAGCAGCATTGAAGGTAGATTTGAGCAAGTCTTTTGAGAAGACTTGAAGGATATTTGAGATAGTATTGAGAGTAGGTTTTGATCAAGATTTGTGTTAAGGCTTGGGGTAGATTTGAGATAGAATTGAGAGCAGGTTTGGTTGTTGATTTGATCAAGCTTTGTGTTAAGGCTTGGGGTAGATTTGAGATAGAATTGAGAGTAGGTTTGGTTGTTTGATTTGATCAAGATTTGTGTTAAGGCTTGGGATAGATTTGAGCAGAGTTAGAGTATATTTGTGCTAGACTTGTGATGAGGTTTGGTGTAGATTTGAGATAGAGTTGAGAGTAAGCTTTGGAGGTGATAGAGCAAAGAGGATAGAGGTCTCTAGTGGATAGAGATCCATAAGCTAGTGTAGTGGGGATATAGGTCTCCTATGGAGAGAGATCCATAAGCTAGAGTAGTGGGGACATAAGTCTTCTAGAAGTTCATAGTAGAGGGGATAGAGTTCTCTTGTGGAGAGAGATCATAATAGGATAGAGTTCTTGGAGAGAGATCATAGATAGAGTTCTTATGGATAGAGATCCATGAACTAGATTAAAGGGGATAGAGTTCTCCTATGGATAGAGATCCATGAACTAGATTAAGAGGGGATAGAGTTCTCCTATGGAGAGAGATCCATGAACCATAGCTAGGGAGATAGAGTTCTCCTATGGAGAGAGATCCATGAACCAGTTGAGGAGATAGAGTTCTCCTGTGGATCGAGAATCCACAAACCAGAGCAAGGGGATAGAGTTCTCCTATGGAGAGAGATCCACAAATTAGAGCATAGGGGATTGGTGTCTCCTTTGGATAGAGGTCCATAAACATTGTAATAGGGAATTGATTCCCAAGAGATTTGTTGAGAAAATTTAGAAGAAATATTTTCTCCGTGGATGTAACCCACATTGGGTGAACCACGTTAAATTTGTGTCTCTCATGTGTGTGATGATTTGTGCATTGCTTTGATTACTGCTATTGATATTGCCATTGATAATATTGGATAATATTATTTTGGAAAGAAAAGTAAAAGTTGATCTTATACTGTTCACCCCCCTCTCAGTATAAGCCTGTGTTCTTCAATTGGTATCAGAGCGGGTTCCTTCAGAAGAGTCTAATAGCTTGAAGGAAGATATTATAGGAACACATATGGCATCTCAGAATGGATCTTCATCAAATAAGGCACCATTGTTTGATGGGAACAATTATGCATTCTGGAGTATAAGAATGAAGACTTACTTGATGGCACAAGGATATGAGACATGGCAATCCATTGAGGATGGGTTCACACCTACAACTACTCCTCCCATAGATAAATATGGTAAGATGTTACATGTGAATAATGCCAAGGCTATGAATGGAATCTTAAGTGGATTATGTGAAGCAAAATTTGTGAAAGTTATGCACTGCAAATCAGTAAAAGAGATATGGGATAAATTGAAGCAAACATATGAAGGAGATAAAAAGGTCAAAATGGCAAAACTACAAAACCACAAGAAAAGGTTTGAAGATTTGAAGATGGAAGATGAGGAAGATATTGCTACATACTTACTTTGTGTGGATGAGGTTGTTAATACCATGCGTGGACTTGGATTCAAAATTGAAGACTCTAGTGTTGCTCAGAAAGTATTAAGGTCACTCCCTATGAGGTATGATGGAAAGGTTTCATCTATAGAAGAGATGAGAGATATTGATAAGTTGACTATGGATGAGTTACATGGAATTCTCATAGCTTATGAGATGAGAATAGTAAAGGATCCCAACTCCAAGAAAGAGATAACTTTCAAAGCTTCAAAGAAGATAAAAGATAAGAAACCAGAATCAAGTGGTGAGTCAAGCAGTGATGAAGAAGCTAACTATGGGAGAAGAAACAAGGACTCAAGAAAGCACAAAGGTATGAAAATAGTGAAATATTTTAATTGTGGTAATTTTGGTCACTATGCATCTAATTGTCCAGAAGTCGGAAGTAGTAGCAGTGAAGAGAAACAGGATCATAAGAAAAAGGAAGGAGGAAAATCCAGGCATGAAAAGAAAAATAGGTATGGTCAAGGCAAGCATGAAAAGAAGTTCTTTCAAAGGCACAAGAAGAGTTTCTATGTTAACAAGGCAAGCAAGGCTTCAAGTGACAGTGATGAAAGACTCTCAGATAGTGAAGAAGAAGAGATTCTATTTTTGGCAATAGAAGAGGAAGAAAATGCTCCTATTGAAGATAAAGTTGAAAAGTATGAAGATGCTCTTGGAGACCAAGAAGTAGAGAAAGATTCAGAAAATGAAGAGGAAGGCACAGTTGATCTAGAAGCAGAACTTATTGTTGCTCTCAGAGAATTGAAAAAGGTTAGAAAGCAGAATTCAAGACTAAAGGCTCAAGTTCAAGAACATGAGGAAGAAAAGGAAAAGCTTCTACAAGACCTGACAAACTCAAAAGCTAAGGCAAGGAGATTTAAAGAGGTCATGGTTGAAAAGTTAGAGGTAAAAGAGTTAGAATGTGAAATATTAGAACATGAGGTAGTTTCACTAAGGATGGAAGTGAAAGATTCTAAGGACAAGCTACACAGGTTTGGAAAAAGTTCAAAGACATTGGATAAGATTATCAATGCACAAAGATCTTCATCTATCAAAATAGGACTTGGTTTTGAAGAAGGACAAGGGAAACAAGAAGAAGGGTCAAGCTCAAGCTCAAAAGAAGAGGAAGTTTCAGAGGAAGAGAGTGAAGAAGAAATTGAGACTTATGAGGATAAGTTGAAGAATAGAAGCTTCACTAAGAAAGGAAACAATGCACAAACAAGAAACAGGGATCATCACAGAGAAGGCAAAGAAAGGGCTAAGAGAACAGAGGTTTCAAGACAAGATTTCTTCAAAGGACGTTGTTTTTCATGTAATCGGTTTGGTCACAAGGCTATGCATTGCAGGACTCATGGAAAGAAGGAGTATGGTCTCACTAAAAGGAATGTCAACTCTTTCAAATATGGATATTTCTTCCAAGGGTATTGCTACTCTTGTAATCACTTTGGTCATAAAGCAATCCATTGCAGGGTTCATGATAGAAATGAGTATGGCTTCACCAAGAGGAACTTCAAGATATTTGCACCTTCCAAGAACTACAACATTAAGTGTTACAAGTGCAATAATCTTGGGCATAAGGCCAAGTGGTGTAGAACAAAGTTTCCAGAACTTCCAGAGATAAGCAAGAACAAGGACACTCAAAAGGTTCAAAAGGGTATGGCTACAAAGATGTTGAAAAAGAAGGTTGACAAAGAAAAAGAGCATTGTATGTTGGGAGTAGAGATACTCCCACCCCAAAATTAATCACCTCAAGGAGAGGAGGTGGGGAGGGGGCTGAGCTAAGAGTCTTATATTTAGCCCCAAAGGAGTCCCTTTGCCATTGATGTCAAAGGGGGAGAGATTTGAGTAAGGGGGAGAGCATTCAGTCAGGGGAGCAATTTCTCAGGGGGAGCAGATTTGGAATCCAGTGATAGGAAAAGTTATTTTTAGAAAGGGTTGCCATCAATGACAAAGGGGGAGATTGTTGGAAATTTTGAGTAATTGGTTGTCATTGATGTCAAAGGATTGATGTCAAAAGTAAAATGATTGAAAATCATTTTCTAGGTTGAAATATTAAATTGCAAGGCAAATACCTCCATTGAAAAAGAAGACAAGGTAGACAAGCTCCTTTGAAAAAGGTTCAATTAAATGCAAGTTGAGGAAGTTTCCAAGGCAAAAGACAAAGGGTTAAAAGGATTAATTATAATATTTAAATTAAAATTTTAAATATTATAATAATATTATTTAAATTTAAAATGGGTGCCAAAATTTAAATATTCTCCTAAGGTGGCAAGCGCCGACGTCGTCTTCCTAAAGTCAAAGTGCATATATAAATTGGAACCTAAAATCATTTGGCATGGTGTGGAAAAATATTAAGGATTGGCATTCAAAATTCCTAAGGCATCGAAATCCTTTGCGAATCGCAACGCACGATCTTCGAGCAAGGCAACATGAGGGAAAAGAGGATGCACATTTTCCTTTTTGGATAGCGCACGAAAGTTAATAAGGAGAGCACAGGCCTTTGGTTCCAACCGAGCGGGTAGCTCAGTTGGTAGGTGGACCCCATGTAGGGAGTAGCGTGGAGGAGGTCTCGTGTTCGAGATGCGACAGTGACAGGTTGTTCATGTTTTGTTTTGGGCAACGATAGTTCATTCGATGGTGATAGGTTAAAGGGAAGTTAAGTGCCTTGAGGTCTTGTGTGGGCAGTTAGCCCACGTGGTGCTCTAGCATGCGCTAGAGCATGGGCTCCATTAGGTCACATGTTCGAAACCTCGTGACAACAGTTTGGTAAGGGCAAAATTTTTATAAAGTGTTTGTTTAATGTTTGGGAGTCATAAGGATTATTTTTAATAAATTTTTTGCTTGCTATTAGGGAGACATAAGGGTTAGGAGTTGTTTAGAGTGCCATAAGGGTTGAAATTAATGATGCATGATTTTTGCTATTAGGAGTTATAAGGGTTGAGTTTATTAAAGCTTTGTTTTTATAATTAGGGAGTCATAAGGTTGTGAAGTCATAAAGTTTTGTGTGCAAGGAGTTGTTTTAAGAGTTTTATTTTTGCAAACATAAATTACAAAGAGTGCCTTATATATTTTATTTTTGCAAAAGCATTAAGAAAAACAAAGGGGATATGTTTTGCATGCAAGAATAGGAGTAATAAGGTGTTATAGTGGTTTGATATTTTATTGTAATTTTTGTATGGTGAAAGTGAGTTTGAAGGTCTTTGATTACTATTAATGCCCTATCTTTTGAGAATAAGAGAAGAGTTATTGAATATCAATTTCATATTTCATTGAGCATATCTTTTTGAGAAGGAAGTTCATGTGGATGGTTTGAGAAAGTATTTTGCTATCTAACCCTTGTAGTGGCACTAGAAAGATCAGTTGTTTGTGAGACAGATTTTTGAAGACATATCTCCATAAGAGCAAATTAAGAGGTATGGGCACATCATTCCTTATTTAAAGTGTTTTGTTGAGTGAATATTTTGGAACATAAGGTGGAGATAAAAGGGTTGTTTGGTAAGCATTGTTGAAAATATTTGAGTTAGGGTTTGAGACCTACATGTGCATAAATTATTGAGAGAAAGCTTGTACTTCATTGTTGAATGATTTTGGAAATATTTGGGTTAGATTTTGAGAACAAGTGTGCTTCCATTGTTGAAAGGGATTGAGACATTTGTGCTAGATTTTGTGAACTACTTGTGTTAGGTTTGAAGACAAGTTTGTGAATCATTGTGAAACATTTTGAGAATTGGTTGAGAGATATTGAAAGAAATTGTGAAAGTGTTTGAGATCAATTTTGTGAGGGAAATTTGTGCATTATTGAGGTTGATGTTTGAGAGTAAATTTGCAAATAAGATAGATCAGTTTTGTGAAACAAGTTATACATTTTTTTGACTTGATTTGAAAGGGATTTTGTAAGAGATAGAGATTGGATGAATTTGTTTGTATGCAAGATTTGGAAATATTTGAGCAAGTTTTGTGAGAAAGTAGCTTTTAGGTAGATTTGAGCAAGTCTTGTGAGAAGACTTGAAGCAGATTTGAGACAAAATTGAGAGCAGGTTTGGTTGCTGATTTGATCAAGATTTGTGTTAAGGCTTGGGGTAGATTTGAGATAGAATTGAGAGTAGGTTTGGTTGTTGATTTGATCAAGCTTTGTGTTAAGGCTTGGGGTAGATTTATGAGCAGAGTTAGAGCAGATTTGTGCTAGACTTGTGATAGAGTTTGGTGCAGATTTGAGATAGAGTTGAGAGAAGGCTTTGGAGGTGACAAAGAGGACAGAGGTCTCCAGTGGATAGAGGTCCATCAGCCAGTGTAGTGGGGATAGAGGTCTCCTGTGGAGAGAGATCCACAAGCCAAAGTAGTGGGGATAGAAGTCTTCTAGAAGTTCACCAGCTAGAGCAGAGGGGATAGAGTTCTCCTATGGAGAGAGATCCACAAACTAGATTAGATAGGGATAGAGTTCTCCTATGGAGAGAGATCCATGAACCAGATCATAGAGGGGATAGAGTTCTCCTATGGAGAGAGATCCACGAACCAGATTAGAGAGGGGATAGAGTTCTCCTATGGAGAGAGATCCATGAACCATATCAGAGAGGGTATAGAGGTCTCCTGTGGAGAGAGATCCATGAACCAGCTAGGGAGATAGAGTTCTATGGAGAGAGATCCACGAACCAGTTGAGGAGAAAGAGTTCTCCTATGGAGAGAGATCCACAAACCAGAGCAAGGGGATAGAGTTCTCCTATGGAGAGAGATCCACAAATCAGAGCATAGGGGATTGGTGTCTCCTTTGGACAGAGGTCCATAAACATTGTAATAGGGAATTGATTCCCAAGAGATTTGTTGAGAAAATTTAGAAGAAATATTTTCTCCGTGGACGTAACCCACATTGGGTGAACCACGTTAAATTTGTGTCTCTCATGTGTGTGATGATTTGTGCATTGCTTTTATTACTGCTATTGATATTGCCATTGATAATATTGGATAATATTGTTTGGGAAAGAAAAGTAAAAGTTGATCTTATACTGTTCACCCCCCTCTCGGTATAAGCTTGTGTTCTTCACTTGCATGTGGCTATTAAGCTATCATATCAGGGTTGTAAGTTTAAAAATATGGACAAGGTGGATTTGAACCCACTATGGGTGTAGTGCTCACTAAGATGGTCAGAGAAAAAGAGATGTACCCATTGGTATGTATGCTCACAAATGGTTGAATGGAGTTTGCCCCTCGGTTGTGACCATGGAGCTATCTACTATGGGATGTGTTGTGTGCAAAAATATTATTAACAAAGTGATTACTACCTGATAGGGGTGTGGTGTGTGCAATAAAGTGTATTGACATGGCCAATGGAGAAAAATGAGAACCATATACCTTGACTTAGAGATATATAAGCAATGAAAACTTTCAAGTTCAAGGAATAAGAAAGAGATGAGATGGGTGGATGAAATGATGGAAATGCATGAAGGTGGATCCTAGGTTGGGGATTCACTAGGAATCAAAACCCTAGTGAAAGCATAATGCATGTGATCTATGACATAACTAGGTGGCATCACTTGCCATTATCACAAACCTAAAAATCTATATTAACAAGAAATCATGCAAATATGAACAAACAGAAGTGTAGTTTATGACAAGAAAAAATACAAATGAAACAATGCAAAATATGACTTGTAAGCATGCAATATGAAAAAACAAATGAATGTAATGGATGAAAATGCAAGGTATGCCTAATTAGTGGTTTATTATTTTATTATTTATTTATTTTTATTTTTATTTTTTTAATATTTGTTAATGCAAATGAGAAGCACGATAGTCAACACATATTATGATTGTGCCTCCTATATTAAAAAAAATAATGGTCATACAAGGGATTGATCCATCAAAGAAAAATCTAGAATAGGGATCATCTTGATGATTAGAATCACAAGGAATCTCCTTTGTAGCTTTTTCTCTGGTAGCCTTTGCATGAAAATCTTCACAAACCCTTCTTGAACCATTTTTATTAACAAAATAAAGAGCAATCCCTAATTTTTTAATATCTCTATAAGATAATGAAGTAGGGTATCCTTGAGAAGTAGAAGACTTACCATCAGAATGCATAAAATTTACCATATTACAAAACAAAATTTTAGAAGGATAAGAGGGTCCTTCGTCCTCATCACTCCACTCCAATATTTGATGATCTAAACATTTAGCATAGGTTTTAAGGTGATCACCACTATTGAATGGCAAAGGTTGATTTTTTTGGGTATGTAGCCTATGCCACACATCCCATGCTATATTTCAACACCTAAAGGTTCTTGAATGCCTTACTGTTGGGGTACCAAACTTTTACCAATATATCCCAGGCTAGATAGGATCTATTTAGGGAGTGGATAATAATTGTACAAGTAACAATGAGCAAAATAATATTCCACAAGAGAAGGGTTTCTACCATGGATATTTTCTTTAAAGGTTATTCCTACGAAGACAATGGTACACATGCCAATGTGTATGACTTCACCCATTTTACGAGGTAAACCCATAGTCCTTGGTGAAGGTGGTATCTTGGAAAGATCAAAAAGGATTTTGAATAAAATGATTAACTTGATCCCATGATGAAACTTTGATTTGAGGTACTTCACTCACTTTCAGACTTTTGAGTTGCATATATGTTTGAGATGAGGAATTTGGAAGAGTGGATGATGAAATTGAAGTACAAATGTTGATACTAGACTAAGCTTTCTCAAACATAAAACAATATTCAAATGTACAAGGGTTGCTCAGAATGGTTATAACTTGATCTTTAAATTTGAACTTAAAATACTAATGAAAGGTAGAAGGGACAACCTTCATTGCACGGATCCAAGGACGTTCAAGAAGAATATTAAAATATGTTGGGCAAGGTACCACATATAACAAGATATCTAATATTTGAGGTCCAACCGTCAAGGGGAGAGAAACAATTCCATAGGCCTCTTGGGACTAATTGCTGAAATATTTGATGATAATATCGGATTTTGTTCAGTCTTCCTCTTTAAATCCAAAATTTTGGAAAATTTGATAAGTGCATAAATTGAGGGAAGAACCATTATCAATCAAGATTCATTTCATAAAGATTCTCCTAATTAATTTGTGATATAAATGTAATAATACCCTTGCAAATTTTAGGAAGGCATATCATCATAAAAAAATGTGATGTGATGTATCCCAAGAGAACCTACAACATTGGCTACAACACTAGGGAAAATATTTGTAGGGATAGATTATTGTTTTAGAAGTTCCAACAAAGCTTTCCTATGAATAAGAAAAGTTTGCAAGAGTTGTAAAATAGATATCTTGGCTGGGATACTATCTAATTATTATTGAATGTCAAAGGAGAATTTAGGTTATGGATTCAACACTAAATGTGGGATTCAAGATTAGGATGGGATTCAAAGGTGGGTTGGACAAAGAGCTCGTATCTTGTTGAGAACGTTGAGTTGGTTGAGCTTGAGCTTGTTGCATTGTAGTCACCACTATCATACCAACCATATTATCATAGAGAGGTAACACATTTCAATATGACACTTGATTAGTTGCTTGTTTCCCATGTTTAGGTAGAGTATCTTGGAATATTCCTATATATTGATTAGTTATGGGTGTTTTTTGAGTAATATGTTGGTTTTTTAGTGGATGATAACCTTCTATGACAAGGTGACCTTCATCAATGAGGTCCTGAACCACATGTTTCAAACTCTTACAAGATTTTGTCTACTACCCCTCTACTCTATGATACTCATAGTATTAACTAGCTTTATACCAATCAATCATGGTAATTGGTTGCCTTATAGGAGATAAATCAATCATATTAGCTTCAAAAAGTTGCATTTGGACCACTATCATAGGTATGTTAAGCCTTGTGAAATTGTGTTGTCGAGGTTTTATAGGTTGACTAAGCATCATATTTTTTAGGTTCTTAAAAATACTATTAATAGGCCTACTATCTATTACCCTATGACAAACCACATCCTTGTTATTATATTGATTCTTAGTGGTCCTATATTATAATTAGATCTTTCTCTACCTTTCTTTCTGGGTCAATTGCTTGATAAAATATGTGATAGTTTTAGTTTCCAATGCATAAGATAATTGCTCTTGCAAATTTCCAATAAATATCTCAAACATATCTGGAGAAGGTAAGGTATATCTCAAGCATCCAACTAAAATCCTCCAACGAGATAGAAATTCTAAAACATTTCCTGTTTAACTTGTTTTAAATTGTAAACATCTTCCATGGTCACATTATTTTCAACATAAGTACCAAATCATTGCACAAATAAATCAACTATTTCTTCAAAATTTCTCAAATAATGGTTGGGAAATTGATAATACCACTCTAATGCCATGCCGCCAAGACTCTTAGAGAATATATTCAGCAATAGGGCCTAGTAGCAACAATAGGGTCTAAGGGTTGAATACACATTTCTCTATAGTTGTAGGTGAAACTAGGGGGTTGAATCATATCCATTATTTAAACTAGTTGTTTCACCATATTAGTTAAACTTTGCACCTTGGGATTGTTGTTGTGCAATAACCCCAGATTCCACAAGGGAGGAGTATAGGTAGGCTATTGAAATATTACTTGGTTATGATATGTGGTATCTTGCTAGAGAGGATAACTAATAGTTAGTGGAATAGCTTCCTCCTTTAAGCATTCTTCAAAACTAGGATGTGATTCAAGGGTGGGTTGGACAAAAATATCATCTCTTACTGAGAATGTTGAGTTTGTTGAGCTTGAGCTTGTTGCCTTGTAGTAACCACTATCATACCAACCACACTATTATAGAGAGGTAGCACATTTTAATATGATACTCTATTATTTTCTTGTTACCCATGCTTAGGTAGAGGATCTTGGAAGATTCCCATATTTTGATTAGTTATGGATGTTTTTTGAGTAATAGGTTGGCTTTTTGGTGGATGATGACCTTCTATGACAAGGTTACCTTCATCAATGAGGTCTTGAAATACATGTTTCAACCTCTTACAATATTTTATCCAGTGCCCCTTTACTCTATGATACTCATAGTGTTGACTAGCCTTATACAAACAAATTGTGGTATCTAGTTGCCTTATAGGAGGTAACTCAATCATATTAGCTTCAAAAATCTACTTTAGTACCACTATCATAGGTATGTTGAGCCTTGTGAAATTTTTTTTTGGAGGTTTTAGAGGTTGACTAAGCACCATCTTTTGTAGGTTGTTAACAATACTATTAACAATACTACTATATATTACCCTATCACCAACCACATGCTTGTTCTTATACTGATTCTTAGTGGTCCTATCTTCTTTTACTTTATGATATCCTCTTCTGATAAAATCTTGCTCTACCTTGCTTTCTAGATCAATTGCTTTATCAAAATATGTGATAGTTGTAGTTTCCAATGCATAAGACAATTGTTCTTGCAAATTTTCAATAAATATCTCAATCATGTCTCGAGGAGGTAAGGTATATCTCAAGCATCCAACTAAACTCCTCCAACGAGATAGAAATTCTAAAAAACATTCCTCTTTACCTTATTTTAACATGTAATCATATTTCATGGTCACATTATTTTCAACATAAGCACCAAACTGTTGCACAAATAATTCAACTATTTCTTTAAAATTTCTCAAAGAATGGTTGGAAAACTAATAATACCACTCTAATGCCATGCCACCAGGTCTCCTAGATAACGTCTTCAACAACATGTCATCATATATGGTATCATGATAAGTTGTTATAAATATTCTTAAATGCTCAATTATATATTTCATCCTCTTATATATAGGAAAAATTGGTATGAAAAAATGCTTAGGATAGGGCCTAGCAGCAATGATAGGGTCTAAGGGTTGATTGCACATTTATCTATAGTTGTAGGTGAAACTAGGGGGTTGAATCATACCCATTATTGAAACTAGTTGTTTCACCATATTTGTTAAACTTTGCACCTTTTCATTGTTATTGTGCAATACCCCTAGATTCCCTAAAGGAGGAGTATAGGTAGGTTTTTGAAAGAGTACTACATTATTATATGTGGTATCTTGTTGGAGAGGATAACTAATATTTAGTGGAATAGATTCTTCCTTTGAGCATTCTTCAAAACTAGGATGGGCTTCAAGGGTGGGTTGGACAAAGAGATCATATCTTACTGATAATGTTGAGTTGGTTGAGCTTGATCTTGTTGCCTTGTAGTTACCACTATCATACCAACCACATTATCATAGATAGGTAGAAAATTTTAATATGACACTTGATTAGTTACCTGTTGCCCATTATTAGGTAGATGATCTTGGAATATTCCCATATCTTGATTAGTTATGGGTGTTTTTTGAGTAAGAGGTTGTTTTTTTGGTGGATGAGAACCTTCTATGACAAGGTGACCTTCATAAATGAGGTCTTGAGCCACATGTTTCAACATCTTACAAGATTTTGTCTAGTGTCCCTCTACTCTATGGTTCTCATAGTGTTGACTAGCCTTATACCAATCAATTGTGGTATCTGGTTGCCTTATAGGTGGTAACTCAAACATATTAGTTTCCAAAATATGCTTTAGGACCACTATTATAGGTATTTTGAGCCTTGTGAATTTTTTTTGTGGAGGTTTTAGTGGTTGACTAAGAATCATATTTTGTAGGTTGTTAACAATACTATTAACAGGCCTACTATCTATTACCCCATCACAAACCACATGCTTGTTATTATAATGATTCTTGGTGGTCCTATATTATTTTGATTTAAGTTATCCTATTCTTATAAGAGCTTTCTATACCTTTATCTCTAGGTCAATTGCTTGATCAAAATATGTGATAGTTGTAGTTTCCAATGCATAAGATAATTTCTCTTGCAAATTTCCAATAAATATCTCAAGCATGTCTGGAGGAGGTAAGGTATATCTCAAGAATACAACTAAACTCCTCCAACAAGATATAAATACTTTAAAACTTTCCTCTTTACATTATTTTAACATGTAAACATATTTCATGGTCACATTCTTTTCAATGTAAGTTCCAAACTATTGCACAAATAATTCAGCTATTTCTTCAAAATTTCTCAAAGAATGGTTGGGAAACTGATAATAGCACTCTAATTCCATCCCGCAAAGACTCTTAGATAACGTATTTAGCAACAACATGTCGTAATATATGATATCATGATAAGTTGTTTTAAATATTCCAAAATGCTCAACTGGATATTTTATCCCCTTATATATAGGTAAAATTGGTATGGAAAAATGCTTAGGATAGGGCCTAGTAGCATTGATAGGGTCTAATGGTTGATTGCACATTTATCTATAGTTGTAGGTAAAACTAGGGGGTTGAATCATATCCATTATTGAAACTAGTTGTTTCACCATATTAGTTAAACTTTGCACCTTGGGGTTGTTGTTGTGCAATACCCCCAGATTCCCTAAGGGAGGAGTATAGGTAGATTGTTTAAAGAGTACTTGGTTATGATATGTGGTATCTTTTTGGAGAGGATAACTAATAGTTAGTGGAATAGCTTCCTCCTTTGACCATTCTTCAAAACTAGGATGGGATTCAAGGGTGTATTGGACAAAGATATCATCTCTTGTTGAGAATGTTGAGTCGGTTGAGCTTGAGCTTGATTTTGTTGCCTTATAGTCACCGCTATCATAAATACCACATTATCATAGAGAGGTAGCACATTTCAATATGAAACTTGATTAGTTGCCTATTGTCCATTCTTAGATAGAGGATCTTGAAATATTTCCATATCTTTATTAGTTATGGGTGTTTGTTGAGTAAGAGGTTGGTTTTTTGGTGGATGGGAACCTTCTATGACAAGGTGGCTTTCATCAATCAAGTCATGAACCATATGTTTCAACCTCTTACAATATTTTTTCCAATGTCCCTCTAATCTATGATACTCATAAGGTTAACTAGCCTTATACAAAACATTCATGGTATTTGGTTAACTTATAGGAGGTTACTCAATCTATTAGCTTCCAAAATCTGATTTAGGACCACTTTCATAGGTATGTTGGCCTTGTGAAATTTTGTTGTGGATGTTTTAGGGGTTGAATAAGCACCATATTTTGTAGGTTGTTAACAATACTATTAACAGGCTTACTATCTATTACCCCATCACCAACCAAATACTTGTTCTTATACTAATTCTTACTGGTCATATCTTCTTTTACTTTAAGCTATCCTCTTATGATAAGATATTTCTCTACCTTTCTTTCTAGGTCAATTGTTTGATCAAAAGATGTGATAGTTGTAGTTTCCAATGCATAAGACAATTTCTCTTACAAATTTCCAATAAATATCTCAAGCATGTCTTGAGGAGGTAAGGTATATCTCAATCATCCAACTAAACTCCTCGAATGAGATAGAAATTCTAAAAAAAAATCATTTTTACCTTGTTTTAACATGTAAACATCTTTCATGGTCACATTATTTTTTAACATAAGCACCAAAATGTTGCACAAATAATTCAGCTATTTCTTTAAAATTTCTCAAATAATGGTTGGGAAACTGATAATACCACTCTAATGCCATGCCACCAAGACTCTTAGAGAACGTCTTCAACAACAACATCTCATCATATATGATATCAAGATAATTTGTTCTAAATATTATTAAATGCTAAATTGGATCTTTCATCCCCTTATATATAGGTAAAACTAGTATGTAAAAATGCTTAGGATAGGGCCTAGCAACAACAATAGGGTCTAAGGGTTGATATTATATTTCTCTATAGTTGTAGGTGAAACTCAGGGGTTGAATCAAATCCATTACTTAGACTAGTTGTTTCACCATATTATTTAAACTTTGCACCTTGGGATTGTTACTGTGCAATACCCCAAGATTCCCCAAGGAAGAAGTATAGGTAGGTTGTTGAAATAATACTTGGTTATGATATGTGGTATCTTGCTAGAGAGGATAACTAATAGTTAGTGGAATAGCTTCCTCCTTCGAGAATTATTCAAAACTAGGATGGGATTAAATGTTGGGTTGGACAAAGAGATCATCTCTTGCTGATAATGTTGATTCAGTTGAGATTGACCTTGTTGTCTTGTAGTCACTGCTATCATACCAACCATATTATCATAGAAAGGTAGAACATTTCACTATGACACTTAATTATTTGTTTGTTGCCCATGCTTAGGTAGAGGATCTTATAAGAGTCCCATATATTGATTAGTTATGGGTGTTTTTTGAGTAAGAGGTTGGTTGTTTGGTGGATGAGAACATTCTATGACAAGGTGACCTTCATAAATGAGGTCTTGAACCACATGTTTCAACCTCTTACAAGATTTTTTCCAGTGCCCATATACTCTATGATACTCATAGTTTTGACTATCCTTATACCAATCAATCATGGTATCGGGTTGCCTTATAGGAGGTAACTCAATAATATTAACTTCCAAAAGCTGCATTAGGACCACTATCATAAGTATGTTGAGCCTTGTGAAATTTTTTTAAGGAGGTTTTAGGAGTTAACTAAGAACCATATTTTATAGGTTGTTAACAATAATATTAACATGCCTACTATCTATTACCCCATCACCAACCACATGCTTATTCTTATAATGGTTCTTAGTGGTCCTATCTTATTTTACTTTAAGTTATCATATTTTGATAATATCTTGCTCTACCTTTATTTCTATGTCAATTGCTTAATAAAACGATGTGATAGTTGTAGTTTCCAAAGCATAAGACAATTGCTCTTGCAAATTTTAAATAATTATCTCAAGCATGTCTCGAGGAGGTAAGGTATATATCAAGCATCCAACTAAACTCCTCCAATGAGATAAAATTTCTATAAAAAATTCCTCTTTATCTTTTTTTCACATGTAAACATATTTCATGGTCACATTCTTTTCAACATAAGCACCAAATTGTTGCACAAATAATTCAACTATTTATTCAAAATTTCTTAAAGAATGGTTGGGAAATTGATAATGCCACTCTAATGCCATGCCACCAAGACTCTTAGATAATGTCTTTGAAAACAACATGTCATCATATATGATATCATGATAAGTTGTTCAAAATATTCTTAAATGCTCAATAGGATATTTTGTCCCCTTATCTATAGGTAAAACTAATATGGAAAAATGCTTAGGATACAACCTAGCAGCAACGATAGGTTCTAAGAGTTGATTACACATTTCTCTATAGTTATAGGTGAAAATAGGGGGTTGAATCATATTCATTCTTGAAACTAGTTGTTTCACCATATTAGTTAAGCTTTGCACCTTGGTATTGTTGTTGTGCAATACCCCCAGATTCCCTAAGGGATGAGTATAGGTAGGTTTTTGAAAGAATATTTGGTTATGATATGTGGTATCTTGCTGGAGAGGATAACTAATAGTTAGTGGAATAGATTACTCCTTTGAGAATTCTTCAAAACTAGGATGGGCTTCAAGGGTATGTTGGAAAAAGAGATCATCTCTTGCTGAGAATGTTGAGTTGATTGAGCTTGAGCTTGTTGCCTTATAGTCACCGCTATCATATCAACCATATTATTATAGATAGGTAGCACATTTCAATATGACACTTGATTATTTACCTTTTGCCCATGCTTAGGTAGAGCATATTGGAATATTCCCATATCTTTATTAGTTATGGATGTTTTTTGAGTATGAGGTTGGTTTTTTGGTGGATGAGAACCTTCTATGACAAGGTGACATTCATAAATGAGGTCATGTACCACATGTTTCAACCTCCTACAAGATTTTGTCCAATGACCCTCTACTCTATGATACTCATAGTGTTTACTAGCCTTATACCAATCAATCATGGTATTTGTTTGCCTTATAGGAGGTGACTTAATCATATTAGCTTCCAAAAGCTACTTTAGGACCACTTTCATAGGTATGTTGAGCCTTGCAAAAAAAATTTGTGGAGGTTTTAGGGGTTTACTAAGCACCAAATTTTATAGGTTGTTAACAATACTATTAATAGGCCTACTATATATTACCCCATCACCAACCACATGCTTGTTATTATATTGATTCTTAGTGGTCCTATCTTCTTTTACTTTAAGATATCCTCTTCTAATTAGATATTTCTCTACCTTTCTTTCTAGGTCAATTTCTTGATAAAATATGTGATAGTTGTAGTTTCCAATGCATAAGACAATTACTCTTACAAATTTCCAATAAATATCTCAAGCATATCTCAAGGAGGTAAGTTATATCTCAAGAATCCAACTAAAATCTTTCAATGAGATAGAAATTCTAAAAAACTCTCCTCTTTACCTTTTTTTAACATGTAAACATCTTTCATGGTCACATTATTTTCAACATAATCACCAAATTGTTGCACAAATAATTCAGCTATTTTTTCAAAATTTCTCAAAGAATGGTTGGGACATTGATAATACCACTCTAATGCCATACCGTCAAGACTCTTAGAGAACGTCTTCAACAACAACATATCATCATATATGATATCATGATAAGTTGTTATAGATATTATTAAATGCTCAATTGGATATTTTGTCCCCTTATATATAGGTAAAATTGGTATGCAAAAATTCTTAGGATAGGACCTAGCAGAAATAATAGGGTCTAAGGATTGATTGCACAATTATCTATAGTTGTAGGTGAAACTAGGGGGTTGAATCATATACATTATTGAAACTAGTTGTTTCACCATATTAGTTAAACTTTGCTCCTTGGAATTTTTGCTGTGCAATAACCCAAGATTCCCTAAGGTAGGAGTATAGGTAGGTTGTTGAAATAGTACTTGGTTATGATATGTGGTATCTTTCTAGATAGGATAACTAATAGTTAGTGGAATAGCTTATTCCTTTGAGAATTATTCAAAACTAGGATGGGATTCAAGGGTGGGTTGGACAAAGAGATCCTCTCTTGCTAAGAATTTTGAGTGAGTTGAGCTTGATTTTGTTGCCTTGTAGTCACCTCTATCATACCAACCACATTATCATATATAGGTAGAGCATTTCAATATGACACTTCATTAATTTCTTGTTACACATGCTTAGGTAGAGGATCTTGGAAGATTTCCATATCTTGATTAGTTATTGGTGTTTGTTGAGTAAGAGGTTGATTTTTTGGTGGATAAGAACCTTCTATGACAAGGTGACCTTCATCAATGAGGTCTTGAACCATATGTTTCAACCTCTTCCAATATTTTTTACAGTGACCCTCTAATCTATGATACTCATAGTGTTGACTATCCTTATACCAATCAGTCGTGGTATCTGGTTGCCTTATATGAGGTAACTCAATCATATTAGCTTCCAAAATATACTTTAGGACCATTATCATATGTATGTTGATCCTTGTGAAATTTTTTTGTGGAGGTTTTAGGGGTTGACTAAGCACCATATTTTGTAGGTTGTTCAAAAATACTATTAACAAGCCTACTATATATTACCCCATCACCAACCACATGCTTGTTATTATACTGATTCTTAGTGGTCCTATTTTCTTTTACTTTAAGATATCCTCTTCTGATAAGATCTTGCTCTACCTTTCTTTCTAGATCAATTGCTTGATCAAAATATATGATAGTTGTAGTTTCCAATGCATAAGACAATTTCTCTTGCAAATTTTCAATAAATATCTCAAGCATGTCTCGAGGAGGTAAGGTATATTTCAATCATCCAACTAAACTCCTCCAATGAGATAGAAATTCTAAAAAATTCCTCTTTACCTTGTTTTAACATGTAAACATCTTTTATGGTCACATTATTTTCAACATAAGAACCAAACTATTGCACAAATAATTTAGCTATTTCTTCAAAATTTCTCAAAGAATGGTTGGGAAACTAATAATACCACTCTAATTCCATGCCACCAAGACTCTTATATAATGTATTCAGCAACATGTCATCATATATGATATCATGATAAGTTGTTCTAAATGTTCTTAAATGCTCAATTGGATCTTTCGTCCCCTTATATATAGGTAAAACTGGTATGGAAAAATTCCTAGGATAGGACCTAGTAGAAATGATAGGGTATAAGGGTTGATTGCACATTTCTATATAGTTGTAGGTGAAACTAGTGGGTTTAATCATATCCTTTCTTGATACTAGTTTTTTCACCATATTAGTTAAACTTTGCACCTTGGCATTGTTGTGCAATACCCCCAGATTCCCTAAGGGATGAGTATAGGTAGGTTGTTGAAAGAGTACTTGGTTATAATATGTGGTATCTTGTTGGAGAGGATAACTAATAGTTTGTGGAATAGAAGCAAGAATGTTGAATTTAGAAGAACGAGAAGGAGATTAAAAATAATCTTGATTGCCACTACATGTTGGAAGACCTTGCAAACTCCTTCCAATGTTGGTGGTTACAATAGTGACATAAGTTGGTTTATGGACAAGATTACCATGATTCAAATATTCAAACAAAGGGTTAGTATGAACATGCCTAGGAGAGACTATTGGAGGAGGAGTCTCACCTCTTTTGAGTTGAGCTTCATGTCCATAGCTTCAAGAAATTCTACCTTATAGTGTTTCATAAAACCCCAAACATGATCAAATGATTTAAATATGTAGCACCCATAAATCCCTTCAAGGGGATCATAGTTTGTCTCAATTTCCACATTTTCTTGCTCTTTTGTATCAAGGTTAGGGTTCTATCTATCAATATGATCATCTTCTTTGGGAACATGATTAAATTCTATCTACCTTCATTGACTTATAAGGAATGGAACCATTAGAAGAAGTGAAAGGATAGAAGAGAAAGCTGACAAAAAATACACAAGATGAGTTTTAAGGTTTTTATTAATGTTATTCTAATTATACACAAAAAAATTAGTGGTATTGTTAAAAAAATTCAAAATAAAAGTAAATAAGTACAAGGCTTCCTAATTTGGCCACTAGGATGTGTTTTCATGTCAGGTTCACCAAATATGTAGAGGAGAAAAACTACCCTATCATGTACGATTCTTGACTAAATCCATTGGGAGCTAAGGTGAACTAAAGGGGTATGTTATAACTCTAAACTCAATGGGAAAATGGTAAGAGTTCATCAAGAACGGGTTTAGGACTCGCTCCAAGTCTGAGGTGGAATGTGTTTGAATGTGTGAAAATAAGCATGCACGTATGTTTAGCCTTTCTAAAACTAAACTATGAAAAGAGAAAGAATAATGCAAGATACAAAATACAAGAAGATAAGAGCTAACCCTAGAATGATGCTTTGCTTGAATTATCACTAGCCCTAGGATTGCAAAATAAATCCTTTGAGCAAGGGTACAAGGGAAATGCACAAGCAAGGTTAAAACCCTAGATGCACACTATATGCTTTTATCATTTCAAATGCCTAAAAATTATATCAAATATTTTTCCTTGCCTATGATCTTTATTTTTAATAGAAATGTATAAAAAATAATCAAAAAATAGTCTAAATATCTACTAGGGAACTTATCTGATTTAGTGGTTGTTCTTACCTTTATATTGCGTCCAACAATGTCCCTACAAAATAACTTTACAAAACCCTCAACAAATATGATCAACGCTAGGGGGACTGCTTAAGCTATTGTATGACTGTACTTGGAGGAATAGAAGTCAAGCCCCCTAGGTCCTTTTAGTTGAACTTTAGAATGCAGAAGTGAAAGTTGATCTTTTTGGAATATGAACAAACAGAATACAATGCAACAAAATAGTATGATGAATAGAATGCAGATTGTACAATTAATTTCTAGATGTAGCATGAAATATAGATGTAGGGTTTTGGGGGTAAACTTATGCCCCTAAGCCTATCATAGGTAAATTTTGACCCTATGAAGAACACAAGCTTATACTGAGAGGGGGGTGAACAGTATAAGACCACTTTTTACTTTTCTTTCCCAATCAATATTATGCAATGTATAGATAGCAATATCAACAGTAAGTAATCAAAGCAATGCACAAATCACCACACACAATAGAGACACCAATTTAACGTGGTTCACCCAATGTGGGCTACTCCACGGAGAAAATATTTCACTAAAATTTTCTCAATCAATCTCTTGGGAATCCTTTCCCTATTACAATGTTTATGGACCTCTGTCCAAAGGAGACACCAATCCCCTAATCAAGTTCATGGATCTCTATCCATAGGAGAACTCTTTTCTCCTTAGCTCTAACTGGTGATCTTCTAGAAGAACTACTGCCCCCATTGCTCTGGCTAATGGATCTCTATCCACTGAAGACACCTATCCTCACTACCCTGGCTAATGGATCTCTATCCACTGGAGACTATCATCCTCTATACTCTATCACCTTCAAAGCTCTATCTCAAATCTGCACTAAACATAGTCCTTCGGTCTAGCACAAATCTGCTCAATCTCTATCTCTGGTCTGGCACAAACCTATCCTCAAATTTGCACCAAACTCTATCCTCAAATCTATACTAAACATAGTCCTTCGATCTAGCACAAATCTATCCTCAATATCTATCCTCTGATCTGCACTAAACATAGTCCTTCGGTCTAGCACAAATATATCCTCAATATCTATCCTCTGATCTACACTAAACACAGTCCTTTGGTCTAGCACAAATCTATCCTCAATCTCTGTCCTCAAGCCTTAACACAAAGCTTGATCCAATCACAAATCAACACTGCTAGATCTGCCCCAAACCTTAACTCAAGGTTTGAACAAATCAATCAATCAACTCTGCTCACAAGTCTTCTCAAAGACTTGTCTCAAATCTACCTTGTAAGCTTCCACAAAAGCTCACACTAATCTATCCACAAGTCCTCTCTAGAACTTGTCCAAATCTGCTCAACAAGTCCTCACTAGAACTTGTCCAACTCTGCTCAACAAGTCCTCACTAGAACTTGTCCAACTCTACTCTCAATCTCTTTCCTCAAACTATATTGTAAGCTTCCTCAAAAGCTCACACAAATCTATCCACAAGTCTTCTCTAAGACTTACCTCAAATCTACTCAACAAGTCCACACTAGAACTTGTCCAATCTCATAGAAACATAAAGAGAATTGTTAGAGACTCAATATGCTTCACATTCATCACAATGCTCAATCACTTTCAATCACTCTTTTTACCATAGAAACATATAGAGAATTGTTAGAGACTCAATATGCTTCACATTCACCACAATGCTCAATCACTTTCAATCACTCTTTTTATCACAAAAACATATAGAGAATTGTTAGAGACTCAATATGTTTCACACTCACCAACACTCAACCTCTTTCTCAAATCAATTCAGAATATAGAATAATTTGTTTCATAGAACTTGAACTATCACTTCAACACATCCACTTGACTAGGCTCAACCAACTCTACTCAACCAATCACTCAATGAATTAACCTTTGCTTACAAACCCTAGTCCAAGCATATGAACACTCACTCAAATGTTTCCAACAATGCTTATCAATCAATCTCACATAACAATGATACTCATGATCTTTGCAAACCCTAGTTCAAGTTCCCCACTCAACTAAGTGCTTCAACATGTCATAATCCACATAACAATGATACTCATGATCTTTGCAAACCCTAGTTCAAGTTCACTCAACTTAATCACTTCAACAACAATGCTTATAAAACAAGGTTTTATCAACAACTCTTTATTCCAGAAAACCTTGAAGCATTAATTCAAAACACACTCAACAATGCTTACCAAACAATCCTTTTCACTCCAACTTTGCATTCACAACATTCAACAATCACTCACTAGGAAGATGTGCCCATACCTTTTGTTTGATGTAAAAGTGCCCTTAGAAAACCTATCTCAATCACAATTTTCTTCTTTCCAATTTCAATGGTTAGATGACAAAATATCACTTCAACACTTTCTCAAAATATTCCTTAGACACAAAAATAATCAAAGCTCAATTATGCCTTATTGCTCCCTTTTGAAAATAACATCCATCAAATCATACATGAAAAATAATCACTTTGATACACCTTATAATCTCCAACTTAAAATAATATCCAACACCACAAAACCTCAAACAATCTTCCTAAAACACCTTACTACCCTTTTCAAACACTAAAGCAAATAACACCCAAAAATTTAATTTTGCATCAACCTTATAACTCCCCTTACAACCTTACAAACCAAATAAAATATGCAAAAATTAATTTTTAATACCTCAACTAACTCCTCCAAAAATTTTGGTGCTCAACTAATGCATACCTTCGTTTTTCTCCCCAAAAGGGTTTCGACATGATTCGAACCACCGTCTCCCCAAGCGCCAAGCGCCTTAGCACTTTGGAGCCCATCGCGTGGGCTATAGGTGCCCACATGAAGGGAGGAAGGCTTCCTTCCTATTAACCCTTCGTGCATCGTTGACTTCACACGAAAACCACAAAGCAATCCTCTTTGATGCAGCACGATTCGCACAAGCTCGCATTAATCAATTTAATTCGAAGGCATAAGGTAAGTTTGGCTAAGGTGGGGTAGTCCCTCTTTTATACACATTTGGTTGATTTTTCTCCCACGTCGGCGCTAAGAATTCGAATTCAAAATTCAAATTTTAATTCAATAACCCACCTTAGGGTTATTTAAAATTAATATAAATTAACTTATAATTAATATTAAAATTAATTAATAATTAATTTAAATAACTTATAAGTTAAGTAAATTAATTAATAAATTAATTTATAATAAAAATTATATTAATTAATTTATAATTAATTTAAACTTCCCTTTATAATATTATAAAGAATTATTATAATATTATTCACCTGGGCTTCTTCTTTGCACTTTGGACCACATCTGACTTCCTGGAACCGGGTCTTTGATTAACTGAAAATGGACTATCCTTTTGCACTTATTGGAGAACCTAAAACTGATGTTGCCCACTGAAACTACCACTGACTGGTGCTGAAGGCTTGACATCAATGACCACTCACTCTTGACATCAATGACAACTCATCTACTCAAAATGTCCAACAATCTCCCCCTTTGTCATTGATGGCAACCCAAATTCTTTTTACCAAAACTTGACCTTTTTCCTGTTCTGCTCCCCCTGGGAAATTGCTCCCCCTGACTCAATGCTCTCTTCTTAAACCAAATCTCTCCCCCTTACTCAAATCTCTCCCCCTTTGACATCAATGGCAAAGGGTCACCTTTGGGGCTCGGGGCTAAGAATGAGTCTCTTAGCTTAGCCCCTCCCCCACCTCCTCTTGAGGTGGTTAATTCTAGGGTGGGAGTATTTCTACTCCCAGCAAGCACTGGTCTTTACCTTTTTCCTCTTTCCTTCTCATCTGATCCTTCTGATTCCTTTGACTATTCCTGTTCATGTCCATGTTCTCATTCCTGTCTATTTTCTATTCATGTTCTTGTTCATGTTCATGTTCCTGTTCATGTCCATATTCCTATTCATGTTCCTGTTCCTATTTCTATTCCTCTTCTGTTCATGCTTGATTTTGGAATGTCTGCTCTACACCACTTTGTTGTATGTCCATCATTATTGCACTTATAACACTTAATGTTATTATTCCTTGGAGGTGCAAATATCTTGGGATTTCTCCTAGTGAAGCCATCTCTGTTCCTATCATGTACCTTGCAATTCATTGCCTTGTGACCAAACTGATTACATGAGTAGCAATACCCATGGAAAAGCTACCTATTTCTGAAGTTCCCATACTCCTGTCTTTCATGTGTCCTGCACTGTGAAGCCATGTGCCCAAATCTATGACATGAGAAACATCATCCATTGAAATTTCCTTGCCTTGACCTCATTGGTCTCTTAGTCTCTTTTTCTCTATGTTGGTTCCTGTTCCATCTGTTTCTTCTTTGTGCATTGTTCCTTTCCTTGTTGAACTTTCTGTTGTCCAACTCATCCTCAGAAGTCTCACTTTCTCTTACACTGTCTTCTTCTAAAGTTTCTTCTTCTTTAGAACTTGAGGTTGACTCTTCTTCTTGTTTCTTTTGAGCTTGTTCAAAACCAAGACCTATTTTGTTTGTTGACCTTCTTTGTACCTTGATCATCTTATCTACAATATTTGAGCTCTTTCCAAACTTGTGTAGCTTGTCCTTGGAATTTTCTAATTCTTCCCTTAGTAGAGCTACTTCTTGTTCTAACCTTTCACATTCTAAGACCTTTGCTTCTAGCTTATCCTTGAACTTCTTTGTCTTAGCCATTGACTTGTTTAGATCCTCTATAAGCTTTCCTCTCTCTTCATCACATTCTTGAAACTGAATCTCAAGTTGGGAGTTTTGCTTTCTTACCTTCTTTAAGGTTTTAAGAGCATAAATAAGCTCTCCCTCAAGATCAACTCCTCCTTTTTCTGATTCTTCCTCTATTTGTTTGCCTTTGATAACATCTTCATTCTTTTTTGACTTGTCTTCTATAGGATCACCTTCTTCTTCTTCTAGTGCCATTAGAATATTCTCTTCTGGTCCTTCAAGTGCATCCTCATATTCATCATCACTGAAACTGAAACCATTCCTTGTACAACTATCTTCAAGATGTCCAAAATTACCACATCTAAAACACTTGAGAATTATTGGTGACCTTTTCTTAACTTCTTCTTTTTCCTCAATCAGAAATAGAACTTCATATTTATCATTACTTGAAGAACTAGCATCACTATCACTTGAGTACTTACTTGCCTTGTCTGCATAGTAGCTCCTCTTCTATCTTTGAAAGAACTTCTTTCCTTGTTTGCCTTGTCCATCCTTGCCTTTCTTTTGGTACCTGTATTTTTGATTCCCTGTTCTTGTGATCCTATTTTTCTTCATCATTGTTATTTTTAGCTTCTTGACAATCAGTTGCATAGTGACCATACTTTCCACAATTGAAACATCTAACATATTTTGCATCTTTAAATATTCTTGAATCCTTATTCCTTCTGCCATAATTAGCTTCTTCATCATTGGATGACTCATTGCTTGAATCTGACTTTTTTCCCTTTGTCTTCTTAGTAGCTTTGAATGTTGCTTCCTTCCAGGGATTAGGTTCCTCTTTTGTTCTTAACTCAAAAGTTGTAAGAATACCAAGTAACATATCTCTTGTCAAAGAATCACCATATTTTGATTCTTCTATAGCAGAAATATTTTCACTAAATATTTTTGGAAGAGATCTTAAGACTTTATCACAAACATCTGATTCTTCAACATTAAGTCCAAGTCCTTGCATGGCATTAACAACCTCATCTACCCAAAGTAGATAAGTACTAATGTTTTCCTCATCCTTCATTCTTAATTCTTCAAATTGTCCTTTGAGATTTTGTATCTTTGCCTTTTTGACACTTTTATCTCCTTCATATATGCTTTGCAACTTATCCCAAATTCCTTTTGCATATTTACAATGCATAACTTTTATGGATTATGTTCTATGCAAACCTCTCAAAATTGCATTCATTGCTTTTGAATTGTAATGTTGTAGAAGCTTACCTTCCTTATCTATAGGTGGATCAACTGGTGGTATGTATCCATTTTCAACTGCTTCCCAAATTTCATTGCCAAGTGCCATCAGGTGAATCTTCATTCTCATACTCCAAAATATATAATCACTTCCATCAAATATTGGTGTTGAATTATCTGAGGACACATTCTTAGAATCCATTGTGTTCTTGAAAGCTTTTCCTTCAAGTTGTTAAACTCTTTCGAAGGAACCCGCTCTGATACCAATTGAAGAACACAAGCTTATACTGAGAGGGGGGTGAACAGTATAAGACCACTTTTTACTTTTCTTTCCCAATCAATATTATGCAATGTATAGATAGCAATATCAATAATAGTAATCAAAGCAATGCACAAATCACCACACACAATAGAGACACCAATTTAACGTGGTTCACCCAATGTGGGCTACTCCACGGAGAAAATATTTCACTAAAATTTTCTCAATCAATCTCTTGGGAATCCTTTCCCTATTACAATGTTTATGGACCTCTATCCAAAGGAGACACCAATCCCCTAATCAATTTCATGGATATCTATCCATAGGAGAACTCTTTTCTCCTTAGCTCTAATTGGTGATCTTCTAGAAGAACTATTGCCCCCACTGCTCTGGCTAATGGATCTCTATCCACTGAAGACACCTGTCCTCACTACCCTAGCTAATGGATCTCTATCCACTGGAGACTATCATCCTCTATACTCTATCACCTTCAAATATCTATCTCAAATCTACACTAAACATAGTCCTTTGGTCTAGCACAAATCTGCTCAATCTCTATCTCTGGTCTAGCACAAACCTATCCTCAAATATGCACCAAAATCTATCCTCAAATCTATACTAAACATAGTCCTTCGATCTAGCACAAATCTATCCTCAATATCTATCCTCTGATCTGCACTAAACACAATCCTTCGATCTAGCACAAATCTATCCTCAATATCTATCCTCTATCTACACTAAACATAGTCCTTTGGTCTAGCACAAATCTATCCTCAATCTCTATCCTCAAGCCTTAACACAAAGCTTGATCCAATCACAAATCAACTCTACTAGATCTACCCCAAACCTTAACTCAAGGTTTGAACAAATCAATCAATCAACTCTGCTCTCAAGTCTTCTCAAAGACTTATCTCAAATCTACCTTGTAAGCTTCCACAAAATCTCACACTAATCTATCCACAAGTCCTCTCTAGAACTTGTCCAAATCTGCTCAACAAGTCCTCACTAGAACTTGCCCAATCTCTCAACAAGTCCTCACTAGAACTTGTCCAACTCTACTCTCAATCTCTTTTCTCAAACTATATTGTAAGCTTCCTCAAAAGCTCACACAAATCTATCCACAAGTCTTCTCTAAGACTTACCTCAAATCTACTCAACAAGTCCACACTAGAACTTGTCCAATCTCATAGAAACATAAAGAGAATTGTTAGAGACTCAATATGCTTCACATTCATCACAATGCTCAATCACTTTCAATCACTCTTTTTACCACAGAAACATATAGAGAATTGTTAGAGACTCAATATGCTTCACATTCACCACAATGCTCAATTACTTTCAATCACTCTTTTTACCATATAAACATATAGAGAATTGTTAGAGACTCAATATGTTTCACACTCACCAACACTCAACCTCTTTCTCAAATCAATTCAGAATATAGAATAATTTGTTTCATAGAACTTGAACTATCACTTCAACACATCCACTTGACTAGGCTCAACCAACTCTACTCAACCAATCACTCAATGAATTAACCTTTTCTTACAAACCCTAGTCCAAGCATATGAACACTCACTCAAATGTTTCCAACAATGCTTATCAATCAATCTCACATAACAATGATACTCATGATCTTTGCAAACCCTAGTTCAAGTTCCTCACTCAACTAAGTGCTTCAACAACAATGCTAATCTCACATAACAATGATACTCATGATCTTTGCAAACCCTAGTTCAAGTTCCTCACTCAATTGCTTCAACAACAATGCTAATCTCACATAACAATGATACTCATGATATTTGTAAACCCTAGTTTAATTTCACTCAACTTAATCACTTTAACAACAATGCTTATAAAACAAGATTTTATCAACTATTTATTCTAGAAAATCTTGAAGTATTAATTCAAAACACACTCAACAATGGTTACCAAAAAAAAAAATTCACTCCAACTTTGCATTCACAACATTCAACAATCACTCACTAGGAAGATGTGCCCATACCAAGAGTAAAATAACAATCCCATAGTAGAAGAGCACTTATTAGCATGAACAAATGAGCAAGTCAAGATTAGGATTCTTAAAAAGATTCATTGGGTTCATGGATTTATTATGGATTAATTTCTTGATTTATGGGAAAACAAAACATAACCTTGATAAAGGGCCAACATCACAAAGAGTCTATGCTATAAAGAGATTTTTAGAGAAAAAATCCAAGATGGAAAATTTGTGCCCTATATTGGGCAGCAACAAATTCATGATAGCTAAATCCATTTGTAGTTTTTTGGCACTTTGGAGAACCAAATAGAGTTAGAATAGGATAAAACTTATATAATCAAAAAGCTATTTCCAAGCCCAATCCAATGGTATAGGTTTTGAAAGGAATTTAAAATGTTTTATGGGGGAAAATTGGGCTCAAATATAACCTTACTTTTCTGAGAGGAAAACTCAAGATCTAAGGAAAATGGCTTATCTTAATGGGTCAATTTTCCATGTCTATAGGTTTTATACCATGTGTGGTGAAGATGATTATTTTGCAAAATTTAGGGACTTTAAGATGCTTATAGAGAATTTATTTAAAATGAATATCAAGTGTTTCAAGAGAAATGGAGGAGGTATGTAGGTAATACCTTTAATGATTTTTTGATCCTTCATACTATCACATTTCAAAGGATTGTTTATTATGCCCTTGAGTATAATGGGATGGCTAAGTAGAAGAACACAATATTATAGATATGGATAGATATATGTTATATTCCATGTAGGTTAACCCAAGTTTTGGGATGAAGTAGTGACTTGTGTAGCACATAATATCAATCAAACTCCTACTTGAGTAGTGTATGACTTTGCTTTAGTTATTGATAATTGAAAAGTAAAATATGTCTAGTTTTCATATATTTGGATCCACTACATGATATAATATGCCAAAAGATACACAGTAAAAGGTAAAGGTATAATATGTGATCCTAACAAAAATTATTGTTTATTAAGAGAAGTTATATTTGATGTGGTCTTTCCAACTACTCCTTTTGGCCCTATTTCTATCATTTTGGTAAATGAATCTCCTTGCCCAACTTATCTAATGGGTCTTACTTATCCTTACAATACTATTATTGGTACCATTTCAATTCTTCTAGCCTTCTCTAATTTGACTCCTACTATGGTTTCTTCTCTACCAATTCTAGATCCTAGAGTAGATGAGCTTGATCTCCCTATGCCTTGTACAATGATAATGAATGTTGTATTAGGTGGTGATATTGGATTGGATAACTATATATATAATTATATTAATTATTCTCCACAACATATGCCATAGTATTCCATGATTCATTTAAATCCCAAGTGGGTTTAGACACTTCTTTAGGATGCTTACTCCATTCTTTTTTACGAGTGTTATTAGAAGTCTACTTCTCAAGATTTTCTCTCAAAGGTTTATAATTATATAGATACATTAATCTATACTTAGGCTAAGGATTTTCTATATTGGGATGTTTTTATGATTGCTAAGTGTGATTCCTTGATGAAGAACCAAACATGGGAGCTTGTTTCTCTTCTAGATAACAAGAATGAATTTGGTTATAAATGGGTCTATAATGCCAAGTACATTGTTAATGATCAATTGTATAAGCATAATGTATGCCTTATTTTGAAGGTGTTATCCTAGAAAAATGGAATTTATTACTTATATTCCTTTGCTCAAATTTCTAGGATGGACCCTATTCAAATGATTATTTTTATAGTTTCATCATATGTTTAGAAGGTACATAAAAATGGAAGTGAGCAATGTCTTTCTTCATGGTGAGACTTGAGATGAGATATATGTTATAGCTACCTATTTCTAAGCTTGGTATAACAACTCCTTTAATGTATTAACTAAACAACTCATTTTATGGGTTTAATTCAACTCCTTTCATTTGATATGAAAATATTCATTATGTCTTTCTCTATTATGGATTCTAGTGTTAAATAGATCACGATGTCTACATAAAGCATCAACATGATTAAACATTGGTAATTATGTTGTATTTTGATGATCTACTCATTATATTTATTTTGATATATCTAGTATAAGATATGAAGTCACTGCTTAATCATACTTTTAAGATGATAGATTTGAGACTTGTGTATTACTTTTTAGGGATTTATATTGACCAATAAACCTTTGATATCACTACCTATCAACCCATGTGTAACTTAGATCATCTATTATGATTTAGAATGGGGGATTACATGAATACATATAATCCCTTTACTTTTGGTTTGAATCTCTGAGAATATTGAACTAATACTTTGATGGATGCTACTTTGTATTGATCACTAATGTGACACTTTAATATTGCTAATTTGGGACTATAGAGACTTATGAGATTTTATACATTTTATGTATAAATAGTATTATTTCTATGTTGTAAAGCCTGTATGCAATTCTAGTATGACTCAACTATCTATTAATCCTAAACACTAATCTTACATATTGCAACTTAAGCATGCAAGCCAGGGTGTTAGAGAGCATATGTCTAGCCATAAATCATATTCCATAGCTTTGTATTCCAGTTCTCAATCAAGTTGATCATAAAGAGTTGTTGTGTAGATCCTTACCATTGTTGATACTTTGGTAGTCCTACTAATTTCTTGAAAGTAAATGTTCAAAGAAAAATTGGAATAAAATTTCTAAAATAAATGGAAATCTATAAAGGAGCTCCACTAACTAAATAAAACTTAAAAATTAAATTATTGATTTAATTAACAACACACTCAATATAAAATAGACAAAAGAAACAAGGAGTCAATTGCCTATAGTTACTTCTGAATGGGTATTTTTTTGGGAAACCTAGGTGTGAATCCCACTTAGGAAGACTCTTTGGAACACAAAGAAACTCACTATATTTCATGAATGAACAAAACATATAGAAACATGGTAAACATTACTATAGCAAAATTTGGTACTACAATACTCTATCCCAATTACACACCATTGTTGCAATGGATAGAAGATTGCAATAATATTATTTTCTCCTTACACTATCACATACATGAATGATGAAATGATTCATGATATCTATAAATTCCTTGTTTGCTCACTCAACTTAATGCTTGACTACTTCCTCCTTATATAGGAAAGGAACAACTACTTTCTAAAATGATAAAATTATCCAACTCCTTTCTTGGGTGTACTTGAGAGTAGTCCTAAGTTGTTAAAGTTGCAACCATTTATATCTCATACATAAATAATTTTCATAATTTGTTAAAATATAATATGTTTATTTTTTAAATGATACAACAAATAGATTCCCAAGAATTAGATCTTCCATTTTGACTTAGGGTGTGAAAAGTTTCCTATTAGCCACTAGAATAATCATGAGTGGTTCATAGACTATTTTCCATATTTTTATCCATTTTAAGTCTATTTCTACAAAATCTATATATCTAATACACTTTCTACAATAACCCTATAGGCTAAAATTTGTATATCTACAACTTACCATAGTTAACTTGCACACTTTCACTTTATGCATTGATGCCAGAGAAACGACTATATACAACTAGTATAGTTCTTCCTTGGTAGTTGCAACCTTGTTTAATATTTCTTTCTTGTCTTGGATATTCCCTACATTAATAAAATTTAATATAAAGGGTCTTTCATTGGTCAGTAAACTCAAATACCAAAAGTTGTCCAAAAATATATCTACTCATCCATAAATAATAAGAAATAAAAAATAACTAGATTAGGTGATATAGATATTTGTATTAATTTTTAGTACTTTAATACATTTTTTATGGGACATCCATGTACAAAACCATGATGGGGGTGTCAATAAAAATACTATAATAGTATTAATTCAACCCTTATAATTACCCCCTACTAAATTCATTGCATGTCCTCATGTAATTCTTTGATCTTTATGTCCTCCTAGAAATCAACTCCACAAAATTGCCTAAGTTGTAAGGGTTTGGGTGATCCTCAAACATTGAATGATAATATCCATCCACCTACCTCATGTAGGTCCACTTGGTAGCCTTGATAATTCAAAAAATTATTCCCTTATCTTACCAATCTTATATTGACAACCACAATAGCAAAAATATAAACTTGAGCCCTATCCACTATGCTTACCTCATCATAAGTTAACCTTTGTACTTCTCTAAAAATTTTAAGACCTTCCTAAATTTATCGATAGAATGGGATTATATTTTTTGTAGTGATGTAGGAATCTCATTCCACCTTATTTTGTAGGCTTCTAAGGTTGATCTAGAATTCCTTTGAATTCATCCAAGGTTTCTATCATACTTCTTTTACATTATTTAAAAATTTGTTAAGAGGTCTTTTGACATATTTGAACCCAAGGTATTATTTCCTTATCCATAATGGTTTTTTTGGATAATATTGTATTATTTGATACATGCTAATGTGTTATGAACCTACTATTAAAAATAAATACACTCACACAAGTATGGAAAATAAACATATATGCTCACAACACACTATGGAAATAAAATGCACACTATGGAAGTAAATTGTAGAAAAGGAACAATCTCACAATAGCAAATAATCACAATCCTGTTAGAGGGGGCAACCTCCTTAAATACTTCATTTAATTATGCAAAAATATACATACAATACTACCCCTCATAGTTTTAAGGAATTCCTCTAGAATCTAACTCCCAAGGTTGGATTACATGCAAAATGCCACTCGGGATAGAATCTCCTACCTACAATCAGTTACATTCTTGAAAAATGGTTACATAAAAGGATGTCATTTGGCATAGACACTTATTAATCTAAAACTATATTAAAATACTACAAAATATTAACATGGTTATAACCCATGTTCCATAAGGACTATTACATAACGGTATTAGGATGGTGTCCTAACATACCCTTCCTCTTCATAAATATTTTCCCTCAAAGCTAAAGGTGAGGAAATTGTTGCTAGATGTGGTGAAGAGGTTCCCATGTTGCATATTCTAGTTGTAATCCATGCCACTGGACCAAAACATATATGATAACACACTAACGAAGGATGTGAAGAACACAAGCTTATACTGAGAGGGGGGGTGAACAGTATAAGACCACTTTAAACTTTTTCCTTCAAATCAACTTTTAAATCAATATTATGCAGTGTATAGAAAGCAGTATTAATAGCAGTAATCAAAGCAATGCACAAAACACCATCCACAAAAGAGACACAACAATTTACGTGGTTCACCCAATGCGGGCTACTCCACGGATAAAATTTCTCTCTAAATTTTATCAACTCTCAATCTAGGAATACCTTTCCCGATTACAATATTTATGGGCACCAACCCAAAGGAGACACCAATCCCCTAGCTCTGTTCTGGCTGGTGATCCTCTAGAAGACCTCTGCCTCCTCTGCCCTTAGCAAGTGGAACTCTATCCACAGAAGACACTTGTCTTCCCTGCTCTGGCTGGAGACCTCTGTCCTCAACTCTTTCACCTCCAAAGTTGGTCCTCGAATTTGCACTAAACACAGTCCTTCGGTTCAGCACAAATGTCCTCGTTCGCTTCCTCTGTTCTGCACCAAACACAGTCCTTCGGTCTGGCACAAATGTCCTCAAAATTGCACCTCTACGCAATCACAGTAGCACTTCGATCAAACATCAACTTATGCACCTCTGCGCAATCACAGCAGCATGATCTTCGCGCACTCTGCTTCCTTGCAATCTCTCTCACTTAGAAGATTCGATGGAATGCACTCTGTACACTGCAATCGAATTTGCACTCTATTTTTCGGCGATCGAACTTCTCCCCGCACTCTATCTGCAATAGTCGCACTTCGAACGCACACTTCGATCGATGCCAAATCTCTTCAAACAACCCTCCTTTTATACTAACATAATCAAGATCTAAACCTTGGTCTTAGTCGGCTGTTATGCAAATGCAAAACCCTAACTCCGTCGGCTGCACGCCCTAATCTTCGTCGGCCCAATTTTAACTCTGTCGGCTTCAACCGCCTCTGTGGTTCAGTAGCTTCTACCATGAAACCACAACATGTCATGATATCATGACATTTTTGCAGCCGTACACTTTCGTTTGGCTATTGTCGCGATATCATGACACTTTTGCTTTTGTCTGCCTTGACTACGTTCTTGTCACGAAATCGTGACACTTCTGTCTTTGCTGACGTCATCTTCACTCCTATCATGAAATCGTGACACTTTAGTCTTCTTGGTCTTCTTCTAGGCTTGCACTAGCGAAAACGGAACATGTCACGAAATCGCGACACTTTCGTTGCCTTGAGCTTCTCTCTGCCTTACACCCGCAAAACTGGAACATGTCACGAAATCGCGACGCTTTCGCCTTCGAGCTCTTCCTTCTTCAATTCATCGTGAAATCATGACGCTTCTTCTGTTGAAGACTTGCTAACTATTTCTGTCATGAAATCGTGACACTTTCTCCAACTGAAAGCTGCCATCTCAACCTGTCATGAAATCGTGACACTTTCTGCATTCGCAAGCTTTCTCTCCAACCTGTCATGAAAATCGCGACACTTTCTGCATCCGTACAACTTCTTTGTAGCCTGTCACGAAATCGTGACGCTTCTTATTTCAGACTCTTCCCTTTGCTGCATGTCACGAAATCATGACAGTTCTCACTTCGAGCTTTTCATCATGTCACAAAATCGTGACAGTCCTCACTTAGTCTTTTGCAGCATGTCACGAAATCATGACACTTTTCGAGATACTTTATCTCTCTTCAAACTTGTCATGAAATCATGAAGTTCACATTGCGGACTCTCCCTTCTGCATCATGTCACGAAATCGTGACACTTTTTCGTCCGTACAACCTTCCTTGCATTATGTCGCGAAATCGTGACACTTTTCCTTCTTTGCCTTCCTGCACTTTTCGAGTCGCGAAAATGCGACATGTCGCGAAATCGCGACACTTTCCACCTTGCTCTCTTTCTCTGCCAACATGTCACGAAATCGCGACAGTTTTGCTAGCTTCTTCTCTCTCTTCCAACATGTCGCAAAATCGTGACAGTTTTCCAGCTTCTTCTTTCTCTTCCAACATGTCGCGAAATCGTGACACTTTTTCAAAAAACTTTCTCTCTCTGCCTAAGTCGCGAAAATGCGACATGTCGCGATATCGCGACACTTTTTCAAAAACTTTCTCTCTCCTGCCTAAGTCACGAAAATGCGACATGTCGCGATATCGCGACACTTTTCAACTTACTTTCTTTCGAACCTGTCAAGCCGAACCTTCAACAAAACACATTATTTTACATCAAATCAAATTCTTTCAAAAGCTTCTTGACATCAATGACAACTTAATTACTTGAGCAACTGCAAAGAACTCAAGGTACCCAAAATTGCCAACAATCTCCCCCTTTGTCATTGATGGCAACCCTTTACTAAAAACACGTCTCAGGAGCTAAAACTGAAACCAACTGTGCTAACAGCTGAGAATCTCCTTTTGAAGTTTTGCTCCCCCTGACTTGAAGCTTTCCTCTTCACATTGAAGCTCTCCCCCTTACTCATATCTCTCCCCCTTACTCAAATCTCTCCCCCTTTGTCATCAATGGCAAAGGGTCACCTTTGGGGCTCGGGACTAAGAATGAGCCTCTTAGCTTAGTCCCTCCCCCACCTCCTGATGAGGTGATTAAAACAGGGGTGGGAGTAAAACTCCCATTAGGCACTGATCATCATCAGTGTCTACAATTTCCTTGCCCGGGCCTTTTCTTGAACTTTTTGCCCGCATTCCTATTTTTGTCACTTGTTCTTGTTCTTGTTCTCATCCCTGTCCTTTTTCATGCCTTGATCCTTGGACCTGATCATGCCACTGTTTCTATTTCTGTACCTTGGAAGATCAGCTCTACACTGTCTAGCTGTGTGACCTTCATTGTTGCACTTATAACAAGTAACAATGTTATTTCTTTTAGGCATACTTGTTCTTTGAATCCTCCTGTTTTGACTAACCCTGTTCCAGTTATTAGCCTTGCAGAAAATTGCCTTATGCCCAAATTGTTTACATGAGTAGCAATACCCTTGAAAGAAATTACCACCTCTGAAACTGTCATTTATCTTCCTTACTTGAGCCATGCAATGTGCAGCCATGTGACCAAACCTGTAACACGCAAAACATCTGCCGTGAAATTTTCCTTTATACGACCTCTTGGGTCCTGAAAACTTCTTCTTCGCATTCTGAATTTTGTTTTCTATTTCTACGCATCGATCACTCACGGACTCATGTTCTGAAGTACTTTCTTCATCAGAACTCTCTTCCTTTTGGAATCTCTTGCTAGATTCCCCAACCTGTTCTTTGAGCGGTTTAACAAAACCAAGACCTGTTTTATCTGTTGGATTTCTTTGACCTTTGATGAGAGACTTAACCCTTTTGGAGCTATCTTGAAACTCGTATAGCTTATCCTTGTATTCTTTAGTTTCCACTTCCAGAGAAGCCATTTTCTGTTCCAACTCATTATACTCAAGAATCTTAGACTCTAACTCATCCTTGAGTTCCCGTGTTTTAGCTATAGAGAAGTCAAGACTTTCTATAAGATCGTCTCTCTCCATACAACATTCATCTAACTTAATCTTGAGTCTATCATTCTTCTTTCTTTCCTTTTTCAAAACACTAAGAGCATTATTAAGTTCACTTTCAAGATCTTTTATTTGTTTGCTTTCTGAATCCTCAAGGCCTTTTCCAGATTTCTTATCACTAGAGGTGCTACCTTTTTCAAAAACCATACAAGCATCTTCTTGATAGTTTTCTGAAGCATCCTTATACATACTGGAAACCAAATCATTATTTGTACAGTCATCCTCAAGGTGCCCAAAATTTCCACATCTAAGACATTTCATGATAATGAATCTATGTTTCGGTTCTTCCTCTTTTTTTGATATGAATAACATCTCATTTCCATCATCACTAGAAGAACTTTCACTATCACTGCTAGAACACTTACTTGCTTTGTCTAGGTAAAAACTCTTCTTGTGCTTGTGAGAATACCTCTTTCCGTGATTGTTGTGCTCATCTTTGTACTTCCTGTGATGCTTGTGCTTTTCAGAATCCTTGCTCTTAGAATCCTGTATATCTTCATCACTTTCATTCTTGGAAATAGTACAGTCAGTAGCATAATGACCAAACTTCCCACAGTTGAAACATCTTATGTTTTTCATGCTTTTGTGCTTTCTGGAGAACTTGCCTTTCTTGTTGTAATATGCCTCTTCATCACTAGAAGACTCATCACTCTCTTGAATCTGTTTGCCCTTTGATTTCTTGGTAGTTTTGAAAGCTGCCTCTTTCTTGACATCAACTTTCACTTGAGTTCTCAGCTCAAATGCTGCAAGAATACTATGGAGCTCATCCTTTCTCAACTTATCTAAATCTTTAGCTTCCTCAATAGCAAAAATATTTTCACTAAATCTATTAGGAAGAGATCTTAAAATCTTATCACAAACATCATTTTCAGCAAGCTCAAGACCTAAGTCTTTCATGGAGTTAACAACTTCATCCATACGAAGCATGTAATCACTAATCTTCTCATCATCATTCATCTTGAGTTGTTCAAACATACCTTTGAAATGTCTCAACTTGGCCTTTCTGACATTTGCATCACCTGTATGAACCACCTGCAACTGTTTCCACATTTCACTAGCTGTCTTGCAGTGAATTACTTTGGTGAGATCTGCTTTTCGTAAGCCTTTTAGGATTGCATTCATTGCTTTTGAATTGTTGTGATGTAGAAGCCTATCTTCTTTAGTATATGGACCATTTATAGGAATAGTGTACCCATCTTCAATCACTTCCCACACCTCATTCCCAAGTGCCATTAGATGAACCTTCATCCTTGCACTCCAAAGACCAAAATCTGATCCATCAAGAATAGGTGCTGCATTTCCGCTTGAATAATCCATTGTGTTCTTATCAAGCTTTTCCTTCAAGCTGTTTAAACTTTTCGAAGGAACCCGCTCTGATACCAATTGAAGAACACAAGCTTATACTGAGAGGGGGGGTGAACAGTATAAGACCACTTTAAACTTTTTCTTTCAAATCAACTTTTAAATCAATATTATGCAGTGTATAGAAAGCAGTATTAATAGCAGTAATCAAAGCAATGCACAAAACACCATCCACAAAAGAGACACAACAATTTACGTGGTTCACCCAATGCGGGCTACTCCACGGATAAAATTTCTCTCTAAATTTTATCAACTCTCAATCTAGGAATACCTTTCCCGATTACAATATTTATGGGCACCAACCCAAAGGAGACACCAATCCCCTAGCTCTGTTCTGGCTGGTGATCCTCTAGAAGACCTCTGCCTCCTCTGCCCTTAGCAAGTGGAACTCTATCCATAGAAGACACCTGTCTTCCCTGCTCTGGTTGGAGACCTCTGTCCTCAACTCTTTCACCTCCAAAGCTGGTCCTCGAATTTGCACTAAACACAGTCCTTCGGTTCAGCACAAATGTCCTCATTCACTTCCTCTGTTCTGCACCAAACACAGTCCTTCGGTCTGGCACAAATGTCCTCAAAATTGCACCTCTGCGCAATCATAGCAGCACTCGATCAAACATCAACTTATGCACCTCTGCGCAATCACAACAGCATGATCTTCATGCACTCTACTTCCTTGCAATCTCTCTCACTTAGAAGATTCGATGGAATGCACTCTGTACACTGCAATCAAATTTGCACTCTATTTTTCGGTGATCGAACTTCTCCCCGCACTCTATCTGCAACAGTCGCACTTCGAACGCACACTTCGATCGATGCTCAAACTCTTCAAACAACCCTCCTTTTATACTAACAAAATCAAGATCTAAACCTTGGTCTTAGTCGGTTGTTATGCAAATGCAAAACCCTAACTCCGTCGGTTGCACGCCCTAATCTTCGTCGGCCCAATTTTAACTCTGTCGACTTCAACCGCCTCTATGGTTCAGTAGCTTCTATCGTGAAACCACAACATGTCATGATATCATGACATTTTTGTAGCCGTACACTTTCGTTTGGCTATTGTCGCGATATCGTGACACTTTTGCTTTTGTCTGCCTTGACTACGTTCTTGTCGTGAAATCGTGACACTTCTGTCTTTGCTGACGTCATCTTCACTCCTATCATGAAATCATGACACTTTAGTCTTCTTGGTCTTCTTCTAGGCTTGCACTAGCAAAAATGGAGCATGTCACGAAATCGTGACACTTTCGCTGCCTTGAGCTTCTCTCTGCCTTACACCCGCGAAACTGGAACATGTCACGAAATCGTGACGCTTTCACCTTCGAGCTCTTCCTTCTTCAATTCGTCGTGAAATCGTGACGCTTCTTCTGTTGAAGACTTGCTAACTATTTTTGTCATGAAATCATGACACTTTCTCCAACTGCAAGCTGCCATCTCAACCTGTCACGAAATCGTGACACTTTCTGCATTCGCAAGCTTTCTCTTCAACCTGTCGTGAAATCGTGACACTTTTTGCATCCGTACAACTTCTTTGTAGCCTATCGTGAAATCGCGATGCTTCTTATTTCAGACTCTTCCTTTTGCTGCATGTCACGAAATCATGACAGTTCTCACTTCGAGCTTTTCAGCATGTCACGAAATCGTGACAGTCCTCACTTAGTCTTTTGCAGCATGTCGCGAAATCGTGACAGTTCACACTGCGGACTCTCCCTTCTGCATCATGTCACGAAATCGTGACACTTTTTCGTCCGTACAACCTTCCTTGCATTATGTCACGAAATCGTGACACTTTTCCTTCTTTGCCTTCCTGCACTTTTCGAGTCGCGAAAATGCGACATGTCGCAAAATCGTGACACTTTCCACCTTGCTCTCTTTCTCTGCCAACATGTCGCGAAATCGCGACAGTTTTGCCAGCTTCTTCTCTCTCTTCCAACATGTCACGAAATCGTGACACTTTTTCAAAAAACTTTCTCTCTCCTGCCTAAGTCGCGAAAATGCGACATGTCGCGATATCGCGACACTTTTTCAACTTACTTTCTTTCGAACCTGTCAAGCCGAACCTTCAACAAAACACATTATTTTACATCAAATCAAATTCTTTCAAAAGCTTCTTGACATCAATGACAACTTAATTACTTGAGCAACTGCAAAGAACTCAAGGTACCCAAAATTGCCAACAGGATGTGTGATCTATAGTCAAGAATACATTCATGTTCAAGAAGGATGGACCCTTTCTCGTCCAACTATAGAAGTGTAGACTACACCTGCACCTTGTTACCAATAACCTTCTTAAGAGATGAAACATGGAATACTGGATAGAGTTTAGAACTAGCTGAAAGGGCTAGATTGTATGTCGTTGCTCCAAGCCTCCGCAATACCTAGTAAGAACCATAATATTTAGTAGCAAGTTTTTGACAACCATGCAACTAGAGAGATGATTGTGTGTATGGTTGTATGCAACAAAAACCCATGTTGACATGCTTGCTATTTCATACGATTATGAGCTATGGCAAAGCCATGTTCAATATAGTGTTGATATGTTTGTTATTTCATACATTTTTGAGCCATTTCCAATATGAACTTGAGTTGGGGTAGAATGGAGTCATGCTTGCGAAGAGTGGAATCCACTACCTAAACCTTGGAGCTACCTAGAATGTAAGAAGTTGTAGTTGGTGAAATCTCACCATAGACTACTTCAAATGGAGTCACCTTAGTAGCAGAGTGATAGGTGGTGTTGTACCACCATTTAGCCAAAGGAAGCCACTTAGCCTAATGATTAGGATGTTTAAAATTAAAACAACAAAGGTAGGTCTCCAAGCATTTATTAATAATTTTAGTTTGGTCATCAATTTGAGGATGGTAGGCCAAACTAATCTTGAGTTGTGTCCCCTACAACTTGAATAGTTTCTACTAAAAGCAACTAATGAAGGTAGGATCTCAATCAAAGACAATGGTTTTGGGAATCCTATGGAGGTGAAATATGGATTAAATGGATATTTGGGCAACAATAGATGCAGTATAAGGATGGGATAGTGAACAAAAGTGAGCATACTTTAAAAAATGACCCACTATCACCATACTAATTTATTTACGTCAATATTTTGGTAGCCCTTCGATGAAGTCCATAGATATATCTATTTAAACCTACTCAATAATGGGCAAAGGTTGAAGTATCACTAGAGAACTCGTAGTTTTACCTTTCATGCATTGGCAGTGATCACATTCAACCACAAATATCTTGATTTCCTATTACATTTCCTTAAAAATAAAGGTATGCTTGGTTCATGTATATATTTTGAGAAAACCCTAATGACTAGCTATGGGAGAATCATGCATTTATTTAAGGAGGATGTCCTTGATTTTGAGACTTGGACAAAATAACTAAAAATTCATGAACCATAAATCCTGACCATCCCAAACATAGTCAAGGTAGGAATTAGGATCCTCTTGGAGAGTGTGGATGAGAGTTTGCAATGATAAATCATTGTCTAGATCCTCACAAAGTTGATAAATCCATTGAAAAAGAGTAGAGATAGCATGTAACATGGTCTGATATTTATGGAGATGAGACAAGGCATTGGCCATCACATTATCTTTACCTTTCTTATAATATATGTCATAGTCATACCCCAACAATTTGGAGATATATTTTATTGTTTTGGAGTAGCCACCCATTTTTTTTTAAATGTTTGAATTTGATGATCAGTTTTAATGGAAAAATATTGACCAATGAGATATGGATGCCAATGGGTGACCACATGTAAAATGGTAAGCAGTTTCTTCTTATAAGTGGACTTGACCAAATTTCAAGGAGAGAGTGCCTTGCTAATGAAATCCAATGGTTGACCCTCCTACATTAAAACTACCCCAATGCCTATGCCCAATGCATCACTCTCAATGACAAATAATTTAGAAAAATATAGAATTTCCAAAATAGGGCTGGTGGTCATATCATATTTCAAATCAACAAAATCCTTCTCATTTGAATCAATTCACACAAAATAAATTTTTCGCAACATGTTTGTCAAATGAGCTATGATCTTGCCATAATTTTTCACAAATTTCCTATAATATCCTGTAATACCCAATAATCCATGAAGGTCTTTCAATGTATGAGGTTTGGTCCAATCTTAAACTGCATGTATTTTTTTAGGATCCACCTAAACTCCTTACTTAGTGACTATGTGTCCCAAATATTCAATTTCCTACTAACCAAAGGAACATTTTGATTGTTTTGCATAAATATGAGGGTCAAACAAAAGTTTGATGGTTTCATCTAAGTGGTGAACATGATCCTCCCATGTTCGACTATAAATCAATATGTCAACAAAGGAGACTAGAATGAATTTACAAAGATGAGGGAAATAAATAGAATTCATCAAACTCTGAAAGGTGTAAGGTGCATTGGTCAAACCAAAAGGTATAACCAAAATATTCATAATGTCCTTCATGAGTTCAGAAAACTATTTTAATAATATCTTCATTCTTGATGCCAATTTGGTGATAGCCCGATCATAAATCCAACTTGGAGAAATACTAAGCCCCATGTAACTCATCAAGTGGCTCATCAATGATAGGAATAGGAAACTTATCCTTAATTTTGATTTTTTTAAGGTTTCGATAATCCACATACAAATGCTAAGTGCCATATTTTTTTTTGACTAGCAACACTGATGATGAATATGGACTAACACTAGAATGGAAAATTCTAAACATTTGAAGTTCCTGTACAATTTTCTCAATTCCAATTATCTGGGCATAAGCATACTGGTATGGATGAACGTTAGGGGGTAGACTTCTAGGAAAAAATTGTATTGCATGATCATGTGAGCACTAAGGAGAAAGTCCCTTGGGTTCCTTAAAGATATGAGCATACTTGTTTAATATAACCTATAATTGTTGTGGATGATTATACTCTCCTTTATCGGTAGCGATGATAGCAAAAATTTGAGCGACCACACCATGGGAATATTTATTTAACAAATTTTCTATCTTATGAGAAGATATAAACTAAACTGCACCCACCTTAGTGCCCCAAAATTTATATTCTTGCCTATCCTAACTAAATTTCATCCATAATTCTACAAAATCCCATAGTATTGGTCCTAACATTCTTAACCATTATGCTCCCAACACTATATCACACCCTCCTAAGGGTAAGACAAACATATCATACTTGAGATTATAGTCCCCATTTTTGAGCTTAACGTTACAACATTTACCTTTGCATGGTAGGGTTCCTCCATTATCGATCATGAAGGAATTGCATGTGGTAATGTAATAGTTTCCTTGTTTGGCTACACATGGATAAACATAATTATATGTATTGTTAGAGTCAATCAAAATGATGATATTTTATCCCTTGAAAATGGCCAATCACCTTCATGGTTTGGGGAGTGGATACACCTACTAGCACATGTAAAAACAAATTTGGTTGGTATTCCTCTTGATCAGTTGATTGATCTATGGTTTATGATTCTTGAGAATCCTCCTCATCCTCAAAATATTGTGTAGTAGGAACTTCATCCATATCGAGCAAGTACAATTTACCCCCTGGTATATTTATCATCACAATTGTAACATAACGCTTGTACCTTCCTATTCTCCATATCCTCATGACTCAATATTTTTACAGGTGGAGATTTAGTAGTAGGACTTGGCATTGGCTTGGCTAAAATATGGCTTAAATGGAGGAAATTTAGAAGTTCAATCTAGAGCCTTGAATTTATCTTCTACCAATTTGTCTAGTTGCATGGCCTATGGTAGTGATCAAGGTCACAATAACTTAACCTTCACTTTGATGTGATCCTAATCCACTCACAAAACAACTTTGAAAAGAGTCAGCACTTAGGCTAGTGGTTCGAGTGGTAAGTTTTCAAAATGAGTTTGGTATTCTCAAAAAGTTGAGGTTTGTCCTCTTGTAAAATATTCAAACTCACTAGGACCAAAATAAGTGAGTAGGTGTTGCCCAAATTTGGACCAAGAGATTTCAAGAGCTTTTCTGAGCCATAAAAACAAATGAAGTGCATTTGATTAAAAATTAAAAAAATTAATTGTCAACCATAGGAAATTATCAATATTATGAAGAGTGAAATAGTATTCTACCTTAGAAATCCACCCCTCAAGATCCTTTCCATGTCAATAAATATTGGCACCCTTGAAAATATTGTTCTACCACAACACAAGGGTCAATTTTTCTCTAGATGTTTGGATCAAAAATTGAGTTTTGTGTTGGACACCCTTTTCTAACGCTTTATTATGACTATTTGACCATTGATTGATTCCTGAAACTACTCTATTCTCTATTTTATTCTAACTCTGTCACAAATATTCCTTGTTTTTTTTCATTTTGACTATCACAGGTAATTTTTCTAACTATGCAGGTGACTATTATTACATTGAACTCTATATTGATTGTTACTAATACAATTTTTTCTAACTATAACTAACTCTAACTCTCTATTTCCCTTATTTTAGACTCTGAAGCTTCCTATCCACCTGTTATACTTTTCAATTATTTTGTATTATCTATTTTGCATGTAAGAATTATGGAATAGGGATGTCTTCTATGTATGCTCAACTTCTATGAAGGATATGGTAATAGGTTCAAAATTTTGGTTGTAAGTTAAGAAAAATAGAAATACTTGGAGAATGGACTTTTGTTTGTAGGTTTAAATAAAACCATGGACCTCTAGGGAAAGATGTATGTAATATTCATAAGCCTTCTACTATACCGTAGTGACGAACAATAATGCTCGGACAAATATTTTAGGCAACTACTTAAGGGGGATTCCACACATGCCCTTGAGCACACTATCTACCTCTTTAATAGTATGGTATGATAGTCTTATAAGATGTTGTGTCCCATGCACTATGGATAATACAAGGCCAAAAAAGCTTCTTAGGGATAAAATTTTGTTTAATCCTAGATGGTCTCTCGATATACCCAAAGATATGTGGGAGCTCAAATCTGTGTGTGAGTGTTGTCTAAGGCTTGGGTATTGGATCCTAATTGCCCCTCACTTTACTAGACACTTTATGGGCTATCTAGCTTAGCCAATAATGATAGATCCTTCATGATTTTTTAAAATTCCCAGTACAGGGTTTCTAACCTACTCAACTATTGTGGATAAAAAATACTATATTTTTTGCTAGTTTTCTATTTTTTTAATAAGGAAAAACTAATGTAAGGAAAAATTAAGACATAGAAATCTTATACCTAATAATTGAAATGGTAAAAACCATCGTAGTAACAACAGAACATGGCCCTAGAAAGTGCTTTGATACCACTTGTTAGTAACCTACTATTAAAATTAAACATGCACACAAGTACAAAAATAATAATATATGCTCACAATACACTATGGAAATAAATTACAAAAAAGGAATAATCTCATAATAACACTTAATTACAATCCTCTTCAAAAGGCCAACCTCCTTCAATACTTCATTCAATTATGCAAAAATATACATACAATACTACCCCTTGCAGTTTTAAAGAATTCCTCTAGCACCTAACTCCCAAGGTTGGCTTACATGCAAAATTTCACCTAGGCTAGAGTCTCCTACCTACAATTAGTTACATCCTTGAAAAATGGTTACATAAAAGGACGTCATTTGTTATATGTGCTTCTTAATCCAAAACTATAATAAAATATTATAAAATATTAACATGTGTACTACCCACATTCCATAAGGACTATTACATCAAGGTGTTAGGATGGGGTCCTAACATAATGTATCCCCATGGTACCTTTATGGTATAAATATAAATATGTAATAGATGTATGAGTCTATAGTTTAGGAGTGTGATTTATATTTTTTCTTATGTATGTGTTCACATGTAGTATGTGCACAAGTGCCATGTAATCATGTAAGCAAATATAAAGAGTAAGAATGTGCACAAGTAGTATGTAATAGTGTGTGCAAGTGTGCACACAAGTGTCATATAGTAAAGTGTGCAAGTAGGAGTGTGCAAGTATCATAGAATAAAGTGTGCAAAAATAAATAGAGATTCAAGAGTTATATATACAAGTTGCAAGATGAGAAGCTAAAAGACATGAGAGGTTTGTCCTATGCATGGAATAGGAAAGGTTACATCTCCCAGATGTGTGAAGAGAGGAATAGTCAAAAAGTTAAAGAGTCACATTACTAAGGTTATATTATAGAGGTAAATCTCCAAGTGTAGTAATAAAAGGGAAAAATATCTGGATATTGAACTAATATTGAGTAAAGCTTGTATATAAATTTTAAATTATATTATTGTAAGTTTCTTCATTTTTTTATAAGTTAACAAAATTTATATTAAAGAGGACATTTGAAAGGCACCCTAACACCTTGGTATAAAATTATAAATAAAGGATGCAACATTCTCAAAAAACTTCGTGACATCCTTATACAACCGAGAACATAAATCTAAACTGCGATAATCCAAAAGGACAAGGATGATACTAACATTGTCTTGACAAGTTAGAAACAAAACACATCAAAAAACTTCAACTACTTAAGAAGTGACATGATCCTTGATTTCTTCCTTCTCGATATCCTTTGGGACTTCCTTAACCATATCCTTGGCAATATCCACCACCTCATCTTTGGGTTTGGCTCTAGCTACTTTATTTGCTAGAGTTTCCTTAGCAAAATTATTGTAGAAAAATAGCAAGTTCAAAGTATTCTTGTGTTCTTTCATCTACATAATAGCCACCATGATTGTAGTTGTAGTGCTCTCCATGTGGATAATGGTTGTAGTGGTGGTCTTGATGACGTATTCCTAAAGAATCTTCCCCACAGGATCTTCAAGCTCAGCCTCGGTAGTGCCATCCGTCTTTCCCTGATTTTGAACGACCTTGTTTTTTAGATGTTGAGAACTTATTTTTGGAGTGGTCTCTGCCTTATCTTTCTTCCTCATATATTGCGCAACATCCTGGTGGCCTCCTTCCATATTCCTCCTCTTGGAACCATGAATAGTTGAGGAAGGATTGAAGGATGTATCCTCCTCCATTACCTATTTGGACTTTGCATATTGTTCTTGCGGCTACACATTTTATTTGGGGAATTTTTCCAAAATATGAACATAAAGTACTTTGAATAGCCCCTAGTGTGAGGGCCAAGCTTCTTCTCTCTTTGATCGGGTCACCTTAATGGAGTAATCCATAGACAAGAACAAAATTTTTGGAATATTTAGTGACTTTATCTCCCAAAAATGGTTCACAAAAGTGATGTGGAAGATTCTCAGCTGGGTAATTGGGTTATCAATTATGATGTACTCCATGATTGGTTTCATAACCTCCTTCTAGGGAGTGGGTAGGTTATCATGAAATATGCTCAGTCTTACAATCCTTTTTAGGCTCGAATTTAGCTCAAACTCCTTGATTTTAGTGTCCCAATTGTGCTTATCCCTTCGAAACGTTCTACCCACTAGTGGTTGCCTAGTAATATTTGCAAGAATGTGAATGTCCACTTGGAATTCCACACCATGAATGATGAATTTGCCCTACTCCCAGGTAGACACAAAGGCCATATTGATGTCCCAATCTATTCCAGAGAAATATTTCAAGGATGGTAATAAACCTCTAGCACTCATGAATGCTTTGGCCACTAGCTCGTTCTCTAGATTTTTTGGCTCCACAAAGATCATGATGACTAGGATAAGAAGAGGTTTGAGAACATAGAAAATAGAGTACTTTTTGGGCTTAAGGATACATGCAAAAAAAATGAAAAACCAACGTCAAGGTAATATTTAAACACAGGAAAGTTTGAAGTTTTTTGGAAGCTTCTATGCCTCTTCCTCGTAATGATATATGTCCTAGAGAAATGTAGAACCGATATATCTTGGATAACAAAGCAACATGTATTAGAAAGCTGAGATTTCCAATAGCTTCTATCCTTGATGAAATTAGAAAGGTGTGCCACACCTTGGAACTCTTGACCAATCAGGCAACAAAAAGTTACAACACAAATCTCGTAAAGGGGAAAAACATTAAAGGTATGGGGAATTGGTGAAAGGTAAAAATGGGTGAATGCGAGGGATGGTGGAAGTGAGAGAAAAGACCCAAGAGGATTAATTGTGATAGGGGAGAATTATGAAGCAACACACTGATGAAGGACATGTGGGAAAGAATCAGGAGAATATTTGGTGAAAGGCAAAAAATGAGGAAAGGACAATGGTTGGGAATGAGTAAAATGGTAATCTTAGGATTATTGAAAAGAGTGGTGATTGCACCACCCGAAGTAATGAACATGGGGTCTAGGGAATTCACAAGGGATATGTGCCAAAAACATATGCACATGCTAGAGATAACAAGTATTGAAAGCCTTGAAAAGGTGAATATCATCATGGGACTAAAAGGATGGCTAAGCAAAATCTTTGTGGAGCAAAAAAATATCAAGACCTTGGGAAGGTAAACTTTCCAAGGGGGCAATTTTGAAAAGTGGATTGCTATACTTTTTTTTTTTTTTTGACCTTGCAATTCCTTCAACCTCATGAGGAAGGGTGTCAGTCCATGTCATCATTCCAAGGGTAAAAACTTTGATGTTTGCCAACTTTTCTGCCATGCCATTTGCTTCCCTGAAGAAATGTTGAATATTGACTTCGTGCTAATAGTGGAGTAAGATTCTAGATTCTTAAATTAGGTTCTTAACCTTCCATGTTATATTTTTGGAATTTTTTAGATAATTAACTATGTTTAGGGAGTCCCCTTCAATAATTACTTTTCTTGAAAATTGTTTAATCAAGAGCAAACCTCTCCATAGGGCCCTAGCTTTGGCTATGTGGTTAGATTGATCTCCTAGACCTTTTGCAAAGGCAAATATGGAATTTATTGTTAGAATTAAAGTGCACTATACCTTCACCTTGACACTTGTTAGTTTCACTTGACATTTGTCATGTTATCAAATAGACCTTCTGCCTATATATGTAATCCATTTGTATCAATACATATCTCATTAGTTTCCCTCCTAACATTTGGTATCAGAGCTCTAGGCTTTCCCTGCCCTGTGAGCTTGAGGGGGGATTTCCCTCATAGAAATCCCCCCTCATTTTTTCTCCCATTTCTCAAGCTAGGGAGTATGCTATCCATCTAGGAGATGGATCATAAATCATAAGGTTGAGAAATTAATGGAGGTATCTGTTCGTAGAAGTAATTTCTCCATGGAGAAATGAAAAATGGGACACACTCCAAGATCTAATTTTTTTTTGGTTTTATTGTTTCACTATTTTGCAGGTTTGTTATAGTTGTAGATGGCATCTGTGGAGGCCACATGGGGTCATGGCATATCTCGTCCTAGTATTTCTAGATAACATCATGCTAGTCTACGTACTCTATGTGTGCAGTTTTTTTCTTAATGCTTTCTGGAACTATTATGGTCTTTAATCAAGCAGCGAAGGAATGTATTCCAAAAGTCTCCAACGAGAAAAATGGATTTGGCATTTCGCTAAGGTGGATGTTTTTTATGGAGCCTACTTTTTCCAAATAAGGGGCAGTTTAGAAGGAGGAAATATGCACATTTACTTTTGCGTGATCTTGCTATTAGTGGGAAGAGATGTCATGCAGTTTGCATATGGCGCATCACTGGAAAACGTCTAGTATTGTTGTTTTTTCAAGTCGTGCATGGGGAAACCAAAAATTTTTCTAGCATGGAATCGATTATTTAATGGTTGTGCAATAAATCTAAGCAAACATGGAGATTCTAAGCTATAATTTTTATTCCAGTGAGAATGGATGCAACAGATCCGTTTAGCTTTGATTTCTACTAGTATTGCATTTCAGTGGTGGAGACGCGAGGAGTTGTAGAAACCCGCCCATAACACAAAAAAATAGTATTTTTTTTGCTTGAATTTTATCGAGATGATAAAAAATTTGCTATAGTTGTGTTCACATCCTGCTACACCCAGATGGAATCACACTCCAGTGATGCAACCTGATGAAGATGTTGCATGTTTGTGTATGAAGATGTTGTTATAGGTGTGACTTATTAATTCGTTAAACATAAATTTTGTTGAAAGAGTTGAATGGAGATCATGGGCGGTTCCCAATGATGTGGATGTGGAGCATGTCTTTCCAAAAAATTAGAGTTTTGTTTTGCATCGCATGGCTATTGGGGGCATTTGTGATGAAGCAGTTGGTACTTGTGGATCATGTACAAGATCTGTGACATGAAAGTGGTTTCATGCAAATAGGAAGGTATTTTGAGTGATACAGGGTATTTTGAAGATGGTGGAGTTCATGAAAATGAAACTGCATCATCACCAAAGGAGATTTCCGATTCCAACAGAACCTCCATTGTCAGTTACAGAACCCCTGTATACTGATGATCAAAAGTGATGATGATAATTGCGGATTCATTGTTTAGACTGCCATCGTGCACATGGAGGAAACATCATACTACCAGTTATAGATTTTTTGTACTGCATCTTGTGGCCACTGGGTATTTACTGCATCATGAATGCTGGGCATTTCCAGCCCTGATACGGGATGCCATCTATCGTACCAGATAAATGCGGCTTGTTCCAAGTTGATGATTTGAGACTACATGTTTCCTGTTGGTGATAATTGGTGCTTGTGCCAATTGAAATGGTCTAGTTTCCAAGGCAACACGAAGGTGTTTTTCATGGAAGAATGATGCACCACCCCTCCACAAGCAAATTCCATGATTTCCTACGTGTAAGCCTGTTATTGGTGTTATTTCCTACCACTATTGAGATCTGTCTCTCTTGCCCGATTGTAGCCAACTGAAGACCAGATCTAAATTTATCTGGCATTTGCGATTAGATCCAAACATTTCAAAGTTCAAAGGGCCTAAGGGAGGAGCTATGGATCTGTTTGTGAAGATTTGTTTGTTTGTTTTCCTAATTTGTTTTTAAAAACAGTCACTGGAGAAGATGTTGTTGGCCTGTTGTTGCGCTGAAAACCAAAGTCTACCATGGAGCGGGATTTGTTGTTGATTTATTCAATGGTTTAGTGCTAGGATGTATCAGCCAAACCACAGGAGTGTAGATCCAAGTAGTGATGTGCTATTGCACACATCATGATTTAATTTTTATCTATAACAGTATTCTCCTCCTTGCTATTTTTTATTTTATTTTACAGACTCGATGGAAGGGTGCACAATGGAGAGTATGGCCACTGACGATCAATGCCGATTGGGCCCACATGCAAGTCCACCTAGGGCCACACTTTTTGAACTTTGAAATTTTTTTCCCGCATCTTATTGCCCATGCTGGCGTGAAGAGGTCGTTTGAATGTCACATCGCCAATTTTTTTTATAATGTTGTTTCTTTAAAATTGGCACTCATGATTATTTTTAATGTGCAAACTTTATAGCTGATAAGGCATTTAATTAATTTATAAGTGAAGGGGTCCACTTTAGCCTTATTTTTAATTAAATTGGAGGGACCACTATATTGTATGGACAACTTATTTTTTGATGCATGGGGACAATTTTATTAAAATTGAGGCATGTCTTATTAAAGTGGAGGGGCCACTTAAATCTAAATTGTAAAGGGGCTATTTTTTATAAAGTGGCAGGGCCACTTTATTGGGAAAATTGAAGTGCTTATGACACTATTGTCCCATAGTATGGCCTATTTGACCAATTTTAATGTTTTTTCCACATGGGAAGGCCTACATGGCCAATTTATTGTATTTTTCATGTGATGGCCTAGATGGCCCATGTAATTCCCCTACGTGGGAAAATTGTAGTTTGTTTTTTCTGCTAGAGATCAATGCCACCATAGTACAATGTTTAGTTTGGAGAGGCATGTTGTTTTTCCATAGTTTGAAGGCCCCATTCAGACACAAGTATAGGGGTATTTATAGTCGTCATAAATATTAGCCTTAAATATTGTTATCATGGAGTGCACTCTCGGTTGTACCCAACCCTCTATGTAAGTGAACCTTGTATATAGTATTCTCCTCTATCTACTTGGTGGATGCAGCGATTGGTTACCTATGCATTTCGGTAAGATGAGGTGATTACCATAAGGACACCCACTCTAGGGACTACAGACAATGACATCCTAGACTCTATCCGAGGTCATTTCTGGATCACCTTCTGAAGACTACAGACAAAGACACTTCAAAAGATTCTATTCTTCTTCTTTTTTCTTCTCCTCCATATTTGGATTCTATGGCTCATTTATATTGTATTTCATGGCTCATTTTTATTTTGTATTAAGGTGCATTTTTTGTAGATATCGACACCTTCTATATTGAGTTTCACCATGAGGAGGGATGATATTCATGGTGAACCTAGTTAGTGACCTACGAGAGGCAACATCCTCTGAGTATGACCTATAGAGGCAACAGACCTAGGAGTGGCTGAACCTAAGGTGCCCATGATGACCTTAAGGCACTTAGATGGCTGACCCAAAGGAAATAGACCCAAGGAATTGGCTGACCCTGTGGTAACATACCAAGATGTATACACCGTTGATCTAGTATTATTCATAGTTGGAGATCCAAGCGCAAAGAGCACGAGCCTAGACCAAATCAGTAATAAAGGAGGATGATAGGATTTTTTTAGAGAAGTCAACATTAATGGGGAATGTTACCTAATGTTGACTTGTTTTTTTCTTTAGTTAGGATAGTGCACTTTAAGGGGTAATGTTAGAATTAAAGTGCACTATGCCTTCACCTTGACACTTGTCAGTTTCACTTGACATTTTTCAAGTTATCAAAGAGACCTTCTGCCTATGTTATCATTTTTCCTCCTAACATTCCCTTTGCAGTCCTTGAGTATTCCCCCTACCCCAACTCTGTATATATTTCCTTTAGCTACCACATCAAAATTGAGTTTGACCCATACTTTGGGAGAGGGTATCCATTTGATATTGCTTCTAGATATTTGAAGATGATTGGAGTTGAAATTATCTAGAGATATGTGTAAGGATGGAAGTAAATAAGCTTCAAATATTGGGATAGGATGAGGATCATTTGGGGATAAGAGTGCATTTTCCGTAGCAAAAAATATAATTCTATTGATAATGGAATCAATGTCCTTAGCCAAGTTGGAAAAAACTCTTATGTTCCATTTTAGCCATACTTTCCAGATAAAGTGATGTAGGAAAAAATTTCTATATTCCTCAGAGGTAGGGATTTCAGAAAGGATTAGGCCATTAAGAAAAAAAATCAACAATAGACGGAGGCTTGGCCCAGCTAATTTGGAAATTTTTAAGAAGCTTGTTAATAATGAATCATGAAAAAGGATAGGTTAGGAAGATGTTCCTCATTTACTCCCATTCAGAAAGATATAAAAAACACCTATTAGATAGTGGAATTTCATGTTTAATGAGATTTTCTATAGTAAGGATCCTATTTTGAATTGCCAACCAAGAAAAAAAGGAAACTTTTGGAGTAAGGTATTTGATCCAAACCAAATTAAAAGGAATAAGAGTTTCCTCAGGAAGAAGAATGAGCTGATAAGCTAACTTGATAGTGAATTCCCCCGAATCAGTAGGTTCCCAAATAGATTGGTATTTGGCATTCCTTGGGGTTAAAACAAAGGAAGAGAGTAATGTTTCCAAGGAATTGATTTTTGTTGCTAAATTAGGACATTCTATACTTTTCTAAGAGTGAGAGTTTTTTGATACTATTAAAAAATCAACAACTCTTTGACCAAACAAAGGATCAGTAAAATCTTTTAAATCTCTCAAACTAGGGATTGCTATAAGTGGTTGATTTCCTATTTACTTGTCTTCCCATAAATTTATCATGTTTCCATATCCTACCTACAATCTTAGTCCCTTCTACAGGAGTTGTTTTGTTAGGCTAATTTATTTCCAAAAGTTTTATCCAATAGAAGGTGCCAAATCATCTACGCAATTAGATCTTTGAAAGTATTTCCTCTTTACAAGAGTGACCCATTCAACCTGGTCTTTTGACACTAACCACCAACCTTAATTTTCCAATAGGACCATGTTTAAAATATTGATTCTTCTTAGGCCAATCCCTCCCTGGTATTTTTTTCTATAGAATTTATCCCATGCCACTAGGTGAAATTTATTTTTGTTCTTAGCACCTGTCCATAGGAACTATTTTTGGATTTGATCAAATTTGTGGAAGACCTTGGTTGGAGCCTTGAAAAGTGATAAGAAATAAGAATACTCTACAAACAAGCTATGGTTAGGACTTCTTTTCTTTCTTGAGATAGGAGATTGCCTTTCCAACCTATGAGTTTTTTTTTATTCTTTCAATGATATTGTTCCACATTTCTTTAGAAGCATTTCCAATGAACAAAGGTATCCCCAAATAGGTAGCTGGTAAGGATGAGATTGCACACCCCAAAATGTTAGAAATTTTGAGTTGGTGCCTATGAGGGGTGTTAAGGAAATATAACTTGCTTTTCTAGAAGTTCACTTTCTATCCAACAACTTCTTCATAGAGGAGGAGAATATGCTTGATGACTTTGGCTTCAATTATAGAAGCAAAGGTGGACAAAAGAGTGTCATCAATGAATTATTGATGAGTAATAGGATTATATTGAGACATTACTTTAATTCCATAAATTAGTCCTAAGATTCTAGATGCATTGATAGATCTTTCCAGTACCTCAGAAGCAATGATAAAGAGAACGGGAGATAAAGGATCTCCTTGTCTTAACTCTCTACTATTAGGAAAATAACTAGCTGGTGATCCATTAATTAGGAAAGAGAACTAGACTAAGGAAATGAATATTTTAATCATATTAAATCAATCCTTATGGAGTCCAAATTTGATTAAGACAACAAATAGGAAGTTCCAGTTCAACCTTTCATAAGCTTTATTCATATCAAGCTTTAAAAGGAAAGCAGCTTTTTTTGTTTGAAAAGTAGAATGCAGGGCTTCATGAACAATGATAATCCCATTCAAAATAGACCTTCCTTGAACCAATATCCCTTGGTAGTGATCAATTATCAGAGTAAGAATATCTCACATCCTTTTGGATAAAAACTTTATAAAAAATTTGTAAACCATGTTACATAGGCTCACAGTTCTGAAGTCATTTAAGGATCTAGAATTTTGGCTTTTAGGGATCAGAGCTATAAATGTGGAATTAAAATTGTGAGGTATGGTCTTGGAATACTGGAATTCTCTAATAGCCTCATACACATCAGTACCAATGAAATCTTGAAAAGCCTAGAAAATCTAGGAGGAAACCCATCCGGGCCAGGAGCCTTGTCTGGTTTCATGGAAAAAAGGATTTGATTAATTTCCTCATATGAAAGAATAGTAATTAACTTGAAGTTGATTTCCTCATAAATGGTGAGGAGAATATGTTGAATCAAATATTCTTTAACATAATAAGAAACATAATTAGAACTTGGATTTTCGAGCAACTGTATGAAATAAGAAATAGCTTCAGACCTGATTTCCTTGATGTCTATTTTTACACTCCTATCCTACCTAAGTAGTTATTTGATTCTATTGTTACTGCTATTCCTTAGAGTAGAAATGTGAAAGAATTTTATGTTGGAATCTCCTTCTTTGAGCCATGTTGCTTACAATTTTTGTCTCTAGAAGGTTTCCTCGCAAGCTAGAACATTGTGATACTCTGCTAAAAGAATTTTTTCTTCAACTCTCAATTCGACATCATCATGTTGACCAGTCATAATATCATTCTCAATTGTTACCAAATGGTTTTTGATTGCCTATTTATTCTCAAAAATATTCCCAAAGATGTCTTTGTTCCATATCTTGATATTTTATTTGACCATTTTCATTTTTTACCCCAATCTGAATGAGGGCGATCCATGAATATTTGTTTACCACCACTGAATGATTTTATCCTTGAAGTCTGGATGGTTAATCCACATGGCTTCAAACCTGAAAGGGGTTCTAAATTTTTGAGGGTTATTTGTTTCTAGTAGGAGTGGGTTGTGTTTTGAACCAATTTTGAGTAATGATTGGAGGTTGGTATCTCCCCACTTTGCAGTAGCCTCCTAGGAAAAGAGGACTCTATCCAGTTTAACCTGAATTAACTGACTATCACACCTTCAGTTGGTCTAGGTGAACTGATTACCTTTCAAGTTAACATCCATCAGATTATTGGAGTTGAAATCATGAAAATATTTCATGCTTTTTGAGATTAACCCAGAACCACCTCTCTTGATCGAAGGGTAAAGGGGGGTATTAAAATCCCCAGCTAAAATCCAAGGAAAATTGGTGATAGATTTTCTAATATTTGTTAAGGTTTCTCATAATTTGAATCTTTGTGGGATTGAATTAGGTGCGTATATATTGGTGAGCATCCATGGGAAATTTTTGTCTTTATCAAAAAATAAAATACTAGTTGAAACATAATTTGAGTGAATCAATATGCCTTCTAACTTCTTTGGATTCCAAATGCACATGAGACCTCCTGAAGCACCCCTAGCACTGCAGGAAATAGCCTCCCCTTTTTCCCATAATTTTTTGCTTAAGTTGGTAGCTGAATTCTCTCCTATTTTAGTTTCTTGCAACAAAAATATTGTGGGATTGATTGTAAGTTTCTTCATATTATTGCATGAATTATATTGACCATTTATATATTATTATTGTTATTTTCATGAATTTTATGTTCATTTATTTTATCCATTGATATTAAGTTGCTCTAATATTTGATATTACTTGAGATCTTGGATATTTGGGACCTATGATAATCTAGCTAAAAATTTAACAATGGTATCAGAGCTACATTATGTAGACTCATTCATAGCTACTTTGAGTAGTCTCTATTTCTAGAATAAAGAAAAAAATTGGTGTGAATATTGAATTCTAGAGTAATAAAATTCAAAGCTACCTTGAGTAGTTTTTTTTAAAGATGGCACCAAGACTGGATTTTTGGTGCAAATATTGATAAGCTAGCATAAAATGAAAACTTTGGTGTGAATTTGGAAGAATATCCACATGAATAAAATATAGGCCAAGATAAATTATGGGTTACTAAATATCCTAACATAATTATTGAAAGAAATAGTATTGTGCAAGTAAAATTCGTGGAGTCCATTGAAAAGTACATGGGCTAAAATATAGAGAAGAAAAACTCAACTTTGAAGAAGTCCAAATGTGAATACCAAGTTGAGAGTGGCCAAGAGCCAACATTGTAATTCTATCCTTGATAAAGAATAACCTAATAAAAAATTTAAAGTATAGCACTTATTATAAATTAGTGTATGAATAAAAGAGAATAAATTTTGTAAGGAAGAGAAAGAAAGGAAAAGAAGTAGCTAAATTTGGAGTGCTATGAAGAAAATTCATTTGAGTCAGAGAAGCTCCAAGTTCTTCTTGTTTAAAGTAGAAGTGTATAGCAAAGGAATGTTCCAAGATAATGTTAAAAGTTTAAGTGCCTTAGAAATACTACATTGGAGGTCATTCAAATATTATAAAGGATATTAAAGGACATCTAAATATTCAATACCAAACCAAGTTTAGACTTCTAGAATAAAAGGAAACACCATTATCCAAGATATATTCTCCTAAAGAGAAGGAAAAATAAAGTCAACATTGTTATCCAAGGGTCGTAGCTTTGAGGAAAGAAATAATAGAAGCTTTAAAAAATTTCAACAATGTTTGATTCATTTAGAAGCAGCACCTAGTACATTAAGCAACAACAACTAGTTTGTCTAGCTACAATGTTTGGTAATGAGAAAATAGTCCTTAAAAGATAGATACAATTAGTGATTGATTAAAGAGGAAGCAGTCCTTGAAATTGAGAGAGAAATTGAAATATATGAAAATAGTAGCATCAAGGTGAACCAAATCACATGCATTTATGAGAAATGCTAAGCATAGGAAGGTGTAATATCTTCTATAATTATGTATATAACATTGGCCCTAGCATATGCTCTAATGACCATGTGGAAGGTGAAATGTATGCATCTAATTTGTATTTTGGGTAAGAGTTTTTTTTAGGCAAGCACAATAGAATTTAACATCTTTTATATTTATGAAGTGAAGAATAGTTCTAAATTAAAATTCTTTGCAATTTTATAAATCTAGAGTGATAAGGTCAATTGAATTTTTTCGATGTGATTTAAAATATATATATATATATATATATATTATTTAAAATTTAGAGGAAAGTGAAAAATTCAAAATTTAGAATTGATTGAAGTAGGGAGTTAAAATAAATTCTACATTTGATTGTAAAATGAAATTTCTAAATTTTAAAGACTTAAGGTTTTCTACTCCAAAAGGAAAATTAAAAAGAAAATGATTGAAGAATTTGTAAATTGTTTATTTTCTATTTTGCAAAATTTGAATTCATTAATTTTCAAAATTTTATTGATTGAAATTTGAGATTCATAAGGTTTCCAACTCCAAAGGAATTGATTTGGTAAATTGAGAAAGTTAAGAATTTGAAAATTTTGAAATTTTTTACTTTGGAGAATTTGATTTTAACCTTTTTTTTAAATTAAACTATGGAGCTATAAGGACTTCTACTATCATGGAAGAAAATAATCTAAAGGCTATAAATATAAAGGAAATATTGGAAATCTTAAAAATTGGCATACAACAATTGGTTGAAAAGTCTAAAGAAAAATAAGACCTCGTAATGAGATTTATTTGGAGAGAAGCTATGAATGAAATTTTGAAACTTTTGATTATTATTCGCACTCAAAACTTTTCTAAGCAACTGATAACTCTAAATATTATATTACAATACCTACTGATATAGGTAGTATATTGTATATGGAATTGCTTTCACTAAAATCCATAAAGTCAAAAGTCAAAAGCAAGGAGAGTTTATTAAAACTCTAAAAGGAAAGTTAACTAGTCATGATACAAGTGAGTTATATCAAGGAGAAGATAAAGAATACAATAAAGTATTCAATAAAAGCACATAAAATTCAGAAATTTATTATGATACTCTAAGTGATTGTTTTGTGTTTATATAACAATGTTAAATTCAAATCAAATAAGAAAAAATAAAGGAGGTATAAGAATCAGAGGCTAAAAAAGAAGAAACTCAAGAGAAAAATCCAGATGATCATAAAAAAGAGGTAAAGACAGAAGAATCGAAGGAAGAAAATCAAGCAAAATACAAGATTTCCTATTAGTACAAAAACATAAATATGAATATTGAAGACTAAAGTCTTTAATAACCAAATAATGTAATATAGGGGGTGGTGGAGAATATTACATTATTTGGTCCATGTTAATGTACCCCCATGGTGCCTTTTATGGTACAAATATAAATATGTAATAGATTAGGGTATGATTTTATAGTTTAGGAGTGTGATTTTTATTTCCACTTATGTATGTGTTCATGTGTAGTATGTGCACAAGTGTCATGTAATTATGTGTGCAAGTGTATAGAGTAGGAATGTGCACAAGTGTTATGTAATAGTGTGTGCACAAGTATCATGTAGTAAAGTGTGCAAGTGTGCAAGTTTCATAGAATAAAGTGTGCAAAACTAAATAGAGAGTCAAGAATCATGTATACAAGTGGAAATATGAGAAGCCAATCCTATGCATGGAATAGGAAAGGTTGCATATCTCGGATGTGTGAGGGGAGCAATAGTCAAATATTTTAAGAGTCACATTACTAAGGTTATATTATGGAGGAAAAGCTCCATGTGAAGTAGTAATCAAAGGGAAGAATATTAGAATATTGAATGAAGATTGAGTAAAGCTTGTATATAAATTTTGAGTAATATTATTGTAAGTTTCTTCATGTTATTGCATGAATGATATTGGTCATTTATATCTTATTATTGTTATTTTCATGAATGTTATGTTCATTTATTTTGACCATTAATATTAAGTTTCTCTAATATTTGAGATTACTTGAGATCCTAGATATTTGGGACCTATGATAATGTCTAAAAATTCAATAGGTTCCCTATGCTCCTTTGCCTCATATTCTAATAACTCCTAATGTCTTTGAATCTCATTCTATGTAAATGTTATTAGATCCATTAAAAAAACATCTCCCAAATAGGGGTTAGGGATCAAAATCAACTTTTAAGACATGATATAATTATACAAGTAAAATTCACAAAGGAGATTCAAAGAATGATTTTTTTTAAGTAAATTGCTTTAAAACATTAGGTGTCAGTATCCGTCGAAAATGCACCATTTTTAAAAATAAATTTACCACCCATTTTTTTATTTTGAAGAACATCACTTAAGTGTAGTTTTCAAATATTTTCCATTTAAGAAAAAATAACTATAGGAAAATTGTATAATTAAAAAATTAATTTCTAGGGCAGTGAAAGAGGTATGATATCTCTATTGAGTTTTGAACTCTTAACCTCCTTTAAAAAAAATATACTTTGGTTTGAATTGCCAATTTTGCTACTAATTGGTTCATGTCTTCAAAGGAGGAAAATAATTTTATTGTTTTACATATCTTTGGATTTTTTAAGGCATCCAGCTCAAATTTCCTATGCTTCACCCATGTTGCCTCCTTAGTTACATTGGAAATATTTTTCACTACACCCAATGTTCATGTAAAAAATATCCTTTATCTTACATAGGTCCACACCACTTAGTATTGTAAAATTTACACCCAATCCCATGTCTAGTATTGGGATATGTGTTAAGAAATATGAATTTTTTTAGGTGCGATAGTTTGATATTTTATCCATGGGTAGAAATTCTTTAGTCTTTAGGATAGGCTCCATAAAAGGAGCGAGTAGTTATAAAACAAATATTATATTCCACAACAAAATAATAAATCTACATCAACATCTATGTCAAAATCCATAGTCTAAAGCATATTTACAAATTGAAGAAAAACCCAACTCATCATTTGAAGCCTCCTACAAATATTGCTTTAACATATAGGAGTATTTATCCATAACTTCCTTTTCACCTTTAAATATTCAATCCTTCAAATTATAGATGTCTTTGAGGAAAGAATGTTGAGACCTTTATTCTACTTGTAGACACCAAAATCTAGGCATTTACAATTCACCACATAATTTTGCATGATAAAATATATGCCTAGGTCTAAACTTAGGTATATTAATTCATGTACACTTCACCCACATTGCACACCACAATTCTACATAATAATATATGCCTAAGTCTAAACTTAGGCATAAAAATCCTGCACATTATCCTATTTTCCAGATTTTAATAAATCTGGAAAATCCCCCTAGGATACCCTGCCTACCCATTAGACATGTGTCCTAGCCACCTCACTACCCCACCTTGCCACATCTCATACACCCTTGTCCCCTTTGTCCCTTCACATGGGACAACCCTTACACCTCACTCCACTTGCACCCACATCACCCCGAGTTAAGTGAGACACCCTGGGTGACTCACTCTAATCGCCCCTCCATTTGGCAGCCCAGGATTGCCACTTGGCAGCCCTGGCTTGCCACCTCTCATTTCCCTCCAAAACCTAAAATTGCCTATAAAAGCAACACCATTCCATCAAGCAAAGGGGGCTGGAAAATACATCGTTACGCTATCAAAATCATTACAAGGAATCACCAACGATCGTGGAGTTCGAGCCATCGAGGTCCCGGATCTGAGTTTCAAGGGTTTCTGCCATCTCTGCACAACCGCGCATCCGTGGTTACACAGTCCCAACCGTAGTCCCATGGTTTCTAAACTACATACCCACGGTTACACAATCACAACCGCAATCCCACGGTTTCTAAACCGCACACCCGCGGTTACACAGTCACAACCGTGGACCCACGGTTCTATAAAAACTACCAAACTTGTTTTGGCCATATCTCCCTCATCCAGACTCAGATTGAGCTAAAATTTTGAGGGTAGGTTCCTGACATCCCCTAGAACATCTCCACCAATTTTCAAGCCATTTTGAGTAGCAGAGATTAGTAAGTTATTCATTTGTTAGCAAGGCATTTTTAATTACTATTTCTATGTTTTCTGCAAGCATTCCTTCAAGGGTTTTTATCTGTACTTGTTTCTAATCATGTATACAGGTGCTACTGACTCTTGTTTGACTTTCATGTGTGTAGGATATAGGTATTTGAAGAGCTATTGAAGCTAGGAGTGGCCCATACATTGGATACCCAAGCCCACTCACCAATTGGATTGGAGCGAAAGAAGACCAAAGACACCACCAATAATTTGATTAGCCAAAGGGGTTCTTCCCTCTTTGTGCTCATTCTATCATGTGAAAGCAAGCATTCACTTATTGTAATCATACCCCTATGCACTTGGGGCAAATCACTTGTAAAAAGGAGACTAAGGCTCCAATAAAATTCAATACAAAATCCTTTAATTCTGTAATTGCTTGTCTTTCATTATTTTACTTGCAAGGTGTTGTCTTCTTTTGCTTACAAAATGGCGATCATGGTGGGACCTCCCAAGGGTTCCATTTTGTTTTGCCTTGCTTTATTTTAATCTTACTAATATCTGTTTGCATGTACAGGTGTCAAGGATTTGAAATGCATGGGAATTTGATTTTGAATTGTTTAACCTATTACTATGGAACCACGCATCTATGGTTTACCTTCTGAGGAAACGCTCATTCATGGTTGCAGTTCTATTGAAATGTGGACCGATGGTTGAGAGCTAGAAGGAGCAGCGAAAGGAACATAGGTCTGTACCCTGTGCCATATTTTAAAATTTTCCTTTAATTCTAGTTTTAGGTTGCATTTAAGTAGATTAAGGGTCTTAGTCTTGTATGCCTTTGTTTGCATTTAGGTCTTAGGTATAGAAAAATTTACTTAAATATTGCATTCATATACAAAATAATAAAGGGAAATAAATGAGAATTTGACATATGCATAGTAGGGAATAATCATCTTGCATATACCAGGTTAGAAATAACCTAGGTATTTCTTTTTTGGGGTTTGGGCTTGTATTCGACTTTGTTCTATTGATAGAAAGGACCCACACACCCATGATTGGGATTTCCCCAAATGCGCATGTGCGGTTGGCAAACCATGTACCCACGGTTTACTAGAACTAACCGCTCACCCGTGGTTAGCCCTGTTAAATAGAATTTGGTCGAGTCTTACCTGAATTTGCAATTTTACCCCTGATATGATTTTGTCTGCTATTCTATGTCTTTCCTAATTTTTGCATTAGGCATAAAAGCATAATTGCATGTTAGATTTGCATCGCACAATAGAAAACAAAACCTTCACACACACACACATATCATTAAAACATTGGTCAGGTTGGATTTCATCACCAACCCCCAATTCAGACTGGTGACGTTGGAATTCATCTCCTTCCATCGGCTTGCCCCCTAGATCATCCTTAGATAGGATAAAAGCACTCTTTAAGCTGGTATAAGTCATTGGTGTTCAAGTTGTCTCCCACTATTGGAACGATTGTTGAATCAGAGTGGAAGAGCTAGGCGAACCCCCCACTGGGATTTAAGCGGTGTACCCTAGCCTCTTTTGAGAAATCACGCTTGGTGCTAGTGTTCTTAATCACCATATTCATTGAGTTCTATTATTCTATTCCAAAAAGAACAAAATCTCTTCAAAAACTTCAAAAAAAAACACAAAAACACATCAAAAAAAAATTTAAAAACTTAGTGCAAACTAGGGTCAAACACTTTGTATGTTTATTTGCTTGGCATGTTGTATTGCATTGTACTTTCTTTTCCATTCACATAGATTGCATATTAGCGTATGGTAGTAACTCATAGTCAAGCAAGAAAATTAGCATTGATCCGGAGTCAGTGGTCCTCCTCCATGGCAACCTAGTCTAGTGAGGCCCCTAACACTTCGGTGCTAGGGCAAGTCAACATGCCCTCTACTATGTCCCAAAGCCTAAATGTAGGACCCTCTAGTAGTGCCCCCATTTCAAACATAGATATTATGCATAGGGCTACTCACACCGCTATTCTTGAGACTCCTAGGAGTGAATCACCTACCATAACTGATGATCATGTCACACTTGTAGACGTGGATGCAGTTAGGATGTACCTGAGTGCAGCTAGAATGGTTTTTCCATTGCTACCACCACTTACCATTCCACCCCATACCATCCCATCATTCCATCAAGAAGTCACCTTCCCACACCCACAATAGTCTAGCCAAGCCTTTGTGAATCCACTTTTTGAGCACATTGCTACCACCATAGCCCATACTCATTCATCATCATCTAATCAACCTCCCATCATCATACCAAATCAACAAGTCATTTGCACCAACCCCCTTTATGAAGCACCCATTAGTGTTGCTTCACAAATCCCTATGCCCATTCCATCCATAGCACCCATAAGCACCATGGTCCATAACCCCCCTCCTTCAGTAGCAATGCAATCTTCCACTTACCCGCCATCAACATCCCATCAACCCCCCACCTTCTTCACCCAAGATCCATCTTGGGTGTTGCACCCCCAACTATAACCATACCTACACATCCAATCAATCACATGTATGGTGCTTCATCAACACAACACACCATCATTCCACCATCTCCTCATCAACAACTACCATTTCACCAATGCACTATGCTCATTTTACAACAAATCTTGAACCACCTCACAAGCATTGAGCTACAATTGAGTCATCATCAACTTCATCAAAATCACCCACCTCAACAACCTCATAAAATCACCCACCTCAACAACCTCATCAACCTCATCCACATGGCCAATCTCATCCAAATCATCAACCCCGTACTTGGACCCCTCTATCCGAGCCCATGTCAATCATCTTTCAAAAGTTGTAGGATGCAAAAACAATCGTTTTACCTGACATACGTCCTACAGATACCAAAATACATAAACCTAGGTCGTATAGGGAAGATCGTTATTGTCTCTATCATCGACAAGTGGGCCATGACATCAATGATTGCAAAGCCTTTAAAAATGTGGTCCAAGATCTTATCGACAAGGGGGTCTTTTCCATCGAAAGTCCACTCATCGTATCTGATCAAAACCCTGATAGTCAATAGAACCATTGTGGGGATACTCAAGGCATCACACCTTCCCCATGCTCACCAGGCACAAAACATTGTGGGGATACTCAAAGCATCACACCTTCCCCATGCTCACCAAGCATAAAACATTGTGGGGATACTCAAGGTATCACACCTTCTCCATGCTCACCAATCACCAAACAATTTGGGGATGATTAAGGTATCACATCTTCCCCATTCAAAAAAAAAAAGCTCCAAAGGAACCAAATCCCTTTGGTCAATTCAATCCAAAAGCCCCAAATGGGACACCCCTTTGGTCAAATAAAAAAAAATCCAAAGGAACCAAATCCCTTTGGTCAATTCAATCCATAAGGCCCCAAAGGGGACACCCCTTTGGTCAAATCAAAAGAAAAAAAAAATCCAAAGGGGGTATCCCTTTGGTCAACTCCATTCAAAAGGCCCCAAAGGAACCTAACCCCTTTGGTCAAAACTCATCTCAAAATGCTCCAAGGGAGGCACTCCTTTGGTCACATACAATTCAAAATGCTCCAAAGGAACCAAACCCCTTTGGTCACATTTTTAGTTCAAAAACACCTAAAAAAAATAATAATAATAATAAATAAAAAAATAATAAATAAATACAAAACACAAAAATATGTTCATACACATTGCATTTTTAATACATCGCATTCAAAATCCCACTTTCATTGCATTCACAACTTTCATTGCATTCACACGTTCCACTTTCATTGCATTTGCACATTTGTATCATTTACATCCATTCATGTCGCTTACCATATTAATTGTCATCCACTCAGGTTAGATAATTGTTCATTCACTAAGTCTTGTTGTCTTAATTAGGGGCACCTACGGTCTAGCATTAGTCCAATTTCGCCATCTAAAACCATGTCAAAATAGAAAAGAAAAAAATAAATAGCTGCAATAAAACCCCATAGCAATTTATTTCTTTGGTGGTCTCTATTTTGAGGAATCTCTAGGGGTTTTCGATCACTCAACCACTCCTAGTGATTTAAGCAACCTCCAAAAAATATTTTGAATTCTTTTAGGACCATTGCACATATATACACTAAGCAAATCTTGAGTAATGGGAATTGATTTCAAAAACATTCTTGAACCAAACACAACTTCACATCTTAAAAACATCTTGTGTCAAATAGGGATAACACCATACTTGGTAGGAACCTTGAGGTGAAAAGGGGCATCCTTGCTTGTCCCATTATGCAACATAGTCCATGACAATAGTGGTTTTCACTACTATCACAATTGCTTCTAAATTCAAAAGGTAGAGTAGTAAGGATAAGGTACAATTCTCATCACACTTAGGTTGAGAATCCGATTCCCCAAAGCTCTAAAACTTTTACATCACACACCATTGATTAAATGGGTTGTAAGGATCGTACTACATTTCCAGTCAGACGGTTAAGTAGTCATCCCCAAAATTCAAGAAATCAAAAACAAAAATCATGGACTATGGAGTTAGCCTCCACCGGAGCTATAGACGCTTGACTGGCAATGGAGTACGCTCATGCATGGTGACATGTCTCTTTTAAAAGAGACCTCTGACTCGCTCATACGGACAAGCTAGCTTCTTGGTTCCAACCATAACAGGTCTACCCAATTTACTCAAGATGAGTTAATGAACTCAATTACACACACATTGGTTCTTTATGGTTTAGAGTCATTACCATGCTCTTGATTCGGTAAATGAATTCACTGCACACACATTTGGTCCTAGAAGAATTAGATAATTTGAGAGAGTTTGTTTGATATACTAGGATGTTTGAGTCTTTGCAAAACAATTCTAGATCCTTTATCCTTAAGGCAAACAAATTCATAAGCAAGTTTCCATTCCATACCACCATCATATTGCCACACATATATCATAGTCCATTTCATCCTACAAATTGTGGTCAAACCATAGTATCGTATTGGTGCCCCTGATTAAGCAATAAAGGTAAAGTTTGCTTAACAATGGTACATAACTTATTTGCATGACAATTAATAAGGTAAAACCATTCATTCATTTGCATACATCACCATCAATTGCATTCATTCATAACACATGCATTCATAACACATTCGTTCATAACACACTCATTTCATCACATGCACTAAAAAAAAAAACCATCATTACACATGTACATAAACAATAACAAAAACACCAACTAGGGAGAGTTCAAGGTCTTACACCTTCCCCATCAAAAACATCAAACAATCAATCAAGCAACTTGGGAAAGTTTAAGGTCTTACACCTTCCCCATCAATCACATCAAACAAACAATCAAGCAACTTGGGGGAGTTCAAGGTCTTACACCTTCCCCATCAATAACATCAAACAATCAATCAAGCTACCCTAACAATCACATTAAACATTCACATTTCAAATCATATGTTAGGTTCAAAAGGTTGCACCCTTTTGTCAAAGGTTGCACCCTTTGCCTCCCATTCATGAACACAACACATCCAATTCAATTCAGTTTCATGCATTCATCAATTCAATTCACTAGCTCAGATCCCCAAGTGAACCTCGTATCTAGTGATATACTCTAGTCAACTAGCGGTTGCAGCGACTGGTTATCCATGCAATCCGGTAGGATGAGTAGATTACCATAAGGACACTTGCAATTACGTCAATTCAAAAGGATCCAAAGGAACTCCAAAGGAACCCATACCCTTTGGTCAATATTTTAATTCAAAAGGCCCCAAAGGAACCAAAACTCCTTTGGTCACAATCAAACCAAAAGGCTCCAAAGGAAACAAAGTCCTTTGGTCACATTCAATTCAAAAAGCTCCAAAGGAATCAAACTCCTTTGGTCACATTCAATTCAAAAAGCTCCAAAGGAATCAAACTCATTTGGTCACATTCAATTCAAAAAGCTCCAAAGGAATCAAACTCCTTTGGTCACATTCAATTCAAAAAGCTCCAAAGGAATCAAACCCTTTGGTCACACTCAAAAAATAAATAAATAAATCCAAGAGAAACAAACTCCTTTGGTCAATTCAATTCAAAAGGCTCCAAAGGCACCTACCCTTTGGTCAAATCAATCCAAAAAGCTTCAAAGATACCCAAATTGAAATTCCTTTGATAAAAAAAAAAAACAAAAAAACATAAAACACCAAAAACATTTCCATGAATATTTTGTCATACAAAAACATAAAACACCAAAAATATTTCCATGCATCTTTTGTCTTACAAAAACAAACACAAAACACAAAACAATCATGCATTCTCAAAAAAAAAAAAAAAAAAAACAAAGAAAAATCCAAAGGTACCTCAATTCCTTTGTTCAAAAACAAATTCAACAGGCTTCTGAAAGAATAGAAGTGCCCTCATCTCAACTCCCTAAGAAGGCCATGAGGCTGGACTGCTCCAAGGGATAGAGGTGTACATTTCCTTCTTCCACTTAGCCTCAAGTGATCCTTGTATACAGTAACTTATCCTATATACTTAGCGGTTGTAGTGACTAGCAATCCATGCAATTCGGTAGGATGGATAGGTTACCATAAGGCCCTTGAAAAGTGATTCACCTCATGCAAAAATTGAATTGTTATCATCTCAATTCCCTAAGAAAGCCATACGGCTGGACTGCTCCAAGGGATAGAAGTGCACAATTATCAACAATGGTCAAAATCACAGTTGAAACAAAAACAAAAACATCCATTTCATTCCAACCATTATCATTTGTTTCATTGCTTTCATCATTTCATATCTTCTCCATCGACTCATCGCTTGAAGGGAAAGACAAAATCAACAAATTCAGTTTCATAATCAAAGTCAACACTCAAAACACTTAATCATGCAAATTACGCTCATTAAAATGAGCATATTTTCCATGATTGGGGCAACACAAATTGAATTTTATTTGTGACCATCTTACACAACTCCCCTTCAAATGCAAATGGCTACAAAAATATTGTAAAACCCTCCAAATAATCATCTCATATCATCATCATCTCAAGTGAACCTTCTACCTAGTGATTTACTCTAGACACCTGGCGGTTGCAGCGATTGGTTGTCCATGCAATCCGGTAGGATGAATAAATTACCATAAGGACACTTATTCAAAATCATTTCATATCATCACGTTTGAAATCAAATCAAGTTGATCCTTCAATTTTTGAGTGACTTGCATTCAAGCAGATTTGTCCAAGGTTGTCATTGACGCCTACTCCATGGGGTTACAAAACATGGAAAACTTATACTTCATCATTTTGCATTAAGGAATTGCTAACAGTCACTAGGACAACGAGCTCCTAGGGTGATTGGTTCCTTTACTTCATCATCTTGCATGTCAATCAAACCAAAAGGTAAATTTACGACAACATAAGTCCACCTCAAACTTGGGGCATCCAACTTGATATTGATTTACAATATTTATATCAATCACATCATGCATTTCCACAAAAAATCATCATCATCATCACATCATATAGTGAACCTTGTATCTAGTGGATTACCCTATACACCTGGCGGTTGCAGCGACTAGCAATCCATGCAATCCGGTCGGATGGGTAGTTCACCATAAGGAAACTCATTCAAACATTCAACATCAAATCACTATGGCATTAAATCAGTTAGGTCCCTAAATATTGGAGCTTAGATGTGTCCAAAATAGATTTGCACAAGGTTATCCTTCAACCCCTTCCATTGGGTCAAAAGCGGAAAACAACCAAACACAATTTGGTAATAATCAAAAATCACTTGAGTATCAAATTCCCGAATGACTGGTTCCTTGAACCCATCATTTGGAAGGAATTACTAAAGTCATAGTGGAACAAGAACTCCAAATGTGGTCAAAGATTTTACCACATATTTTGCACATCAACGAAACCAAAGGTAAATTTGTAAGAACACAAATAATACCAAACTTGGAGCATCAAATTGATCAAAATGACATACATTTGCATACACAATTCACCTCATGCAATCATCCACCACCTTCTTCATCCACATTTGGTCAATTGGCTCATGGGTTTCATCCTTTACCCATTCACCAATTGAGGGGGTAAGCAAACAAATCAAAATTTTCAAAAGTCATTCATTCTTGTGCGTCGAGAAGATTTGAGTCCATTCATCCAATAAAGATAGGTGTCATTTGTTTTTGCACCGCATTGTATTTCATGCAACACGGTACAAAAAGGGGCATCTGTAGACACCAAAATCTAGGCATTTACAATTCACCACATAATTTTGCATGATAAAATATATGCCTAGGTCTAAACTTAGGTATATTAATTCATGTACACTTCACCCACATTGCACACCACAATTCTACATAATAATATATGCCTAAGTCTAAACTTAGGCATAAAAATCCTGCACATTATCCTATTTTCTAGATTTTAATAAATCTGGAAAATCCCCCTAGGATACCCTGCCTACCCATTAGACATGTGTCCTAGCCACCTCACTACCCCACCTTGCCACATCTCATACACCCTTGTCCCCTTTGTCCCTTCACATGGGACAACCCTTACACCTCACTCCACTTGCACCCACATCACCCCAGTTAAGTGAGACACCCTGGGTGACTCACTCTAACTGCCCCCTCCATTTGGCAGCCCAGGATTGCCACTTGGCAGCCCTGGCTTGCCACCTCTCATTTCCCTCCAAAACCTAAAATTACCTATAAAAGCAACACCATTCCATCAAGCAAAAAGGGGCTGGAAAATACGTCGTTACGCTGTCAAAATCATTGCAAGGAATCACCAACGATCACGGAGTTCAAGTTTACAATTCACCACATAATTATGCATGATAAAATGTATGTCTAGGTCTAAACTGAGGTATATTAATTCATGTACACTTCACCCACATTGTAGTCCACAATTCTACATAATAATATATGCCTAAGTCTAAACGTAGGCATAAAAATCCCACACATTATCCTATTTTCTAGATTTTAATAAATCTAAAAAATTCCCCTAGGATACCCTACCTACCCATTAGACATGTTTCCTAGCCACCTCACTACCTCACCTTGCCACATCTCATACACCCTTGTCCTCTTTGTCCCTTCACATGGGACAACCCTTACACCTCACTCCACTTGCACCCACATCACCCTAGTTAAGTGAGACACCCTAGGTGACTCACTCTAACTACCTCCTTCATTTGGCAGCCCAGGATTGCCACTTGGCAGCCTTTGCTTACCACCTCTCATTTCTCTCCAAAACCCAAAATTGCCTATAAAAGCAACACCATTCCATCAAGTAGGAAAGCGCTAAAAAATACGTCGTCACGTTGTCAAAATCATTGCCAGGAATCACCAACAATCACAGAGTTCGAGTTTACAATTCACCACATAATTATGCATGATAAAATATATGCCTAGGTCTAAACTTAGGTATATTAATTCATGTACACTTCACCCACATTACAGTCCACAATTCTACATAATAATATATGCCTAAGTCTAAACTTAGGCATAAAAATCCCGCACATTATCCTATTTTCTAGATTTTAATAAATCTGGAAAATCTCCCTAGGATACCCTACCTATCCACTAGACATGTGTCCTAGCCACCTCACTACCCCACCTTGCCACATCTCATACACCCTTGTCCCCTTTATCCCTTCACATGGGACAACCCTTACACCTCATTCCACTTGCACCCACATCACCCCAATTAAGTGAGACACCCTGGGTGACTCACTCTAACTACCCCCTCTATTTGGCAGCCTAGGATTGCCACTTGGCAGCCCTGGCTTTCCACCTCTCATTTCCCTCAAAAACTCAAAATTTCCTATAAAAGCAACACCATTCCATCAAGCCGAAAAGGGCTAAAAAATACGTCATCACATTGTCAAAATCATTGTAGGGAATCACCAACGATCGCGGAGTTCAAGATACAAAGGTCCCGGATCTGAGTTTCGAGATTTTATGCCTTCTCTACACAATCGTGTATCTGTGGTTACATGGTCCCAACTATAGGCTCATGTTTTCTAAACCACACATCTGTGGTTACACAGTCACAACCGCAGGCCCACGGTTTCTAAACTGCACATCTGCGGTTACACAGTCACAACCGCGGACCCACGGTTCTACAAAAACTACCAAACTTTTTTTGGCTATATCTCACTCATCCAGACTCGCTTTGAGATGAAATATTGAGGGTAGGTTTCTAACATACCCTAGAATATGTCCACAAGTTTTCAGGCCATTTAGAGTAGCATAGATTAGTAAGTTATTTATTTGTTAGCAAGGTATTTTTAATTAGTATTTCTATGTCTTTGCAAGCATTCCTTCAAGGTTTTTTATCTATACTTATTTCTAATCATGTATACAGGTGCTACTGACTCTTGTTTTACTTTCATGTGTGCTTGATACAGGTATTTTAAGAGATATTGAAGCTAGGAGTGCCCCCCACCTTGGATACCAAAGCCCACTCACCAATTGGATTGGAGCAAAAGAAGACCAAAGACACCACCAATAACCTAATTAGCCAAAGGGGTTCTTCCCTCTTCATTCTCATTGTATCATGTGAAATAAAGCATTCACTTATTGTAATCATACCCCTATGCACTTGGGGCAAGTTACTTGTAAAAAGGAGACTAAGGCTCCAATAAAATTCAATACAAAATCCTTTAATTCTGTAATTGCTTGTTTTCATTATTTTACTTGCAAGGTGTTGTCTTCTTTTGCTTACACTACTTATTTAAATGATAGGGATATAATGCTTGAGGAAAGGGAAGGTGGTGCCAATTTAAAAAATATTGAAATGGAATAATACCAAGGAATAGATAGGTAAATTACTTGTAAAAAGGAGACTAAGGCTCCAATAAAATTCAATACAAAATCCTTTAATTCTGTAATTGCTTGTTTTCATTATTTTACTTGCAAGGTGTTGTCTTCTTTTGCTTACACTACTTATTCAAATGATAGGGATATAATGCTTGAGGAAAGGGAGGGTGGTGCCAATTTAAAAAATATTGAAATGGAATAATACCAAGGAATAGATAGGTAAATGGGATGGAAAAAAAAAATTAAAGTGTCATCAAAAAATAATCCTAGTGAGAATTGCATATTTGACCAAGCTGGTCGAGACTCATGTGTTATTAAAGACTTTGGAGTTCATGTGATTTTCCTACAAGTTCTAAAATCTCCAAGGTGATGTTAAGGGTAGTGCATAATTGAAGAGGTGTAAGGTAATATGGAGAGGATGAAAGATCAATTTCACAATTAAACTCATAGAAAATTGATAAACACTTCTTGATGTATACTCAAAAGAATTCTTCTTGGAGAGAACCTTGCTTCAACACCAATGATGGTATGATCATGAAATGGAATCAAAATTACCTGATCAACTAATATCAAAGCATGTACATGGATTTATATAATGTTATGTCTCTTGGGATCTAAGAGACTCTTGGTGTTCCTTTCTCTAACAAATATCAAATGTGATGCTCCAAACCATATCTCCTCTATTGTACCTAAATAATGTAATAATCGTGATCTAATAAAAAGTGTGGCAGTTTGATCTTGATACTACCTTCAAATAAATAAGATATCTTTCCAACTCAGCATTTCCTAAGATGAATGAAATGAGAAGGTCTTACCAAATATCACTAGAATATGACCAAGAGATAGAGAAGAGGGACCTAGGAGTTGAAAATTGCTCCTCTTGGATCTAAGGTGAATGAACTAACCCTTGTTCCATTTGTGTCAGTATGCACATATTTTTTGAATTACATAGACAAATTATTCTAGTTCATTCACAACAAAAAAATTAAGATGATGCAAAAGGAACTAAAATAGATGGTGCCAAAAATTGTTGGCATCAAAATTTAAACATTAAAATTTTGAAAATTAAAACTTTCAAAAGTAAATAACATAAGAGATGCCCTTAATCTATAGTGAAAACAAATTTTCTTTATTTATGACTGATGTAACTCCAAATCTTGCTTTGATACCATGTTTGATTTTGCAATATTTTCTAAAATCATTCCAAAACATGCACTCACAACAATCATATGCCAAAAATAAGAAAATACAATTAAAATATAGCAATAGTAAATGATATAAAGGAAACAAAGGAAAATAAGAAGTATGAGGTGGGTGCCTATGGGTACCCCAAAATATCACATTTTTGTTCACACTTATAATACAAATGGATCCTCATTTAGGGGTATTTATAGTGATACCAAATCCTCAATTAGAGGTTAACCTTAGGTTGACATTAACTTAACCTTGAGGTTAATATTAAAATAAAATAATAGTAAATTACCCTTTAAGTGAAGTTATCTATAAGGGTGGATTAACCAATACCACTAATGGTGAAATATGTAAGGGATCTATAGGATAATATGTATATGCTTGTAGGCTTAAACGAGGAATTCACATAAGCTTACTTAATCGCATGCCCATTGACTATATAAAGGACATTCATAACCACCTCATCATAGTTTTTGCCTTGGTCTAAATAATATTAGATTACACAAATTTCAACACCGCTTTGCTTTTCAATTGGAGTGTAATTTAATCTAGTTATATTATTGGGTGTCCATGGACACTTCCAAATTATTCAATGTTCTTTGTTCTTTATTATATGTATTTATTTTCAAGCAATACTCGGTAATATTTAATCCATTTATTTTTGGAAAGTAATGTAAAATATAATAGCTAAGACTTACATTGATTTCCATAGACTTTTTAAAAAATAAAATTCTTTCATAGTAAATTATTTTTTATTAAGTATTTTATCAAAACAATTTAATAAATTCTAATCTCATGAGAATGTTTTTTCTTCACTATAAACCTAGCTAGTTTTTTCCAACTTCTCCTACTTTCAACTTTGAGAACCATTTAGAAATGAAGGTATGTTCTTTATTCCAACAATTAGATCATTCTAAATACTCATTTTTTTATATACAGTAGGTCGAATAAATTACATATTTTATTTGTGAGCCATACTACTTTCTCCAAAGAACAATTCAAACATTAAAAATAAACTAGTCATAATGTGATTTACAATGCAACCAATATGATAAAATTTAAAAATGGGTGGCTTTGAATATATTTTTTGCTATCTATAATCTACCATCTAGATATAAATACCTTGTTATCCAATATCTACATTTTTCTAAAATCTTGTCATAAACTAGTTTCCATATCTAACATTGGAATTTTAAAGCCAAAAGGGATTCCTAAGTACTTGATTATATTAACATGATGGATTTTCTCTATTATATCAAGATAATATTTGGTTTATTCTTATATTAAACTAATATAAACTTATTTTTATTCAAAGATATATTTTCCCTTGAAATGTGATAGAAGGCATCTAACAATCTCTTGTTTAGCAAATACAATGTTTAATCATCGAGGTTTGAATTCATAACATATTCATGTTTAGGAAGGGTAATGCCTGAAAATATCCCTACTTAGGAATATCTACCAAAAAGGTATTCAAGGGAATATATTTCAATCATATAGAAAGGGAGCAAGAGGGTAACATTTTCTTATAGAATTTGAAGTTTTATATGATTAGAAATTTTACCATATCAACTTTTGTAGAATTATTAGACAATAACATAACCAAATTATGTCTAAATTTTTGACCAAATATTTTCCATTGCTTTATTTTAAATAAAAAATGAATAATAAATTTTATCATATGCTTTGTTGAATTTTAACTTAACAGACAATACATCCTACCTTAACTTAAAGTACATTCTAAGGATTGTTGTGCCAATATAAGACTTGTCTAAAATGAATCTCAAATACAAAAACCTAGTATGTTCTAGGTACACAATTTGTTGTACTATAGAGATAATTCTTCTCTCTAGTATCTTTACTATGATATTGAATACTATATTAAATATAGTAATAGGCCTCCAATTATCCTTTTTACCCCTATTAGTTCCATTATGAGTCAACTTGATTAACCTCAAAATAGTTATTATCCCTAATATACCTTTATTTTATGCTTTCATATACATCATAAGAAAGGTATTTACCAACATAAACCCACATCATTCTAAAAATTTCAATTGGAAGTCAACCAATATTGATGCTTTGATTTTAGGTATTGAAAATAGAGCATCAATCAACCCTTTCAAATGCTAGGAACTATCTAAAATTTCTTGTTCCTTATTGAATATTTCACAAGGGATTTGTTCATAAAAATATCAAATATATTATTGACTAAGACCCCCAACATCATCTCTAAATATGTTCTAAAATTATGAAATAATGACAGGAAATTCCTCTATCCTTAGCCTTGAGCTTACCAATATCATGACTCATATTTAAAATAGACTTTTGCTTGTGTTTATGATTAATGTATATAGAAAAAAAAAATTATTCTCCCTCTAATTTATCCATTGTATCCTTGAACTTTCCCAATCTCCAGTTATTCTATATTGCTCTATCCCAAGAAGATTAGATTTTGTAATTATGACTTGATCCTTTAATTATTGAGAAAAGGGATCTTGTAATACCAAATTACATAATTTTACAAGGGAAAAAGAAATTAATTTTTCAAACCTTTTATTTTCTCTAGCCATACATTTACCAAAGGATCAAAGGAATGTAATCAATATGGAGATGGCTTTTTTCCATAAGGAGACGTTCATCTAAAATGGACACATTAATTTTTTATTATTATTAAAGTTAGAGAAGGGGATTTGAAAGGGACCCTAAACCTTTTTAACAAAGGTGAGGGTGTTTTAAGGTCCCACAAACTTTTACATAACCAAACTATAGATAAAACAATAATATTATAGAAATAACAAGGCTTTGAAGCCCAAAATAGAATTAATTTGAAATAAAGTCAGCAAAATGAAAACACTGAAATAACTTTTTGATAGAAAAACAATAGCCAAATTACACTAATGTATTTTCTTTCTAGCTTCTATCTATGCTTAAATCCAAAGTTATCTAATTATCATCATAGATCTTCTTGATATCTCTGCTTTGGATATATTTGAGGTTAGGTCTTCCTCTTCTTGTTACCACTCCTACATCCAATTTTTTCTTAGTACTTCTAGTTATTCTTAGGCATGAAGTAGAAAAGTAATTTTTAATAGGGGAAAAATAAATCCTTCCTTTCTTATATTTCTAAGTGATCTCATATGCAACCTCAATAGGAACATCCACAAATGGGGGCTCATTTTCCATTTCATTGGAAGTCTAATGGGCTTTAGCTATACTACGAGGAACCAACACTAATTGTTGTTTTTTTCACTTTTCTTCTACCTCTCCAAATACCTTCCCTTATTCTTATTCACCTTCAAGGGTGCTAAAAGTATTCATGTATACTCTATATTTTTTAGGAATCTCCTTATTCATTTTATTTCTTCCTAGTTAATTTAGTCAACATTTCTACCTCTTTATTTTTTTGTTGAGACTCTTTTCTTTGCAAAATTTTACCCTTGTTTTTCTTGGGTAGAGAATTTTCAAGGAGATCTTTTCTTTTACTAACCCTATTTAATATTGGGGAGTTTTTATATTTGATTTTTTGCTCCCAAGTCTTGTATTTAGATTTCAACCTAATTGAGTATGGCAGGGTTCTTTCCATGTTTACATTAATACAAAGCTAAGAAAAAACCAATCTAGTCCTTACTTTGGTTTTTGGGTCAAAGGAAATCAATTATCCTATAGATCTAGTAATTACTTTCATTATGTCTTAATCCCAATATTCAATCGGAAGGCTTTATATTCTTACCCAGAGAGGAGCTAGGTGAATATTATTTATCTGAGGATTGAATCTTGGCTTCCATATTTGCAAATATAGACCCTTTTTACCCAAGAAACAAGATAATTTTAGCAAGACATCATTCATATCCTCCATTATAATTAAGGTAAATAGAATAAAGCTTCTAGGTAGAGCTACTATCTCTATATGACCCTTAATCTTCCATTTACAAGCTGCTCATTTTTTAATAATGTCTATATTTGATCAAAAACAAATAAATTTCCCAACTAAACTAAAATTTTACCTATTTGATGATATTTCAATTAATATATCTAGGACATCCAAACATGGTATATCCTCATCCTTAGAATGATATATCTCAAAAAAATTAAGAGGGCTTATAGTAGTACCTTTAACTAAATCAGACCATAGGGGTTTAGTTGTAGCACCTAGATCAACTAGGTTGATGCTACCACTAGCATCTTCTAGATATTCCATCACCTTATCTACATCATATCCAACACATTTATTATCTCTATATTTGCTTCCAATGAAACCATCCCCCTTATCTCTAGTGTTTCCCTCCCTTCCTCACCTCCCTCTCTTGCAACCAAAGGCCCAAGGGAGGAACCCGAGCCCACAATGCTTGCAAGAGACTCCATTTACTAGGGTTTCATTATAAACCATCAAATCCAAAGCCCACCACTATTTAAGCCTATATCCACCACTACTAAAGCCCACTCTCTCAATATTTGTCATTATCAAAGCTCAAATCCACTACCTCTAAATCCTAAATCCATAGTTGGTGAATCCCACCACTATCGAAGCCCAAATATATCACCATATAATCTAAATCCCACCACCACCAAAGCCTAGATACACCACTACAAAAGCCCACTCTCCCCATATATGTCATCATCGAAGCTCAGATTCACTATAAAACTTTCTTTGTTAGAAATAAAAACTTATCATATCCCTTAGGGGATAATTTCTTATCCCATCTAGGTATACCCCTTAGGTTAGCATGAAGGTTTATTTATGTGTCCAAAAATACAACATAAGAGGTGGTTCAAACATTAGAGCTCTCATTATTTATGTTTTGGAACCATGTATCAAAAACAAACTACACCACGAAGGCATATGGGACACATTAAATTTGAATGGTCATAGTTTTCTACTTTAAATGTGCACCTAATCAAAATGATAAAAAAATTCAAAAGGAGTCAAGACTTACTCATATAGTAACCTATAGTTAAATGTTAAACATTATTAGAAATGACAAAAATAATAGAACTAATCCAATCTATTGAATTTTGAATCATTTCTAGATATCCTATTATGTGAAGTAAACTATATTTTCTTGTACAAACAAGAAATATTCTTAAGGATGTCAAAAATATTGAGTTTATTTCTATAGGAAAGCCAAGTATTGAATTCCATTGAAAATTATAAAGAAGAGGAACTCCAATTCCTTTACAAGTTATACTTCACCATGCTAAATTTTCCAACAAAAGTTCACTTTAAAATGGGGAATTTACCACCCAACCACTCCCAAAGGTCAATTGTAGTGTCTAATTGCTTAGGCACATAAACCAAACAAAAACCAATAGTGAAATCCTTTAATAAAAACTAGCCCAAATCACTCTATTCCAAATATCTTATCCACTATCAACCATTTGACTCTTCATCTACATAGAAAATAGAGTGTAGTTCTCCCAACATCCCACCTTGTGTGATGAAAGCAAACAATACCCTCAATTCTAAATTGAAATGTTTTTTTTAATATATACTTTATATCAGTACTAACTTTCTCAAAAATATTTATCATCAATGCTAGTCTTATAATACATCATTGATATATATCATCTCAAATATTATTATTGAAAAATATTAATAATTATGGTGGGTTTTAGAAAACTAAATTTGAAAAATAAGAATTTCAATATAGAGATAGTTTCCATTTACTCTTGGTATAATGGCATGCAAACCTAATAAATAATAACATTCTATGATACATTACCTCAACTATGATTCAAAATGAAACCCTATCTAGGGTTTTTTAAAATTACATCAAATGAGAAGAACTTAAACCATAAAAAAATAAAATACATAATGGGAACCTTGTGAGAAGAACTTAAACCATAAACAAATAAAATACATAATGGGAACCTTTTGTATCATATTTTTCATATCCTTTAGAACAAGTGTGGGTCAATGCAATAGCCCACATATGAAATATTGTTGTCAGAGTAATACTTTGCTATAGTAAGTTAATGGACATTAGGCTAGAAGATAATAAGATAGTTGGATGCTCAAAAATAGCTTGTTGGTCCCAAGTTTTGGCTAAGGTAAGAAAATTCTAGCATTTTGTTACATTATTAGACTCAAAATTTCACCAAGTCAAAAGACTAGGGTGGAAAAGGACCAAAATTTTGAAATGTTGATGTCATCCTAAAGAAATTAAAAGTTTGACAAGGCAAAGATCCTAGCATTCAAAAATGCTAGAGTTTTTAATCACTAACATCATTGCAAGGTGCAGAAAAAATTTGACAAGAAAAAAACCCAAAGTAAAAATTTGATGCACTTTCAAGGTGTTGACGTCATCATAAGGGGCTAAAAATTTTTACGCAATAGAGAGCCTGTTGGATTTTGAGACAAATTATCACAAGGCCAAAATAAATTAACATAACATTAATGAAATTAATAATAATATGGAATAAAATTTCCAATATCAATAACAATATGCATAAGCAAAATTAAAATATAATTTTTCAAAATATTGCATACAAGCTTCAATATTCTCTTATGAGTCTTCTTTACAATGGATTGTATTCAATATAATATTTTATGATATAATCTCAGATGGAGCTTTATCTCCATAATATAGCCTTAGGAGATGACTCTTCAATACTTGACTATTGTTCTCCTCACATATACAGGAAATGCATCCTTTCCTATTCCACACAAGATAAACCTCCCGTGTCCCTTGACTTTACATCTTGTCACTTGTATACTTGAAACCTACATATGACTCTTGCATAGATTGTTAAATGACAATTGTTCTCATCCTACACATAGACACATACTTTAGGGAAATAGAAGTCACACACAATCTAATAAATCATACCTTATTTTAATATTTATTGTATTTACAATGGTACCATGGGGGTACATTAACATAGTATCAAATAATGTAATATTCTCCAATAGATTCTAATAGTAAAAATGTTAGACTTTTGAGAGGCTAACATCATTTGAATTTTGAAAAACAATTGACATAATATGTGAATCCCCGTCAAAATGCAAAAGGCCTAACAAGGCATATAAACCCTAATTATGAATAAATTAGTTTTTATACTTGTCTTTTTATCTATAATCATCCTTGTCAGAGGTTCAAATGGCCTAAATACTATTCAACCATTCAATTATCCTAGGAGAACTTGCCTAATGAGAAAATATAGTGGCAAAAAATAATCCTTTTAGAAGACACCCAAAATTGTAGGATACACATGAATGCCAATATCATGGAATAAACTAGGACCTACCACATCAATCCAACAAAGTTAATAAAATTAAGCTAATGTAAGCTAGAAAGTAATTCCCATGCCCTACACTAGTCCATGTCAAGCCTATAAATAATCTTTGTATAAGGATTATGATAATAGCAAGAAGATGTAATCTTATAAATAGCTCAATATACCTCAAAAATAGGGTCAAATATTTAGTGTATGCTTGTTTATTCCATGTAATTAATGTTTCATATTCAATACAATCAAATTTTATCTAGCCAAAGTGTCCAAACAGGAGAATCATGAAGAATGAAGCGATGGCTCACAAGGGTTGTCTATTTTTTATCTGGTTTTTGTAGGCTCATTTGGTCTAATATGTTTCTAAGGGTTTTTTTCCATTTTAATTTCATATTTGCTTCTCAGTTTTTTCTATGTTAGTCTGGGTTGTCCACCCGATTTTATCTATTGAAGTCATTCGTGGCATGCTTGTAGTCAGGGCTGACTTCATTTTGGTCCTATGTTACGAGGATGGGTTCCTCTTCTATTTTTGGTGGTGGTTCCACCATTTTGTCTTCTAATTTTTAAAAGGTTTGGGTTCCTTTCAAAACCCTCTTACATATCAAAAAAATATATATTATCTAGCCTTTTTCAGGGAGACTTGCAAGTTTTAATGTGTATTTGAGTTGTTCATCTTTATGCATTTCAATATATGCTTTATGAATAGAAAATTATGTTACATGAATTCTCTAGTTATTGGATTGTTGTATATGTTTATTTCATGATTATTATGAAATGTAATAGGATACATACAATATGGATTCAATGAATCTAAAACCTATAATGCTCTCATGAATTATTGGTTTTCTAGACTTTGCATTAAGTTGAATGTGAAAGGTACTTATACAATATATTTTAGTATTATTAAGTAAGTTCCAAACACCTATAGAATTAACCCCTAGTCCTTGTCTCTCCTCCTAACCCTTGTATTCTTCACTTAGTCTCAAACCCCTTTTATTTAGTTAGTTTAATAAGTAATTGTCCTTCTCTAGAGGTTGAGCTTAGGAGAAATACTAGTCATCTAATCTTGGTTGTAGTCTAGGGTGCATACTTCATCCACTTAGGTAGATTGATGACCAAGAATTTTTGGCATGCTTGGTGAGACAAATCATCCATGTTCTACCTCACATTTTGAATGAGTGAAGACTTGGTGAATATCTATTGGCAATTTTGGGTACTTTGGGTACATTGCCTTTGCTCAAGTGTATAAGTTGTCATTGATGTCAAGAAGCTCTTGAAGGAATTTGATTTGATGTCAAATAATTTGTTTTGATGAAGGTTACGGCATGACGAGTTTCAAAGGTCTTTTGTAAACCCCAAGTTGGCAAGTTTAAATATTACGGGTGGATGCATTAGTTTAATGCATTTGGGTCCAGGAGGAAGTATTTATTTAAATAATTAAAAACCTTGTTAAGGTTCCCTTTAATTATTTTTAAATAAATATTAAATTATTGTTTGCAATGGGTTCTCCTAACCCATGGCGCTATGTTTTAAGATTGTGGGCGCTAGCCAAGACCTCCGCCGACGTGTTAAACTCCTCGTCGACGTCAAGAGCTTATGGTAAAAATGCATATAAATCTCCCTCAATGAAAATCAAGAATTATCCCATCCGCATTTTGAAAAGAGTTGCTCGCTGTGAATTCGTGATCTCTATTTGATTTCTTTTGTGATTTCGTGATCCGCTGTTCGGATTTCTTCTCCGATTGTGTCTTCGCCATTTTTGTAAACCCATCGTTCGATTGTGTCTTCGCCGTTTTCGTAAACCCGTTGTTCATTTTTTGTACTCATCGTTTGTCGTAAATCCGTCGTAAGGTTTTCGTCTTCGTGTTCACGTCAGAAGAAAGGGAGGCACTATTGTTTTATTTAATCCCTGGCGTAGAAGGAACAAGGCTAACAGCGTGAGGTTTAAACCTCATCGGGCGCCTTTGGCGCACCGGTAGCGGCTAGGCTATTGGCGCGCTACCCGAACGGGAGGTTCCGCGTTCGAATAACGCGAAAGGGTTTTTCATCGTGAAGTGGACGTAGTGGGTGGTGTTAGAATTCATGCGCAATTTCTCCATAGCACGATTTTTGATGTTGGCCAAGTTTTTTTCTTGGTGAGCTTGCTGAGTTTTGGACAGGTTCTGGTGGGGACTTGTGAGCAGTCTTGGACAGGTTTCGGTGGGGACTTGTGAGCAGATTTGGATAGGTCCTAGCGAGAGGACTTGTGAGCTGAGTTTGATAGTTCTATCGGAGAACTTGAGGACAGAGGTGCACTGGTTCTTTGAGAAGAACCTGAGGACAGATTTGGCAAGTCTTTGAGAAGGCTTGTGTGCAGAGGATTGATTTGTTCAAGCAGTTGGACAGATCTGACAGATAGAGGAAGACTTGTACTAGACCGACTGACTGTGTTTGGTACAGGTTGCTGAGCTATTGTGGACGTGATCATAGAAGGCAGAGGTCTCTTAGGCTAAGCATTGAGGACAGGAGGTCTTCGGTGGAAAGGAGTTCCACGTGCTGGCAAGAGGTAGAGGCAGTTGATCTTTTGAGGGATCATTTCCAGAGCAGAGGGGAAGGTATCTCCTTTGAGGAGAGGCTCATAAATTCTGATTGGGGGAAGGTATCTCCTTTGGGCCGAGGCTCATAAACATTGTAATTGGGAAGGATTCCCAAAGAACTTTGAGATAACTTTTAGAGAAAAGTTTTGTGGACGTAGCCCAGCCATTTTGGGTGAACCACGTTAAAATTGGTGTCACTTTGTGGATGATATTGTGCATTGCTTTGATATTGCTTTGGGTATATTGCTTTACTATTTTGAAGTATAAAGGAAAAAGTAAAAAGAGGTCTTATACTGTTCACCCCCCCTCTCGGTATAAGCTTGTGTTCTTCAATTGGTATCAGAGCGGGTGCCTTCGAAAAGTTTAACAGCTTGAAGGAAAAGCTAGTAAAGAACACAATGGATCATTCAAGTGGCAATGCAACACCTATTCTTGATGGGTCAGATTTTGGTCTTTGGAGTGCAAGGATGAAGGTTCATCTAATGGCACTTGGGAATGAGGTTTGGGAAGTGATTGAAGATGAGTACACTATTCCTGAACATGGTCCTAATACTAAAGAAGAAAGGCTCCTACATCACAGCAATTCAAAAGCAATGAATGCAATCCTGAAAGGCTTACAGAAAGCAGATCTCACCAAGGTGATTCACTGCAAGACAACTAGTGAAATGTGGAAATAGTTGAAGGTGGTTCATACAGGTGATACAAATGTCAGAAAGGCCAAGTTGAGACACTTCAAAGGTATGTTTGAACAACTCAAGATGAATGATGATGAAAATATTAGTGACTACATGCTTCGTATGGATGAGGTTGTTAACTCCATGAAAGACTTAGGTCTTGAGCTTGCTGAAAATGATGTTTGTGATAAGATTTTAAGATCTCTTCCTAATAGATTTAGTGAAAATATTTCTGCTATTGAGGAAGCTAAATATTTGGATAAGTTGAAAAAGGATGAGCTCCATAGTATACTTGCGAGCATTTGAGTTGAGAACTCAAGTGAAGGTTGATGTCAAGAAAGAGGCGACTTTCAAGGCTACCAAGAAATCCAAGGGTAAACAACTTCAAGATAGTGATGAGTCTTCTAGTGATGAAGAGGCATATTACAGCAAGAAAGGCAAGTTCTCTAGAAAGCACAAAAGTATGAAAAATATAAGATGTTTCAATTGTGGAAAGTTTGGTCATTATGCTACTTAATTGTCTTGTTCCCAAGAATGAAAGTGATGAAGATAAACAGGATTCTAAGAGCAAGGATTCTGAAAAGCACAAGCATCACGGGAAGAACAAAGATGAGCACAACAATCAAGGAAAGAGGTATTCTCACAAGCACAAGAAGAGTTTCTACCTAGACAAAGCAAGTAAGTGTTCTAGTAGTGATAGTGAAAGTTCTTCAAGTGATGATGAAAATGAGATGTTGTTCATATCAAAAAAAGAGGAAGAACCAGAAACATAGATTCATTATCATGAAATGTCTTAGATGTGGAAACTTTGGTCACCTTGAGGATGATTGCACAAATAATGATTTGGTTTCTAGTATGTATGAGGATGCTTCAGAAAACTATAAGGAAGATGCATGTATGGTTTTTGAAAAGGGTAGCACCTCTAGTGATAAGAAATCTGAAAAAGGCTTTGATGATTCAAAAAGCAAACAAATAGAGGAAGATATAGAGGAAGGTGAAGTAGATCTTGAAGGTGAACTTATTAGTGCTCTTAGTGCTTTGAAAAAGGAAAGAAAGAAGAATGCTAGACTCAAGGATAAGTTAGATGAATGTTGTATGGAGAGAGATGATCTTATAGAAAGTCTTGACTTCTCTATAGCTAAGACACAAGAACTCAAGGATGAGTTAGAGTCTAAGGTTCTTGAGTATAGTGAGTTAGAACAGAAAATGGCTTCTTTGAAAGAGGAAACTAAAGAGTACAAGGATAAGCTTTAGAGGTTTCAAGATAGCTCCAAAAAGGTTAAGTCACTCATCAAAGGTCAAAGAAAGACAACAGATAAAACAGGCCTTGGTTTTGTTAAGCCACACAAGGAACAAGTTGGAGAGTCTAGTAAGAGACTCCAAAAGGAAGAGAGTTCTGATGAGGAAAGTATTTCAGAAAAGGAGTCCTTGAATGATAGATGCACGAAAATAGAAAACAGAATTCAGAATGAGAAGAAGAAGTATTCAGGACCCAAGAGGTCAAATAAAGGAAAGTTTCAAGGCAGATGTTTTGCTTGTCATAGGTTTGGTCACATGGCTTCACATTGCATGGCTCAAGTGAAGAAGGTAAATGACAGTTTTAGAAGTGCTAGTTACTTTCAAGGGTATTGCTACTCTTGTAAATAGTTTGGGCACAAGGCAGTCTATTGCAAGGTAAATAACAAGAACAGGTTTGATCGAAATAGGTTTGGTCAGAATAGGTTTGGTCGAAGAGGTTTGGTCAGAATAGGTTTGGTCGAACGAGTTTGGCTGAACAGGTTTGGTCGGAACAGGTTTGGTCGAACGGTGGATTCAAAGATCGAGGTTTACCTCAGAGAAACAACATCGTCAAGTGTTTCAAGTGCAACAATGAAGGTCACATAATCAGACAGTGTAGAGCTAAAATTCTAGAATACAGGAATAGGAACAGTGGCATGATCAGGTCCAAGGATCAAGGCATGGACAAGAACAAGGATGAGAACAAGAACAAGAACAGTGACAAGAACAGGAATATGGACAAAGAGTTCAAGAGAAGGCCCGACAAGGAAGTTATAGACGCTGATGATGATCAGTGCCTAATGGGAGTTTTACTCCCACCCCAGAATTAATCACCTCATCAGGAGGTGGGGGAGGGACTAAGCTAAGAGGCTCATTCTTAGTCCCGAGCCCCAAAGGTGACCCTTTGCCATTGATGACAAAGGGGGAGAGATATGAGTAAGGGGGAGAGCTTCAAAGTGAAGAGGAGAGCTTCAAGTTCGGGGGAGCAAAACTTCAAAGGAATATTCTCGGTTGTGGGCACAGTTGGTCAGTTGTTAGCACAGTTGGTTTCGGTTTTGGCTCTTGAGAAGTGTTTTCAGTAAAGGTTTGCCATCAATGACAAAGGGGGAGATTGTTGGCAATTTTGGGTACTTTGGGTACATTGCCTTTGCTCAAGTGTATAAGTTGTCATTGATGTCAAGAAGCTCTTGAAGGAATTTGATTTGATGTCAAATAATTTGTTTTGATGAAGGTTACGACATGACGAGTTTCAAAGGTCTTTTGTAAACCCCAAGTTGGCAAGTTTAAATATTACAGGTGGATGCATTAGTTTAATGCATTTGGGTCCAGGAGGAAGTATTTATTTAAATAATTAAAAACCTTGTTAAGGTTCCCTTTAATTATTTTTAAATAAATATTAAATTATTGTTTGCAATGGGTTCTCCTAACCCATGGCGCTATGTTTTAAGATTGTGGGCGCTAGCCAAGACCTCCGTCGACGTGTTAAACTCCTCACCGACGTCAAGAGCTTATGGTAAAAATGCATATAAATCTCCCTCGATGAAAATCAAGAATTATCCCATCCGCATTTTGAAAAGAGTTGCTCGCTGTGAATTCGTGATCTGCTGTTCGATTTCTTCCTCGCTGTGATTTTGTGATCCGTTGTTCGGATTTCTTCTCCGATTGTGTCTTCGCCATTTTCGTAAACCCATCGTTCGATTGTGTCTTCGCCGTTTTCGTGAATTCGTTGTTCATTTTTTTGTACTCGCCGTTTGTCGTAAATCCATCGTAAGGTTTTCATCTTCGTGTTCACGTCAGAAGAAAGGGAGGCACTATTGTTTTATTTAATCCCTAGCGCAGAAGGAACAAGGCTAACAGCGTGAGGTTTAAACCTCACCGGGCGCCTTTGGTGCACCGGTAGCGGCTAGGCTGTTGGCGCGCTACCCGAACGGGAGGTTCCGCATTCGAATAACGTGAAAGGGTTTTTCATCATGAAGTGGACGCAGTGGGTGGTGTTAGAATTCATGCACAATTTCTCCATAGCATGATTTTTGATGTTGGCCAAGTTTTTTTCTTGGTGAGCTTGCTGAGTTTTGGACAGGTTCGGTGGGGACTTGTGAGCAGTCTTGGACAGGTTTCGATGGGGACTTGTGAGCAGATTTGGACAGGTCCTAGCGAGAGGACTTGTGAGCTGAGTTTGATAGTTCTATCGGAGAACTTGAGGACAGAGGTGCATTGGTTCTTTGAGAAGAACCTGAGGACAGATTTGGCAAGTCTTTGAGAAGGCTTGTGTGCAGAGGATTGATTTGTTCAAGCATTGGACAGATCTGACAGATAGAGGAAGACTTGTACTAGACCGACTGACTATGTTTGGTACAGGTTGCTTGAGCTACTATGGACGTGATCATAGAAGGCAGAGGTCTCTTAGGCTAAGCATTGAGGACAGGAGGTCTTCGGTGGAAAGGAGTTCCACGTGTTGGCAAGAGGTAGAGGCAATTGATCTTCTGAGGGATCATTTCCAGAGTAGAGGGGAAGGTATCTCCTTTGAGCAGAGGCTCATAAATTCTGATTAGGGGAAGGTATCTCCTTTGGGCCGAGGCTCATAAACATTGTAATTGGGAAGGATTCCCAAAGAACTTTGAGATAACTTTTAGAGAAAAGTTTTGTGGACGTAGCCCAACCATTTTGGGTGAACCACGTTAAAATTGGTGTCACTTTGTGGATGATATTGTGCATTGCTTTGATATTGCTTTGGGTATATTGCTTTATTGTTTTGAAGTATAAAGGAAAAAGTAAAAAGAGGTCTTATACTTGTTCACCCCCCCTCTCAGTATAAGCTTGTGTTCTTCAAGATCTACTCTTTGATATCATATAACCTAAACCTTATCAATTGGTGGTTTCATTGAAAATAGCTTCTTAATAAGCACCTAGTTGTCATCTCAATTAAAGGCTTATGATCACAATATTAGTATATAAAAAGCTTGAACAACCTTTACAATTCTTTGATCTATAATCCTTTGGATACAAAATAAATAGATACCCATCCTCTCCTATAGAAAGAATATATTCCATGTACTATGTTTCTCAATAATTCTATGAATATACTAGCTTAGAAGTGATGTCTAGAAAAATATTTCTTGGCTATAATAATATTATACCATTTGAATTAAAAAATATCAGTGATATTTCTTAGGTAGTACTTAAATATTTGCCAACTTATGATGGTACTAGGAAAATATTTTATAAACATTATCAATATGTGGTAGCCTAGCTATAATTCATAATATTCTTGATGAAGATATCATGGTGAGACTTATTTCACTTTCTTTCAAAGGGAAAATATTGCACTAGTACAAGACCCTTGAGGATGGAAGCATCCATTCATGGGCTAAACTCGTTGAACTATTTATCAAAAAATTCAATGAGATAATAGAGTTGTTTTCACTAATAACCTAGTTTATTGCTATTCAAATGGATCCTTAAGAGGCTATCACAAACTTCAATATTAATTTTAGAAAAACTTGAAGAAGAATTTTCCAAGAAATTATTTCATCAAGTCAATTAAATTTAGTAACATTCCCATAGGTGTTTAAGGCCAAAATAGCTACTGAGAATGCCTTAATTTATGTGCAGAAACTTCCACCTAGTGTTGCCATGACATACTTCCTAGAAGTTATCCAACCTCTATAGTAAATTCAACTTTTGGTTATAACTACACCTTCATTAGAACCAATTCCTACACTAAAGGTTTGACCTCTACCTTAAACACCCACTTTGTCTGCATTTCCTAAACTAAAACCTAAGGAATGCAATAAATAGTTATAGCACTCACGAACCTGAGCAATGATGTAACTACCATATGCTAAGATAAGATTTGATGGATACTAGCCTAGGATATTCTCTTATGTTGCCAAATATCAAGGGGCCTCCACAAGTAATACCACTAGAATATCAAATGTTGTATACTATAACCAATAGGATGAGTGGTCATTTACTTTATTAAAAGAAATATATTGGTGCTTGGAATACAATAACCCACATAATACAAATAAAAACATGAATTATTAGCATCAGACTCAACTACCAGTTGCAGAGAAGGATGAGAAATAATAAAAAGGTCAAGTAATTATGCTATGGTAACCAGAAAAAATAATTATAATAGAAGATTCCCCAAAGGAGGAATTCATATCAATGTTAGCAAGGTCTAAGAATAATTTGTAGGTAGATCCCTAAAAACTAGACCCTTTCAAGGTACCATCTCAACCATAGAAGAATTCAAATAAATATCTAACTCATCCTAACCAAAGAAAATAATAGCCTAAAATAGAGCACAAGAAAGAGCAAGCAACAAATGCAAAGGATACTCAAGAATATCCTAAGGAACAAGCCCAAAATAAGCTAAGGTTTCCCTCTATGACAAAGTGGTAAAGGATGGAAGCAACATAAGATTTCCATAGAAGGTTTGATGAGCTAGAGAAGAAGGAAAATAAGCATATGAAACTATTGGAGCTCAATATTGTAGAATAATTGAAGAAGACCCCTTCAAAGGTGAGCATGTATGATGCTTTGATGATTCCTGGACATATCGACCTTGTTTGAGCTTCATTGAAGATCGTTCATTTTGAAGATGTATCATGCCTGGAGCTTAACTTAGTTTAAATTCAACCTATTCCTAGAATAAAAAAATAGTTCATCACCCTTCTACATGTATCTATGCATGAAAGGGTGGATTGTTCATAATTATATGGTGGACTCTAGATCAACAACTATTGTCATGCCTAAGGAAATAAGTGAGGCTATGGGAATGGAATACACTTGGTCAAGTGTTGGAGTCTTGCAGTTAAATGAAACTCCAATAAAGATAGTAGGGGTACTAAAATATATATCGAAGGTATTGCATAAAGTTCTAGAGGTAAAAATCATACAAGAAGTGGTGGTAGTTGATCTTGAATCATACTTTGGCCTCTATCTTTCCAGGGAATTTACAACCAATATGGGCAATTACTTATCCTTGAACTACTCACATATAGTGATCCCTCGTAAAGGTAATAAAGTGAATATATATGTGGAGAATTTAACTACCTATCACATTAAAAACTTTGATGAATACTGTGTTAACTTGATAAATTATGAAATGGATCCCCTAGAAGCAATAACAATAGAGTTACAAATAGAAGATGAGTTCTCTCTCATAGATTCCAATACTATGATTAAAACTGAACTAGGTATTTACTCTGTAATGGATTCATAAGGACAAAAAAATTTGGCCTTATCAATTCAAGATCCCCAAAAAATAAAAATTTGAAAACTTTACTTTTATGGAGGTAGCTGTCAAAATAGAGCTGAAGTCAAGATAGTATTTTTTTCCCCTTCTAAATGAATGAAAAAGTATTCATACATATTGGTATGGATTTAAAAAATAATGTGGTATAATATGAAGCTCTATACTTAAGATTCATCAAAGCTAAGGAAATGGAAATCAAGCTACTATCAATTTATGATGACTTAGAATTGATGGTGAACTAGGATATAGATAAATGCAATAGTAAACAACACTACCTTAAGGCTTACCAGAATAGATTTTGGGATCTTCTAGAAATATTTGAATCCTTAAATATGAAAGCAACTCCAAAAAATAAAAATTCATAGGTTGATGCATTAGCATCCCAAGGGGTAAACTTCAACCCAATCTTAGATATCTAGAAAAGCTCAAAGGAAGTAAAGTTGGTTTTCAAGCCTTCTATTTCAAACAAAGATACCTTCTAGCAAGTATTTGATAATAATGAGAAGATAGCGAGATTTTTAGCTCAAGAATAATATTATGCAAGCATTAATGAAGAGACACTTAGATGTATAGATCAAGAATATATAATTCATCTAAAAAATAATCATATTCCTAAAGGGTTGATTATCCTTGAAAACCTATTTGACAACAATGATCGGTCAACTATTCGAAAGATGAAATTTTAAGAACAAGAGTTCAAGGAGATACAAATCAATCTTGGAATAATTTTTAACATTGGAGTACACTATTCATAATAATAAATAAATTAACTCATTACACTATGCAAAGAATTTTGAGATATTATACCATGGAGCTATGGTGGCCTTAAGGTCTATATCAGGGATGTTATTTAGCACACAATATAATTGTTGCCTAATATTAAGATATTCTAGTAGAAGTAGAGGCTAGTAAATCTAAATATAGAGTCCCTTATAAAGCAATATTTGTTGAAATTGCTTAACTCCAAAATTATTTATCCTATCAAGCACTCAACATGGGTGGAAATTCTGGTCTCGATAAGGAAAAATAATGAATATTCACCTTTATGTGAATTTCAATAATTTGAACAAGTATTCCTTAAAATATAACTATTATTTGCCCTAGATAGATCAAATTTTATAGACAGTTTCCAGAGCTAAGATATTTTCTCTACTAGATAGATTATCTAGCTTCAACCAAATTTGGGTAAGGGGCGATGATTAGTACAAGATTGCATTCACCACAAAATGGGGGACCTTTGCTTATTAGAGAATACCCTTTAGTCTATCTAATATTAGAGAAACATTTTAGAGGAATATGGATCTTACTTTTCAAAAAATGATGAATAATTTAATATTGATTTATCTTGATGACATGATAGTCTTTTCACATCAAAGGGAGTAGCATTTTGATCACCTCAAACTTGTATTTCAAAAATATCAAGAATTTAGGGTATCACTCAATCCAAAGAAGTTAGTATTTTTATCCATGAGGGTAAGATATTGATACATGTAGTTTTAAAGTAAGTATTAGCAATTGATCCAAATAGGTTCAAGGTAATCTTAGCACTCTTGATTTTGCAAAACAAGAAAGCCTTACAATATTTCTTTAGACAAATAAATTTTATTTAAAATTTAATATCCTATTTTGCTTGGATAGTGAAACCCATGATAGAGCTATTGAAAAAGGATGAAATCTTTACCTGGATAGAATCACATAAGGAAACCTTCAAAAGAATCAAGTAAGCTATAACTAGAGCTCTAGTACTAGCTAACTCAAACTACCATTAGGAGTTCATTTTATTTGTATATGGTGATGAAGAAAGAATTGTTGTTGTACTGACACAAAAGAACAAGGATCACAATGAATGACCAATTACATTATTAACCCAAATATTTCATAACTATGAGGAGTTCTAGCAATGACTATCCATAGGAAATGGACTAGCAGAGTCCACTAATAAAAATATGCTAAGGTCATCAAAGGAATAATTGGGGATAATAAGAGAAGCTAGAATTTAATGTTCAATCAACCTTTGTGGGAAGATCAAATTATAGTTAAAAATGAATTAAAATCCTCACCATATTCATTGGTTTATGGTAAGAAATTTGTCTTGCCGCTACATCTATAATTATGAGCAATAAACTTAATATATAGAAGGAAATTCCCAAATATAAAACCAATGGATTACAGGATGGTGGAGTTTCTCTTACTCAAATACTAAAGATAAAAGGTTTACAATATTTTCTAACACCATCAAGCAATGGTGAAATGTTGGTTTGATAGAATATTCTCTCCTCAAGAGTTTGAGATAGGTGACTTAGTTTTAAAATATGATGAAGAAAGTTTCAAGCTAGAAAAATATTAGAAGCTTGATTCATTATGGTTCGGTACCTATAAAATTTTTGCAAACACATGAGTCCAATGCTTTCAAATTGGTAGATATTAGTGGAAAAAAATTTTCAATCTCGATAAATGGCCAGCACTTGAAGCATTTTGCAAAGGAAAGAGTGTCCCAAGCTGTAATATATGTACATAGATATGCCTGTAAATGTACATAAATATATATGGTGTATCAACTTTGAGTTGCAAAAATTGATTGCTTGAGTTGATTGGCCAAATTAAAAATTGGTAATCACCAAACTTTAAAATCAAGCAAGCCTATTAGCCAAAATATGTAGCGACATTAAACTTGGAAATCATAATAAGGCATTCTCATGTAGCAATGGTTCTCAAACATGATTCTAGAAATAAAAAAAAGGTACATGCAATATTCAACATTAAATGCACAAATAGTTAGGCTCTCCATTGTAAAAATAGGTCCTATGAATGCATTTTGTATGCATGAACAATCAACTACCCAAAGAGAAGCATTTTGAAGAACAAGTGCAAAAACCATTTGCGTGAAGGTGATGAGTTTTAGCATTTAGTAAGAAAAACTATAGTAGGTGTTAAATTTATAAATTTTAGTAACTATGATAGGCTAAAATAAGGAAACCAAAGAACTCCAATATTGTGTGAGATAAATTCATGACCTTGTGCTCAAAATGAAAGTAAAGTTCAAGAGTTTCATAAATGCAACATAGACAAAGAAAAAATATATATAGTTGATAGGGTACAAGAAGTTTCTTGGCACTCATTATTATCATCATATATGCCTAGGTTTGTGCATCCCTACCTAGATCTTGTTAAAGTAATGGTAGATAATTATGACTCAAGAACTAGGATGATGCACAACACAATGGGTTGAATACTGATTTCTATCACAAACCAAACCTTCATAGAGGCTTTCATGATAGATTTTTTCCATGGTATGTCCCTTAAATCCTTTAATGCCAAAATCCAAAAAATATATTATGATGGTAGACTTAAATATTGGATTAGTAAGCAATTAGGTCAGCCCCTTGATAACCTTCCAAAAGGCCTATTTAAGTTGCTTGTTTTTAAAAACATTTAGGAAATCCTTTCCATGTTAGTTGTAATTTTTGGATTAGATACAAATAAAATTTTATATGACTACCAAGTGGCCATCGTATATGTCATTTCTAATACTCAAAACTATGACTTGACACTTCCTAATCCTTAAAATACATTCCTCTTCTTTGATTGGACCCAAGTCCTAAGTGTAAGAATTCATGACCAATTAGTTGAGCTTCAGCAAAATGACAGTAGTGTATTTCATTACCCATCATATTTGGCCTAGTTATTTTTATATTTCATAGTAGATAGGATTATGAGATTACTAGTAAAAAAACCATTCTAAAGAGGAAGTTATTCTTCCCATAATAAACTAGACTCTAGTGCTCAGAGCTTCCAATTCTTATATGGATTTCAATAGGTAATTATTGGGACTTGTGCTAACATGTATATATGGAAAAAAATTTGTTGTCTTAGGAAGCAATTGATAAGCTCCATGGTTCCAAACAAGAAGTTGGACATTGGTACTAAAAAATAGCACCATGATTAGGGTATACATTTTTAATGGATACCCATATTTACTTCTCTACTATGTGATATATTGGATCTCTGCACTAGAATTATATCGACAATTTTATAGGATGGATGAAAGTTTTGGGGCTATTGTGAAAAAGGTCAACATATATAAAATTCCTTTCAACTTTATATAAGTCACTATAACTCATAAAAACCAAGGTGGATCCCTAGAATATAAACTCAGTTACTAATAGTGCCACATAAATGGAGTTATGACTCAAAAATAAAATTAAGGATAAGTTAAAAGCCATAAACAAGAAGGCCTCAACATTTTATCATGTCTCTAGGCTAGATATGGAAGCATTCAAAAATAATTTGGAATATCAAGAGGCCTATATTTTCAAAAGAGGTATCCATGGAGAGAATGTTATAATTTGGTGTGACCATATGACCTAGTCAAAAATAAAGACCATAGAGTAAAGAGTTAGTTAACATGAGATATTGAATATATGAATCAATCATTAGATGATAAGGTTTAGAAATTATGGATTTTCATATATGAGCAAGGCACAAACAAAAAGGTGTTTCCAAATAATGCAAATAATATATTTTAAAAGAACTTTTATAGAGAACATACCAAGTGGCTATCTGAACACAAGGGAGAGGAAAATCCTAGTTTGATCTTAGAAGAAGAATATGATAAAGAGCATACTTCCAAAGAGGAAGAGGATATTGGAAAGTAGTTTTTGATCCAAATATATCACATTATCATAGACATAGAGTCAAAAGAAGACTTATCTTATAAATAAATGCTTAGATATAGATTATGAAAAGGAATTCCAATGGACTCAAGCCCAGGTGAAAACCATCTAATAAAGGGAAGCTCATCATGATGATAAGAAATTTTTCTAGTTTTTATTAAAGAAATGCAAGTTGGATACTCAGTGGAGGTAGAGATGATGGGCTACTTTGAATGAGGCCTAGGCCCAACTAGGTCAAACATAAGTTATCCTCTCCAATCCAAAAAAACTCAAGCGATGACCAAGATAAAAAATCTCCATCATGCCAATAGGAGATGATCATGAAAAAATCCAAGACTCAACAAGTGACTCTGGAAGCTCAAGGAATAGTAATAGCAACCCAACATATCAATATGGAAACTCATGATAAAATCCCAAAAGCATAAGGCACATGTATGACATCCATTCCTATTATTTTCTCCACCAACCCTTTTCCACCTTTGCAGAATAATTCACCACCTAAAAGTATAACTTTTTTCTCCTATGCTTGAGAACTGGTAGACTCCTAGAGGCTCACAACCTCAAACCCTTGTAGACACTAGTATCTTACCCTAGAAGTCTCCCCTATTATCATTTTTCATCTTCCAATTGACCTTAGTTGCATTTCCTATTTCTAGTCACCCATATCTAGATATCATAAAATAGTTCCAACTAGCTAAAACCAATGTCCAAAAATGGATGGAAGAAAGACCACCTGAAAAGGAGAAAAAGAAGGTACCACCCAAAGTGTTCGTCACTATAGATCCAATTGAAAATAAGTAGATAAGAGTGGAATTTATCCAAAAAGTAACTAATCCTACCTTGAAGATGACAACAACCAATTATGACATGATACTGCAAGAAGTGGATACTTTTAAGGTTTCATTAGAAGACGCAACTTAAAATCTCTAGGCCAAAGTAGGTATATTGTATTTTCAAGGAGCTAGACTTGAAGTAAAGTACAAAATGACAAAGGATAGGGAAGACCACTTAGCTAAAATATTTTATCATGAGTGAGTTGAGAAGAAGGCCTTACAAAAGGAGGTCAAGCAACTACAACAAAAATTGAGTGAAGCCCCAATTGTAGAGTAGTACTAAAAAAGGATAAGAGAATCCAAGCTCTAGAGGAACATTGCAATAAAAGGATACACTACTCCATCTTCGTGAATAACACATGAAGAAGTTGCAATCTGAGCTTGAAGAAGAAAAGAAGAAAAAACAAGATCCTATATTCTTTTGTGAGGTAGTAATGCAAAATAAAAGAAAAATTTAGAGCAAAATATTTGATACAACCATGTAAATATTTTAATTTTTAGATCACTTAGTATACAATGTACAAGTAGTCAAAGAGTCTCATACTAACTTAAATAAAATATAGGAAAAGATAATTGACAAGGTTGAGCAACCAAAAGTAATTATCAAATATTTTATGAATAAATCAAAAGCTCAATTGTTAGCATTCAACAACTGTATCGCTCCAAATTTTTCACACCCTTACCTTCAGGCTATAGGATCCGTGCCCGAAAGGGGGATGTGAAAAGGATGGCGCGGTACCTCGGACTGAGAGGCCTTGCGAAGGTCCCGCCTCTCAAGGGAGGTGTATATTGGTGATTTTTCGATGGATGGTGGGTTCACCAGGAAACATTTAATGGCAGTTTCCACGCCTAGGTTGGGAATGTGTTTTATGTGTTCGTTTTAGCCTTAAGCATTCAAATCCTAGGTTTGGCCAAAATGCGTCTAAGCTATTCTATATGAAGATGCAGATTAAATGAATACAAAAAATAGAATTAAGACAAAAAATAGAGAAATTAAAGAATATTAAAAGAAGAATACCTGATCCGGATGTCTGATGAAGATTCTGATTCTTGAAGCAGTCAGGATCGCCTGGAATTCGACAGGATCGTCTGAGATCAGACAAGATCGTCTGAGATCTGACGAATTCGTCAGAGACCTGCAAACAGAGAAATAGGTGCAAAACACAGAAAATACAACTATTCTAACAGAGGGAAACAATGTAAAATGACAGCAATAATATCAAACTGAAACTTAAAAACAGAAACATGAATGAATTATGCTAATTTAATAATAATTATGACTTAATTATGCATTTGATCTAGATGGGTGAACTCCAAAATGCAGAATAGCATAAAATACTGAATAAACTAGCTAATTACAGAATAAAACAGCGAGAGAAAGATGAAGAAATGCAAACTTTAGGCACTGATTGCCTCAATGTTGACTGCAGTCGAAATCGTCTCGCATTGGTACGAAATCGTCTCTGATTCGACAGGATCGCCTCCGATCTGAACAGGATCGTCGACGACGATGTAAGCTTGCTCCGGCTGAAAAACACTAAGGTACCTGCAACAAAATTGGTATAGAACTACTGCAAATATGAATTTGGGATGTTTTAACGTGTATGAAGTCGGGTTACAGGAATTATCAGCCAGGGGGGTGCTAAGGGAAGGGCTTAGGATTAAATAGGCTTAGGAGGGAGGTTAGGAGGTTGGAGATCATCCCTATTTGGGAGATCTCCAATGGGGAGGGTCTCTAACGGCGCAGACACGCTTCTGCCCGGATTAGAGACCCGTTGGAACAGAAGCTAATTGTGCAAAATCAGTTTTGGGACAAGATCGTCTGGACGTCCTAGCCCAGACGAAATCGTCAGATCTGGGGCGATATCGTCTGATCGACGACGATATCGTCAAACGGTCAAAACAACCTCTAAAAATGGCACGAAAAAGGGGAAACGGATTACCGGCGGTTAACGAGCGGTTTGGGAGGTTAAAATTTGAATTTAAATTATTTACTAGAGTAAATGTAATTATTAAGATTTCACTGCGCCAATTTTAGGGTGCTACATTTTGCCCCCTCTTTAGCGAATTTTTCGAAGAAAATGCGTTAAAGATGAGTTCTTCTCGATCTACGAGAAAGCAAAAATTATTCCCATTTTTAGGCGACGATTCTTGGTCGAATCGTACGACAACTTACTATGGTGCCCCCTCCGTGTTTTTACCCAAATCGAACGTTTGAGGTAAAAACGCGAAAAAGCAAAATTTTAAAATGTTTTTAATTATGTTTTGAATAAAATTAAGAAAAATAGGGTAAAACCCTAATTCATTTTTACTATTCATTTTTCTGGTTTTAGAGCTCTACAAGCAAAAATGGTGGAGACGACGCACAGATCAACAGAGGTCCGACACGGGCTACAGGTAAGAGTCTAAACTTAGTTTAGAATGCTTTAATTTGAATTTACATGCTTTTTAGGTGAATTTTAAATGAATTTTGAGCATCGCGGCCATTTTTGGGCCGTCGACGTCGTCGGGACGAAATCGTCTCGATTTCGACGAAATCGTCTCAAGTTCGCCAATTTCGTCTGAAGGCGAAATCGACGAAAGGGGGACGATTTCATCAAATTAGGGACGATTTCGACTTGCAAAATCAGAGACGATTCTGCTCAAATTTGGGACGATATCGTCCAATAGTGGACGATATCATCATTTGATGAAATTGAATTTATTTTAACTTGCATTATTAATTACTTGAATTGTTATTAATGATTGTTTGTTGTTTTGTTGTTTATGTTGCAGAGAGGTTTGCTAAAGAGCAGAGAATGGAAATATGGAGGTTTGAGAGATGACTTGGCCGCTCTAACACAGGCAGAGCGGGATCAGTTAGCACAGGTTAGCTTACTGCATGTGGCAGAAATGCCACAAGTGTCTACAGACATGGGGCTACTGACGACCCTAGCAGAGAGGTGGTATCCGGGTTCTTCCTATTTTTGGCTACCTATAGGGGAGATGACTCCCACTTTAGAGGATGTATGGAGGATTCTGAGGATCCCCATACAAGGACGGTTGATCACTCCTATGGCCAATCAGGGCCATGCTATGGGGCGGTTGTGTGGTGACCCGAGCTTCACCCTGGAGAAGGGCAGAGTTAACATTGAGGCACTACGTCAGATGCCTAGGGCATCTAGACTCACATAGGTTTTAGCTGGAGTGGTTGGTGGACTTCTGTTGTGCCACCAGAGCGGGTGCAGGGTACCATGGATGCTAGCAGATGTGATCTACGATATGCGAGACCATGGTTACAGATTTTCTTGGGGCAGCTTTGTGCTATGCCGGTTGTACAGGATCCTGCATGGGGTCGTGTACAAGGGCGGTCGATGTCTAGTTATGACATCGCTCCTACAGGTTTGGTGCTGGGAGCACATTGTAGTGCGGAGGCCGGTAGGGCTTCCTTTGATAGGGATTGATGGGGAGAGGCCCCGAGTTTTCTACTGGTGGCTCCGAAGAGGGTCACAACGACGGATTGACCTACCGATGTCCCGGAGACTACTGGATGACCTTGTCCCGGACCAGATCACCTGGAGGCCATGGCGAGAGCACCCAGGGTGGGCCGAGGATGGACAGGAGCTGGCTCACATAGGCGAGTTTGCTGGTTGCGGATGGAGAGGGGAGAGGTGGAGCTCCACCGCTACGACCGAGTTTTGCGATAGTTCGGTCTACAGTAGGGGATCCCATCTCTCAGGGATTACGAGTTTTCTCGACTATCCGGGATAACACCATAGTGAGCGAGGCTCCAGACATGCAGCGCTTCTGGAGTCAGGACTCGAATGATGCCCCCATTCAGCCAGTGGATGGGGACGACGTAGGGGTAGCCGATGGCTATGATGCCTGGTACGTAGGCATCCGCCCTCCTCGGATGACGAGGGCTCAGGGTCCGATACACGCAGTTGTGCATCGGATAGGGAGGCGATGCCAGGCGGCTATGGAGGCGGCCCAGGGTCACAGCGGGAGAGAGCTGAGGAGGCCACAGGCATAGGAGAGGCCACGACAGCGGGAGAGGAGGGAGGAGAGACCCCCTTCTCCATAGAGAGAGGCCACCATCGCCCGATAAGGGCAAGGGTGTCGACATTGGGGAGAGTAGCGAGACAGTGACTCTTCGAGCGGAGACGATCCATCTCCAGGCACAGGTGCAGACCCTACAGGAGGAGGCTGCACGACATCGAGCTGAGGTTACATAGCTCAAAGATGAGATTGCACGCCTCAGGGCATGGGGCGGAGGGGCGAGCACTGGGGAGCTGACATGGGCTATTGCCCAAATCACTTTCTATCAGACATTATACTATCAGATGGTGCCAGAGGAGGATAGACTACCACTGCCAGCTAACATCGTAGATCCGATCAGGATCGGGTCATCGAGGACTTCGTCTCGATCGACGACTAGGACTCGTAGTACTACACATACTGTGATGGGGCCACCTCGTCCACCTCAGGGTGGGGGAGGAGATGAGGCTGAGAGCTCGAGGGGTTCTCGAGGCTAGACTACTGCATTACATTGTATAGATTGATATGATAGCATTTATTATTTTTGATAGAGGATTGAGTATGCCGAGGTATAGATTGTGGCATACCAATCCAGTTTTGATATGATGTATATATTGTTGATATATATATGAGATGAGATATTTTTGATCATATGACTTGTGTTATGTATTTTTATGATGCTTTTATGTTTGATTGATTGATTTGATGATTCATGTAATTATGTCATTGGAAATATTATAATTTTGATGTCATGCTTTAAGATTTTAAATGAAATAATCTGATGTAACAAATTGGTTGTTTGTGATGTAATGTGATAAAAAATAAAAAGAGACTTCTAACAATAATTTCAAAGGACATTGTCGCTATTATAGACCATTTCATGGAGTCGCCGCTCACTCGGTCGTCAAGCTAATCCCAGTATAGAAATATTGTTAAAAGTAAAAGAGTGCTTAAGAGACTGTCTTAAGACTTTGGTGCAATGGTGCAAATGATGATGATGATGGTTTGTTTTCAGATTTTCATGAAAATAGTATGCATGAAATAATGTTAAAATGATTTTTGCTAGGCATAAATTCCTAAGTGTGATAAATTTTTGGATAATTCCTTAGGAATTATACCATCATTGCAAAATTGAAGGTTGACATAATGACATGAAATAATGATAATGTGTTTGTTTGTTTAAAAGCATAATTGTATAACAGAATGATTTAAGTCATATGGTTTTCATGATTTTTAAATAAATGGGGAATAAAAATTGTTACAATGGTTTGCGCTAGGCATAGAATATGTAGGTATAGACTTATACCATCATCGCGAAAATCAAAGAAGAAAATAGATTGTTTTATTGCATGGTTGATTTTTAATAAACAGAAAATATGAAGATGAGGACTTGCGCTAGGCATAAAATTCCAATTTTGGTTTTGGAACTATACCATCGTCGCGAAAGTCGATAATATATATATATATGTTTTGATTGGATGGTTTTGAAAGAAATTTTGATTTTTCTATTATGCATGTAGTTGTCTAAACAACTGTACTTGAAAGAAGAAAATGAATTATTCCAAACAATTTGCAAAAAATATTTCAAAGTATTTTAAAGACAAAAGTTAGATTTATAAGGAATCCCATGTGCATATGTGAATTCATTTCCAATCTTGATTTATCATAATGATACACAAAATCTCTCAAATATAAAATGTGTGTGCAATTGCTATGTTCATTTACCAGTTTTGAGCAAGATAATATGATACAAGTGATTTGAAGAAACCAAATAAGTGTTCATTAACCATGATGTAGATGCATATAACCATACTAGACTACTATGTAAGTCGGATTATCAAGAGCTAGCTAATCCATAAGCAGACATAGGTCTGTACAAAAGAAGGTCGCTAATGTGACGGACATATCGCCACGCTAGGAGTTACCCAAGGCCAAGCGAGGTTGGGCACAAACCACTTGTTATGGGGCTTACCTCACAGTTTTCGAATAATTGAGAATTCCAGGGATTCAAGCTCATCAACCCTTCTTTTCTTTTCAAAGGGTAGGGAAAGGGATTTTATTGCTTTTGCTTTTGCTTTCTTTTGCTTTTTTTTTTTTCTTTTTTTTTTGTATTTTTGCTTGATAATTGAGATAATGCTTGAAATATTGTTGTAATGATATAAAATAACATTTTTTTTTCTTTTTCTCTTTTTCTTGAACTTTGCCTTTTTTTTCTATACTAGGGATACTTGCTCGGATTAGTTGTAGAGCAAGGGATTTTTATTCCGGGTAGGGGTGAGCTTGTCCTTTTGCCAATTCTCAAAGATTCTAGACCATGTGCATGATAGGATAGCAGGGGAAACTTTTCGCTCAAGAAACCACTTCTACTATGTAGCAAAGCATGGAAATTACAAATATAATCATTTTATTGTGAAAAGATGTGCTTGGTTTAAGTAAATAACAAGATCAATTCTCTATGCTCAAACTTTATTTAATTGAATTTTGTGGACTTTGATATAAGAGAGATTAGTAATCATGCCAGATAAAATCAAGATATTTATTTTTGTGTTTGTGAAAGTGAGGGATTCCAAATAAATGCTAATTTATCCAAAATAATTTGAAACATATAATTGCAATAATTGTAAGAAAATATATATAAATAATTTTTGAGAAGTTTTGAGAATGTTGACTCTCTCTTTCTTCTTTATATTGTTTTGGTTTCGAAAGAGTCAAGAATATTGTTGTTTTTATTTTTATTATTTTTGTTTTTGAAAAAAAAATTAACAAGTGCCATAAATAAATACAACAAATAGTTTTGAAGATTTTGATGATTATGAATGTTTTTGGTGTTTTTGAATTTATAAATTGAAAGAAATACAAGATAGTGATTTTGAAATATTTTAAACAAATATATACAAGGATGAAATGACCAAATTTATACATAGTAACGTTTAAGATGCAAAATATTCATGGGTTCTTTAAGTTCTTTACCATCTAAGGTAGATAATTTGTATGCTCCTGATTCAAATTTAGCGGTGATAATGTATGGTCCAAGCCAGTTGGGCTCAAATTTACCTTTAAGGTCCTTAGTTGCATTAGTATTTTTTTGAAGATTTTGAGGATTTTGATTTTTTTGTATTTTGATTTTAATTTATGAATTGAAATTGGTGGTATATACAAGATGATCTATATACACTATACAAGGTTATTTGAGTATAGCATGTCTAAGGTTGCTTCAAAATCAAAGGAGGTTTTGAAGGATAATCTGGTTGAGGTGAAGGTAAGAATAAAAGGTGATGAATAAAAGGTAGTGATAACAAAAGCTTTGTTATAATGTAGAATAATGTAGCAAAAGATTTGACTTTTATATGTGTAAAATTGATCATGTTACAAAATAAAATGTAAGAAGGATAAGAAAGTTCTTCATTCTTATCACTATATTCCAAGTCTTGATAAGATGGAGGGAGCATATATGAAATATATGCATGGGTGTTATTTGGTAAACAAGGATGATCATATATGGATGAAGAAAAGTGATGGATAGAAGATAATTGTGATAATAGAGAATGTATAGAACTTGATGTTTCAACCGTTAAATATTCTTCAAATGGTGTTGGGTCACCATGTATGGTAACAATTTTATTTGCAAGTTCAAACTTCAAACATTGGTGAAGAGTGGAAGGGACAACCCTCATCGTATGAATCCAAGGACTTCTGAGAAGTAGGTTGTAAGGTGAAGGGCAATATCCTACATAAAATAAAGTATCCAGGATCTTGGATCCAATATTAAGGGGAAGAATTATAGTACCTTGAGCTTCTTGAATTTCATTGTTAAAAGATTTTATAATAACATTTGATTCATTAAGATCTTCTTCCTTTGATTTGAGTTTTTGGAATAATTGATAAGTGCATAAATTAAGAGAGGAGCCATTATCTACCATGATAGTTTTAACAAGTGTTTCTTTACTAGATCTTGTAATGTAAAGATAGTAGTCTTCTTGTGGAGTAGAGGAAGGAATATCCTCATCATAGAATGAAATATGGTTAACCTCAAGAGGGTTTACACCATTAATTATGTTCTTAGAGAAAATATGATGAGGAACAAATTGTTGGCTAGGTATTTTGAACAAAATTTCCTTGTGATAAATTTGTAATACTTCTAAAAGGGATATCTTTGCTTGAGGATTAATCACTTGTTGTTGGCTATCAAAGTGGATTTCAGATTGAGATTTTGATTCTAAAGATGAGCTTTCTATGCTTACATTCCATTTTGGATCATTCTCTAGAGCCAAAGATAGTTTTGAAGGTTGGTCAAATGAGGAATCCATATCTTGAATATCAGATTGAGTTGATTGAACTTGAGGTTGCTCATTTGTAGTTTTTGTTACAATATTAATAATATCATCATGATGGGACACATTAACATGCAATATTTGATTGGTTTCTTGTTGTTGATAATTGAATAGGGGTTCTTGGGAGATCCCCATGTCTTGATTGATTATTGGTATTTGTTGTGTAGGAGTTTGATTGTTTACTGGAGATTTATAATCAGTTGTAGATTGTAATTCCTTTATATTAAAAAGACCCTTATCAATCAAATCTTGAATTGCACATCTTAAATCTTTACAATTTTGTGTCATATGTCCATCTACTCTATGATATTCACAATGTAGCTCAGGTTTAAACCAATCTGTTGTGGTATCAAGTTGTCTTATGGAAGGGAGTTCAATCTTATTTGTATCAAGTAAATACTTGAGAATTATATCCATTGGTTGATTGAGCTTAGTAAATTTACGTGATGAAGGTTTTTGAGAGGTTTTTGATAAATGCCTTAGGAATTTCGTCATAAAAGGACCTAATGGTTTCTCACCTCTACTTTCTTTATTATGGGTAGAATGATGATAGGAAGATTGCGAAGTATGAGGTGAGTGCATGGTAGAATTGGAAGAATAAGTATTTTCTTGTTGAAATGGATGTGTTGTATTGAAAGAAGAATATTGAAAAGGTGGAGGAGGATTATATGTGGATTGATAGACATAATATGGATATATGGGAGAATAGATAATATCGTTATGAAGAGGATTGGCAAAGGGATTGTTTTGTTGGGTTATGGATGAAAAATGAGAAGAGTGTGATGGAGGTGATGTTGAATAGGGATGAGGTTGGTCATAATCAACAAATGTATTTGGCTGAATTCTTCCAACATTACTGATGGGCTCATATTGATTTGAGTAAAAACTCATGGTTTCTTTAGTACTTCTAAAAGTAATATTTAATATCTACTATTTAGAATTGAATCTAAAACATACAAACTTGAAATGATGATTTTGTTTTTGTTTTTCTTGTATACATATATATATTTTTTTGTTTTTGTTTTCAAAAGGTTTAAAATGCATTCACGTCGGGTTCACCAAAATGTATCGCTCCAAATTTTTCACACCCTTACCTTCAGGCTATAGGATCCGTGCCCGGAAGGGGGATGTGAAAAGGATGGCGTGGTACCTCGGACTGAGAGGCCTTGCGAAGGTCCCGCCTCTCAAGGGAGGTGTATATTGGTGATTTTTCGATGGATGGTGGGTTCACCAGGAAACATTTAATGGCAGTTTCCACGCCTAGGTTGGGAATGTGTTTTATGTGTTCATTTTAGCCTTAAGCATTCAAATCCTAGGTTTGGCCAAAATGCGTCTAAGCTATTCTATATGAAGATGCAGATTAAATGAATACAAAAAATAGAATTAAGATAAAAAATAGAGAAATTAAAGAATGTTAAAAGAAGAAATACCTGATCCGGATGTCTGATGAAGATTCTGATTCTTGAAGCAGTCAGGATCATCTGGAATTCGATAGAATCATCTGAGATCAGGCAAGATCATCTGAGATCTGACGAATTCGTCAGAGACCTGCAAACAGAGAAATAGGTGCAAAATATAGAAAATACAACTATTCTAACATAGGGAAATAATGTAAAATGACAGTAATAATATCAAACTGAAACTTAAAAATAGAAACATGAATGAATTATGCTAATTAAATAATAATTATGACTTAATTATGCATTTGATCTAGATGGGTGAACTCCAAAATGCAGAATAGCATAAAATACTGAATAAACTAGCTAATTACAGAATAAAACAGTAGAGAAAAGATGGAGAAATGCAAACTTTAGGCACTGATTGCCTCAATGTTGACTGCAGTCGAAATCGTCTCGCATTGGTACGAAATCGTCTCTGATTCGACAGGATCGCCTCCGATCTGAACAGGATCGTCGACGACGATGTAAGCTTGCTCCGGCTGAAAAACACTAAGGTACCTACAACAAAATTGGTATAGAACTAATGCAAATATGAATTTGGGATGTTTTAACGTGTATGAAGTCGGGTTACAAGGAATTATCAGCCAGGGGGGTGCTAAGGGGAGGGCTTAGGATTAAATAGGCTTAGGAGGGAGGTTAGGAGGTTGGAGATCATCCCTATTTGGGAGATCTCCAATGGGGGAGGGTCTCTAACGATGCAGACACGCTTCTGCCCGGATTAGAGACCCGTTGGAACAGAAGCTAATTGTGCAAAATCAGTTTTGGGACAAGATCGTCCGGACGTCCTAGCCCAGACGAAATCGTCAGATCTGGGGCGATATCGTCTGATCGGCGACGATATCGTCAAACGGTCAAAACAACCTCTAAAAATGGCACGGAAAAGGGGGAAACGGATTACCCGACGGTTAACGGGCGGTTTGGGAGGTTAAAATTTGAATTTAAATTATTTACTAGAGTAAATGTAATTTTTAAGATTTTACTGTGCCAATTTTAGGGTGCTACAACAACAAGCACTTAGATGAAGTAGAATATTGTGTAAATCAAATTTTAGAAAGCTATTAGTTGGTGTAACAAGGAGGTGAATTGATTTTTACATTGAGTAGAAAAGTTGAGAAAATAATGATCCTAGATCAAGAACTCATGGATTTCGGTTTCCTAGTATTTTGGGATGACACACACAAGTTCCATACTTAGGAGTAACTCAAATATTAGCTAGAGCTCATTGCTAGTGATGGAAGGGAATTTGACTTATGACCTAAACCAATCAAAGAAGATCAACTATTTGCAATTTTAAATGTTTTGGCTACATTACACATAAGAATCTAGGAGATAGCCCAGGTATATAAAAACTCATCATATAATAAGACCTTCCACTTGAAAGATACTCTACACAATGTCAAAGTAGTTTTCGTTCTAGAAAAAAAATCCTAGGATTAAGCCTACCAAGTATTGTGACTCTCACAGGGTTCCTCAGCTGATCAGATAGCTAGTAGAGAATAGCAAAGGGGAGCATCAAATGTGACAACACAAACACAAGAAGAACAAAGTGAAACTACTAGAACGTCAATGGCTAGTACCATCAAACCTAAAAGTTGATAGATGACATGTGGCACAAAGGTACAGGAAGAGAAAAGTAGATAATGTGCAAATTCATCAACCTTATGGCATAGTAATCAAAGTGTAGAAAGGAAGTATGTGATGTACAAAATGGGAACGTTGTGGTAGAAAAATGTGATTGGCTATGGAAAAGGAAAAGTATTTGCACAAATCACTCATAGAGAATGTAAATTTTGTTTGCCAATGACAACTCTAAAAAAATCCAAGTCCAATTAAAATTCTAGATGTCACCACCATATACAAAGGCTATAAAATGAGATGCAATTCAAGGATTATGTATGGTAATTCTCTTTGGTATTGAGGCTTTAGTCTGGATTGATTTTGTCTAAGTATCCATGCATATGTCTAAGTAGTCATGCATACTTTAGGATCACCTAAGCACCTTATTGTTTTTTGTAGTTATGATAAATATTACCTATGTAATTTTGTTAAAAAAATATAGTAGAACATGCTAATGGGCCCTAGAGTACTTGTAATATTTACCTAAGATACTTTACCTCCATTTGAAATAGCCCTTAGATATCATATATTATACTTGATCGAGTTCTGGTTTTGCAAGAATTACCTCTACCCAGATATCTCCTTTCACTTTCCTATTACTTCCTCTTCTCATATCTTCCTCCATATTTTTTTTCTATTTCTCTTTTCCCTACATCCTTCTCCACCATTCTTAGCCTCACCATTGTTGGAAATAGAGTCTATTCCATCATTTGGGTTATGTAAATGTATCCTCCAAGATACATATCTAGATTACTTCCTATGCAAGTTATCTAGTTACTTCATGCAATGTAATAAATGCACAAGTGTCAATGTGCAAGTTGTACATGTGCAAGTTATCCCTTGCACAACTAGATAGAGTGTTGGCCAAGTATCCTATTTTACCTATATAAGGATGGCCTCTTAGATAGATAGATGAGAGAGTTAGAGGACATAGTCAGATAGCGTAGCTTAGTGGATAGTGTAGTTTTGTATGCCACACCATTCATTGGTGATGGATACAATGTAGATCTGTAGCTTTGTTAATGGAGTGCTCACTTCCTCCATAGCTACATTGTAATATTTTATATGATTTATATTTTTAGCATACTTCAGTCATCTAGTAGATTTACTTTCTTTCATGTTATTCTGCATCTTGTGATTGTTATCTCTCATGGCTCATTCATCAAAAGCTAATAGTGGTATCAGAGCCACGGTAGATCTAGTCTATGTAGGTCAATAGGGAAACCACCATTGTTGGTTAGCCTAAGAGTTTTTGTCAAACTGACGCGCCACTGGACCAACCACTGACAAAAGATCTCAGAAGTATCTAGGTGGTAGATTTTGGGAGAGTCACAAAGATAGGACTGAAAGGAATCTTAGTTTCAGAAAATACTGAGATCATTTTTGTCTAGAGTCTTTTCCACAGAGTTGTTATGAAAACTCGTGAAGACTAGGACTCAACACTCAATCCACTAGATTGATGAATCATCTAGTGAAGATCATCCAGGTTATCTAGAATTTGCTAACTAGTGCCTAAATTTTCTTTTGTTGTAGGAAATTAATTCTTAGAGGATTGAGACTCCTCCTATGATAGAAAGCTAGGAGACTCCAACTTCGTTGCCCAAAGGTCGACGTGCCCTCATAGTGCAGAGGTTAGTTCATTGTGCAAGAGAAGAATACTATGGAAGAAGACTTCTAGTGAAGGATCATGGTGAAGATAGGAGACTGAAGATCTCCATTGCTGGATTATAAAATTCCACAGTTGAAGAACAGGCCATAAGAGCCTTGATACAGAAAGGCCATAGAAGCCTTGAAGAAGAAGCCATAGAAGTCTTGATACTAAAAAGGCCATAGAAGCCTTGATACTGAAAAGGCCATAGAAGCCTTGATACTAAAAAGGTTTGATACTAAAAAGGCCATAGAAGCCTTGATACTGAAAAGGCCATAGGAGCCTTGGTACTGAAAAATACCACATAAGCCTTGATATTGAAATAGGCCACATAAGCCTTGATCTTAAAGAAGAATTCAAGAAGAATATTTGATTCAGAAGCAGACTAAAATATTTCAATACTAATATCTTTGTTGTAGGAATCAGAATATCCAAGAGAAGATCTCACCACCAACACTTCTAGGAAGTAGAAGGTTGAAGAAAATGTCTCAAGGAAGACCATCAGAAGCTTCCAAATCAAAGACCTTGTGAAGGTCTCATCGAGCATCCAAGAAAGGCTAGGAGAGCCTTGCTGAAGATCAAGAGAGTTCTTTGAGAACTCATTGGAGAAATCCACTATCTAGATGAAGTCCTTGATAGTGAAGGACTTGGGATAATTATCATCATATGACAACAAGCCCAAGAGGAGAATTTGGTAAGGAGTGCCAAATATGTGAAGGAGAATTTAGCAAGGAGTGCCAAACCCTAGAAGAAGATCCTTCTTGAAGTCAGAATTTGATAAGAAGACTTGAAGATAGAAGAAGCTCACCAAATATTGGAGATTTGAAGATTACCTCTCACAGCAAGAAGGCACTACTTTAGAGACATAGACTTCTCCAAATCTATAGCAGAAGGAGGAGAACACAAGAGGAGAACAAGCCACCAAATCCTAGGCTCGTGAAAGAAAGTTTGAAACCATCATTTGGTGAAGAAGAAGAAGTTGTTCAGGACATCCTACTTGAAGCAGCAACTTGGTGTTTTTAGACACCAAGGTCTACATCCTCTACAAAGGTGGGAGAAGAGCTATAGAAAAAGGTATGCAACTTATGGTGCAAAAAGATTCATTAATTGGATTATTTATTAGATTTATTAGAGCACCTAAATTTGGATTAAAGTTGCAAAAAGGAAATTAGATTACAGTCTTCTAAAAGTGCAAAAGGAAATAGATTCTTTTAAGGATTCATTTGCACATTTATTAGGAGTTGATTAGATTTCAAATTAGCTTCTATCAACTACCTATTACATATTTTGAAAAAGAAGACTAAGTCCTACAACATTGATTGTAGTGAAATTGCAGAATAACTCCTAAAGATTCATTTTAGGTTATTCTTGATTAGTTGTAGTAAATTATTAGTGCATGACTTTGAGAGTTTATTGGAGTGATAAGGTGTAATATTAGTGCATTAAAAGTGAAGAACTTGTACTACTATACCACTCTCAAAAAAAAAATTAGTTTTGTGTTTCTTGAAAGGCACAAAGTCTGATTTGTATCAAGTGTCTAAAGACACTATTGAAGCACAAAAATTTGCAACTTGAAGTGGCCAATAGAAGCCACCAAAAAGGGTTAGAATCCTCCAGAATTTGGAGAAGAACCTAACTAACCAAAAACAGAAATAGAAGCTTATGAAAGTGAGACTTGGTGAGTCTCAAAAATAAAAAGCATTACAAAGTTGAATGCAAGGAAAGTGCAGAAAATTTGCATCAATTAAAAAGCTTCTATCTACTGTTATTGAAGCTTGGACTTGTTATCAAAAGTATCCAAGCAAAAAGGGAAAGGTGTGTCTACTATTTAAAGACAACCTCAAACCCTTGTATTGCAGGAAAATCTGCCACAAAACCAGAATTTTAGATCTGGAAATAGAGTGCAAAAGAAGGTATATTAAAAGCCTTATTATACAACATTATAATACATTATATGCACTACTCTAATCTGGTTTTTGACAGCATAAGAGCATATTTGAAGTGCCACAAAAGGGCACATTTTCTACAGAAAAAAAGGCCAACATAGGTCGGACGTCAACACTCTTCTTCCCAAGTCAGAAGGAGCCACTCAAGGGCTCATCTTGGACGTACGTACCTACAGAATCAAAGCTCATTTCAGATCATTCATGAGCCACATTTACGTAGACAAGCGAGTGCATATCAATTTCAAAAAGGATGTCAAAAATCTGCAAGGGATTCAATACATTTGGAGGCATAAAAGAAAGAGGGAAAGGTGTTACATTCATGGTCTCTAACTTGGAGAAGACCACCCATCGAAGGAAGCTCCAAATCATCATCCAAGCTCCATAGCGCATCGTCCATCCACCCACAGAAAAATAGCTTGCTTTCTGCCCAAGCAACATTGCAAAGCAAAGGGGTTATGGAGTTATAATCTCCATATTCGAAGACATTACAAGAACAGACTCCATGAAGATATAACACTTGGCATTCTGGTCATCATTCCTCTCAACGTTCTAGAAACTTCCATGTAGGAGTTACAAGAAAATATGTACCACTTGGTATTCTCCACCAACTTCACACAAGTGCCCATACATTTTTGAATCTCTCCAAGAGCGTTAAACAAAGGACTTGGAGTGTTACATAAAGAAGGGAGCGCTCACTTGTAATGGATGTGACACTTGTCACAATGTCTATGATCAAATACCCTTAAAATGAATTCAAAGTCCAAGTTCAATGTGCATGAGTGAAGCACAATCAAAGACGTCCAAAGGAGGAGTGTAGCAAAATCAAGGTCTGAGAGAAGCACATCAGAAACGTTTGAAGTGCATCATGGAAGATAAAGGGAAGGAGCATTAAAATATCCCCATATTTGAAGGTCAACTTTCAGTGCCATACGTACCAACATTCAAGACCTACCACTCCAAGGAATCTCCATTAAATCAAGCACCTAAGGTACCTTTTACACGTTGTTATACTCAACCATAGAAAGCATCGAATATTGAGGAGATATTACATCTAAAAGGTAAGGTCTAAATCCCATTTATTATTGCTTTCATAAGTTGGAGATATAAGGGTTATAAACTAAGGTTAAAACTTAGATATTGAAAGCTAAAGGGGTGACTTATCTTATTAATTTAATATTTGCAATCTTACTTAGGAGGAATAAGGAATTCAACTTGGATTAAATTATATTGCAAATATTATTATCATTTCTCTAATTTTCCAAACTTGGGAGTCATAAGGATTACTCCATCAAATTTATTTTATTGGAAATTAGAAATAATCCAAGGGACATAAAAGAGGTTTTTAGGGTTTCAATTAAGGTTGGATATATATATATTTGCTTGTCTCAAATCTTCAAAAAGGGACAAAAGAATTCCAACATCAAAACCTCTTCAAAATTGAAAAAAATGCTTAGTTCAATTAGGAGTAATAAGGTGTTAAAAAGTTGATTTTTGACTCTTACAAAACTTGTACAAAATCAACCAAAATTGAACTATATTTTTACAAAAAGCACTATATCATACTTCAAAACACTAAAGAGCCATTCTATCTCAATTATTCAAGTTCAACCTTTCAAATGGGTAAAGGAATGTCATACAATGATTGTAAAACTTGCTCCAACAGGAACCAACTCACAAAGCATAATCACAAGTGGTTTATTGATTTAGGAGCTAGTCATCATATGATAGGAAATATACAATGGTTTGACTGTCTTGAGGTTACTAAAGGTTACAGGTTAAGAATTGCAGACAACCAAACTTATCCTATTCATGGATATGGATGTGTATCTCCCAATAAATATTTTCCAAATATTCTACTACAAAAATGTATTGTATGTTCCTGGATTAACATTCAATCTCATCTCAATGAGCAAGCTAGTAGAAAACAACTACATGATTAATTTTAGATATATGAATGGGATCAATACATGTCTCATTATGAATCAAGATGGAATAAAAGCAACAGGTTCAATCCATGAAAATACCTATATCCTAGACTCAATGGAAATTCCACAAGATATTGTGATGTTACAAAATGCTTCTAACTTATTTGCAGAAGAACAAGTTGAAGAAAATGAAGAACCAGTACATAAAAAAGGCAAGTACAGAAGAATAAAAAATATGAGAGGATAATTGCATCATGCTCTACTCATTCATCAATAATCTAAATCGAATGAAGACACTTGCAAGGAGGACTATAAAGGTGGTTGGATAGAAGATGAATGTGAACATATCTAAGATCATCCAATGAGAATAGAAGGCCTAGCTACAACCTACTATGCATCATATGGAGACACAGATTACTGGCTGAACCTGAATACAAATATTACAAGTTCATGGGCACCAACCCATAGGAGACACCAATCTCCTTGAGGTACCAACCTCAAATCTGAAGGTACCAACCTTGATAAACAAAATAGAGGATGACATACTGATGTTGGAAGCTTCAAATGTCCAAATTTTCCTTCATATTCATTAATTCTATCTCTTCCATAAGTCTCATGTTGTCTTCTTGGATCTACACTTTAATATTTGCTCATCATATTATAATCCATGTTGTACCACTTACCCTAAAACTCATCAACCAAAATTACCTTTGCTTGCCCTAAAACTCATGGATAACAATACCTTGAATTGAGATATCCTCACTATATATCTGGATGTGAATTATTCTTCATCGATATAAAATTTCAAATAAAACACTTTAATACCTTATAAATCCCTTATCACTCCTTTTAAAAACTTTACAAAACAAAACTTTATTAAAAACAAAATGACTCCTTATATCTCTCTTAATATTCTAATCAAATAGAATATATATAAGTACCTCATATGCTATTCATATTTGTTTCCACATTATTTTTTTATTGATTTTCTCCATGAGATAGCACTCAGTGTGATGCATGCACTGCAATGATTATGGTTTGATTTCTTCTATGATGGATCCTCCAAAAATATTTGTTGCTTAGGCATCATAAAAATTATAATGATTGCTTGGGTGGTAAGCTTATCTTCCTCCTATGTCATGCAACAGCTTAAAAATTTATGGCACTAAATTCTCCAATACTTGTCTTCATTGTTCGCTCTGCTACTCAAGTTGGCTACCATTCATAGTCAACACTGTTCCAACGATCTTAGAACCTTTTCTTTAGCTAATGTTGGCATGTTCTGAAAGCCTCTCCTATTATTATGAAATACTTCATATTTGAAAGAAATACCTTCAAATATATTGATTTTATTAGATTATAATAGGAAGCCTCTTGTTATGTTGGACACCTCCTTGTTGACAGAGCTTCATCAGGCATCGTTGGACTTCTTTGTTATAGATAGCAAAACCACATCATACTAGCACCAAAATAAATTATATCCTTTGAAGCCTTCTCTAAACATACTATAAACATACTCCAATGATAAGCTTCACTTCATGTGATCCAAATATATATAACTATACGAATTCAATATTCTCCAAGGCCATCACCATGAGATCCCCCATAAACGCTACTACGATGGCTTATCTAGATAGCATCACCATCTTGCTTCCACTATGCCTTACCTCCACTGCATTGGATTTTCCAAATAGCATCACCACCTTGCCTCCACTGCACCTTACATCCATTGTGTTGGCTTCTCCGTACAACATCACCACCTTGCTTCCACTATGCCTTACATCCACTACATTGGCTTCTCTAAACAATGCCACCACCTTCCTTTAGAGCCAAACTTCGCTGACCCACACAAGCTCCAACTTCACTACTCTGTGCAAGCTCTAGCTTTGCTACCCCACGCTAGCTCTAGATTTTCTATCTCAAATGATCACAATTTTCTCCCCTTGACAAGCTGCTCCCTCTTACTAAAATTATAATCTTCTCCCCTTACTAAAATTCTCCTCATTTGAAATCAATGGCAAAGGCTTCTTGGGTGTAAAGGATAAGATACTTGACAATTCCCCCTTTCTAACTGCTCTAACTAAGACTTCAATGATGATATGGGAGTGAAACTCCCAAATTACAATGCTCCTTTTCTTTTTCCATTTTCTTTCTCCCTGAGACTTCAATGATGATATGGGAGTGAAACTCCCAAATTACTATTCTCCTTTTCTTGTTCCATTTTCTTTCTCCAAAATTTGGAGGACATATCCTTTTGAATAGTTTGACCATCCTTCTTCTTACTTGAGTTTAGAAGTTCAGGGAACACCTTTCTACACCATTTAGTTGTATGCCCAAAATTATCACATTTGTAACAAATGATGTTGTAGTCCATGAGAGGTGTAAATGAATTGAAATTCCTCTTGGTGAAGCCAAAATCATTTTTAGCATGGACCCTACAATTTATAGCTTTATGACCAAATTGGTGACATGAAAAGCAATAACCATGGAAGAAATATTGAAACCTATCTAATTGCCTTGGAGGATATGGTCACATGGTTCTCTCATTGTTGGTTATGTGATGGTCCTTGGTCCATGATGATGCTTTGTTTTCTTCTTTTGATGCTTCCACTTCTCAACACATCAACATAGGTCTTAGGCTCTTCTTTAATTATTTTCTTTGATTCCTCTATTCCTTTTGAGCTTGACTCCTCCTTTTGTTTCTTTTGACTCTCTTCAAAACCAAGTCCAATTTATATAACTTAAGATCTTTGTGCTTTGATAATATCATCCAATATTTCTGTGCTTTTCTCAAACCTAATATTTTGATGTAGCTTATCATTATATTCTTCCACTTCCTTCCTTAGAGAGACAACCTCATGTTCTAATTTTTCACATTCCAACTCTTTTTTCTTTAACTACTTAGCCATACCTTCTTCAATTCGCTTTGCCTCTTCAATTTTCACTTTTAAGTCGGTGAGATCTTGTGAAAGCTTTGCCTTTGTCTTCTCATCCTCTTGTACTTGAGTCTTCAATCTCGAGTTCTTCTTTCTAAGCCTTTTCAACTCTTCAAGAGAAAAAACAAGTTCCTCTTCTATGTCAACTATGGCTTCCTCTTCATTTTTTGGATCTTTCTCCTCTTCTTGTTTTTCAACAACAGGAGCATCTTCTTTCACCTCCATGGCCAAAAATAGGATTTCTTCTCTTTCACTATCGAAGAGACTTTCATCACTATTGTTGGAATAACTGCTTGCTTCCTCAACATAAAGACTCTTCTTGTGCCTTTGAAATATCTTCTTCTCATGCTTGCTTTGATCATACCTCTTTTTCTTTTCATGATAAAATTTTCTTTCCTTCTTTTTCTTGTATTCCTCTTCTTCTTCACTGCTACTACTTTCAGCTTGTGGGCATTGAGTTGCATAGTGACCAATGTTACCACAATTAAAATATTTCACAGTATGCTTACCTTTGTGTTTTCTTGATCCCTTCTTATTTCTTCGCACAAAGTTGGCTTCTTCTCCATTACTCAATTATTCACTTGACTCTAGTTCCTTATTCTTTGTCTTCTTTGAAGCTTTAAACATGACCTCCCATTTGGATGTTTGATATTTTTCAGTCCTCATCTCATAGGCTGTAATAATTCCATGTAGCTCATCCATGCTTAAGGTTTTAAGATCCTTCATTTCTTCAATCACCGAGACCTTCGCATCAAACCTCATGGGAAGTGACCTTAATATTTTCTAAACAATCTTAGAGTCATCAATACTTTCTCCAAGTCCACAAATGGTGTTGACAATTTCATCAATGTAGAGCAGATATTTGGCAATATCTTCCTCATATTTCATTTTTAAGTCTTTGAACTTCCTCCTATGGGTTTGAAGTTTTGCCATTTTAACCTTGTCATATCCTTCATATGTTCTTTGTAACTTGTACCATATTTATTTTGCTGAGGTGCATTGCATGACTTTCACAAAATCTGATTCACATAACCCACTTAGTATTGCATTCATTACCTTGGCATTATGTTCAAATGGTTTCTTGTCATTTTGATCCATGGGAGGGGTTGTAGGTGGTTTGAACCCATCCACAATAGATTTCCATATATCATAGCCATGTGCCATCAAATAGGTTTGCATCCTCATGCTCCAGAAGGTATAGTTAGTCCCATCGAACAATGGAGCCCTATTTGATGAAAAACCTTCTTGGTAAGCCATGTGTGTTCTTCTAAGATATTTCTTCAAGCGGTTAGGCTTTCATGAAGGAACCTACTCTGATACCAATTGAAGAAACACACGCTTATACTAAGAGGGGGAGGTGAATATTATAAGATAAAAAATTTTCTTTCCAAACAATAACTGCAATAATATGAATGCAATAATGAATCAATGCATAGAACACCACACACATAAGAGACAAGGATTTTACATGGAAACACCCTTTCGGGAGAAAACCACAACAAAATATTGCTTATATTTCTTCAATAAAATTTATGGGCACCAACCCACAAGAGACACCAATCCCCTTGTACAATTTCATGGGCACCAACCCATAGGAGACACCAATCCCCTTGTGCAAGTTCATGGGCACCAACCCATAGGAGACACCAATATCCTTCTACAAGTTTGTGGGCACCAACCCATAGGAGACACCAATCCCCTTGTGCAAGTTCGTGGGCACCAACCCACAGGAGACACCAATCCCCTTGTGCAAGTTCATGGGCACCAACCCATGAGATACACCAATCTCCTTTTACAAGTTTGTGGGAACCAACCCATAGGAGACACCAATATCCTTGAGGTACCAACCTTAGATCTGAAGGCACCAACCTTGATCAAAAAATAGAGGATGATATACTAGTTTTGGAAGCTTCAAATGGCCAAATTGTCCTTCACATTCATTAATTCTATCACTTCCACAAGTCTCACGATGTCTTCTTGGATCTACACTTTAATCTCTACTCATCATATTATAATCCCTATTGTACCACTTGCCCTAAAACTCATCAGCCAAAATTACCTTTGCTTGCCCTAAAACTCATGGACAACAATACCTTGAATTGAGAGATCCCCACTGTATATATGGATGTGACTTATTCTTCATCGATATAACAATTTCAAATAAAACACTTTAATACCTTCTAAATCCCTTATCACTCCTTTTAAAAACTTTACAAAACAAAACTTTATTAAAAACAAAATGACTCCTTATATCTCCCTTAATATTCTAATCAAATAGAATATATATAAGTACCTCATGCGCTATTCATATTTGTTGTCACCTTATTTATTCACTACTTTTCTCCACGAGATAGCACTCAACATGATGCATGCACTACAATGATGATGGCCTAATTTCTTCTATGATGGATCCTCCAAAAATGTTTGTTGCTCAGTCATCAAGAAAATTATAATGATTTCTTGGGTGGTAAGCTTATCTTCCTCCTATGTCATGCAATGACTTCAAAATCTATGGCACTAAATTCTCCAATACTTGTCTTCATTGTTTGCTCTACTGCTCAAGATGGCTACCATTCATAGTCAACGCTACTCCAATGATCTTAGAACCTTTTCTTTAGCTAAGGTTGGCACATTTTGATGACCTCTCCTATTATGATGAAATAATTTAGATTTGATAGTAATACCTTCCACGATGTCACTTTTATTAGATTATAATGGGAAGCCTCTTGTTATTTGCAACACCTCCTTATCGATAGAGCTTCATTGGGTGTCGCTAGAATTCTTTGTTATAGACAGCAAAACCGCATCATACTAGCACCGAAATGAATTCTACCCTTTGAAGCCTTCTTTGAACCTGCTATAAACATGCTCCACTAAGAAGCTTCACTTTGTGTGATCCAAATAGATATAACTATACAAATATTGTATTCTCCAAGGCCATCACCATGAGGTCCCCCACGAACTCTACTGTGATGGATTCTCCGGATAGCATCACCACCTTGCTTCCACTGTGCCTTACCTCCACTATGTTGGCTTCTCTGTACAATATCACCACCTTGCTTCTAATACACCTTATATCCACTATGTTGGCTTCTCCATACAATATCACCACCTTGCTTCCACTATGCTTTACATCCACTATATTGGCTTCTCTAGGAAGTGTCACCACCTTCCTTTAGAGCTGAACTTCATTTACCCACACAAGCTCCAGCTTCACTACTCCATGCGAGATCCAAATTTGTTACCCTGCACTAGCTCCGACTTTGCTACCCCACATGAGCTCTAAATTTCTACCCTATGTGATCTTTGGCTTCACTGTCCTACATGAGCTCTAGCTTCACTACACCACACTAGCTCCAAATTCACTACCTTGCACAAGCTCCAACTTCCCTGCCCTGCACTAGCTCTGAATTCACTACCTCGCACAAGCTCCAGCTTCATTGACCACCTTCAACCTCTATACTCTTCAGTGATGACACACCATCAGTCACATACATATCATCTCCTCCGCCTCTAATTCACCATGTCAATCCAATCATCGATGGTTGTGAATAGATTTTGGCCTTATATTTATATAGTCAAACCTTACACTTTTGGTGCCCAAAATGTCAACCCATATTTTCAAGATAATATTTGTATTTATATTGTATATTGAAACATCACTTTATAAGGTAACACCTTATAATAAAATGCATATGATTTATTAATTTGAAACATCACTTTATAAGGTAACACCTTATAATAAAATGCATATGATATTGATCACCCAACCTCATAGGAAAATCTATTAAATATCCCTTGAAAAAGATATATTTGCCTTGAATAATTTACCCAATCACACCATGGTTTTCCAGCAACCAAGTTGGCCTTTGACATCAATGACAATTCAATAATTCTAACACATATCTAGATTACTTTCTATGCAAGTTATATAGTTACTTCATGCAATGTAATAAATGCAAAAGTTTCAATGTGCAAGTTGTACATGTGTAAGTTATTCCTTGCACAACTATAAAGTGTTGACCAAGTATCCTATTTTTCTTATATAAGTATGGCCTCTTAGATAGATAGGTGAGATATGAGGGACATAGTCAGAGAGTGTAGCTTAGTGGATAGTGCAGTTTTGTATGCCACACCATTCAGTGGTGATGGATACAATGTAGATTTGTAGCTTTGTTAATGGAGTGCTCACTTCCTTCATAGCTACATTGTAATATTTTATATTATTTATATTTTTAGCATACTTCAATCATCTAGTATATTTACTTTCTTTCCTGTTATTTTGGATCTTTTGATTGTTATCTCTCAAGGCTCATTCATAAAAAGCTAACAACCATTTTCCTACACTTCTTCCATAATATCTTCTTTTAATTCTCTTTTGTATTTCTCTCTTCTTGTTCTTTTCCTCCTTAGATTATAAATATAATCCTAATTTTTGTAGTCAAATAGGATGCAATCTTAGCAAGGGCATCTTCCAACACATGCTTTGTAAACCATACCATAATTATAGAATCAATATCCATTCAATTCCCCAAACACTTTTCCTCCTCATATCTCAAAGTTTTCCATAGTTCTTCTACCTCCTAAACTTGTGATTTCCCTAAAATTATCTTCTAGCTCTTTTTCCTATTTGTGAATACATACCCAATGGATAAAGCTATATGGGTTCTCTATTTTAACAAGAAAAAATCCTTGAAAAGCACCAACAATGTGGATCAATGCAATAACCCATATATGAAGCATTGTTATCAGAGTAAGACTTTTCTACAATAATTCAATGGACATTAGTTCAGTAGGTGATAAAATAGTTGAATGCTCATAAATAGCTTGTTGGGCCCAAGATTTGGCTAAGGTAATTTGAAGAACACAAGCTTATACTGAGAGGGGGGGGTGAATAGTATAAGACCTCTTTTTTCTTTTTCCTTTATACTTTAAAATAGTAAAGCAATATACCCAAAGCAATATCAAAGCAATGCACAAAATCATCCACAAAGTGACACCAATTTTAACGTGGTTCACCCGAATGGCTAGGCTACGTCCACAAAACTTTTCTCTAAAATTTATCTCAAAGTTCTTTGGGAAACCTTCCCAATTACAATGTTTATGAGCCTCGGCTCAAAGGAGATACCTTCCCCCAATCTGAATTTATGAGCCTCTGCTCAAAGGAGATACCTTCCCCCAATCTGAATTTATGAGCCTCTGCCCAAAGGAGAAACCTTCCCCCAATCTGAATTTATGAGCCTCTGCTCAAAGGAGATACCTTCCCCTCTGCTCTGGATATGATCCCTCAGAAGATCAACTGTCTCTACCTCTTGCCAGCATGTGGAACTCCTTTCCACCGAAGACCTCCTGTCCTCAATGCTTAGCCTAAGAGACCTCTGCCTTCTATGATCACGTCCACAGCAGCTCAGCAACCTGTACCAAACACAGTCAGTCGGTCTAGTACAAGTCTTCCTCTGTCTGTCAGATCTGTCCAACTCTTGAACAAATCAATCCTCTATCCACAAGCCTTCTCAAAGACTTGCCAAATCTATCCTCAGGTTCTCTGATAGAACCAATGTACCTCTGTCCTCAAGTTCTCTGATAGAACTATCAATCTCAACTCACAAGTCCTCTGCTCACAAGTCCTCTGCTAGGACCTATCCAAATCTGCTCACAAGTCCCCACCGAAACCTATCCAAAACCTGCTCACAAGTCCCCAACGGAACCTGTTCAAAACCTGCTCACAAGTCCCCAACAGAACCTGTCCAAAATAGCTCACAAGTTCACCAAGAAAAACTTGCTTAGCATGAACCCACAAAGAGAATTGTTAGAGACCCAATGTGATTCATCAACCTCATAGAAGCATAAAGAGAATTGTTAGAGACTCAATATGTTCTATACTTAACTCCCAATCTCAATCTCAAATCTCATAGAAACATAAAGAGAATTGTTAGAGACTCAATATGTTCTATATTTAACTCTCAATATCAATCTTCAACTCAATCTCAAATCTCATAGAAACATAAAGAGAATTGTTAGAGACTCAATATGATCTATACTTGACTCCCAATATCAATCTCAACTCAATCTCAATCTCAAAAGAATAAGATAGATGTAGTATGCTTTTCTCAAGAACATGAAACACAACCCAACAATTGCCAAACATGCAATATCTCATATAACAATGCTACTCATGTTCTTTCCACAACCAATATCTTTTCTCAACCAATTAGGGCTTTAACAACAATGCTTATAGACAAGGTTTAACCAACATCATTCAACTCAACATTAACCTTGAAGCATTCAACCAATCATCACAAGAAAAGGAAACAAGTAGAAATCCTTTTCCCTCCAAAGATATTTGAACAAAACAACCACCAACACAATATCACCAAATGCAAAGAATAACTTGCTCAAATCAACTCAATGGAGTAAGCCCAATATCATGAATCAAGTAAAGCAATAACTTGATCAAACAACCTCTATGGAAGCAACTCAACCATCAAACTCAAAACAGCCAACCAAGGGTTCCACCAACTCAATGCAAGTAGCTTGACTCACAAATACAAACCCTAGTGCACAAAGCTTCCACTATCTCAAACCAAAAATTATGCATTCATCAAAAACTCTCCTTAAGGATAACAATGCATAAGTAGTCTTCAACAAACCAAAAAATAGGATTTACACCCAATCAAAGAAAACCTAGTTGAAAACCTTTTCACTCCAACCTTATTTCAGAAAACATACACCAATCATACTCATAAGAAGAATGTGCCCATACCTTATTGGAGTAGAAGAAAATTGACCCTTAAAGCTGTCACCACACACAACCCTCAAACTTCCAACCAAGTTAGGGTTAGAACCAAGATAAATGAGCATATAAAAACTTTCCTTAATACACCTTTTAGCTTCTCTTCTTTTGAAAACAACCACCAAAGAAGTCAAAAACACAACAACCAAAACTTACACCTTATATCTCCATTTTAAACTTTAGCATAGCAAAAGACTAATCTCAAAAATACAACCAAAGAAATATCCCCTTATTTCTCCTATGTCTTTTAAACAATGCTAAACAATGCCAAAAATTATATCAAGAAATTAATCACACCTTAGAATGGCTGCCCTTGAAGAATCCAAAAATCGCGGAATGGCTGCCCTTGACGAATCCAAAAATCATGGAATGGCTGCCTTTGACGAATCCGAAAAACGTGGCACAAAATACGTTTTAACAAAAACGTGACTTAATCCATGCACAACTCCCTCCATGGGAATCGAAACGTAGACCTCCACCTACGCAAAGCCCAAACGCAGCCTATGCTACCACTAGCCCACAAGGGGCTAACGAAGTCTAAGACAGACTTCCTACCACTTCAACGAACAAGCACTTCGTAAGTTTTTCAAACGCGAGCTCTCTTCTTCCGCGGCGTCAACAGAGCATCGATCGCAGCCAAAAATTAATGCATTCAAAATTCTCAAGAGGAGTTAAACCTTAGGATCCTTCCCATATTTATAGTCCAATCGTGGACTTTAGAACACGTCGATGACAGAGAAACGTAATTTCGAATTTAATCGAAATTGCTTTCTAAAGGGTTTAAAAACCCTTAATTAATTTTAATAAATTAAGAATAAAAAAGGTTTAAAAACCTTTAAATATTTTTAATAAATTAAAAATAATTTCTCCCTTAATTAATTAAATAATTAATTAATTAAAACCTTGAAGGGTTTTAAATAATAATTAAATAATAAAGAGAACCTCCATTGGTTTTAATAAAAACCATTTAACTTGGTTTTAATAAAAACCCTATCCAAAAACCTTATCCAATGGAATCTCTCCGGATTCTCTTAAGAATATTCTCTTGGAATATTTCACCTTTGAAGCCAACACATCCTCTTAACATTAATGCCATTTCCTTTTGACATCAATGACAACTCATAGACAAGGAGCTAGGATCTCAAACCCAAAATTGCCAACAATCTCCCCCTTTGTCATTGATGGCAAACCATGCTTCTCAACAACAAAAACTCAACATAAACAGCTCCCCCTGTCTTGAGGCTCTCCCCCTTACTCAAATCTCTCCCCCTTTGTCATCAATGGCAAAGGGTCACCTTTGGGGCTCGGGACTAAGAATGAGCCTCTTAGCTTAGTCCCTCCCCCACCTCCCTGATGAGGTGATTAATTCTGGGGTGGGAGTAAAACTCCCATTAGGCACTGATCATCATCAGCGTCTATAACTTCCTTTTCGGGCCTTCTCTTGAACTCTTTGTCCATATTCCTATTCCTGTCATTGTTCTTGTTCTTGTTCTCATCCTTGTTCTTGTCCATGCCTTGATCCTTGGACCTGATCATGCCATTGTTCCTGTTCCCGTATTCTGGAATTTCAGCTCTACACTTTCTAGCTATGTGACCTTTATTGTTGCACTTATAACAAGTAACAATGTTATTTCTCTGTGGTAAACCTGATCTTTGAATCCACCAGTTCTGACCAAACCTGTTTTGGCCAACCCTGTTCTGACCAAATCTATTCCTGTTATTTGCCTTGCAATAAACTGCCTTGTGCCCAAACTGTTGACAAGAGTAGCAATACCCTTGAAAGTAACTAGCACTTCTGAACAGGCACTAATACCCTTCTTCACTTAAGCCATGTAATGTGAAGCCATGTGACCAAACTCGTGACAAGCAAAACATCTGCCTTGAAACTTTCCTTTATTTGACCTCTTGGGTCCCGAAAACTTCTTCTTCTCATTCTGAATTCTATTTTCTATTTCTGTGCATCTATCATTCAAGGACTCATGATCTGAAATACTTTCCTCATCAGAACTCTCTTCCTTTTGGAGTCTCTTACTAGACTCTCCAACTTGTTCCTTGTGTGACTTAACAAAACCAAGGCCTGTTTTATCTGTTGTCTTTCTTTGACCTTTGATGAGTGACTTAACCTTTTTGGAGCTATCTTGAAACTGGTAAAGCTTATCCTTGTACTCTTTAGTTTCCTCTTTCAAAGAAGCCATTTTCTGTTCTAACTCACTATACTCAAGAACCTTAGACTCTAACTCATCCTTGAGTTCTTGTGTCTTAGCTATAGAGAAATCAAGATTTTCAATAAGATCATCTCTCTCCATACAACATTCATCTAACTTATCCTTGAGTCTAGCATTCTTCTTTCTTTCCTTTTTCAAAGCACTAAGAGCACTAATAAGTTCACTCTCAAGATCCTTTATTTGATTTCCTTTTGAATCATCAAAGCCTTTTTCAGATTTCTTATCACTAGAGGTGCTACCCTTTTCAAAAACCATACATGCATCTTCCTTATAGTTTTCTGAAGCATCCTCATACATACTAGAAACCAAATCATTATTTGTGCAATCATCCTCAAGGTGACCAAAATTTCCACATCTAAGACATTTCATGATAATGAATCTATGTTTCGGTTCTTCCTCTTTTTCTCGATATGAACAACATCTCATTTTCATTATCACTTGAAGAACTTTCACTATCACTACTAGAACACTTACTTGCTTTGTCTAGGTAGAAACTCTTCTTGTGCTTGTGAGAATACCTCTTTCCTTGATTGTTATGCTCATCTTTGTTCTTCCTGTGATGCTTGTACCTTTCAGAATCCTTGCTCTTAGAATCCTGTTTATCTTCATCACTTTCATTCTTGGAAATAATACAATCAGTAGCATAATGACCAAACTTTCCACAATTGAAACATCTTACATTTTTCATACTTTTGTGCTTTCTAGAGAACTTGCCTTTCTTGTTGTAATATGCCTCTTCATCACTAGAAGACTCATCACTATCTTGAAGTTGTTTACCCTTGGATTCTTTTGTAGCCTTGAAAGTCGCCTCTTTCTTGACATCAACCTTCACTTGAGTTCTTAACTCAAATGCTGCAAGTATACTATGGAGCTCATCCTTTTTCAATTTATCCAAATCTTTAGCTTCCTCAATAGCAGAAATATTTTCACTAAATCTATTAGGAAGAGATCTTAAAATCTTATCACAAACATCATTTTCAGCAAGCTCAAGACCTAGGTCTTTCATGGAGTTAACAACCTCATCCATACGAAGCATGTAGTCACTAATATTTTCATCATCATTCATCTTGAGTTGTTCAAACATACCTTTGAAGTGTCTCAACTTGGCCTTTCTGACATTTGTATCACCCGTATGAACCACCTTCAATCTGATTCCACATTTCACTAGTTGTCTTGCAGTGAATCACTTTGGTGAGATCTGCTTCTGTAAGCCTTTCAGGATTGCATTCATTGCTTTTGAATTGTTGTGATGTAGGAGCCTTTCTTCTTTAGTATTAGGACCATGTACAGGAATAGTGTACTCATCTTCAATCACTTCCCATACCTCATTCCCAAGTGCCATTAGATGAACCTTCATCCTTGCACTCCAAAGACCAAAATCTGACCCATCAAGAATAGGTGCTGCATTGCCACTTGAATGATCCATTGTGTTCTTTACTAGCTTTTCCTTCAAGTTGTTAAACTTTTCGAAGGCACCCGCTCCGATACCAATTGAAGAACACAAGCTTATACTCGAGAGGGGGGTGAACAAGTATAAGACCTCTTTTTACTTTTTCCTTTATACTTCAAAATAGTAAAGCAATATACCCAAAGCAATATCAAAGCAATGCACAAAATCATCCACAAAGTGACACCAATTTTAACGTGGTTCACCCGAATGGTTGGGCTACATCCACAAAACTTTTCTCTAAAAGTTATCTCAAAGTTCTTTGGGAAACCTTCCCAATTACAATGTTTATGAGCCTCGGCTCAAAGGAGATACCTTCCCCCAATCTGAATTTATGAGCCTCTACTCAAAGGAGATACCTTCCCCCAATCTAAATTTATGAGCCTCTACCCAAAGGAGAAACCTTCCCCAAATCTAAATTTATGAGCCTCTGCTCAAAGGAGATACCTTCCCCTCTACTCTGGATATGATCCCTCAGAAGATCAACTGTCTCTACCTCTTGCCAGCATGTGGAACTCCTTTCCATCGAAGACCTCCTGTCCTCAATGCTTAGCCTAAGAGACCTCTGCCTTCTATGATCACGTCCACAACAGCTCAAAGAACCCGTACCAAACACAGTCAGTCTGTCTAGTACACGTCTTCCTCTGTCTGTCACATCTATCCAACTCTTGAACAAATCAATCCTCTGTCCACAAGCCTTCTCAAAGACTTGCCAAATCTGTCCTCAGGTTCTCTGATAGAACTATCAATCTCAGCTCAGAAGTCCTCTGCTAGGACCTATCCAAATCTGCTCACAAGTCCCCACCGAAACCTCGTCCAAAACCTCGCTCACAAGTCCCCAACGAAACCTGTCCAAAACCTGCTCACAAGTCCCCAACGGAACCTGTCCAAAATAGCTCACAAGTTCACCAAGAAAAAACTTGCTTAGCATGAACCCACAAAGAGAATTGTTAGAGACCCAATGTGATTCATCAACCTCATAGAAGCATAAAGAGAATTGTTAGAGACTCAATATGTTCTATACTTAACTCCCAATCTCAATCTCAAATCTCATAGAAACATAAAGAGAATTGTTAGAGACTCAATATGTTCTATATTTAACTCTCAATATCAATCTTCAACTCAATCTCAAATCTCATAGAAACATAAAGAGAATTGTTAGAGACTCAATATGATCTATACTTGACTCCCAATATCAATCTCAACTCAATCTCAATCTCAAAAGAATAAGATAGATGTAGTATGCTTTTCTCAAGAACATGAAACACAACCCAACAATTGCCAAACATGCAATATCTCATATAACAATGCTACTCATGTTCTTTCCACAACCAATATCTTTTCTCAACCAATTAGGGCTTTAACAACAATGCTTATAGACAAGGTTTAACCAACATCATTCAACTCAACATTAACCTTGAAGCATTCAACCAATCATCACAAGAAAAGGAAACAAGTAGAAATCCTTTTCCCTCCAAAGATATTTGAACAAAACAGCCACCAACACAATATCACCAAATGCAAAGAATAACTTGCTCAAATCAACTCAATGGAGTAAGCCCAATATCATGAATCAAGTAAAGCAATAACTTGATCAAACAACCTCTATGGAAGCAACTCAACCATCAAACTCAAAACAGCCAACCAAGGGTTCCACCAACTCAATGCAAGTAGCTTGACTCACAAATACAAACCCTAGTGCACAAAGCTTCCACTATCTCAAACCAGAAATTATGCATTCATCAAAAACTCTCCTTAAGGATAACAATGCATAAGTAGTCTTCAACAAACCAGAAAATAGGATTTACACCCAATCAAAGAAAACCTAGTTGAAAACCTTTTCACTCCAACCTTATTTCAGAAAACATACACCAATCATACTCATAAGAAGAATGTGCCCATACCTTATTGGAGTAGAAGAAAATTGATCCTTAAAGCTGTCACCACACACAACCCTCAAACTTCCAACCAAGTTAGGGTTAGAACCAAGATAAATGAGCATATAAAAACTTTCCTTAATACACCTTTTAGCTTCTCTTCTTTTGAAAACAACCACCAAAGAAGTCAAAAACACAACAACCAAAACTTACACCTTATATCTCCATTTTAAACTTTAGCATAGCAAAAGACTAATCTCAAAAATACAACCAAAGAAATATCCCCTTATTTCTCCTATGTCTTTTAAACAATGCTAAACAATGCCAAAAATTATATCAAGAAATTAATCACACCTTAGAATGGCTGCCCTTGAAGAATCCAAAAATCACGGAATGGCTGCCCTTGACGAATCCGAAAATCGTGGAATGGCTGCCTTTGACGAATCCGAAAAACGCGACACAAAATACGTTTTAACAAAAACGTGACTTAATCCATGCACAGCTCCCTCCGCGGGAATCGAAACGCAGACCTCCGCCTACGCAAAGCCCAAACGCAGCCTATGCTGCCACTAGCCCACAAGGGGCTAACGAAGTCTAAGACAGACTTCCTACCACTTCAACGAACAAGCACTTCGTAAGTTTTTCAAACGCGAGCTCTCTTCTTCCGCGGCGTCAACAGAGCATCGATCGCAGCCAAAAATTAATGCATTCGAAATTCTCAAGAGGAGTTAAACCTTAGGATCCTTCCCATATTTATAGTCCAATCGTGGACTTTAGAACACGTCGACGGTAGAGAAACGTAATTTCGAATTTAATCGAAATTGCTTTCTAAAGGGTTTAAAAACCCTTAATTAATTTTAATAAATTAAGAATAAAAAAGGTTTAAAAACCTTTAAGTATTTTTAATAAATTAAAAATAATTTCTCCCTTAATTAATTAAATAATTAATTAATTAAAACCTTGAAGGGTTTTAAATAATAATTAAATAATAAAGAGAACCTCCATTGGTTTTAATAAAAACCATTTAACTTGGTTTTAATAAAAACCCTATCCAAAAACCTTATCCAATGGAATCTCTCCGGATTCTCTTAAGAAGATTCTCTTGGAATCTTTCACCTTTGAAGCCAACACATCCTCTTAACATTAATGCCATTTCCTTTTGACATCAATGACAACTCATAGACAAGGAGCTAGGATCTCAAACCCAAAATTGCCAACATAATAAAAGTCTAGCATTTTTTCAGAATGCTAGGGTGGAAAAGGATCGAATTTTTGGAACATTGATGTCATCCTGAAGAACATAAAAATTGGGTAATGTGTAGAGCCAAACATGGAAAAATACCAAATTTTTTGAGTGCTAACATCATCATAATAAGCAAAAACGTATGACAAGAAAAAATTCTAGAGTGCAAAATTGCAAAACTTTCAAGGTGTTGACATCATCATAAGGAGTTGAAAAGTTTGACACAACAGAGAGCCCATAAGGGAAAAATGCTAGAATTTTGAGATGCTGACATCATTTGAACATCAAAAAAACTTTGTCCTAATCTATGAAGCCTTTCCAAAAGACAAAATGCCTAACAAGGTATCTAAATCCTTATAATGACTAAATAAGGTTCCAAACCTATATCTTTTAGCGAAAATTGTCCTTATTAGAGGTTAAAACTATTTGAACACTCCTCAACCACACATTTATCCCTAAATAACTATCCCAATGAGAAAACATAGTGGAAAAAAGTAATTCTATCAAAATATACCCAAAACTACAAGAGACACATAGATGTTAAGCTCATGGAGAAAATCAGGATCAACCATATCATCACAATAAAATAAATATGGTTAATTCAAGATAATATAGAAAATGACATTCATGCCCTACACTTACCCCTATCAGGCCTACAAATGGTCTTTGTGTAATGATTAGATCTAATAAAGAGAAGGTGTAATCTTATAAATAGCTCAATACCTCAAAAAGAGTGTTGACTCTTTAGTGTTTTCTTGTTTAGTCCATGTAATTATTGCTTCATATTCAATACAATCATATGATGTTTTATCTCTATCAGGGAAACTTGCAAGTTTTAATGTGTATGTGAGTTGTTCATTTTTATGCATTTATTTCTATGATATATTACTAGCAAATTCTATTAGGTGAATTCTCTATTTGTTAGATTGCTTTCAAGAAAAATTTAGAATGCTATAGGAGACATACAATATGGATTCAATAAATTTAAAACCTATAATGCTTTCATGAATTATTGGTATGTTAGGCTTTGCATTAAGTTGAATATGAAAGGTATTTATGTGGTATGTTTCAATGTTCTTAACTAAATTTTGACCACCTTTGGACTTAACCTCTAGCCCTACTCTCTCCTCCTAACACTTGTATTCACTTTAGTCCTATATCCCTTTTATTTAATTAGTTCAATAAGGAATCAACCTTCTCTGGAGATTGGACTTAGGATAAATTCTAGTAATCCAATCTTGGTCATAGTCTAGGACACACATTTCATCCACTTAGGCAGATTGACAACCAATACCAAGTTTGTGATTGCTTGAATAATATTGATGATGATAATCCATGCATTACTAGCTATGTTTTTATAATGAAGTTAGATTTTATCTTCTCCTTTAAGACAAACATGCTCTTAATGGTGGTTTTATAGATGTTATTTGAGATGAAACTTATGGTGGTAGAAGAAAAAAGGTATATAACAAAACAACTTTAAAAAATAGCAACAATAGTAGTAAAACACAAAAATGTAAAAGTAAAAAGTAGTCAATGAAACATAGTTTAGATTCCACAATAGTAAATCAACAATAGAAGGTAATAGATCTAGATTCTAAATCATCGATGGGTAAAGCCTCATATGTACACCAAAGGTGACAAAATACTATAGGAATGAATGATGATTCAACTATGACATAACTCATATATTTACAGACTAAAACAATTAACAACCCTAACCCCATTGCTCAAGGTAAAACTAATCTAACCTATGGTCCAATCTAATAATACTAAAGATAGTCAAAATGGCTATTGTAGACACCAAAATCTAGCACCCTTTAGTTCACATTCACCACCTCACCATCAAATCCTGCATAATAAAGATATATGCCTAAGTTCTAACTTAGGGATATAAAATCCTGCACATCATTATACTTTCCTAATTTATTTAATTAGGAAAATCACCCTAGGATACCCTGTCTACCCATTGGACATGTGTCCCGGACACTTCATCCAACATCCATGCCACATCTTACCCACTCCTGTCCCCTTTGTCCTTGCACATGAGACAGATTCCCAACACCCATGCCACAACTCCTTTGTTGTTGTCCCCTTGTCCCTTCACATAAAACAACATCCCACATCCCACTCCACTTGGAGCCACATCACCCCAGTTAAGTGAGCCACACTGAGTGACTCACTGTAACTGCCCCTTCCACCTGGCAGTCCAGATTTGCCACTTGGCAAATCAGGCTTGCCACCTCACATTTCCCTCCAAAGCCCTAGGCAGCCTATAAAGACACCATCAATCCACCAAACAAAGGGAGCTGAATCTGCATACCGATAGGCTACCAAAATAGATCTAGACCCAATGAGAAATTGAGGGTGCAAGCCTGACTCTGACCGTTGGCTCGAATTTCGAGGCAATCTATTATTCAGCTAAAACTGCCCATCCGTGGTTCCACAGTCAAAAATGTGCATCCACGGTTTCACAACCGTAGGTCCACGGTTTCCAGCCCACAACCGCGCTTCCATGGTTCCACAGTCCCGAGAACAAAAATGGGTTTCATCGACAGAGATTAGCGATTTGAGTATTAAGCAAGGCTTGGTTTGTTAATTGTTTTGTGCTATCTGCTTTTCATCCATATCAGTAATAGGTTTATGTGTAGCATTAGGTTTATCACTTGAATATACGGGTGCTACTAATCCCCCTTTGCTGGTTTGCATGTGTGCAAGTAATAGGTATCTGAAGAGCTATTGAAGCTAGGAGTGGCCCATCATTGGATACTCAAGCCCACTCACCAATTGGATTGGAGCGAAAGAAGACCAAAGACACCACCAATAATCTGATTAGCCAAAGGGGTTTTTCCCCTCTTTGTGCCCATTGTATCATGTGAAAGCAAGCATTCACTTATTGTAATCATACCCCTATGCACTTGGGGCAAATCACTTGTAAAAAGGAGACTAAGGCTCCAATAAAATTCAATACAAAATCCTTTAATTCTGCAATTGCTTGTCTTTCATTATTTTATTTGCAAGGTGTTGTCTTCTTTTGCTTACAAAATGGCGATCATGGTGGGACCTCCCAAGGGTTTCATTTTGTTTTGCCTTGCTTTATTTTAATCTTACTAATCTCTGTTTGCATGTACAAGTGCTAATGATTTGAAACACGTGAGAATTCAATCTCGGGTTGGCGAATCTGGATTGTGCTTAACCTGTCATTGTGAAACCATGCATCCATGGTTTCTAATTTGTGAAACCATGCATCCATGGTTTCTAATTTGAGGAAATGCGCATTCGTGGTTGCTGCACTGTTGAAACGTGGACCGACGGTTGAAAGCAGGAAGGAGCAGCGAAAGGAACACAGGTATGTACCCTGTGTCATATTTTTAATTTCTCCTTTAGTTCTGGATTTAGGTTGCATTTAAGTAGATTAAGGGTTTCAGTTTTGTATGCCAATGCTTGCATTTAGGTCTTAGGATAGAAAAATCTACTTAAATATTGCATTCATAAACACAATAACAAAGCAAAATAAATGAGAATCTGCATATGCATAGTAGGGAATAATCATATTGCATGTACCAGGTTAGAAATAACCTAGGTATTTCTTTTTTAGGGTTTGGGCTTGTATTCGACTTTTGTTCTATTGATAGAAAGGACCCACGCACCCACGGTTGGGATCTCCCAAACGCGCATGTGCGGTTGGCAAACCATGTACCCACGGTTTACCAAAACTAACCGCCCACCCACGGTTAGCCCTGTTAAACAGAATTGGGCCGAGTCTTACCTGGATTTGCAATTTTACCCTTGATATGATTTTTTCTGCTATTCTATGTCTTTCCTGCTTTCTGCATTAGGCATAAAAATAGAATTGCATGTTAGATTTGCATCGCACAATAGAAAACAAAACCTTCACACACACACGTATAATTAAAACATTGGTCCGGTTGGATTTCATCACCAACCCCCAATTCAGACCGGTGACGTTGGAATTCATCTCCTTCCATCGGCTTGCCCCTTAGATCATCCGTAGATAGGATAAAAGCGCTCTTTAAGCTGGTATAAGTCATTGGTATTCAAGTTGTCTCCCACTATTGGAATGATTGTTGAATCAAAGTGGAAGAGCTAGGCGAACCCCCCACTGGGATTTAAGCGGTGTACCCTAGCCTCTTTTGAGAAATCACGCTTGGTGCTAGTGTTCTTAATCACCATATTCATTGAGTTCTATTATTCTATTCCAAAAAGAACAAAATCTCTTCAAAAACTTAAAAAAAAACACACACAAAAACACACCGAAAAAAAAAATCAATTTTTTTAGTGTAAACTAGGGTCAAACACTTTGTATGTTTATTTGCTTGGCATGTTGTATTGCATTGTACTTTCATTTTTCATTCACATAGATAGCATATTAGCGTATGGTAGTGACTCGTAATCAAGCTAAGAAATTAGTGTCAAGCCGAAGTCAGTGGTCATCCCCTATGGCCTCCTAGTCTGGCAATGTCCCTCACACTTCGGTGGTGGGACAAGTAGATGTGCCTCTTTCTATGTCCCCGAGTCTTGATATAGGGCCTTCTAGTAATGCCCCCAACATGGACATAGACATTATGCATAGAGCTACTCACACAACTATACTTGAGACACCTAGGAGTGAACCTCCTACAACAGTAGACAGTCAGGTCACCATGATAGATATGGACACTGTTAGAATGTACTTGAATGCAGCTGGAATGGTCTTCCCATCATTACCACCACTCTCCATCCCATCACGTGTCGTACCCTCATCACAACAAGAATCCATATTCGCCTATCCACAATAGTCACAATAGATTTTCACCAATCCTCTCTTTGAGTTGGCTATTGTAGCATTAGCCAATCAACCATTGTCATCCAACCAAATTCCCCCCACATTATCACAACAAATGACCATTACCACTAATCCCTTGTATGAAACAATTCCTATTGTTTTGCAAGCCCCAACATCCATTCCTCCATCCACACTTGTAGGACATACATCTCATACCATTCCACAGTCAGTGGCGATACCCTTTGCTACTTACCCCCCATCTACCTCCACTACCATGGTTGTTCCACAACCAATTCAGTCCACCACATCACAGGTAGCAGTCCCTATGTCAAATGCAATTGCTATGCAACAGGCTTTCTTACAATTGCAGCAAATGATTTTAGATAATGCTAACCGTAGCATGAACCCTGACCCTAACCAACATTTGCAAGGGATTGAGCAAAATCTTCCACCTACATCTCATCAACCTAATGCCTTTATCCAAGATCCATCTTGGGTAATGCGTCCTCCCTCTACCACTGTGGTTCACAATCAACCACCACACCCATATGCTAATGCAGTAGGTCAGCATAATATCATACCTTCATCACCCCATCCATATCATAACATCCCTCAACATCCATACCATAACACATTTCTGCCAAACATGTCTTATCATCCCCAACCTACATACAATCCACCCCATTACCAGCAACATCAAGTACATTCGAGTGTCAATCCTGTAGATGATCCTAGATACCAGTTTTTATAGAGTCAGATTGATAGTCTTGCCATGCAAACCCTAGGCTTGCAATACCAAAAGCCAACTTTAAGGCAACTACTCAATCACCCTATTCACGCTTCGGTACCAGAACCGCCATATCCACATGATTTCCAAATACCGAAGCTTGAATTTAAAGGAGAAGAGGATCCCCGAGAGCATGTAACAAGATTTGTGAATGCATGCTTCAGAATCAAAAGCAGCGATGCATTGCTATTACATACATTTCCTCAAACATTAGGGGGGAAGCCCAAGACTGGTACAACCATCTCCCGCATCAAAGTATTTTCACCTTTGAACAACTAGCGGACCAGTTTCTGGAAAGATTCACCCTAAATGTTAGAAAACAAACAACATTGACTGATTTGATTTACCTAAAACAATATGACGATGAATCAGTCTATGACTTTGGCAATAGATGGAGATCAGTCATGATCAAGTTACCATTTTCACTCCCTATGCCAGAGATAATACGAATGTTCATGAAGAGTTTTGGTAGACCCATCTCTTCATTGCTACAACTACAACAGTATAGAACATTCGATGAGGCACTCGCCCAAGCAAAACTGATTGAAGAAATCAAAATTCAAGAAGGTGAGATTAAGCCTAAGAAGAAAGAGTGGCACAATAAGAATCAAAAGGGGGAATAACCACGGTCAGTCCAAGATCGCACAGGTTAATCAGATAGTTTTGAGCCAACCATAGTCAAATCAATCGGCTCAAACACAAATCCAACAACCCCAACAACAACAACAACCACATCAACCAAATTATCAAGCGGTTCCACCCCCACAACAGGCACAAAATCAGACACAACCTGCGGAAAGGCAACAACGTCATTTTAAACCAAAAAGAAATTACACGCCAAGTACAAGAGCCATATTCATTAGTATTTCAGAAGTTGTATGCGGCAAAACTTTTTAATTTACCGAAAATGAAACCTGATGATCCTAACAAACCAAAGACAAAAGGTTACAAAGAACACCTCTTTTGCATCTATCATAGACAAAGAGGACATGATATTGAAGGTTGTCATGGATTTAAAGGAATTGTGCAAGATTTATTGGAAGCGGGTACAATCAAAATTGACAACCCACTAGCCCAAAATAACCAAAACCTAGGCATATATCGGACACCTTTGCCACATCGAGAGGTGAATCAACAACCGATGGGAGCATCAACTTCTACAGTTCCTCCCAATGAGGTTAATTATGTGTCTCAACTGCCACAAGGTTTTGTAGGGGCTATCAATATAGTTACCCATGGACAAAGGTAAGCTAATCGCACAACCCAAGCTCCAATAGCATCACCAACTAATGTGCCCATACAACTTGGATCGAGTGGGCCACCACTACCATTCCACAACCACCCTGTTGTTACATTGAACAACCGGTTGACACAGAGTTTGAAGATGGCTTCAACAAAATTGTCAATTTATGAACTAATACAACAATCAACACCTCACAGGGAAGCATTGATGGAAATTTTAAAGTCTATTCAAGTACAATCAGAAGACCCAAATGCATTCAATTCCTTTGTGGGTAGTGTGCAAAAGTGCATGGAACCCTCGATAGTATTCTATGACTTCGAGGAAAAACAAATATCAGCAGATTCACCTGATCCACCATTGCACATAGTAGCTCACATTGACAGGAAACCCTTCAAGAGAGTGCTTATTGATACAAGTTCTTCAATCAACCTCATTACCACACCTGCCATGATGAAGCTCAATGTCCCATCATCTCACATCACAACATCCACATTCACTCTTAGGGCCTTTAATGACGCTTTATGCTCAACTGTAGGGAATGTTGTTCTTCCCGTCACCGTGGGGGTGAAAACAATACATGTTCTCTTTCACATCTTGGAAGGGGAAATGCAATATAACATACTTCTTGGATGCCCTTGGATTAGGGAAATGAAATGTGTGCCTTCAACATTGCATCAATGCTTAAAATATGTGCATGAAGGCAAGGTACATTGCATACCAGCTGACACCGAACCTTTCAAATACTGCAACTTTATTTCAAATCCTTATGAGCCTTTACTCCCATCAACACATCTAACCATCCAACCACTAGTCATTAGAACCATTCCATCAAACACCACATCATCAAAAGCACCCATTCCAGAAGAGTTGCCTATAGTTGATCCAACTTTCGCATCTAAAAGCGTTAGCTCAATGCATCCTTCAAACATCACATTTCATTTTCAAATTACACCCACTCATCCTGCTAATCAATTTTCAGTTCCATCTAGTACACTTCCAGATTCAAAGCCACCTTTCACATTCAAAGCACAACCCACATCATCAGCCACTACTTCACAGTCATTAGAACCCGTAGTCTCACAAATAGGGCCACCTGTTAGAGATAATCCAATGCCACCAATAGAGCCAAGAGCTAAGGCTCAAGAACCCTCTTCATCCATCGAGCCATTAGCCACACAACCATCTAGAGTTGTAGTACATCTCGCCAATCCAAGTATTGGTGAGTACATTATTGAGAGTGTCACAGTTACACCACCTATCGAGTCAGTCAAAGATTACGGTCACCCTCATGACCCACCTTTAGCTATTGGTGATATATATAGAATGGGTTCTCAAACAAATGCAATCAATTTCATATATGGAGGGATGGATTCTTCATCGGACCCATCCCCTCAAAATGACAACTCTTTACAAGAGTTTAATGAAAACATTGATTATCTATCGAACCCAAGTTTCCCAGTCAGATATTTTTGAAGGGTTAGTTGGCAAGGATATGGACTTGGAAGACATGAACAAGGTCCTCACCACATTATTGAACCAGAATATAGAGAGCCAAGTGACCGCTCCGGTCTAGGCTATAAACCTTCCATCGCAAGCTCTTCGCTTAATCAAGCTTTCCAAGAACTTGACATAGAATGCGAACAAGAGGAGGAAAAGAGCGATGATGAGGATGAACCTAATGATGAGGATGAACAACTAGAAAGTAGATACCAAATCTACAATTTTTACCCTCGAGAGCAAGCTTTACAATGAGAGGCAGATTATGAAGATCCTACTGCGATAGCATACCTTAGGCAAGACCTTGAGCCACTAATGCTAGGACCTCATACAAATGCTAATGGATTCTGGATGAGTGACAGTGATGATGATGAAACTGAAATGATTTTTATCAACCATGCTCTTGAGATACAAGCCAGGAGAATGCTCCAAGATGAAGCACGTCCTGAATGGTTTAATCAAGAAGAAGAAGAACCTCAGGAAGAGATAATATATGGAGAAACCATGCAGAAGGATAACTGGTATCAACAGAAGTTTCCAATAGACCGCACACTTTTTTGGCTAAACAAAGAGCGTGAGGGTCCTGAACCAGAACCTCCTCCATCACATTGGCAAAGCATACAACAAAACCAATCACACACATTAGGTCAGTTGCAACCTAGAGAATACGAGTCATCAATTCTTGAATCGCGACCACCTCATTTCCATCAAGTCAACATGATTTCTGTTGATTTGCTCACCCCACTCCGCAATCCATATAATGAGACAAAACCGATCTATATCGACACCAGTCTCATAGCCATGGATAGGATTTCATCCCCACCATCCACTGCTAACTTCATCCTATCCGAAGAGTTGTTGCACGCTTCAAACGCTTATATTCCGCAACAACCTTCATCATCAAACAATTCAGTTTTTCAAACTGAGATAGAAGGGGACACCCCGGACACATTTGAAAATGTGGCAGATGATATCCACCTCATCCCAACTCCGCATCGGCTAGAAGAAGGTTCTCACATGCTAATAGAAGAGTCTATAGATGTGAACCTTAGTGAAGACGTGGATAATCCCCAGATTGTCAAAATAGCAAAAGAATTATCCATAGAAGAAAAAGAAAGCATCATAAACATGCTTATTAAAAATAAGGAAGTGTTCACATGGTCCTACAAAGACATGCCTGGCTTAGATCCGGACTTGGTAGTCCACAACCTTACGCTAGCACATGATGCCAAGCCGTTCAAGCAGAAGCTTAGGAAAGTTCATCCAACAGTCGCATTAATTGTGAAAGAAGAGTTGCAAAAGTTATTGGATGTACACTTCATAGTACCAATCGATTATCCTGAATGGCTTTCAAACATGGTACCCATTCGCAAACCGAATGGGGGGATACGAGTATGCACTGATTTTTGAGATTTAAACAAAGCATGTCCCAAGGATGATTTTCCTTTGCCAAATATAGATCAATTAGTAGACTCCTGTGCTGGTCATGAAATGCTCTCCTTAATGGACGGTTTCTCCGGATACAACCAAATTTGAATTAATCCCGAAGATCAACATAAAATAGCGTTTACAATGCCTTGGGGGACATTCTGCTACAGAGTGATGCCTTTTGGATTAAAGAACGCAGGAGCTACATATCAGCGTGCCATGACGTACATATTTCATGATTATATGCATAGGATAATCGAAGATTATGTAGATGATCTTATTGCTAAATCAAAAATGCGTCTTGAACACATAGATGTGCTAGAAAAGGCATTCGATCGATTAATAGAACATAAGGTAAGGTTAAATCCTAAGAAGTGTGTATTTGGTGTAACATCAGGAAAACTTCTAGGATTCATTGTCTCCAAGAGAGGCATTGAAGTAGACCCAGGCAAGGTAAAAGCAATATTAGAAATGTCACCTCCCAAAAACTTGAAAGAGTTGCAAAGTTTACAAGGAAAAGTCCAATCTATTCATCGATTCATTGCACAACTCTCAGATAAATGCAGGCCTTTTAATCGCCTATTACAAAAAGGAGTGATATTTTCTTGGACAACTGAATGTCAAGAGGCATTTGATGATATAAAGAAATATCTAGCCTCACCGCCGGTTCTTACACCACCAAAAATAGGAGTCCCATTTCACCTATACATTTTTGCAACAGATTTTGCTTTAGGAACAATGCTTGCACAAAAGAATGAGAAAAATAAAGAGCAAGCGGTTTATTACATCAGTCGAACATTGGTAAGTTACGAAACAAGATATGCTTATGTCAAAAAGTTATGCTTAGCAGTGGTTTTCACCACCAAGAAACTTAGACATTACATGCTAAGCAATACCACCTATGTTATAGCTAGAGAAAACCCTTTGCGATACATGATGAATCGCACTTACAACAACACCCGCACTGCTAAATGGATAATGCTTTTAACGGAATTCGACCTCGAATTCACAAGTCAAAAATCCATAAAAGGGCAAGTAATAGCTGATCAATTAGCGAAAGCTCCACTGCACAATGATACACCATTAATAATTGAACTTCTCGACGATTCAGTGTTTTCTATCACAGAACAAGAAGAAATAGTTTCACCTGAGGATGAAGCAGATATGACAATGTTCTTTGATGGATCAAAGTGCAAAAAAGGGCAAGGTGCAGGAGTTGTGTTTTACACACCTGAAGGAATACCTATTCCTTTATCATTCAAACTCGACTTCACATGCACTAACAATAATGCAGAATATGAAGCCTTAATACTAGGTCTTAAATCAGCTATAGCAATGGGAATAAAAAGAATAAGCATTTTTGGTGATTCTCAATTGGTTGTCTACCAAATAAAAGGAGAATACCAATGTAAAGAGCCAGTATTAAAGAGATATCATGAAGTAGCAATACAGTTGCTAGGAAAATTTGACTGGTATGAAATTAGTAACTTGCCACGATCGACAAATAGATTTGCGGATGCAATGGCTTCCTTGGGATCTCTCATCCCTAAAAATGAACATGGAGAAATGCAACCGCTAATCATAACAATAGTGTCTAAACCATCAATTCAAAAAGCAAAATCTGTAGGTGAGAAGAATGTTTGTTTGATACATGTCGAACCTTACAATTCTTACCTTGATGAGATAAAATATTTTCTCAAATCAGGCACACTACCAATGGAAATGACACGAACTGCAAAAAGAACATTCAAACAAAGAGCCATTCATTTCACTTTACTTGGAGATGTGTTATATAAACGTAGTTATGATGGAATACTACTACGATGTTTAAATCCAATTGAAGTAGAAAGAGCAATATCAGAAGCCCACGATGGTACTTGCGGTGGTCACTTTAGCGGAATGGCAATTGCAAAAAGAATATTGCGCATGGGATACTATTGGCCGACAATGGAAAATGATTGTTGCAAATATGTCAAAAGATGCCAAAAATGCCAACATCATGCAAACTTGACCCATGTGCCATCACAAAATTTGCAACCCATTCAAATTTTGTGGCCCTTTTCACAATGGGGCCTTGACTTGATCGGTAAAATAACACCTGCTTCATCAGGACAACATAAATTCATCATAACTGCTACATAATACTTCACAAAATGGGTGGAAGCAATTCCACTGACTACTACGACTGGACCTCGAATAGCGGAGTTTATACTTCAACATATTATCTGTCATTTTGGAATACCCTCAAAAATAATTTTTGATAATGGAAAGTCATTTAAGAATAAGGATGTTAGAGCATTGTGCAATAAATTCAAAATACTACACACCTTCTCAACACCTTATTACCCACAAGCAAACGGGCAAGCTGAAGCAACAAATAAAATAGTCATATCCATTCTTAAGAAAGTGGTAAAAGATAATCATCGAGATTGGCATACTCACCTCCCTTTAGCACTATGGGCTTACAGAACAAGCATAAGAACACCAATGGGAGCAACACCATTTTCACTAGTTTACGATGCAGAAGCAATATTACCATTGGAGCTCGAGATACCATCCTTGCGAATCGAGATACAAGAATTCATGAACGATGATACAACTAGACAGGAGCGTCTTGACCAATTGACAATTATTGATGAGAAACGTATTAATGCTCTAGAACATTTACGAGTATATCAAGATAGAGTCAAGCACGCTTACAACGCAAAAGTCCATCCTCATGAATTTCAAGTGGGGGACCTAGTGCTCAAAGAAAATCAACAAAATACTAATGCTTTACCGCACTTAAGGGATAAATTTGCAGCAAATTGGTTGGGCCCATATATAGTAAAGCAAAAATTGGGACAAGGAACGTATAGACTCTCCAATTTAGAAGGGAAATTGGAGCTAGAACCATTGAACATTATGCACCTAAAGGCATTTTATGCATAAAACGACTTGCAATATATGTATATATATGTACATGGCTAAAACAAAAATAAAAAAATAAAATAAACAAAATATTCCATTTTACAACATTGCATGCATTTCACATTGTAAATAGACATATTTTAAATTGCATTTTTCATATTGCATTTGCATTTCAATTATATGTTCATACACAAAAAAAACAAAAGATTTCATTTTACAATTTTGCATGCATTTCACATTGTAAATAGACATATTTTAAATTGCATTTTTCATATGGCATTTGCATTTCAATTATATGTTCATACAATAAAAATATATATATATATATATATATATATATAGTTGCATCCATCCCATCCCTTGCTCAGTAATATTTAATAGTGGTGATGATAAGACCAAGAGAACAAATTCCAAGAATTGGGGGTATTCAACTAAGATTCTTTACAACTCACAAATCATACACATCATATATGATATATCATACAATTTTCAGTCACTCAAACATGTCTAGTGAAAAACCAAACTTCATGAAGTGTCCAATTTTCTTTAGGACCAAAGCACTTTCATCACATTAAGAAAATCTTGAGTATGGTAGATTGACCCAAAAGCAATCTGGAACCAAATACACTTTTACAAATCTTAAAACATCTTGAATAATAGAAAGATAATGCCAATTTGGGTAAACCTCAAAGCGAAAAAAAGTCAAATTCTTCGCTTACCCTATCACGCAACATAGTCCAAAAACAAAAATAGTGGTTATCACCACTACCATAGTGAAACAACAAATATAAATAAATGTAGAGTAGTAAGGATAGGGTAACATTCTCATCATACTTCGGTTGAGAATCCGATTCCCCAAAACTCTACACAAAAAACAATTAACAACACACACCACATATCTCTAAAGCTGAAAAGATCGTACTATGTTCCCCTCAGAAAGTTATGTAGTCATCACAAAGGCTTAAAAGATCAAAATCATTGGACTATGGAGTGAGCCTCCACCGGGGCTATAGACGCTTGACTGGAAGTGGAGTAAACTCATGCAGGGTGACATGTCTCTCTCTTAAGAGGGAGACCTCTGAACGCACATACGGGTAAGCTAGCCAAAAAGGAAAACCCAAAAAGGTACCATCCAAAAATTACTCAAGATGGGGCAATAAACATCACAATCACATGCATTGGTTCTGGATTGCTTAGGGTCATCGACACGCAAGATTCAGAAAATGAACTTCACTTGCACACAATATGGTCCTAAAGAAAGTAAGATAACATTCAAGAAAAATGGTTAACATTACTAGCTTCTTTGAGTATTTGAGAATATTTTCAGTTACATACCAAAAGCAAAATCATTATCCATATCACCATCCACATACCATTTATACATACCACATACATCACCACAAAGAATAATCAAGTGGGAACCCCCAATTACAAATATGAATGAGTAAAGGTCAACTACTCTGAGCTAAATAAGATTACATGAGCACCATGCATACCTTCATTCAGTTACATAACTATAAATCAAAATGCATTTTACATGTTCACTTGCATTCATTATCATAGCATTAACATAGAAATATAAGATTGCATAATATAAACATTGCAAAAAGCATAAATAGGAAGAATACATATACAAATAACGCATGTGGATACCGAAATAAAATGCCATGTATATATATATATATATATATATATATAAGTCTACAAAGTACAAAATGCCCGAAGGTAGTATACATCGGAGCACTGAGGCTCATACTAAGATAAAATATACAAAAAAACAAAAATAAGGCAAATACAACATCTAGCTAGTGCCAGTAGGATCCCTCCGTGGACCCTGCGTAGTAGAAGCCCCGTGAGAGCTAGAAGTACGATGAGTCCTACGACTCGTCTCAGTCCCTCGGGTAGTAGTGGTAGTAGATGATGAAGGAGGAATAGGTAAAGGAATCTGATGCTCATGAAGAATGTTCTCCAACATCTCGATGTAGACATCCTGCTTACGTAGGCTCCTCAAATCAGCACCCTAGCGAGCGACCCTCTAAGAAATATTTGCTCGTAGAGAAGCAATAGTCAGAGTCGAATCATCACCTCCAGCACCTGACTGCAATCAAGAAAGCTCACCCTATAAACGGGTAATCTCACCACTCGAGGATAGCATCCTTAGCACCATAATAGTGCTGCTAGGTCCAACTCGTAGCCCATCCACCTCAACTTGAAGATGAGTCACCTCACCTTGATATCATGCTAACTCGGCCTTCACTCGACCCAACTCCAAATCTAGGCTATCTCACTCAACCTGGAGAATCCCCCACTCCTCCTTGACCATCGAGGAGGTAAACCCTCATCATCATCACCACCACCCTCCTTAGGTGGCTGAACGTTCATGCCCATGTCAGCTCTCGAAGAGCTACCACATCGACGCTTCATCGACCAAGGAACCCATCCACCCACATCAACATCATCATCACTCCCATCATCATCTACAATGATGCTAGGAGTCCACAAAGGCTGACTCATAAACCAAGCATCATACTCAACAGTCGTGCCAACATCATCCAAGTCAAACACCTCCAAGTCTGAGTCATCAGTAGGATCATCGACTCACCAAAAATTAGGAGCAACAGGCAACCCCAACTCATCACCCCATCGCCTGTACGTAATAGGCGCATCCAAAATATCTTGAACGAGACCAAACTACCGTAGTACGTGAGAGAACTGGATAAACTCCATATCCCTCAAATGGGCACCAACAACCCATCGTCCTCGCCTAATGCGATGAAGCTTCGTTGCATCCATCGCCCAATCCAAACCCCTCCAAGGCCACCAACACATCAGGTCCCTAGTCAGAGAACTCAAGATATCTCTGAACTCTGATGCACTCGCATAGATCGACTGACCTCCTCACTGAGTAACCACCTGTATGCCCGAGGAGAGGTGGCATCCATGCCACAAGGTAAACCAACAAGGCGACCAATGATAACATGCTCCCAACACCAAATTTGGAGCAACAAATTGTAGCCTAGGCCCTTGCACCCGTGCCTCTTCACCTCATAGAGCTCGCTATAAACCTCGTAGAGAAGAGCATGAGCCCAAGCTAACCGACAAGGATCAGCTATCAAGTCAAGAACGATAGACACCTGGTTCCACGGGATCCTCGATCCCATGGAATTGGGCAACAACATGTTGCTCAAAATGTACATCATGAAGGCAGGCAATGCACCCAAGCTGCCAGCTATAAAAAGATCCAGATACGCAATGTCGCCCCTGCTGCAATCGATGTCCCACATCTCACCAAATAGAGGGAAAAGGACCTCCTTCTTGTCAAGGCCAACACGAATGGTAGGACCCTCGATAGGGATGCGAAAGATACGGTAGATATCCTCAAGAGTGATAGTCAGCTCCCCTATTGGGAGCTAAAATGTGCCTCTGTCTGGATCCCAATGCTCAACAAGTGCTGAAAGGAGATCCTCATCAGCTCGAACGGTGCCTAACCGCCCGCAACCATCTAAACCAATGGTCTGAAGTAGAGTCCAATCATCATCAGAAAGTGCTTTCCGCACTTTCCGAATGGTCCTCGGCCACCTATGCCGAGCATCAAGAAGCTTAACCTGAAAAGAAAACATATAAAAAAATGAAATTTAGCACAACATGCTAAAAATAAAGCAAAAAAAGAAAAAATTTTACCTACCCTAGGTAATAAAAGCAAAAAAGAAAAAATTTACCTATGCATGGTAATAAACAAAAAAAAAAAAAATGTTACCTACCCTAGGTAATAAAAGCAAAAAAAAAAAAAAAATAAAAATTTTACCTACCCTAGGTAATAAAAGCAAAAAATGAAATTTTTTTACCTACCCTAGGTAATAAAAGCAAAAATGAATTTTTTTTACCTATACATGGTAATAAACAAAAAAAGAAAAAAAAATTTACCTACCCTAGGTAATAAAAGCAAAAATGAAAAATTTCTACCTACCATAAACAAAAAAAAACAAGTTCATTGCCAACCCCGCTTAATGAGCAAAAAAATAATAATTTACCAGCCCCGCTTAGTTTTCAAACAAGAAAAACAAATGCAAAACAAAAAAAAAAATATAAGGGCAATGCGCCTACCTCGGCAAACCGACCACCAACTTCCGCTCCAGCCGAGCCACCACCACCGCTCCCCTCGCCAACCTCCATCTCACTCATCACTTCAACCAATAAACCAATGACAATCGCGTAATGATTTTGAAAATGACAACCTATAAATAGCCGCTTTTAGCGATGAAAAATGCACGCCTGCGTTTTTCGTGACATGCGAAAATGCGCACCCGCATTTTCTGTAGCATGTAAAAATGCAAACCCGCATTTTGAGGTGCAAAAACACAAAAATGCAATTTCATAAAGGAAAACGCAAATCCGCGTTTTTCGTAAAAAAACCGCAAGTCAGCGGTTTAAAAAAATAAAAAATAAAAAATAAAAAATAAAAAATGCAATCCACCTAATCATCTAGAGTGAAACTCGTATCTAGTGGATTATCCTATACACCTAGCGGTTGCAGCGACTAGCAATCCATGCAATCCGGTTGGATGGGTAAATCACCATAAGGAAGCTCATTATAAAATCGCAACAAGCAACAATGAATCAAGATGATAGGCCCCTAAATCTATAAGCTTAAATGTGTTCAAAAATAGATTTGCCAAGGTAATCCTACAAAAACCTTCCGTTGGGTCAAAAGCGGAACAACAAACAACAATTTGGTAAAATCAAAAACCGCTAGAGCATCAAATCCTCGACGATTGGTTCCTTAAGCCCATCATTTGGAAGGAATTGCTAAAGTCATAGTGGATGAAAACTCAAAGAGTGGTCAAATTTTTACCATGTATTCTACACATTAATGAAACCAAAAGCAAAATTGCAAGAACACAAATAATCCCAAGCTTGGGGCACAAAGAAAATCAAGACAAAATTCATTAACAATATCAACATCATTCAATTACAACCCACTTTCAACATCCATATTTCGTCAATTGACTTATGGGTGTCAACCTTTACCCAATCGTCAATTGAGGGGGTAAGCAAACAAATCAAAAATTTTAAATTCATTCATTCTGTATGTCAAAGAGAAGTGAACCCATTCGTCCAATAAAGTTAGATGTCATTAGTTTTTGCACCGCATTGTGTTGTACACAACGCAGTACAAAAAGGGGCAACTGTAGACACCAAAATCTAGCACCCTTTAGTTCACATTCACCACCTCACCATCAAATCCTGCATAATAAAGATATATGCCTAAGTTCTAACTTAGGGATATAAAATCCTGCACATCATTATACTTTCCTAATTTATTTAATTAGGAAAATCACCCTAGGATACCCTGTCTACCCATTGGACATGTGTCCTGGACACTTCATCCAACATCCATGCCACATCTTACCCACTCCTGTCCCCTTTGTCCTTGCACATGAGACAGATTCCCAACACCCATGCCACAACTCCTTTGTTGTTGTCCCCTTGTCCCTTCACATAAAACAACATCCCACATCCCACTCCACTTGGAGCCACATCACCCCAGTTAAGTGAGCCACACCGAGTGACTCACCGTAACTGCCCCTTCCACCTGGCAGTCCAGATTTGCCACTTGGCAAATCAGGCTTGCCACCTCACATTTCCCTCCAAAGCCCCAGGCAGCCTATAAAGACACCATCAATCCACCAAACAAAGGGAGCTGAATCTGCATACCGATAGGCTACCGAAATAGATCTGGATCCAACGAGAAATTGAGGGTGCAAGCTCGACTCTGACCGTTGGCTCGAATTTCGAGGCAATCTGTTATTCAACCGAAACCGCCCGTCCGTGGTTCCACAGTCGAAAACGTGCATCCACGGTTTCACAACCGCAGGTCCACGGTTTCCAGCCCACAACCGCGCTTCCACGGTTCCACAGTCCCGAGAACAAAAACGGGTTTCATCGACAGAGATTAGCGATTTGAGTATTAAGCAAGGCTTGGTTTGTTAATTGTTTTGTGCTATCTGCTTTTCATCCATATCAGTAATAGGTTTATGTGTAGCATTAGGTTTATCGCTTGAATATACGGGTGCTACTAATCCCCCTTTGCTGGTTTGCATGTGTGCAGGTAACAGGCATCTAAAGAGCTATTGAAGCTAGGAGTGGCCCATCATTGGATACTCAAGCCCACTCACCAATTGGATTGGAGCGAAAGAAGATCAAAGACACCACCAATAATCTGATTAGCCAAAGGGGTTTTTCCCCTCTTTGTGCCCATTGTATCATGTGAAAGCAAGCATTCACTTATTGTAATCATACCCCTATGCACTTGGGGCAAATCACTTGTAAAAAGGAGACTAAGGCTCCAATAAGATTCAATACAAAATCCTTTAATTCTGCAATTGCTTGTCTTTCATTATTTTATTTGCAAGGTGTTGTCTTCTTTTGCTAACAGCTATATTGAATCCATTACAAGGTTCCCATTAAAAATATTTATCCCCAAACTTAAAGATGACTAAAAAATTCTTGTTAGCTCCGACGTCACATCTTTATCCAATAGATCCTTCCACTAAAATATATTTTATTAAACATCCTTCCACTAAAATATATTTTATTAAACTTAATATTATTGATTCAATAAACATATAACATATAATTCTTAGTAAAAAAATTAAACTAACAAAATAACCAAAATAAATAAATAAATAAATAAAAAAATAAAAAAAATAAAAAAATAAAAAATATTTCACCTATTATTTCTAGACATAAGAATTTGACTGTTGAAACTATAACCTAAATAACAGCCATAACCTTTTACTCTTAAAGGTTGAGTCGCCCAACCTAAAATCTAAACTAATAACAATGAAACTATAGCCAACCTATTTTAAAGTCATTGCATGGTAATGCACATATCTAGCTTCTTCTACAACCACATAAAGAGGAAGCAATCGTCCTTCATATTTAATTGCTTTAGACCAATCCATGGTTGCTCCACCTTTGGAACCACCTTTGGCCTCAATCCATAGTCATTACTTTCACTCATACTATGGTGTATGCTTGTAAATCGACAAAAGGAATGCTTGGAGCCTCATTGAAACGTCCTTTAAGTAACTTGTCAATATCATTATCGTGGTGAAAATCAAATACATAAGCTTTGTCAAGGGATAATATAAAATTATCCTTTAAGCTTTGTCAAAACATAATATAAATATTTGAGGTGACTATGGATTTTCTTTATATTTACCTGCAGTAATAATAATAAAATAACAATAACCTTCGCTTGTAAATATATGAGGGTAAAATACTTTTAAAAAATATATATATGTATATATATGGGTACAAATGAAAGTTACATAACTTATAAAACCTTCTTATGACCAAAGAAAATGAAAATGAGAGATTGTGAAAGAAGAGAGGTTGAAAATTCAACAAAATAATAATGTTTGGTTTTGTTAAAATATTTTAATAATATATTATTGATGTTTTAGTTTGATTATCTTAATTTTAATTATAAAAAGACTTAAAGATTGCCACTTACCTTATTATAAATATTAATAATTTTTTTAGGAGAACGTTTACAAATTACATCAACAACCACCGATTTGAACACAAAACCACTTAAGAAACAACCTTCATCTTAACCACTAAAACAACTACCTGTCGCAAAACATTAATAATTTGATATAAATTATTGAAAAAAAAAATAATAATAATGCAAACTCATTCCAATAATATATCATGGTTTATGACTCTACAAGTTATTAGCCCCTAAGCTCATTGAATGATAATGATGTGGAGAGGTTGTAGGCCCTCATCCTAGTGTGCACGTGCAAGTACTTTTCCGTTGACAAGTTCCCTTCATAGACTATGGTCGTTAAAAAATACAACCAAGACGTGCACGTGTCACCTTGCCATTTATTTTAATTTTAAATCAAAATATCAACGTAAGTCCTCCACTGGTGATGGTGAATTCTGACTCCTTACACTAGTTAATTTTTAATTCTTTAAAAATATATTTTCTTCATTAAAAAAATATTATTTTTTATTTAATAAATAATATAAAAATAAATTTTAAATTTTTTTAAAGAAAGTTAAAATTTTAATTATTATTTTGTAGAAATATTATATTAATATGTTTCTTTATTCAAAATATTTTTTTAATCTTACATCTAAGTAATTAACAAAAAAATCTAATCCGTGATGTGGTTTACCGACAAAGATACCACTAGCATTATAGGTGATAGCATTATAGGTGATGTAACTTGGATTCAATCTCAAGACAGATATATAAAAAGTATTACTTAAAAAATTAACCAAAAAAATCTTAACTATTAAAACTTCTCCACAATTTTCACACAATGTTTTTTTTTTAAATGCTTTATTTAGATTTTAAAGAAAGTGAGATGAAATCTTGTCTTCTTCCACCTGTGAAAGGAGAGTTTGAGTACCTTTCTTTATTTTAAAGTGAGTTTATTTCTTAAGGGGCAAGTTATTTCATGGGACCACAAATGTGTACTTATACTCAAAGAGGACAAAACAAGTACTGTTCAATTGATTTGTAGGAGCACTTATCTCAAATATTTTAAAAATTAAAGTTCTATTTATATTTCTAAGGTTTATCCTTTATAAATAAATAAATAATATAAATAATCCTATCAGGAGACAACAAGGTAAGAAAATTTTTTGTTGGCCATAATTTCACCGTCAATGATTTGTACTTCGGGGGTAATTTCTTCTTGATAAGATACATTGAATGTTTCATTTTTGCATCCCATCATTATAATTTTCTGGTATGTCAGCTTTCACCCTTTTTGAGCATATAGTTTGACCATTGAATTTAATGGCTCAACAAGTAATGATAGTTGTGTTAATTGAGTTGCAGAGTACTTTTCTTTAGAATTTTAGAATAAAAGTGTTATGGTAGGGTTTTGGATTTTTTTAATTGAAGATTTAAATTATAAAGAGGTTGAATTTCTTTAAAAATAAATAACTTATATTTTTAATAAAATTATAATCTTATAGTCTTAATTAATGCAAACCCTACTAGTATATCATATTAAAGGGTAAATTAAGAAGTTGTAAAGTTTTTTTATAAAAAATTTAAAATCATACTACTCCAATATTTTATAAAAATTTAAATTTTAATCTTCAAATTAAATCTAATAAAAAATTATATATTTTTATAATTAAAAAATTATTAAGTAATTAAAATAAAATTTAAAAATATATTTAAAACATAAATAAATATTATTATAAAAATAGTTTTACCAACAAAATTTAAATTTTTTATTTATTTATAATCCCCTATGTACATAGCATATCGGCGGCATGTGAGGGGAGAGATTTGAATCTTGGGCCTCTCTATTTCAACTGGAGAGTTTTAACTACTCACTTGCTCTCCAACTCCTCTACGAAAAAGATCAACAAAACATAAACTTGATTCAAGTTTCAATAAATACATCCACACCATTTTAAATAACAATTCCATATTATTATCTTCAACATATATAATTATAATGAATATTACGTTGTCCCCTATAACACGCTAAAATGAATATTATTCTTACCAGAGGAATATGGTCTGTTTACAAGGAAACTGAACCTTCATCGGTTCAATTTATTCATCTTCCTTCTAGAGGATTTCCATTAATTATATGTTAGTAATTTTACTATAACTTGAAGTAATTTTTATTAATATTATTTATTTAGAAATTTCAAGATTTCTTAGGTCAACTGCTAAATTATTTGAGATTTTGAGATGGAACAAGAATGAAAGAATATGTGCGTGAGATGAGAGGTCGAGGTAGAGGGGTTTACGCGGCGCTCGACGAGGATCTCGATTGGGATCCAATGCTATGCTTGATCCAGAAGGTGAAGGAGCAGATTTTTTCATCGACAAGTTCGGTGATAAAGATTTCTTGTGTGATTTTAAGCTAAAGGAAACCAAGGAGATTGAATCATTGAGAGGAAGGGTTTCGCTCGAAAGGTCACATGAGGATTTATTGTCATTAAATCACGAGCAATCTGCATTAGGGATTGTTAATCCCTTGTTTGGAGATTCAAAAGATAGCTTCGAACATGACTTTGGCATTAAGTCAAAGCTGCATGGGGTTGGAAATGATAACGGCTCGATTGGTGGCGTCTCTTCACAGGGTGAGAAAGGCAAAGAAAATGGTGTCAAGGTGTTTGAAAATAATTCAAAGACAATTGGTTGCCAGACAAGTGGGAGCCCGACAGGTGAAAATGTTTTAGAGGGCATTTTTTTAATCTCCAATGTAGCAGCAATGCGAGGTACTAAATGGGCCGATAACGGGAGTAAAGAGGATGTTAATCATCATGAAGGAACACGGGTTAGCGCAGATTCCCAAAGGTTTTTCAATCATGATTTGACCATGCAAGGGTTGGCAAAAAGTTTTGCGGAGGTAACAAAAAATGGAGGACTAAGCAAAGAATTGCATGCAAATGCGGATTTATACAGTAAATATTTGTTGGAGGATGAGGCTATCAGATTAGACAGAATGGACTCCATGTTGGCAGATTTATGTGAGGATGAGTTTAGTTTTATGGCAGATGAACATGAAGAGTATTTGGCAGCAAAGAATAACCTCTTGAGAAATGGAGTTATTCTATTTTTTCTTCGCAAAATACCCTCGGAAGCTTATTTTCAAAAATGGGTGCGACTGAATTAGGAGGCTAAAGGATTTCATGTGCAATCCTATTGGGGTTTGGGAGGGCGCTATATTTTTATTCTTTTTTATTCTCTGAAAGCTGCCAAATTTGTGTTGCAATTTGAGACATGGTCTATTGCAGGTTCGGTTGCGTTTGCTCAATCATGGTGGCCAAATTTTGACCCTAAAGATGTTTTGTAGGCTAGATATCCTCTTTGGATCAAATTTATTACCATGAAATCAAAATTTTGAGGTATGATCCATTCCATGGCTCAAATATTTGGATGGATTCTTATTGAACCCTCTTTAGGTATGTCTTTTCGATTTAGCCCAAGGGTGTGTGTAGAAGTTGACCTACAAAGGAAGTTACCAAAATGTTTGAAAATCGTCACACAGGAAGGGGTAATCTCGTAGGAGGTTCGTTATTTAAATTTACCTAATGCCTGCTTTTTTTGCCAGTCTCAGGATCACTTAATCCGTGACTGTCCTTTGAGAAAACTTCAGAAGGTAGAAAATGAGAAGGATGTGACGGGACCTGACTCTTCTATAGTCAGTGGGAAGGTTCAACCCAGCAAGGATACTAATGAGGAGACTCAAGAAATGGAGATGGATGCAGGGACCCAAGAAATGGGTAACAAAGAAGACATTGGTTGGAAGTTGGTTCAGAAGAGGTGAGAGGTAGAGGATTCACCAAATAGGCCATCTAAATTTAAGAAGGGCTCCTCTTCCTCTAGGGGGAGATCTAGAGAGATTAACATTGGCTCCAAGGATACTCCTTGGGCTAACAAAATATCAGATATTGGTAGGAACCTCAATGAAGACTTGGAGGCTACAAAGGGTAGAAAGAATAGTAGAAGCTCAACTTTAGAAAGAAGTAGATCTCCAGCTGGTAGGTCTACGCAAGTCATCAATCGGTTTGAAGTCCTTAATACTGAGGTTTCTTAATGAAAGTGGACTTCAGTTTGTGGAATATCAGGGGAATGTCTATTCCCACTAGGAGAAGTTTGGTTAGTAATTTTTTGTGTTATGTTAGTGCTGATGTAGTTTGTCTTCAAGAGGTTAAGGTGGATGGCTTTGCTCTCCAGAACTGTATGGATAACAGTTGGTCTAGAATCTGGTGGGCTTCTTCTCATGATAGAGGTTACGGGGGTGTGAGAAACAATGGTGAAATTGTTCTATTGATCAACAATGCATTACATAGTTTTATAGTTCTTGAAAGAACTAAAAATAGACACGGTGGTTGAGAGAAATCCTCTCAAACTTATTACAACAAACTAACTTAAAGATAGCTCTTATCCTAATAACATTCTAATCTTGGACTATGGTCAAACATTGACCAACCAAGCCAAAACCTCAACGTATGCTAATCAAATTAACTAGAATAATGTAAATCAAAACATTAAACTAAAACTAAATACTAAGACTTAATACTTAGGACTAAGGAGGCAATGTTGAAAATATTCCAACATTCTCCCCCTTGATGCTAAAGACACTCATGCAAGAGTTCTTTAAGCATCACAGAGTTGGAAGAAAATATTTCTCTTACGTTTCCTCCAATATTGAATCAAGAAATCAGAATTTATAAAATACTTATGGTGGCACTCCTTCCACTATTCATGTGGAATTTCTTGCAAATGCTTGAGTGCCTTATTTTGTTGATTATCTCCCCCTTCAACAAAAGTATCTCCTCTTGTGGTTTTCAGCAACCACTCTCTTACATATTTATCATTATGGTCTTTAAACCATACTCTCACATTTTGATCTTCTTTTACATCTTCAACACTAAACAATACTCCACATGAGTATTTACAATTAATCATCTCACATAGATGATTATACCATAAATCTCTTTCACATATTTCCACACAAAAGATCACAACAAATATGGCCATATAATGACCAACTACATATGCAACATAAAGTTGCTCCTCACACAAATATTCTCTCAAAACAATGGCTTTACAATATTCCTTCTCCCAAGGAATTTTGAACACATCATTTTGATCCATGTGACCCAAGTTCTCCATCATTGTCTTCTCTCCAAGAAGACTTTTTGTAATACATTCTCCTTTATTTTCATTCCTGCTCACAAAAAACAAATAATTAATCATAAAAACATTACCTTTAGTATGAGTAGATTTGGAGCTTCCCATAAAGCTATTTTGTAGCAGTTATCCATCATTGTATGGTGCTTCAAGATCAACCATCAACTCTTCACTAAGAGTTCTCCTCCTTTGTTCAATCCATGTTGGTGTGTTGAAACACCATCCATTCAAGCAATCATACATTATTGCCTTTTCAAGAAAACCCTCTTTCTGCAATGTAGTCACTCCAAGTGAGTGATCATCATCCATGAGTGATGTTTTCTTTGCCATTACAACAATAAAATAAGCAATCTCGTTTTCATTTTCTGTTTCTATCTCATTTGTCACATTCTTATTCCTGTTTAGAGGAACTCTAACAATTTTATCTTCTCCTTGTAGGAGATCTTCATTTGCTTTGTCAAGAGAGCATACATCCATTCCAAGTGAATGGTCTTCAAGAAAATGGTCTTCCATGAACAATGCTTCTCCATCAACATGCCAACAATTTTTGTTGATCCTATTATGTTCTTTTTTCTCTCCCATGAAAATTTTAGGTGCATTATCCATAATACACTCTTCATTTATCTCCTCCATGAGATATTTTTTATCACTTTGCCTTCTATCAACAACAAATCCTCTTCTTCCTCCTCGTCCTCTTGAGGAATACACACCTCTTCTTATCTTTTTATCATAGAATTCGGCAACATATGCTTTCTCCATGAAGCATTCTTCATCTTGTTGGTTTTCTACATACAGACCTTCCTCTGCAAGAAAGAATTCTCCATTACAAAGCATGGCTTCATATGAGTCTTTATAAGACTCTTCAAAAACTCCTTCAAAAGGATCTAATTCAAAAACTGCTTCAAGGAAGCAAGGCTCCTCCTTGCTTAAACAATCTTTATAATTGTCACTCATGGCTTTATGGGTATCCTCATCAAACCCATAAGCATCCTTTAACACTTTCCATGCCATTGTAGCTGATCTACAATTGGCTATGAGAGGAAAAACATTCTTTTCCATTCCTCTCCTCAAATCCATAAGAAATAATCAATTTGCATATTGCTGCTCCTCCTTTTCTTTTCTATCCTCACCTTGTAGCTTGCTCCAAGAGGGTTCCTCATAGCATTCTTGAACTATATCCCATAATTCTTGAGCCGTCAAGAAGTTCTTCATCATTATGCTCCAAATAACATAATTATCTCCATTGAATTTGGGTACTTCCAAATCTTTATACATGGTGGCCATTCTGCAATCCACCATTCATCAATATTCCACCTAGCTCTCAGCCACTCCTTTCTCGTAGACTTCTGATATACTTATCTGAAAATCCACTAAATTTCAGATCCAAATTCACACAAATGAGAAATATGTGATCAATTTACTTTTGCCCTTTCTATCACAATTTCGGATCTAGGATTGTTGAAGGAAAAATAAATATTCACATACATTAATAAATACAAATCCAAATGACCTTAAATTTTGTTTGAATTATGATTTTATCTAAATAATATTGCTCCCAAAATTTGAAAAGCAAATACCCTGTATTCCACCTTATACAACCATTTTATTAAAAAATTTAAAATGCTAATAAAATCTATAAATTAGCTCTAAATTACCTAAAATTTTGACAGCATCCTCTTGATAAAATTATCTAAAAACCCTCAAAATTTCATAATAAAATACTTCAAGATGCATGAGATATTAATGATTTACTCGAGCTCTTCCTTGCAACTCTGTTGAGTGCTGGCCACTTGAGTTTCTCTAACAAAGTGCATGCTTCAGATATCTTCATGCCACTCTCCACAAGTTTTGATCTGTCTGAGAAAACTTGCTCTGATACCAAATGAGAAACAATGGTGAAATTGTTCTATTGATCAACAATGCATTACATAGTTTTATAGTTCCTGAAAGAACTAAAAATAGACACAGTGGTTGAGAGAAATCCTCTCAAACTTATTACAACAAACTAACTTAAAGATAACTCTTATCCTAACAACATTCTAATCTTGGACTATGGTCAAACATTGACCAACCAAGCCAAAACCTCAACGTATGCTAATCAAATTAACTAGAATAATGTAAATCAAAACATTAAACTAAAACTAAATACTAGGACTTAATACTTAGGACTAAGGAGGCAATGTTGAAAATATTCCAACAGGGTGGTCCTTGCTGTCAAGTCTTGGCTAGCTATGTTGTTGATTGATCAAGGGGAGGACCCGTTTGGTAGGATTTGTTGGGTTACTTTCGTGATTGTTGGCCAGGTAATTGGTAGTTGTTTTGTTTATTCTCCTAATTCTTCTAGTGAGAGGACTACCTTGTGGGATTGGATGCAGATAAGTTTATCCAATGCTAATTGGATCATAGGGGGAGATTTTAATATGGTGGAATGGGATGGAGATCATGAAGGGAGGAATGGTGGTTGTATTGCTGATGCTGATAAGGACTCTTGGTGCAGCTTGAAGGCTTCTTTACAAATATTTGATGCTAATTTTAGGCCAAAGTCTCTGGAATCTAGAGGATGGTTCTCTTGGTCTAATAAGAGAAGATGGGGAGACAGAATAATGGCTCGTTTGGATAGGATTTATGTGGACAGAAGTGCATTTACATGTATTGGTCGAGGGAGCAGAGCTATTTTTGTGAATCTTTCGACCTCCGGTTCTGATCATTTTCCTATTAGCTCTTCCATTTTCTTTGTTGGAGCTGTTGTGGTGGATAAGAAAATTCCCTTCAATTTTTATGTTTCTCATCTGGATTCTAAAGCCTGTAGGGACTTGATTCATTGTGTTTGGAATTTGGAGCCACGCTCAGTTGGCTCTGGCTAGATTGGTTGGTGGGAAGCGGCTATCAAGCGCACTATCAAATTTTTGAGGGGTTGGGACTGATTGGTTGCTAGGAGAAGGAAGGGAAGGTTAAAATAGCTCAGGAAGGACTTGGAGGTAGCCAGAAGAGATCTTGAAAGTATTTCTTTTAATGTTTAGCTTCAGGAGAAAGCAATTAAGTGTGTGTTGGACATTTTGAGCTCATTTAGTTGTCATTGATGTCAAGGTGAGAAGTTGTCATTGATGCCAAGGTGAACACATGAAGCTAGGGTTATGCATAAGGGGTTGGAATCAAAATGTACTTGTAAAAAAATGGTGAATCCTAATTGAAATCAAGGTGAATCCTAAGAAAATCAAATCAATCATCTTCATACCAAAATTTGGGGCATTTGAAGCCCTAAAAAGTAAGGTTATATTTGGGGCAAATTTTGACCTATTAAATCACATTATAACTTCATAAAAACACCACCATTGGATTAGGCTAGAAAAGAGCTTTCCAACAAGTATAAATATGCCTATGTTTGGATATATATTATGGCAAATTGACCCTAAAAACAAACTGGTCCTAAAAAATTTAGGCGAATGGGCCGACATCAAGGGTCCTCATATTCGCCAATTTCCAATTTTAAAAATCCTAATATTTGCCCAGTTTGTGAATATTCACCACTATGCCTAACCCTGCATGAATCTATCATTAATACCATGGAGTACACCATCATTGACACTAGGAGCAATGCGAAGAGTTGAAGAAAAGTTGTCAAAATATTGTTTTATAAAGGTTTTTGTTAAAACCATGGTGGAAAATTAAAAGGTTTTTATTAAAACATTATGATGGAAGAATTAAGGTTTTTATTAAAACCATGGTGGCAGAATAATTTTCATCAAATCAGTGAAGTACAAATGAAGGTTTAAATTTTATCTCAAGGAGGCTTTAATTTTTATTAAAGTCAAAGGTTTATAAATATAATTTATAAAATTTAAATTCTTTTAGAATTTAAATAATTTATAAATTATAAAGGTTATAAAAGCACCGATGTCATCAAATTTAATGGAGCACCGATGTCTAAGCCATATGGTGAATTTCATGTATAAATAATATGCCAAAGGGGCATTCAAAACTTACCCTTCTTCGATTAATTTTTCATGCAACCGAGAAAAGAGTATTTTCATGCAATCATTGAGGAAGAAGACAAAGAATTTATTTTATCTTTTAGCACCAGGAAGAAGACGAAAGGAGAGGGCTTAAGGCCTCACTCCCATTGGACAATGTGGTCCATTGGCAGCACACATTTTGCGAGAGCGTTGGGAGTGGAAGTGACCATGATCGATTCACGTGGAGGTTGTTGGCGTGTTTGTCTTGAGCGCTGAGGAGAAAAACTTTTGGCACGCGCTCGTTTAGAGCGCTAGACTTGGAAGAAAGAGCATGAGGTGCTCTTAGCCTTCCAAGCGTGCATCTAGCGCACACGGTGGGCAAGCCCATGGCTAGGGCGCACGAGGAGGCAGTGATTGGGGGTTCAAATCCCACTAGTGGCAAAGGTAATTTTTATTAAATATTTTATTTGCCTAATGTTTTCATAAGGTGTTATTTGGAGTTATAAGGGTATATGAAAGGTTGCTTGTTTGGTAATTGATTTATGTTATTGGAGTTATAAGGAAAGTGGATTTGATTATTGCCAAAGTTCTTCTTGCCATTAAAATTTAATTAAAGAGGTTTTTGAGTTAAATTTTGGTGGATGTTAAATTTATTTTAGTTGGGAGATTATAAGGTGTTATTGGAAAAATATTTTATGTATGTTGATGGTTGTTTTTATAGATGGAGTGATAAGGTGTAATTGAGTTTTTGCATTACATTGTGAGAGATATTTATCTTCTAACCTCTTTGAGTTTGGCATAGAAGTGGTTGTGATTGTGATAGATATTTGAGGTTCCTTCATCATCAAGAAAAGGTATGAGCACATTCTTCCATAGTTGAGTTGATTGATTGGTTTTCTAAAAATAAGTTTGGAGTGAAAAGGATTTTGTTAGGGCTTCCTTATTGAGTGTGTTTGAGTTAATGCTTCAAGGTTTTCTGGAATAAAGAGTTGTTATTAAAACCTTGTTTTATAAGCATTGTTGTTGAAGTGAGTTGTTGAGCAAATAACTTGAACTAGGGTTTGAAAATAACATGAGTATCATTGTTATGTGAGAGTTGTTTTATAAGCATTGTTGTTGAAGTGAGTTGTTGAGCAAAGAACTTGAACTAGGGTTTGAAAAGAACATGAGTATCATTGTTATGTGAGAGTTGTTTTATAAGCATTGTTGTTGAAAGTGAGTTGTTGAGCAAAGAACTTGAACTAGGGTTTGAAAAGAACATGAGTATCATTGTTATGTGAGATTTGTTGTTGAGCATTGTTGGAAATATTTTGAGTGAAGAATCATATGCTTGGACTAGGGTTTGTGAGCAAGGATTATTTCATTAAGTGATTGGTTGAGTAGAGTTGGTTGAGCCTAGTCAAGTGGGTGTGTGAAGTGATTGTTCAAGTTCCATAAAATAAACTATTCTATATTCTGAATTGAATTGAGAAAGTAATTGAGTATTGAGTTGAAGCATATTGAGTCTCTAACAATTCTTTGTATGTTTTTGAAAGAGTGATTGAAAGTGATTGAGCATTGTGATGAGTATAGAGCATATTGAGTCTCTAACAATTCTCTTTATGTTTCTATGAGATTGGACAAGTTCTTGTGTGGACTTGTTGAGCAGATTTGAGGTAAGTCTTTGAGAAGACTTGTGGACAGATTTGAGTAAGCTTTTGTGGAAGCTTACAATATATTTGAGAGAGATTTGGTTAAGTTCTTGAGAGGACTTATTGAGCATATTGGACAAGTTCTAGAGAGGACTTGTGGATAGATTGGTGTGAGCTTTTGTGGAAGCTTACAAGATAGATTTGAGACAGGTCTTGAGAAGGCTTGTGAGCAGAATTGATTGATTTGTTCAAACCTTGAGTTAAGGTTTGGGGTAGATCCAATAGAGTTGATTTGAGATTGATTCAAGCTTTGAGTTAAGGCTTGAGGATAGATATTGAGGACTGATTTATGCTAGACCAAAGGACTATGTTTAGTATATATTTGAGGACAAGAGTTGGTGTAGATTTGAGGATAGATTTGTGCTAGATCAGAGATAGAGATTGAGCATATTTGTGCTAGATCGAAGGACTATGTTTAGTGTAGATTTGAGGATAGATATTGAGCATATTTGTGCTAGATCGATGGATTGTGTTTAGTATAGATTTGAGGATAGAGATTGAGTAGATTTATCCTAGACAAACAGATTGTGTTTAGTACATATTTTAGATAGAGCTTTGGAAATAATAGAGTATAGAGAAAAAGGAGTTCTCCTATGGATAGAGTTCCACAAACTTGATCAGGGGATTGGTATCTCCATTGGACAGAGGTCCATAAACATTGTAATAGGGAAAGGATTCCCAAGAGATTGATTGAGAAAATTTTAGTGAAATATTTTCTCCGTGGAGTAGCCCACATTGGGTGAACCACGTAAATTGTGGTGTCTCTATTGTGTGTGGTGATTTGTGCATTGCTTTAATTATTTCTATTGATATTGCTATCTTTACATTGCATAATATTGATTGGGAAAGAAAAGTAAAAAGTGGTCTTATACTATTCACCCCCTCTCTTAGTATAAGCTTGTGTTCTTCAATTGGTATTAGAGCGGGTTCCTTCGAAAGAGTTTAACAACTTGAAGGAAAAGATAACAAGAACACAATGGATTCTAAGAATGTGTCCTCAGATAATTCAGCACCAGTATTTTATGGAAGTGACTATATATATTGGAGTATGAGAATGAAGATCTACCTGATGGCACTTGGCAATGAAATTTGGGAAGTAGTTGAAATTGGATATGATCCCTTAATTAATCCTCCTACAGATAAGGAAGGTAAGCTCCTACAACATTACAATTCAAAAGCAATGAATGCACTTTTGAGAGGTTTGCATAGAACAGAGTCTATGAAAGTTATGCATTGTCAAACTGCAAAAGAAATGTGGGATAAACTACAAAATATATATGAAGGAGATAAAAGTGTCAAGAAAGCAAAGATACGAAATCTCAAAGGACAATTTGAAGCATTAAGAATGAAGGATGAGGAAAATATTAGTACTTATCTACTTTGAATTGATGAGGTTGTTAATGATATGCAAGGACTTGGAATGAAGATTGATGAATCAGATGTTTGTGATAAAGTCTTAAGAACTCTTCCAAAAAGATTCAGTGAACAGTTTTCTGCTATAGAAGTGTCAATGGATGGTGATTCTTTGACAAGAGATATGTTGCTTGGTATTCTTACAACATTTGAGATAAGAACAAAAGAGGAACCAAATCCCCAGAAAGAAGCAACATTCAAAGCAATCAAGAAGACAAAGGGTAAGAAGTCAGAATCAAGCAATGAGTCATCCAGTGATGAAGAAGCAAATTATGGCAGAAGGAATAAGGATTCAAGAAGATCTAGAGATACAAGATCTGTTAAATGTTTCAATTATGGAAGGTATGGTCATTATGCAACTGATTTTCAAGAAGCTAAGAATAACAATGATGAAGAAAAATAGGATCACAAGAACATGGAATCAGAAAGATACAGGCACCAAAATAAAAGCAAGGATGGACAAAGTAGACAAGGAAAGAAGTTCTTTCAAATGCAAAAGAGGAGCTACTATGCGGATAAGGCAAGTAAGTACTCAAGTGATAGTGATGCTAGTTTTTTAGATAATGATAGAGATGAAGTCCTATTTATGATTGAAGAAAAAGAACAAGTTAAGAAAAGGACTCCAATAATTCTCAAGTGTTTTAGATGTGGTAACTTTGGACATCTTGAAGATAGTTGTACAAGGAATGGTTATAGTTTCAGTGATGATGAATATGAGGATACACTTGAAGGACCAGAAGAGAATATTCTAATGGCACTAGAAGAAGGAGAAGGTGATCCTATAGAAGACAAGCCAATAGAAAATAAATATGTGGACAAAGGTAAACAAATAGAGGAATATTCAGAGAAAGATGGATATGATCTCAAGGGAGAACTTATTTATGCTCTTGACATAGTAAAGAAGGTAAGAAAGCAACACTCTAAACTTGAAATTCAGTTTCAAGAATGTGATGAAGAGAGAAGATTGCTTATAGAGGATTTAGAAAAATCAAAGGCTAAGGCAAAAAGGTTCAAAGATAAGTTAGAAGCAAAGATCTTAGAATGTGAAAAGTTAGCACAAGAAGTGGCACTACTAAGAGAATATTTAGAAGACTCCAAAGTCAAGCTAAAAGGGTTCAAAAATAGCTCAAAGAACTTGGATAAGTTCATCAAGATACAAAAGCCTACATCAAGCAAAATAGGTCTTGGATTTGAACAAGGACAAAAGAAATGGGAAGGAAATTCAACCTCAAGTTTTGGAGGAGAAGAAACTTCAGATGAAGATACTTCAAAAGAAGATAGTGTAAAAGGAAGTGAGACATCTGAGGATGAGTTGGACAATAGAAAGTTCAACAAGAATAGGAACAATGCACAAAGAAGATACAGATGGAACAACAATCAGAATAGGTCAAGAGAGACTAGGAGACCAATGAGGTCAAGACAAGGAAACTTCAATGGAAGATGTTTTTCATGTCACAGGTTTGGGCACATGGCTTCACAGTGTAGAACACATGAAAGATAGGAATATGGGAACATACAACTTTTCCATGGGTATTGCTACTCATGTAATCAGTTTGGTCACAAGGCAATGAATTGTAGGGTTCATGACATAAGAGGATATGGCTTCACTAGGAGAAATCCTAAGATATTTGCACCTCCAAGGAATAATAACATTAAGTGTTATAAGTGCAATAATGATGGTCACACAACAAAGTGGTGTAGAGCAGACATTCCAAAATCAAGTAAAAACAGGGACATGAATGTAGACATGGACATGAACATGGACATGGAAAGAAATAGTCAGAGGAATCAGAAGGATCAGATAAGAATAAAAGAGGATAAAGGTAAATAACAATGCTTTCTAGGAGTAGAAATACTCCCACCCTAGAATTAACCACCTCAAGAGAAGGTGGGGGAGGGGCTAAGCTAAGAGGCTCATTCTTAGCCCCGAGCCCCAAAGGTGACCCTTTGCCATTGATGTCAAAGGGGGAGATATTTGAGTAAGGGGGAGATATTTGGTATTTGAGAAAAGAGGAGAGAGCATTGAGCCAGGGGAGCAATGTCCTAGGGGAGCAGAACAAAGGAAAGGTCAAGTTTTTGGTAAAAAAAATTTGGGTTGCCATCAATGACAAAGGGGGAGATTGTTGGACATTTTGAGCTCATTTAGTTGTCATTGATGTCAAGGTGAGAAGTTGTCATTGATGCCAAAGTGAACACATGAAGCTATCATTAATACCATGGAGTACACCATCATTGACACCAGGAGCAATGCGAAGAGTTGAAGAAAAGTTGTCAAAATATTGTTTTATAAAGGTTTTTGTAAAACCATAAAAAGGGATAAGGTTTTATTAAAACCATGGTGGCAGAATAATTTTCATCAAATCAGTGAAGTACAAATGAAGGTTTAAATTTTATCTCAAGGAGGCTTTAATTTTTATTAAAGTCAAAGGTTTATAAATATAATTTATAAAATTTAAATTCTTTTAGAATTTAAATAATTTATAAATTATAAAGGTTATAAAAGCGCCGACGTCATCAAATTTAATGGAGCACCGACGTCTAAGCCATATGGTGAATTTCGTGTATAAATAATATGCCAAAGGGGCATTCAAAACTTACCCTTCTTCGATTAATTTTTCATGCGACCGAGCAAAGAGTATTTTCGTGCAATCGTTGAGGAAGAAGACAAAGAATTCATTTTGTCTTTTAGCGCCAGGAAGAAGATGAAAGGAGAGGGCTTAAGGCCTCACTCACATTGGACAGTGTGGTCCATTGGTAGCACATGTTTTGCAAGAGCATTGGGAGTGGAAGTGACCACGATCGATTCACGTGGAGGTTGTTGGCGTGTTTGTCTTGAGCGCTGAGGAGAAAAACTTTTGGCACACGCTCGTTTAGAGCGCTAGACTTGGAAGAAAGAGCACGAGGTGCTCTTAGCCTTCCAAGCATGCGTCTAGCACACACGGTGGGCAAGCCCGCGGCTAGGGCGCACGAGGAGGCAGTGATTGGGGGTTCGAATCCCACTAGTGGCAAAGGTAATTTTTATTAAATATTTTATTTGCCTAATGTTTTCATAAGGTGTTATTTGGAGTTATAAGGGTATATGAAAGGTTGCTTGTTTGGTAATTGATTTATGTTATTGGAGTTATAAGGAAAGTGGATTTGATTATTGCCAAAGTTCTTCTTGCCATTAAAATTTAATTAAAGAGGTTTTTGAGTTAAATTTTGGTGGATGTTAAATTTATTTTAGTTGGGAGATTATAAGGTGTTATTGGAAAAATATTTTATGTATGTTGATGGTTGTTTTTATAGATGGAGTGATAAGGTGTAATTGAGTTTTTGCATTACATTGTGAGAAAGATTTATCTTCTAACCTCTTTGAGTTTGGCATAGAAGTGGTTGTGATTGTGACAGATATTTGAGGTTCCTTCATCATCAAGAAAAGGTATGAGCACATTCTTCCATAGTTGAGTTGATTGATTGGTTTTCTAAAAATAAGTTTGGAGTGAAAAGGATTTTGTTAGGGCTTCCTTATTGAGTGTGTTTGAGTTAATGCTTCAAGGTTTTATGGAATAAAGAGTTGTTATTAAAACCTTGTTTTATAAGCATTGTTGTTGAAGCCATTGGTTGAGCAAAGAACTTGAACTAGGGTTTGAAAAGAACATGAGTATCATTGTTATGTGAGAGTTGTTTTATAAGCATTGTTGTTGAAGTGAGTTGTTGAGCAAAGAACTTGAACTAGGGTTTGAAAAGAACATGAGTATCATTGTTATGTGAGAGTTGTTTTATAAGCATTGTTGTTGAAGTGAGTTGTTGAGCAAAGAACTTGAACTAGGGTTTGAAAAGAACATGAGTATCATTGTTATGTGAGATTTGTTGTTGAGCATTGTTGGAAATATTTTGAGTGAAGAATCATATGCTTGGACTAGGGTTTGTGAGCAAGGATTATTTCATTAAGTAATTGGTTGAGTAGAGTTGGTTGAGCCTAGTCAAGTGGGTGTGTGAAGTGATTGTTCAAGTTCCATAAAACAAACTATTCTATATTCTGAATTGAATTGAGAAAGTAATTGAGTATTGAGTTGAAGCATATTGAGTCTCTAACAATTCTCTGTATGTTTCTGAAAGAGTGATTGAAAGTGATTGAGCATTGTGATGAGTATAGAGCATATTGAGTCTCTAACAATTCTCTTTATGTTTCTATGAGATTGGACAAGTTCTTGTGTGGACTTGTTGAGCAGATTTGAGGTAAGTCTTTGAGAAGACTTGTGGATATATTTGAGTAAGCTTTTGTGGAAGCTTACAATACAGTTTTTGAGCAGATTTGGTTAAGTTCTTGAGAGGACTTATTGAGAATATTTGTGGATGATTACAAGATAGATTTGAGACAGGTCTTGAGAAGGCTTGTGAGCAAAATTGATTGATTTGTTCAAACCTTGAGTTAAGATTTGGGGTAGATCCAGTAGATTTGATTTGAGATTGATTCAAGCTTTGAGTTAAGGCTTGAGGATAGATATTGAGGATTGATTTGTGCTAGACCGAAGGACTATGTTTAGTACAGATTCGAGGACAAGAGTTGGTGTAGATTTGAGGATAGATTTGTGCCAGATCAGAGATAGAGATTGAGCAGATTTGTGCTAGACTGAAGGATTATGTTTAGTGTAGATTTGAGGATAGAGATTGAGCAGATTTGTGCTAGATCAATGGACTATGTTTAGTGTAGATTTTAGGATAGAGATTGAGAAGATTTGTGCATAGAGGAACTATAGTTAGTGCAGAGTCCTTAGACGAGGCTTCTGGAGGATGACAGAGTATAGAGAAAAATGAGTTCTCCTATGGATAGAGTTCCACAAACTTGATCAGGGGATTGGTATCTCCATTGGATAGAGGTCCATAAACATTGTAATAGGGAAAGGATTCCCAAGAGATTGATTGAGAAAATTTTAGTGAAATATTTTCTCCGTGGAGTAGCCCACATTGGGTGAACCACGTAAATTGTGGTGTCTCTATTGTGTGTGGTGATTTGTGCATTGCTTTGATTACTGCTATTGATATTGCTATCTTTACATTGCATAATATTTATTGGGAAAGAAAAGTAAAAAGTGGTCTTATACTATTCACCCTCCCTCTTAGTATAAGCTTGTGTTCTTCAGTGTGAACATGAAATCAAGTGCTATGAGGATTACGTTAGCATAGGTGCACGTATTAGAAGCAAGATTCATTGGCTTTAGCAAGGAGATACCCCCTCTCAATTTTTATTCAATCACATTAAAAAGAAAATTGTTGCTGAGAGAATCACTGCTCTTTGCACTACTGATGATAGATTGGTGGAAGATGATGATAGTATCCGAGCCACTATTGAAGATCATTTTTGTAAGATTTATTCCATTTATCCTTTAAGTCATGAGGTTTTGGAGGCTAGAGAAGAGTTTAATAAGTGTGTTCCTAAGAAGATATATAGTTATGAAAATGATCGTCTAGATGATTTCTTTACAAAGGATGAATTGTTTAAAGCACTTAAGAAAATGAAGAATGGTAAATATTCAGGCCCTGATGGCATTCCTGTTGCATTCTACAAAGTTTTATGGGATACTATGGGTAACGAATATACTAAGATGATTCAAGAAGTGTTTGATAAATGCTAACATGAAAGATACTATGGGGGGATGGAGACCTATCACTCTTTTAAATGTTTCCTATAATACTATGGCTAAGGTATTGGCTCTTCACTTTAGAGATGTTGCTACTAGGATTGTGAGATGAGAGCAAATAGGTTTTATCAAGGGTAGGTTAATTCTTGATACGGTCCTATCTGCTTGGGAGACTTTGGAATGGGCACAAGAAAGTGGGAAGAAAGCCATTATGCTTAAGATTGACTTTGACAAAGCCTATGATCGGGTGGATTGGTCGTTTATTTATAGTATGATGGAATGGCTTGGCTTCAAAAAATAGGTAGTGGATAAAATCAAGTTCTTATTCACCTATGCCTCTACTCAAGTTGTAGTTAACAGTAAGATCACTAATAAAATAAGTCTTTTCAAGTCCATTAGACAAGGGTACCCTCTTGCTCCCCTTTTGTTTGTTATCATTGCTGATTTCTAGGTTATATTTTAGAATCAAAGAGAGGTGCGGGTTTAATCAAATGGATTGGTACTCCTGGAGGTCTCATTTTGAATAATCATTTTGTGGATGATTCCCTTCTTTATTTTTAGTTGGATGCCTTGTCACTGTAGAATGTCAAAGTTTACTTGGAGTAGTTTTTCAAAACCTCTAGAGCCATCATTAGTGAAGAAAAATTAGATTATTGGTTGATTGGCAGTGACACTCTTCCTCAAAATTTCTCTCCTGGTTGACGACGAGTGAAGGATGAAAAAATTGTTAGATACTTTGGAATCTCGTTTGGCAAGGCTCTTTCTTTGAAGGACATGTGGGATTGGTGTCTTGAGAGATTTTCAAAGAAAATTCAGTTCTGGAAAAATAAGCTCATATCCTTTGTTGGTAGAATAATTATTGTTGGAAAATATTACAAGCTTGTCATATTTATTATTCTTCGTGTTGGTTGACCAATGCTTCTCATTTTGGAAGATTGAAAATGTTTATTAGAGGCTTTATTTGGTCTAATTTCTATGGCTCTAAGAGAATGCCCTCTATCTCTTGGAACTATTGCATTATTCCTAAGGAGGAAGGTGATCTGGGTCTTTTGGACATTCAGATGCAAGGTAAGGTGTTGGCAGCCAAATGGGTAGTCAAAGCATTGGAAGGTGCTGATCCTTGGCAAAAACTCTTGAGATATAGAATTCAGAACTGTCTTCATGTTGATGGTGTTAAGGGGGATTTTCATATTGAGGATATTGTGGGTCATCCCGTTCAATTTAAAATACGGGGTTGTATCCTTATTAAGAGGATTTGGGAGGCATGGAAGACGGTTGGCTTTACGATTTATTGGGCCTATATGGAAGAGCGAGAGGCTAGATTCTTCCATATAGGTCTATTTGGATATGGAAAGACAATGGGGTGTATGCCTCAACCCTTCCCCATATTAGATGCAAGAGGTTGGTTAAGAGGGGAATTAAGAAATGGGCAGATCTATGGGATTTAGGAGCTGTTGATTGGATTAAATGGAAGGATCTTTGCAATAAGTTTAAGTTGAAAGATTCTGACAGGGATGCTATTATTTAGATTCATTCTCTTCTTCCCTCTAAACAGTAGTATAAGTTAAATGGTGCTTTGCCTGATCCTATCTAGCATGACTGGAGGTGGAACTTTCAGAGGAACATCATTTCTTACAAATCCACTAAGATTTACAAAATGCTATTACCTAAGACTTCTTTGCATATCATGTTAAATAGACGTCGGGACATTGTCGGTCTAGAGAAGAAATGGAAGAAGAGGCTAAAACATGTTTGGAAATTCTGATTATCTACTCAGGTCAAGATTTTTCTTTGGTTGCTTATTTTCCAAGGTATCCATTGCAAGGCAAGGTTGGTAAGGTGGATGAATATCTCAGACCTCTGTAGTAGTTGTGACAGAAAAGAAACCGTTAAACATATCTTTTGGGATTGTATTGTAGTAAGGAATTTTTGGAAAATATTGAAGTGGACCTATTATTCTATTCTAGGTGATAGGTGGAGTTGGAAATTGGTTCTTTTGGGAGATGTCTTTGGATGCCCTTAGCATCTTAGGGGGGTGTGGACTTTTATCAGAGCAGTAACTTTGTATGTTATTTGGAAGGCGAGATGCGGTTTAGTTTTTCGAGATGAAACTATTCCTGTTTATGGGATTATGTCTAATGTTGTTATTGATATTCAGTTCCAATGTAGAGCCTTTAAGATGCTTATAATCAAAGATCTCAAAGACTGCTCTGCTGAGAACAAGTCAGATGGTTGGATGTTCTTGAGCAAATTTTTGTAATCTATTGCGATGTCTTGTATTTTAATTTTTGTATTAATATAAGCAATATTTTTCAAATATATATATATATTATTTATTTATTTATTTTAATATGGAAATAATTTTTTGTTTTATATTTTTAAAATATTTATTTTAATTTGAAGAACTTCAAAACATATAATAATATATCTTTGAATTTTTATTAAAAAACTTAAATTCAAATTATATAAAATATGCATAACCATTTATATATATATATAATTAAATCAACTAAATTATATTTAAAAAATATATTTATATTTCAAACCTAAGACATAAAATATATGCGTATATTTCAAACCTAAGACATAATATATATGCGTGTAAGAGTAAGCTTGTGTTATATAATTTTTAAAATACTTTTATTAAACACATTTTTAATTTTCTTTGGATCATTAATTTTTCTCTTTAAAAGTATTGGTATGTTTTAAATTAAAATAAACGATCTTTTAGGATCTTGTATATTTGATATGTATTTTTTATTCCTTACTTTATAATTAAATTTATGTTAAAATAATTTTAATTAATATTTTTTCTATTTTCATTGTAAATTAAAATTTATAAGAACTTATTAAAAATTATTTAAATATATTTATTTATTATGTCCCATGGGAACAACACAAGCTTTGACTCTTTTTCTGGAGGTCCAAGGTTCAAAGTTCAAACCGCGGCATGGGAACTCTTTTTCGGAAGCTCCAAGGTTTCTTCCAAGGTTCAAACTGCAATGTAGGGAGTGTGTGAGGGGGTGAGTCTATGCTGGTTGTGTGTTAAATTCCCTATTGATAAACATAGCTTTGGGCTTTACAAGGCGTCATCTGTCATGGTGGGGAGAAGATTGTTTAGCTTGTGCGTTGGTCGTAGGGGTTCCTCACGCTGACCAAATTAAAAAATAAAATAAGAGTTTGCTTTGAGTATTCATGAGTAAATCACGACACCATTATTGTATACATAATAAAATTAAAAAAAAAAAAAAAGTTATATTGATATTGACTTGCCTAAGAAATTATATTTAGACAAATATTTTTTTTATACATAAGGGGAATGAGTTTTATATTACCAAGTAGGTTCAAATCTTAGGGTTGTCCCTTATAACCCCTATGCTACCTCGTTGTTGTTTACTTGTAGTGAGGGAGACTACATATGGCTCATGATTGGTATCTTCCTCGTTGGACTAGCGAGCACACAAAAGAGTCAGGTTAGACTAGCGAGCACACAATGAAGTCAGGTAAGACTACTACCTTTGCACAAATAGGCATACCTCCATATTCTGGACAAATATTAGTTGTTCACATGAGACAATATATTTAACTATCAATTAAACTTAAAATTTAAGCTTAAATATTTCTAACATAAATGTCTTATTTTATCAATCCATCTAATCCTAAAATAAAGAAATTAATAACTTTAACCTTTTATTTGTAGTTAATTTTATTTTTTAGACATTAATATTAATATTACAAAATATATCAATGTTTATATATTATTAATTATTTGCAATAGTAATAAATGATATGTTATTTTTATTAGAAGTATATTATTTTTATATTTCATTCAAGTTTCATGTTAATATTGACATCCAAGCACACCCTAGTTATTGGTTACTTTGTATAATCTATTTGCTTATAGAAGTGCATGTTTTACCTTTTCTTTTTTTGTTAATATAGAGGAGAATTAGTAACAACCCATCAACCCATCATCATTTATTGTTAGTCAAGGTTTGGTTCCAACCATCAACCCTTAGGGAATCAAATCACAACCACCCAAGAGTACACATTCAACCACAACCAATCAACCTATCTCTTATGTACTAGCTTTATTGATATTTGCACATCATCATGGGTTTCTATCTAATAAAAAATATATTTCTATCTCCAAGTCAAAAGAATAGGTTTGTGATAAAATCTTGCTCACACTAAAATATATAAAGAAATCGTATACTTTATTTACAATCATGTGTTGGATAACAAGATTCTATCCAATATTTCTACTATGAGTTTGCCCAATAGGTCTATTATCCCATGTATATTGAGAGCTTGAAGGACTAACATCCCAAATACCATTTGAATTGATAAATGATGTAAAATCTTGCATTTATTTAGACCATCTTGGAGTACCATATTTCTAAAGAAGATAGAATAGTGTTAAAATCACCCCCAAGAATCCATAGATCGCACTAATAATCATTGTGTTTGACAAAAATATATTAAGGTCCTTTGCACATATTTTTAAGAAGTAACTATAGTTGGAGCATATATATTTATAACCCCTACATTGATGTTTTTATCTTTCCTAGAAAATAGCATAGCATCCCAATTACTTTTTCTTCTAACAATTGTCCATCCCATTTGCATTTATTTTATATTGTTACAATACTCCTTGAAGATCTTGTAGAAAAATTGCTATATAATCACCCATCTTCTAAATATTTTTAAAAGCATCCTTACATTCCTCACCACTTAATTTTATTTCTTATATAAAAATAAACTTAGGACTGTAACAACCTATTAATTTATTAATAATTTTTTTTTTAAAGGTCTTATTCTTACCCCTAATATACCATGATATCTTGTGCATCACCTAAAGAATTTGCAGCATTCATGAAATACGAAGCATTGATTATTATCAAAGAAGAGCATGATATACATTCCATAGGTGGTTCAGGTGGTTGAACCACCTGAGTTGGTTTGACAAACCAACTTAATAACTGGAGAGCGCGGAGGCGCTATTTTAATATGCCAATGAATGTAATATACCCTTCACTAATATATCCTATGATATATATTATGCTAACATCCCCCCTTATTACATTATTGGCAAATACCAAGAGTATTGCGGAACAATTCAAATTTGACACGAGCAAGTGCCTTGGTGAAGATATCTGCAACTTGCATATCAGTGGGAATGTATTGGAGTTGTATGTTGTGCTTTGGAACTTCATCATGAATAAAATGACAGTGAGTGTCAATGTGTTTGGTGCGATCATGAAAAATTGGATTCTTGACAAGATTCAAAACACCTTGATTGTCGCAAAACAAATGCAGTGGAAGATTCACTGGAAGACCCATGTTTGTAAGAATGCGACGTAACCATATTATCTCGCAGACTGCTCCACTAGCTGCTCGATATTCTGCCTCTATAGAAGAAATAGCAACCACCTGCTGCTTCTTGCTATGCCAAGAGACAGGACCAGACCCAAGATGAAATATGTATCCAAAAGTTGATTTTCGATCATCAATGGATCCAACATAGTCGGAGTCCGTGTATCCTTGTAGATAGAACTTGTTATTCTTTTTGTATTCCAAGCCAAAATTTGTTGTACCACGGACATAATGTAGAACTCTTTTTGCTGCTTTCCAATGACTTACTTTGGGTTCCTGCATGAACCGTGAAAGATAACCCACAACAAAACTGAGATCAGGCCTGGTGTTGGTTAGATATAGGAGACTCCCAATCAGTTGATGATAGAGAGTACCATCTACCTATGGTGATGCATCATATCATGATAACTTAAGTCCTTGTTCCATTGGAGTTGCTTTAGACTTACAGTTAGTCATCCGATATTTTTCAACTAATGTCTTGGCATACTTCTTTTGTGTAACTCTGATATGGTGCTTTTTCTGAGTTACTTCTAAACCAAGACAATAGTGAAGAAGTCCTAGATCTGTCATTTCAAAAGATTGTTTCAAATCATCTTTTACTGCATCAATCATTTTCTCTGAACTTCCTGTTATGATCAGATCATCTACATATAACACCAAGATCACTATATCAGAACCATTGTTCTTAATATAGAGATTTGCATCTGAAGGACTTCTTTTGAATCCATGTTGTAGTAGGTGACTATCTATCTTGATATACCAAGCTCGAGGGGCTTGTTTGAGCCCATACAAGGATTTGATCAATTTGCATACTTTCTGCTCTTGCCCTTCAGCTACAAATCCTTCTGGTTGGGTCATGTATACTTCTTCTTGTAAGTCACCATTCAAGAAGGCACTTTTCACATCCATATGATGTAACTTCCATCCAAACTGAGCTGCCATGGCACAAATTACTCGAATGGTAGTCATATTTGCAGTAGGGGCAAAAGTCTCTTCATAGTCTATGCCTTCTTTCTGAGCATAGCCCTTTGCAAAAAGATGGGCCTTATGCTTATCAATAGTACCATCTGCTTTATATTTTACTTTGAACACCCATTTGCAACCAATGGGCTTCTTTCCTGTAGGCAGATTGACTAGCTTCCATGTATTATTCTTCATGAGAGATGTGTATTTTGCTTCCATAGCAAACCTCCACTGAGGCTCTCTAAGTGCATCTTGAACTATTACAGGCTCATTTTCATCCAATGTTGTCATATAAACCTGTTCATTTTCCATTTTTGTGTCTCTGTCTTCCTCTGCATCTACAGATAGATCATCAAACTATTGGCAAATCTCATCAACCTCTGAAGATGATATCTCTATTTTTTTTGTTGTGTCATACTCCGAGTGCATGGTCGATCTTGAGTTAGATCTGGAAGTGTATTCAGTTTAGAATCTCTCAATGTACTAGTATACCATTTCGGAACCTTCTTCTTTGGAGATGAGCTTTCTCTCTTAGGTTCTTCTTCTTCTTCAAGGTATACATTTGTAGATGTGATATCTGATGTGGAAGCTTCATCAAATACTACATCTCTACTTATATGTGTTTTCTTGGTTATAGGATCTATCAAGCGATATCCTTTTGAAAACTCATCATAGCCAAGAAAAATACATTGCAGTGTCTTCTCATCTAACTTCTTCCTTTTCTGTTTTGGGATGTGCATAAATGCTTTACATCCAAAAACTTTTAGATGAGAAACAGAAGGTTTCTTTCCATTCCATGCTTCTTGTGGCATTTTTCCTTGTAGAGCTCTGGTGGGTGCTCTATTTAGGAGATATGATGTTGTGTTGACTGCTTCTGCCCAATACTGATCCTCAAGATGTGCACCCTTTAGCATACATCGAACCATTTCCACAATGGAACGATTTCTTCTCTCTGCAACTCCATTTTGCTGAGGTGTATAGGTTGTAGTCAGTTGTCTTTTTATCCCATGTTCTTCCAAAAATGAGGAAAATTCTTTAGAGGTGTATTCCCCCCTCGATCTGAGCGGAGGGTTTGGATGAAACATCCTGATTCCTTCTCAACAAGTTTCTTGAATTGTCGAAAGTATGAAAAAGCCTCTGATTTCAACTGAAGAAAGAAAACCCACATCTTCCATGAGTAATCATCAACAAACAATTGAAAATACTTCTTTCCACCATAGTTGGTTGGCATAGGACCACACAGATCGGTGTGTATCAACTCTAAAGGTTTCGTAGCTCTGGAAGAGCTAGCCTCAAAAGGTACTCGGTGTTGCTTCCCTACTAAGCAATCCGAGCAAACTGGTAAGACATAGGAGAGGTGAGGAAGTCCTCTTACCATGTCATATTTTTGCAATTCAAGCAAATATCCTGAACTTAGATGCCCATAACGTCTATGCCAGAGAGAAGTGGCCTCCTTTGTAGTTGCAGCTAGAGCAACATGAGGTGTGGAAAGAGCATCTAGAATGAACAAGCCATGCTTGTAGGATCCAGTGGCAACATGTTTACCTTTGTGGGTGATGAAACATCTCTTCTTGCCTCTCACAACTCGGAACTCAACCTCCATATCTCTATCCAACATTTGTGGAATAGACAGCAGATTATTGGCTAATCCAGGAACATAGAGAACCTTCTCTATCTGACATTTACCATCGGGAAGAGAGACAAAAACATTCCCTTCACCCTTCACCTGGTAGACTTGATTGTCAGCAATGGTGATTGGCTTACCTTCTTTCTCCTCAAATGTTTCAAACCATGATTTATCTCCAGTCATATGTTTACTAGCTCCTGAATCAATATACCATACAACATCTATCTGGGAAGATGAAGTATGGGTCATGAGCACCTTGTGTGCTCTTTCAGATTCAAAATCTGATTCGGACCCAGGGGAATCTGAGTCTGAGTTGGAGTCAGCATAAGCAACATGTCCCTTAGGTTTCTTATGTTTCTTTTTATATTTTTGTTTCTCTTTGCCTTTCTTTTTAGAAGGTTGGTCATCTTGTTGCTTGTTTTTGAACCAACACCTGTTGGTGTCATGGTTATTCATATCACAAATTTTGCAATATTTTTTATCCTTCTACTGATTTTGCTTCCCTTTGCCCTTGGAAGAAGAACCCCCTTTTTGAAACTGACCTTGCTTCTTACCACTTTGTTGTGTGGAAAGAGCATTATCTGGCACCTCATCTTTCTGAACCTGATTTGCCTCCTCAGTCTGAAGCAAATTTACCAGCTCCACAAATGATACTTGTCTACCAGAAACGTTGAGGGAAGTGATCAACATCTTGTAGGAATCTAGCAATGCTCTCAAGATAACAAAATTCAAGAGATCATCATCCACTGGTTTTCCCATGGCATTCAACTTGGCTTTCAAGTCAACCACTCTACAAAGAAATATATCAACTGTCTCCCCAGAATTCATACTGAGAGTATGTAGTTGAGTTTGAAGGTTTAGAATAGTGGATTGATTATTTCCTTCATACACAGTAATCAAAGCATCCCAAGCTCCTTTACTGGTTTTGGCATCACAGATATGAGGTTGGACCTCATCTGCAGTAGCAAGCAGGAGAAACATGAGACCTATTTTGTCCTTCTTATCCCAAGCCTCTTGATCTGTTCCTATTGTTTGAGGACGTTTTGTAGTGCCACTCACTACATCCCATAAATCTTCCACTTGAAGAATTGCTCTCATCTTTGTCTTCCATGGAACGAAGTTAGGACCTTTCAGTAACTGTGAATCTGAGATATACTTGTGAACACTGGCCATTATGAAGGTTCCTTATATCACCAATTGGTCTCCCTCTCTTTATACCTGCCAGATATTTATATCGTAACCATTCAATATATACCCGCCCTTACGTGAGGGAGACTATAAGTATATATGAACAGTATACTACTCAATATGTACCCGCCCTTACGTGAGGGAGACTATAAGTACATATGAGAAGCACAATATATCAAACTTAGGTGATATTGAAAGGGCATCATGTTGTTAATGACACCTACCATAGAAAGTTTTATTCCTCATGTGTGGGGCGTAACTTCCCCTAAACACTTCGGAAAAACCTTCGTCAGGATTTACGCCTAACAACAATCACGATGTGGGTATGAAATGAAGTGAGCAATAGAACTGGTTTGCCTTATTTCTCCTCGACGATTGATAGAGAACAAGCTCAGACGTCATTGTTGCAGCTATATTAGGCGATGGATACAGTAGTCCAAAGCACAACAACATTACTTGTAAGTGTGGGCCAGAGGTATCACAAATACCGAATGTTGTTGTGCAATTGAATTGCACGAGTAGGTTTAAAAAATTTGGGGTCTTGATTGTTTTTTTTATGATTGTTAATGCAAGAAAATAAAATATTTAAATGCAATACATACAATCACAAATGCCCATAAATTTGAACTACTCTAGGTGTCGGTTTCCACCAAAAATGCACCTATTACAATGCCAGTTTTAAACACTTTCATCAATATATTTTTTTATCTCCCCCCTTTGTCTTATAATTTTGCAAAAGAATGCTATGATCCCCCCTTCTGAGTGCAAAATAAATAGGGAAGTGAGAAAAAAAATTGGTGTACCTTAACCCTCAATTTTTTTTTTGAAGTCTTCAAAGTGTCAAAAAAGGCATCAAATGGGGCACTTCAGGGCATCAAATGGCAACTCCCACCATCAAACTATGCGTGGGGCATCAAAATAGGTGCGGGGCATCAAAAAACATGTCGGGGCATCAAAAACATGTGCGGGGTGTCACACCCACCGTCACCAACACACCCGCCATCACAAAAAAAATTGGTGAACAACTAGGGCCCTCCTCGAGATTCGAACCAACAATCATAGCTGGAACACAAAGCGCACAAACCAGCCAAGCTACAACACTGGTTGTGAAGAGGAAGCAATAGAGTAATATTTAAAGTGGTAAAGAGTCAATATTCCAAAAAAAATTTAGGGAATAGTCCCACATGCATCATGTTGATGCATTTCTCATGTTGAAAAGAACCAAACCGCCACTATTGCAGTTACTACATTCGGACGTCACCCCCTCATTACCCTTTTGCCTCCCATCAATGAATAAGAATCTACCACAGTCATCCCTTTCTCCTGCGTCCACGTGTCATCTACCTTAAACTCTGCGTTGTTTGGTCTATGCCTTGGTCTGTGTGCCTTAAACTCTATGTTGTCTGGTCTACGCCTTGGTCCATGTGTTGTCCACCTGGTTTGCTTCGTTCCCATCCACCTTGTTGTGCCCAGGTTTGTGTGTAGTGGAACTGTCATAGTAACAACCTTCTCCAACCGCCAATTCTCCAAGCTCTGGTACCATAAAGAATTTGCAGCATTCATGAAATATGAAGCATTTATTATTATCAAAGAAGAGCATGATATACATTCCATAGGTGGTTCAGGTGGTTGAACCACCTGATTTGGTTTGACAAACCAACTTAATAACTGGAGAGCGCGGAGGCACTATTTTAATATGCCAATGAATGTAATATACCCTTCACTAATATATCCTATGATATATATTATGCTAACATCATCATCACTTTTTGTTTTTACTAGTGGGCTTAGCCCCACTTCTTGTTAACACCTATGATATTTTTATTTGGATTTCCAAATCAATGTCCCTTTGAGATTATATTTCTCTTTTTTCTTGCTTTGATGACCTTCATATTATTTTTCCATTCCCATCAACACTCTCATATTCATTATTCTCCTCTATGTTTTCATATTGTTCATAATGAGACTTATCTCCTAAGGTTTTATATTACCCTAAATAATCTAGAATGCAAGGGATAGCCTCATAAACACTTTCTTTTTATGTTGCCCTAAAAATACTAAAGTGTACAAATGGTCCTCTATAGTCATTTATGCATCCCTAGAAACTCTAAACTTCCTTGGATGTCCTCCATATACTTTTCTTCATCGTGTTGTTGTTGAAACCCTAAAGTGTAATGAATACACTCTATAATATAATTTTTATTCCAAGAAGAATATTTTATGCTACTTGAGAAAATGAAGATTACTTACCTTGAATAATCTTGACCTCCTTTATCTCATTCACTTAAAATTTTCCTCCCCATATTTTTCACACCTTTCATTCCTTTTGTATTTTAACTTTCACATTGTACTTTTCATCTTCTATGTTATTATTTCCTTCTAATGGTTGATTCAAGTGAACTATAATGGATTTTTCCATTTGATGATATAGAGGGGGTTTTCCTACCACATTCGTAGGAATGAAAATTCCTTGATTTGACTTGACTTCTCATATGATATGATATTGTTTCATACTAAATTTTGTCTCATGTCCAAAATTTTCCATTTTTTCTCCATCGTTTTCACTCTGCAATATCTTGCCATGTGGCTGATTTCATGATAGTTGCAACATCGAAATGCAATATTTTTATAATCCACTTATTGACCCCATTCTCTTGATTTATAGTTAATCCTAATGGATTACAGTAAAGGTTTTAAAATATCCATGTCAACACATATTCAATTGTATACAACATGCTTTTTTTCTTTATTAGTTGGTATGTCCTAGATGAACTCGCCTAGACCATTGCCAGCTTTAAAATCTCCTTATTGATGTTGATAAGGAATTCCAAAAAGCCTAATACACATCATAAGCCTTTAAATAGATTTTGTATCCACTAAAAAATTCTCACTCTATCCTTACCTCTAAACCAAGGGCCTCCATCCATTATATTATGTTGGCTTTTAAGCATTACTATATGAAAATATCACAGGTATCAATATAAATAAGACACAATATTATAGGTTGAAATATAAATAATCAAGAGTAGAATTATATATGTGAGCAATCAAATATATATATCCAGGCCAATATAATAATGAAATAACATTCACTTATAATATCAAATATTAATGTAAATGACCAAAATAATTCATGTATATTCATGAAGAATACTTACAATATAAATTGCTCAAAATATGTATACAAACATTATTATTAATGCTTTCTATCTGGTGATCTATAGACCATTTTTCCTTACATTGCATGGAGTTTTGTCTCCATAATATAGACATAGTAATATGACTCTTCAATACTTATCTATTGCACTCCTCACATATCCGAGAGATGCAACCTTTCCTATTCTTGGTTTCTCATCTTACCACTTGTATACTAGACTCTTCACTCTCTTCTTACATGAATACTTTAATAATATGTCACTTGCACACTTCTACATGAATCTTACTCTCCTACATACACTCTTAATACAAGACACTTGTGCACATCCTTACATTACATATTTGTACACTTACATACATAACATTTATGCACATTCTCTTAATACACACTTGCACTCTTACTTACATGACACTTGTGCATATCCTGCACATTACACTCTTACATAAAAGGGAAATATAAATCACTCATCTAAACTATAAATACAAACCCTAATCTATTGCATATTTAATTTTGTACCATAAAGGTACAATGGGGGTATATTTGCATGTACCAAATAATATAATATTCTCAAACATATTATACCTTAATTCTAAAATTAGAGAAGATAATGAGGATGAATACTTTTGGAAGAAAATTCATGAGGTAATTTGAATTCAATCCCCACTTCCATTTGATCCAATTTTTAATCTAAAAAAAAAACTTGTTAGTATCCATGGAACTTACATATCATACCTCTACTTTTAAATATCATTGTATCATGCTCAGTCATCTTGTAGACATCTAAAAATATCACATTATTACTTGTGGCAAAATACTCCAAAAATATAATTATTTTGCATTTTTATTATAATTTCTTCATCTTAGCTCCTTTATGCCATTAAGCCCCATCCTACACCTAGCCCATGGTCACCATGTGACCATCCCACTCACCTAGCCTAGGTGCACATCACCCTAGTCTACCCCTTGATCCTAGTCTACCCTATTACCCTAGTCTACCTTACCCCCTACTCTCCACATCCCCATGCACCCACACCCCCTCCCATGCTCATTTAATGCACATGTATGGGGTGGAAAATTTCTCTATTGCTATGCATTAATAGAGCATGGTGCACTCATGCTCATTTAATGCATATGGATGATATGAGGAATTTCTCTACCCAGAAACATTGATAAGGCATGGTGCACCCATGCCACCTCATGTCCACCTCACCATCCCCCTTACTTGGAAAAAATCTATAAATAGCTCTCTCTCTTTTCTTTCATATGCATGAATGAGATAGATGCTTAGAGAAACTCTACCAGAATTACTCTAGCCCCCACTTGTATGCATTGTGAGAATCTTATTTGTTTGTTCTAATCCCATGAATAACTTATTGTACCTCTCTTTACATACCCTTATTTTGTGAATAGGTTGTAGATTCATATTCCCATAGTCACCAGATTTGGATTAGAGCTACCTAACAACCTATAGAAGACTTCCACTAAAGAAAATTTCAATAGAGTCAACATAACAGAAACCATCTAGATAGGGATGATTTACAACCAAAACAATCCTAACAGAGATGGTTCATATCAAGAGCCAATTTTAGTTAGCCACATCATAGCGAATTAGTTATAGAGGTGAGTAATATAGTTTTACTATGTTTTTAAAACTTAAGTTTTGTTTAATGCATTAGTTCAAGTTTTATTGCTTACCCCTTTTTATAAACTAGGATCCAATTTAGGTGGACCCAATAGGTGCTACTAACAAGTGTTTTGGCTGTGTATATTTTGAGACTTTACTCAAATAGTGGTTATATGCAAGCCGAATCCCCTCTTGATGTGGTCAAAGAAAGAAAGAGTGACAAAAAATATATGGAAAAAAATATTCCTCATTGGAAATCCACTTTATAGCCAAAGGGGCATTTGTAAAATCATATTGTAACATTAATTGAATTTAAAATTAAATGGCATGTTTTCTTGTCCATATTTTGACAATCATTGTGGGAACCCTAAACCCCACACTACACATAATAAAATATACTTTATAGGTTGTAAAATTTGGTTTTTATCACCACTTCTCTCACTTTTTGCCTTATGTGTTTTTGTTAGCTTTTAGCTTATTTTACTGACTTTCTTTGTTTTCTATTTATGTTTGTAGGTTCAAAATCCATCATAATCCATCCAATTTGGGACCCATAAATTCTAGTACAAATTAAAAGCCTATATATTTGAATCATTAGCACATAAATGGTTTACAACCAGAACTGTTAGGACCTAGATGATTTTTATCTAGAACCATTTAGACAGGTATAATTTCTATTGATCTCAAAATTGGTACCCTTCTTATCAAGTAACTAGTTTTACACAACACCTACAACAATTTTAGGTAGGTATAAGGTAAGATTCCTCTATATCCTTGTTATTTGTCATCATCAAAGTCAAGTACCTTCTTAGGCCAACTCATCATATTTGGAGGTATTCAACAGTGTCCTTTATCACCTATCACTCCTCCAAAGTCAATATTTTCAGTCTAGTTTATTGTGCATTTGTTTTTTTGTTAGTTTAGATTTGATATTCATTAGAGTATTTATTTCAAATTTTTCTTAGAGTTTAACTAGTTAGAATTATTTTCCCTTTGTTATTATTTCAAATTTCTAACATTTTGACTCTCTAGTTTTTGTATAAAAATCCACAAAAATAGTACTTTGTAGCAAAAAAATAGACCCCAAAAGAGAGGGGGACAAAAAGTCCCTCCTAGCATAAATTTTCTAGATAGGGATGGTTTCTACTATAAATTGTTTGCACCTAGATGATTTCTATTTTAAATTTTCAATACTAGGTCATTCTTCGTTGAACAAAAAATTTCAAGAAAATAGAGCCTATGTAGCAGCCCCATACAAAAATACAGAGAGAATTGGGCCTCATGTAGGTTTTTCTAACTCCAGTTCTAGGTCCAATTACATAATATCATTTAATTTAGGAATCTCCTTTTTATTGAAAAATATTTGCTTTCATAGCATAGGGTTATTGCTTTCATAGCATAGGGGAAATTTTACTTGCTTTCTCAAGAATTTAAAAAGCTTTATTAGGTTAGATTTTATTTTATGTTATACTTGCTTTCATAGGTTACATTAGCATAGGTTTGCTTTCTCACTAGTTAATTTATTGTTCCACACTTTCTTTTACATAAAGTATGTTTGCTTACATGCTTTTGTTACTGCTTTCATTAATATAGATTTATTTTATTATCTTGTACTTTTCTTTCATTAGTGTAGTTTGCTTTCTTTATAATCATACTTTGCTTTCATTAGAGTAGCATTTGCTTATTATACTTTAGCATAAGAATTTGATTTCTTGTCTATTAGCTTAGATTTATTTTCTTGCCTATTTAGTAGATTAGGAGTTTGCTAGTGCTTTCCTAGTTTAGATTTCCTTTTAGTCTAGGGTTTTATTTTCTTAAGTTAATTATAAATTGCATATTATTTTCATAGTATAGATTTTGATTTCTTGTCATTAGTTTAGAAATAAATGTATTTCATTTCATAGGGTAGGATTTTCTACATTACATTCTAGGTAGTGAAATTCCATTCCTAGTTTAGAATATAATTTGCAACATTTAATTTAGAAGAAAAACTTTGCATTTGCATTCTTGGGCTAGCTCTTGTTTTCACATCATAGTTAGACAAAAATCCAAACATACAATTTACTCACTTGTGTACGTACTTCTGAAAACAAATTGGCAACAATGGATTTCATCACCAGCCATCGATTGAGATCAATGATGTTGGATTTCATCACCAACCATTGATTGACCTCTAGACACCTTAGTTGCTTACACATAGTTTCTTGGACTTCATCATCAGGAAACTCACTACCCTAGATTATCTTGAGGTAGTCTAGGTTAGAGCCCCCGTTCATAGCTTTATAGAAACAATGCATGTGAAAATATCAATTTTTATCGAGCCTACCTAAGGTTGAAGCAAAGGATGACTGGTCCTGATTAGGTTTAGATAGTATCACCTCTTACATCCCCTATAAAGGATATTTGAGGTTGTTTTTACCTTTTAGATACCTTGAGCCATCTCTACCTTAGGAAACCTTCAATATTTTATGCACATTATCTCTCTCCACATACTCTTGGGTATATCAAGGAGCGTGCATAGACATACCCTTAGATATCACCCATCCACATTTTGTATATTTTAGGGGTAGTTAACACAAAAACACAAAAATATTTAAAACAACACAAAATAAACTAAAATCAATACAAAAGCAACATAAAATAAAACAACATAAAATCATGTCAAAACCCTTTTCTTTAAATTGTTTTTTATGTGTTTAATTGTTTTTTAACTTAGGTACTTGTTCAAAAACAACAAAAATATAAAAAGAGAAAAACACATAAAAGAGAGAAACAATTCAACACCTATTCTTTTCCACCACTACTTGATCTATTTATACCCCCCTTATGGTTGTAACTTAAAGTCAAGTTCAAGAACAAGAGTAGCATCCCATGGATCCCTTTGGGATGAACCATCCTTATTTGAAGAATCCTCTTACGCACCTAGTGGAGGCACCCTCACCCAACCTCATATTTTATCCACTATCTCTCATATCTCAGATCCAAGTGATGTGGACCATCATGAGCCTTCGTACTATGATCAAGGCTTGATGTATCAGGCCACCCACATTTTTCTACCTAAGAGTCCTAACAAGGGAACATCTTCATCCTCCTTGCACCCAACCAACTTATACTTTTAGCTTGAGACTTTTTGACCTTTCTTCTCTTATGCTGCTCAACCTTCACCCCCTTATTACCCTAATTATCATCAAGCCCTCTTATCCTATCATTCAGAGGATGAATTACCTTGAGTCTATTTGAATCCACTTTGTATCCTTGATCATCCATTTTCTCCTTTCACCCAAATCTATACTGACTTTCTTATCAATTCTTGCTCATTGTCTCATACCCCAAGCCATGGGAACTGTGTTAGTTGCCCCTATTTATTTTAACCCTTATCATCCCTCTTCTTCCCACCTCATTTCCTCCTAAAAAAAATCTTGCCCTTTGGGTGTCACCCTTGATTGATTTCCTGGATCCTTCATTTTATAATACATAAGCTAATGTTGCTTTCCATTCCGCTTCTTCTATCTCTCAACTAACCTTTCATCCTACCACTCCACCTCAAAAGTAAACTCCTTCAAATCCTATTTTATTTTACATTTCCCTCATCCTCCTATTCATACTTTGACTATCAAGCATGCTACTTCTTCTTCCCTTCCTCAAAATTCTTTCCCTCCTCATTCTTCTCCTCTTCTTCATTCTTCTTCTCATCCTCAATCTTTCTCTCATCCTCAAAATCCTTATATTTATTCTTCTTTGCAACATGCCTAGCATAATAATTTTTTTTTTAAGCAAAAAACCCCTTGTAGATCCACCTTGGTCTGAGAGACCATGAACAGGGGGTTCTACATCGTCAAAGTCACCTAGAGGTCACACCCGACCCTACCCGCACCAACATTATCAATTGGATTTTAGATACACAATTCAGCTTTTTGGTAGGGTGGAGATTTGAACTTGGGACCTCCCTTGGAGGATTGCCCTCTCCTCTCCAAATCACCTACAACACCTGGGTTGCCTAGCCTAGTACTTGTCATACTTGTCCTCATATCAATTTTAAAATCTCTCAAATCCCACCTTCTCAATCTCTTCCTCTTCTTTAATCTACTCAACCATTTTTCTTCACTCAACCTCCTCTGTGGACTCCCACTCAACCTACTACTCCTCTACAATAACCACCTCCACCCACTTCTTATAAATGTTCAACCTCACCTTCATAGGTTCCAAATTAAACCCTCCAAACCAAAATCCATCCTCCATAAGTCCAAAAAAATCAATTGGTTATGCCACCACCATACCAACCCCCTCTATCATCTTATCATTTTCAGTCACCATATCCTCCATCTCTTTAGCCAACTCCTTCTCCTTCCCATATGGCCCAAAAAACTTACATATCATAGGCTCTCAACTCATCCTATTCATGTCCTACACCTTATCTGTAATCATATTCATATCCATACACTCTTGATCCTTCCCATACTACCATCATTGTCAACCCTACACAGGCAATCCAACCCCCCCCTCAAAAAAAATTTAAAAAGTACATGATGACTAAAAATTCTTGAGTTGTAATCCAATGGATATGGGTATCAAAAACTCACCTATAGTTATATTTCTAATGAACCTATCCACACTTAAGTTCCAACAAGTAATCCAAATTTGAGAAATTCAAGGGAAGGAAGACCCAAAAGAGCATTTTTATAACTTTAAGTATTCATGCTACCTCATTAGTGTAAGTGATCTACTCATGATCAAAAATTTTCCCATGTCCCTTGGGGGATAGGCCTTGTAGTTCAAAATTTTTAGAACTTTAACAACTTGACCTACCATAGCCTCTTTTCATTTGAAGAACTAGCTAACCTATTCCTAAAGCACTTTTTCATATATTAAGAAGAATATTTCATTATCTGATATTTATAGTCTTCAAAAATTCAATTATGAGGTTATCAATGATTACTTCTCTAGGTGACAAGGGGATATCAATGAATTGATATTATCTATCCCATCTATTGAGTTGGTTAATATATTTTCCAATATTTATGCTAAGCATAAATATGCAACCCTATAGATACAACAACACTACTCTTTCAAATAAGGTATTACTCAGGCCAAAGTTATTGAGGAAATCATAATTTACAAAGAGGAAGTAAAACTAATAAAGAAGAATGATTTTCCTAATAAATTGAACAACATAAATACCAATAGAAACCAAATAAAGGCCCCTCAAGTGAATCCATTACCACAACATGGGATGCAACAACAATAAACAAGTGTCTGGACATCCTCAACCATACCTAAATAAATTAACCATGTCAATCAAATCCTATCACACCAAGGTTTTATGGGCATGATCAATAGTGTTACCAATAATCAACAGTATCCATGTCAACCACCCTGGCAATGTGACCCTCCTATTGCACCCCATAATTGACTATCACTTGCATGCAAGGTGCTCCTCCTCCTCAATTACCTATTGTAACATTAAGGAGTATCCTTACCCACCAACTCAAAATGGCATTGGTTAAATTATCAATTTATGACCTAATTCAACAATCTCAACGTCATAGAGAGGCTTTTAATGACATATTATAGTCTATAGATCTAGAAACTCATGATCCAAATACCTTTGCTAGCTTTGTGGGTAGTGTGAGGGCATGCATGTCACCATCCATTATATTTTATGATCATGAGATAAAGAATCATGAGGGAGCTATAGGTCCCAATCCTCCTATGCATATATTGGATTACATTGATGGTATGGTCTTTAAACATATCCTAATGGATAATGGCTCATCCATAAACATCATCTCCATAGATACCTTGCAACACCTTAACCTTCCCTTCAACCATCTTGCCACACCTACTCTTACCTTGCAAGCCTTCAATGATAGCTTGTGTTCAACTCTTGGTATTATCATCCTTTCTATTTAGGTTGGCACAAATACCATGCCTATTCTATTTTGAGTGATTAAAGTATGGGATTCAATGTAATATTCTTATAGGGTGACTATGGATAAGGGCAATGTAGTGTGTTTCTTCTGCTCTTCACCGGTGCTTGAGATATATCCATGAGGGATAGGTGCATTGCATCCTGACTAAACATGAACCTCTCAATTATTGTAACATGGTCAACCTTTCATAAGGTTCCACTCTATCTTCCACTCATTTTACTCCTACAGGCATCCAACCTACACCAACTACCCAATTGACATCCCCACCTTTAGTTTTTCTAGTTCCTATAATGTCTAATCATCCTCCTCCTATCCATTTGATACATCCTTCACCCCAACCAACCAATCATCTATAACCCGTATTCTATTTATCTTCTTCTAGCTTCTCCTCTTATTATTATTTGGTGCATCCTCCTCCCTTTTCCTCTATCCATCCTCCTAACCTATATTTATGTCATTTTTCTCCTTAGCCTCCACTTTCTTATGTTTCCAATGCTCATGCTCCCATACATTATCCCCCTTCTTCCTACTACCCATGTTTCACCTCACCCACCTCCCTCCTTGGATCATTTAGTCCTTGTACATCCTCTCCTACTCCATCTTCTAGACCTACATCACAACCTCCTCCTGCTTCATTTTTTCCCTCACCTACTCCTAAAGAGTGTCCCTCTAGGGAGCAACAAGCTGCTAAGTTGGATTTCTAACTTATGAGTCTCCCTCCATCCAATTTTTCCTCTCCTATTATGTAAGTGATTGAGTTTCAAATACCATCCTCCTCTTATCCTTTCATTTTATATTCCCCTCCAAAATTAGGAAATCAAGGGTCTCCTAAATGACAATCAAGTTAAGATATGCCACATGTTTCTATATAGATGTCTAGTCTTGGTCCAAGGGAGTATGTTATACATAATTCTACTTTATCCCCTCTTAATATAAAATATATTAAAATTTGTGTCACCCTTGAGATTCACCCATAACTATCAGTATTGTTATTCCATTTTCCTCCTTGCCTAACCAAACCAATTTTGTATATGAGAGAGTTGACACCTCTTCTAAAAAACTTAAACCTCAAGAGCATGAGGAACAATTTTATGGGAACATTAATTATATGTCTAACCCTTTCTTTACCATTCAATATTTTAAATTATTTTAATGGTAAGGATTTGGCCTAGATTGCTATGAGTAGTGTTCATGATAAATCATTGATCCACCTTATAAACTATCTAAAGAAACATTTGGATTGGGCTATCACAAGAGTTGCACAACCAAAATCCTTGAGGAAGCTTTCCAATGTATTATAATTAACCTTGGGAAGGATAGTTTTGATGTTTATATTGACCCTGAGTACTCCTTTATAAATGAACCTCTCTACCCACATTCTATGGTGGATATCCCTACAAACTTCTTCAATATTTTGATGATCCAAATTAGTCCATCTAACACTTTTGAGGATGAATATGATAAGCAATTTGAGAATATATCGATCTCTTCTAATAGCTCTAAATATGTATCATCACATATCATCCCCATCATTGAGCATCTTGAATATAGTGATGGTGACCTTCGACTCACTCCATTCCAATTTCTTATCCTTCCTATGTTCCTCCCATAAGAGTATCTTGGTGGTCAACCACTTCCATCTCCTCATATCATTCTACCTCAACAAACCTCACTTCAACCTAATCCTCATCCACCCATCCTTCAACAACTCCTTCCCTGTCCACAAGATCTATCAATGTCAAACCCACCATCTAGTGCACCTACCCATCCATCCCATCATCCACCCATTGTCAACATGATTTCTATCAATATTTTTACCTTTTTTTGCTATGCAACTGATCCTAATTTAAATTTCAAAATTGACCCAAGTTACATTGACTTTGATAAAATTTCCTCTAATCCTTTTCCCCTTGATTTACTCCCAATAGAGTAAAGGATCAAATAGTCAAATACCTATCATCCTCTCTTTCTTTATTCTTCTTTTGTGTTCCAATATAAAGTTATTATTGATGATAAAGTATTTACTAAGAGTGCAATGAATGATACACATATCATTCCTACTCTTGTTCAGTTAAATTATGGATCCCATATGCTCATGGAAGAAACCATCGATATTGAATTAAGCACCAACCCTACCAATCCTTGAATCATCCAACTTGGTAAGAACCTATCTAGCAAAGAGAGGGAGCACTTACCCACACTCCTAATAGAGTATAAGCAAGTCTTTGTATGGTCATATACTGACATGCCTAGCTTCAATCCCAAATTAGTCATCCATAACCTCAGCCTCGATAGCATTGCTAAGTTGATCAAGAAAATACTTAAGAACATGCATCCCACCATTGCGTTAATGGTTAAAGAAGAATTGCAAAAACCCTTAGATGTGGGATTCATTTAACCCATTGAATATTCTGAGTGGGTTTTAAACATGGTATTCTTAAAAAAAATAAAGGAGGGATATACATATGCATGGAATTTTGAGATATAAGCAAAGCATGTCCCAAAGATAATTTTCCCCTTCCTAACATCGACACCTTAGTTGGCTTCATAGAAGGTCATGAAATACTTTCCCTAATGGATGGTTTCTTAGGATACAACCAAATAAAAGTTAATCTTGATGATAAAAAAACATCTTTCCCCACACCATGCAATATATTTTGTTACAAGGTCATGCAATTTAATCTTAAAAATATAGGCACTACATATCAACACACTATGATTTATATATTTCATAATTATATGGATGACATTGTGGAAGATTATGTGGATGATATTTTGGTTGTCTAAAAAGCATGAACATATTGATATTTTATGTAAAGTATTTGAGTGGCTCCTCAAGCATAATGTTAGAATAAACCCTATGAAGTGTATCTTTGGTATCACTTTCGATAAACTTTTGGGCTTTATTATCTCTCAGCAGGGTATTGAAGTGGACCCGAATAAAGTTAAGGCCATAACTGAAATGCCTCCTCATACAAATCTAAAGCAATTTCATAGCTTACAAGGAAAAATTCAAGTGATCTATTACTTCATTGCATAACTATTCGACAAATGCAAGCCATTCAATCACCTTTTTCAAAAGGTGATTGCATATCAATGGACCCAAAAATATTAGGATATTTTTAATGCTATTAGGAAGTACCTCACGTCCCCACCAATTTTATCCCTATATAGGCCAAGTTTTCCATTCCATCTATATATTTTTGCCATTGAATTTGCATTAGGAACCATTTTGGCCCAAAAGAATGAGGCCAATTGAGATCAAGCCAGATATTACATTAGCCACAATTTTGTGAGTTATGAAACAAAATACACATATATGGAGAAGTTGTCCCTTGTAGTGGTCTTTTCCACTAGGAAACATTGCCATTACATGCTTTATCATACCACCTATATTACTGGTAAGCAAAATCCCTACGATACATGATGGATTGTACATACAATAACAATTGAACTACCAATTAGATTATGCTTTTAATAGAATTTGACCTTGAATTAATTGGAAAAAAAATTAATCGAAGGTCAAGTTATCATTGACAAAATTGTGGAATTTCCACTCATTGATGATAAACCTCTTATCATTGAGCTTCCTAATGACTCTATATTTAATATTACTAAACTTGAAGAGTATGTCGTACTTGAAGATCAAGCTAACTTTATGTTGTATTTTGATAGTTCCAAGTGTGAACAAGGGGAAGGTTCTAGAGTTATTTTCTTCATGCCACAAGGGGATCCAATCCTCTTCTCATTCAAACTCACCTTCCCTTGAACAAAAAATAATACCAAATATGAAACTCTCATCCTCAACCTCAAAAATAATGATTTTCATTAAACGAATCAAAATACTTGGTTATTCCCTTCTCATTTTTAACCAAGTGGAGGGCATATATCAATGTAAATTCAAACTCCTGAAGGTATACAAGCAAATTGCAAAAGAGTTTTTGTCACAATTTGAGTGGTATAATATCAAAGCATCTCCATGGTCCACCAATTTTTTTGCTAACATGATGGCCTCTCTTATCTCTCTCATTCCCAAAAAATCATATAAAAAATTCACCCATGTACATGTTACAACTCTCCACAAATATTCTATCTCCAAGAACTTCTTTGGATGAAGTGGATGTCCATATTATCCAAGCAAAGCCTTATAATTATTGGTTTTCACAAGTCAAGGATTATCTTAAGTTGGGTGTTCTTCCCCATAATTTACCTCATGCTAGGAAGTAAAATTTTGAGTATAAATGTATGAGGTACACCCTCTTGGGGGACATCCTTTATCGATGAAGCTCTTGAAGAACACAAGCTTTACTGAGAGTGGGAGTGAACTGTATAAGACCACTTTTTACTTTTCTTTCCCAAAAAATATTATCTAATATTATAAATGGAAATTTCAATAGAAGTAACCAAATTAATGCATAAATCATCACACACAATAGAGACACCAATTTAACGTGGTTCACCCAATGTGGGCTACATCCATGGAGAAAATATTTCACTAAATTTTTTTCAACAAATATCTTGGGAATCCTTCCCTATTACAATGTTTATGGACCTATATCCAAAGGAGACACAAATATCCTAATCAATTTTATGGATATCTATCTACAGGAGACACCAATCCCCTCAACTAGTTTGTGTATCTCTATCCATAGGATAACTCCTCCTCTAATCTAGCTTGTTATCCTCTAGAAGACTACTACCTCTACTACACTGGCTTATGGATCTCTCTCCACAGAAGACCTCTATCCTCAGTGACCGGGCTAATGGATCTCTATCCAATGGAGACTACTATCCTCTACTATGTCACCTCCAAATATTACTCTTAGATCTGCTCAATATCTATCTCCAATATGTACTAAATACAGTCCTTCGGTCTATCAAAAATCTACTCAATATCTATCTCAAATTTACACTAAACACAATACTTTGGTTTAGCACAAATTTGCTCAATATCTATCTCAAATTTGGACTAAACACAATACTTCGATATAGCACAAATTTGGTCAATATCTGTCTCAAATCTGCACTAAACATAGTCCTTCGATCTAGCAAAAATTTGCTCAATATCTATCTCAAATCTACACTAAACATAGTCCTTCGATCTAGCACAAATATACTCAATCTCTATATATGGTCTGGCACAAATCTATCCTTAAATTTACACCAAAATATGTCCTCAAATCTATCCTCAAGCCTTAACACAAAGCCTGATCCTAATCAAAAATCAACTCTGCTAGATCTGCCCCAAACCTTAACTCAAGGTTTGAACAAATCAATCAATCAACTCTACTCTCAAGTCTACTCAAAGACTTACCTCAAATATGCTCACAAGTTCTCTCTAGAACTTGCTCAATATGCTCTCAAGTCTTCACCAAGACTTTCCTCAAATATATCCACAAGTCCTCTCAAGAACTTGCTAAATCTACACAACAAAGCTTCACTAAGACTTACCTCAAATTTCCTCAACAAGTCCTCACTAAAACTTGTCCAATATGCTCAACAAGTCTTCACGAAGACTTACCTCAAATCTGATTGTAAGCTTCCACAAAAGCTCACACAAATCTATCCTTAAGCTTTCAAAAAAGCTTACTCAACTCTGTCCTTAAGTCCCCTCTAGGACTTACTCAAATCTGCTTCCTAGCTTTCACAAAAGCTTATTCAAATAAATTGAAAACTTGCATACAAAACTCAACTAAATATCTTCCAGAAAACCTCTTTAATCACATAAAAAAATTTCATTTAGAATTTTGTTTAACCACAAAAAAATATAGAGAATGGTAAGAGACTCAATATGTTTCACACTCACAAATCACTCTATCACTTTCAAACTCTTTTTCAAATTAATTTAGAATAAAGAACAATTTGTTTCATAGAACTTGAACTATCACTCCAATGCATTCACTCAATGATGCTCATCCAATTTCACTCAACCAATAATGCTCAATCAACTTCACTCAAAGCATCCACTCAATTAAACACAACTTGATTACAAACATAAACCAAGTGTTTCACAATGCTTCCAAAAACTCACACTATGGAACTCAAACCTTGATTCAAGATGATTCCAAATTCACATAACAATGATACTCATGATCTTTTCACAAACCCTAATCATGCACATGAAAGTTCTCTTAAATATTTCCAACAATGCTTATTAAACAATATCACATAACAACGATACTCATGATCTTTCACAAACCCTAGTTCAAGATAGTTTTCAACTTCACACTCAATTGTTCTCACAAAAATTCACCAATCATGTATATGATAACTCACTCAACAATACTTATCAAATAAACCTTTTCACTCCAACTTTGCATTTCACAACATTCAACCCTACACTATTCATTCACAAGGATGATATGCCCATACCTTTTGTTTTGATGAAGACTTGACCTCAAAACCTGTCTCAATCACAATAAATCTCTTTGCCAATCTCAAAGTTTAGATAGCAAAAATATTCTCAAAATTTTCAGCCAATTATTTTTCTCAAAAATATTTCACCATGCAAAAATTTTAAATCTCAATTACACCTTATTTCTCTTCCTTTAAAAATTCTAACCACCAAAATTAAAATAAAATATTTTAACTTTATTTTCCCTTTAATCCCCTCAATAACTCATAAACACCTTTTAATTTTTCCCACTATGCAATTTCCAAATTATCAAAACCTTGGGAAAAATAAAAGATTTCCACACTATGCAATTTTGGATTATCAAAACCTTAGAAAATAATGATGTGAGTGCATACCTTTTATTCTTTCCAACAAAAACCTTCGGCAAGATTCAAACACCCAACCTTGCTTCACCAAGTGCCTTAGTGCAAAGCACATCCATTGCTTGGGCTACATGCCCTCACGAGATAATAAGGTGGACCACCTTCCTCTTAAGCCTTATGTCTCCTCGACTTCGGTGCAAACAAAATTTTTTCCTTTGCAAAAAGGTTATCACATGGATAGAACCCATGACCTTGTGCTTCACGAATGTCTTAATGCAGCCCTCAGATGCCACTTGCACTACCAAGTGACTTGGAACCTTTGTGGCGCTTACATTATCCTTATTGTTGTGTCTGCCCACATAAACTTAAAACACATGCAAATTTTCTTAATCTACGATGCTCGAAATACTTTAGACTTTGGGCTTTCACAAATCACATGGATAATTTTTTTATTAAAATATTTCCCCCTTTTATAATGTTTGCCATGTTTTCTAACACATCGGCGGAGATAGATAATTCAAATTTAAACTTTTGGTGCCATAATTGATTTAAATTTAAATTTTAACCTTATGGTTAGAATATTTAAATTTAAATAATTTAAACCTTAATCCTTAAAATCTGCCAAATGGATTTTTAGGAAGATTTAAAATGTGATAACTCCTTGGCCCTCGTTTTTATTCAAACCAACTTGTATCCTAAAATATTATAATATTAAATATTATAATATTATTATTTCCATTTAAACATGCTTATTCATCCTTGGAATTTCCTTTTAAACTGCTTCTCCTTCCTCGGGTCTTTAATCTATTTAGGCCTTTTTAGGTATATAATATTAAAATAAATATTATATTCTATACCTTTAAACTTCTTCCTTGCCTTGTGGAAAAATCACCTGACGACATTAATGACGATGAAACTTGAACATCAATATTTTGACATCAATGACAACAAAACTTGCTCATATTTCCAACAACTATGATGGTATTCTCCTCTATTGTCTTGAACCACACACAACCAACTTTTTCATATCTGTAGATCATGATGACACTTATGGTGGCCATTTTTGTGGAATTTCCCTAACAAAGTGCATCTTTCATATGGGTTATTATTGGCCCACCATGGAAAGTGATTGTTGTACATATGTCAACAAATATCTCAAATTCCAACAACATGCCAATCTTACCCACTTGCCCTTATAAGCTTTGTAATCTATCCAATCATTATGGCCCTTTTCATAATGGGGTCTTGATATCATGGGCAATATTTTCCCATATTCATCTTGGAAGCATACATTCATCATCATAACTACTGAATACTTCACCAAGTGAGTCAAAACCACTTCTCTTTATAGAATAATTGGTCCCAAACTTGTTGAGTTCATATTGCACCATATCATTTGCCATTTTGGCATCCCCTCTAAAATTATTTTCGATAATGATACATCCTTCAAGAATAAGTATTTTTGAGCATTGTGTGATAGGTATCACATCTAGCATAACTTCTCTACTCCTTATTATCCTCAAGGAAATAAGCAAGTTGAATCCACAAACAAAACCCTTTACGTGATCTTACATAAGATGGTTGCAAAATCACATTTATATTGTCATACCCAAATACCTTTAGCACTTTGGGCCTATCAAACAAGAATTTACACACCTACTTGGGTAACTCCATTTTCTTTAGTTTATGGCATTGATGCTATTATGCCCCTCAAACTTGAAATTCCATATTTAAAAATCTTGCTATAGGAGTTCATCTATGATGACTCTATATTCTAAGCTTGTTTAGACCAACTTACCCTTCTTAAAGAATGTAAAATCAATTCTCTTGAGCATATTTATGTTTATCAAGATTGGGTTAAGCACGCCTACAACAATAAAATCTATTTATGGGACAAGTTTGCTCCTAATTGGCTAGGTCCTTACATCATCAAACATAAATTTGGTTTTGGTGCCTACAAGATGGGAATTCTTGAGGGTATTGAGGAACCTGAAATCCTTAATATCCTTTATTTCTATGCTTTCTATGCTTAATAATGTTAAAAAGGCTCTTTAATTCTTATACATTCTTCAATTGTTGAAGAGGCTAGGATCCTTTTCCAGGGAAGATAGGATAGAAAAGCCCAACATGTCTTTCAAGATGCTAACAAAATTGCTGATAAGCTGGCCAATTTGGGTGTCGATGGTGACGAACTTTTCAAATGGGAACACGGTGTCTCGAGTGAAGTAAAGGAGCTTATTAAACAAGAGTGCCAAGAATTATAGTTGAATTTACCAACAGGGAAGGCATTGTAAGTTCAAAGGCTAGGAGTATTCCCGTCTCTTTTTTGAATTGGACTCACAATAAAAATTATCTGAGTTGTCAGTCTTCATGGATGCTACTTGGAAATACCACAAAGACTAATGGGGATAGTCACATGTCAGATAACATAGCTCCTAGTCATCTTAGTAATTTGAGGTTGGTTGATAATCTTAGGAAAGGAAAGAAACAACAATATAATACTTCGAACCAAAGCCACGTGGACCACCAGATAGCCATCGCCATAAATCTAACCAGTAGGTTCACTTCTCCAAGGCTTATTGGCCAATATAGTATGTGGTACCAAAGAATGTCATATACGAAAGAAAGAAATTACCAAAGAATTATTAAGAGTAACTGTCAATACAGAGCTTGTGGGAGTTTTTTTCAGTACTCTACTATGTATGTCTATGGCTTTTTGTTTCTCCATTGTCTCAAGGAAGGGATTCGTGTCTGTTTCTTTTTTGTAATTATGATGCATGTGTGTTTTCTTGGGGTATACCCAAAATGTTGTATGGGAAGTTTCTTTTTGATAACAGGCTATGTGCCTTACCGGATGTAATGGCTTTTGCGGCAAGTAGATTTTAAATATATAGGATCCTTAGTAAGGATATGTTCATCAACAACCTTGGGTTGATTTTTGTAAAAGGTTTTGGGTCAACCTGTAAAACCTGGTATTAATGCTATAGTATCTTATCTACCAAAAAAAAAATTCTTATACATTCTTTACAAAAAAAAAATGAAATTTTACCACCCTAATTGTCACTCAAATAAATTCACTAAAAATGCTTCAGAGTATTAAAATTTAATTTTACCAGTTCTAATCTATTAATTTCGATGCTATCAAACATTTGAGCTCTTATCTCATCATTTTTTGCATTACTTTCATCAATATATTGGTTCCTTTTGCAACCAAAATTTTCAAATTATCAATAACAAGTGTCCTTAAAAATTTGACTATCAAAATATTTCAAATGAAATAAATTTAGAAAAAATATTTAATCACTCCCAAAAGTCCATTTATAATTTTTCTCAAGATATTGGATATCCAAGTAATTGTATGGACTCTTTCATTCACTTAGAATTGCCCATTTGGATGCCTAGTTAATTTCATTTGAAACCAAAAAAATACAGGTACCCCTTCAACAAATTCATCCTATTCGACTCATCAAAATTTGTACATAAGTAAATCAACACTCATAATGTGCTAATTTGATCACCTTTTTTGATGTGCAAAACTACATTTCCCAATCATGATTGGCATAATTAATCACTGACATACACATGCTTTATATATTGTTCTCATCTGTATTTGTTGCATTTTTACCCATTTTCATGTCTCACTATCATTTGTCTAAATGTGGTATTTTCTTGTCAACCATGTTGCACACAAACATCTTAGTTGTATTTTGTATTTTATTAGTAAGCGTCCATTAGTTTTCACTGACTATCATGATGTCTTGTTCAATCATATGCTTAGGTCGCTTGGAAAAATTCTTTTATGTTCTTCAACCATTTCTAGTTGATCCAATCAATATTTGTCAAATATTGTTGTGTTCTAAGGAAATTTTAGGCTTCTTTGGCTATTGGGTATGCTGCTTCTTCTTCCCTTTCTCAAAATTATTTTCCTTCTCATTTTTATTCTCTTCTTCAACCTTCTTCTCATTTGCAATATTCTCATCCTCAATATTTCTCTCATCCTCAAAATACTTATCTTTATTATTCTTAGCATCATGCCTAGCCTAGTACTTATCATCCTCGTCCCCATATTAATTTTCAATCACTCCAATCCCACCTTCAAAACCTCCTCCTCTTGCTCATTCTACTCATCCTTCTTTCTTCACTCAACCTCCTTCATCGCTCCTTTGTAAAAGCCACCTCCACCCACTTCTTAGCAGTGGCCACCACATTCGTATCCAAATTCAACCTCCACAAGTCCAAAAAAGTCAATTGGTTATGCCACCACCATACCAACCCAAACTATCATCTTATTCTATTTAGTCATCACAGGGTTATGCATAAGCGCGAAATATAGTAAATTGGCTCTATTTAGGATTTTTAAAATTTTGAAAAGGCTAATTTTGGATCCTTTCACTAGGGCCCATTCGCTCGAAATTTACGAGGTGGAATTTTTTTTGGGGTAAATTCACCCGCCATTGATAATCATGAACCTAATTTTATTTTAATTCATCGACCTCAAATTACATATGATTTTTATTTTCCTGCCCAATTCGCCTTCAAATTATAAATGATTTTATATTTCCCACCCAAATTGCCTTCAAATTATAAATGATTTTATTTTTCCCGCCCAAATCACCTCATATACTACCCGTATATATACTGTACTGGGTATCAATAAACATACATCAAAAATACTTTAACTCAAAAATAGCTTTGAAACAATGAAAAACTTGATAAGGTTGTAGAGGAGTGTTTGTTGAAATAAGCTAATTAGTTACAGAGGAGTGTCAATCGATGCAATATGATCAGTATAAGCTGATTAGTTACAAAGCTATGTCTATCGGCATAAGTGGATCAGTTGTAGAGCCATGTCTATCGGTATAAGCCGATCGATTGCAGAGCTATGTCTGTCGACAAGCTAATCAGTTACAAAGTTGTGTCTATTGACATAAGAAAATTGGTTGAAGAGGTGTGTCTATCAGTTGTAGAGGTGTATATAGGCATCAGCCTATCAATTTTAGGGATTGTTGATCGATATTTGTCTATCGGTTGCAAAGATGCTGATCAATATTAGTTAGTCGATTACAGAATCATGTCAATCGGTATTAGTGGGTCAATTGCAGAGGTGTCGATCGACATTCGTCTATTAGTTGTAGGTATTATAAATTATCATACCTACAAATAATCATCATACCCACAACTGATCAGCATACCTGTAGCTAATCATCATGCCTGTAGTCAATCATCATGCCTGCAGTCACTCATCATGCCTATAACTAATCGACATTCCTATAGCCGATTGTCATGCCCATAATTTATCATCATACCTACAATCTATCATCATACCTATAGTCGATCGGTATTCCTACAACTGATGCAATCGATCATCATGCCTACAATTGATCGACATTATTACAACCGATCGTCATTCCTATAGCTGATCATCATGCATGCAATCGATCAAAATTCCTATAGTCGATCGGTATGCCTGCAGCCAATCGACATTCTTGAAGCCAATTGGCATACCTACAACCAATTTACATACCTACAACTGATAAATATTCCTACAGTCGATCGATATTCTTGCAGTCGATCATCATATCTACAGTCGATCGACATTCTTATAGCCGATCGTCATACCTGCAATCGATAGTCATGCTATCGGTTGTCATGTCAGCCTAAATTATTTCATATTAGCCTAAATATTTTAAGTATGTCGTACATTTTTTAGATTTTGCAAATCAATATTCATAGCCCCCAACATAGAAAAATTTGCCATGGTTTAAAATTTTTTGGAGATAAATTAATGAAATTCGCCACGGTTTGAAAATTTTTGGAGATAAATAAATGCAATGCGCCATGTATACTTCTACAAATTTCGCTAGGATTCCAAGACAATTCACCTTGATTTTATAAATAGATTTTAGGGCCTACCCCCTTATGCATAATCCTGAGTCATCATATCCTCCACCTCTTAAATCAACTCCTTCTCCTTCCCACATGGCCAAATTGGCTTACATATCACAACCTCCCTAATCATCCTATCCATCTCTTACACCTTATCCTTACTCATATTTGTATCCATACCATCTTGATCCTTCCCATGCTACCATCTCTATCAACCCTACATAGGCAACCCAAACTGCTTCTCAAAATAAAATTCAACAAGTATTGGATGACTTAAAAGTCTTGAGTTACAATCAAGTGGATATGGGTATCAAAATATCACCTATAGTTATATTGTTAAGAAACCTATCCATCCTTCAGTTCCAATACACTAATACTCATATTGATTTGAGCTACCCAAAATTAAGAAATTCAAGGGGAAGGAAGACCCAAAAGAGCATTTACAAAATTTTAAATATTCATGTTACATTGTTAGTGGTAGTGATTTGCTCATTCTTAGAATGTTTCCCATGTAACTTGGAGGACAAGCCTTGGATTGGTTTAAAAAATTTCCCCAACATAGCCTCTTTTAATTTGAAAAACTATCTAGCCTATTTCTAAACCACTTTTCCATAAAAATCAAGAAGAAGACTTCATTATCTAATCTTTATAGTCTTCTACAGTTCAATGATGAGACTATAAAATGGTTACATATCTAGGTGACAAGGGGTTATTAATGACTTGATATTATATTTCTCCTCTACTGAGTTGGTTAAGATGTTTGCCAATATTTATGCTAAGAACATGTATGCAACCCTACAGATCCACAACATGACTCTTTAAAAGAAGCCATTGTACATGTTAAAGTTATTAAGGAAATCAAAATTCAATAAGGGGAATTCAAATTAATAAAGAAAAATTATTTACCTAACAAATTTAACAAGAGAAATACCAATAGCAACCAAACCAAGATCCCTCAAGTGAATCAAATATTTTTGAGTACCACAACAATTATATAACAACAAAGTAGTAAACATAGGTGGTAGGGTTTCCAACCCCAAGCTACTCATGTACAAGCACCAACCCCACATCAACCTAACCAACCTTCTAATCACCTTTAGTACTCTCATTTTCCACCTTGCAATTGGACTCCACTTTCTAAGCCATTGTCACACATATTCCAAAAATTATATGACACTAAAGTAATATCCTTACCTAAATTCTAGGAAGAGGATCCAAATGGGGTGAAACCCAAGTGGTATAATGAGCATCAATATTGCATCTACCACCATTATGAAGGACATGATATAAATTACTATAGACACTTGAAGCGTATGGTACAATATTTTATTGATAGAGGGGACATACAAGTTGATAACCCCTTAGCCCCCTCCAACCAACACCTTGGTATTTTTCAAAATCCATTGCCACAACATGGGATGCAACAACAAAAAATAGGTGCCTCGACATACTCAACCATACCTAAACAAATTAACCATACCAACCACATCCTAAAATACCAAGGTTTTTTGGGATGATCAATATTATTACCAATAATCAATAGCATTTAGGTCAACCACCCAAACAACATGACCCTCTTATTGCACCTCAATCATCAATTATCCCTTGCATGCAAGGTGCTCCTCCCTCACCATGACCTATTATAAAATTAAGGAGTAGCCATACACATCAACTCAAAATGGCATTGGCTAAATTGTTGATCTATGGACTACTTCAACAATATCAACCTCATAGAGAGGCTTTTAATCACATCTTACAGTCTATATATCTAGAAACTCATGATCGAAATATCATTGTCAACTTTATGGGTAGCATGAGGGTATGCATGTTACCCTCCATTGTATTCTATGATCATGTGATAAATACTCATGAGGGAGCTATAGGGCCTGATCTCCCTATGCATATAATAGATTACATCGATGGTATAATATTTAAACACATTCTAATGGAAAATGGATCAACCATCAACATAATCTCCATAACTAACTTGCAACACCTTAACCTTCCCTACAACCATATTGCTATGCCTACCCTTACCTTGTAGTACTTCAATGATACCTTGTGTTCAACTCTTGGTACGATCATCCTTTATATTTATATTATCATAAAGACCATGCCTACTCTCTTCCATGTCATTGAAGGTGAGATGCAATATAATATTATCCTAGGGCAACCATGGATAAGGAAAATGTATTGTGTTCTCTCTCGACTTTACCAATGTTTGAAATATATCCATAAGAGATAGGTGCATTGCATCCTAACTAACAATGAACCTTTCAATTATTATAAAATGGTCAACCTTTCATAAGGTTCCACTATCCCCTCCACTCATATTGCTCCTACATGCATCCAACCTGCCCCAACTATCCAAAAAACACCCCCACCTTTAGTTTTTTAGTCCCTGTAGTGGCTAACTATCCTCCTCCTATCCATTAAATGCATCCTTCACTACAACAAACCAATAATTTATGACCCATATTCTATCTACCTCCATTTGGCTTTCCCTCTTCTTCTTCTTGAGTGTGTCCTCCACCCTTTCCTTCTATCCATCCTAATAACTTATCTTTATCTCGATTTTCTCCTTAGCCTTCACTTTCTCATGTTTCTAATGTTTATACCCCAACTATTAGCTCTCATTATTCCTACTCCTTACCATATTTCACCTCACTCACATCCCTTCCTTGGATCATTCAGCCCTTGTCCTCCCATCCTACTCCATATTATAGATGTACATTGCAACCTCCTCCTGTTTCATCTATTCCCTCACCTACTCCTCAAGAGTATCACTATTGGGAGAAGGGAATGGCTAGGTTGGATTCCCAACTTATGGGTCCCTCTCCATATATTTTTTCCTCTCCCATTATGTAAGGGATTGAATCTCAACTACCATCATATTATTATCCTTCCATTTAATATTCCCATCCAAAATTGGAAAATCAAGGGTCTCCTAAGTGACAAGAAAATTAGAAGACACCACATGTGTATGCATAGATGTCTAGTATTGATCTAGGGGAGTATGTTGTACATAATGCTTCTTTCTCCCCTCTTAACATAGAATTTACTAAATATTTTGTTCATCCTCAAGATGTGCACCTAACTATTGATATTGTTATTCCCATTGGCTCCTCACCTAACCAGACCAACTTGGTATATGGGAGAGTTGACACCTCTTTCAAAAAACCTAAACCTCAAGAGCTCGAGGATCAATTTTGTGGAAACATTAATTATATGTCTAAACTTTCCTTCACCATTTGCTATTTTCAACACTTTCAATGGTAAGGATTTGGCCTAGGTTGCTATGATCAATGTCTGTGATACATCATTGATCCACCCTATCAATTACCTAATGACAAATCTTGGTTGGAATATCATGAGAGCCACACAACCACCCTTCTTGAGGAAGCTTTCCCATGTCTTATAATTATTATTAAGGAGGATAATTTTAATTTTTATATTGACCCTGAGTACTTCTTGATAGATGAGCCTCTCTCCCCACATTCCATGGTGGATATCCCTATAGACTTCTTCCAAGTTTTGATGATCCAAATTAGCCCATATGACACTTTTGAGGATGAAAATGATGAGCAATTTGAGAACCTCTCAATCACTTTTGATAGCTCTAAATATGTGTCATCCCATATCATCCTCATCATTGAGCATCTCAAATATGGTGATGGCTCCATTTGACTCATTCCATTCCAATTACCTATACTTCCTGTGATCCTCTCATAAGAGCATTCCACCTCCCCATATCATTCTACCTCAACAACCCTTGCCCCAACCTAATCCCCATCCACCTATTTTTCAACAAATCCTCCCCTATCCACAATAACTATCAATGTCAAACCCATCCTCTAGCACACCTACCCATCCATCCCATGATCCATCCACTATCAACATGATTTCAATTAATATTTTCACCCTGATTTACTATGCAACTTATCCCAACTTAACTCTCAGCATTTACCTAAGTTACATTGACTTTGAGAAACTTCCTTCTAATCCTCCTCCCCTTGATTTCCTCTTAATAATGCAAAGGATCAAATAGTCAAATGCATATCGTCCTCCCTCTCCTATTCATTCTTCTTCTTTATTCTAAGCTGAATTCATTACTAATAATAAAGTATTTATTGAGAGTGTAAAAAATTATCTGCATCATTCCCACTCTCACCCAATTAGAGGATAAATCCCATATAATTATGGAATAAACTATTGATATTGACTTAAGAACTGACCCCACCAATCCCTTAATAATCCAACTTGGTAAGAACCTACCTAAAAAAGAGAGGGAGTGCTTCACAACACTCCTTACAGAGTATAATCAAGTATTTGTATAGTCATATATTGGCATGCTTGGTCTTGATTCCATATTAGTCATCCATAACCTCACCCTTGATAGCAATGCTAAACTGATCAAGAAAAAATTAAGATGTATCCCACCATTGCATTAATGGTTAAAGAAGAATTGTAAAAACCCTTAGATGTGGGATTCATTCAAACCATTGACTATCCTAAGTGGGTTTCAAACATGACACCCTTTAGAAATCCCAAAGGGGGATACACATATGCATGGAATTTTGAGATATAAACAAAGAATGTCCCAAAGATAATTTTCTCCTTCCTAACATTGAAGTCTTATTCAACTTCATAGCAGGTCACGAATGCTTTCCCTAATGGATGATTTCTTAGGATACAATAAAATAAGAGTTAATCCTAATGATCAACATAAAAAATCTTTTGCCACACCATGTGGTATATTATTTTACAAGGTTATAGAATTCAATATTAAAAATGTAGGCACTATATATTAACACACTATGACCTATATTTTTTACAATTATATGGATGAAATTATAGAATATTATGTGGATGATCTTTTGGTTAAGTCTAAAAAGCATGATCAACATGTTAATATTATATGTAAAGTCTTTGAGCAGCTTCTCAAGCATAATTCTAGACTAAACCCTAAGAAGTGCATCTTTGGTGTCTCTTGACAAATTTTTGGGATTTAGTATCTTTTAGTAGGGTATTGAAGTGGACCCAACTAAATTTAAGGCTATAACTGAAATGCACCCCCTTACAAATCTCAAGAAATTGCATATCTTGCAAGAAAAAATTCAAATAATTCATCGCTTCATCATACAAATATTCGATAAATGCAAGCCATTGAATCACCTTTTGCAAAAGGGGAGTGCATATCAATGGAACCAATAATATCAAGATAACTTTTAGGCTATCAAGAAGTACCTCATGTCCCCACCAATATTTTCTTTGCCTAGGTTGAGTTTCCCATTTCATATATATTTTTGCCATTGAATTTGCCTTAGGAACCATGTTGGCCCAAAAGAATAACGCTAATTGAGAGCAGGCCATATTATACATTAGCCACACTTTGGTAACTTATGAAACCATATATGCATATATAGATAATTTATGCCTTGTAGTGGTCTTTTCCACTAGGAAACATCACTATTACATGCTTAATCATACCACCTATATTATTACTAAGAGAAACCCTCTATGATACATGATGGGTGGTAACCAAATTGTCAAATGGATTATGCTTTTAACATAATTTAACCTTGAATTCACTAGAAAAAAATCCATCAAAGTTCAAGTTATCATTGACCAACTTTTGAAATATCCAATCATAGATGATAAACATCTTGTCATTGAGGTTCTTGATGAATCCATCTTCAATATTACTAAACTTGAAGAGTATGTTGAACCTGAAGACCAAGCTAACCTTACAATATATTTTGATAGTTCTTAGAGTGAAAAATGGGGAGATGTTGAAGTTTTTTTATTCACATAATGCAAGGATCCCATCCCCTTCTCATTTAAATTCACCTTCCCTTCCACCACCAACAATGCCAAATATGAAACCCCCATCCACAACCTCAAAACTATAATTTCTATGCGCATCAAATGAATCAAATTATTGATGATTCCCTTCTCATTGTAATTTAAGTGGATGGCATATATAAGTGTAAATGTAAACTCTTGAAGGTATACAAAAAAATTATAGAAGAGTTGTTATCACTCTTTGAGGGGTATGATATCAAATACTCTCCACGGTCCACCAATTGTTTTGCTGACATGATGAAATATTTTGGCTTTCTCATCCCCAAAAAATTATATGATAAAATAACCCATGTACTTGTTACTACTCTCCATAAATATTCTATTTCCAAGAAGACTTATTCAGATGAAGTGGACGTCCATTTTGTCCAAGCAGAGCCTTACAATTCTTGGTTTTCACAAGTCAAGGATTATCTTAAATTGGTTGTTCTTCCTCTATGATTTACCTCATGCAGAGAAGTAAAATTTTAAGTATAAATCCATGAGGTACACCCTCTTGGGGGACATCCTATATTGACATAGCTATGATGGTTTAATCCTTTGTAGTCTTGAACCAGACAAAGCCAACTTTTTCATATTTGTAGATCATGATGACACTTGTGGTGGCCATTTTAGTGGAATTGCCCTAACAAAGTGCATCTTGCATATGGGTTATTATTTGACCACTATGAAAAATTATTGTTGCATGTATGTCAAGAAATGTCTCAAATGCCAACAACATGCCAATATTACCCACTTGACCTCACAATATTTGTAGCCTATCCAGTTTTTGTAGACCTTTTCATAATGGAGTCTTGACCCCATGGGCAAGAATTCCCTAGCTTCATCTAGGAAGCATACCTTCATCATCATGGCTACTGAATACTTCACCAAGTGAGTCAAATCCACTTCTCTTGCTAGACTGACTGGTCCTAAAATTTCTAAGTTCATCTTGCACCATATCATTTATCATTTTGACATCCCATCTAAAATTATTTTTGATAATGGTACATACTTCAAGAATAAGAATTTTTGAGTGTTGTGTGACAAGTATCACATCCAACATAGCTTCTATACTCATTATCCTCAAAGCAACAGCTAAGTCAAATACACAAACAAAACCATTTACATGATCTTACATAAGACGGTTGCATAATCCCATTGATATTGGTATACCCAAATACCTTTAACACTTTGGGCCTATTGAATGAGAATTTACACACCTAATAGGGTAACTCCATTTTATTTAGTTTATGGAGCTAAGGCCATTATGCCCCTCGAACTTAAAATTCCATCCTTACGAATCTCACTATAGGAGTTCATTGATGATGACTCTGTGCACCAAGATTTTTTAGACAAACTTACCCTTCTTAATGAACATTGAATAAATGCCCTTGAGTTGTTGGAAAATTGAGTTATATTATGTTGTCATTGATGTCACATGGATCACATTGAGTTTTTGTGGCAAAAGCACTTCATAAATAATCATTTATGATATTTTGGAGAGCATGGATATATACAGGGTTTTTGTGAAAATCAAGGCAAGAAAAATAAAAGGTTTTATTTAAAACCATGGATGGCAGATTTTAAATGTGTTTTTCTTAAAACCCAAGTTAACTTTTTGTTTCATCGAAAAAGGTGCCCTGGTGATGTAGATATTTAATTATATATATTTAGTTTAAATTTTAAAATTAAAAATATAAGTAATCCACTGACGTCATCGAATATGAGGGATAAAACTATATAAAAGGATGCCTAAGGTTTATTAATTGAAGGCTTGCACTCGTGAATTAATGCGATTGTTGGAAAGCAAAAAGATCTTGTGCAAAAGAGGGTTAAGTGATGGAAGCAAAGAATAAATCGGACGACATGTGAAACCCTAGTCACCTTGGGTAGTGTGGTGCATTGGCAATTGGATTTTGGCTAAGGCAAGTGGTAGAACAAACATCAAGATTTTAAATCCCCTTGGCTGCATTAGAAGGCATTGGAAGAAAGAGCGCATGAAGCATTTTTGGTTTGCATGAGAGGGAGGAGTGTTTTGAAGCACGTGGTGCCTTTCCCTCCCAAATGAGCCCATATCTCATGTGGTAGCTTGTCCACGGTTAAGGTGCTGAGAAAGGAGGCATCGAGGGATTGAATCCCATAAAGGACAAAGGCAATTTAATATTTTTTTAATATTTTATTTTTCTAAAGTTGCCCTAGGAGAAATAAGGGTTGTGATGCACTTTAAGAAAAAGAGAGATTTCTGGTGATTTTACTTTTGGAAGTATATCATATTATATATCGTTGGAAAGCTCATTTCAAGAGATATTTGATTAAATTGCTTAGAGGGAAAAATAAGGTGTGTGTAAAGAGATATTTCTGATTTTGTAAAGGGGTTCAAAAGTGAATATTACTTTGTTCTTTTTCAAAGGGAATTAATTCTTTCATGAGGGGACATGGTGTATTTTATTGAGTAGGTGTAATAAGGTGTTATTTGGATATTATTGTTGTGTTATTAATAAATATCTCTAACCCCTATTAAAAGTTGAAAAAGAAAGTTTGTTGAGTGTGGCAGATTTAGTGAACAACTAATAAGACATCAAAAAGGTATGAGCAATATTCTCCATTGACTTTGTTTATGGTGGTTGATTTTTGAAATATCATTGGAGAGAAAATGATTGATTGTGGTTTCATTTTTGAAAGTGGTTGGTTGAATGCTTCAAGGTTTTCTGGTTTGAGAGTTGTGATTAAACCTTATTTTATAACCATTATTGTTGAATCACATTGCTTGTACAAAGAACTTGAACTTGAGTTAGAGGAGAACATGAGTATCATTGTTATATGAGAGTTATTGTTGAGTATTGTTGTAAAAATTTTGAGTTGATTTATTCATGCTTGAACTAGGGTTTGTGAGAAAACGTTGTTCCTTAAGGTGATTGGTTGAGTTGATTTGATTGACCCTAGTCAAGTGATTGTGTGAAGTGGTTGTTCAAGTTCCATGAAACAAATTTCTATATTCTGATTTGATTTGAGTTTGAGTTGAGAAAGAAATTGAGTTTGTGAATAGAACATATTGAGTCTCTAACAATTCTCTTTATGCTTCTATAATATTGATTTGAGTTGAGATTGATTTGATTTGAGTTGAGTTGATATTGATTTGAGTTGAGATCATTGTGGATCATTGTTGTCATCCATTGAAGAGTGCATTACCATTCATTGTTGAGTTCATCATTGAGCCTTGCCTTCATAGATTTTTGGATGATATTTGAGTGCTACTTGAGCATGATTGATTGAGCCTTTGAGAAGGCTTTTGGGATATATTTTTGGACAAATTTGAGGCAGATTTTGTGCATGATTGATTGAGCCTTTGAGAAGGCTTTTGGGATAGATTTCTGGACAGATTTGAGGTATCTTTTATGCATGATTGATTGAGCCTTTGAGAAGGCTTTTGGGATAGATTTGTGGACAGATTTGGGAAAAATTTGAGCAAGTTCTTTGTGAGCTTGCTAAGAATATTTGAGCAAGTTATTGGTGAGATTGTTGGAGAAGTTTTGAGCAAGTTATTTGTGATCTTGCTGAAGTAGATTTTGAGCAATTTCTTTATGAGCTTGCTAAGTATATTTGAGCAAGTTCTTGGTGAGCTTGCTGGAGTAGATTATGAGCAAGTTCTTTATGAGCTTGTTGGAGTAGATTTTGAGCAAGTGCTTGGTGAGATTGATGGAGTATATTTGAGCAGGTTCTTGGTGAGCTTGCTGAAGTAGATCATCAAATTACCTAGATGAGCAGATCAGTAGATTGCCTTGCTGAGTATATTAGTGGATAGCCTACCTGAGTAGGTCAAGATTGCCTAGCTGAGAAAATTAGTGGATTGCCTACCTGAGCAGATCAAGATTTCCTAGCTGAGGAGATCAGTGGATTACCTAACTGAGCAGATCAGTGGATTGCCTTGCTGAGCATATCAATCGATTGCCTCCCTGAGAAGATCAGTGGATAGCCTAGATTTGAGCAGATCAAAGTAATTATTTGTATTGGGATAAGGATCCCTATTTATTTATGAAATATTATAAGGATATTATCTTGTGGAATATCCCACATTTGGGGAACCACATTAAATCGCGTGTCTCAATTGTGTGTGGTGATTTGTGTTCTTGCTTACTATTATTATCTATGTCATTACTGCACACTTCTATATTTGGTTATTGTAGTAAGTACACTAATTGATATTGGTTTGGAAAGAAAGTAAAAAGTGGGCACTATACTGTTCACCCTCCCCTCTAAGTATAAGCTTGTGTTCTTCATGAACATCTTCATGTTTACCAAGATTGGGTTAAGCATGCCTACAACAACAAATTACATGAATAATAATTCTAGGTAGAAGACCTCATGCTCAAATAAAATTAGTAGAACATAAACCAACCATACCATTTATGGTATAAGTTCACTCCTAATTGAATAGGTCCTTACATCATCAAACATAAGTTTGGTTTTATCGCCTACAAGTTGGCCACTATTAAGGTGATTGAGGAACCTAAGCCCCTTAACATACTTCATATTAATGCTTTCTATGTGCAATAACATTAAATAGGATCATTTATTCTTGTACATTCTTTAAAAAAATAAATAAAATTTTACCACCCCAATCGTCACTCAAATAAATTCACCAAAAATATTTTGGGGCCTCCAAATTTAATTTTACTAGTTCTAATATATTCATGTTGATGCTAAATTTTTTCTTAGATCTTATCTCATCATTTTTTGCATTGAATTCATTAAAATATTGGCCTCTTTTATGAATAACTTTTTCAAATTGTTAAATAATAGGTGTCCCTAAAAATTTGACCATCAAAAAATTTCAAATGAAATAAATTTAGCAAAAATCCCCAATCACTTCCAAATATCTATTTATCATTTTCTCATGATATTGAATATGCAAGTAATTGTGTGGACTCTTTCATTCACTCAAAATTTCCCATTTTGATTCCTAATTAATTTAAATTGAAATAAAAAATACAAACAACCCTTCAACAAATTCACCCTTTTTCACTCATCAAACTTTGTACATAAGTAAATCAACACTCATAGCGTGCTAATTTTATCACCTTTTGGATGTGCAAATATGCATTCCCCAATAATGATTGGCATAATTAATCAATGGCATACACATGCTATATATATTATTCTAAACTATACTTGTTACATTTTTGCTTTTTTTTCATGTCTCATTATCATTTGTCTAAGTGTAGTGTTTTATTTTCAACCATGTTGCACATAAAATTATTAGTTGTCTTTTATATTTTATTAGTAATTGTCCATTATTTGTCATCGATTGTCATGATATCTTGTTCAATAATATGCTTAGGTTTCTTGGGAAAAAGTCTTTTATGTTCTTTAACCATTCCTAGTTGATCCAATCAAAATTTGTCAAATATTGTTGTGTTCTAAGGAGATTTTAGGCTTCCCTCGATTGACTTGAGTTCTTTCTTGGACCAATCACATATCACACTTTAATTAAATATTGATTTTAGGGAAGATAATGCCATGAGTAGTATTTCCATAAAGAAATTTTTTTATTGCTCATCCTATCATTCACATAATTTGAACCTCAGGATCCAATTACAAGTTACCCAAAAAATAAAAGATTCAAATAATAAGGTTAGTGCTCAAACATGCTTCTCCTTGGTTCCCTTGTGTATTATAGAAATCTCCACTAGGGAAATATACGCTTGTATGAAATTGGAGCTATGCCAAAGGATTATGTGGCTAACCTCCATCGGGGCTATAGATGCTTGTCTGGTAGTGGAGTATGCCTTTTGAGTGGCAACATGTCTGTCATATTAGCAACCTTATTTTGTACATACCTTTGCACACTTGTGGATGAACTATATTATATTAGATTGAGTTCACAATTGGTTAGTCCAACCTTACTTAAGATGAGAAATGAACGTCCTTGCACACACTTTAGTTCATGATAGGCTTGATCTTATTCGAGATGGTCTAGATTTATATGGGATATTGACTAAACATTATAAATTTAATTGTTGAAACTAGGATTTTTGACTTTATTGAAATTATTCTAGCATCCAAAAATCTTAGGACATATGGGTGAACCACATTTTGGCTAGCCACCATTCAATAAAAATATGTCCTAAGTCTCGATCCATGTTATTAATCATTAGTCATTGTCCATTGTTTTTTTACTTAGAAAATTCTCCATTGTATTTTATTTTATTGTCTATATCCTCACAACCTTCATTTGTCATGTTCCTTATGTCCATTGTTTTTTGTTATTATATTCCTTGTTAATTCCTTGTCCCTAATAGTCTATCCATTATCATTATTAGCATTGTATTCATTATCACATTGCTTGTTATCTTATCTTATGTTGTATCAATGTGTTATTGTAACTATTAACTTATCACTGATTAATTTAAAATAATTTTTATTGTGAAATTTATAAACACACATCAAGAAAGTGATTGAAAAAATACAATGAGTTTATACGATGTAAATAACTATAGGAACCATAATCCATCACATAAGCATATTGTATCCATATCATCTAATGTGTCATTTATATCTAATCATAAACATCCATCCATAATAAAAATCAAAATAGCCTAAACATATGCATCACATCATCCATCCATAACATCATATCATGCCAACCATCAAATAAGCATCATGTATATATCATAAAATAATAAAGTATAAAAAATACATAAAACCCATCGAATGTACATACACATACATATCATGATCAATATATGTCAATACAAAATTAGTAGTACATCATTATCATCACCAATACCCATAGGGCTATATCAAAAACTAACCCTTAGGATACATCATACATCCATCTATATAGACTACCATAAATATGTCCTCATCATCTCATAAAAAATTCTCTACAAAATAGTAGTCAATTTGTCACACCCAAAAATGGACTCACTATAGTTGATCCCCTAGAGTCTCTCCATTCCCCTCTTGTACACCCTCAGTGTCGTCTAGACCTCTCTCTCCTTGCATTTCATCCTTTCTACTTTGATACCTCTTGCTAACCTAATAAATGATTTGCTATGCTACGTGTAATGTTGTTGGGTCTAAAAAATGGGGCACTAATGGTGTGCTCCTAAAAATCTATTGAGATTGAGAAATTATGAGTTATGGAATAGACATACCCATGATCATCATCCTCTCCTCATACAACTGAACTCTATCCTTTTAGTATGAATTGTTGGATCTATAAAATGGGGTATTGATATTGAGCTCCTAAAAATTTGTTGATATCAAGCAATTATGAGTGTTGGAACGTGCATGCCTATGATCATCATCCTCTCCTCATACAACCAAAATCTATCCCTCTCATGTAAAAAACCTTTCCTAAACTTATATCTAGCCCACTATAGCTATATGATATCAAATCACAAGGTTGCTATGTCTCCCCTACCCTCTATTGTTGGTGTTTGTGCCTTCAATTGGTCAATCCATTATTAGATTTCATCTCATTCTTCTATCATGGAATCCCTCTCTATCATTAAGCTATCCTACTCTATTGTTATCGTACCAAACTACCCCTATAGCCTCATCCTCTCTAGTTCCCATGTTACCTCCTGCTCTACAAACTAGAACTCCAACCACCATGTACACTCCCTAAAAATATTGGCCTCCTTTATCGCTATATCTAACCCACTAATATCTATTATACCATAAAAACCAAGTACCTCTCTAATACCACACTCTACTATTTGTGTCTCCACATGCATTACCCTTGATGGCCCCAATCCCTCATCTACTTGATGACATACTCATCACTTGAATGGATCCTCCTCCTATCCTCCTCTACCAACTACACCATCATACCATGCCTCCCCATATAACCCCTCCTCCTTCATAACCCTCATTTTGGGTCACTGATATGTGGTCCACCACCTATCATACTCTAGCATAGTTCTAATATCATCTATATCCAGTACTAGAACCATCTCATCTGCATGCTCATATTATTTCTCTACATGAGGTATTAGATTATCCTCATACCTAATCCTATGATATATCATAAGCATATCAAGTAACCCCTATATGTTAGGAACCTTCTCATTGAAATCAACACATTCACCAAATATTGCAAATAAACATAAATGCATGAAACTTACAATATAAAATGAAAGTGTATAAATGAAATAATATCACAAGGCCACTTTGATGGGGCAACCTCCTTTAATACTTTAATTTAATTATGCAAAGATACATTCATTCCTACTCACAATTTTAAAGACTTCATCTCTCTACCTAACACTCAAGTTTGGCTTACATGCAAAATTCCATCCAAGCTAGAATCTTATATTAACAAAAAAATTGCATTCTTGATAACAAATACATATAATGGTGCCACTTGTATAGATTATTCTAATGCCACAAACTATTACAAAATATTACAAAAAATATTGTCGATGTCCTCCATGTTAAGTAAGGGTTATTACATCATAGTGTTAGGATGGGGTCCAAACATTTTCTTTCCCTTTGAAAAGCTTTATCCTCAAAGATAAATATTAGGAAATTATTGTTGAAACCTTTGAATGGGTTCCCACATAACATATTTAGGTTTTAAGCTATACCATTGGAAAAGAACATTGATGATGATACAATGATGAAGGGTACATGATATTAAGTTTAGAATACATTCAATTTTAAGAATGATGGAGCCTTCATAATTCAACTCTAGTAGTGTATAATACACCTAAAATTTATTGCCAATAACCTACTTGAGAGAGGAAACATGGAAAACTAGATGAATTTTAGAAGTGGTCGAAAGGCTAGTTTGTAGGTTGTGGACCTAATCCTTTGTAATACCTGATATGGACCATAATATTTTACATCAAGTTTTTGATAACCACAAAGCTAGAGAGATGATTGTTTGTATGGTTGCAAGCAAAGAAAAACCATATCTCCAACTTCAAAGCTACATTCAAAGTGGTGTTTATTAGCTTGTTGTTTCATACGATTTTGAGCCAAGTACAAACTAAACTTAATTTGGTGAAGAATTAAATCACACTAATGGAGAGTGAAATCCACAACTTGAAGCTTAGAATTGCCTAGAATATAAGAGGATGGTGTTGGTTGAGGATGACCATAGACTACAAATGAGCTCACCTTAGTAGTAGTGTAATATATTCTGTTATACCACCATTCAACTAAAGTAATCCACTTGGCCCAATGTGTAGGATGTTTAGAGATGAAGAAACGACGATATATTTTCGAGCATTTATTTACAATTTCAGCTTCATCATTAGTTTGAGGATGATAAGCCAAACTCATCTTGAGCTAGGTTCCCTACAACTTGATCAATTCCTACCAAAAATGACTAGTAAAGGTAGTATCCCTATCATAGACAATGGATTTAGGTATTTAGTGGAGATGAAATATGGAGTCTAGAAATATTTTAGCAACAACAAAGGTGGTGTATGCGAATAATACCTGATATGGACCATAATATTTTGCAATAATTTTTTGACAACCACAAATATAGAAAGAGGACTATTTTATGGTTGTAAGTTAAGAAAACCCATATCTCAAAATTCAAAGGTATATTTAGAGTGGTTTTGATCAGCTTGTTGTTTCATACAGTTTTGAGCCAAGTCCAAATTGACCTTAAGTTGGGGAATAATGGAATTATGCTAATAGAGAGTGGAATCAATAGCTTGAACCTTCAAACTTCCTAGAAAGTAAGAGTATGGTGCTGGTGGAGGATGACCATAGAATGCTTCAAATGGGTTCACCTTAGTAGTAGTATGATATGTTGTGTTATACCACCATTCAACCAAAGGAAGCCACTTAGCCCAATGTATAGGATATTTAGATGTGAAGAAAAAAAAATATATTTCCAATCACTTATTTACAATTTTAGTTTGACCATTAGTTTGATGATGATAAGAAAAAATCATCTTGAGCTAGGTTCCCCACAACTTGAACAATTCCTGCTAAAAATGATTGGTGAGGGTAGGATCCCTATTAGAGATAATGGATTTAGGTATTTCATGTAGGTAAAATATGTAGTCTAGGAATATTTGAGCAACAACTGAGGTGGTGTAAGGGTGGGATAGGGAATAAAAATGAGCATACTTTGTAAGATGATCCACTACCACTAGAATAACCAAATTTCTATCAAATTTAGATAACCCTTCAATGAAATCCATATAAATATCTATATATATTTTCTTAAGAATTAGAAATGGTTAAAGAGTACTAGGGGAACACACATTTTCACATTTCATATATTGGCAATGATCATATTTAGCTACATAAGTATGAATATATTTTTTCATTCCATTCTAGAAGAAGGTACACTCGGACCTTGTATAGATTTTGAGAAACCTTGAATGATCAACTATTTGGGTTGCATGCATATATTATAAGATGAGATCCTTTATTTATGAATGTGGGGGCACCACAAGATGGTCATGGTATCGTAAATATTGACCATCCCAAGTATATCTAGGTCATGAATGAGGATCCAAGTGGACTAAAGTTTACAAAGGAGTCTTTGATCAATTATTTCCTGAGATGATGAATTCATTGAGGAAGTGGTGTCGATATAGCATGTAATATTTCTTGTTCTTTATGGAGTCGGTACAAAGCATCTTATATCATGTTCTCCTTGCTCCTCTTATAGGTGACATCATAGTCATAACCCAAAAATTTAAAAACCCAATTTTATTTTTCTGGTGTGGCCACCCTTTGTTCTAAGAAATATTTGAGACTTTGATGATTAGTATTGATGGAAAAATGTCTGCTAATGAGATATGGTCACAAATTACTTACAAAAGGTAAAATGGTAAGTATTTCCTTCTCATAAGTAGACTTGCCCAAGTTCTTTCCTAAAAGTTCCCAACTAGTGAAGGCCAAAGGTTGACCTTGTTCCATTAAAACTTCCACAATACCATTTCCAAATGCATCACTTTAAATGACAAAATATTTAAAGAAATTAGGTATTTCTAACATAGGGGTAGTGGTCATGGTATGCTTCAACTCTACAAAAGCCTTCTTTGTAGGTTCTATCCACATAAAATAATTCTTCCTCAGCATAGCTATCAAGGGAGCTGCTATATTTCCATAATTCTTCACAAATGTTTGGTAATATCCAATGAGTCCCAAAAATCCATGAAGTTCCTTTATGGTACAAGGTTTAGATCAATTTTGAACAACCTAGATCTTCTTAGGATCAATGTGAACTCCATCCTTAGTGACAATATGATCCAAGTATTCAACCTCTTACTGTCCAAGATAAAATTTGGATCTCTTTGCATATAGCTAATTATTAGATAAATGTTGTAGTGCTTGATCCAAGTGTTTAAGATGTACTTCCCATGAACAACTATAAATCAAGATATCAAAAAAGACAAATGCATTTGCAAAGGAAAGGTTAAGAAATGGAGTTCATAAAACTCTAGAAGGTGGAAGGTTGGTTAATCCAAATGGAATAACAAAAAATTTATAATGCCCTTAATGAGTTCTAAAAGCCCTTTGGAAATGTCCTCATCCTTTATTTGGATTTGATGATATATTTACCGCAAATCCAACTTTGAAAAGTATTGAGCTCCATGCAACTCATCAAGCAATTCATAAATCCCCAGAATAAGAAATTTAATCTTTAATAATAATTTTGTTGAGGTATTGATAATCCATACACAAGTGCCAAGATCCATCCTTTTTTCATATTAACAATACTAGAGAAGAATAGGGACTAATAATGGGATGGATAATCCCTGCAACATGAAGCTCTTGAACTTTTTTCTCAATTTCAAACTTTTGAGCATAGGGATATCAATAGGGATGAAAATTTAGGAGAATAATACCAAGAAAAATCTGAATTGCATGGTCATGAGAGTGATGAGGAAGTAGTCCATTGGGTTTCTCAAAAACTTGAGAATATTTGTTTAGTAAACCCTAAAAAACTAGATGGTCTCTTTCCCCTTTCTTAAAATCATCTATAGCAAATATTTGTGCCACCATTCTATTAGAGGAATTATTAAATAATTTTTCCATATTATGAGTGGAAATAAATTGATTAGCATTAATTTCATACCATGTGAAGTATATTCAGCCCCCTCTTGACTTAATTTCATCCACAACTCAAAACAATCCCATAAAACTAGATCTAACATCCACAACCATTGTGACAGTTACATAATGGTAGGAAAAACATGTCTATCTTGAGATTATATTCCCCAATTTGGAGTCTGATATTATGACACTTTCCTTTGCATGGTAGGATGCCTCCATAAATAATCATGACTTGAAAGGAATTGCACATAGTAATGTAACCATTTCCCTATTTGGCTACACATGGATCAATAAAGTTATGTGTACTACAAGAGTCAATAATAATGATGACCCTTTGTCCCTTGAAGTTGAAAGTAGGAAATTTACACCAAATAAAGAATAGTAAACTCAAATGTATTTTAAAGCACAATGAAAGAGAATCATTGTATTAATGTAGTCCTTCTCTAGCCGATTACAATAGTATTGTAGGCCCAAAATGACCACATCCTTAGAAGATGTTTTAAAATATTTTCTAAGGCAAAGAAGGATGTTCTATATCAAGTGCGATCTAGTGTATTTTATAGTGATGCAGGACAAGATGTTCTATCCCATGGTCAAAGTGGTTAAAGTTTGCTTTACCACTTTCAGAATCATGGATCACAATATATTTTTGATTAAGTCTAAAATCTTAGCATTTTGCAACATGTTCTAGTCCAAGTGACATTCGACATTGTTCTAGCCCATAATCAAAGCAGTCAAAGTTTGCACTTAACTACTTCTGAATCGTGGCACAACGCATATTGTTCTAGCCCACATAAGGTAAAGGCTATTTCAATATTGATCTACCCCATGAGAGTTCAAGTGTATTTCATAGTGGTACAATGCACATGCTCCAACCCATGGTCCAAACATTGCAAAAGTGAATAATAAAGTCACGGGCCAGTGTAATATTTTATATGACATAAGTCTTATATTATATCTCATGTGGGCCAAAACAATGCTCCACCCTCAGTTATCCATAGTTAAAATTGAAGGCACAAGTTTCAAGGCATGGGCTACAACACAATGTAGGTTTGGTTCTACGCCATGGATATGAAAAACTCTAAATAAAGTTGAAGAATAGGAGCATTGGTCTAGCACAATATTCCATCCCATGCACCTCAAAATATATTTTCACACTAAATTCTCATGTGCTCCAGCCCATGGTCAAAGTGGTCAAAGGATGTGATAAGTTGTTAATAGGAGCGAACTACGATATGTTCCATGCTATGGAGCTATCAAAGACTTTCAAGATTTTATATTGGCTATTAATGAGTAGATCAATGGCTGGATCATTATGACGATATCTCAGACACATAAAAGTAGATCCTTTGTGACATAAATTGGTTGAGCAAGAGAGCTAGTATACAAAGCGTAAATGAGGCCAAGAATCAAGAAAACACAGTTGTAGATCTACAATAGATAATATCTACAAGAATGAAAGACAATTTGGATCACAATTTTGATAGCTTGGAGCCAAAATGCCATGAAAAAATCAGTAAGTTGAAAGGATCGAGTTGTAAAGGAGTGCAATATCATGCAATTTATTTTGTTATCAAATGCAAATCTGTGGTTGCCACCTTAACATATGTTTGATTTGGCATTTCATTTTTCTTGTAATATTCCATTTCTTTCAATTTATTTTCAAGCATGTAAAAACTATAATGGGATATCAAACCGTCATTTTGAAGGGTCAGCTCTAGAATGTTTGCTTGCCCTGCTATGTAATACTTGTATGAAAATAAATAGAAGGAACATTACTTGGATGTTTGCCTCAAACTGGTGTCTTCTATAATTTTGAAGAGATTCAAGCTATTGATTGCTTTTCTGCTACTACTGCTATGGTTAGTCTATTATCCTAATATTGGATTGCTAGCTTAGAGCAATTGAAATTTTTTCATAGTTTAATATGTGCTTGCAAGAAGTTCTTTTTTGTTAAATATTGATACTGATATTATTCTGCTATTTTGGATTATTAGTATCTTGATATTGAAATAACTTTCTTACAATATATCTCTGTTCTATTTGTAATGATGAAGATCACTTGTTTTGAATGTTGTTAATCTCAAGTGTGGGATATTGAAAATTATCTTGTAAGATGAGTTTTTCTTGTAGATGCCTATGCTATTAGCTCTATTTGTCCACTATTTATTTACAATTTATTAACCTTAACACATTTCTATCCCTATCTCTTAAACATTTAACCGAGCTTAAATGAGTCAACACCTTATTAGTTGACAAGGAATATCAACCTACTCTTGAGGTTGGATTAGAGTAATATTTAATCCATCCAATGTTGCGGTTTGAACTGTGATTAGTGGGTGCATGCCTAATAAAATAATTAGAAGATAACAGTCATAATATTAAGATTTTTCTTGATGGCAATTTGGATACCAATAGTTTTTTGCACGCTCGGTGTTGGAAATATGAGCAATATTTGTTGTCATTGATGTCAAGAGTCAATTTCAGTGAGCAGTGCAAGAAGAAGGATGTCAAGAGTCAGTTTTAGTGCAAGAGAAAGATTGCTTCTAGACCTAAGGAAAATAATATTCAAGGTGGTCAGATAAGGTCTACAGGAGAAATAAGAAGGCCCAAGAAAAATAATATTATAATATTTTATTATAATATTAAAGGTCTAATGGTAAGACCTATAGTAATTAAATTAAATATAATTTTATTATAATAATTTCATTATAAATTAATTTATAATTTAATTTAATTTACCCTATGGTTATTAAATTAATTATAAGTTAATTATAATAATTTTATTATTAATTAAATTATAATCTAATTTAATTAACCCTAAGGTTAGGGTTATAAGGGAAAAATAATATGCCGATGTCATACATTATCTCCTCCACCAACATCAATGAAAATCAAGACATGGGTATAAATACTTGAAGCCTAAGAGGCTCCAAAGCATCCATAATTTTAATAAATCCCCCAAGAAAATTGTGTGCGCAATATTCAGTGAGCAAGAGAGGGAAGAAGTCCATGTTTGACTTCTTTGGTAGGTAGCGAAGGGAGAAAAGGCACAAGGCATGAAGGCCTTGTCACCACCTAGCCAAGTGGGCTGGCAATAATTGGAAGCCTCTTAGGAACGTGAGGTATCGCATTCGATTCACATCAAGGAGATTGTGAGGTTTTTTTGTGCACTGAAGATGCCAAAGAATTTTGGCTTTTGGTGCCTAGGTGGAAGATAAAGTGCCATGGGCACTTTTGCCTTCCATGTGAGTGCTTATCTCACGTGGCTTGGCAACCATAGCTAAAGCACTGGAGGTGCTGTGACATGGGATTGAATCCCATCAGGAGCACTTTGAGAGGTACTAATTTTTTTTTTTTATAAATTGATTTGTGCTTCTAAGGTTGTATGGTATATTTTTGATCTTAGGGAGATATAAGGTTGATGAAATTAAATAATTATTTTGTTTAATTGTTTGGTGGATTAAGTTATTTAGAGTGGATTTATAAGGTGTATTAAGAGATTTATTTTTATATGTTTTTTGTGAATGCTAATTTAAAGGAGTAATAAGGTGTATTTGAGTTTAATTATATTTGTAATTGTGAAATATTTTGAGGGAGTGTTAGAGTGATATTTTATCATCTAACCTTTGAAATTGGCAAAGAGAGTAATTGTGATTGAGACAAGTTTTGTGGTTAATCCTTCATCAAACAAAAGGTATGGGCACATATTCCTTGTGAGTGATTGTTGAATGTTGTGAATGCTAAGTTGGAGTGAAAAGGGTTGTTTGATAAGTATTGTTGAGTTTGATTGTTAAAGGTTTTTCTAAGTGAAAGTTGATGATAAAAACCTTGTTTGATAAGAATTGTTGGAAATAATTGAATGAGCCTTCATATGCATGATTAGGGTTTATGCAATATCATGAGTATCATTGTTATGTAAAGTTGAGAGCTATCTTGAACTAGGGTTTGTGCAAGATCATGAGTATCATTGTTATGTGAGGTTTGTTTGATAAACATTGTTGACTAAGCTTTCATTGAGTGATTGGTTGAGTGGAGTAAGCTTTTGTGGAAGCTTACAATGCAGATTTGAGGCAAGTATTGGTTAATACTTGTTGAGCAAATTAGGACAAGTTCTAGTGAGGACTTGTTGAGCAGATTTGAGGTAAGTCTTTGAGAAGACTTGAGAGTAGAGTTTATTGATTGATTTGTTCAAACCTTGAGTTAAGGTTTGGAGTAGATCTAGCAGAGTTGATTTGTGATTGGATCAAGATTTGTGTTAAGGCTTGAGGATAGATTTGAGGATAGAGTTTGGTGCAGATTTTAGGATAGGTTTGTGCTAGACTAGAGATAGAGATAGAGTATATTTATGCTATACCGAAGGACTATGTTTATTGTAGATAAAATATAGAGATTGATCAGATTTGTGCTAGACCAAAGGACTTTGTTTAGTGTAGGTTTAAGATAGAGCTGAGAGAAAGCTTTAGAGGTAATAGATTATATAGGACAATAGTATCCAGTGGATAGAGGTCCATTATCTAGGGCAGTGAAGATAGGTCTTCTGAGTGAGGGTAGGAGTCTTAAATGGATAGAGATCCATTAGCTAGTGTAGTGGAGGCAACAGTTCTTCTAGAAGATCACCAACCAAAGCAGAGGGGATTGGTGTCTCCTATGGATAGAGATCCATGAAATTGATTAGGGGATTGGTATCTCCTTTGGACAGAGGTCCATAAAAATTATAATAGGGAAAATATTCCCAAGAGAATTTATTTGAGAAAAGTTTATAAGGAATATTTTCTCTGTGGAGTAGCCCACATTGGGTGAACCACGTTAAATAATGTATCTCATGTGTGTGATGCTTTGTATGATGTTTATTACTTTAATACTACTGATGTTATCATATGGATCGAAAAGCAAAAAGTTCTATCTTATACTGTTCATCCCCTTCTCAGTATAAGCACATGTTCTTCACCCGGTGGTACATTAACAAGAACACTAGTTAACCCACTCTTTCTAACTTTACCTTTTCTTGGAGGAATTAAGATTTGGTTAATTGTATTGACCTTATTAAGCGATGATCAGTAAATTCACATGGTGACTCCCTAAATACAAGAATCCAAAAAATCCTTTTGATAGCTCATAGTTTTCATGAATACTAGGTCATCTATGAAGAATAACCCAGAGTATTTTATCTATTATGAGATCCCTTTGAGAGGATATATTGTATTAAGAAATTTGAACCTAGATTTCCAATCAAATGAAAATCCTCCAAAAATTCAATCTGAGGTGCCCCTGAGACCACCTTCAGCAAGAGAAGCAGCTAGAAATATGGCTAATAATATAGCCAATAATGCAAATGTGGACCAAAATATACCTCTATAGAAAAATATTAGTTGGAATATAGTTTACCCTCGGAGGCTTGATCATATGCAAAATATTCCCCAAGCTATATACAAAGCTATCCCTACCTATGATGGATCAAGAAAAACCACTTACAAGAATTACCAAGATATTCTAAATCTAGCAATAATTCATAACATAAAGAATGAAGATGTCATTGTCAGAATCTTGGCCCTATCCTTTAGAGGTAAAATATTACACTAGTTTAGAACCTTGGAGGACAATATCATTACTTCATGGATTGAGTTAGCAGAAACTTTTGTAGAGGAATTCAATGAGTCTGCTGATCCCTTCTCCCTTCTAAATCAGTTTACATCCATGCAAAAACATTAGCAAGAATCAGCTTTAGACTTTAATATGAGATTTAGCAAAACCTGGAAGAGAATTCCTCCTGAATCCAGGCTAGATACAAACCTTGATTTTATGTACTATATCAAAGCCCTTGGATAAGAATTGGATTTACAAACCCAATAGGCAAGTATATATACCTTTCCCCAAGTTTATACTGCAACTATCCAGGTTGAGAATATTCTTATCAATGTAGGGAGGTTACCCCCAAAGATTATGATGCCTTACTGCTCTAAAATTTCTAATATCCAAGGTTAGACAAATGTGTCCTCTTACATAGACCCTCCTCCTCTATCATCACCAGCTCCCAATATGACTCCAATTCCCCTCCCTAAATCATCATCTACTTCAGTTGTTTTTCCTCCTCTTCCATCTCAAATATCTCAAGAATATTTTATGCTTCTTTATATTCAAAATATTTTAGAAAATATCAATAAAAAGATGAATTTAATGGAGAAGAGAGAGATAGAGAGATCACAACAAAGAATATTTCTCTATGTCAATAGATATTAGAAGCCTGGTACCAGAAATAGTGCTAGAATCAAAGTTAATGTAATTCAAGAGGATCTAGAATATTTATCTAAAACTATTCTTGTGAATGTATGGTGCCTTGTGTGTAATGACCCCCATGACTCAGAGTCATGTGTTATGTATCAACATCATGTGCAGCTAGCCATGGAAAGGTAAAGAGAAATGAGAAAGGGAGAGTCAATATGCTCTGGAAACTAGACCAGATCATGGTTGGGTAAGATCTTGATGAAGAGGGACCTATTGTTGTCATGACAAGATCTGGAAATAAGAGATTGCAAGTTGATCCACTAAAAAATATGGTGTAATTTCAAGTCCCTTATTAGAAGAAGAAAGACCCTCCTCTCCAAAATAATGACCAATTTCCTATCCCTCAAGCCACTGAAAAGAGGGACATGGTACCTAAAGGCCAAGAAAAGGAGGTTAGTTTCCCAAGGCATTTTGACAAAGAAAATTATAAGGAAAGGATGAGATCCAAAAGTGAAGCACAAGAAAATCTTTTATTTCCCTCCATAACTAAGAGGCAAAGGATTGAAGCCACACAAAAATACAAGAGGAAGTATGGTGAGCTAGAGAGAAATTATAAGAATCTTACTTCAAAAATATCAAAATACAACATTGTAGAATAGATGAAAAGGATTCCCTCCAAGGTTAGCCTCTATGATACCCTCTTTATTCCTGGTCAAATAGATCTATTGAAATCTTATTTGAGTAAGAATCCTCAAGAAAACTAGGCTACTACCATACTTAATGTATCTTATGGAAAAGATAATATGTCTCTTGTTGCATTTAATAATAAACCCCCCATTCTACATTTCTTTATGGATGGAGGGTTGGATAGTTCACAATTATATGATTGATTTAGGGACCTCCACCATGGTTATGCCTAAGGTAGTCTGCAAGGAGATGGGTATGGAGCATACCAGATCCTATCCTAGAGTTTTGTAGTTGGATAGAATACCAGTAAAGATAGTTGGGGTAAAAAAATATGTACTAATGAGATTGCATAGAGCCCTAAAGGTGACCATTGTATAAGATATTGTGGTTGTAGACCTAGAGATCTATTTTGGTCTATGCATTTTTAAAGAGTTCACTACTAAATTGGGAGGATGTATGTACTTGCATTACTCCAGTAGGGTGATTCCATTCAAAGGAAAGAGAATAAGGATCACACTTGAAATATTGTATTATATCACATTGAGAATATTGAGGAAGACATGTGTAACATCATACCTCTAGATGATTTTGAAATAATAGAAAATTTTGAAGAACTAGAGGTAAAATATGAGTTGCCATTCATAGAGGATTATATCTAGTTTGGAAGAGGAATAGGCATGTACAACATCTCCTTAGAAGCATATTAAAATATCCTAGCTATATCTAATCAGTATTTGAGAGAAACAGAGACTTGGACCATGCACTTTGATGGTGTAAGATGTAGAAATGGAGCTGATGCTGGTGTAGTTTTGCAGTCTCCCTCAGAAGGTGTAAAGAGTTTTGCATACAGACTAACATTGTCCTATACCAATAATGTTACGGAGTATGAAGCTTTATGCTTAGGTCTAATGAAAGCTAAGAGCATGGGTATCAAGATGTTGAATATATATATATATATATATATATATATATATATATAATGACTTTGAGATTATAGTAAATTAGGTAAGAGAGATGCAATAGTAAGCACCATTACTTGAAGGCATACAAAAACATGATGTGAGATTTTATGGAATCCTTTGATGCCCTTAACAAATATTTTATTTCCAGAAGATAAAACATGCTGGCTAAATATTTGGAAATTAGGAGATCTAAATGTAACCCTTCTATAGATATAGGATTTGCTAAAGATAAAAGGATCAAAATGGTTTTTAGGCCTGTAGTCCTATACAAGAAGATTTTTTGATAGGTCTTTGAAAGTGATGAACTGATCATCAACTTCCTGGTAAGAGAGGCTTGTTATCTACTATTCAAGAGGAAGTGTGAGATGAATTTTACCAATAAGATGTTATCCAACTAAAAAACAACCATATCCCAAGAGGGTAGGTCACACTTGAAATCCTCTTTGATAACAAAGATAGGAAGAAAATCAAAGCTATGGAGATCAATGAAAAAATTTATAAGGAGATCGATATTGAGAAGGAAAATAAGCTCAAAGTTGGTATCCACTATTCTCTAGAAGAAGTAGAGGAAATTAAAGCCCTGTGCCTAAAATACCAAGACATTGTGGCATGGTCATATGAAGATATTAAGGTATATGACAAAAGGGTGATCCAACATACAATTGAACTAGAACCAAATGTAAAGCCTTTCAGGCAGAAGCAAAGGCTAGTAAATCCTAGGATTGAATCCATAATGAGAGAAGAGCTACTTAAATTACTTAAGGCTAAAATTATATATCCAATTAAACACTCCACATGGGTAGCTAACTTGATTTATATGAGGAAGAATAATGGAGACATCCACCTATGTGTAGATTTCAAGAATCTCAAACAGGCATCATTGAAGGATCACTACCATCTCCCTTAGATTAACCAGATTCTACAAATTGTTGTAGGGGTAGATATGTTCTCACTGCTAGATAAATTCTTCGATTATAAATAGATCTAGGTGTGTGAAGCAAAAATATGACACTAAAAAAAATATGAAAGTAAAATAATTTCAATGAATAAGAGACTGTATAAAAGATGATTTTATTCAATAAATAGGGAAGGAGCTAAGAAACTCCTTTGTTACAATTTGTTTGTTCAAAAGAACTTATTTTGATACAATAAATATAGGTGCTAGGGTTCTCCGAAACCCTAGCTACAAAACAAGTAGTGTCTCCAATGTATCTTGCTTCCAACAGGATGAGTGGGCTTCTGGTTATCCATAATCAGGCCACTCTAGCTTCAATAGCTACTCAACAATCCTTGATGAATGCTACCTGATCCTACACACACAACAAACATAGAGCCATTAGCAAACAAAATGAGGGTTCCACAATGTGAACCCTCAGAAATGCAAACTAAAAACCCTAGATCTGAATAAACAAAACATGTAGAATCTAAATAACATCAAATAAAAATGCATAAAATACTTACTTTGTTGTTCTATTGCTCCATTGTAGATTGATGGTAGGGTGCCCTAGTGGCACCTGATGATCTTACGTGGTAGGCTCTAGTGTGTGGTTGTGGGGACAACAGGCTCTGTGCTGCACCTGTAGAATGTAGCAGGTGCTCTGTAGTGCCTGTGGGATGAGGTAGGTGCTCGACAGTGCCTGTAGATTAGGGTTAGATCTATAGAAGCAGATCGAAGGATTACGAAGGGTTCAGTGGATGGAAGATGATGGTGGTGGTGAGAATAGGCTATGAAGATGGTTGGAATCAAGAAATCCTAGGGAAAACTAGGGTTTTTGGGGAAGGCTATACTAGGGCACAACTAAGGCAATGTAGGTCAAATTCACTCAGAAAGTAAGCTCACGAAGGTTGGTTAGCAAGAGCTCCAATCAAAGCTAGTTCGAACTAGTTAGCAAAAGTTCTAGGGATTGAGCATTGAGAATGCTCCTATTTATTATCAAGCCTAGGGTTTTCTTAGGGTTTTAGCTTAACACTTTTGATCGTGTGGCTAATATTAAAGTGGATCCAAAGGATGATATTAGACTTTAGGTGTGACATGGATTAAGGAATATGGACAACTGATATTAGATCGGATCGGACGGTTGAGGTTAATTTGGCTTATAAATATATATTTTATAATAAATATATTAAAATATAATATAAAATATTATATTTAAATATAAATAATATAAAATAAATATAAATAAGTCAAATAGGGGTCAAAAAATGGTGGGAAAAGGCTAAAGTGGGCCATTGGATGGTGGGAAAAGGCATGGAATGGCCAATTGAATGGCGAGAAAGGGTGATGGTGGACAAGTGGCTAGGATTTGGTGTCTATAGATGCCCCTTTTTGTACCATGTTGCATGAAACACAATATGGTGCAAAAAACATGAGACACCTGGTTGGGCTTTGGGTGCAGAAGCAACTTCTCTCTCTTGTTGGATTTTGAGCAATAATGTTGAAGACAAAAGAATAAAGAATTTTGGAGTTTTTGCATAGCTTACCCCCTCAATTGGCGAATGAGATTACGGATGAATCTCATGAGCCAATTGAAAAATTTGTGCAAATGATGAATGATGTGATACCATTTTTTCCCCAACGGTGCAAAGGGGATTGGTGTAAAATGTGATATGATGTGTCTGTGTTTGCCCTAATGGATGAAGGGTTTTGTGCAAATGTGATGTGATGTGGATGATATGAATGATGTAAAATGTGATACCATTTTTACCCCAATGGTGGGAGAGGGGTTGTGTCAAATGTGGATGTCATGATCATGTAAGATGTATCCCATCGTGGGAGGATCAAAAATCAAATGTGGTTACCCCAAATTTGGGGTGATTCAATGTTGTTGAAGAAAATGCCTTATTGGCATCATTGAGTGTGCAGGTTATGAAGATGTAGGATGACAAAGTCAACGTAGGGGCCAGGTAATGACTGTGGAAAACTCTCCGTATAATTCCATCATGGAACCAATCAACCTACCAGGCTTGCCTGTCTTGTGACTATGGTCAAATGAATGAGTGATTGTGATATTAATTATCCATGTTTTCTTGCCCCACAAAAAAGGACATCAATGACTGCTTTTGTGCAAATTGTTCTTGGCAATGTTTCACTCAAAATGTGAAGTACCAAATGTGATTGTGATCTTGATCAAGGAGATAATTGATGATGATGATGACCAAGTGTTCTTATGGTAATTTATTCATCTTACCGAATTGCATGGATGCTAATCGCTGCAATCACCAAGTATATAGAATAAACCACTATATACGAGATTCACTTGTATATTTGACACATGTTGGAAGAACTGATGGTGGATTATGATAATGGAAGAATGTTGATGGAAGAATGTGATATGAGAAATGTGATGATGTCACCAAAGAATGGTTGATTTTGCACTTTTTTGGATGGAAACAATTGATTCAATGGTCAAATCAACTCCAATTTTTGCAAAAATTTGTGGGATGATGAAGAATATGAAGTGGAGGAGTCGAGTGTTGGTTTTGTGAAAATTTGTATTCATGTGATGTGTTTTGTAACTTGATTTGTGCATTTTACAAATTTGTGCCGTGCTCAAAAAATATGCGTGCAAAATGATTTCTATTTTCACAAAACCTGATTTTATGATGTGTATGATGTGTGGATGAAATTTGGTGAGATTTTGAGGGGGTATGCTACTATTTTGATCACTTTTATCTTCATGTAATTTTTGTGCTAGGCACCTCATTGCACCTGTGGTATCCTGCATGTGCCTAGATGCACTTGGGTGCACCTGCAGGTGCCCATGCGTGCTTGCGAAGCATAGGCACCACCTTGCACCTGAGTGCACTTGGTGTAGCTATAAATAGCTTGCAAGGTGGATTTGGAGGCTCATTTGTGCACTTGAGAGATTGTGAAGTTGCGCCTGAGGAGAGGAGTGGATAGGTGAGGAAAGTGAGGCTAGTGGATATCTACGTGGAAGCTATGGTGACGGAGGGCGTGAATGCTTTTGGTGGAGCTGAGGCACGATTTGCCTCGATAATGTTGAAAAACACTTTGTTCTTTTGTGCAAAAATTTTGAAGTTTTTTTTATTTTTGAAATTAATACTAATGTAAAATGTTTGTTGCTGCAGTTGAGGGAGATAGAGCCTCGACATCGGTTCTCTCCTACCATTCCTGGGATGAGGAAGAAGCTTACGGAGGAGGATTGGGACCTTTTGAGGAAGGTGGGTTTGGAGGGAGTGGCTCGATTGGATGTGGTTAGGGCGGATGATGGGTACCTCTCATCTCTGATAGAGAGGTGGGATTCAGATAGGGGGACCTTTCAGCTGTCGACTAGGGAGGCTACTATCACACTTGAGGATGTATATCGCATCCTCAAGGTGCCAGTGGAGGGTGTGAAGGTGATGATTGGGCATGATAAGAATGCATAGATGATGAAGATGTTTGGCGAATGATGGAGGGATTTGCTATTTGAGCATGTACAAGGCTAAGGATTTGGGTGCACTCCCAGCCTTGATCATGTTCATGTTAGCAAACATAGTGCTCCCCAATAGCATGGGGTGTAGGTTCCCTTGGAACCTATTGGGATTGGTCAGTGACTTACTCACCAATCCAAGGGCGTATGCATGGGCTCCTGCTTTATTGGCATAGTTATACCGGGAGCTATATGAGATTACATAGAGAGGAAGGAAGGGGATTGGATGCAACTTCCTTCTATAGTGTTGGGCTTGGGAGCACTTTAGTGTAGCTCATCCAGAGGGGTTACCTTGCTAGGAATGGTAGATGGGCGAGCCCTATGCTAGGAGATGGGCAGTGGTTGAGGAGGTGCAGCCGAGTTAGGAGGAGCATACTAGCTAGTGGTATAGGGATATGTGGGTAGGGTTGACTTTGGCTCAGGTGATATGGAGGCCATGGCGGGGAGCCATGTGGGAGGGTGATGAGGAGCAACTATGGTGGGTGAGATAGGCATGGTGGCTGGTTGGGAGGAGAGATGATGAGGTGGAGTACTTTTAGTACTCATGGGTGTTGAGGTAGTTTGGTTTGCCTCAGGGTGTGCCTGATGAGCCAGTGATATACCGACATCGATGGGATGAGGTGGGGCTTCCATGTGTAGATCCATGGAGGGTGCAGATAGAGGATGACGAGCAGCTGGAGGTCCCAAATGTGGATGATGTAGGGGTGACTCTTGAGTATGCAACATGGTTTGGTACCCAACCAGTATGGGTGCCAAAGGTGGTGATGGGTGGGGATGCGGTAGCTATGAAGTTGAGGATGACTCCGAAGAGGATGAGGTCTCAATGATCGATGAGTTAGAGGAGATCGATAGGAGGGTCATAGTAGACTCCTGAGGTGGAGGTAGTGGAGGATGAGGGGGAGGATGATGAGGATATGGGGGAGATATTCGAGGTGGCTAGGCTACGGGCTGAGGTGGAGCAGCTTTGTGAGGAGTGAGAGACTACTATGGAGGCTCATAGGGAGTCTCTAGTAGGATGGGATGCGGTAATAGCTAGGTTGTGAGCTACCATATCTCGAATGGAGGTAGAGCAACCAAAAGATAGGGCTAGTATGGGTGATCAAGAGATGGTCATGAGGCTCCAGGAAGAGATATTGGCGAGAGAGCATCGTCATCAGATTGACTTGCAATGACTACAGGCTAGTGAGACCTATGCACACTCTTTGGAGGAGTTGTGCATGGCTTATCACATTCCTTTTTTGGATCCTCCATCGTCCTCTAGGATTGAGTCATCGAGGCATACGACATCTAGGTAGAGTTCTAGGTCTAGGGCTCCTACTAGGTCTCAAGGGTCCTCTCATAGATATTATCTTAGTGCTTAGATGCACTTTTGTATATGAGCCTTGGTGCTCCATTGTAGCCTTTTTGGCACTCATTGTACATGCGATATTTTATATATATACATGGATTTTATGTTTGTGTTATCTTTTGTGTGAATGTTTTATGTGTATGCAATGCATGTTTTATGAAAATATTTTATGAATGTTTTATGGATGATTAATGTAAGCTAATCATGATGTGTATGCGTAGTGCTTATATGGATGATTAATGCAAGCTAAATGGCAAATTTATGTATGATTAATGCAAGTGCAATGGCATGTATATGAATAATTAATTTAAACTATATGAGAGGAATGCATGATGTTCAAATGATCATTTAAAGTTCAAAATTTTGTTGGCCATTTTTGTTCATTGTTTTTGCAATCGGGGGCACCAAACTTGGTGGCTTTATGCGGGTTGATCCATGATGAAGACATGGATGTTGACATGGAAGAAGATATGGATGTTGATATGGAAGAAGATATGGATGTTGATATGGAAGAAGATATGGATGTTGATATGGAAGAAGATATGGATTTTCATAGACTCAAACATACTAGTGTTATCAACCAAACTCACTAAATGTTGTCTAACTTTCTTTAGGACCAATGTGTGTGCAAGTGAAGTTCATGTACCAAATATTGAGCATGACAATGATCCTAGGAAATCAAGAACCAATGTGTGTGCACATGAAGTTCATTAACCCATTATGAGTAAATTAGGTATGACTTGTTATGGAGAGGACCAAGAAGCTAGCTTGTCCGTATGTGTGGTCAGAGGTCTCCCTTTTTGGAAGAGAGACATGTCACCCCACATGAGCTTACTCCACTGCCAATCAAGCATCTATAGCCCCGGTGGAGACTCACTCCATAGTCCAATGATCTGATATTTAGACCTTGGGGATGACTACATAACTTTATGAGGGAAATGTAGTACGATCCTTACAGCTTTAGGGATCTATGGTGTGTGCATAGAAATTGTTAATTTTGGATAGAGCTTTGGGGAATCGGATTCTCAACCGAAGTGTGATGAGAATGTGACCCTATCCTTACTACTCTATATTTTGTGTTTATATTTGGAGAGCAAATGTGATAGTGGTGAAAACCACTATTTTTTATTTTGGACTATGTTGCATGATAGGACAAGCGAGGAATACCCTTTTCACTTCAAGGTGCCACCCAAGTATGGTGTTATCCCTCTTTGACTCAAAATATTTTTAAGATGTGAAGAAGTGTGGTTGGTGCAAGATTGTTTTTGGAATCAGTTGACAAGACTCAAGATTTTCTTAATGTGAAAAAGTGCTTTTGGTCCTAAAGAAAATTGGACATCTTTTTGGAGGTTGCTAGACACACTAGTAATGGTTGAGTGACTGAAAACTTGGGGTTTATGATTTTTGACAAATGGGATTGTTGGCTTATGATATTGGAGAAAATTGCATAAATGCCAAAAAATAGGTACCCCCAATTATGGAAACTTGACTTTTTTTATTTAGCCATATCATCACTACTATAAAATATCATTGAATGTGGGATGGGATGAATGCAATTTGCAAAATGAAGGAATGTAGTGGAATGCATGTGGAATGAATGCAAATGGAATATGTATGCAATATGTATGAATGTAATGTGAAAAATGCATGTAAATATGCCTATATGTAAATGCAAGATGTATGCAATGGGAACATGCCTATGTGAATGATTTTTTTTTTTTTTGTTTTTTTTATAGCCATGTATATATATACATATAAACATCATATTAACAATAAAATACCTTCAAATGGATAACATTAAGTGGTTTGGGTTCCTCCACTCCCTCTAAATTGGCAAGTCTATATGTACCATTACCCACTTTTTGGGAAATTATGTATGGACCTAACCAATTAGCCGCAAATTTGTCATGAAGGTGCGGTAAAGCATTGGTGTTTTGTTGGTTCTCTTTAAGTACAAGATCTCCTACTTGAAATTCATGAAGATGGACTTTGGCATTGTAAGCACGCTTTAGGTGGTCTTGATAAACTCGTAAGTGTTCTAGTGCATTGACTCGCCTCTCATCAAGAAGAGTAAGTTGGTCAAGACGTGCTTGTCTAGCGGTGTCATCATCTATGAATTCCTACAAAGAAATTCGCAAGGAGGGAATCTCGAGCTCAAGAGGCATGATAGCTTCAGCTCCATAGACCAAGGAAAATGGTGTTGCTCCTATTGGCATTTGGATGCTTGTTCTATAAGCCCATAGTGCCAAAGGGATTTGTGTATGCTAGTCTCTATGATTTTTGTTAACAAGTTTCTTGAGAATAGCAATCAAGGTCTTATTGGTAGCTTTGGCTTGTCCATTTTCTTATGGGTAATAAGAAGTCAAGAAACTGTGTTGGATATTATATTTCTCACAAAGTGCTCGAACATCCTTGTTCTTGAAAGACTTACCATTATCATAAATAATTTTAGAGGGAATACCAAAATGATAGATGATATGGTGGAGTATAAAGTCCACAATTCGAGGTCCTATCATACTAGTTAGAGGAATGGCCTCAACCCACTTTGTGAAGTATTTAGTGGTCATGATGATGAATGTATGTTGTCCCAAGGAAGGAGGTGAAATTTTTCCAATTAGGTCTAGGCCCCATTGTGAAAAGGGCCAAAGGCTTTGGATAGGCTATAAATCTTGTGATGGTACATGAATTAAATTAGCATGTGCTTGACATTGCTTACAATTTTTGACATAGTTGCAACAATCACGTTCCATTGTGGGCCAATAATAATCCATGCATAAAATATACTTTGCAATGGCCATCCCACTAAAATGACCACCACAAGTACCATCATGGGCTTCAACTATGGCTCTTTGAGCCTCACTTTTTTTGAGACAATGAAGAAGGATTCCATCATAACCATGTTTATACAACATGTCCCCCAAGAGAATAAAACATGACTACTTTTTTCTTGAAAGAACATTTTGTAGACTAAGACATATCATATGGGAGTGTTCCAAATTTTAGAAAGACCACTATTTGGCTTGACCAAGACTCATATGGTTTTGAATGGATAAAGTAAATGTCTTTTCCATCCTTAGGATCAGTACGGACAATGGTTGCTTTAGAGATTGTTGAGATTATTAGGGGTTGTACCTCTCCTAAGTCATCTTTTGGAATCAATGATCCAAGAGAGGCCATCGCATCTACAAATCTATTAGTCGAACGAGGCAAGTTGTTGATCTCATACCATTCGAATGTTGAGAGAAATTTCATTGCTACTTCATGATAAAGCTTAATGGTAGGTTCTTTGCATTGGTATTCTTCGATTACCTATTTGACAACAAGTTGAGAATCCCCAAATATCCTAATACACTTGATGCCCATAGCTATAGCAGATTGAAGACCTAAGATTAAGGCTTCATACTCTGCAGTGTTATTTGTGCATGGAAAGTCTAGCTTGAATGATAAAGGGATGGGTATCCCGTGAGGTGTATGAAAGATAACTCTAGCACCTTGACCTTTCTCGCACTTAGATCCATCAAAGAATAAGGTGATATCTATGTCTTCCTCCGAAATGACATCTTATTCTAATTCAGTGATAGAAAATATCGAATCATATGGGAGCTCTATAATCAAAGGATGATCACTAGGTAGTGGAGCTTCCGCAAGTTGATCGGCTATAACCTGACCTTTAATGGATTTTTGGCTGATAAATTCGAGATCAAATTCTATAAGGAGCATTATCCATTTAGCAGTATGAGTGTTATTGTAAGTGCGAGACATCATATAATGCAGATGATTTTCTCTAGCTATGATATAATTTGTATGGCTAAGCATATAATGTCAAAGTTTCTTAGTGGCAAAAACCACTGCTAAGCACAACTTCTCTACATAAGCGTATCGAGTTTCATAACTTACCAATGTTTGACTAATGTAATAAATGGCTTGCTCTCGATTTTGTTCATTTTTTTGTGCAAGCATTGTCCCTAAAGCAAAGTACATTGCTAAGACATAAATATAGAATGGGATCCCCGGACGAGGAGGAGCTAAGACTGGCGAAGAAGCTAGGTATTGCTTGATGTCATTGCAAAGGATTTTTGAAATTCATCTATCCATGCAAATGGCACCCCCTTTTGTAGCAGGTAATTGAATGGCCTACATTTATCAAAAAGTTGCAATAAAATGTTAGATTGATTGAATATTTCCTTGTAAACTACACAATTCCTTAATGTTAGTTGGGGGAGGCATTTCCATGATGACCTTGACCTTGTTTGGGTCCACTTCAATGCCTCTTTTGGAGACAATGAATCCTAAAAGTTTACCTGAGGTAACACCAAAGACACACTTTTTGGGATTTAACCTCACCTTATGTTATAGAAGTCAGTCAAAAATCTTTTCCAATACACTAATGTGCTCTTTTTAAGTTTTAGATTTATCCAAGAGATCATCCACATAGTCTTCAATAATCTTATGCATGTAATCATGAAATATGTAAGTCATGGCTCGTTGATAGGTAGCTCCTGCATTTTTGAGGCCAAAGGGCATAACCTTGTAACAAAAGGTCCCCCAAGGTGTTGTGAATGCTGTTTTGTGTTGATCATCAAGATTTATGTGAATTTGGTTGTATCCTAAAAAACCATCCATGAGGGAAAGAATTTCATGGCCAGTGTAGGTATCGACAAGAGTATCAATGTTTGGAAGAGGAAAGTCATCCTTAGGACACGCCTTATTAAGATCTTGAAAATCAATGCAAACATGTATCGACCCATTAGGCTTACGAATGGTTACCATGTTTGAAAGCCACTCAGGATAGTCAATAGGAACAATGAAATTGACATCTAGAAGTTTTTTAAGCTCTTCCTTGACTAAGAGGGCCATGGTAGGATGCATCCTTCTAAGCTTTTGTTTGACTGGTTTGGAATCAGGATGTAAGGTGAGGTTGTGGACCACAAGACTAGGGTCAAGACTAGGAATATTATTTTAGGACCATGTAAACACGTCTTTTTTCTTCTTGAGGAGAGCGATGAATTGCTCTTGTTCATCGGATGATAGGATTTTTTCAAGCTTGACAATTTGGGGATTGTCAGGATCTAAAATAAGGTTCACTTTGATGGTATATTCAATAGATATATGTGAACCTTCCTCAAGTTGATGTGGTATTGGGATGAAATGAATTTCATCTAAGATGTCATCCAACTATTCCTTCTTATTATCATCTAACTCTACCTGAAATACCTTAGGATTCTTGGAAAAAGAAGGAGGTGAAGGTGGATGGGAAGGAGGAATGTAGTTGGTAGAAGCCCTTAACAATTCCTTCAAAAATATGAACTCTGAAAAGGAGTGTGGGAAAGAAATATGGTCCATGTCAACAAGGCTTATGTCAGTTAGAATTGGCTTAGTCGGATTGTATGGATTGTGGACTGGAGTGAATAAGTCAATAGGATTCATACTAACTTAGTAGGAAAAGAGATGGATTGGAATAATGGATGGGTGGAAATATTGGATTGGAAGAATGGATGGGTGGAAATATTGGATTGGAACCAATGTTAACTCTTGTTAACCCTAGAAGCCTAAGCTCTTCTTCAAATTACTTCTAGTCATAGAGAGGTGCCTTTGTAGGTATAGTAGGGCACCTATGTAGGCATAGTAGAGCACCTATAGGAATTAGCAGGTGCTGTAGAGTGCTTGTGCACCTTCTTCAAACTATCACAGGACCTTCCAAAAACCCTAACAGGTGAATTTGGCTGGTTTTTGGCTCCAAAAAACCCTATAAAATGGCACAAAAAAATAAAATTAGTACAAAAAAGTGAATTAGAAAGTAGAACCCTTGTGGGGTCCCACCATGATCACCATTCGTGAAGCAAAAATATGACACAAATAAATATGAAAGTAAAATAATTTCAATGAACAAGAGACTGCACAAAAGATGATTTTATTTAATAAATTGGGGGGAGCTAAGAAAATCCTTTATTATAATATGTTTTTTCAAAATAAATTATTTTAATACAATAAATATAGATGCTAGGGTTCTCTGAAATCTAGCTACAAAACAAGTAGTGTCTCCAATGTATCTTGCTTCTAACAGGATGAGTGGGCTTATGGTTATCCGTAATCAGGCCACTCTAGCTTTAGTAGCTACTCCAAAATCCTTGATGAATGCTACCTGATCCTACACACAACAAACATAGATCCATTAGTAAAAAAAATGAAGGTTCCACAATGTGAACCCTTAGAAACACAAACTAAAAATCCTAGATCTGAATGAAAAAACATGTAAAATCTAAATAACTTCAAATAAAAATGCATAAAATACTTACTTTGTTGTTTTGTTGCTTTGTTGTAGATTTATGGCAGTGTGCCCCAAAAAAACCTAATGATATTATGTGGTAGGCTTTGGTGTGAGGCTATGGGGATAACAGGATTTGTGTTGCACCTACAAAATGTAGCAAGCACTTTGTAGCACCTATGGTATGAGGCAGGTGCTTGGTACTACCTGTAGATTAGGGTTAGATCTACAAAAGCAGATTAGAGGATTACAAAGGGTTTAGCGGATGGAAGATGATGGTAGTGGTGAGAACATGCTACGAATATAACTAGAATCAAGAAATCCTAGGGTAGACTAGGATTTTTAGGGAAGGCTATACTAGGGCACAACTAAGGCAATGCAGGTCAAATTCACTTAGAAAGTAAGCTCACGAAGGTTGATTAGCAAGAGCTCCAATCAAAGCTAGTTTGAACCAGTTAGCAAAAGTTCCAGGGTTGAGCATTGAGAATGCTCCTATTTATTATCAAGCCTAGGGTTTTCTTAGGGTTTTAGCTTAACACTTTTGATCGTGTGGCTAATATTAAAGCGGATCCAAAGGCTAATATTAGACTTTAGGTGTGACACAAATTAAGGAATATGGACGAATGATATTAGATCATATTAGATGGTTGAGGTTAATTTGGCTTATAAATATATATTTTATAATAAATATATTAAAATATAATCTAAAATATTATATTTAAATATAAATAATATAAAATAAATATAAATAAGTCAAATGGGGGTAGGAAAATGGTGGGAAAAGGCTAAAATGGGCCATTGGATGGCGGGAAAGGCATGGAATGGCCAATTGAATGGTAGGAAAGGGTGATGGTGGAAAAGGGGCTAGGATTTGGTGTCTACAAGGTGAAATATGAGGATCAATTCAAGATAGCATTTACTACCAAATGGGGTACTTTTTCTTATCAGAGGATACCTTTTGGTTTGTCCAATGCAGGAGCCACATTACAGAGAGCTATAAATTATGCCTTTGGAGAGCTTTTTAACAAATTTATTCTAATCTACTTAGATGACATGACTGTGTTATCTCATAAGAAACAATATCACATGATACATTTAGAACAAGTGTTTGAGAAATACAAATAATTTGGTATCTCTCTTAACCCAAAGAAGTTATTTTTTCAGTTCATGAAGGAAAGCTGTTGGGCCATGTGGTATCTAAAGAAGGGTTGTCTATTAAACCAGATAGGGTTAAATCAATTCTTGCCCTTCCCTTGCCCATGAACAAGAAATATTTGCAATCCTTCTTTGATAATATTAATTTTGTTAGGAAATTCATCTCATATTTTGCTCAAAAAGTGAAACCTATCTTAGAGATGCTAAAGAAAAATGCAGATTTCAAGTGGACTAAAGTAAGAAAATAGGCTTTTGAGACTATTAAATAATCCATTGCCACTACTCCAATTTTGGTGAATCCTGATTTTAGCAAGAATTTCATTTTATATGCTTATAGAGCTAAATAGAGCTATGCATCTATTGTTACTCAGAAGAATGATGAGGAAGAAGAAAATCCCATATTTTTTTAGAGCCAAAATCTTCATGAGTACTAGATCAAATACAACTTTATAAAAATATAAGTCTTTGCAATAAAAAATTCATTGAAGAAATTCAGGCAATACTTGGCTCAAAGTAAAACCTTGGTGTATGTAGTCCACCCAGATGTAAGAAGTTTCATTTTATAAGATGAGCTGGAAAATAAAAGAGTAGGATGGATTACCAAGATCCAGGAGTATGATGTAGAAATCCATCCTACCAATCTAAACAGAGACAGAGCATTATGTCAAGGGTTGACAGAAAGGGTGGTCACAAAACAAATGATAGCTTATCAATCAGAAATAGAAGACTAGACCAAATATCCTCGATCAAGAAATTCAGATTGGGTTGATCAGATGACTAGATATTTCTAGACAGGGATTTGTCCTTAAGGTCTTAACCCATCCCAAAGGAGGAGATATATAATTCAAGTCTTAAAGTATGTCTTGCTACCAGAAGTACTATATAGGAGAAATTTGGATGGAGTCCTCCTAATATGCTTGAAGAACAATTAGAAGAAAAATGTCATTAAATAATTCCATGGGGGATTATCTAGAGGATATTTTTTAGGAAGGGTCACAACTTTAAAAATCATTAGGGCAGACTATTATTGGCCTACTATTTTTTTTGACACCTTTAAAGTAACAAGAGCCTATGATGAATGTCATAGATATGTGGGAAGGACTAGAAATACATCATTCCCACTCAAGCTTGTCTAGGTAGAAGAGTTATTTCAACAATGGGGGTTGGATTTCATTGGGACAATTAACCCAAATTCCTCAGTAGAACATAAATACATTTTGAATATGATAGATTACCTTACCATATGGGTAGAAGACATCCCCACAAAGAAATCATATCAAGAAGTGGTAATTGACTTCATGGAAAGCTTGATTACAAGATTTGGCATCCTCTAAGCTATACTAAGTGATAATGGTCTAGCATTCATATGAGATAAATACATTGAATTTGCTAGCAAGTATGGTATCACCATAAAGAATTATTCCAATTACTAACCTCAAGGGAATGAATTAGCAGATTCAACTAATAAGAATATGCTAAGAATTTTGAAGAGATCATTACAGAATAACAAAAGGAGTTGGAACCTATTGTTGGAGTAGGCTCTATGGGAAGATAGGATCACCATAAATAAGTCTATTAAAATCTCTCCGTATGCTTTGGTGTATGGTAAAGAATAAATCCTACCTATTCACTTGGAAATACAGAATCTCAAGCTGGTAGACTCAAAAGAAGAATATGGTCAAGGTCCAGTTGAAACTAGATTGAAAAATCTACTCTAGTTAGAAGAGAAGAGGACTCAAGCATATGAGGATTTCTAGAAGTATTCATATGATATTAAGGGATGGTTTGATAAGAAATATAGATTCAAAAAATTCAAATTAGGGGACTTTATTTTGAAGTAGAATGTGGAGAGAGCTAAGCCAAAATATCATTAGAAGTTTGACTCTTTCTAGGATGACCCTTTCAAAGTAGTTGATGTTAAAGAAAACAACTATTTCCAGCTTAAAAATTTAGAGGGAAACTGTATCGCTCCAAATTTTTTGCACCCTTACCTTCAGGCTATAGGATCCATGCCCGGAAGGGGGATGTGAAAAAGATGGGACAATACCTCGGACTGAGAGGTCTTTCGAAGGTCCTGCCTCTCAGGGGAGATGTATAAAGGTGATTTTTCAATGGATGGTGGGGTTCACCAGGAAACATTTAGTGGCAGTTTCCACGCCTAGGTTGGGAATGTGTTTTATGTGTTCAATTTTATCTTTAAAAATTCAAATCCTAGGTTTGACAAATGAATCTAAGTTGTTCTATATGAAATGTAGTTTTAAATACAGAAAATAGATTTAACAGAAAACACAAAGAACAAACTAAGTGAAGAAATCCATACCTGGTTTCGGATGTCTGATGGAGGTTTTGATTTTTGAAGCAATCCAGATCGTCTAGAATTTGACAGGATCGTCTCCTATCTGACAGGATCGTCTTAGATCTGACGAATTCGTCAGAGACCTACAAATAGAAAAATAGATACAAAATACCAAAATTGCAACTATTCTGATAAAGGAAAATGATATGAAACAATAATAAGGATGTTAATAAGATAATCCCGAATGGAAATGCAAATAAATTATGATACTTTAATAGCTAATCATGATCTTATTATGCAATTAAACTACATGGGTGAACTCCAAGATGCAAGATAACAGGAAATAATAATAAAACTGACTAAATGCAGAATAAAATAACAACAAAGTATAGAAAAGCGCAAAATTTGGGCACTGATTGCCCCAATGCAGACTACAGTCAAAATCGTCTCGGATTGATATGAAATCATCTCGAATTGGATAGGATCATCTACGATGATCTGAGCTTGCTCCGACTGAAGAATGACAAGGTTCCTGCAACAAAATTTGGAAAGTGCAAATGCAGATGGTAATCCAGGGTATTCTAATGTGTGTAAAGGTCGAGTTACAGGAAAATTCAGCCAGGGGAAATTCAAGGGGGGTCCTAAGGTTTAAATAGGCTTAGGAGGGAAGTTGGGAGGTTGGAGATCATATTAATTTGGAAGATCTCCAACATGGGAGGTCTCTAGCGGTGCAGACACGCTTCTACCCAACTTAGAGACACCGTTGAAATAGAGGCTAATTATGAAAAATCAGTTTTGGGACAAGATTGTCTGGACGTCCTAGTCCAGACGAAATCGTCCAATCTAAGGCGATATCATTTGATTGACGATGATATCATCAAACGATAAAAAAAAACTCTAAAAATGGTGCAGGAAACGAGGAAACGGGTTAAACGACGGTTTTGGAGTGGTTTTGGGGTTGAATTTGAATTTGAATTATTACTAAGGTAATTTTAATTATTGCTAAGGTTTTACTGCACCAATTTTAGGGTGCTACATTTTTCCCCCTATTTAGAAATTTTTTTGAAGAAAATGCGTTAAATATGAGTTCTTCTCGATCTATGAGAAAGCAAAAATTATTCCCATTTTTAGGCGATGATTCTAGGTCGAATCATACGATAGCTTACTATGGTGCCCCCTCCGTGTTTTTACCCAAATCGATGTTTGAGGTAAAAACGTGGAAAAACAAAATTTTAAAAAAGTTGTTAAGTGTTTTTGAATAAAATTAAGAAAAATAGGGAAAAACCCTAATTCATTGTTACTGTTCATTTTTACTATTTTCTAGAGCTCTGTAGACAAGATGGTCAAAATAGTGCACAGATCGACAAAGGTCTGGTGCGGGCTACGGGTAAGGGTCTAAATTGAAGTTAGAGTGCTTTAATTTAGAATTTCATGCTTTTTAGATTATATTTGATTGATTTTTGAGCATCGCGGCCGATTTTGGGCCGTTGACGTCGTCAGGACGAAATCGCCTCGATTTTGCTGAAATCATCTCGATATCGCCGATTTCATCCAAGGGCAAAATCGGTGATATGGGGATGATTTTGTCTAATAAGGGATGATTCCCTCATGTGAAATCGGAGACGAATTTGCTCAAATTTGGGACGATATCACCCAATGGTGGACGATATCATCATTTGTGAAAGTGAACTTATTTTACTTACATTTTGATTAATGATTTAATGATTTTTATTGTTGATTTTTTATTGTTTATGTTGTTTATGTTGCAGAGGATTACTAAAGAGCCAAGAATGGAAATACGATGAACTAAGGGATGACTTGGCCACTCTATCTTAGGCAGAGCAAGATCAGCTGGCTCAGGTAAGCTTGCAGCACGTGGCAGATATGCCACAAGTGTCTACAAACATGGGGCTATTAACAGCCCTAGCAGAGAGGTGGTATCTGGGTTCTTCTTGTTTCTGGTTATCGACAAAGGAGATGAATCCCACACTGGAGGATGTATGGAGGATCTTGAGGATCTCCATACAAGGACGTCTGATCACTCCCACGGCCAATCAGGGCCACACGATGATGCGACTATGCGGAGATCTGAGCTTTGCCCTGGAGAAGGGCGAAGTGAACATCGAGTCTCTATGCCAGATGCCTAGGGCATCTAGGCTGACACAAGTTTTTGTTGGGGTGGTAGGTGGTCTGTTGCTATGCCATCAAAGTGGATGCAGGCTGCTATGGCTACTGACAGATGTGGTCTGCGACATGAGAGACCATGGATACAGGTTTTCTTGGGGGAGCTTTGTACTATGTCGATTGTATAGGATCCTGTATGGGGTAGTATACAAGAGCGGCCGATGTCTGGTCATGACATCACTACTACAGGTTTGGTGCTGGCAGCACATCACGGTGTGGAGGCCGATAGGGCTCCCACTGAAAGGGATTGATGGGGAGAGACCCTAAGTTTTCTACTAGTGGCTCTAGAGAGGGTCACAACAACGAGTAGATCTACCAGTGTCTCAAAGACTACTTGATGACCTTGTCTCTGACCAGATCACCTGGAGGCCTTGGAGAGATCATCCAGGGTGGGCCAAGGATGGACAAGAGCTATCTCACATCAGGCGAGTCTGTTGGCTAAGGATGGAGAGGGGAGAGGTGGAGCTCCATCGGTACGATCGAGTTTTGAGGCAGTTCGATCTACAGCAGGGGATACCATCTCTCAGAGACTACGAGTTTTCTCGGACCATCCGAGATAAAACTATAGTTGGCAGGGCTCTAGATATGTAGTGATTCTAGATTCAAGATGCAGATGATGCCCCCATCCAGCCAGTGGATGGGGATGGCACAGGGGTAGCCGATGGCTACGATGCCTGGTACGTAGGCATTCACCATCCTTGGATGACGAGGGCTTAAGGTCTGATTCATGCAGTTGTGCATCAGATAGGGAGGTGACATCAGGTGGCCATTGAGGTGGCACAGGGTCATGGTGGGAGAGAGTAGAGGAGGCCACAAGCTCAACAGAGGCCACGACAGAGGGAGAGGATGGAGGAGAGACCCCCTTCTCCATAGAGAGAGAGACCACCATTGCCCAATAAGGGCAAGGGTGTCGAGGTAGGAGAGAGTAGCGAGATGGCTACTCTCTAGGCGGAGACTATCCGTCTCTAGGCACAGGTGCAGACTTTATAGGATGAGGCTACACATCACCGAGTGGAGGCTACATAGCTCAGAGATGAGGTTGCATGCCTCAGAGCACGGAGCGGAGGAGCGAGCACTTAGGAGTTGGCACGGTCGATTGCTCAGACCGCGTTCTACCAGGGTATCTACTTCCAGCTGGTGCTAGAGGGCCAGAGGGTATAGCTACCAGTTGGCATTGTGGATCCAATCAAGGTTGGGTCATCGAGGACTTCATCCCGATCGACAACTAGGAATCACAGTACCACACATACTACGATGGGGCCACCTCGTCCACCTCAGGGCAAGGGAGGAGATGAGGCTGAGAGCTCGAGGGGTTCTCGAGGCTAGGCTACTACACTACACAGACTGGATATATGATTGAGAGGATTGAGTATGCCAAGATGTAGATTGTGGCATACCAATCTAGTTTTGATATGATGTACATACATTGTTGAGATATATATATATATATATATATATATATATATTGATATTTTTGATCATATGAATTGTCTTATGTATGGTGCTTTAATGTTTTTGATGTGATTGATTTGATGATTCATGTAATTATGTTGTTTGAAAATATTATAGTTTGAATGTCATGCTTTAAAATTTAAATGAAATAATCTGATGTAAACAAATTGGTTGTTGAGATGATAATTTGATAAAAATAAAAGGGACCGTTAACAATAATTTCAAAGGACATTGTCGCTATTATAGACCATTTCATGGAGTCGCTGCTCACTCGGTCGTCAAGCTAATCCCGGTATAGAAATATTGTTAAAAGTAAAAAGAGTGCTTAAGAGACGGTCTTAAGACTTTGTTGTGATGATAGAATTGATGATGGTTTGATGGTAATTTGTTTTCAGATTTTCATAAAAATGATATGCATGAAATATTTTAAAATGATTTTGGCTAGGCATAAATTCCTAAGTGTGATAAAATTTTGAATAATTCCTTAGAAATTATACCATGGTTGCAAAATTGAATTTGAACATAATGACATGAAAAATAGAATAAGTTGCATTTTGTTTGAAAGCATAATTATGGAACATAATGATTTAAGTCATATGTTGGAATAAATGGGAAATAAAATTAGTTCGATGGTTTGCGCTAGGCATAGAATATTTAGGTATAGACTTATACCATCAACGCGAAATCCAAAAGAAGAAAATAAATAGTTTTATTGCATGGTTTATTTTTAATTTTTGAAAATAAACAGAAAATATGAAGATGAGGACATGTGCTAGGCATAAAATTCCAATTTTGGTTTTGGAACTATACCATCGTCGCGAAAGTCAAAAATTATATGTAACTTTATTGCATGTTTTTTGAAAATGATTTTGATTTGTTGGTAATGCATGTAGTTGTATTTATACTAAACAACTGTTCTCAGAGAAGAAAATGAAATTATTCCAGACAATTTGCAAAAATATTTCAAAGTATCTTAAAGACAAAAGTTAGATTTATAAGGAATCCCATGTGCATATGTGAGTTCATTTCCAATCTTTATTTATCATAATGATACACAAAATCTCTCAAATACAAATGTGTGTGCGATTGTATTGTTCATTCACCAAGTTTGAGCAAGATACTATGATACAAGTGATTTAAATTAACCAAATAAGTGTTCATTAACCATGATTTAGATGCATATAACCATACCAGACTATTATGTAATTCGGATTATCAAGAGCTAGCTAATCCATAAGTAGACATAGGTTTGTACAAAATATGGCCATTAATGTGATAGACATATCACCATGCTAGGAGTTACCCAAGGCCATGCGGGTTGGGCAAAAACCACCTATTATGGGGCTTACGTCACAATTTTCGAATAATTGAGAATTCTAGGGATTCAAGCTCATCAACCCTTCTTTTCTTTTTAAGGGGTAAGGAAAGGATTTTATTGCTTTTGATTTTGCTCATTTTGTTGTCTTTCTTTCTTTGCTTTCTCTTTTTTTTTTTTTTTTTTTATCTTTTGCTTTGATATTTGAGATAATGCTGAAATAGTGTAAATGATTTTGCTTGATTTTTCCTTTTCTTTTGCTTCCTATTCTAGGGATACTTGCTCGGATTACTCGTAGAGCAAGGGATTTTTATTTCGGGTAGGGGTGAGCTTGTCCTTTTGCCAATTCTCAAAGATTCTAGACCATGTGCATGATAGGATAGCAGGGGAAACTTTTCGCTCAAGAAACCACTTCTACTATGTAGGATAGCATGGACATTACAAATATAATCATTTTATTGTGAAAGGATATGTTTGGCTTAAGTAAATAACAAGATCAATTTTCTATGCTCAAAACTTTATTTAATTGAATTTTGTGGACTTTGATATAAGAGAGATTAGTAATCATACCAAATAAATCAAGATATTTATTCATGTGAGTGTGAAAGTGCGGGATTCCAAATAAATGCTAATTTATCCAAAATAATTTGAAAATATAAGCGCAATGCGTCACAATGTGAGAAGTACAAAAATAAAAGATTTTTTTGATGATTTTGAATGTTTTTTAGATTTTTAAGTTTATAAATTGAAAGAAATACAAGATAGTGATTTTTTTGAAATATTTTAAACAAATATATACAATGATGAAATGACAAATTTTGTTATGCATAGTAACGTTTAAGATGTAAAATGTTCATGGGTTCTTTAAGTTCTTTACCATCTAAGGTAGATAATTTGTATTCTCCCGATTCAAATTTAGCAGTGATAATATATGGTCCAAGCCAGTTGGGCTCAAATTTACCTTTAAGGTCTTTAGTTGCATTAGTATTTTTTTGATTTTCTTTTAAAACAAGGTCGTCGACCACAAAGGATCGATGACAAACTTTCTTAGCATATGATCTTTTAAGCTTGTTTTGGTAGGCATGAAGATGCTCCAAAGCATTGATGCGCTTTTCATCTAGGAGCTCCAGCTGACTGAGTCTGCCAACTCGATATTCATCTCCTACTTCGGTATCTTGAAGTAGTAGAGCCAAAGAAGGAATTTCTGATTCAAAGGGAAAAACGGCTTCAACACCATAAACCAAAACAAAAGGTGAAGTTCTAGTGGGGGTTCGAACACTAGTTCGATAAGCCCACAAAGGTGGATATAATTGAATGTGCCAGTCACGGCCATTTATTGACCAATATTTTGAGAATTTTGATTAAGGTTTTGTTTGAAGCTTCTGCTTGGCCATTACCCTAAGGATAATAGGGAGTGGACCAACGATGTTGAATCTTATATTTTTGGCATAATTTTTTAACATATTTATTTTTGAAACAAGTTCCATTGTCTGAGATGAGATTTGCAGGAATTCTAAACCTACAAATGATTTGATTAAAAATAAATTTAGAGACTTGTGTTCCAGTGCAGGAAGCTAAAGGCATAGCTTCAACCCACTTCATGAAATACTCAGTGGCGGTTATGATGAATTTGTGTCCATTAGATGACACAGGATTAATTTTGCCAATAATGTCTAAGCCCCATTTTGAAAAGGGCCAAGGAGATGAAATAGCCTGTAGTTCTTGTGCAGGGGCATGGACAAGGTCAGCATGTTTTTGGCACTTGTCATATTGGCACACATAATCATGTGCATCATTCTCCATGGTAGGACAAAAGTATCCTATCCTAAGGAGCTTTTTAGTAATGACACTACCACTGAAGTGTCCTCCACAAGATCCATCGTGGGCTTCACTCAAAGCTGATCTGGATTCTTCTAAATTCAAACATCTCAATAGGATACCTTCAAAATATCTCCTATATAAAGTATTGCCAATTATTACAAATTGACTTGCTCGTCTATGTAATAACCGATGCTGGTTTCTATTAGAATTGGCAGGGAAAGTCCCATTGTGAAGAAAATCAAATATATCCGTATACCAAGGTTCAGGAGTAGTTTCATTGATTAGAAACACATCCAAAGGTTCTAAGCATGACTTATTTGAAGCGGGTTCCTAGAGTCGACGAATAATTATGGTGGCATATTCGTCATCTAACTCCAAGGGCAGAAGAGATGCAGCTACGGCCATAGCGTCAGCCGCACGGTTGCTAGTTCGAGGAATAGCTTCCAAGGTAACTTGATAAAATAGAGACATTAATTGTAAAACATATGCTTTATATGGATGCAATTTATCATCTCTGGTCTGATAAAATTCATTAATTTGGTTTATAACAAGTTGAGAATCACCAAAAACTAATAGATTTTTAATTTTTAGCACCAAGGCAGCTCATAATCCAAGGATTAGAGCTTCATACTTAGTAGTATTATTAGTGCAAGAAAATGTTAATTTAAAGGACAAAGGTATAATGTGCTTTTGTGGAGATATTAAAATAATACCTGCACCAGCCCCACTCATGCATCGGGCTCCATCAAAGTATAAGGACCATTGTTCAACATGGTCTGCCTCTAATTGAAGGCATTCATCAGGAAACTCAATGATGAGGGGATGGGTAGACTCTAAGGGTGCAACAGCTAATTGATCTGCTATGATTTGACCCTTAACAGATTTTTGTCCTATAAACATGAGTTCAAACTCACTTAGAGCAAGAACCCACTTGGTTGTGTGACCCAATAAATAAGGTCGACTCATGAGATACCGCAAAGGATCATATTTAGCAATGACATACATTTTTTGACTAAGCATATAATGGCATAATTTTTGCGTAGAAAATACGACTGCTAGACATAATTTCTCTAATGTTGTGTAACGGGTTTCATAACTGATGAGTGTTCTGCTAATGTAATAATTAGCACATTCTTTCTTCTCATCATCAAGCTGAGCTAACATAGCTCCTAAAGCAAAATCTGAAGCCAAAATATACAAGAGAAACGGGCGATCAGGTCTAGGCGGTGAAAGCACAGGTGGGTTAAGGAGGTATTGTTTAAGAAGTTCAAAAGCTTCCTTACATTCATCATCCCAATTAAAAGGGATATCCTTCTTAAGGATCTTAAGAAAGGGATCGGTTCTGTCCGCCAGCTTATCGATGAAGCGACGGATGGCTTGAAGTTTACCTTGTAAACTTTGTAACTCAGATATATTGGTAGGTGCGGGCATATTAGTGATAGCCGCAATTTTGAGAGGGTCGATTTCGATGCCACGTAAAGAAACTATAACCCCTAATAGTTTATCGAACTTAACTCCAAATATGCATTTGGCTGGATTTAATCGAATAAGGTATTCTCTTAACCGATTAAATACTTTTCTCAAATCATCTAAATGATCATCTTCTTTAATAGAGTGAGCTATAATATCATCTACATAATCATGTAGGATATCATGCATCATATCATGAAATATATAAGTCATAGCTCGTTGATATGTTGCGCCTGCATTCTTTAAACCAAATGGCATCACTTTCCAAAAAAAGGTACCCTAGGAGGTAATAAATGCTGTTTTAGCCTGATCTTCAGGAGCTATCCTGATCTGATTATAGCCGAAGAATCCATCCATTAGGTACATCATCCCACTCCCAAAAGTAAAATCAATGATTTGATCCATGTTTGGAAGAGGAAAATCATCTTTAGGGCATGCAGCGTTAATATATCTAAAATCTGTGCAAACCCTAACTTTGGTAGCTTCTTTCTTGGTGACTGGAACTACATTCAAGATCCATTCAACATAATCAATAGCTTGTATAAAAATAACATTTAGGAGTTTTTCTAACTCCCCTTTGACTAGCAAAGCCACTTTAGGATGCATTTTTCTAAGTTTTTGTTTAACAGGTTTGGCATCCGGATGGACTACTAGGTGATGCATGACTACAAAAGGGTCTAAACCTGGCATATCTTCATATGTCCAAGCGAAGACATCTTCATATTCTTTAAGGAATGCAATGTATTGCTCTTGTTTTTATTGACTTAATTCTGACCCAATATTGATTATGTGAGGATTATCCTCAGTTCCCATGTTAACTTTAATGAAGTTTTCTACTTCCATGTGTAGATCTCTTTCAAAATTAGGTGGGGCGGGTGAGACGCCCAATTATTGTAATTATTTTAAGGTTAACTCAGATAAGTCATTTTGAGGAGTAGTGGCCTCAAGCTGAGCTATAGTTGGTATAGAACCATCAAAATAAAACCCATTGTGTAACATCTCTTCAACGGAGACATCATGGAAAATATCACCTTCCAACTCATCATCGGATCCAGTAATCATTTTAGGATAAGCTATGGATAGCATATTGCATGCAAATGGCTGATTTTGTAGAGGCAAATCATCATGCCTATCTAGATAATCTTTATAACATATGAGTTGATCATCATGTTCAAAAGGGAAGGGTTGACCCTTACTAGGAAATAGGCCCACACCACATCGGGTGGGCCATGGTTCTACCTTGAAAGGTTCTTTCATACCATTTTGGAAAGGTCCCAAGCCTTTCCATTTATATCCCATTTTAAGCATTATAGGTTTAGCTTTAATATACTCATTAGTAAAATAACATCGAGCATATCCCTCATGATGAGTTTTGATGTTCCTGGGTATTCTTCCCTAGTCATATCCCTTATAAATGAAGGCACAACTCCCGACTTGGTAAGTACTTCCCATAGGTTGTGGGAGGCCCAAAGTACGAGGAGATGGTGGCAAATTACTTAAGATAATGGAATTTTGCATAGAAGCATTTGTTTTTTTTTATATAAGAATTTTAGATAAATCAGGTAAGAGTTCATCAGAAAGAGCATAAGATGTAGAAGGATCATTCCCTATATCTTTAGATGTGGAAGGTATGATAGATGTAGATAATGTAGAGGTGTTAATAGATGGGTCTATAGGTTTTGAAATTATAGGGACAGAACATGAAGGATTGGTTGTAGATCTAAGATCTTTTTGAGGTTCTAGTGTGGTTTGTTCAGAAGATGGTTGAGTTAAATGTATAGGTGTAGTTGATGGGGTAGATGATTTTATGTGTGTGTGTTTCACACGTTTAGATGAAAAATAAGAATTAGGATGTGTGGATGACAAAGCAAGGAAAAATTGCACTCCAACAGGTTCTACCAAAGCACACATATCAAAGGATCTAGGGTCACCATGGATAGTGACCAACTAATTTTTAAATTCAAATTTAACACACTGATGTAAAGTGGAAGGAACCGCTCACATCGCATTGATCCAAGGGCGACCCAAAAGTATATTGTATGATGCAGGGAAATGTACAATAAACATGGTTGTATCTAGGGTTCTAGGACCAACTTGCAAGGGTATAGTAATGACACCACACGTTTCTTGTGTCTCGTCATTGAAAGTTTTGATAATCATGTCAATTTTTTTCATTTCATCACTTCTAAAGCCAAATATTTGGTAGAAGTCAAAAGTGCAAATGTTTAGAGATGAACCATTATCGATCAAGACTCTTTTAACAACTACATATCCAATTAGAGCAGTAATATATAAGGGATTATCCTTATGTAAACTATGTTGTGGTATATCTTTATCTCGAAAGTCAATACAATCAACTTCTCTAGTGATGATAGTATTGGCCATGGCTTTAGGTTGAATGTTTTGTGGTACCATCATTTGGCTTAATGTAAGCATCAATTCATCCCTATGGGTAGGAGAAGATCTTAAAAAGTCCAAAAGGGAAATTCTGGCTATAGTATTGGATAATTTCTCATTAATATTGTAAGGGGGTTTAGGTTGAACATTAGGAGCATGATTCCCTTTATTGGGATTTCTCAAAACAAATGGATTTGATCCATCATTCTGATTTGGTTCTTTTTGAGAATTTTGAGCCTATTGTCTGGTAACGACTTCGATGGTACCTACAATGTTATATTGAAGACGTTGAACTAGTCTCGATTGAGCGTTTATGGCTTGTTCATTAGGAAGAAATTGATTAGAAGAGGGTCGAGTAGTAACTATTCTAGGAAATGGTTCTTCTAGAATCATAGCATCTATGATGGGTTGAATAGGATCTGATTCATTTTCAAAACTATTCAATTGATTTGAGGTGATGTCTACTTCACTTTCAGTATCCGATTCTACATCACTAGGATCGAGAGTTTGAATATTATGTAGGGGCCTAGTCGTGACCATGGATAAAGTTGTGCCAAATATTTGAGGATCCTGAACAGATAATTGTCCACTAATAGTCCCTACATATCGGGTAGGAGGGGGAACATTATGATGTTCAATTTGATTGGCCACTTCTTTACCATGTTTTGGTAAAGGATGTTGAAATATATCTAATGATTGATTAGCATTTTGATTCTGATTTTGGGGAATGGTCTTTTGAGCATTATTAGGAGCATTTTTTTTAGGTTGGAAAGCTTGCACCTCGATCTCATTATTATCAATCAGATCTTGTATTTTATGTTTTAACCTTTTACAAGAGTTGGTAGAGTGTCCAGGACCTCTATGGAAATCACAGTGTAAGTCGGCTCTGTATCCGGGTATGGTTGTATTAGGTTCCCGGATAGCTGGTAATTGAATCAAACCTCTTTCGAGTAATTGGGGTAAAATAGTTGACAATGGTTGATTCAATCTAGTAAACTCTCGAGGAGGTTTATCAGGAGGTTTCAATATAAATTTTTCTGTTGTCTTGGTTGTATTGATATTAGCAATGTTTCTACTATCAGTGACTCTATCACCTACAACTTGTTTATTTTTGTACTGATTTCTGGATGTTTTCTCATCATCTTTCTTTTTGAGCTGGCCTCTCCTAATGAGGGCATCTTCTACTCTTCGAGCTAAGTCTATAGCCTGATCGAAGGTAGTTAAGGTAGCAGTTGATAGTTCATAAGATATTTGTTCTTGCAAATTATTAATAAAAATGTCCAACATTTCCCTATAAGGTAGCACAAAGTGCAGTTTTCCTGTCAATTGCCTCCATCTAGCTAAGAAATCAGCAAAACATTCATCTTTGTCTTGTTTTAATTTGTACAAATATTTAATGGTTACATGCCTCTCGATATAGGCACTAAATTGATGCACAAAAGATTCAGCAGTATCTTCAAAATTTCTCAAAGAATGAGTGGGCAATTGATAGTACCACTCTAATGCCATTCCTCCTAAAATTTTTGGAAACATTTTTAGTAATAGCAAGTCATCATGTGATATATCATGACATGCTATCCTAAACATGCGAAGATGCTCTATGGGATCTTCAGTTCCTTTATATATGGGCAGAACGAGCATGGGAAAGTGTTTAGGGTATGGTTGTGCTACAACTATGGGATCCAGAGGTTTACTACATATCTCTCAATAATTGTACGAGGGACGATAGGGATCTATCTAGTCCATGCGGGAAGCTAACTGTTTCACCATGGATTCCAGATTACTGGTTTGCCCACCATATTGGTTCGGTAGGGTATTAATATGAGATTTGTGACCATATGATGGAGGGACATGAATATTAGATGCTATATTGCTATTGTGTAAATTTTTGGTAGGAAGGGTGTTATGAAGAGGTTTTGAAGTTGTATTATGTTGTATCTCGGATTGTTGAAAATTGGTGTTTGGCTTCATTTTAGATTTTTGTCGATTTGAAGCATATTGATCAATAGTTTGGCGAAATAAAGCAGTGAATGAAGGTTTCTTTTGTGTGGGAATGATTTTAGGCTCAATAATAGGTTCCTTAGGGGGTTGGGTAACCTGTTGTTTTTGCATGTTCTGAATCATAGTGACCATATCTCTATTGGATGGTCCAAATTTATCACTTTCTTGATCAATGAAAGACAAGGGATTAGTGTGTATGTCAAACATATGTTCCATGGCTACTTGAGTGTCACTAATTTGTCCTCTATCAATACAAACTGCCATATTAAGAACACCAATGTTATTTTTGAAAAACTTCCAAAAATGATCTAAGTTATCAAAAGCAATAGTTCCGTTTGGAGCTATTCTGGGGGATGAGGATCCTTCCTCTTTAAGATTTTCTTGTTGTTCATTTTCTTTAGCCAACTCATATTCTGGTTGTTCTAGAGTTTCTCCTTCCGAAATTGATTCCTCAGGAAGGACATTTGGGTTTTTTGTTTTGTCTCCTAACCAATATTCTCCTTCTTCTTCAGTTTGTTTACCATTCCTAAGTCTAGGCATAGTGCTTAAATTTAGATTTCAGCAAATATATATACTTATATATATATATATATATATATATATATATATATAATGCAAAAAGCTTAAGAGGTATATATTTTAATTATATACCTACTATAATATTTAAAAATGTTTTGGGTTTTTGTTATGTTTTTTGGTTTTTCTTATTTTTTATAACAATATTATAAAGATAACAAACAACACTCAAAACGCAAGAAATAATAATAATGAAAGCAATGATCTAGTTTTCTATAAAAAATTTATAAATATCATTAATGGGCTCGAGTTCTTTAGGAGTCATGAAGTGTTCTTATTCAAATTGAAAATTTTCTTTCAAGAATTTGACAAAAAGTGCTATAGTGATATTATCTGTCTCAGATTCTGGTTGGTAGAAATAAATTTCAAGGTAATATTCTCGATATAACACAGCTCTAGGAACTCTATTCCATATTTCTCTATCTGTAAGAACGACCACTTGGTCTTCTACATGAACTAGGAATTGGTGTATAATGGCTGCGTTCTCGAGGTATTCCTCGAAGGTGAACAATTCTAAAGACACAAGAGCTCTCCTATAAGCTAACCACCTATGGCATGCTCTCTGAAGTTCATGATAAAAAATGAGTTGATGAGGATCCATGATTATATCTAGGACAAGCCTCTTGATTTTTGTAAGTTCTATTGACCTAGATGAAATGACACCTAGTCTTCTATCAAGTTCATCCCACAAAAGTTGGTTTCTATCTATTTCAGGCACACTAAGCACATAATTAATTTCTAAGGCTGCTAATTGGTTTTCAACATTTATAATAATTGCTAGTCTTTTCTTAGGAGCTACCATCTAAACATGATATGCAACTTAGTAATTTTCTAATGATTTTAAATGCATCTATTTTTTTTTTTTTTTTTTCATTTTCAAAAGGTTTTAGTTTCATATCGGGTTCACCAAAATGTATCGCTCCAAATTTTTCACACCCTTACCTTCAGTCTATAGGATCCATGCCCGGAAGGGGGATGTGAAAAGGATGGGACAATACCTCGGACTGAGAGGCCTTTCGAAGGTCCCGCCTCTCGGGGGAGGTGTATAAAGGTGATTTTTCGACGGATGGTGGGGTTCACCAAGAAACGTTTAGTGGCAGTTTCCATGCCTAGGTTGGGAATGTGTTTTATGTTTTCAATTTTATCTTTAAACATTCAAATTCTAGGTTTGAAAAATGAATCTAAGTTGTTCTATATGAAATGCAGTTTTAAATACAAAAAATAGAAAACACAAAGAACAAACTAAGTGAAGAAATCCATACCTAGTTTCGGATGTCTGATGGAGGTTCTAATTTTTGAAGCAGTCCAGATCATCTGGAATTTGACAGGATCATCTCCTATATGACAGGATCGTCTGATATCTGACGAATTCATCAGAGACCTACAAACAGAGAAATAGATACAAAATACCAAAATTGCAACTATTATGATAAAGGAAAATGATATGAAACAATAATAAGGATGTTAATAAGATAATCCTGAATGAAAATGCAAATAAATTATGATACTTTAATAGTTAATCATGATCTTATTATGCGATTAAACTACATGGGTGAATTCCAAGATGCAAGATAACAGGAAATAATAATAAAACTGACCAAATGCAGAATAAAATAATAGCAAAGTATAGAAAAAGTGCAAACTCTGGGCACTGATTGCCCCAATGCAGACTGCAGTCGAAATCATCTCGGATTGATACAAAATCATCTCAAATTGGATAGGATCATCTATGAAAATCTGAGCTTGCTCTGACTGAAGAATGACAAGGTTACTGCAACAAAATTTGGAAATTACAAATGCAGATGGTAATCCAGGGTATTCTAATGCGTGTAAAGGTCGAGTTACAGGAAAATTCAGCCAGGGGAAAGTCAAGGGGGGTCCTAAGGTTTAAATAGGCTTAGGAGGGAAGTTGGGAGGTTGGAGATCATCCTAATTTGAAGGATCTCCAACAGGGGAGGTCTATTGCAGCGTAGACACGCTTCTACCCAACTTAGAGATGCAGTTGAAACATAGGCTAATTATGAAAAATTAGTTTTGGGACAAGATCGTCTGGACATCCTAGTCCAAACGAAATCATCCAATATGATGCGATATCGTCTGATCAACGATGATATCGTCAAACGGTCAAAACAAACTCTAAAAATGGCATGGGAAATGAGGAAACGGGTTAAATTGCGGTTTTGGAGCGATTTTGGGGTTGAATTTGAATTTGAATTATTACTAAGGTAATTTTAATTATTGCTAAGGTTTTACTGTGCCAATTTTAGGGTGTTACAGAAAAATTCAACTAACCCAGTTAGTGGATTCCATCTCAAACCCTACTTTGATTAAGAATAAATATTTTCTTGTAACATATGTATATATTTGTATTATACTTTTGTTTTATGTTCTATTTTTTTTTGTACAGAGATAAAAAAATATAAAAGAAAGAAAAAGCTACAAGGTAGTTTATGATTCGCATTAAGCAGTTGACTAAGGCAATATTGTGAAAAAATAGCTAAGGGTGGCAGCGGGCCACAATATATGCTCCACATTGTGCTCAATATGCTAAAAGTGGTTGTAGGCTACAACCTATGCTCCATGCTGCTCTTAAAAAGCAAAGAGACAGAAAAGCACTGCAATTGAAAGCATGTTCTAGGCCATGACCAATCAATGAACAACATGATATCTCCCACTGCCAAGTCACCCATATTTTTATTTGAGAAGTGTGCAATGGGTAGTTGTCCAATATCCACATTAATGGTAGAAGGTATGCATGTGGGAGGATTTAAAGCTCAAATATCGATTGCCATCCATTTTACAAGCAACATTCACCTATCAAGGAGAGCATAACAAAGCAATAAGGTAGTTTGCAAGAATACAAGAGAGCAAAAACCCAGTGAATTTTCATAGAAAATGGCCTCGAAAATAGATCAAGAAGTTGTATAGTCAGAAAAATTTGAACTAGAAAGCTATATAAACTAGACAAGAGCATTAGCAGATACTCTAATGACATAGATAAGGACCAATATTAGAATAAATATTGACTATAGGTACCTCAAAGGGTTGCTAATTTATTTTTAAGGTATGATTGATGTAAATTCCCTCCTATAATTTTGCATTTGTGATTTAGTTCATCGTTTCCTAGAATTAATTTTTGCAATTGTAAGATATTACGACCTAGGTGCCAAAGCAATTTAGATAGCTAAGGGAAAAAACCTATTTAGTATCATAGCTAAATATTGTCATGAGTTGTTCGCTATTGGAATAGAACCCTCTATAAAATCTAAATCCTTTGATATAGTACAACAAGCTAGATATTATTTCTCACAACTACATGCTCAAGATGAAGAGCATGAACCTCAGTTTAGGAAGTGGCTTTTCAGTCAATTCAAAAGGTTTAAGACCAAATATACCTTACCCAAAGCCTTGATTTCTATTGAACAATTTGCTTACCCTAAGATTTTATCCATGTTGGCCTGCTTAGAGGGTTTATATTCTGATCGATATGTGAGAGAATAGCAGATAGCCACTGTGTATTACATTTTGAATGAGAAGATGTATAGGCCCAAAGCAAAAGAAGAGGACATCAAGCCAATTTATTTTTACTGGCCCACTTTTCTCTCCAAATTAATGCATGATAAGTTGGTTAGGATGAAGAAAGATTCATAAAACCCTTCCTTCTAGCACTATTTGAATTTGGTATGGATGTTTTATGCTATCATAAGCCACATGATGCCTTGGATTCTAGTAAAGGACAAGAATGATAAAGGAGATCCTATTTATGTTTATTATTGGACCAGTCATCTAAGGAGCACATAATCCTACTACAGGTTCAACTTAGAATTTCTAGGGCTAAACTTGAAAATCGTGTATGGGAAATGCCCTAGGTTGCCATATTTGGCTAAATAACTATTACGAGTAGAGGATGCCGAAGAAGGGGATTGGTATATTCTTACAAAAGGTATTTTCATCAGACTCTATGGTTTTATTGGTAAACCTTTTATACTATCTCATTTTGTAACTAGTAGGTTGTTGGCCCCAGAGTACTTAAGGTAAGCAGACTTTATCAACATAAATTTTGACTCTAGTAAAGGGAGAAAAAGTTTGTTGACTTACTCTCGTAATGTAGATGATATAACAATAACCATAAAGGGTCAAGGTGAACAAATTAGCCAATATTTGGAGAGATTAGGTCTATTGTACATCCCACAAAGATGGAGATATGACCCTGATGACAAGTTCTCAAAGAGGAACATTGCTCTAAACAAGGAAAAAGCTCTCAAGTTTGAAAAGAATTTAAGGTATCATTTCAAAGAGGGCAATAATAATAAAGAAAATACTCTGTTGGAGTGGAATGTCACTAAAATGGAACAACTTCCCCCATGGAGAGAATTTTATGAGCAGATAGTTTATTTTAACCCTGCAAAGAACAAATATCACTGTTTGAAGGAGTCTAAAATTGAGAAATTTGAGAGGAAAAAGGATGGGATGAAGGCAAAATTACATATTGGTGGAATATGAGAGTGGAAATAGGGATAGACAAGGCTAGAGTGGGCCGGTAGGCTAACGACATTTTTTATGAGCTATATGAAAAACATATTAAGACCTGGAAGGCCAAAGATGACAAGAATTTGGTATTAAATGACATAAAATATGAAACAAAAGACAAGGATAAAGTTCAAGCAACATCCGATTCTCTTTACCCACCCTCCTAGAAAAAAAAATAGGAATTAGAGACCAATGCTCCATTAATAGTTGAATAAAACCTAAAAGCATTCGAACCTTCATAGGATCAATTAAAGAAATATTCTGTAGGGGCCTATATTATGAGAAAAATGCATTATTCTAGAGATAAGGCAATAAATACAAAAATCATCCAGACAAAAAAATAGGCTTAAATGCCTAGCCTTGGGTGGAAAACCTCCTGTGACTAAGATAAATTGGAAAATGAAAGATAGTTTTGTGTTCACTCCTATGAGTTTTACCACTATAGCTACAACTAAGCCAACTCTGACCACTAAAGTTACATTGCAAAAAGAATAATTTGAGGAGGATAAAGAGAGTGATAAGCTTGTGGTGTTTAAATGTTTCAAGAAAAAGGCAAAATATTCAGTAGAGGAAGCTCAAAAAGAGGTCTACAAGAAGCTAAAAATGGATCAGGGGTAGAGTGTTGAATAAGTCCCTATTACAGTTACAGAGTTATCAATATAGTAGGGGCAACACCAAATTGTGAATAAAATTCCTGAGCATCCTACTTTTGTAGGTGAAGATATTATTTCTATCCCTTCTTTTCCTTATCATTCCCTAAAGGAATCCCCTACCCATTCTCAAGAAAATTTAGAATAAAAGGTACCCTTTTCCCCTCTTGACTCACTACCTAATTCATTAGCTACCACAGAGGGTCAAGCCAATACACCTCCTCCACCTTCATCTGAAATCCCAATCACATCATCCCCTAAAATTTCATCTTTTCCTCAAAGTTACTACCTTCAGTAACATCAGAAGGGCAAAACCTTTCATCCCTTCCAACCCATTCCATGATTTCAACTTCCATCCCTATGTCTTTCCCAATTACAACTCCTACAATTAGTATAGATTCAACTGTCATCACCACTACCCTATTATCATCAGCTTTTGAGTCTATCTTCCCTTATATTATAGCTTCACCTTACCTTACAAGTCATTCTGCATTAGCTTCTTTACAAAAAGAAAATGAGGTTTCATAGAAGATTCAATATTTTTGGGTTGAGAAACTTTATAAGCCTTAAAATAAGATAGCTAAAAAGAGGAAGATAATTACGGTTGATCCAGTGACAAGGCAAAGGATCAACAGATCCATCACCCATATGGTGAGTAAACCTGAAGAAGATATGACTATACAATATTATCATCTGGAAGATTATACAAAATATATTGAGCAATTATCGATGGAGGATGAGTTGGTCATAGCAAAAGCTCACCTTGAAACTTTCTATGTCAATATAGACATCTATAAGGAGTAGGTTGGAAAGCTGGAAGAAAAGTTAGAAAAGTTAGAAAAATCAAAAGAAGATGGAAAAGATCGTAAGAAATGAAGTCAAAAAATGGCAGATAGGTATCAGGATGCTATTAATTTGAAGGGACAAGTTGAAGAGAAGACAAAAAAGAATGAAGACCAAGCTAAAGAATTAGCTTCATATTAAGAAGGCCAAAGCATCAAGATTATAAAAATAAGGAGTAAAGAAGGTTATGAAGGAGCTATGGTTTGAAATCCTTGAGAAGTGTTAAGGAATCCAACTTGTAATTGACTACATGGATGATGCTAGCCATTTATTGCAAAATACCAAGGAAGGCTTGGAAAAATTCATGGAGGAACTACAACCTATGGTGATACAAAAAAATCAGATATACAAGTTATCTGAGAGCATATTTAGTGAAGCTGCAAAGTCTATTACCAATAAGACATGGAGCATTTCCATAATAGCTACTAGGATTGTGGTTGAGAAGAATATATTGCAACGGAATGGCTAGTTATTATATAATAATATTGAAGATTCAATTTAGGATATTGTGGATATCAATAAGGAAATGATACAGTATAATTTTGGGGGAATGTGGATCAAAAGCAACACCTTGTTGTCAGAACTAGAGATCGAAAAGAGTATAGCCTCAATAATTCAAGATGAATCTGAGATAGGAAGCTGGGAGGATCTGATTGATCAAGATCATGTTTATCAAATGGTAAAATATTTAACTAGGATCAAGGATCTAATGGAAGACCTAGTAAAAAATGGTAACTCTTTGAATTATGAGGAGACCTCCAAGTTGGAATGTGGTCATAAGTGGCTTAAAGAAATCTCCAACCCTACTGATGCTATTTGCAATTAAGTTTTGTAGACTTTGAAAATGATGGTTCAGTTATTTGGGACAGATCCAAACCCCAAAGATAAGCATGAGACTTCTCAAGAAGAAGAAGAATCTGAGGAAGATCAGGCTAAATAACAATTAGAGAAAGATGTTGCAGATATAGAGAAGGTACAAGATGAATAGCTCCAAAAACAAAACTAAGAAGAGAATAAAAAATAATAAGAAACCTTATGGCAGAAGTAGACTCTAAATTTTTGCATTCATGTATATATTATGTATTTATTTTTGGTTTTGATACTGTTAGAGAAACAGTAATAAAAGCAAGAGGCCTATGGAAGAAAATGAAAAATACATGAAGGCATTTTATCCAAAATGATTGAGTTTATAAAATGGGATATAAGTCCATATTTCTAGACTAAGGTGGTGCCCATGGTGAGAGTTTTGAAGTATATTGTTTCTAACATGGTTTCCATGTGAACCGTTACTCTCTGAGTATCTTCATAAATATTCTAGAGAGTAATAGTCACATAGAAGCTATTCTATGAAGCATAGTCTATAAATTTCATCATTTTTTATTCTTGGTGCCCAATGGATAAGACTCTGAGTTCTTTGGATTTGCAAGCAAAACCCTCCAGGAGATGCCATAATGTAGGCCCAAAATGGCCACATCCTTAGAATTTTTTTTGAAATATTTTCTAAGGTAAAGAAGGATGTTCTATCCTGTGTAAGATCCAATGTTTTTTATAGTGGTGCAGGACCAGGTGTTCTATCCCGTGGTCAAAGTGGTTAAAGTTTGCTTTTCCTCTTTTGAAATTATGGATCATGACATATGTTTGATTAAGTCTAAAATCTTAGTGGTTTGCAGCATGTTCTAGTCCATGTGACATCCGACATGGTTCCAGCCCACAATCAAAGTAGTCAAAGTTTGCACTTGGTGTATCGCTCCAAATTTTTCGCATCCCTACCTTTAGGCTATAGGATCCGTGCCCGAAAGGAGGATGGGAAAAGGATGGCACGGTACCTCAGACTGAGAGGAATTTGCGAAGGTCCCGCCTCTCAAAGGAGGTGTATTTTGATGATTTTTTGAAGGATGGTGGGTTCACCAGGAAACATTTAGCGACAGTTTCCATGCCTAGGTTTTGGAATGTGTTTTGATGTGTTCGTTTTTAACCTTAAGCATTCATATCCTAGGTTTGGCCGAATGAATCTAGATTAATCTACATGAAAATGCAAATTCCATGAATACAAGAAGCAGAAAACAGATAATTTACAGAATGCAAATGAGGAATACCTGATCCGGATGTCTAAAGAAGATTCTAATGTTTGAAGCAATCTGGATCGTTTGGAATTCGACAGAATCATCTGCAATCTGACAGAATTGTCTGAGACTGACAGAATCATCCGAGATCTGACGAATTCGTCAGAAAAATTCATCATAGATCTGCAAGCAGAAAAATAGATACAAAATACAACGAATACTATTGTACTAATAGAGGGAAACAACACTAAATGACTGTATAAACACTGAAAAATAGTTATGGACAACAATCCAAGCAAATTACTATATTTTAATGACAAATCATGATCTTAGTATGCAATCTAAGCTAAATGGGTGAACTCCAAATGCAAAATAACATAAACACTAAATAGATTATCTAATTTGCAGAATAAAATGATAGAAAAAGGGTTGAAGAATGCAAACTTCAGGCACTGATTGCCTCAATACGGACTACAGTCGAGATCGTCTTGCATTAGTACAAAATCGTCTCTAATTCGACTGGTTCGCCTCCGATCTGAACAGGTTCGTCGGCGACAATGGGTGCTGGATTTGGCTGAAAAATAGTGATGTACCTGCAACAAAATTGGTATAGATCTAGTGCAAATGCAATATTGGGATGATTTAACGTAGAGGGAATCAATTTGCAGAGAATTTCAGCCAGGGGTTGGGAAGGGAAAATCCTAGAGACTAAATAGGCTTAGGGGGAGTAGTTAGGAGGTTGGAGATCATACCAATTTGGGAGATCTCCAACGGGGGAGGGTCCCAACGATGCAGACACGCTTCTTCTCGGATTGGAGACCCGTTGGAACAGATTCCAACTTTGCAAATTCAGTTTTGCGACAAGATCGTCTGGACATCCTAGTCCAGACGAAATCGTCAAATCTGGGGCGATATCGTCTGATCGACGACGATATTGTCAAACGGTCAAAACAACCTCTAAAAATGGCATGGAAAAGGGGGAAATGGATTTCCCGACGGTTAACAGGCGGTTTGGGAGGTTAAATTTGAATTTTAAATTATTTACTAAGGTGAATGTAATTATTCCAATTTTACTGTGCCAATTTTAGGGTGCTACACTTGGCTACTTTCAAATCGTGGCACAACACATATTGCTCTAGCTCGCACAATCTAAATGCTATTTCAAGCTTGATCCACCCCACAAGATTTAAAGTGTATTTCACAATGGCACAATGCACATGCTCTAGCTCATGGTCAAAATGGTCAAACATTGCAAAAGTGAATAATAAATTCATAGGCCAGTACAATATTTTATATGGTATAAGTCTTATGTTATATCCCGTGTGGGATAGAGCAATGCTCTACCTTGTGGTCAGCCACACTCAAAATTGGAGGTACGAGTTTCAAGGTGTGGGCTACAACACATTGTAGGTTTGGTTCTACTCTATGGAAACAAAACAACTCTAAAGCAAGTTGAAGAATATGAGTAGTGGTCTAGTGTAATGTTCCATCCCACTCACCTCAAAGTATATTTTTATGCTAAAGTCTCATGTGCTCCAAACCATAGTCAAATTGGTCAAAGGATGTGATAAGCTGTTAAGAGGAATGGGTTATGATTTTTTCCATGCCACAGAGCTATCAAAGACTTTCAAGATTTAATCTTGGCCATCAACAAGTAGATTGATGGCTAGATCATTATGATGATATCTCAGATGCATAAAAGCAGAGACTTTGCAACATAAACTGGTTGATCAAGAGATGTAGCAGATGAAAGCATCAACAAGATCAAGAACCAAGAAAATGTAGTTGTCTATCAATCAATTGTAGATGTACAATAGATAATATCTACAAGAATGAAAGATGGTCTGGATCATGGTTTCAATAGCTTGGAGCCAAATTTCCATGAAGAAACAACAACTTGTAGGGTCCGAGCTGCAAAGGAGTGCAAGATCACATAGTTTCTTCTATTATCAAATGCAAATCAAAGGCTACCACATCAACATCTGGCTTATCTGGCATTTCATTTTCCTTGTAATGTTCCATTTCTTTCATTTTCTTTTCAAGCATGTAAAAACTATAAAAGGAGATCAAATCCTCATTTTTAAGGGTCAGCTCTAGAGTGTTTGCTTGCCCTATTGTGTAATACTTGTCTGCAAATAAATAGAAGGAACATCACTTGGATGTTTACCTCAAACTGATGTCTTCTATAATTCTGGAGAGATTCAAGTTGTGTTTTTTTTTTTGCTACTACTGCTATGGTTAGTCTATTCTACTGATATTGGATTGCTAGCTTAGAGCAATTTAAATCTTTTCATAGTTGAATCTGTGTTTGCAAGAAGTTCTTTTATGATAAATCTTGATACTGATATTATTATGCTATTTTTATTTATTAGTATCTCGATATTGAAATAGCTTTCTTGAAGTATATCTCTATTCTGTTTGTAATGATGAAGATCACTTGTTTCGAATGTTGTTAATATCAAGTGTGGGATATTGTAAATTTTTTTATAAGATGAGTTTTTCTTGTAGATGCCTATGCTGTTAGCTCTATCCGTCCACTATTTATTTACTATTTTTTAACACTAACTCATTTCTATCCCTATATATTAAACATTTAACTAAGCTTAAATGAGTCAACACATTATTAGTTGATAAGGAAAACCAGCCTCCTTTGGAGGTTGGATTAGATCAATATTTAATCCATACAATGTTGTGGTCTAAACTGTGATTAGTGGGTACATGTCTAATCAGAGAATTGATAATAGTCATAGTATCGAGCTTTTTCTTTGTGGCAATTTGGATCCCAACAAGTATCCCTTGAAGGGATATTTTAAGAATGATACAAAGATTACAAAATATGAAGAATAGGTTTATCCTCTCTTCCACAAAAGTAATATCCTGGTGCAATGTTACTATCTCCTTGTTGGTGCAGTTCATGGGGAGCAAGGTTTCTATGATTACCACATTGAATTTGATGTGGATCTAAAGCTTTTTTTCATTCCTCATTGAGTCCTATTGCCTGCACAAAAAGAAAACAAACACGTATTAATAGCATATGAGATGTCCACTGAAGTTGGACCCGTATTAATTATAAAAATGATAAAAAAAATAAAATATAGATGTGTGCATGTGTATACTAAAATATAAGCTAATTTAGAAACCAAAAAGATGTAGATCTAAGCTAAATTTAATAGAAAATAAGAAAATAATCAGTCTTATTGAGACCATATCGGGTCGAGATGGTTTTTTCTATGGACCATATTAGGGTGAGATAGTAGCTGTTGCGGGTCTACTTTTCTACGTGACCAAGTTTGGACAACTTTTGAGATGACTTGGAGTGTGTTTTTTATGGATTATCATGGTAGGGAGGTGAGTTAGTGAGGCTCAAACATTTACCAAAATGATGGTATGAGTTATGCAAGGTAGGGGAGTGCAGCATTCCATCCTATATGGCAATCCAACAACATAGTCTTGGCAGTGGAAAAACCTAGTGGATTTATTTTGATAGAACTTCGTTGCACAAATTCAAAAGTTTGGATCTTTAAAACTAATGGGTGAGTGCCATTTTATAGACCTCTTGGCCAGAGGCTAAATGTGTCTAGGGAACTCTACATGAAAAAATAGAGGGGTAGTCTACATTGAAAAAGTAGATGCATACCCCAAAATAATTGATTGTTTGTAATTTGTTACAATTAACTCATGTAGGGTGTTCCATGTCGATGCAAAATCATGCGTGGGGTTAATGGGTAGTTTTGGATGCTAGTTAAAATTTTATTATTTTTAATTTTAATTTTTCATGACCATCTTGGGTTAAGATGGTCATGACCTTGAGACTATCTCGGGTTGATATGGTTACCATTCCTTTGGGGAAAAATGCTTTTTGGTGGTAAAAACCACTAATTTGGCCCTAAGGTTGCCCAAGGTGGACTATGGGGGTAGAAAGGAGGCCTTTTGAGGAGTCTCCTTAAGACGATGCATTTTAGGTGTCTATAGATGCCCCTTTTTGGGATGCTTTGTGCATAAGCACAATGCAAAGCAAAAATAGATAATCTAAAATGGTTGCATTGATTATGGATGATGTTTATTGAACAAGTCAACATAAAATACCCCAATCATGGAAAGGATGCACATATTTGAGTCATTGATTCCAACATATTTATGGACTTAATTTTGGTAAACCTTTTAGCCAAGTAGATAGAATATTAGTCTACTAGATTTAGGCTTTGGGTTTGCTTGATCTTAGTAATATTTCAACCATGGATAGATAAAATATTAGTCTACACTTTAGGATTTATATCTACTAAGTGTTTATTTTATTGAGATTCTTGCTTTTTCCCCAGAAAATAGGGTGTATGATTATGTTTGGTAATGATTCTTAGATGAACATGATTTGCACTTTTGAGTGTTTGATCATTGACTTGGTCTTGAAACATGAATTTTGCATTTATTGACTACCCCCTCAAGTGATGAGTCAATGGAGGAGATATAAAATGATGATGATGATGAGTCACTTAACTAGAATGAGGTGATGAACTTGGGTGCCTAGGAAAACAGTAATTTTAAAACCATCTCAGCCCAGGATGGTTTTGGTGTAAATATTTTTAATAATCATGGTTGTCTAGGATGATGGCATTGCACTAAGCGACCATCTCAAATGAACACACTTGATGAAAATTATAAATATAACAAATTCATGGAATTGGATTTATTTTTACCACACAATATGGGAGAAGAGCAAGATGGGGTGGAGGAGAGCTAACTTTATGAAGTGAAGTGCTACCAAAAACCCACCTACTATTACGATGGAATCATTTGGTGCATTAACAAGCAAAGGAGATGATGCTAGGAAAGTAAGGATAAAAATCCTAACTTTTCCTTTATTAATAAAATGAACCCACACTAAGATTAATAGTAATGAATGGGTGGGATGGGTAGCTTAGGTGAATTGAAAAATGGGTAGATAGTGTTTAATGCTTTTTCTTCACTTATTTTTTTTTGTTTGTGTGTGTGTGTGTTTTGTTCTTTATTGTGTGTAATGGGGACCATATCTTGTTGAGATAGTTCAATTTTGTGATCGTCTCACTTGATATGACCTTATTTGGGGGATGTATTGATTTGATATGGTCAAATTCGATGACCATATCGATCCAAGATGGTTATGCTTGAAGACCATATCAACCTAAGATGGTTGTGATTTGGATTATTTTTGCATTTTATTTTTGTTTTTTTCTTAGTTTTTTGAAAAATATTTTGGTTGAATTTGGCATGTGCGATAGCTTGTTAGAGTGCATCATCGATTCACAAACATCTTCAAGAGAGCTCATGGTGCACTGATTCAGGATGATTGGACATGGATGAAGGACCTTGACCTTCAAAACATATCTAGATTGGAGTTTATGCACATGGATTAGGTCTACTTGATGACCTTGATTGATAGATGGGATAGTCAGACCAACGCCTTTGACTTACCCACCAATGAGATGAATGTTACACTTGAGATATCTACAGGAGTTTGCGGATACCTATAGAGGGAGAGCCCATTGTGAATGCTTATATGATCCAATGAGAGATAATTTTATGATGAGTTTATCGATAATGCTACTGACGTATTGATTGCGATGCAAACAACAACATGATGAGGGTGGAGTTGGGATATAATTGTATAGCTATAAACTCAACACTTATTATCAATATTGGAAGAAAAATTTAAAGGGTAAAAATCCAATATAGATTATTTTGAATGATTAATTATGAATGATAGTGCTTAGGCCAATATTTTAGGCCACTACTTAATGATTATTCCATGCATACCCTTGAGCACACTACCTGCCTCTCTGACAATATGAGAGGGTGATATTTCTAGATGTTGTATCTAGTATACTATGGATAATACAAGGTCAAAAATATTTCTAATGGCTAAAGGTTTATCTTAATCCTAGGGGGTATCCTGATATACCCAAATATAGGTGGTAGCTCAATTCCATAGATGAGTGCTATCTAAGACCTAGGTATTAGAGCTTGATTGCCCCTCACTTCATAATATACTTTATGTATAATCTATATTAGCCTCTAATGATAGCTCCCCCATGATATTTTAAAAGCCTTAACACATGGTTTCTAACCTAATAAACTAATTCAAAAAACAAATGCTAGATTTTTTTTTTAAATAAGGAAACTAGCAAAAAACAAAAACATGAAATCTTATACCTAATAGTCAAACTGGTAGAAACTATCATAATCAATAGAACATGGCCCTGGAAAGTGCTCTTATACCACTTTTTAGGAACCTTCTTATTAAGATCAACACATTCACAAATATTACAAATAAACATAAATGCATAAAACATAAGATATTGCAATATAAAATATAAGTGAAAAAATGAAACAATCTCACAAGTAATAGAGAATCACATGCCACTTCAAAGGGGGAAAACTCCTTCAAAATTAAATTCAAATATACAAAAATGTACATTCATTCCTGCCCCTCATAATTTTAAAGACTTCATATCTCTACCTAACACTCAAGTTTGGCTTACATGCAAAATACCACTCGAGCTAGAATCATTTACCAACAAAATAGTTACATTCTTGATAAAAAAATAATAATGGCACCACTTTTTTAGGTTCTTCAAATGCCACAAACTATTATAAAATATTATCATGTATGTACCACATATTAAGCAAGGATTATTGCATCATAGTGTTAGTATGGGGTCCTAATACTGTCTTAGCCCAAACTACCACAAAACTCAAGTTAACTATAAGTACTCCACCTATGTGGCCTTATGTCCAATCAAGAATCTAGCTCAACACACCTAAAATTCATGGTGAGCCTCCTCCTACCATACTAAACCACCTCTCCATGGTCACCAAATAATATCCTACCACCTCAGACTCACCCACATCTATTAACAAAACTTAGGATGTTCCTAATAGGCCCTTATTTTGCATACCTCCATGTCTATCTACCACCTCAAGGTGTATGGACCATTTTTCCCATTAATTTATGAGCATCATATGATAAAACTCATGGTATATCGATCACCACATACTACCATAACCATAACTACACCAATAAACTATAGCTCATCCCCCCATGCTCACCCCTAGTCAGTCCGTACAACTGCTTGTAGGTTTATGCTAGAAAATTTAATACCAACACATACATCACCAATGCCTCTACCAAATCCCAAACAATCCCTAGTAGGTTCCATAAAATCCATGGACCTAAGGAGTCAAGGAGAACAAAACTAGATATTAGCACCATCGCTAGTGTTTGCCTTCTTGATAGTAACCCATCCATATAAAAATACCCCACCACTCTTCGTCTCCATCTAGTCCTATTTTACTCTAAAAATCTTCTCCATCACCATCGCCTGTTGTGCCATACCTACTACTATAACTATTCATCCATCCACAAGTAACTGCTATATCTTATACACATCCTCTAGTGTTGATATCATTTCCCCTATTGAGAAATGTAAGGTACCTCTATCTGCATCATAACACTCAACTAACATTGATAGATATGATTGGTTAATGTGTATCATCTCCATCTGTATCACTCCCCAAAACTTGATCTTCACCAACCATTCCCAATCATTCTCAATAAAATCCCTCTTCAAATTTAATAGAAGTGGTATGAACCTATGTCACGGGTGCATCACCTTCCCCTGCCATCATACCATCCATAAATATCATTTCTCCCACCTTGAAATCATTATCCAAAATAAAAAAGCATACAACTATCATATGATTCTTGCAACTATTCATATGGTTGTATATTTTATACAATGTATCGACACCAAAACCATCTCAACTGGGATGGTTCATGTTTGAGTGGTTTTATGGAAACCCCAACCCAAATAAAAAATAAAAAAGCATAACAAAACAAGAAATTCCAAAAAATATACTCCCCCAAAAAACCTAACAAATAAAAACATTTCCCATAACCCAAAATAACAAACAATCATATGCACTTTACCAATCTTATGCTAGGCTAATATTCTAAAGTTTATTTTCTCTAAAAATGGGCCCTAGGGTTTATTTTATACAAAAACCCACAAATCAAGAAATAAAGGACAAAAACCCACTAACCTGCACTACACTCCCTCCAACACTAGGTACCACACAACTATCTACCATCTTGTCCTTGCATGTGTCTATTTTGATAGAGCTTCACATAAAATGTTTAGCCTCACTTGTCTCTCTCACTCTCTATTCTCCCAAATCATGTGATACAAATGAGCTTGCACATCCCTTGCATGCCCTTTTTTTCTCAATGTGATTTATGACCATTCATACGGTTGATCATCTTGCATGGTCAATGACCATATTGTATGGTTAGATATACTAGTTGTATGGACTCCAATAAACCATACAATTTTTGTTCCTAGCATTATTTCTCAAAATTTTCTAGTCAATTTCCACTCTATTCTTGCACAATGATCTTTGGTTAAACACTTTTTTGTTGTGTTACTTCTTCACCCATCAACTCACTGCTTGAGGGGTAAGATATTACCCATAAATGCTACCTTGAACATGTCTAATATATAAACATTCAATCCTATAATAATGTTTGTCCAAGAATATTTTCTAAGACTATAACTAGCCCTCCTCTAATGGGGCAAAGGTAGAATTTTGATTCTTCTTCTCCTCTCAACTCAAAATCTAATCCAATTCAAATTTAGTAGGCTCAATGCCTATACTATATGGTTACATACTCACTTCATTAAGGTGGCAACTTAAGCCCACTTATCTAATGCATTAGAGTGACATACCTATGGATATCCAGCTTACTCAATCAAGTAAACCCAAAAATATGTTAAAGGAAAATATTCAAGGATATTTGTCCCTTCCATAATTGGGGAATCTTACATTGTTCATTATTTGTAATAAAAATACATCTTTGTGGGTAATTTTGGTTATCACCCACATGCACTTTTGGTTGAAAGTACAAAAGGTAACATCAAGAGCCAAAATAACTAGCTATGGTGGAGGTTGGAAATCTTGTTCCTAGTCATGCAATAGAAAGGTTCTAAAAACTCTGGCACTTGGTATAAATAAGAAGCAAAAATAGTCAAGTATGGTAATCCTCAAACATTTTGTACCTATGCAGTCAACTAACAGATCCTAAATCTTTGATGCTTGGTGAAAAGTAGGAAGGATGGAATTTGGCTAAGTATGGAGCTCGCTAGGCTCCATGTACTTCTTTAGGTAGCAGATGCATACCAGGATTTTATCACTTGAAAGAGACTAGTGAGGGAAAAATGGCTAAGGGAGGAGGTCATCAAAAAATTTGCTCCCTTAGTAGAGGTAGATTGGTACCAAAAATTTGTTGCTCGATGGTTGAGCTAAGATGCTAAAATTGTCCAAGTATAGATTTTGCCATACATTTTGTACATCCTCTGGAGGTAGACGGGTACCAAAAAACTATCACCTAATAGATGTGAGAAAGATCAAATTAGCTAAGTGTGAGGACTATCGAACAATTTATACCTAGCTAAGCATCAAATGGGTACCAAAAAACCATCGCCCAATAGATGCTCAAGGAGATAGCAATTTCACTAAGTATAAGAAGTGGTAGAGCTTTTGTACCTCTACTAGATGTGAATGGGTGCCAAGATCCCATCACTCAGTAGCAAGCAATGAAAGATAATTTTGTCCAATTATAAGAAGCATTAGACTTTTTGTATATCCAACAATGTTCAGCTGATACCAAAAAACCATTGCCCTATTAAAAGGAAAAATGGGAACAATGACTTAAATATTAATACTATTAAAAATCATGTACTTAGCCAAGCAGTAGATAGGTACCAAAAACCTATCACTAGAAAACAAGCACTCGTCACCCATAAATAAGCATCCATAACCCGATAGTAGTGAAAATAACTAAGTATGGAGGTTAGTGGAGATGGATGGGTACCAAATCCCCATCGCCCAAGAGCAAGCACATGGAAAATTGACTAAGTATGAAAGTTATCAGAGAACTTGTACCTTGTTAAGAGGTAGATGGGTATAAAATATTTGTCATATAGAAGTAAGCACTTGAAATTTAATAGTCAAATAGAAGCAAGGGTAAGACAAAATATAATTCCCGATAGCAAGCACCCGATATCTAGCAATCAAATGGAGGTAGAGTTAATCAAATTTTGTTGCCTAATAATATATAAACAGGTGAGGGTTAGTTTTTTTACATTAGCCAGGTGATAGATAATTATCATCACAATACACTAAGTGGTTAAATATATGCTATCATATAATCTTAACCACCAAACTACTCATTGTTTGCTCATGTGGATGCATGATCATGGTAGGAATTGCTCTCTAATAAAATTATCAAAAAATCCAATGAATCAGATGCTGACAACAAGGCCAACATCACTTTAGATGGTTCCTAATAAATCCATGTTAGTAGCCCATACCCAATCAGTTACAACAATCTTAATGATAAGCAGGTGATTGGCTGGAAGGGACTTGACATAACAAAAATTTACCCTTGAGTCAATGATGACATGATAACAATATTGATTATAAAAGACTATATATACTAGAATGTGAGAAATTCTAGAGATTAACTTTGAAGCTTTTACAATTTACATGTATGAATATTGTACTCTGAGAAATACAATTGGATTGCTATTTGGCCTTTGGTTCAAGCTCTTTACAGAATATGTATGTATGAATGGTTTATTTCTATCATTAGCTAGTTGAATGATCATATTAGTAATTCTATTCTCTAGGTTTCTACATGTATTCATTCTCTAGTTCTATAATTTGTAATCTAATAGTCTATCAAATGGATAAATATAATGTTTTTTAATTTATAAAAAATGGTTTGTCTATTAGAAAGTTCAATTGATGTCTCATTTGTATGGTTTTTTATATATGAAATATATTTATGTGGCTTAATCCATACTAGTTATAAGTTCTATCTTCAACTTCCTTTATTTCTTTTAGTAGATTATTCACCCCCCATTTTTTGGATTAACTAGTTAGAATTTGATAGGAACTGGCCTCCTTCGAATATTTACCTCTGAAGACCAACATATTCAAGTATTTCAATGTTGGTCAAAGTATTAGGGAGCACAATTTATTCCTTGATAGATTTTTAGACCAGCAATTTTTGGCATGCTTTGTGGGATGCAAATCCCACTTTTATAGTAGATTAGAGAGTTGGTAATCCTCTATTTTGATAGATCATATTTACCTAGTGACTCCATTCAAGAAGAAACCCAATTTTATATATATTCATTTTTAAGAAAATACTCTAAAAGCCTACCTACTTACTAAGTCCCAAGCAATATGATAACATGATAGGTAGCTAAAATTTCAGAAGATCCAATAGAATTTTTGGAGGGATTAGAGGACAACATTATGTTATATCTTTTGAATCATAATCATATTCAATCCTCACTAAAGATAAAACTAATATCAATCGTACACCTATAGTACCTTTGAATATACAAGCATCAACGACTCAAAATCAAAATCAAAATTAGAATATACAAAACTATCCAAACTATAACCATATGTGACCTCTCAAATTGCCCATACAAAATCCAATTTTCCAAGAAATATTAAAAGCATTCTCAACATATGATGATACTAAAATAACTACTTATGAGAACTATCTAAACATTGCATCATTGACTACTATATATAAAATTTAGGATGAAGATGTTATGATAAGGCTATTAGTAATATCATGGGCAGCACTGGATGACAAATTAGTGGAGGAATTTAATGAACAAGAAGATCTATTCTCTCTACTAACACAACTCATAGTGATACAAAGGCATCTACAAGAGAAAATAATGGATTTCAACATTAGATTTAGCCAAACATGGAAGAAAGTACCTCAAGGTCTTAGGCCAACCAATGAAAAATCAATATAATACTATTTAAGGACATTCAACTCAAACTTAGGCATCGTTATAAGGTAATCTAATATTTTTACATTTCTAGATATTCTTCAAGAAGCATTAAAGGCAAAAAAATACCTAATTGCTATAGGAGAATTACCTCCAAAGACTATAATTCCAATATTTCCATAATTTTCCCAAAAATAGTCACAAGCTCCTACAACAAGCACTTCCTACCCAACCATGACTTTGGCTATAAATTTCCCAACATTGCCTATACCACCAATGCCTCAACATTACCAGTACCCCCTACTATTCCAATGCCACCAAAATCTCATGCTATACCTACACTACAAATCTTGGATGCTCAAACAATTGCCATGCAAGAGATGACTAATGCTATGAAAAACTTGGAAAATGAGATGACTGCCATGAAAATAAGAGAAGTTGAGAGAAAAATTCAACCCAGAAGGTTTCCTCATGTAATGAAATATCAAGAAACTTCCACTAGCATAATTACTAAAAATCCAATATAGTATATAACAACTAAGAGGCTAAAACATCTATTTCAAACTCTAAGTTAGAGTATTGGTGCTCAACATGTAATGATCCTCAGGTGAAAATTCTTGCATGATGCATCAACATCATATACAAAGTGTTGCAATTGAAAAGGTTTAAAGAACCCAAATTGGGGTAGATAAATATACTAAGGGGGATGGATCATAACTTTATGAAGTCATCAATTGAGCAAGTGGTAGTCCTAAAAAAACCAGGGAAAAAGCCTTTGCAAGTTGATCCTAAAACAATGGACCCTTTCAAGGTGCCATCATAATAGGAGCAACCAAAGAAGGAAGTCACTCATGCTGCTCATAAGTCAAGCCCATATTCAACACAAAATCCAACTAAAGAACAACAAATGCTAGGAAAAGAAGCCAAAACCCAAAAGCAAGTTAGATATAAGATTATATACCCTTTAGTTATTAAACAAAAAAAAAATAAAGTAGCTCAACAATACATATCAAGGTTTAATTAACCTACAAAGGAGAAAACAAAGCAGGTTGAGGCTCTTGGCTTCAATATAGTTGATGAACTAAAAAAGACTCCATCTAAAGCAAGCCTATATGACACCCTAATGATACCTAGACAAATTGACTTGCTTTAGGATTCTTTAAAATCCATAAAGCATGAAGGTAAGCATTAGCTAAAGCTCAAGCTCAAGAAAATCGTATTTCAAGGATAAGTAAAATTAGGCCATCTCTATTCTATCTATCCTTGTGTATGGAAGGATGGGTAATACATAATTGCATGATTGAATCTAGAGCAACAACGACAATTATACCTAAGGTTGTATGTGATATAATGGGCATGGAATATACTAGAAGCAACCTTGGTTTATTTTAGCTAGATGACACTCCAAGTAAAACTATGGTAGTGATTAAAGATATACCAATGGTATTGCACATGATGCCTCAGATTATAGTTATTCAAGAAGTAGTGGTAGTGGATCTAGAGCCATATTTTGGCATGTGCCTCTCTAGGGAATTTACAACTAAATTAGGTGGGTACCTATCTCTTGATTATTCACACATGGATATCCCATACAAGGGAAAAAGAGTAAAAATATTCTTTGAGAAACCTTCCACTTACCACATAGAGAAGATTGAAGAACAAGAACAATAGGCTAATACAATTAGCATGATTACTAAAGAAACTAATTTTATGGAGGACATCATGGAATAATTATATATAGAGGATTAGTTCTCATTAAAAGACTTTAATTTCATGATTGAAACCAATATTGGTATATATACAATCACAAAATCAAAGGAAAAGAAAACCATAGTGGTGGAAAAACTAGACTCTCAGGAATATGAAATATGGAAGCTCTATTTTGATGGAGCAAGATGTAAAAATGGTGTTGGATTTGGGATAGTATTTAAATCACCAACTAGAGTAGAAAAAGCTTTCTCTTAAAGGCTAGCTTGGAGATGCAACAATAATGCAACTGTATATGAAGCATTATGTACAGGACTTAAAAAAGCTAACAAAATGGGAATAAAGCAATTGGTGATTCATGGATATTCATTGCTAGTGGTAAACCAGGTCATAGAATGTTGCTGCGATAGACAACATTACCTAAAATTATATAGAAATAAAAAATAGGACTTATGGAAACTTTTTGAAGCAATAAATATAAAGGCCATTTCTAGGGAACAAAATACTAATGCAGACACATTAGCTTCTCTCATAACTAACTATTATTTGGTGTCTAATATTGTACATAGGTCTAAGATAATCAGGATGATCTATAGACCTCCAGTATCAGAAAAAGACACATTCTAAAAAGTATTTGATAGTAATGAGCAAATTGTTGACTTTCTAATTCAAGAAAAAAATTATATCAATAAGATCAACCAATCCTTTAAAAAGGAGGAATGTGAAGATGTAATACAATTAAAAAATAATCATATTCCTTAAGGGTTGATTACCCTAGAGAGTTTATTTTATGGCAATTATAGGCCATCAACTCATATAATATAATTAGATAGTCAAGGTTATATAGAATTCCGGATTGAGTTAGGAAAGCATACCAAAGTAGGAGTCCATTTATCTAAAGAGGAGGTTAATCAAATTATTGGATTTATGTAGATAGTTTAGTGACATTATAGCTTGGACTTATGATGATATCAAAGTGTATAGCAAAGAAACCATCCAACAAACTATTGAGCTCATACCAGATGCCAAACCATTTTGGTAGAAGCAATGACCAATAAATCCTAAAATAGATGCTTTGATGAAGCAAGAGCCGTTGAAGCTCTTAAATGCTAAAATAATTTATCCAATTAAGCATTCTAATTGGGTGGTGAATCTTGTACTGATAAGAAATAAAATGGTGATATTGACCTATGTGTGGATTTCCAAAACCTAAATAAGGCTTCACTAAAATATCACTATCCTCTTCTACAAATTGATCAAATCCTACATACTATAGTCAAAGCAAAGAAATTTTCTCTACTAGAGGGATTCTCTAGTTTTAACCAGGTATGGCTCTGGATGAAGACCAATACAAGACTACATTCACCACTAAGTGGGGTACCTTTTCATATCAACAAATTTTCTTTGGTCTATCCAATGAATATGCCACCCTTCAAAGGGCAATGGACCTTGCATTTGGAGAATTGATAAATAAGATAATAGTCATTTATTTAGGTGACATGACAATATTCTCTCATCAAAAAAAAAAATATGTTGAACACCTCTAACTACTATTCCAAAAATACAAAGAATTTGGGGTTTCATTAAAACCCAAACAAATCATTTTTTGTTGTACAAGAAGGTAAGTTGCTAGGACATGTGTTTAAAACATGATTAGCTATTGAACTAGATAGGGTGAAAGTAATTTTGGTTCATACTTTACCTTTAAATGAGAATGGTTTACAATATTTTGTGGAAAAATCTACTTTGTACAAAAAATTATCTCAGAATTCACTTAGATTGTAAAAATTATAACATAGATGTTGAAGAAAGAGGCAAAATTTAAAATGGGCAGATATAAAAAAAGATTCCTTGAAAGACATTAAAAAATCCATCGTTTGTGCTTTTGTACTAATCAGACCAGATTATTCTAAATATTTTATCCTTTATGTATTTGGAGAAGAAGAGAGCTATGTCATCGTGCTCACTCAAAAGAAAGATAAAATGATGAGCAACCTATAGCTTTCTTAAGTAAGACTCTGCATGACCATGAGGAAAGATACAATTTTATAGAGAAATAGGTCTATGCAGTGATGAAATCACTAAAATAGTTCAAGCACTATCTCCTAAAGCAAGACAATTGTGTATGTAGTGCACCCAAACATCTAAAATTTTATAATCTAAGGATAATTAGGTGGCAAAAGAGCTATATGTTTTACCAAAATCCAAGAGTACGTTGTTGAAATTAAACCAACCAAACTAGTAAGAGGGAGAGCACTATATCAATAGTTGGTATAACTTACGTTTCAAAATGGAAATATACTATTAGAAGATGAGCTATGTACTCTGCTAGAAGGATCACCAACTAGTTTAGACACTTTGATTGAACATTTGATATATTATTTTTATTTTGGAAAATGTTCAAATGGTTTGACTGCTTCTTAGAGATGCAAATATAGATTACATGCAAGAAAATATGCACTAATTGATGATATTTTATTCCAATTTCTTTTGATGGGGTATTGTTGAGATGCTTACATTTGGACAAGATGAAAGATATCCTCAAAGATTTTCATAGTGACTTTTCAAGTGGACATTATTTTAGACATACCACAACACAAAATTCTAAGAGCTAGATATCATTGGCCTTCAGTTTTTTTATACTTTTAAATTGGTTAGATCATATGATAGGTGTTAGAGGTTTGTGAGAAAAAACAAGCATCCAAAAATACCCCTCTAGCCAATAATTATAGAGGAACCCTTATAGCAATGGAGGTTGGATTTTACTGGAGTAATTAATCCTAATTCATCTATTGTACACAAGTATATCTTGATTGTGATAAATTATTTCACTAAATAGATGAAAGCTGAAGCCACTAAGTATGTTGATCAAGACACAATTATCAATTTTCTAGAAAGGCTGATCACAAGCTTTAGAATCCTAGCTATGATTGTTTTAGATAATGTCAAGTCCTTCATTGGTGCCAAAACCATTGAATTTGAAAGAAAATATTGTATATTTTTTTTTGATAAGTAAGATTTTTATATCAAACGGGTTTTTCAGGTTGACCCAAAACCTTGTACAAAAATAGCATATAGCTGAGCACAGAGAAAATAAACTAAGGATCCTTAATCCTTTGAGGCAACAGCCCTGAAACGTCAAGCAACAAAAACACCGAGAGAGATTTCGCTTCTCTCATCAAACATGCATGGAAGAAGCGAAATTAGGTCCATGAAAAAAGACACCGTCATCGGGACTTTAGAAGCGCACACAAAAAAAAGGAAAGGGTATAAAACTTGCTTAATCCTCCTCATCTTCGTCCTCAAACTGGTTGTCATCCTTGTCATTTTCTGGGTCCTCGACCTCTGTGTTGACTTGAGTAGGGGCATTGCTCTGATATCCTTCGTTGAAGAAGACCTTGGATAGGGCATCGAGGACCTCCTGCATCTACTGGGCCATGGATGCCAGGGTGGTCAGAACAAAATTTTTGAGGACCAAAATGTTGATATCAGGACCCTCAGCCTCAGGGTCTAAGATAACAGTTATGGAACTTCCCTGCCTAAGCTTGTTCCTAAGTCTTGTAGAGGATCGTTTGGATCCCTCTGCATCCTCAATATTTAGCTTTCTCCTTGCTCCTCCACCAGTGAGTGACACCTCAAGCTCATGCTTCTTAGCAGAGGACCCAGAGTGGGGCTTGGGTAGCTTGGGCCTGGAGCTGGGGGTCTCAGCAGGGGGTTCAGGTTGGGGAGAGGTGGCAAGGGCAAATTTGTAAATCACCTTGAACAGGCTCTGGTGCATAGGCATTGTTGTGCCCTTCTTGCTACGACAAGAATTGATGGTGTAGTTCATGGAATTTAGGAGAAATTATGGGATGCTAATGGGGTTGATGTCATGGAAGAAGTTGATGAAGGCATAGTGGAAGCTTAGAAGAACCTTGTCAGGGTCCTCTTTTGTAATGAATTCCATGACGTTTTTCATTACAAAGTTCCATGGGGTAGGGAGGTCCATCCTTGTCAGGCCGTTCTTTGCCTCCTTAGATATCTTGAGGTTGTCCTTAAAATCATGCAATTCGACTTCCCAGTTATGTTTTTTCCTATGGATGGAGCAGCCCCTCATTGTCTACCTAGTTAGGGTTACCAGAAGGTTAATATCAACAAAAATCTCACACCTTGGATAACCACTCTACCCTCATCCCAGGATTCCATAACCTCAACTGTAATGCTATCATCCAAACCAAAAAACATGTCAAAGAATTGCATGAACTTCCTCTCAGTAAGGATGGCTTGCGTAGTCGGCTTCATGACCACCAGACTTGGCTCAATGTACGTCATCGTGATCTCGCATCTGGGATCCTCTGAAACTTGTCTGGCAGCTTGAAGGTTATGCTTGCTCTCGAAAGCAGAAAGAAGGGAAGAGTGGTGATGGTGAGAGAGGACTTTCCATCTTAAACGAGATGGCTCATTAAGGTGAGTGCCAGCTTTGATGGCAAGCCAATGCATACCTACCACCTGGGTGCCATGCTGCATGGCTGATATAGCATAGGAATTGGGAGCCTTAATGTTCTCCTTATAGGAAAGATACGAGCCATTATTGGTGGTCATCATGGCCATTCGAGGGATCACGTGTCTTGTTGTGGTGGGTGGGCCTTCCCACACCCCAACTCTGCATAATACACAATTAGCAGATTTATCGAGAGACACAACCTACCAGAGAATGTCAATCCTTGGGGAACTATCCAGCGAGAGGCTCGAGGAGCCACCACCACTTATTTCTAGTCACGTGGTTATCCGGGGAGGTTGCCTTGGAAATATTGATATGTTGATATGAGCAATCCTGATGCCGTATGGCCAAATTTCTTGAAACCACTGCATTTGAGAGCTGATTTGGATTAGCATTCCACATCAGACTTCACGTCGTCGCTCTCCCTGGAAGATACCATCCACGTCCGCTAGGAGGTCATGTGTCCACATGGTCAAACCAGCCACATCAACACCTATGTTTGCCAGTTTTTATGCCGCTTTGTTGGCCTCTCTAAAGACGTGCTGAGCCACGCTGTCACCTCTGTTGGTTAAGAGGTTCCTTTCTTCCTCAATGCATGCCTTAAAATTCCATGGAGGATCCTTATCATTGTTGAGGAGATTGATGATAACTTGGGAGTCTCCTTCCATAATTAATCGACCTTGGACATCCTTAGCTAGGAGAATATGACACCAAACAGGTCTAGCTTCAGCCTCATTGTTGGTTGTGGTGCCTAGGGCCTCAACGAAAGCTAAGAGAAGGTCACCCTGATGATTTTTGATGGTCCTGCCTGCCCCTACTTTTCTAGGATTTCCCTTGGCAGCACCATCAAAGTTTAACTTTAAGAATTCGACCGGGGGGGATCCAACCAACCTCACGCCTCAAATTAGTCTTCCTAAGGTTGTCTTGGTAGGGTAGACTCAGGGACTGGGCCAGGAGATTTTTGCCTGGGGGAATCGATTAGGGCTCATCAGTGCAAGATAGGGCATTCTCCTTAGCAAAGGCAATGATTTTATTAGTGATGGATCCTGGGTCCCTATTAGCCTCATTGAAAATTTGTAGGTTCCTTTCGAGCCAAAATTGCCACGGGAAATGGTGGAAGCTGATCTTCCAAAGGAATTTTAATCTGGCACTGACAAATGGTTTGGGCCATTATAGGAGGAACTCACTGAGGGACTCGGGTTTGACCCAAGTTATGTTGAAATCTTGGAAGAGGCCATTAAGGATTGTGGTGGGAAAGGGGAATTCAATGAAGAGGTGTTGGATGGATTCCCAGTAAGCCCTGCACAAATAACATCTGTTGGGGATGATTAATCCTTTTTTCATCATATTGTCAATAGTAAGAATTTTCCCTTGAACCATAAGCCATGAAAAAAAGGATATTTTGGAGATGAGTCTCTTAACCCAGACTAACTGAGTTTGGAAGCGAGGAGCCTCAGGATGGATTAACAGTTTGTACATAGATTTGACTATGAATTTGCCACTGTCAGTCATGGTCCATCTCATCTGGTCTTCTGATGGACTTGTGGGGACAAACTGATGAAGTAAAATGCTATTGAGTTTTTGGGTCGCTGCCTCCCACCCTTGAAAGGCAATGGGCTTCCAGGTGGATCTTCTCCTATTCTGTCATAAGAAATTAGCAACCTTGGGCCCAAATCCTTCAGTGGTAAGGCTTTTCAGTGGAGCTAGAATAGGATCACCGATTAGGGCTTCTGTTCCTGCCCATCTATCCTCCCAAAAGTTGATCCTTCACCCATTTCCAAGGATCCATATTATGCCTTTCCTAATAACTTCCCTACAGGTTAGGATCGCTTTCCAGAATGAGGATCCCTGGGTTGGAATTGCGTTGCTGAGCAACTCTATGCCTTGGAGATACTTACATTTGATGATTGTTGTCCACTCATTTCTTTCATTGGACATTAATCGCCAGGCTTGTTTAGCTATAAGCTCTATGTTAAGGTGGGAAAATTTCTGTAATCTTAGCCCTCCGACATCTTTAGGCCTGCACACTTTGTCCCATCCCACCAGGTAGATTCTATGCTTATCCTTAGAGCCGAACCAAAGATTTTTTTTTAGTACCTTTCGATTCTTTGATAGAATTTGACCGATGCTTTGAAAATTGATAAGAAATAGATCGAGATACTTTGAAGGGAAGCCATGGTTAACGTTGCCTTACCTGCCTGGGACAACAAGTGACTCTTCCATCCTAAGAGCTTCTTTTGGATTCTTTCAAGGACAATGTTCCACATGGGTGCCATCGGAACCCTAGTGAATAGGGGAAGTCCCAAGTAAGAAGTAGGTAGAGTGGAGGTGGAGCACCGTAAAATTTTGGCAATTTTGATTTATCTCGGAAGGGGAGTGTTAAGGAATTACACTTTGATTTTTTTGAAATTGACTTTCTGCCCTGTCACATATTCATAGAGCTTAAGGATATACCTGATGATTTTTGCCTCTGCCATCGACACCATAGTTAAAAATAGGGTGTCATCCATAAATTACTGGTGGGTAATGACCTCCAAGAGGGATGTAGCTTTGATACCTGAGATAAACCCTGATGCAATGATGGCTTTGATTGTTCTTCCTAGGGCTTCGACGACAATGATGAACAACAAGAGGCTGATAGGATCCCCTTGCCTCAACCCTCTTCAGCTTTGGAAGAAACCTGCTGGCTCCCCATTGACCAAAACCAAAAACTAGGGGGTGCGGGTGCAGAAACTAATGAGCCTGACCCATTCAGGATGGAACCCAAATTTTAGCAGTATGGCATTCACAAAATCCCAACTAACTCTATAAAAAGCCTTGTTCATGTCAAAATTTAAAGCAAATGCAACCTTCTTGGCCTGAGAGGCAGAGTGAAGAGCTTCATGGACAATGATAATGCCATCCAGGATCGACCTGCCTTGGACAGAGATGCCTTGGCAGGGGTCAATGATCATAGGGAGCACACTTTTCATGCAATTCACAATGGCTTTGGTGAGGATCTTAAATAAAACGTTGCATAGGTCGATTGGTCTGAAATATGTTATGGAATTAGGGGCTGGTCCTTTCGATATCAGGGCTAAGAAGGTAGAGTTGTAGCTTCACAGGATGTTCTTAGAAGCTTGGAATTCCTGGATAGCGTAGCACACCTCATCTCCTAGGATGTAACAGAAGGTTTGGAAGAACCTTGGTGAGAAACCATTAGGGCTTTGGGCCTTGTCAGGATTCATGGAAAAAAGAGCCTCCCTAATTTCCTGATTAGAAAAAGGAGTGACAAGCTTTGAATTGGCAGCCTCTTCTATCCTTTGGGGAATGAATTGGAGTAGAGAGTCCCAAGCAGCTTCATGACACATAGGTTCCTCACCTAGGATGGAGCTAAAAAAGGTCACAACTAAAATATTGTATATATTGGAATGCATCTTCCAATTATTATCCTCAGGGAAAAAAACTAACAAAGTCTACAAATAAGTTCTAAGGTGTAGACCAATTAGTTTGACCAAACCCCATAAAGGGGGTGAAGGTCTAAGGTTCAAATCTTAGGCCTCACTGGATTGAATGATTGTCCCTTTCTTGGTGCTTTCAATAGCATAAAATATTTAAAATGATTATGGAATGGTGGTTATAGGGGTGGACTATGCAAAGAACTATGTGGCAACTTCTAGGGTGGACACTATAGAATACTATGGCAACCATAAAATATGGACAACCTTCCCGTATTCATGGCAATGAAGAACACAAGCTTATATTGAGAGGGGGTGAACAGTATAAGACCACTTTTTACTTTTCTTTCCCAATAAATATTATGCAATGTATAGATAGCAATATCAACAATAGTAATCAAAGCAATGCACAAATCACCACACACAATAGAGACACCAATTTTACGTGGTTCACCCAATGTGGGCTACTCCATGGAGAAAATATTTCACTAAAATTTTCTCAATCAATCTCTTGGGAATCCTTTCCCTATTACAATGTTTATGGACCTCTATCCAAAGGAGACACCAATCCCCTAATCAAGTTCGTGGATCTCTATCCATAGGAGAACTCCTTTCTCCTTAGCTCTAACTGGTGATCTTCTAGAAGAACTGTTGCCCCACTACTCTGGCTAATGGATCTCTATCCACTGAAGACACCTATCCTCACTACCCTGGCTAATGGATCTCTATCCACTAGAGACTATCATCCTCTATACTCTGTCACCTTCAAATATCTATCTCAAATATGCACTAAACATAGTCCTTCGATCTAGCACAAATCTGCTCAATCTCTGTCTCTGGTCTAGCACAAACCTATCCTCAAATCTGCACCAAACTCTATCCTCAAATATATACTAAACATAGTCCTTCGGTCTAGCACAAATATATCCTCAATATCTATCCTCTGATCTGCTAAACCATCCTTCTCTAGCACAAATCTATCCTCAATATCTGTCCTCAAGCCTTAACACAAATCTTGACTCAATCTCAAATCAACTCTACTAGATCTGCCCCAAACCTTAACTCAAGGTTTGAACAAATCAATCAATCAACTCTGCTCTCAAGTCTTCTCAAAGACTTGTCTCAAATATACCTTGTAAGCTTCCACAAAAGCTCACACTAATCTGTCCACAAGTCCTCTCTAGAACTTGTCCAAATCTGCTCAACAAGTCCTCACTAGAACTTGTCCAAACTCATAGAAACATAAAGAGAATTGTTAGAGACTCAATATGCTTCACACTTATCACAATGCTCAATTACTTTCAATCAATCTTTTAGAAACATATAGAGAATTTTTAGAGACTCAATATGCTTCACATTCACCACAATGCTCAATCACTTTCAATCACTCCTTTTACCACAGAAACATATAGATAATTTTTAGAGACTCAATATGCTTCACACTCACTAACTCTCAATCACTTTCTCAACTCAATTTAGAATATAGAATAATTTGTTTCATAGAACTTGAACAATCACTTTAACACATTCACTTGACTAGGCTCAACCAACTCTACTCAACCAATCACTCAATGAAATAATCCTTGCTCACAAACCCTAGTCCAAGCATATGAACACTCACTCAAATATTTCCAATAATGCTTATCAACCAATCTCACATAACAATGATACTCATGTTCTTTTCAAACCCTAGTTCAAGTTCTTCACTCAATATCACTTCAACAACAATGCTTATAAAACAAGGTTTTATCAACAACTCTTTATTCCAGAAAACCTTGAAGCATTAATTCAACACACCTCAACAAGGCTAACCTTAACCAAATCCTTTTCACTCCAACTTAGCATTCACAACATTCAACAATCACTCACTAGGAAGAATATGCCCATACCTTTTGTTTGATGTAGAAGTGCCCTTGGAAAACCTGTCTAAATCACAATTTCCTTCTTTCCAATTTCAATGGTTAGATGACAAAATATCACTCCAACACTTTCTCAAAATATTCCTTAGACACAAAAATACTCAAAGCTCAAATACACCTTATTGCTCCTACTTGTAATTAACATTCATCAAATCATGCACAAAAATAATTACTTGGATACACCTTATAATCTCCAACTTAAAATAATATCCAACACCACAAAAACCACAACCAATATTTCTAAAACACCTTTATTTCCTTTTCAAACCCTAAAGCAAATAATACCAAAAATTTATTTTGCAATAACCTTATAACTCCCCAAAAACCTCATATACCAAATAAAATATGCAAAAATTAATTTTTAATACCTCAACAAACTTCTCCAAAAATTTTGATGCTCAAACTTAATGCATACCTTGTTATCCCCCAAAAAGGGTTTCGGCATGATTCGATCCACCGTCTCCCCAAGCGCCAAGCGCCTTAGCGCTTTGGAGCCCACCGCATGGGCTAGAGGCACCCATGTGAAGGAAGGTGAACTTCCTTCCCTTTCAACCTTACTTCACCATGTTTTCCAACACAAAACAAAATGATCCTCCATGGGGATTCGAACCTGTGCCTGTCGTTGCCCTCACGTCTTGCCACTACCACGGTTGCCAACTATGCTACCAATGGTTGGTGACCAAGGCTCCCTCCTTGGTGGATGAAATGATCTCACCTCCTCTTAGCACTTTTTAAAAATTAAAAACTCTTCGTTGCACACCATGATTCGCATGAAATTCGCATAGCATAGGATTTTATTCGAAAGCATTAGGGGTTTTGGTAAGGTGGGTAATCCCCATTTTATACACATGATAAATGTTCTTCCCACATCGACGCTAGAAATTTGAATTAAAATTTTGAATTAATTTTAATAACCCTCCTTAGGGTTAGTTAAAAATTAATATAAATTAATCTTATAACTAATATCAAAATTAATTAATAATTAATTTAAATAACTTAAGTAAATTAAATTATAAATTAATTTATAATAAAAATTATATTAATTAATTTATAATTAATTTAAAACTTCCCTTTATAATATTATAAAAAATATTATAATATTATTCACTTGGGCTTCTTCTTTTGCACTTTAGACCACATCTGACTTCCTGAAATCGGGTCTTGATCAACTAAAACTGGAGAACCTGAAACTGATGCTGCCCACTGAAACTACCATTGAATGGTGTTGAAAGCTTGACATCAATGACCACTCACTCTTGACATCAATGACAACTTATCTACTCAAAATTTCCAACAATCTCCCCCTTTGTCATTGATGGCAACCCAAATTATTTTTACCAAACACTTGACCTTTTTCTTGTTCTGCTCCCCCTGGGACATTGCTCCCCCTGACTCAATGCTCTCTCCTTAAACCAAATCTCTCCCCCTTACTCAAATCTCTCCCCCTTTGACATCAATGGCAAAGGGTCACCTTTGGGGCTCGGGGCTAAGAATGAGTCTCTTAGCTTAGCCCCTCCCCCACCTCCTCTTGAGGTGGTTAATTCTAGGGTGGGAGTATTTCTACTCCCAACAAGCATTGGTATTTACCTTTGTCATCTTTCCTTCTCATCTGATCCTTCTGATTCCTTTGACTATTCCTGTTCATGTCCATGTTCCTGTTCCTATTCCTGTTCCTATTCATGTTCCTATCCATGTCCATATTCATGTTCTTGTTCCTATTCATGCTTGATTCTGGAATGTCTGCTCTACACCACTTTGTTGTATGTCCATCATTATTGCACTTATAACACTTAATGTTATTATTCCTTGGTGGTGCAAATGTCTTGGGATTTCTCCTGGTGAAGCCATATCTGTTCCTGTCATGAACCCTGCAATTCATTGCCTTATGACCAAACTGATTACATGAGTAGCAATACCCATGGAAAAGTTGTTTGCTTCTGAAGTTCCCATATTCCTGTCTTTCATGTGTCCTACACTGTGAAGCCATGTGCCCAAATCTATGACATGAGAAACATCATCCATTGAAATTTCCTTGCCTTGACCTCATTGGTCTCTTAGTCTCTCTTTATCTATGCTGGTTCTTGTTCCATCTGTTTCTTCTTTGTGCATTGTTCCTTTCCTTGTTGAAATTTCTGTTGTCCAACTCATCCTCAGAAGTCTCACTTTCTCTTACACTGTCTTCTTCTTGAAGTTGACTCTTCTTCTTGTTTCTTTTGAGCTTGTTCAAAACCAAGACCTATTTTGTTTGTTGACCTTCTTTGTACCTTGATCATCTTATCTACAATATTTGAACTCTTTCCAAACTTGTGTAGCTTATCCTTGGACTTTTCTAAATCTTCCCTTAGTAGAGCTACTTCTTGTTCTAACTTTTCACATTCTAAGACCTTTGCTTCTAACTTATCCTTGAACTTCTTTGTCTTAGCCATTGACTTGTTTAGATCCTCTATAAGCTTTCCTCTCTCTTCATCACATTCTTGAAACTGAATCTCAAGTTGGGAGTTTTGCTTTCTTACCTTCTTTAAAGTTTTAAGAGCATAAATAAGCTCTCCCTCAAGATCAAATCCTCCTTTTTCTGATTCTTCCTCTATTTTTTTACCTTTGTCAACATCTTCATTTTATTTTGACTTATCTTCTATAGGATCACCTTCTTCTTCTTCTAGTGCCATTAGAATATTCTCTTCTGGTCCTTCAAATGCATCCTCATATTCATCATCACTGAAACTGAAACCATTCCTTGTACAACTATCTTCAAGATGTCCAAAATTACCACATCTAAAACACTTGAGAATTATTGGTGACCTTTTCTTAACTTCTTATTTTTCTTCAATCAGAAATAGGACTTCATATTTATCATTACTTGAAGAACTAGCATCACTATCACTTGAGTACTTACTTGCCTTGTCTGCATAGTAGCTCCTCTTTTGTCTTTGAAAGAACTTCTTTCCTTGTCTGCCTTGTCCATCCTTGCCTTTCTTTTGGTACCTGTATATTTTTGATTCCCTGTTCTTATGATCTTATTTTTCTTCATCATTACCATTTCTAGCTTCTTGACAATCAGTTGCATAGTGACCATACTTTCCACAATTGAAACATCTAACAGATTTTGCATCTTTGAACCTTCTTGAATCCTTATTCTTTCTACCATAATTAGCTTCTTCATCACTGGATGACTCATTGCTTGAATCTGACTTCTTTCCCTTTGTCTTCTTAGTAGCTTTGAAGGTTGCTTCCTTTTTGATATTAGGTTCCTCTTTTGTTCTTATCTCAAAAGTTGTAAGAGTACCAAGTAACATATCTCTTGTCAAAGAATCACCATATTTTGATTCTTCTATAGCAGAAATATTTTCACTAAATCTCTTTGGAAGAGATCTTAAGACCTTATCACAAACATCTGATTCTTCAACCTTAAGTCCAAGTCCTTGCATAGCATTAACAACCTCATCAACCCGAAGTAGATAAGTACTAATGTTTTCCTCATCCTTCATTCTTAATTCTTCAAATTGTGCTTTGAGATTTCGAATCTTTGCCTTTTTGACACTTTTATCTCCTTCATATATGCTTTGCAACTTATCCCAAATTCCTTTTGCATCTTCACAATGCATAACTTTTATGAATTTTGTTCTATGCAAACCTCTCAAGATTGCATTCATTGCTTTTGAATTGTAATGTTGTAGAAGCTTACCTTCCTTATCTGTAGGTGGATCAATTGGTGGTATGTATCCATTTTCAACTACTTCCCATATTTCATTGCCAAGTGCCTTTAAGTGAATCTTCATTCTCATACTCCAAAATATATAATCACTTCCATCAAATATTGGAGTAGAATTATCTGAGGACCCATTCTTAGATTCCATTGTGTTCTTGTAAGCTTTTCCTTCAAGTTGTTAAACTCTTCCGAAGGAACCCACTCTGATACCAATTGAAGAACACAAGCTTATACTAAGAGGGGGGTGAATAGTATAAGACCACTTTTTACTTTTCTTTCCCAATCAATATTATGCAATGTATAGATAGCAATATCAACAATAGTAATCAAAGCAATGCATAAATCACCACACACAATAGAGACACCAATTTTACATGGTTCACCCAATGTGGGCTACTCCACAGAGAAAATATTTCACTAAAATTTTCTCAATCAATCTCTTGGGAATCCTTTCCCTATTACAATGTTTATGGACCTCTATCCAAAGGAGACACCAATCCCCTAATCAAGTTTGTGGATCTCTATCCATAGGAGAACTCCTTTCTCCTTAGCTCTGATTGGTGATCTTCTAGAAGAATTGTTACCCCCACTACTCTGGCTAATGGATCTCTATCCATTGAAGACACCTATCCTCACTACCCTAGCTAATGGATCTCTATCCACTAGAGACTATCATCCTCTATACTCTATCACCTTCAAATATCTATCTCAAATCTACACTAAACATAGTCCTTCGGTCTAGCACAAATCTGCTCTATCTCTGTCTCTGGTCTAGCACAAACCTATCCTCAAATCTACACCAAAATCTATCCTCAAATCTATACTAAACATAGTCCTTCGGTCTAGCACAAATCTATCCTCAATCTTTAAAATTGTCTAGGCACAAATATATCCTCAATCTCTATCCTCAAGCCTTAACATAAATCTTGACTCAATCTCAAATCAACTCTTCTAGATCTGCCCCAAACCTTAACTCAATGTTTGAACAAATCAATCAATCAACTCTGCTCTCAAGTCTTCTCAAATACTTATCTCAAATCTACCTTGTAAGCTTCCACAAAATCTCACACTAATCTATCCACAAGTCCTCTCTAGAACTTGTCCAAATCTACTCAACAAGTCCTCACTAGAACTTGTCCAAACTCATAGAAACATAAAGAGAATTGTTAGAGACTCAATATGCTTCACACTTATCACAATGCTCAATTACTTTCAATCAATCTTTTAGAAACATATAGAGAATTGTTAGAGACTCAATATGCTTCACATTCACCATAATGCTCAATCACTTTCAATCACTCCTTTAGAAACATATAGAGAATTGTTAGAGACTCAATATGCTTCACACTCACTAACTCTCAATCACTTTCTCAACTCAATTTAGAATATAGAATAATTTGTTTCATAGAACTTGAACAATCACTTTAACACATTCACTTGACTAGGCTCAACCAACTCTACTCAACCAATCACTCAATGAAATAATCCTTGCTCACAAACCCTAGTCCAAGCATATGAACACTCACTCAAATATTTCCAACAATGCTTATCAACCAATCTCACATAACAATGATACTCATGTTCTTTGCAAACCCTAGTTCAAGTTCTTCACTCAACCTTCAACAACAATGCTTATAAAACAAGGTTTTATCAACAACTCTTTATTCCAGAAAACCTTGAAGCATTAATTCAAACACACTCAACAAGGCACACCTTAAAAAAATCCTTTTCACTCCAACTTTGCATTCACAACTTTCAACAATCACTCACTAGGAAGAATATGCCCATACCTTTTGTTTGATGTAGAAGTGCCCTTGGAAAACCTGTCTTAATCACAATTTCCTTCTTTCCAATTTCAATGGTTAGATGACAAAATATCACTCTTACACTTTCTCAAAATATTCCTTAGACACAAAAATACTCAAAGCTCAAATACACCTTATTGCTCCTACTTGTAATTAACATTCATCAAATCATGCACAAAAATAATTACTTGGATACACCTTATAATCTCCAACTTAAAATAATATCCAACACCACAAAAACCTCAACCAATCTTTCTAAAACACCTTTATTTCCTTTTCAAACCCTAAAGCAAATAATACCAAAAATTTATTTTGCATTAACCTTATAACTCCCCAAAAACCTCATATACCAAATAAAATATGCAAAAATTAATTTTTAATACCTCAACAACCTTCTTCAAAAATTTTGATGCTCAAACTTTAATGCATACCTTGTTATCCCCCAAAAAGGGTTTCGGCGTGATTCGATCCATCGTCTCCCCAAGTGCCAAGCACCTTAGCGCTTTGGAGCCCACCGCATGGGCTAGAGGCACCCACGTGAAGGAAGGTGAACTTCCTTCCCTTTCAACCTTACTCCACCGTGTTTTCCAACAAAAACAAAATGATCCTCCATGGGGATTCAAACCTGCGCCTGTCGTTGCCCTCACGCCTTGCCACTACCGTGGTTTCCAACTGTGCTACCAATGGTTGGTGACCAAGGCTCCCTCCTTGGTGGATGAAATGATCTCACCTCCTCTTAGCACTTTTTAAAAATTAAAAACTCTTTGTTGCACACCATGATTCACATGAAATTCGCATAGCATAGGATTTAATTCGAAAGCATTGGGGGTTTTGGTAAGGTGGGTAATCCCCCTTTTATACACATGATAAATGTTCTTCCCACATCGGCGCTAGAAATTTGAATTCAAAATTTGAATTAATTTTAATAACCCTCCTTAGGGTTAGTTAAAAATTAATATAAATTAATCTTATAACTAATATCAAAATTAATTAATAATTAATTTAAATAACTTAAGTAAATTAAATTATAAATTAATTTATAATAAAAATTATATTAATTAATTTATAATTAATTTAAAACTTCCCTTTATAATATTATAAAAAATATTATAATATTATTCACTTGGGCTTTTTTGCACTTTAGACCACATCTGACTTCCTGAAACCGGGTCTTGATCAACTAAAATTGGAGAACCTAAAACTGATGTTGCCCACTGAAATTGCCACTGATTGGTGCTGAAAGCTTGACATCAATGACCACTCACTCTTGACATCAATGACAACTTATCTACTCAAAATGTCCAACAAGTAGCTACCGATTCCACCATGTAAATTAAAAAAAATCTATAAATAAGAATTTATTGAAGATAATCAAGCACAATATTGATAAATATACCAAAAGTTGGTATTTATTGCTTGATTAGACATTATGGGCTGATAGTATAACAATAAAAAATGCATTGAAGACATCACCATGTGCCTTAGTATATAGAAAGAAAGTAGTTCTACCCATCAACTTGGAGTTGTTGGATCTCAAGTTTATTAATGAAATGGACCCAAAAAATATTTAGCCTATGGAAAAAAGAATGGTTGAATTGATCGTGTTAGAAATGTGAAAAGGCCTATGATAGTCTCTGGAACCATCAGACAACTGTCAAATGTTGGTTTAACAAGAAGGCAACTCCTAAATAATTTGATAAAGGGGACCTTGTACTCAAGTGGGATATGGACTAGTTTGAATTCATGTGGTATGGGTTGTATATAGTAGAACAAAAAAATTATGTAGACACATTTTAGATACATGATTTGGATGGCTGCATGTTACCAATTTTGATAAATGGCCAGTACCCAAAGCATTATGCCTACATAAGAATGTGTCTTACTTGTACATATATAAATAGGGCATGTGTATATACATTTATATAAAGAAGCTCAATTGTCATGAGTGTAGCTCCTAAAATTAGCCTGTAAGGTTGCAAATCAGTCATTTATTATGGTCTAACAAAATTTATACCTCTTCATCATAATCTCACTATAGAGGCCAATGAAAATACTGGTTAATTATTAAATATGCCAATAGTGATGCCTACTTGGCATATTATAGTTCATATAGGCCACCCACGTATAGGATCCTTAAATTTTCTATTGGTCGATGATGTTGGTGCATTAAACATGCATAATTGCTTCTATAATAATCATCAAGATTTGCATAGACATGTGTAATCCCTTAATCTAGCTAATTATCGAACAAGGCAATAATTAATATTTCTAGTGGCAATTGGAAAAAAAAACACCTAGAATGATGAACCAAATTGTCATAAGCCACCAAACAATAAATTTGATGAAATTCTATTGGATCCTAGTGCCCACCCCAAAGGCATGCATCATAATGCTCTACAAAGGTTGCTAATCTCAAGTAGATCTTCCTAGGTAGACACATTATTCTACATGTAAAGGTTAATGATCACACATTGATCAAGCCCACGATCAAATATTATAAATAGATCCCAACTTCAAGATACACACGATTTGCAATACCTTGTATCATGAAGAAAAAAGTAAAGGTTGGTGTTCAACTAGGAGGATAAGTGAGGTAATTTATGTTGATTCTAGAGGAAATGGCCTGAGTGAAGAAAAACATAATAGTGTAAAATTATCAAAAGAGTTATAGGATAAGCTGATAGACATACATGATATAGTACTTACTATAAAGGCCAAAAATAAAAATTTCTAAGATATGTCAAAAAATTAAGGGAAGAAATATTCACCTAACCATTTCAGTAGTGCACCTTGGAGTTCAATACTGGTGAGATATATGCCCAGGATGATACATCCATGCTTAGAGTTGGAACAAGTACTAATGAAATACTATGACTTAGGTATTGCCATAGTTTGTAACTCAAAGCTAGAGTGACTCTTCATAATCTCAAAAGAATTAGTTGCTAAAGATTTTATGGTATAAGAGAATCCAAAATTAAACTTGGAGATAATAATTCTAGAAGACCAGAGGAGATATCAAGGCAAAGATTCCATAAATAAGTGACTCATTGAGTTGTTGGGGACTGTTAGTCCAAAATATACCTATGGTTGATTATTGCACCCAAGACTTGGCCAACATTGAATGACCGGGTAAGCTACAAAGCTTAACTAGGTCAATATCTAGAGAAGGTTGGCTCCTTTGAGGTTCTAACTAGCTAAAACTATGATGGGGAGGAAAATAGTGCTGAAAGAGAGTAAATATAGTTGATTCTAGAACTTGTAATGGTGTAAATTAGACAACATCAAGAAATACATAAATATCATGAAAGGGAACAACCATTAAAACCTCCTAATAGACCAACCAATTTTATCATATGCAGAATAAATTTAAATCAATATCTAGTTCCACAGACTATCAGTTCCAAAACCAGAGAACTAACATGCACAAGAATCTAGAAAGTAGAATTAATGTCATGCACATTCATCTAGCTAAATAGAAAAATTCATCCATTCATACATACATTTTCTACAATATGTTGAACCAGAGGCCAAATAGAGATTTCTATTGCATTGCTCCTTCCAAAAGTCTTTACATATGCAACTTGTAAACGCCTAAGAGCTAACCCTTAAACAAGAGGCCATCACTCTTATTTATAATACCTCTATGGTTCAAAATTCAAAAATACAAAAATATATTTATTAAAATAGTTACAATAGAATGCCAGGATATCAAGCTCGTAAGACCATCGTGCAGCACCATTGGTCCAAAAATAGAATAGAGTGCTTGATCTCTAATCACTGGTTAAATTCTTTTTGCACACATATGAGTAGTGGTGGTGAAATTAAAATATGGTTCATCCTTCATTCTTTAGGGACCCTTTTTGTCATTGATCTTGTAATAGCCATAGTAGATTAGAACTCTTGAAAAATATTATGTTTGCTATAACTCATGGTGGCTACAACATAGAAACATATCGTGATGTTGCACTCTTTTCCTTGCCTTGGAGCTTTCCAAGCTCCTACAACCATGACATGAGAACATGTTGTGATGTCTCACCTTTATTTTATCTTACGAGCCTCTAGAACTTCTGCTATCATGATGTCATGCCACTTCTTATTTAGTGATCCTTTTTGGGATTTGGTTAATGTGACAAAGGCTCATGTCATGGTTTCACAACATTTCTCTTCCCTTTGGCTTCTTAAGGTATTCATAGATGTGATGTAGCCACAAGTCACAAAGCCACATAGGGTCTTCTATCTTGAGCCTCCTTAGTCATTCACAATTGTGACATTGGGTCATGTCATGACATCACGCTCAATTCTGCACTTGAGTCTCCTTTTGTATTCATGATTGCAACATGGAGTCATTTCATGACATCGTGCCTAATTCTACACTTGGGACCTTTTAAGCTATTTTGACAATGACATCAAGACACATCGTGATTTTGTACCTATCCTTCAAACTTCAAAATTTTTGGAGACTTATCACCTTGTTTCTCCTGATGTAGTCATTTTGACCTACATTATTTGTGCCTCTCGGGGTATTTTACTCACAAAATTTTTAGAACCTAGGACCTTATCCATTGGGTGAACGGAGTCTAAAAAAGAAAGGACAAAAAGGATGAAATGGGAGTGATAAATGAATGGAAAATTTGAAGGAAAGGGGAAAGGAGGATGATGAGGGTTGAGAAATGGGGGATGGATGATAGAAAAAATTTGAATAGATGGTTTATTTACTTGGCCCTTTGGTCACCTAGGGATATTTCCTTTTTTACTTCTCCTTCAGCTTCCTCATATTCTTCTTTCTTTGTGTCTCCTCCAACTTCCTCTTCTATTTCCCCTCCAACTTCTTCTTCTATCTCTTCTCCAACTTTGTTGATCACTTGCATCTTATTTTCAACATTTTGGTCTTGCAGTCTCTTGGCAATATCATTGTAGGCTCTACAAGCCTATTCCCAGGTACTATTATTAGGATCTGAGGAATTGGTGAATTGATCATGAATGAATTCTAGCTTAGAGACCCTATCGTATGAGAAGGTTTTGGATCTCATGATTAGTTCGTACAGGTAGGATTTTGTCTGAGTAAGGTCTTGAACAAGTTTGAAGATATGTTCCTATTGCACAGGTTCTGGCCACTCATCTATTTTAGACTCATTGTCCATGGCTCTTTTTAGGGTAGCTTTGAGTTCTTCTTCCCCTAAGATACTAGAATATTCCCCCAAAAATCTAGGAAATCCACATTTCTTAGCCAGATTCAGATGCTTTAGTATTCCCTTGGATTCAACTTTTAGCTCATGGATGAGTTGCCAGCCTTGGTTCATCAGTCTATATCTTTTGAAAAAGCTTTTAACCACTATCTTGGTGTTGGACCATTTTCTATTGGGGACTCTATTTGCTACCCTCTCATATCTACTTTTAGCTAAGGCTTGAATATTTTTCACTGCAAATAATCTTGATTGCATAAAACCTTCAACCCTCTTGAATTCCTCTTCTACAATCTCCAAAACTTCTTTCACTTCCTCCATGTATAGTAGCATGGGTCGCACTTTGAGGCTCATCTCTAGAATATCTTTGGATATCTCCTTCCTCACCTATTTGGCCTTTTATTTTGAGAACCCTATGGCTTTAGCCCTCTCCTCTTGAATCTACTACTGGAGATCCTTGACTTGCTCAACTAAAATTTGATTTTTCTTGTTGGCATCTTCAACCTCCTTTTTATATTTGGCCATCTCGTGAAATCTATCTTGCCATTTCTTGGCCTCATTCTTCAGAGTCTTTTCAACATTTCTCTATTCACTCAGTGTTGTCTCAAGCTCTTCAATTGTCTCTTTAGCCCATGCATACTTTTCCTTGAAATAATCATCATGCAAGTAAATGGTTTCTAAGTGAGCTTGGGTAGTTACAAATTCATCTTGCATCGAAAGCTAGGTGATATCTTCTATTACTGCTTCAACTTGATAATATTCTATCATCATATATTCTATTGGCTTGTCCACCAAGGGTGTGATTGTCATATTCATCTATTGGAGGATGGTGGGATCTATTGCAATCATCTTTTGAGTAGACTTCTTGGAAGATTGAGCACATTTTGTATGCCACCAGTCATAGGCATTCTTGTTTGCCTTCTTGAATTTCTTGAGCTTTGAAATAGTGGGGTGAGTTTCTGCAGAAGAAGTGGGTAGGGGTGGTAACAATGGAAAGTGGAAAATAAGGGAGAATGGGATTATTATGATAGTGGAATTGGTACTTGTGGAGCTATAATGGACACTACTATGGAGTCTATAGAAGTGACAAGTGGTGGTGCTATGGAGGAAGGTGCAAAAACATGAACTTTTTCAGTTGGGATAGATGAAGAAGGTGGTGGTGAGGGTGGATGCTAATGATATGGGGATGAAGGTGGTGGAGGTGAATATGGATGTTGTGGAGGTGGAAGCTAAACATTCTTTTCACTAGAAAAGGAGGGATATTTCTCTAGGGAATGAGGAGAAGGAGAAGAAGAAGAAAGAATAGGAATCATACCTGATGCTATCGGCTGTGGCTATAGTTTTTCTTATGTACCTTCCATGGGTGGTTGTCTTTCTTGTGTATCCTCCATGGGTGGTGGTTTCTCAACCACTTCTTCCTACTCTAAGGCACTTTCATCTTGTTGTTGAAGCAACTACTATGTATTTTCCTCTTGCTCTAAGATGTTTACTTCTTCTATAACTTCTTGCTTGCTTTTCTTCTATGAGCTTTCCTCAGATGAAATCTGTGTCTTCCTTTTTTACCTTATGAGGGGAAGGGATTCAGACTCTATTTTTGAATATTGCTACTAACTTAGAGCTTTTATATTTTGATATTCTTACCCCTAGAGCTGTTTGCCTTGACCTCTTTTGCACCTGGATGGGTTTAGTAATCCCTTGGCCATGTTTTCCAAGGCCTTCTCTAGTATAACCCATATTTTTCATTATCATGGGTGCTTTTGAATACCTCTCCAACTATTCTTGTGTAGGAGTGTACACTATCACTTTTTCTTTAGAAGAAGAGGGAGGAGTAGTACCTTTGATAATTTATTATTGAGCTTGGGTGATCACCTTCCCTTTACCTATATTTACTTCTTTAGGAGTGTCTTCTATAGCATGTCCTTCTCTTTGGGTACTACAAAATCTTAGAGCAATCTTGTTCCCAATGGTTTCTGCCTAGGTCTCTTGGTACTTATCATACCTATCAAAAAATTCATCATCACTTTTGAGACTGTATCTTGAAGGGATTGATTTAGTTTCAACCCTCATGACCCACTAGGCATGTATCTTGGCTTCTATCCAATGATGCTTATTCTACATCTTTTGAATAGTTTTCTCATCCAAGAAGTGTTCTGCAATATTCTTGGGATCATAATCTACAACTCGCTCATAGAAATCATGCCATGGGGGAAAAGGCTGCATCTGTTCCACATTCCATTCTAACTCTTCATCTTCATTATTGTTCCTTTGCTACTCTATATGCTCTCTGGTTGTTTTGATGAACTTTTGGGTCCTAGAATTAGTAATGATAGATAGTATTTCTAAAAATATATCATTGGGGTCGTACCTCCATATTTGTGGTAATTCTACCAATCCCAAGTCCCTTAAGGCTTGAGAAACCTGCTCATGATGCCACTTCTTTGTTAGGACTATACCCTCAAAATTGAATGGCAAGGTGCAAGTTCCCTTCTTGCCTATACCTGTGCCATATTGGTAATTGATATATACAGTCTATTTGCAATACTCCATTACAATCAGTCGGTCTGTAACATAGTGAGGTAGTAAAAATGGCTTTCCTAGTGAACCCATATAATCTAATGATGACACCTTGTATTAGGATGAACTAGTTCCCCTCCTCTGCATGTGGGTTCTACAAAATATTTTTAGCCTTTTGGGATAGCCTATTCATTTCCCCATACATAATTTTTAGTGCAAGTCCCAAGAGCTTCCTATTGAAATTGTAGTATGTCTCAAAGGTGGTGAGCACTATGGTCTATGAATACACTAGTAACAGATTTTTCTTCTCATATCTATCCACTATAGGTATGAAGGGTATTTATTGCACCATGAAGTAAAAGAAGACCCAAGCTAGGTGTGAACAATATCTAAAAGAAATTTGGGAACCCTTCTTCAACTTAGTCAATTGTTCATGAATTTTCCTATACAGATAAGTTGGCCAATCGAAGAAAAGAGGCCTAGTGCTCTGGTCCATAATGAAAGTGTCATAGAACTTAGGGTTTGAAATGCACTGGACTATGGAAATTTTCCAACCATGGACCTCCTCATCTGATGGCAACCCCACAATTATAGCTAACATGGAGAAGAGTTCAGGGTTCTTGAATTCTGTGAGGGGAATAGGGTTTTTAGGAAAATTCCTACCTAATGGTGGTGATTTCAATTGTAGCTCTAAGAAGGTTCTCATGTGGTTGTTTGGGATGTAATACTTTGCCTGGTCATCGGGATGGAAATATTTGGGCTTTAGAGCTGGGGCTATACCCATGGAAAAATAGCTAAAAAAACATCTGGGTTAAGGGTAAAAAGTGGGCATCCTTGCACATTTTGAACAATATTATGCTTAGGGTCATAGAATTTGGCTATGGCACACACAATTTTAGGACATGGATGCACTGGGTTGCAGATGTAAAAAGAGAGCAAGGAATGGAAGGCAAACAAATTGGGGCTTGATCATGAAATACCTATCGAAATCCTTTCTTTGATGTCCATCCTGAGTCATGCAACACCCTTGTATGTAACCATAGTGTTCATAATTCTCGCATCCCTATCTTGAAATTTGATATTTTTATCTTCTTCCATCTGCATTGTGACTTCTGCATTTGAGGATGAAGCTGCCATTATGGTACTTCTACTTTCTCGAGCTCTGGTGCACTGGACACTATTCTAAAGCACTATCGTGAGAGGAAAGTTATGGAGATGGAAGGTAATTCTATGAGAAGACTTCAAAAAAATGAGGAGTTGCTAGGGTTTCTTAGCCGTATACAAAGCTTTCATAGGAATTAGGGCAACATGCAATTATTATAGTGGTTGGTTATTTGCTCGATGAATTGATCAGGATGTCATTTCTGCTTCCACTCATGCACCACCTTTTTTGATGTATCACAACCAACGTCATATTTATGATATCACGCTTCCCAATGCTCTCTCAAAATTTGAAAATAGTTTTCCCTCCCTTTGTGCAATTGTGATGCTTCTTTATTTTGGAGTTATTTTAACTATTTTACCACGATATGATGGTTCATCATGAAATCATGTCAATCTCTTATTTTCAAAGGCTTCTACTCATTGTTACCATGACTCACTAACATATCATGACATCATGCATCTTTCTTCTTTGTTTACCATAACTTTGAGACATGTCACGAAATCATGATATTCTACAGAAACACACGTTAAAATACATATGATACATAAAATACAAGGGGTGAGATCTTTTTAATGAAAATAGAGCTTTAAGTGGAAACCATTGATAGGAATGGGTTGAATCCTTCCTTGTTCATCCTGGAGTTGGAAAGCATTGTGTTGTTTCTCAGTAATGATTTTGAAAGGACCATCCCAAAAAGAGTTAAACTTTTGGTGATTTCTAGGTTTTGCTCTATTTTCATTCCATCTTAGGACCAGATCCTCGACTTTGAATTTCCTAAAAGTGGTCTTTTTGTCAAACCATCCTTTGGTCTCCTCTAGATGTTTTTGACATTGTACATAAGCCTGCTCCCTCTATTCTTCTAGCTATAAAAGTTGCATCAACCTATATTTTACTAGGTCATCTTCTATAGTATGGGTCTAGTTAAGCAATCTTAGAGTAGGTATCTCCATATGTATGGGGAGAATAGCCTCTTTTCCATATACTAAAGCGTAATTAGAAGTGTTTATGGACTTCTTGATGGTGATCCTATCAGCCCATAGTGCTTGATTTATCAGTAAATGCTAGCTCCTTTTGTTATCCTTTAGAGTCCTTTTTAAAATCCTAAGTAAATTCTTGTTTGTTGATTCTGCTAGGCCATTTCCTTGTGGATAGTAGTTGGAAGAAGTTTTTAAATAGATTCTATATTTACCTATAAAATCAATCATCTTTTCCTCAATGAAGGATGGGCCATTATCACTAACCAATGCATCAGGTATGCCAAATCTTGTAATTAAACTTTCAACAAATTCAATCACTACCTCTTGATCAACTTTCTTTATGGGTATTGCTTCAACCCATTTAGTGAAATAGTCTATAGTAATCAAAATGTACTTGTGTCCTACTGATGAGTTTGGTTCTATCACCCCTATGAAGTCCAAACCCCATTGCTAAAAAGGTTGCTCTACTTGGATGGACTTGAGAGGTAAGGAAGCATTTTTGTTTCTTCCTACATATCTTTGATATTCTTCACATGCCTTTGTGACTTTAAAAGCATCAGAGAAGATGGTTGGCTAGTAACAACCTATTCTTAGTATTTTTAGTGTTGTGGTCCTACCTGAGTAGTGTCCCCCTAATAAGCCTCCATGGAACTCTTCCAAGATCTTCTGTTTTTGATCATCCTTGATGCATCTCAAAAGAACACCATCTAAATTTTTTTGTACAAGCCCTTAGGTAATAGAACATATTTCAGAGCTTGTAATCTATACCTCCTCCTTTGTGAGGCATTTAGGCTCATTGGGAATTTTCCTATTTGGAATTAGCTTATAAGTTCATCGACCCAATCTGAGCTCTCTGAGGGCTTCCTAATATCCTGAACTGATTCTGGTGCTTGACAGGCCACATATTTTACTCTAGCCTCTTTTTCCAATTCTTGACACAAAGCTCTACCTCTTACTAGCTTAGTTGGATGGATCTCTACATCATATTCTTGTATTTTTGACACCCATCCTGCTCTTTTTTCACCAAGCTCTCCCTGAATTATAAATTTTCTGATATCAGGATGTACTACATACACCAAGGTCTTGCTTTGGGATAGGAAATACCTAAATTTATTTAAGGACTTCATGATTGCATACACCTATTTCTCAATGAAGTTATACCTTTCCTCATGATATTGCATAGTCTAGCTTAGAAAGGCAATAGGTCTCTCCTCATTGTCTTCTCCCTTTTGAGTAAGAACTGCAACATAACTTTCCTATTCACCAACAACATACATAATGAAATCTCTTGAGTAATCAGGGTTGATTAGCATAGGTGCCTAGGAGATTACCTCCTTGATCTTCTTGAATGCTTCTTTCCTTAGATCAGTCCACCTAAAGTCTACATTTTTCTTCAGTAGTTCGATCATGGGCTTTATTATTTGTGCAAAGTCTCCAACAAACTTTTGCACAAAGTTGATCTATCCAAAGAAAGACTACAACCCTTTCTTGTTCAATGGAAAAGGAAGATCTAAAAGAGCTTTCACCCTTTCTGGATCAATGGCCAATCCCTTGTTAGAGATAACATGTCCCAACAGAGTTCCCTCCTCTACAACAAAGATAGATTTCTTTGGGTTCAAGGAAATACCAAATTCTCTGCACTTTTCAAAGACCATTATGAGATGTTCAATATGCTTTTATTTTTTGTGGGAGAACACTGTCATGTCATCCAGATAAATGACTATCACCTTATTCATAAGTTCTCCAAAAGCTAAATCCATTACTCTCTAAAAATTAGCCCCTGCATTGGATAGGCCAAAAGGCATACATTGATATGCAAAAGTTCCCCATTTAGTAGTAAATGTAGTCTTATGTTGATCTTCATATTTGACCCAAACTTGATTGTAACCAGAGAATCCATCCAATAATGAGAATATCTTTTCTCCTACTACAGTATGTAATATTTGATCTATCTGAGGTAGAGGATAGTGATCTTTCAAGGAGGCTCTGTTCAAATTCTTGAAGTCCACACACAATCTGATATCCCCATTCTTCTTTCTAACCGGCACTAGGTTAGCAACCCATGTGGAGTGTTTGATAGGGTAGATTATTTTGGCATGGAGTAGCTTTAGTAACTCTTGATTCATTAGGGCTTCTATCTTTGGTTTGATAGGCCTCTAAGTTAATATTGAAAGGGATTTGAACCAGGCTCAAGTTCAATTATGTGTCGTATCATTTCCTTGTTGTATAACTTAAGGTCATCGTACATCCAAGCTATAATATCAGGGAAATATTTGCATAATTTTTGGACTTGGTCTACCTCTTCTTCTGAACATTGAACCCCAACCTTGAGCATTTTTCTAGGTTCTACCTACATTTCCTTGTACTTCTACTTATCAACCTTTATCTTATGACTCATTAGTCGATCATTGCTATCAAAAAGGCTTTCAAGAGTTATCAGGCCTTTTGGTATATGATTGTTCTTGAGTTGGATCAATCCTTCATCTTCTTCATCTTCTAAGGCTCGATCACTTGAATAGTTCATCTCATAGATTAGGAAATCTAATACTTGTTCATCATTCTCGAAGACCTTCTAGAAGGTATCTTTATCTAGGATTGAAGGTCTGTATATTAGCCTCACTATTTTTAACTTTTGTATGACATTGGCTATTGGGCAATAGTTGGCCCCCATATATGCTAGTAAATCAGCATGAGTATTATGCTCCCTAGGGATAGCTTTAATATTTAAAGCTTCAAAATCTTTAAATAGATCCCATACCTTATTTTGATAAGCCTTGAGGTAATGTTGCTTTTTAACATAGTTCTCTATGACTTGATTCACTATCAGCTCTAAGTCTTTGTATATCTGCAACTGCTTGACCCCTAACTTCTCAACCTTTCTTAAACCCAAGAAAAGTACTTCATACTCTACTACATTGTTTATGCAACTCCATGTCAATCTATATAAGAAAAATTTCTCATCCCTAGTTGGTGAGATTAGTACTATACCTACCCCAACCCCATTTTTACATCTAGCACCATCAAAGAATAGTTTCTAGATCTAATTTGTAGGGGGATCTTGTTTTATCAAAGAGGAAGGCTCAACATTTTCAAGTTTTGTGATTGAATAGGTCCCCATCCCTATTTCAATCATAGCATTAAAGTCCTTCAAAGAAAATTGATCTTCAATCTAGAGTTCTTCTAGAACTTCCTCCATCAGATCTAACCCCTCAATTTCTTCAGTAATCATACTCACACTATTAGTAGGTTTGTTGTCTTCTTCAATATTCTCAATATGAAAGGAAGAAGGTTTTTCATTGAAGATCTTGACCCTTCTACCTTTATATGGAATCTCCATGTGTGAATAATCAAGGGATAAATATCCTCCTATCTTGGTTGTGAATTCTCTTGAAAGGCACATCCCAAAGTAAGGCTCTAGGTCTACCACAACTACTTCCTGTATAACTATGATTTGGGGTATCCTATGTAATACTATAGGAATATCTTTGATCACTCCTACAATCTTGACTGGAGTGCCATCCAATTACAGTACTCTAGGGCTACTTCTGGTATATTCCATCCCCATAATATCACATACAACTTTGGGCATCACTGTAGTTGTTGCACCTGAATCTATCATGCAATTGTGTACCACCCACCCTTCCATTTGAAGGGACAAATAGAAAGGAGGAGACCTATTCTTACCTGTGGCTAGTATCAAGCTAGCATGAGCTAGTTCAGTTGAGGGTGAGGCTTGTATTTATTTTTTATTGATTTTAAATATTCTTGTAATAAGTCATCTGCCCTAGAAGTAATAGTGCATCATACATGCTTACCTTTGAAGGAGTCTTCTTTAATTCTTCCACTATGTTGAAAATAGGAGCATCAAGTTGCTTATCCTTCTCTTTTGTAGGTGGATCATACCTATTTCTATACCCTTGAGTTGCTTCTATTATTTGATGCTTGGTTAAAGAAGGATATCTCAGTTTATCCCTTGCTTGTTCTTGAGTTTCAACTTCTTTCTATGCAACCTCACTTCTATTGGTTTCTACTCCCTACCTCTGAGTTGGCTTTTGAGGTGCAGTATCATGGGGATTTCCCTTTTTAGTTTTATTTTTTGCTCTTGAAGGTACTTTTAGAGGATTAAGTTCATTGGGATCAACTTGGAGAGGCTTCTTCCCTGACCTAGTCAAAACTACAACCTATTCTATAGATGGCATCATGAAATTATGGCTCATTTATCTAATCATATTAACCTGTCCCTTGCCTATTCTTTCTACTTTTTCAATAGCCACCTTCTGTACATGGTGTTGGTGAATCATGCATGAGCTTTCACCATGTGGATCATTACATGTAGAACACCAGTAATCAAATTCAGTTGAGGATGTAGAGGGTTCATTATCTTGATTCACATACATTATACCTGATCTCTCTTGATATTTATTGGTTGAAGCAACTTGTTATTTTGATACTTGAGGGAATATTCTTAGCTAGAAATTTCTCTCAACTTCCCACCTCTTCATCGAAGTGATCTCATTGGTTAGATTTTTCATAGTTGTCTGCATTTCTAGGAGAACTACAAGCTGAGGATTAGGGGCTGGTAAAGCAGGCACTACAGGTACTAGAGGTAAGGTTGGGAATATAGGGGGAGCTTGTATTGTTAGGATAGTCGGTATTCTAGGCCATTTTGGGAGGTCTACCATGGGAGAAGAAGTAGGATATGATGTATTTGCACTAGAGACCTGAGGGAGATCTAGGAATATAGGCATTATCATTTTAGGTGGTAACCTCCCAATAGCAATAAGGTCTTTCTCTGCCTTTAGGGCTTCTTAAAATATTTGTGGGAAGGTGAACACCTAAGATTACCTTATAGCCATGCCCAAATCTGAGTTGAAGGCTCTTAGATAATAATACATTGCTTGCTCATTCATTGGTCTGAGACCATCAGGCACCCTCTTCCATGTATGATTAAATCTGATATTAAAATCTACTATCTCTTCTTGAGGATGTTTTTGTATGATAGTGAATTGTGTAAGTAGGGAGAAAGGATCTGCTTACTCATTAAATTCTTCTACAAGTTTACCAGCAAGACCTACCCATGTGGTTATGGTCTGATTAGGGAGGGTTCTATACCAGTACAACATCTTCCCTCTTAATGATATAACCAATAACCTTATCATCATATTTTCCTCTATGATATTATGAATGGTTGCTAGTGATGCTACATCTTGATAGTGCTCATAAGCAGTCTTGCTTGTGCCATCATATGTTGGTAGTGCCTTCAAAGCTACTAGGGGAATGGGATTTTGAATGGTTAGATTCAGGGGACTTGAATGATTCCATGAGGGATAAGGTAGGATGTTCTAGTTTGGGTTAGCCATTATTGCTACTATATTGGTAGAAGTTACAGGGGTAAGGTTGGCTATACTAGAAGATCCACCAGTGGTTGTGATGAGAGGAGTTAAGGGTGTAGGACTTACAATACTGGTTGATCCTATAGTGATGGTAGATGAAGGTACTGATCTAGAAGATAGAATAAGGTGTACTCTGAGACTACCAAGGTGCAGTTCTAAAAACTTGATAGGCTCTTCTATTTTTTTGCTTTTGATTTGGTGATCATGTATTTCAATACTGAACAATGGATATAAAGATTTTATGGGTTTGATATTTTTGAATGAAGTCACTAGGTGATTTAGATTTAAAAAAAGAAAATACAAACACCAAATCTCTGACTTGTGTGAATAATGGGATTTGGTCCCATCGGGTGTGCCAAAAACTATTGGTCCAAAATCTACCTATGGTTGATTATTGCACCCAAGACTTGGCCAACATTGAATGACCGAGCAAGCTGCAGAGCTTAACCAGGTCAATATCTAGAGAAGGCTGGCTCCTTTGAGGTTCTAACTAGCTAAAACTATGATGGAGGGAGAAAAGAGTGCTAAAAGAGAGTAAATATAGCTGATGCTAGAACTTGTAATGGTGCAGATTAGACAACATCAAGAAATGCATAAATATCATGAAAGGGAACAACCATTAAAACCTCCTAATAGACCAACTAGTTTTATCATATGTAGAATAAATTTAAATCAATATCTAGTTCCACAAACTATCAGTTCCAGAACTAGAGAACTAACATGCACAAGAATCTAGAAAGCAGAATTAATGTCATGCACATTCATCTAGCTAAATAGAAACATTCATCCATTCATACATATGTTTTCTACAAGATGTTGAACCAGAGGCCAAACAAATATTTCTATTGCATTGCTCCTTCCAAAATTCTTTACACATGCAACTTGTAAATGCCTAAGAGTCAACCCTTAAACAAGAGGCCATCACTCTTATTTATAATACCTCTATGGTTCAAACTTCAAAAATAAAAAATATCTTTATTAAGATAGTTACAATAGAATGCCAGGCTTCCAAGCTCATAAGACCATCGTGCAACACCATTGGTCCAAAAATAGAATAGAGTGCTCGATCTCTAACTGATCGTTAAATACTTTATGCATGCATATGAGTAGTGGTGGTGAACTTGAAATTTGGTCCATCCTTTATTCTTCGAGGATGCTTGTCACCATTGATCTTGTGATAGCCATATCAAACTAGAAATCCTATAATATATATATTTTTTGTAATTCACAGTGACTGTGACATAGAAACATGTCATGATATCATGCTTTTTTCTTGCCTTGAAGCTTTTTAGGCTCCGACAACCATGATGTTAGAACATGTTGTGATGTCACACCTTTATTTTATCTTATGATCCCTTGGAACTTCTACTATCATTATGTTGTGATACTTCTTACTTAGTTATACTTTTTAGGCTTTGGTAAACATGAAAAATACTCATGTCATAGTTTCATAACATTTCTCTTACCTCTAGATTATTATGGTATTCATAGACACAGTGCAGCCACAAGTCATGAAGTCGCATTGGGTATTCTATCTTGAGTCTTCTTAGTCATTCGTAACCATAACATTGAGTGATGTCATGCCATCATGCTCAATTCTACAAATTGAGTCTTCTTATTTATTCATTACCACAATGTTGAGTCATGTTATGAAATTGTGCTCAATTCTAAACTTGGGACCTTTTAAGCTGTTTTGATATCTATATTAAGAGACATCATGATTTCATGCCTTTCCTTCTGACTTCAAAAATTTTCAAAGGCTTATCACCTTATTTCTCCTGATGTAGTTATTTTAACCTACAGGGATACTCCCATATGATTACATGAAGAAGCTAAGAAAGATAGGAGCTTTCAAGTCTCATGCACAACCAATATTATCTATGCTAGAAATAATGCTTGGATTAAGGATAGATTTTGATGTAGATCTCTACCAACTAGACCTGGCCAATCTTGTTATAAAAACTCACAACTATAGATGGTAAGCAAAACATCCTCCTATTATGTTTGATTGGGTAGAATTTCTAGCAAGAAGCATACATAAACAACTTATAGCCATGAATATGGGGAAGAGTGAGCTATTTATGTAGCCATCATACCTAGCATGGCTGGTCCTTTTCCATGTGATCCCAGGTTGAAATAGCATATATGAATATAGGTGGGATGAAAAAGGGATAGCATGCCCCATTGTGTATTGGAACCATGTTTAGAGAGAAAGCTCCTCATACCTAGAATCCAATAAGCAATATTTGGGACATGCCATTACTAAAATCTATGGAGAGTGCCCATGTATTATAACTAAGGTAGTGGACACATTAAGGTGAAATATGTGAGAAATAGGAGATTAGTTTTTCTAAAGGAGGGGATGATTATCTGACTATATGGTTTCTTAGGTACTCCATACCTACTTCCCTATTATGTTATAAATTGGATCTTTAATTTAAAATTCTATAGGCAAATATATATGATAGAGAAACATTTAAACCTCAAAGTAAAGAAGACTATAATATTTTGGTTGCCTGTAAATTTTGAAAGCATTACCATGACAAAATGGGAGCTAGAGTAGTACCATGACCTAGAGGGGAAGTTGGCTACCTTGCAAATATCAATAGTTCCCCATAAATGGCACTATGACCTTGAAGTTGTTTTCAAAGCATAGTTGGCCAACATAAATAATAAGGCACCTCCATTTGAGCATGTGCACAATGATATTGTGATGTTCAAAAATTTGGCCGACAATTAAGAAGCACCACTAGATATCATGACAATTCAAGAAAGGCCACCATAGAGAACGTGTTATAAATACGAGCAGGTTTTTGGCCTAGAAAGAAATGAAGACTAGTGGATTAGCTTAGATATTATCAAATATATAAAAAATATAAAATAGGAGGAAAAAATGAAAGGAATGGTGTATTTATTAATGCAAGAACAATCAGACTAAAAAGGCTTTTTCTAATAATATAGATAAATAATTTATTACAGAATTTGACACAGTACATAAACTCGAAAAGAAATCATGAAAAATATATATTTTTAGAGGTGAAAAGGTTGGATGGCTTACAAGAAGAAGAATAATAAGAATATTTTAACATAAAAATCCAAATGCAACCACAAAATTACCCCATAGTTGTCTATGATGATGTCGAGGAAGAATTTCTACCTCAACCTCAATAGGTTGAAGGATATGTTGTAAGTGCTAAAAAGATATATCCAACTGTATACACCAAGAGGTCAAGTGATCCTAGACCATTCAAAACATAATCAATGATGCAACCTAGATCACCTACACTAATCCCTAAATTGAGCATGAAGTGAAAGGATCATCCAAGTCCTAGAAGTTTAGATACAAAGATAACTACAGTTAGAAAATAGAAACTACAACTAGAGGTAAAAAGAGCCACATTTAAAAGGCAACAATTATAGAAGGAATTACAAAGTTCTAAGGCAATAGTTGCACTAGTAGAGGATCAAGTGGTGAAAGGTAATAAAATTAGGGTAACGATGGTTGAAGCTACCTAAATAGAGGATTCAAAGTAAGAAGTGCAAGGACAAGGTATATCTTCTAAATCCACTTTGCCATCCCCTAAAACTTCTCCTTTGCTAGAAACATCTATGCCTCAAGCACCACCACATTTTCCACATATCACTCCTTCATCCATAACCCATAAGTTCTAAGGAATGTAGGAAGGCATCACTCCTATAAAATCAATATCATATTATTAACTTACTCTAATGCTTGCATTTCTAGCTACTTCCATTCTCCCTCTAACTTTTGGAGAGCCACTTTTGAAGTTTTTCTCCATCATCCAGGTGTTGGAATATATTAAATTATTTGCTACATTCCAATGTACCGCCTTGGGTACATTTTTATAGTAGGAGTGTGTCATAGATTAGAGTTTGAGTATTTAATTTATGCAATATAATAAATGCACAAGTATTATTAGAATGTGCAATTATGTAAATGTGCATGTTATCCATGTGTACATGAGTCTATAGAATAGGAATATTAAGAGCCATAGGTGGATGGAATTACAAGAGTCACATTCTATTATATATTGGTGTTTGTAGTAGAAAGTAAGAGAGATGATATAATAGAGAGCATAGAGTAGAGAAGTAGTAGATACAATGTAGAGCATGTAAGAAGTATGGAGAGTTTAAGATCTCCACATATTGTATGAAGATACTATTTTCATGAGCTTTCATTAATGGTAGTTTTATGAGTTATTGCAAAAGTTTCTTATGAGTTTTACCTACTTAGTATATTACCATTATCATCTATTTAATATTGCATGTTCATTTTATATATTGTTGTTGATTTTACATGAAGTATTTAGCATTAAAAGCTAACTGTGGTATCAGAGCACAAGGTAGACTTATAGGAGATAGGGAGAGCCACAAGAGATATTAATAGAATATGGGATATCTCATTTTTAAAATTTCTAAAATTTCTTTTTGGCTAGAGTCTTTCCACAAGGTTGTAGGAAAACTCATGAAGACTAGGACTCAACATAGGTCTCTTTCTACTAGGTTGCAGGATAACTAGTGAATATTATTTATTTATAGAGATCTATAGATTTGCATGTATTTGCTTTCTACTATCTAAGATCTTGTTGCAAAAAAATGGTTCTTAGAAGTTAAGAATATTCCTACAAAATATAGATAATAATTTCATCTTTGATTGCCTAAAAGTCTATGTGCTTTTCTCATGCAGATATTAGTTCTTTGTTGTAGAAAAAGTAGACATTGAAGATAAAATAGGTCCAATAAAGAAGGCCCCATTGGAGAGTGAAGATAGAATATTGAGGAGACTCAAGAAAGAAGTCCCCATAGAAGATTCAAGATTGAATATTGAGGAGAACCAAGAAGGAGGTCTTCATAAAAGCTTGAAGATTGAAGACTCCAGATTGAAAAAAGAAAAAATCAACTCTATTGAAGATTGAGAAGAGGCCAAGAGAAGCCCTATTTAATATTGGAGATAAGGAGATCCAAGAGGAGATATATCATTGAATAGCTTCCAAATTTGGAATATAGAAGATTGAAAAAGAAGATAGAGGAAGACTAAGGAAAATTTCCAATTGAAGAGTTGTAGAATTTGAAGACCCAAGAGAAAATGTCTCAAGAAAATTTAGAAGGAGAAAGAAGAAGGCTAGAAATTCCCTATAGGCCATTGGAGGAGATTTGAAGAAAGCTCAAGGTAGAAGATCGAAATAAGGAGTAGCTCCTAAAAATAATAATTTGGGATAATTATCACCATATGAAAACAAGCCCAAAAGGAAGAAGGATTTGGCAAGAAGTTTACCAAATTTTGAAAATAATTTAGAAGACCTCAAGACATTCAAATTATTGAGAAGAAGGCCATAAAATAGGCTCAATTTGAAGTCAAAATTCGACAAGAATATTGGAGGAGAAATAATCTAGAAGAGACCACCAGATTTGAAAGTTTTGAAGACATCCATAAAGGATTTGAAGGCTGATTTGCGAAGGAGAAGATTGCTTATTTTTATAGCAGAAGTTGAAGAGTCACAAGACAACAAATTGAAGGTGACATATAGCTATGATTTGGAGAATATTTGGGTATATTTTGAAGTGCCCTTGGACAACCAATTAAAAAATTCTTGATAGAAAAATAAGGCAGCAATTTAGATAAGTTAGGAGAGAGTTTTGGACAACAAGAAGGCAACATTAGAAGGAGAATTGAAGCTGCAACAATTAGTTTTTTAAGCAGCAAGTTAAAGGCTAAGAGGTAGAAAATTTGGGGAGTAATTAGAGCTGCAAAATCTATAAGCTTAAAGTAGAAAATTATAAGGAAGTGAAGTTGCAAATTGCATAAGTATTAGATAGCACATTTGAAGGAGAAAGTTGAAATAAAATTGGATAGTGAATAAGATGATATTTGGGTAGAAACTTGAGCTAAAAATTTGATAAAGCTACAAAGTGAAAGAAAGGAAGGCTGAAAAAGTTGTAAAAGCAAGACAGCAAAAAGGTGAAGCAAATCACCAAAGGGATTAGCTACAAAAAGGAGGCCAAAAGGTATGCCACATTGGTGCTACAAAATTTTATTATCTTATCATTAAAACCAGTTTACTTTAAGGTTATAGGAGCACCATATTAGAGCCATTAAAGCCAACAAGATAGAGTTCTAAATTTTAGTGTCTCCAAGTTGAGGAAGGAGGCATCTTGGTTATCTTCAAAACTTGCACAAATTTTAGAATCAAAATTCAAAAAAATTAGTGCCAAAAGAGGAGCATAAAAATTGTAAAAATTGGGTAAAAATGAACCAAATAGGGTGGAAAAGTCAAGCAACATCAAGCCAAGGTAAGGAGAAGAGTTGTAGGTTCAAGAGTGATAGTCAAAGAACAAAGGAATAGTAGCCATCAAATGAGAAAGGAGAGGCCACTAAGCAAGTGGAAGCATCACTATATTGAAGAAAGAACCACTTAAAAATAGTGTTTGAGTGCCATAAGAGAGGAGCCAAGGTGACATCAAAGCACAAAGGGTATGCATCCAAGTAGTACCTATGAGAAGACCCTCCATCTATAGGAGAAGAGCCACCATGAAGAGCCATTGATGGAGTGTTGTTTTAGAGAGCCATCATTGAAATGTTGAGTCACCAAGCTGAGGAGAAGGAGTTAAGAAGCACCAAAGTGGAGAGGATCCACCATTAGAGAAGAAGAATTGTCGCTTGCACTAAGCAACAAAAGAGAAAACATTCATATATTGAAAAGGAATAAGGAGGAAATAAATATCTAGGTTTTGCAACTACCAAGAAGAGAAGCAAAAATTTGGCATCCATAACACTCATTACACAAAAGACAATATTGCATAATTTCATTGGTAAGGTAAAATATGTTACATAGGTGTCCATGTGTTGAAAGAGGAAGAAGAATGCAATCAAATAAGAATAGAACGTTAGTGAAGCATTGAAACCATCATTTGTAAGGTTGGTTGAATGATATAAAATTATTCAAGCCACTTGTCATGTGGAAGGAGGAGTTCCAATAAGCCTAGGATAAGTGTATATGAAACAAGCTATTAATTGCATGCACTGCATTGATGGAAGAGAGTATGAGGAGAAAGAGCAAAGTTCAAATTTGATTTCACAAAGTGCCTAAAGAGAAGAGAAAGGATAAATGCACATTTATTGAAGCCTGTCATAGTTGATTGAGCATGATAGAGAAGAGAGTTCTTCAAGGAGCGCACTTTGAGGAGAGGTCAAACTCCCTTGACCATATAAAATTCGTGCATTCATTAAGGAGGTAAGGTGATGTGAATACTTTCTTGAATTATTGATTAAAGTATAGGATAATTGAAAAAAAACACAATATTTTATCTACGATGAATTAATTATACCAAAGGAGATATAAGTAGTCTAATTAAGTGATTAAAACCTTAGAAACAAAAATAATTATTTTTGGCAATTTTGGGAGAAGTTTTGCAATTGAATTATAAAGTTTTATGAAGTATTTTTAATATTTGCAAATATTGCTATCTTGGAGAAATAAGGTTTTCAACATCAAATTAGGAACACAAAACTTGCAAATATATTTTATAGAGATTCTAAATTTCTTATTTGGGAGCTATAAGGAATTCAACATCAACATAGATTTATGAAATTTAGAATTGGGGAATTATATTCTTGAAATTTAGAAACCTTACTATTGCAAATTGAAGCACAACATAGAGTTGGAAAATTACATTGATATTAGTCTCTTGCTCAAATTAATGAGACATAAGGAATCCAACTTAAAGGTCTTGAAAATAGAGAACCTTATCAAAAATTGAAAGTGCATCAAAATTATCTTTAGCTTTCCATTTACAAAGTGCTTGTCTTGAAGTTGAACATTAGGGAGACAAAAGGGATTCAACTCAAAGGAAAATTTAGAAAACTAAGTATTTTATCAAGACCATATTATATTCAAAACATTTGGGAGATATAAGGTATTCTACAAAAAAATTGAGAATTAGAAAGATCTTATATCAAAATTTGATCTATTACATTCAAACTACTAGGGAGCTAAAAGGAATTCTACCTAGAGATTTGATCCTACAAAACTTGAGAATTGAAAAAATCTTATCAAATTTGATCACATATTCAAAACACTTGAGAGATACAAGGTATTCTACAAAATTTGAGAATTGAAAAGATATTATCAAATTTGATCATATACTCAAAACTAGGGAGTCATAAGGTAGTCAACCTCAACATTTTTGAAAGTTAAAAGATTCTCAATATATAATATTGGGGTGCCATAAGGATTTCTACTTAAAAGGATAAATTACTAGAAACATGGATGAAATAATAAAGAATGCTTTTAATGATGAACTATTTCATGAACTGAAGTTCTATTCACAAAACGTAATAGATACTTTTGATGGATATAAATATTTTTCTACTAGTTTATAAGAAAGATTTTATTTTGTTTCTCAAGGAAACAAAAGAAGAAAATTTTATGACATTAATTGGTTATCTTCATGAAGTACTTTTCAAAGCTTAGTGGAATGCTCAAAAAATAGTTATACTTTCTTCAAAAGAATGTTTGATGATATATCTATCATTAATAGTTTTTTAATTTTTTCAAGGGATGAAAAAAAATAAAGATGAACATATTAGCAATGAAATACTGAATCCTGACCAATACTATTGTGATGATGTACTAACTCATCATGTTGAAGATATATCACTAGTAAAGGTGTAGAAATGAAGAAGAAGAAGAAGAAGAAGAAATAGGAAGAGAAGGCATGATAGAAAATAAAAGATGAATATGGAAGAAAATACTCTCAAGCTGAATCTAGATATCAATTTACAGGAGGAAGATCAAATTGAACTAAACAACCAAGATGAAGACCATATTGAAGACTAAAGTCTTCAATACCAAAATAATGTAATACAGGGGGTGTTGGAATATATTATATTATTTGGAATGTGAAAATGTACCACCTTGGGTACATGTTTAGAGTAGGAATGTGTCTTAGATTAAATTTAGAGTATTTACTTTGTGTAATGTAATAAAAGCACAAGTATTAGTAGAATGTGCAATGATGTAAATGTGCATGTTGCCCATGTGTACATGAGTCTATAGAATAGGAAGATGAAGATTCATAGGTAGGTGGAAGTCTAAGAGTCACATTCCATTACATATTGTCCTTTGTAGTAGAATGAAAGAGAGATGAGATAATAGAGAGCATAGAGTAGAGAAGTAGTAGATACAATGTAGAGCATGTAAGAAGTATGGAGAGTTTAAGATCTCCACATATTGTATGAAGATACTATTTTTGTGAGCTTTCATTAATGGTAGTTTTATGAGTTATTGTAGAATTTTCTTATGAGTTTTACTTGCTTAGTATATTTTCATTATCATATATTCAATATTGCATGCTCATTTTATATCTTGTGGTTGATTTTACATTAAGTATTTAACATTAAAATCTAACACTAGGATGCAAAAGATAACAAGCAAATATGGATGGAGAAATACTAGTAGTAGAAGCCACAAGAAAATGATGAGGAGGCAGTTGCTATGACCTATGATACATTGGACCCTATTAATAAAAAAGGATAAGAGTGACTGCCCACCCCAAGGTCAAGAAAGCAACCTCTAAAATGAGGTCAAAGGACTACCAAGTAGAGGTGCAGAGCTAAGACATCTCTAATATATCCAAAGTATAAACACTCCATGCCCTCCATATTGAGGTGAACACATTATTTTTGTAGAGCAATAGAATATATAAACGACTAAAAAATTCCAAGAAAAATATTGAGGTCCTAAAGTTGAAGCTGAGTAAGGAAAATATAGAGTAGGATACTCTTAAGAATGATATCCAAGAGTTGAAAATGATATTTTATAATTTCCCCTCCAAAAAATAATTGTAGTAGAAGGATATAAATATTAAGAGCCTATAAGAAGAGCTACAAATGGCATAAGGTGGGATGTAGCAACAAAATTTAGAGTTTCTAGATATTAAGGCCAAGATACAACAACAAGAAGGAGCCTTGGCAACTGCTCTGGTCAAACTAAAAGAAGAAAATAAGAAATTCCATGGGTTAGAGTTATCAAAGTTCTGGCTTAAGTAGATATGTAGCCATTATTCAAAACAAATCAAAGGGGTCACCCTACAAGCCTTTTTCCCTTTCATAAAAAATATAAAAGAAATTGCACAGGTGTCTTTGGTTGCAAAGAAAGAGTTTGAAAAAGGTAAGAAAGTCCTAATGAGTAAAGTCCCAAAATTTTAGGTAGTTATAAGAGTGTTAAGAAATAGATAGAAACATCCTCATATAGAAAAGTAGTCAAAAAAATATCTAAAGGAATGTAGACTTGGAGCTCATTACACATACCATGCAACCGAGTTAATCTGTGAAGGAGAACTACTAGATGCCATCATAAAATAATATAATGAGACGAGTAGGGTTTCCTAGGAGATAAAGGCACTTGGTTTTCCAAAATTTTAGGACAATAAAAGGTAATTTTATTTAGAAGAGCAAATTAACAAATTACTAGATCAACACTTCCTATATGAGAGTGATATTGAGTCACTACTAGAGCCACTGGTAATGGAGGAGAGTTTTACTATATTTCATAGACTCTCTCATATTTTAGCCAAGTTAGAGGAAATAGCTATAAGATATATTAATCCTCCCTACAAAAACTATTATAGATTGCAAGATATCATATGTGAATTGAAAGGAATTCCAATACCTACCTTGGGGACATGGAGTAAATTATGCCAAGATTTCTAGATTCCTATGAGTTCAATAGCTCAATTAGTCACACAACAAGGTGAATCATCAATAGTGGCTTCAAAAAGAAAATCCTAATAGTAGGAAGAGTTAGTACACCCTCCAAAAAAGGGTGGTGTATAGTAGATAGTCCTAGACAATAAGTTTTTATACCTTAATAATTTTGTACTTGTACAATTGTACTATAGGGTTTTTAGTAGTTATGACTCTATAGCCCAATAGATCAGATACAAAAGAGGAAATTATTTAAGGTGATATAAGTAGAACTGATAAAAAAAATTGAAGGCTGTCACACCATAATATTTCTAGAAGAATGATGCAAGCAAATTATAAAATGTTGGAGCTATTAGAGATTCAGTTTGATAAGAAAAATCAAGGCATGTAAGTAGTAAATTCACACAAAGTGCCTAAATTGTAATCATGATATAATTATCAAGTTATATAAGTGAAGTACAAAGCTTAGTTATATATAAGACCACCCATTTCTTAACTTCAAAAAGGTTCTCCTCAATTCTGAGAATGATCTTATTGGGAAATATAAATATCCACATGATTGTGGGGAAATAGAGAGGAAGAGTTCTTGCTCAACTACATGCGAAAGAGAAGAGAGCACGAAAAGAGAAAAAAGTGAAATAATGGTTATTTCCTAAGACACCTTGCATAAACCTAAAACATTTATAAGATGTATTAAAGTATGCTTAGAGATATTCAATTTTCTAGGGGTATCTCATGTTCTAGGTATCCTCATGCGTCGTATCTCCCTCTTTTCTTTCTTTGTGGTAGATATAAATACCTATAAATTGTGCCACAAACTCCATCATTCATATATCCAATAGGGTTTTTTATTTCTCTATTCTCTTGAAGTATTTTTATATAATGTTATTCCTATCTCCATCCTTGGGCATACCTTTTGTACTACTAGTTTTCCCTATTTTTGCGTAAGATTTCTGCCAGTATGTAAGTAGCTATAGGTATTTCTTCACTATGCAACAAATATTTAGTATATATTATTCTTCATTGTCTTTTTTATTCAATTTATCATTCAATTTCCTATCATTAGTAAGACAAACCTGATCTAGGTTCTTATTTCCCACTAAGGAAAAGCCCTTGTGAGTCACCAAGAATATGGATAATTTTGGTCATCACCCACATGCACTTTTGGTTGAAAGTGCAAAAAGTAACATTAGAAGCTAAAATATCTAGCTATGGAGGAGTCCAAATATCTTATTCCTAGACATGCAATAGATAGGTTCTAAAAACTTCAGTGTTTTGTGGAAAGAAGAAGTAAAATTATCCAAGTATGGCAATTATCAGACACTTTTTACCCACATGGTCAATTGACAGATCCCAAATCTCAAGTGCTTGGAGGAAAGCAGGATGGATTAAATTTGAAAATTATGGAGCTCATTGGTCTCCATGTACTTCTTTAGGTAGTATATGGGTACCAATATTTTATCACTTGAGAAAGACACAGGAGGGCAAAAAGCTAAGGGTGGAGGTCAATGAAATTTTTGCCCCCTTAGTAAAGGTGGACGGGTACCAAAAAATTGTCACTTGATGTTTGAGTTGAGATGCTAAAATTGACCAACTATAGATTTTTTTGGACATTTTGTACATCTAGTAGAGGCTGATGGGTATCAAAAAACCCTCACATAATAGATGTGAGAATAATAAAATTAGCTAAGTGTAAGGATTGTTGGACAATTTGTACCTAGCCAAGCAACATATGGGTACCAAAAACCCTTCACCCGACAAATTCTCAAGGAGATATAAATTTCACTAAGTATAAGAAGCACCAAAAATTTTGTACCTCTAGTATAGGCAAATGAATACCAATATCTCATTGCCCAACAAAAAATATCAAAAGCTAATTTTGGCCAAGTATAAGGAGCGAAGGACTTTTTGTACCTCCAACAATTTTGAGTCGGTACCAAAAACTTGTCACCCTAGTAAAAGGAAAACGGAAAAAATAATATAAGTATGAATACTACTGGAAATCATGTACTTGGCCAAGCAGTAGATGGGTACCAAAAACCCATTTCCCAGCAACAAATAGTTGTTGCCCAATATTAGGAACCCAACACCTAATAATAGTGAAAATAACTAAGTATGGAGGTCTTTAGAAGTTTTACCCCTATAGTGGAGATAAATGGGTTCCAAATACTCATCGCTCAAGAGTAAACACATGAAAATTTGGCTAAGTGTGAAAGCTACTAGAGAACTTGTACCTTGCTGAGAGGCGAATGGGTACAAAAGACCCATCGCCTAGCAACAAGCACCCAACATCCAATAGTAAAACAAAAGCAAGGGTAAGATAAATTTTGATACCCGATAATAAGCACCCAACATCTATAAATCAAAGGGAGACAAAGATAAAATAGATGTTGATGCCCGATAGTAGATCAATAGACGAGGATTAGTTTTCTAACATTAGCCAAGTGATAGAAAACTACCATCACAACATGCCAAGTGGTTAAAGATATGTTGTTAGAGAATTTTAATGACCAACCTACTCATTGTTTCCTCATGTAGATGCATGATCATGGTAGGAATTTATCTCTAACAAAATTATCAAAAAATCCAATGAATCAGATGTTGACAAGGCCACCACCACTTTATATGGAGCCTAATCAAGCCACATCAATAGCCCATACCTAGTCAGTTATAACAATATTAATGCTAAATAGGTGATTAATTGGCAAAGACCTGACATAATACCAATCCATACTTAAGGAAATTATGCCATGATAACATAATTGATTGTAAAATATTGTATGCTAAAATGTAAGAAATTCTAGAGGTCAACTTAAAGCTGTTACAATTTACATGCATGAATATTGTACTTTGAGAAATACAATTGGATTGTTGTTTTGCCTCTAGTTCAATATATTTTTAGAACATGCATGTATAAATGGTTGTTTAATTCTATCATTTGCTAGCTAAATTATCATATTAGTATTTTTTCTCTAAATTTTTGCACGTGTTCATTCTCTAGTTCTAGAATTTATAATCTAATAGTCTATCAAATAGATAAATGTAATATTTTGTAATTGATAAAAATTGGTTGGTCTATTAGGAAGTTTAGTTGATATCTCATTTGCATAGTTTTTATATATAATGTATATTGATGTGGTTTAATCCATACCAGTTATAATTTCTAGCTTTAGCTTCCTTTATTTCTTTGAGCACCCTATTCATCCCCCATTTTTAGGATTAGCTAGTTAGAATTCAATAGGATCGGCCTACTCTAAAGATTAATATTTAAAGCTCAACATCTTTAGGTATTTTAATGTTGATCAAAGTCTTAGGGCACACAATTCAACATTTTGCTTAGTGGTGAATGTTCACAAATTGGGAGAATATTAGCATTTTTGAAAATGTCAATTTGCGATTTTGGGGGACCCTGGACGTCGGCCATTTCGCCCAAAATTTTTGGGTCAAAAATTTTTGAAGTGTCGATTCGTCGTGCGTTGATAATAGTATTAGTTTTTTTTTTTAAATTCACCGACACTCCCGCCTAAGTCGTGGAGCATTTTTGCCAATTTTTTTTAAATTTTTAAATTATCCCACCAAATTCGCTAACTATACCACTATATATAAGTAACAAGCCAGATATAGTTTTCATTTATAACATTCAAAAAGTAAAACTCTAAAGTGAAAAGATGAACTAAAACATTCGATCTATTGCAGATTCCACCGGACTTCAGAGTTTTGTACATGGATCGACATGACATAGTTCTCCACCTAGCATGACGACCGGATGTTATATCCACCTGGATCGGTAGTTGGTCTACTTGTTCCACTTGAATAGCTAATTACAACCGGGTCGTCTACCGGACTGCATATTCCACTCGGACCGTTAGCCGATGAGCTTCTTCCACCCAGACCGGTTGTCGGACTTCCTACTAATCACAATTTGACATTCGACATATAATTTCCACCCGGATCGAATACCGAATTCTAGTTCCACCCGGACCGCAAGCCGGATCGACCGTTCGCCCAGACCGACCGCCTGTTTCCTGCATGAACCACCCGGTGGGTCTCTTTTCAGATGAACCTTTTCCTACAATAGGTACTCTATTTCTCTTTAGACATTTGAATCTGTGATCCTGTATTTTTTGGTTTTACAGAGAATAATAGTTGTAGCACTTGTAATAATAAGATCTATTTTTTTATCATCTAATTTCTGGTTTTTCTTTAGTTGTGTTTTTATCATTTACTGAAAATAAACCAATTCTTTGTTCTCCATTTTTCCTCTTATTTTCTATCTATATTAAAACTATTTGATTCTCTATTTCCATTAAGATCCCATTTTCTGTTACAATATTTTTAAATAGGTATATAATGTGGTTCTCTATGGACAAAGTGATGCTCTACTTCTTGTCCACATTGTACTAGAATTTTATATTTTTTAACATTTTGTATCTTTGATTAAATTGTATTTCAAATTTATATTTATTGGTTTTTTGCTCTTATTAGTTATAGGTACTATCTCCAAAAAATAAAGTATTTGAATACCCTAAAAAAATCATAATAAAGAATGACTGGAAACAAGTATTTATTTTCTTCCAACCATCTATACGTTTATTCTAATTACAATATTATCTTAAGGCTTCACAAAAGTAAGATGTCTTCAACATTTTATTACTTTTCTAAATTGAAAAATATTTTATTTACAAGTAAAATATCACCTACTAGCGAAGCAAAAAAAGGGGTCAAATCTGAAAAAAGTCTCCTAAATTATTTTAGGCATACATTGAAATCAAGTGAGCCATCGACATCTGTGTAAATTCAAGGTACAAATTATTTTTGACTACTTAACAGTTAGGTGTATTTGGTATTTTAAATAATGCTTTCTTCCTCAAATGGTTAGGGTGCCTCTAGCCATATTGCATGATGATATAAACCATATTTATGTTTGTTAGTTTATTTTGTTAAATTAAAAAATAATTAAGAATAGTATTGTATGCTACTATGCAGAATACCATGTGGACCCTGATATGCATATGCTTGAAGATATTCATCACCAAGAGATGATTTCTAATGAAAATTCTCTTAACAATGACATCCAACAAGCACTTGAATATAATCCTCAAAATAACATAATTGAAAATTAAAGCGAATAAAAGGAATTCATCTAACTATGTTATTGGAAGGGCATTTAAGAATGAATGGGTAGAAAAATTTCCATGGATAGAGCCTATCCTAACTAATGACAACCAAGTCAATGATAAAGTATGTAGATGTAAAATTTATAGTTGGAAATTGGGCAAGGAGCATAGGTTGCAAAATAAGATAGATACAATAGAAAAACATATTGGTAAATTTTATGTAAAATTTAAAGGAAGTGATGGTGAAATTATTAAAATAGTTAGGTGGAAGGATGCATCATAATGTATGCATTTCAGATATGCAATAGAATATGATAATCACTTAAAGGAACAACAATCTCTTGTTGAGAAAGGTGCAACAATTGAAGCCCATTTTCAAAAAATGAAAAAGATCACCTTAGGGGTAAGTTCTACGGTTTGATGTTGTACTTAGTATTCTCAAGAATGGTAGACCTATGTCCTATTTTATTGATTATGAGCAACTGTTTCAGCTGGCTAGTTTGTAAAAAATTCTGAGTTGCCATTGGTTTGATCGAAGTGGTTGGTAAATGGTAAAATGTATATCATTAGAAGAGAAGGAGGACCTGAGGGAGAGAGTAAAACTTTATATATTTATTTTACTATATATTTATGAGGTGACGGTTGTGGACAACACATCTTGGATTTGTATGCATGTGTATACTTTTCAAAACAATGTCAGGTAGCCTAGTTTGCTAGGATTACATAAGATGGTTGAAAATTTAAATAAAGAAAATATTATTAATGTTGTTGTGACTAGTTTAAAATATATTACAAGAATGAATGACATAGACATAGCCTCAAAGTTAATATGTGTTGGAGCTTATGGAGCTGCTATAATGCAAGGGCATAGGAGTGGTCTCTGTGTTCGACTGCAAACCATAATTGCACCATATATGATACCCATTCATTGCATGGCTCATAGAGTGAATCTTGCATATAAAATCGTGAGCACTTTTAAAAATGTTGCAAGAGTGGAAAACCTTATTCATGAAGTACATTATTATTTTTCTTGCAGTACAAAAAGGTTTTCAGAGTTTCAACAGTTTGCACTAGGAGTTACAAAAGGAAAAAATATATTAAAAGATGTTGATATAAGGTGGATTTCATTGTATCAATCTACACACAGAGTTTTTATAGAATATCGATCATTAAATAAGGTTTATAGACACAAGTAGTAGAGGAGTTGATAAGGAAAAATATTTATTGTTTCATTTGACTAACTTCGAAACCCTGCTGACATTATGTGGTATTCTTCCAATATTACAAGAAATGAGTAGATTGATAAAATTTGGACAAGAGAGATCCATATATATCATTGATTTTATAAGAATGAGAAAACAAATATGTGTTGTTATTGAAAATGTATATGTGTTCAAAGCATATTTTAAAGATCCCTTGTTTCATAGTTGGAATAAATTGACAAACGTGAACGATCCTGAAAGCTATTTGAAGTTTGACATCAATGATCATATTTGTATTAACAATCATGGAAAGTTGATACCTCTTTATTTTTTTGAAAGGCAATCAAATATAGGTGTGGACAATGTTGAACAAGTTCCTATAACACACAATAGATTTCATGTTGTAATACATAAAATTGGAACAAATTTGTCCAATATAGAAAAATCTTTGACAAGTGAGATAAGAGATCGATTTCAGAGAGATGAGTTACTTGAGGCCATGGGTGTGGTTAACCCCATGTTTTGGGGTTCTAATAGTAAATTCAATTTGAAAAATGAGTTGTTTGCTAAATATATGATGAAACTTATTGAACATTTCAGTAAAATTATGGAAATGAATGGTGTTACAATCAATGGTGTACTCAACAAAAATATTTTGAAAGAACAATCAGTATATTTTGGAAGAACAATACTTGGGCAAATGTCACTTTTGAGTAACATCCATGAGACTGGTTCCATTGCACGTTTGTGGCAAAAATTGTATCCAAGTACTATCCTACAAGATACTATAAGTGAATACTTCTATTTATATGAATTATGTCAAACAATGATTTTGGGATCAGTGGAAGACGATAGGGTTTTCAGTGCACTATATTTTGTGAAATCTAAGCTTTGCAACACTTTAGAAAAAAATTTAGAATTTTTTTTGAGAATATATGTATCATCCTATCAGTTGGAAAATTTTCCCTATGATAGAGCAATTGTAGTGTGGAATTCCCTTGCAGGTAGGAGTGTGTTGAATATGACCGATATGGAAGATGATGATGTTGTTAGTGATCATAATGTGGAGATACATATTTCCACTATGCTTCATAGTGATGCAGAATAAGTAGAAAATTATTTGTTCAAACTACCTGATTTGTGATTTTTTTAGTATTACATTTTTTCAAGTATTTCACAATTTGAATTTATTTGACACTAGATTTCACAATAGAGATTATGCACAAGCTGAGCATTGTTTGTTTTAGCTACTTAATTTGTGATTTATCAAGTATTGTGATTTTTCTAGTATTTCACAATATATTGGAATTGATTTGATATCAAATTTCACAAAATTTGATTATTAAGAAGTTTTCATGTTTTGCTTTTTTTTTTTTTTGAAATAGGTTTAATTGCCTTTATATCATAGTATTTGTTTGTTTCCATGACCTGAATTGTAATTTTTTACAAGTATTTACAACATTGATTAATATGAATTTGTTAGTTATCATTTTCATCTATAAATTTTTTACAAGTATTTACAACATTGATCAATATGAATTTGTTAGTTATCATTTTCATTTTCAATATGAATTTGTGTTTATTTGTTATCACAAGATTATTTCATCTATCTTAATTGTAACTATGATTTATAACACAACATTGTCATTCAAATTATATGTTTTATGATTTATAACATAGCATTGTCTTTCATATTTGATTATAAATGTATGAGTATTGTTGTTTTTGAAATGATTTCAACTGCATTCATATTGATTTTAACTGCATTCATATTGATATTGAGATTATAAACAGTTAAAATCATTTCAAAAACAAGAAGAGCATTCATATTGACACAAGAAGAGCATTCATATTGATTTTATCTGACACAAGTAGAGCATTCATATTGACACAAGAAGAGCATTCATATTTATCATTTTGGACAAGAAGAGCATTCATATAGATTTTAACTACATTCATATTGATTTCAACTGCATTCATATTGATTTTATGACACAAGAAGAGCATTCATATTGACACAAGAAGAGCATTCATATTGACACAAGAAGAGCATTCATATTGACACAAGAAGAGCATTCATATTTATCATTTTGGACAAGAAGAGCATTCATATTGATTTTAACTGCATTCATATTGATTTCAACTGCATTCATATTGATATTGAGATTATAAACAGTTAAAATCATTTCAAAAACAAGAAGAGCATTCATATTGACACAAGAAGAGCATTCATATTTATCATTTTGGAAAAGAAGAGCATTCATATTGACTTTAACTACATTCATATTGATTTTAACTGCATTCACATTCATATTGAGATCATAAACAATTAAAATCATTTCAAAAACAACAATATTCATATTCATATTCATATTGCCATAGACGAAAAATGCATCAAAATATTATAAACAGGAAGAACAACAAAATTAAAGAGGATACAAAATTTGTAAATTGCCTTTTTCATATATAGATTTAAAATATATTATAATGTCTTTAACTGTTCTAAAAAACAACACAATTTTCATGCAACATGCAAATTTTTCAAACTACTTTTGATATTCTGGATTCTCTGTCGATGTTTTTCCTAACTTGAGCCTGAGGTTTCTCCTGTACCTGCCTATTCTATTACTTTTTCTACATATTCTACACTAGGCATTGACAGTGCTTCGGATCTGACTAAACTTTCTTGTCCTTTCTTAAAATTTTCCAACAACCCAACTTCTTCTTTGGCGGGATCTTGAAGCACTTTCAAACCAGGATTTTTCTCTAGTCCTTCCCTTATCAGGAGATCTGGATCCACTTCAAGTTTCTCCCACAAATATTTTCTGAGAATGTTATTATCTCTTACTTTTGTTGGGTTGTTCTCTTCATAATAATGGTAGTTTCCAAAAATTTCTTTGCAGCCTCTATGTTGACTTGCATGCTCTAACCTGTAATTTCAAATTTTCAAGATTTGACTGCAAAAGAAAAAAACATAAGTTAGTAGAGTTATATGACATAATTTAAGCAACTTCAATAGGTTTATGACATAAGTTAGTAGATTTAGCAAAATAAAAATATGCATCTAAATTCTCACCTCGACCACATCTCTTGCAGCTAAGGCAACTTCAACAATTTTCTTGTTGAAAGCCCATTGGTTATAGTACGCTTGGGCTTCAACATTGATGTTCTCAATTCTATTCAACATGATTTTTAAAACTTCATCATCGGATGAAGTCCTACACGTCACTAATCCTAAACTGGCCTGTTGTAGCATACCACTAAGCTTCTCGAGTTCATTCTCATAATAAGAAAAAATAGTCTCCCTTCTATTAAAGTTTTTATAACGGGCATTTATTTTCTTAATAAGCACTTTAGCCTGAATTTCCCACTGTTTCATAATTTGTAAATCTTTAAGCACCCTCTCTTGGAGGGTTGCTTCAATACCATCACTCATAGAAGACTGAATATTAAATTTTGGCTGAATGGTAGAGACGTTTTTCGCAGGACTGCCCAAACTGCCGAACTCGTTTTGGCCATATCTCACTCATCCGAACTCGGATTGAGCTGAAATTTTGAGGGTAGATGCCTGAAAAACCCTAGAACGTCTCCACCAATTTTCATATCATTTGGAGCAACATAGATCCTAGCACATCCCTATGTGTGAATGATATATTTGGCAAGCGGCTATGCGAGGGTTTCATCTGGGTTGAGTGCAAGCAGCTCCAGAGGTTGGTTTTTAGGGCCTTCGGGCCCTAGCGGCCAATATTTTTGTGGTTTATGCTCAATATTTTAGCAAGAAATGTTGTAGGGGATACAAGATGGGTTAGAAATTTGTCTTTCAATAGATCATACTGTGAACTTGAGTGACAACGGCTTCCAATTTGCTGCACAAAAGAAAAGTGAAAACCATACCTTTCCACGACGTCTAGGGCAAGGATTAAAGAGACCACGAAATAAGTTTCAAGCAGTTGATCAAAAAATGGCTCATATCTCAAGTGAATCTGGTGCTAAGGTGCACCCACAAAATAATTCTACTATGAAAACCCCTGTCAAGGGTAAGAATTTTGAAGACTCAGTCCCAAAAATGAATTTTAGGGATGCCCTTCGTGGTGGACAGCCTCAACCCAATGCTAATATCAATACTAGGGCTTCTCATAAACCTCTAAGAATGCCTAAGATTGATCCCAGGAAAATGGAGTCAGGATGTCTTAAAGAAGCTGATGGAACTCCTATTGTTAAGCTTGATATGGGTAACATTCAGACTGGCATTGAAGATTTGGAAAAAAGAGGACTAATTTGTCGGTTCGTGGGTTTTCGTCCGAGTCTATCCGCTTTCAAAGTCTGGGCTGCAAAAAGCTGGAAAACTAAAGGTGAGTTACAAATCTCTATTTATCCAAATGGTTATTTTCTTGTTTTATTTGCTAATAATGAAGATAGAGAGAAAACTTTTCAAGGGGGTCCTTGGTTTTTTGAAGGGCAGGGCTTTTCATGAAGCCCCGGCATACTAAATTTAAAGCCGAAGAAGAGATGCCTTCTATAGCTCCCGTGTGGGTTAGACTCTTTGGCCTCCCTATTGAATTTTGGAATCCTACTATTTTTTATTCAATTGGAAACTCTTTAGGAACTTTTATGATGACCACTGATTGTACTCAAAATTTTGAACATATTATTTATGCTCGAATTTGTGTTTTAATGGATTTTGACAAACCCCTACCTAAAAAGATCACATTACAATTTGGGGAAGACACTTGGGAGCAAGTAGTGGACTATGAGAACATTCCTTTTCGTTGTAGAATTTGCCATGAATATGGTCATTTGGCCGTTGCTTGCCCAAATAAAATTCCCGATCAAAAGAAAGAAGATATAAACTCAAGAGGTTTCCAAATACCTAAGAAGAAGAACACTTAAAAAACCAAGTTATGAAGGATCAATCAAAATCATTTGCTAATATGTTTGAAATCCTTTCCACAAATGATGTCCCAAGTGAGGAAGAGGAAATAATGGAAACTGAAATCTTAGAAACACAATTTAAATATGAAGGAAAGAACTCATAGACAAACCAACAAATCAAAGGTTTTCAACAAAAAAAAAAGGAGAAAATTTACACAAGAAAAACAATATTTCAAATGTCAAAACTTCAAATAATGCAGGTCCCAATATAGACTCCATTGAACCATCTAGTAAAATTTTGGTTGTGTATGAGCATTCTTCAAGGTTAGAAGCCATCTCAGATTCAATTGGAATAAGTCAAGAAATAGGGAAAAAAATTGAAGATGGATTCTAATCAAAAAGTAGGTCGCAAGACCAATCAATATCATATGGTAAAAGAAGGTGAAAAGCTTGTAGAGGAAGGTAAGATTAATGCCCTTCCCAACATTTTTAGCCCTGGTATTAATGAAGATCATCACTTGGAATATTAGAGGACTCAAAGGGAGTCTTTCAAAACAAAATGAAATTAGAAGAATGATTCAGATAAATCATCCACATCTTGTTTTCCTTCAAGAAACAAAAATGTCAATGGAGGATATGGACTTAATTGCCAGTAAAATTTGGCCAGCTTGTCTTTGGGACCCAAAAGAGGTAGTTATTCACCATATGGTTGGCAGTTGGGGTTTGTTGGCTATAGCTATTCAAAGTAGACATTCCAACCAGATTATGCTCGCATTACTATTTATGCCCCGACTTCTTTGGAGGAAAAAAGAAGAAAATGGAAGGATATTACTCATATTATCTCTCATTTTCCTAAAGCTTGGATCTTGATCGGAGGAGATTTCAATACCATCCTCTCTCTAGATGAGAAAAGGGGGGAAATAGAAATTTGGACAAAAGTACTGACCTCATGAGCGAATATATTGCAAACCTCCATCTTGTGGATATCCAACCAGATAATGGCCTTATGACTTGGTCTAATAGAAGGCAAGGCTTAGCTTGTATAATGGAGAGATTGGATAGGTTTTTGCTCTCTGAAAATTTCTTAATCCATGGTCACATTCCTAAAGTGAAGACTCTTAATAATGTTGGTTCGGATCATTGGCCACTCATGGTGGAAATGTGGAAAACCAATGTGAGTTTCTCTCCTTTTCATTTTCAATTAATGTGGCTTAGAGACATTTCCTTCAGACCTCATGTGCAACAATGGTGGAAGGAAGGTAAACCTAGGCATGGGACTAAGATGTTCTATTTTGCCAAAAGACTCGCAATACATTAAATCCAAAATCAAGACTTGGAACTGGAAAGAGTTTGGGGATGTTCATAAAAAAAACATGAAGTTATTGCTCATCTTGAAAATTTGAATAAGAAAATCCGTTTAGATGGCCTCACAGAGAAGAGAAGTGCAGATGAAATTAAACTCACAACTCAGCTTAGAGGAATGGGAAAAAAGAGAAGAAATCTTATGGAAGCAAAAATCTAGAATTCAATGGCTCAAAGAAGGAGATCGAAACACAAATTTCTTCCACAAATCTCTTCTAGCTCGAAGATCTCACAACTTTATTTCTTCCTTAAAATCAGATTCTGGAGATGTTGTTTATACTTGGGATGGCATGAACTCTATTGTTGTTGATTACTTTTCCAATATTTTTGTCGCTACTCCTCTTGACTCAACTTCTCAACAAAATGTTCTTCAAGCAATCCCTTCTCTTATCACTTCCGAGGAGAAATCTATTTTGACTCGCTCCTCGTTACTATCAATGAGCTTCAACAAGTAGTTTTTAAAATGCAAAAAGGGAAAACCCCAGGTCCCGATGGTTTTCCTATTGAGTTCTACCAAGAGTTCTGGGATATCCTTCATGTTGATTTATTAGAGGTGGTGGAAGAAGCCAGGAAATCCAAAGAAATTTTGAAGGTTATCAATAAAACTTATATTACTCTTGTTCCAAAAGCTCAAGAGGTTGATCATATCTCAGCTTTTAGACCTATTGCTTTATGTAATGTTCTTCTCAAAATTATTACTAAAATCATGGCATAAAGGTTGAAGCCTCTTTTACATAAGATTATTTCCCAGAGCAAGGGGGATATGTGGAAGGACGTCAAATAGTAGATGAGATAGTTCTTGCTCAGGAAGCCATCCATTCCATGGATATGCAAAATTCTCCTTCTATGTTCATCCGGTTAGACTTATCCAAAGCTTATGACAGAGTGGATTGGCACTTCCTTATCAAAGTTTTGAGGCAATTTGGTTTCTCTAAGGATTGGATGGATTGGATTATGGGATGTATCTCTTCAGTTTCCTACTTAGTTCTTATCAATGGCAGGCCTTCTCAGTCTTTCCTAGCTTCCAGAGGTATCATGCAAGGTGACCCGCTATCCCCTTATTTATTCATCATTCTTGTTGAATGCTTGGGTAGGACTATAACCAAAAAGAGGGAAAACAAAACCCTTGAGGGAGTTACCATTGCTCATGGAGCTAGACCTATCTCTCATCTTCAATTTGTGGATGACTCTACCCTTTTAGGTAAAGCTACAGCTAAGGAAGCTTCTAATTTTAAGCAAATCATTAGCTATTTTTCTAAGGCTACCAGGCGCTTGATCAATGAAGACAAATCTAAAGTTATTTTCTTTCACCGCTCTCCTAGACAGAAGCCATGGTCTTGGATAAATTAAGATATAAGAAGACCTCTCTTCCAATCACTTATTTAGGTATTCCCATAAATATTCAAAGGCAGAAAAATAAAGATTGGAATTGGTTGTTGGACAAAGTCAAGAAGAAAATTGGAAAGTGGACCAACAAGTGGCTTTCTTCTGGGGGTAGAATCACCTTGGTAAAATCAGTCCTTCAAGCTATTCCTATTTATGTTTCTTCCATTTTGAATATCCCAAAGGTTGTTCTTCGAGAATTGGATCAAATCAGTCATCGTTTCCTTTGGAGTGGTACTAAGGAGAAAAGAAAATGGGCCTTGGTGAAATGGGATACTTTATGTCTTCCTAAGAGTGAAGGGGGGTTAGGATTCCGGTCTTCAATTAATAACAACAAAGCTTTAGCTGCTAAATTATATTGGAGGATGTTGCATAACCCCAATGCTCTTTGGGCCAATAATCTCCGTGCTAAATATGCCGAGAACAAAAGTCCCGAAGACCTTGTTCGCTATCAACTTCCTACCAAAGGTTCTCCCATTTTAGCAGCTCTTAAGACTCGGTGAGGATTTGATAAAGAAAAAATTATTTTGGATCATTCATAATGGTCAACATGCAAATTTTTGGACAGATTCTTGGGATGGTCACAAGCCTTTGATAACTCGCTTCCCGATTGGAGGCCTTGGATGGAGGAGCTTCACCGAGCTAATTGGATAAAGGTGGCTAATTACTGTCGGTACCATACCGGTAATTCAAAGGTTGGTAGATATTGGATCCCTATTGAGGACTGGCCTATTCAAATCCTAGAAAGGCAAAGACAAGATATCCAAGGCATCCTTCATATGAGATCCCTCTCTTGGTCCCATGAAAAATATTGTTTTGGATGGAACGACACTACTAAGGGTGAGTATTCAGTTGCTCAAGGTTATTTGACCTTATGCCATAATAATCCCAACCATTCTTCTGACATATTTTCTCAATTGTGGGCTCAAAAGCTCTGGCCTAAGGTGAGGTTCTTTAATTGGCTTTTATTGCATCGTAGGGTGCTTATCGGTGAGCAACTTATGAAGCGTGGTTTTCATGGCCCTTTTAGATGTGAAATGTGTGAAGAGAATGTAGAAAATATCAACCATATTTTTATTGAGTGTACTTTAGCCTCTCAGCTATGGAGGAGAATGGCAACTTTACTTGGCTTACAGTGGTCCAATTTTTTCACTTTTGAACAGCTTTGGAGGGATTGGCCTAATCAAGAGGGTGTTGATCATTTTATTAGGCACTTAGTTTGGATGGGTTCTACCATTCTTCTTTGGAATATTTGGAATGAAAGGAACAACCAAATTTTTAATCAAGATAGGAAGGATATTCACTATATTTGGCAAAAGACCATAGCCAACTTAGTTGAATCAGTCCATCATCTCCTTAATCACCCCCAAAACTCCCACCAAATATGGGATCAAGTGATGCAAAGATTGAAGATTAAACCTTCTAAGGGCAACCAACTTAAAGGGAATGTGAGTATTAGTAAGATGGATAGGACTAGAAATTGGCAACCTCCTCCTAAGGATTTTGGAAAAGTCAATACCGATGGAGCCTCTAGAGGGAACCCCGGAAAAGCCAAGTGTGGGAGGAATTGGTAGACTTTCGGATGGCTCCCTGGTTTTTACTTTTGCTGAGAATTTGGGTATTCTTTCCAATAACCTTGCTGAGGGGTATGGTATCCTTAGAGGCCTTCAGGAGGCTACTAAGGTTGGATGGGAAAAGGTGTTAGTTGAGTCCGACTCTCAACTTATGATTAATCTCTTGAAGACTCCTTCTAAGAATCATAAGGTGGATTGGAGAATAAAAAGAATTATTGAGAAGATTCAGTTAATCCAGATGGGATTTTTGAAAGTTGATTACAATCATGTGGTCAGAGATCAAAACAAGAGTGTTGATGCTTTAGCTAATTGGGCTTTGGACAAAGGTGATCTTACTTGTTATGGCCACCCTCCTATATGGTGGGCTTCTCAAATTAGGGAAGCTCTTCTTTCTATCATTTCTTTGGATGGCTCCAGCTTCAAGGTACCTAGTTTCTTCTTGTTTTTTTTTTGTTTCTCTTTGGTTCATTCAGTTTTTTTAGTTCCCTAGCTCATTCTATTCTTTATTTTGTTTCCTCTGTTGATTCTTGCATTAATAGTCTTCTGGTCTAGATAGGTCATTGTTTTGTTCATTTTTTTCTTTTGTCTTCTTTGTTTTTTTGTTTAGTTTTTTAAGGTGGGTGGGTTCTTTTGTTTTGTTTTGTTTTTGTGTTCTTTGTGTTGTTTTTTGTTGTTCTTGTGTTTTTGTTGTTTTTTTTTTTTTTATGTTTATTGTTATTGTTCTTGTGTTTTTTTTTGTTCTTGTTCTTGGGTTTCTCTTTGTTTGTGTTATTTCATTTTTTTATGTGTGAGTGTTTTCTATGTTTTTTGTTTTTGTTTATTGTCTCGTTGTTGGTTGTTTTTATTTTTATTTTATTTATTTTATTTTTTAGGTTTTGGTTGTGTTTATTTTTCATGTTTTTTTGGGTTATGTCTTTGTAGTGTTCTCGTTGTTTTTGTCTTGTTTGTGTTTTGTTATGTGGTTCTTGTGTTTTTCTATGTGGTTTGTGTTGTGGTTTCTTTTATCTTATTGTGCGTGTTTGGTTGTGCTTTTGGTTTTGACACACTCAAGGAGTTTGTTTTTTATTTTATTTTATTATTTTTGTTGTTATTTTCTTTTTTTAATTTGGTTTTGTGTGTTTGTTTGCTCCTTGAGTATGTCAAAGGTGGTAGGCCAGGTCCGAGTCCTGGGCGTTTTTGGCGGAATGGATACCCCTGCCTCCTTGGGTCTTACTCGAAAGTGGCATCCCTTTTGGGATGTTTTCCACAAATAAAAAAAATATATCAAATTTTACTTTGTGATCCTTGGATTGAGGATGACAATGGGCTTCCATTGTAGGAGCGGATACTATTTGCTAAGATATTGTGGGTGCTTGTTCTTCTACATCTGCATGTGGATCTTCAAGCACATTTTTTTCCTGAAAGACCTCAATGTTTCCTTACAAAAAAATTCATCATCAAGCGAAATATTATCTAATCCAACATTTGTGGTTGATACCTCTAGTACTTGAATTGTGTTAAATGAAAAAGTGGGGAAAACACCCCATAATATTGGTTGCATAAGTATTTTACCCCTTCCACGGGCCATATTGATTTTCCCTCTCATTTGTTGCACATGTGGTTGTTGTTGTGGTGGTGGTGACCTCATGACTTGCTACTCTGGCTTCTCACATTTTTTTTCTTGATAGCCACATGACATTCAAATAAGAATTTGCCAAAATTATTTTCAAAAAAAAAATTAATAATTTCAAGAAAAGAGAATGATTTACCTAACGACGATTGGATCTCATGTACAATGTTGTGTCTGGGGGTTGTGCGCAATTTTGAAAATATTAAAATTTTAATAAAAATTATTATAATTTTATGTCACACACTAAGAAAAATACTCATAAAATATTTAAAGTGAAACTTACATGTAGGACGGTTGATATAACTAGATTCAGGTCTATGAGAAGGAGGAGTAACCTACTGTGTATATTTTTTTGGCCTCGATAATGGTGATGATTTTGATTCATTTTCTTCATAATCACCACATGCCTCATGCATGTGACCCCTTACACCAACATCCAATTTTTTAGTTTTGGTCACTACCTTTATCTGCAATCAGGTGCAAAACAAAACTAAAACTAAAAATAGAGCTAAAATATATTAAAAAATGGATGTGAAATATGGAATTACCCTAAATTCCTCTGAACTCATACCCAAGCTCAGCAGTGTGGGATGCAATGTTGTTGGTACTTCAGTATTTTTTAAATCATGAAAACTTTTATAAAAAAGAGCTAAAATAAAGTTAACGTTCACCACAGTTTTGAATTCCTTTGTCCCAACATCGTGCAACTATGTTCTGATGTGTTCTAAAATGTACATGCATGATTCAAACTATGTGCCTTGAACAATATGAACAATATAGATCAATGCCTATAATGGAAGTTCTATTCTTCTAAGAAAAAATAGTATTTCTTGTAAGAACTCAATAATGGCTTTCAAATTTTTTATTTTCAACACAACTGTTTATTAAGCCTCTATTAGAATTAGCCACAGAAGCTGCATCAAAAAAATAGATGAAAAAATGTTAAATTTTGAACAATAATAGAAATAATTGACAAGAATTATACCTTCAACTACTTTCCAAGGAAGGTCGTATTCACTCTCCAAGTATTTTTATCATGTTTACCCATAGAGAACCTTGGAGACACGACATGGAAACTCTTATGTGGAAGTTATGTTAACCTCTGTATGTCCAAAGGTGTGATGGTGAATGACACTTGTTTATTCCAAAATATAACATTCACTATTGCATGGTCATGGTCATAACCATCAATGATACTCTGCAAAATGTGCTTGCCGGTCTTGAACTGCGACATTGTTAGCAAGTATTACAAACTTGATGTAGAGAGCCATGTATTGTCATAACCCAGGATGGTTGACAAATCTATCATGGTGGTGCAAGTAGCATTCTTGAAAACCAAATTTCTAATGGCAGTTTTATTAGACGTGGTATGATTGACCATTGTTTGATAAAGTAAAAGGAGAAACATGATTGCAAAGAGTGTGGGGTGATGGTGTATTGGGAAGAGTTTGAGAGCAATCACAAAAATGTAACCGAAAAATGACTTCTCGATGTCTATTTATAGATAGAAATGATAGGATTTGGACATGTCGTAGAATGTCATTCGGTATGCACTAAGGCTAATTGATAAACTGACACATGGTAGGGTAAATATTGGTTTAGTGATGGATTTTACTTTCCACCCGGTTGGTATCTCAGACTTTGTTTTCACCCAATCTATTTCTAGGACCTTGGAAATCACCTGATTTGTTACCTGAACTATGGTTACCATCTAGGACATTTTTCGGTCAATGGTTTCCATCTGGGTCATTTGTCAGTCTATGATTTACATATATTCCACTATTTGTACCTTATCTTTTGCCCAACTCATTAGCTAGTCCTCGAATTCCACCTGGGCCATTGGCTGATCATGGATTTCCATCCAAGCTGTTACCCGGTTCTTAATTTCCACCTGGGCCATTGGTCGTACTTTGATTTTCACCCAGCCCGTATCATCGGTTCTTGCTTTCCAACTTATTGGTCACCGGTCCATGTTTTACACCTGGTTCGTATCCTAAATTTATATATTACCTGGTACAAAATTGGGTTTGTGTTTTCACCCAATCCATTCCCGGATTGTGTTTTCCTTCAGTTCACCAATTTTTTCCATTTTTTTTTCAAAAATTAAGATAATTCACCATATCCTCCTACATGAGGTTGACCTCGATTTGCTAGGGATTCGCAATGGATTCAAAATTTTTTGCAAGGATATTTTAGGTCCGACACTTTATGCATAACCCTGACACAATTTATTTCTAGGTAGATTTTTAGACCAATAGTATCACCCCTCAACTATCGTTGTGGTGTGCCAAAATCCATGATCAACCATTATCATCCACTATAAACTCATTCTTGTATTAGTCATCCACCCATGTAGTATCATGTGATTTTACATTGCATCATGTATACAAACACCATAGTCCTAAAAGGGGCACATTTAGACATCTAAATATGTCATATTATACCTTGTGCAATATTAACATCTAATTTTTTTGTAAAATGCTCCAAAAATTCAATTATTTTTGAAGTATTACCATAATTTCCCCATCTTAGCCCCTTTACCCCATTAAGCTCCATCCTACACCTAGCCCATGGTGACCATTGGATCATCACATTCACCTATCCTAGGTGAATATCACCCTAGTATACCTATTGATCCTAAGATACCCTATTACCCTATTCTACCTTACCCCTTACTCTCCACATCCCAATGCACCCACACCCCTCCCATTCTTATTTAATGCACATGGATGGTGCACCCATGCTCATTTACTACATATGGAAGGGGTGAGGAATTTATCCACCTAAAAATATTGATGAGGCATGGTGCACCCATGCCACCTCACCTCCACCTCACCACCCCTTAACCCTTGGCAAAAATCTATAAATAGTCCCCCTTTCCTTTCATTTGCATGAATGAGATAGATGCTTAGAGAAAATCTGTAAAAATTACTTCCCCACTTATATGCATTATGAGAATCGTCTTTGCTTGTGCTAACCTTATGGATATTTTAATGTGTCTCTCTTTGTATGCCCTTGTTTTGTGAATAGGTTGTATATTCAAATTCCCATAGTCACAAAATTTAGATTAGAGCTATGTGGCAACCTACAAAAGACTTTCATTGAAGAAAATTTTACCAAAGTCACAATAGAAACCATCTAGACATGGATAATTTACAACCAAAAATATCTTGATAGGGATGAATCCTGTCAAGAGCTATTTTTAGATAGCTACATCACAATAGATCAGTTACAGAGGTGAGTAAGATAGTTTTAGTGTATTTTTAAATCCTTTTAAATTTTTCTAATGCATTAGTTTAAGTTTTATTGTTTACTCATTTTTATAAATTTGGGTTCAACTTAAGTGGAACAAGTGATTTATTTGTGTAGGTTTGGAGACATTACTCAATCAATGGTGATATACAAGCCCACCCCCCTCTTAAGGTGGTCAAATAAAGCAATAGTTCCAAAATTGTATTGAAAATTTTGGGATTCCTCATTGGAAATCCACTTTGTAGCCCAAGGGGCATGTGTAAAATTATACTATAACATCGATTGAATTTATAATGAAATATCATGTTTTTCTATCCACACATCTCATCCTTAATTATCACTTATGGTGTAGTAATTTCTACTTGGATAAGGTTTGTCATAGATTTTCTCTTTCTCGGGCATCTTTACTTCAATAAAGATTTTCAAAAATAAATTTCTTGCCATGTTACCTAGATTTTCTTCAAATGGATCCTTTAATTTTTGAGATTCTCTTAACATTTAAAACAATATGTTGTGTTCACTTCTTGAATGCACTTTGCTTCCTACTTCCTACTCACACTTCCTCCTTTCTCCTACTCACACTTGCTTCCATATCACCCTTGCTCTTAACCCCCATTGATGTGTTATTTAATTATCTTCATTTTTATCACTTTAATGTTTAAATCAACCCTTATATAGACTTTAGCCTCTTAATCACATAAATATTAGGCCCATTTCAACTCATATTTGTATATGGCTATTTTTATTTGATCTTTCAATGTTTTAGATGGACTTTTAATTATTTTTTATGAAGAATGGATAGGCGTTTGAGTTACCTCTTTCTTCTAGGATTAAAGAATGCTAACTCTATGTCTCTAAAAGCATAATTTGAAAAAGTTTCTCTAGGTGGAAATTCATTGTAGAATCAACATTGTAGGACCAATCCCTTAGGGAAAATAACTATGAAGAATATTTGTAATTGATCAATAGATCTACTACATAAAATATATAAATGATTTAATATGTAAAATAGATATGAATAAGAATATGGATATGGATTCCCTCTCCATGAAGGAGACACACACACACACACACACACACACACACACACACACACACACACACACACACATATATATATATATATATATATATATATATATATATATATATATATATATATATATATTATCCAAGGGTTATATTATAAAGGTTCATACCCCTTCATATCCCATCACTTATTAATCACCAACTAATAGGTTATTAATAGGGTATAGGTTATTAGCATAATAAGTTATATATAGGATAATATTAGAATATAATATAATATAAATATATTATAAGAGGATATAATAAGATAGTGTTCAGGTTCACTATATGTCCTCCCATATTGAAAAATATTTGAATTGAAACATCATCCAAAATTTTGAAATGGTACTGGACATCTTATCCCTTTATTTAGTTCCTTGAAGGTTCCTTCAAGATATTGTATAAAAAACATTATCTCTTTCCTTAAGCACAAGAATATGCATAGTGACATGAATTTTTGGGGGATGAAAATGGTCCCCACATTGCAACCATCCATGGATGTGGTTCTCTTTGGGTGTTTTCAATACTCATGCCTTTATTGGGGTGCCATTACTAAGAGTGTAGGATGTGGCTCCTTCAAATGACCTCCAATATTTTTACTAAGGCCAACTCATTATTTGGATGTGATCTTTGGTGCTTTGTTGAAAAGGGTTACGAGGAAAGTTGTCAATGACTAAAATCAAATGAAATAAATTAAATATAACTAATCTAGTTATCCTAGGTTAAGGGTGGCAATGTGCCAAAATTCTAGAGACTCTTTGTACCACAAAGAGTTGAGTCAACATATGTATTATAGCTGACAGTGCACAAGGAACACAATTTCCTAGAATATGCATCATATGGAACACCCACACAAGAACCAAGAAAATAAAAGGAATAGTACCAACTTCTTGCATATGTGAATATTGGATTACATACATATCAAAGAAAGAGATTCAATAACTAGTCAACTAAAATAATAAAAGGCTTGAGCCAAGCCATGATACAAAATAAAATGAAGAAAAATCCCATACAAGATCAAATACTAGGTATGGGTATGGCTAGCTTTCAGTCCTTTACAATGAGAAAGAGAGATATTTATAAGTGGGAAAAATTTACCCCCCAAAATTGTACAAGAATTCAAAATTTTTCAATTACAAATTTCTTGGGCTTGTTGAAATCAATAATAAATTATCTTTGAGGTCATGGGAACCTGCAACCATAAATATTGTTGATATTTTACTTTGGTTAGCCATTCTATAGGGCCATATTATGCTAGATATCTCCAAGATTGGATCTTTGGGATCCTTAATTATCATTGCTTTGGATTTGGTGTTTTCCCCTAGGGCTGCTTGTTGTTCCACCACTTTGAATGCACCAGTTTTTGCATGGGGAACTATGTTCAATTACGATGGGTTACCAAGATGAGAATTAGATCATCATCCCTTCCATCGCATTTGGTCACTATGGTTTGGTATGGTGGTTTTGGTGGTAATCAATGCTTGGCTCCCTTCATGTTCTTAATAGGTTCTCTTATTGAAGATATTATTCAATGAACTCCTTGGAGGTCATAGTTATTGCCTTTAGCATTGTTGAGGAATATGCATTTAATTTGAGGTCCATCCCTTTCTATTTCATTAACATCCTAATGATAATTAGTACTACTATATCCTTATCTCAGGTGGACATGTATCTAGGTGTTCTTCTCCTCTTATACTCTTTGTTACTCTCTCATCATGGGTTTTGTGGTGAACCTTGCACAATAGGATCTTCAAAAATTGAAACCTACAAGATGCTAGGATTATGGCCATACTCTAATATTCAAGCCCCTCCCAAGGGAGAAGGGGATTTTATTGTTACCTTCTTGCATATTACCTTGAGTTGCCCCACTTTCTTCATCAATATAATTGGGTCTAGTCCTTATATGTTACTAATTAATGATGAATTGTAATCTCACCAGAGAACTATTAACACTAGGGAATGTGGAAGGATTTAGGAAAGCGATCCTTCCTATCCAAGCAGGGAAGAAGTAAACAAGCTCTAGATGGGTCAAAGTCTTGCCATGAGTGGAATATGATTAGTTATCATAGGAAGATCTCTAAGACTCTAATTCATGGTAAAAATCTCTTTAGGTACCACTAAAAAAGGCTTTATGAACAATTGTTATTCTATTCTGATGGGTCTGCTAGGCTATGTGGCATGGGGAGATTCAAACTTAGCATTACTTGATGATGATGTTTCCTCCTTGGATGCACCTTGGATGGTCTTATAGCATCAACAAATTTATTATTAGTAGGATATTTGGGCACCTTAATTTTAGCTTTAGGTTGGTATTATTGATCAAAATTGCCTTTTGCAATACGATTTGCCCAATTGAGTGAGTTTTCACTACAAATTTAATGGTTCAAAGGGAAAATCCTACTAGTAGGAGTTAAGGATTCCATAGAAAAGGTTCTTGTCCATTGGGCATGGAGTCTAAATGGGGGTAAATCCTAAGGATTTTGCAATAGCAAAGGACATTGGTGAAGGATGGTGTTAGAGGTAAATTTGCTTGAGACTTTGTGAAGACTAGAATGGGGTTGTGCCTCATTTTATAGGTCTCATTCCTTGTGTAGATCACGAGGTTCATTTCATATTCTATTGATCTTATAAAAATAGGTGGATATGGAAGGACTTATTTCCTCATGATTGGGTAGAGGAGACATTATCATAATTTATTGCTCCTTATACCTGAATATAATGGTTATCTTCCTTTCAATAAAAAAGTCTTTGCTACTAATCCCTAGAGATCTGGTATACATACCTTGACCTCAATGACCTTATACTTCAAGCGTACATAGTATTAATCCTTATTATATGATTCCAAAGTTGATACACACAAAAATAGATACAAGCATAATAATAAAAATTATTTTAATTTATATATTTATTACAAGGGCCCATAGATCCGATGGGTCATCCTTTACATTGGGTATCTATCCCATGTGAGTGTGGTTGAATTATTTCTAGGACCAAATTTCCAAAATTTTGCAATCCATTGCTTCTTTTTGTGAGTTGGATGTGTTTTTCCCCACTATTGGGCCTTGCCTTATTCCTTTATCAATTCTTTTGTGTGTATCCCTTCTTCATGTTTATACTAGGTTGTGCTATGTAGGATAGTTCTAGTCATGGATTTTATTTGCTAGGCCTTTCATGCTTACTGGGATATCTGATATCCTTCTAGTTTTGGGTCTAGACCTCTAAAAATACAGTCTTTTAGTGGTATGGGAGGTTTATCACTAGGTTAAGAATTTCATTTAGCCATCATATTATGTTTTTGGTCATCCATCAAGCTATTTTTAATGCATCCCCTGCTTTTAGTAAGGCGAAAGAGATGAGCGTAATATCAGTTAGGAAAATTTAGAATAGGCTAAGGGTGGTGATGTGCCAAAGGTCTAGAGACTCTATATACCATGATAGGTTAATTGAAAACATGCATCATAGATGAAAATACACAAGGAATATGGTTTTCCAAAATATGCATTATACAAAATACCCATACAAGAACCAAGACTAAAATATAGAAATAGTCACAACTTCTTATATATGTGAATGTCATATTACATACATGTCAAATAAAGAGGCTCAAAAACTAATTATCTAGAATAATAAAAGGATTGATCTAGGTCATGATACAAAAGATAACAAAGGAAAACCCCATATGAGGTCAGATACTAGTCATGGACATGGATAGATTTTGATCCTTTACAGTGAGAAAGAGAGATATATTTATAATAAGTGAGGATTATTTCCCCCCTAAAACATGTGGAGGAATTCAAAATTGGTTTAGTTTAAAATTTTCCATGCTAGTCGACATCGACAATAAATAATATCTAAGGTCTTTGGGATCTACAACCATAAATTCTACTAGCTAGCTGGTTTGTTTAGCTATTTTGTAGATCCATATTATGATGGAGATATCTATAATTAGACCTTTGGGATCCTTCATCATTAAAGCCTTGGGTCTGGTTTTTTCCTTAGGGTTGCTTATCATATCATTGCTTTGAATGCATAACTATCATATGGGGAACACCATATGATTATGGTGGGTTACCAAGACTAGAACTAGATCATAATCCCTTTCCTTGCATCTATTCAGTATAGTGGTTCTAGTGGAAATCAATGCTTGGATCCATTTACACCCTTAACAAGTTCCCTTGATGAAGATATTCTCTAGTACAATCCTTGGAGGTCATGATTTCCACATTTGGCATTATTGGAGAAGATGCCCTTCATTAAAGGCTCATACCTTGATATTTTATTAACATCCTAATGAAAATTAGGATTTCCAAATCTCTATCTTAGGTGGACATACCTCTAGGTGTTCTTCTCCTATTATTCTCTCTATCCCTATCTCACCATGGGTTTCAAGGTGGAGCTTGCAAGGACCAAGAAACCTCAAAGCACAATAACTAGGCTTTTGGCCATCCTCCAAATTTCAAAGGATTCACAAATTGGAACCTCCAAGATGCTAGGCTTTTGGCCATCCTTTGATCTTCAAACCCCTTTTGAGATAGAGAGGGATTTATGGATGCCTTCGTACTTGGTTACCTTGAGTCATTCAACTTTCTTACTCCACATAACTAGGTCTGGTACTTGGAGGTTGCTAATTGATGATGACTTGTGACCTCATTAGAAAAATAAAAATACTAGGGGATATGGAAGGAAGCTATACAAGTGATCCGTACTACTTGAGGAGGGGAGAAATCCATGAGTTGTATATGGGGCTGAGTCTTTCCATGAACTTAATAAGGTTAGCTATCATAAAAGGGCTCTAGAACTTAAGTTAATGGTAAAGCTCTTCTTAGCTACCACTAGAAAGACTTGATGAACAATTGTTATTCTGGTTTGATGGGTCCGCTAGGCTATGCAACATGGGGAGGTTTAGACTTAACATTAGTTAATGATGAATTTTACTCCTTGGTTGCACCTTGGACGGTCTTTTGGCATTAATTGCTTCATTAGTAGTAGGAGCTTTGAGCCCTTTCATTTTTTATTTAGGATTGTAGTCTTGATCAAAATTACCTTTTACAGTAGCATTTTCCTAGTGTAGTGAATTTTAACTATATGAACATTGTAAATATTAAGAATATCATCTCATCGAATCAAGATTAATCCATACTAAATAGACCTTGAGAGGCATTGATTTTGGGATCTTGTGAGAATTTATTTCTATCCAAATTTTATTATCATCTTCCAAAATTTGGAATAGATGACTTTTTATAAGAACTATTTTTTAAACCTTGAAGTTAGTGTGTATGAATAAGATCTTTATGGACCACTTTGTTATAGGAACTTCGTACAACTTGGATACTTAGTTATAAAATATGGTTTTTTATATAAATCAAAACATTTCATTATTCTAGATGATGTAGATGTCTATAAATATATCGTTGAAGTTGACAATGTTCAAGATAATAAGTATGATAAGGATTCTAATTTTGATCTTTAAGATGAGAACCATTGGTTGTAGATTAGATAATATTATTGTATAATTTTATATTCATAGTTTAAATTTATTTTTCATAAAATGAATATTTTGATAAATTCCTCAGATGAATGGTTTTTTAGATTTAGCATATTTAGCAATGGAACTAGCAAAATCCTTAATAAATGCTTCATTATAAAAAGAGATATTTCTATATTTTGTAAATTCTTCTATTGTAACTTACAATGCTTAAATTTGTTGATAATATCATGATTATGTTTTTGAAGGTGGATAATTGCATCATACTTTGATAATATAAGTATTTCAAAATTTATTAAATCCTTTTGAATGTCACTCGTTTTTTTCTTAGTCTATTTTCCAAGAAAACAATTTCTTCAATTTATCCCAAAAAGCAATGCACCCTTCATCAAGAATAAAAGGAGAAAGCAACCAACTCAATATGGAGTGGTTTTTAGATAAGTTAGAAATAAAAACCCAATCAACAATGGGAATGAGCATCCTAAGGGTGGTGCTACAAAAGAGCCCCAAGTTCCTCAACAATATGCTGACAAGGGCAAACAAATATCTACTACAAATATTGGAATGCACAAGGAAGAGGTAAGTTCTCTCTTTGCTTTCCCTAATAAGTACCAAATACTTTTTGAAATATCCTTATTTAAAAAATAAAATGAGGAAGTCCCTCATAGCCCAGAACCAACCCATAATATTTCTTCTATCTCCAAGGATAATATTGGGATTGAAATAGATCATAATATGTCCTCTGATCCCAATGAGATGATGGGGATTGAAATAGATCATAATATATCATATAGTACCATTGATAAGATTGAGTTTCCCCATACTTCTCCTCCCCTTGAGAAGCCCTGACTTCTTAGGACCCTCAAGCCCACCCTTGGAGTCTTACCCAGATAGTTTTGGTGATCCTTGCAAGTGGACTCAAATTGAATAATCTACAATCCCACAAACCATCCCAAGATCATCCAACCAGGTAGTTCAAAGAATCAATTCTCAAATTTTCAACCCAAAAAAAACTAGAAGATCCAAAAATCCCCTATTGATTGTGGAGGAGATAATAATAAGGGAAGAAATTTGAAAAGTAATCAATGGAAACAAGGATTAGCTGAGGAAATAACAAGTGGAATCCAAAAGATCATGTTCTCTATAGGGATAATTTAGAAAAAATATGATTTCAAATGTATCAAACCTTTTCAACGTCAAGGAAAGGGGGCCAAAAGGAATGCCAAATATTCTAAATGAAAATCCTCTCTTGGAATGTGAGAGGAATAAATGGTCTAGCAAAGCAAACACTAGCTAGATCATTAAGAAAAGAAGTTAACCCTATAGTCTTTTTAATGCAAGAAACCAAATTAGGTGAAAATTCAGCTCCTACCTGTTGAGTGGTGTTTTAACCCGATTGTGAAAACACACTCTCCTGTAGGATCCGAGTCCTAAATCCTCTGCTTGCAAAGAAAAAACGATTTCTCCAAGGTTCTTATTATGCTAATTATTGATTATCAAGGATGCTGTTTAAAATGAAATGCTAAGAACACCTTAGGGTTTGCAAGTGGATGTTAACAAGGGGCACTGTGGTTTATCAATTTTGAACTTTCAATGGACTAAAAATGAATAAAATTTGTTTAAACCCTAAATTTTGATGGATTTTCAGTGATTTATTCAAACACAGCAATTAAACTGCTGAAAATAAAATATGGGTTTGAAAAGCAAAGACAAAAGTAAATAAAAGTAACAATAAAAATAGATTACAGTTAGAAAGCTGTCATTAATCAGATGAAACCGAAGATACTGAGGCTTTATACATGCAACATAACATAATGAACCTGTACATCCACACAATCCAAATAGGCCAGGTAGTCTCGAGGGTTTCTATGGTAATTCCAGAAAATAGGCATTCGCATGAAGCAACCAAGAGATCTTGCATTAACTTCACCTAAAAACCTAAGAAATCTAGAAGGGGAATATAAACATTAAATCATGCATGCAAAAGTTACTCCTTCTTTCTCATCCAATAAGATGCCAACTCTCTGTATTTGTATTTAAATGATATCTCGATTACATTCAAAAATGTTCCAGGTGTGAAAGAAAATCCCAGAATAGAAAGAAGGAAATTGCCCAAGTACAGGCCCAGAATAGCACAAAGCCTTCGTCTCTGCAACTTCGTATTCGGAAATTTCCAACCCATCTTCCATTTGCATTTTTGGCTTTATAGCAATGTTATGGCTCTTCGATTTCCTCTGTCGCTTCGTTTCCTCTTCCTGTGGGCGACCCTTAAAATTCCTACCTTTCTCGCTTTGATTCACGCTCAAATTTGAAAACTCTTCGAAATTCATCTCTGCATGTAATGCCTCTGCAAATTTGACACCTGTGCACCACGTGTCGTGCTTTTCCTGTGTCCTGTGTAACGCTTACTGCGAAAAAAATGACAAAACTGCAAGTCTGCCCGTTCATCTTCCCGATCGCGAAATCGCGACATGCTTTCCTGCCATACGCGTCCAACGGCTTTTCGTAGCGATATCGCTACCGTTCTAGCCTCGAGCTTCCTTTTCATGAAATGGTAGCGATATCGCTACCACTTTGACTTTGAGCATGCCTTCGCGGAATTTGTAGCGATATCGCTATCGTTTTGAACTTTGAGTCTTCTTTCCGTAAGGCATAGCGAAATCGCTACCGTTTCTCCGTTGGGCCTCCTTGGCAACTTTACGTCGTGACATCGCGACCATTATCATCCTCTTGCCCTCTTTCGACAAACCGTAGCGATATCGCTACCACTTTTATCGTTCGTACGCCTTGGAAAAACTTGTCGCAATATCGCGATGTTTTTTCCCTCGGACCAATATCGCGACGTTTTTTCCCTCAGACCTTCATGCAGCTTTCTATGGCGAAATCACGACCATTTTCTCCGTCCGTACAGTTTGCAAAAACACGTCGCGAAATCGCGACACTTCCCTGCTTCGAGCCTGATTTTCATTTTCGTCGCGATTTCGCGACATCTTCCTTGTACCGTACAACTTTGCCAAAATGCATCGCCAAATCGCGACACCTTTCATCATCCGTACGTTTCTGCAAAACTCGTCGCAAAATCGCAACGTTTTTCCCCCTCGGACCTTCAGCTGTTTCCTGTCGCGATATCGTGACGTTTTTCCGCTTCCGTACACCTTTCCAAAACACGTCGCGAAATCGCGACACTTTTCATCATCCGTACGCTTCGGCAAAACACGTCGCGATTTCGCGACATCATTTATTTTCTTCCCAACAGCATGTCGCGATTTCGTGACACCTTTTCTTTTCTCCTCAGTGACATGTCGCGATTTCGTGACATCCTTTTCATCCTGGTCACCGACACGTCACGATTTTGCAACACCTTTTTCCTCCTGGTCACCGACACGTCGCGATTTCATGACAGTTTTTTTGTTTCGTTGCCGTTGACCGCGCTGACCGCGATTTTTCGACATGTCGCGATTTCGCGACAATTTTCTGGTTTCGGTCGCGATTTCGCTACCTGTCGCGATTTCACGACCCCTTTCTACACTTATGCATTTTCTCTTTTTTTTCAATTCTAGAATCTGGGTCACTGAGATCCTTCCTTGTGAGCCTGCAAAAAGGTGGGTCCCCAATTTTGGGGTGTGTTGTGGATCAACCACAACAAATGGCGACTCTACTGTCAAATGCTCTTGAGCATTTTAGTAAGAACCCAACCTAAAACATATCATAAACTCATAAATACATGTTAGCACATAAGCAAAATAACAAATGCCCACAGATCAGAAGTACATGAATCATCAGAATCATCAAGTATTAGCTCAGTGTGTGCAATGTGTTTTCATTCCCTATCGTTTGAAATTGATCAACATTCCATTATCAGTTTTGCATGAATGCATATATGGGATGGTGAATGATTTGTGACCCTAAATGAATGAGCTAAGAGATTTTGCTTTTCCTAATAAGCATGATCATTCTTCTACTATTATGTACAAGCATTCAAGATTGCCAAACCCTCTTAGGATCCACAAGTTCATTTCCTTATTGTATCCCAAAGTTGGTTATGAGTCCCTACTATTTAGAACCCATGTGCAAGTGAATGTGAAATCAGAACTTTGGGGAATCAGACTCCCACCCAATCGAGATGAGAGTTTAACCTTATCCTTACTATTCTGATTTAGAGTTCATTACCTCACTTTAAGCAAAATAATTAAACCGGTTATGGAAGAAATGGTCATGCTAGTCTAACCCTCTAGACAATCAGTGGTCTTGCTTTTTTTAGGCAAGACATGATGCCATGCATGGGCATATCTAACCCCACAATCCAAAACTTATCTCCATTTATTTGGACCTTGGGGATGACTACCCATCCCTTGCAGAGGACAAGTAGTACGATCCTTACAATCCAAAATAAAGATGAGATGGGAAAAATTTATTTATTTATTTATTTCTTGGACCTTGGGGATGACTACCCATACTGGTTAGGGATAAGTAGTATGATCCTTACAATCCAAACCTTAGATATAAATCATTAATTCTATTGCTTAAACCTTGGGGATGACTACCCATACTTTGCAGAGGACAAATAGTATGATCCTTACAATCCAAGACTTACTATGAAATGAGACATAAGAGCTTTGGGGAATCAGATTCTCAACCAACCAAGATGAGAATTTATGCCCTATCCTTACTACTCCATGTGGGTCAAATCAAAGCTTTGGGGAATTGGATCCTCAACCTAAGTTTTATGAGGATTTAACCCTATCCTTACTACTCTAATTTTAATCTTTAAGCTCTATGGAAGTGGTTAAAACCACTGTTTTAAGGATCATGTTGCATAATAGGATAGACATGAGAACCACTTTCGCTCAACCTTTTCTTCCAAGATAGGTTTTGATCATTTTACTCAAGATCCTTTTTAATTTATGATACGTGCTTGGTTCTAGATATCTCAAGACTCAGTTTCCAACCTTAGGAGCTACTTACATATATGTTATAACACAACCCTAAGAGGATTTGACATACTTTCATGGCTTGTACATAAGGTGCATATGCAACTAAAATGAAATGTATGTGAGGTGAGATGGAATATGAATGCATTACTTCTTGAATTTTGAATGAAATGATTTGTCATGCAAAACTGATTCTTTCATATATCACAAAGTCAAACAATATAACTTAAAAAGTTTTATGCTACTTGTGGAGCTTTTACAAGACAATTCCAATATTTCATATTCTCCTAATCCTAAGCATAAGTTGGCATCTCACTTTTCTATTTTTTTTTTTTAAACTAACACACATGTCAATTGAAATCAAATCCATAATCAAGATCCTAACTAAACTAACAATCCTAAACAATAAAAACAAAATTTGAAAATCCTTCACCAACACCAAAAGAATAATATCAAAGTCTCACAACCTAAGGGCTAAAATAATGCTTTAGAATCTACCCATTAACCGGCAGCATGAAATCTTTCCCTTCTAAGGTTTTTAGCCTGAAGGTGTTCTTCCCAAGTATTTCTAAAATCTGATATAGGCCTAACCAGAGACACTCAAATTTTTGATGGTTTCCTTTTTCCTCATGTCTTTTGTCCCATAGTAACACCAAATCTGAAATTATGAATGATTTAACTTTGGCCCTTCTATCAAACCATATCTTGATGACTTCCTGGTGTTTGTTCATGTGATTCATGGCTTCTTCTCTCTTTTCATCCAGGTGCAATAACTGGCTCAATCTAGCTTCAACTTGATCATCTCGTCCCCATGTACTCTTGTATGAAATGTAAGGTCTGCAGCTCCAAATTTTCTGGAAATATCGGGTCTTGCCCATAGACCAAATGATAAGGAGTATTCCCTATAGCTTCTTTCACTGTCCTATTCTACTCACTGGGGCAAACTTTAATTGACTATGCCAGTCCCGAGGATTCTTTTCCAGCAACTTTTTAATAGTATTCAACAAATTCTTATTTGAAGACTCGGCCAACCCATTTCCTTGAGGATAGTAATTGGATGCAAACTTTAAGCTCACTTTATTATCATATGCCCACTCTGTAAATTGTGTGGAAATGAAAGCTTTACCATTGTCACTGACAATAGAATCGGGCATTCCATATCTTGTGATAATTTGATCCTCAAGGAATTTAATCACAATGTCTGTGGTGGCATGTTTAGTGGGAATCGCTTCTGTCCACCTTGTACAGATGAGTCCGTAGTCGTCAAAATAAATTTGTGAGAGTCAGAAGAATTTGGGTTAATAACCCCGATAAAATCTATTCCCCACTGTGCAAACAGTCTCATTTCAACTACAGGCTGCAATGGCATGGCTGCATTTCTTTCTCTATTTGCAGCCACTTGGCAGATGTGACAAGATCGCACATGAGCATGCGCATATTTGAATATATGAGGCCAGTAATATCCTGCTCGTAGGATTTGGTGTGCTGTAGGATTGGCTGCACCATGACCAGTTCCATGCTTGCCATGAAATTCTTGCAACACCCTGGCGGCTTCGTCTTTGCTCAAGCATCTCAGGTAGATACCTTCATGATTTTTCCTATAAAGTACACCAGACTTTATCAGATAGTTAATAGATTTAAGCCTTAGAGCTCTCCTTTGTGTTGAATTCAAATTAGACGGGCACTTACCAGTCAATAAAAATTGCACAATATCAACATACCAGTCCTCCTTAGCCATGTATTCTGTATTTGAGCATTGACCTGTTATTTGCGGATCATTTTCTGCGATCGCCCTCGCCAGTCCCTATCCTCGAACTAGTTTCATTGGTTGGATTTCGAGATCAAATTCTTGGATGGTTGCAATCCACTTTCCTCTCTTTTCACCTAGTTCATTCTATAAAAACATGGTCTTGACAGCAAAATCTGGTACAATGGCAATAATTCTGTTGTGTACGATGTAATGCCTAAATTTTTTCATAGTTTTAAAAAGTGCGTACATTTGCTTATCAAGGACTGAATACCTTAATTTGGCATCTTTTAGGGGGGCACTTAAAAACACAATGGGCTTTTCAGCATTATCTTCGCCTTTTTGGGTTAATACACTCGCCAAGGAGTGCTCCGATGCAAAAGCATAAATGTAAAAAGGCTTGGAATAGTCTGGGCTTATCAAGACTGAGGATTTGGAAATGGCGTCTTTGATATTTTGGAAAGCCACTCTACTTTCCTCGTTCCATATTACGTCCACATATTTCTTGAGCATCTGGTTTAGAGGTTTAGCTATCTCAGCAAAGCTAGAAATGAATTTCCTCACAAAATTGACTTGCCCAAAGAAATACTATTCTTTTTTACTGCTCGGGAGAGGTAGGTCTTGGATAGCTTGTATCCTTTCTGGGTCGATGGATATTCACTCCTTTGAAATAATGTGACCTAGCAGCTTCCCTTCTGTCACTCCAAAAATGCATTTCTTGGGATTTAATGAAATTCCATGTTCCCTGCATCTTTGAAGCACCTTCTTTAAGTCTTTAACATGATCCTCTCTCTTCTTCGAGAAAACTGGGATATCATCCACATACATGATGATGCATTTGCCTATTAGTCCTTTGAATGCGTAATCCATGGCACGTTGAAAAGTTGCACCAGCGTTTAACAGTCCGAACGACATTCTCTTATATGCAAATGTCCCCCACTTGGTAGTGAAGGCTATTTTCATCCTGTCATCTGGATGTATAAGAACTTGGTTGTACCTGAATATCCATCGAGAAAGGACATCATTTCTGATCCATTTACCATTTGCAAGATTTCATCGATTGATGGCAATGGATAATTATCTTCTGGGAGGCTTTATTAAGATTTTGAAAATCTATGCACAGCCTAATCTCTCCACTCTTTTTTCTTACTGGAACGAGGTTAGCCACCCAGGTTGAGTGCCTAACAGGAAAAATGATTTTCACCTCCAACAGTATTTTAACCTCCTTTTCGATCAAAGGCTCCAATAGCGGGTTAACAACTCGCTGTCTTTGCCTAAAAGGCTTGGAGTCTGGCTTCAAAGGTATGGTATGCGTGATAATGTTTTGGTTGTAAGTCTTCAGCTCATTGTAGTTCCAAGCAATACAATCTATGTAATGCTTCAAAGTCCGTATTATATTGCTCCTTTCTTCCTCTGTACATGCCTTTGCTATGTACACCTCCTTTGGATTGTCCGCACTCCCGCATTAATTGAATCGCATGCATCTTTGGGGAGCGGGACTTTTTTTCTTTTCTTGTTCTTGCATTCCATGTCGAACATTTTTTCTAATGAAACCACGTCTTTAGGAATTTTGTTGGATTGATACGCAGCTTTCACTTTCTTCTCGTTTCATCTTGCCACCTTTGTTCCTCATCGATCACTTGATTTTTAAAAATACCCGAGTTTGTGACAAACTTGAAGATGTGCCTGTCACACTCAAAAACCTGGAAATTCTTCACATTATCAGGTATTGATGGACAAGGAACCAACTCAATGGAAAACTTTTTACATCTTTTTATATCCACCGGGTTTAACATGCCCGCGACGACTACAAGAGAGTCTGCTATTCGATTCCCTCTCCTAGAAATAAGGGCTATGTTGAATGCATCAAAATCCTCCATGAGATCCATAACCCTAGTCCTATAAAGGCTTAGTCTTTTGTCACGGCATGTATACTGTCCTTTGATTTTCTTGACAACCAACTCAGAATCACCCAAAACCTTCAAGCATTTAACATGTTTGCTCAATGCTAGACGTAAACCGTAGATCAATGCTTTGTATTCTGCCACATTGTTTGTGCAAGGAAATTGCGATCGTAGGCAGCCAATAATGGTTTACCTCCTGGACCAGTGAGCTCGACTCTAGCTCCTGCTCCCTGTCTATATTTTGATCCATCAAACTTGAGCAACCACGTGTGATATTTTTCCTCAGAAGAACCACCATGACACACTTCTTCTTTAAGTTCATCAACAACATTCTCAACATCAAGAGCATAGACCCCTAGGTCCAGCTCCGTAAAACTGAACCTCATTCGGCTTGTTAAAATTTTTTATAATCTCCTTAAGCCTCGGTTCATTTTCCACTCTGATTTGGTTAGCAATGCCCTTCCATGGCAGCCACATATGCGAGCAGTCTGTTGCAAAATAGCCATTCAGCGTTTTCATCCAATCTCTCGCAAGTAACATTCCATACCTACTCGGGATGTTAACCACAAAAATGTCTACAACCTGCTGGACCCTGGGTTCGGAATTTAATTGAATCTTGACATCATATAAGGTCCCTACTACATTTACCTCTGAACGGTCCAATTGCAAGACCGTGCATTTGGATGAAACCGGTTGTAGTCCCAGCATTTGACATATCTCCGTAGGCATGAGGTTGCTCATGGCTCCCGTGTCTACCAAATAGTTATGCAAGTTCTTACCCGCAATTCTCAGAGTTAATAAGAATGGCGGGACATCCCTTCTCTCCTTTCGCAAAATCAGATGGGATTCAGCCCTTTTTTCCTTACTCATCGGATCAGGTGAGTTCAAAGCTCTTATCAATGCCTCCTTTTGACCAGGCAATTTAGCTGCGTCCAGGAATGAAAGGCTAGATTTGGACTTCTTCATATCCTCCACTACGTCATAATTTGGTTTTTTGAATTTGACTATCTTTTGGACGTCATTAGACATTTCTCTTCTGAGTGGAGGGGGAGGGTTGTTACTTGCCTTTGTATCTGGAGGAAGAATAGAACTGTTTGGAGGTGTTGATGAGGTTTTAGGGGTTTTAGACTTACTCCTCAAGTTGTACCCATGAGTCCCCTTTCTAAAATCTCGAAAAGCTTGCACCTCTTGTTCCAAAACTTCATCTTCTTCCTCCTCGCTCTCACCCTCTTGGTGATATACTGTTTCCATCACCATAATATTTTCATCTTGCTGATACGATGGATCCTCATTTGATACCAATTCCAAATCATCAACTTGTGCCTGAAGACAATGAGTGTATCTAGCTATCTCAAGAAAATTCCTTTCATTGTGTTCTTTTGTGTTATGTAACCTGCACCCTCTTTCCCATGCCAAATCTGAAAGATTCAAAAGAGAATTGGATTGGCTGGGGCCTGCAAAAGCATCTAATTGGTTAGCAATGGGAGCAAGAACTCCCCCATTGTTTGGCTTAGTGTTCCAGTGCCTCCATCTATTGTTAAAATTCTGACTTGGGTGAGGGGCACGGGACTCATGCTTCTGCTGTTGAACCCTGTCATTACTTAGTTTATGTACTAGTTTCTTGAGCTCTTCGACTTTCGAAAGGACATCCTTCGGTGGAACCACATTGTTGTTAACCCCCATTGGATTTGCATAATTGATGGGGTCTTGATTCCACATTTGGGTGGGGTTCTGAGGAATTGGATTCCCATATGGATTGATACCTTGAATTGGGATTGGATTCGGAACAGGAACTATGGCTTGAGGATTAACTTGACTATTTTCCTGCGTAGTTGATTGGCTGTTCTGCAAAAATGCAGGAACAGGTGGAATGGCTGTGATTGGTTGGATTGGAATGGGTGCATATGCGGGTGCTGATGGATACAACTGCTGATATGGGAAGGCGTTCATACTTGGCATTTATGGTGCCATGAGCTGATTTGCCTGGGGAACTTGACCATATGGAGCACCCTGTCCCAACATAGGCATTTGGGTAAACCCGTAGCCTTGTGGTGTCAACTGCTGCTCAATAGTCATGGCTTCATTATAGGCCAAAGCAAGCGTGGTGACCTGAGGATTACGCCTTGCAAACATGGCTGTCATGGGGTCCAATGCCCCAAAATATATCTACAAAGCTACTATAGGATCGATGGCAAAATGTCTAATTGCTTTGTTATAGTTCTTTTGGAATCTCTGATTAAACATTCAGATTGGTTCCCCTTGGCCTCGTTTGCATGTAATAAAATGATTGTAAATAGTTGCGGGATCTAAGGGAGACCTAAATTGATTGAAAAATGCATTTTCCATTTGTGTCCAAGAGGTGATTGAACCATTTGGCAAGCATATATACCATTCATATGCTATTGGATCCAAGCTCATGGGGAAAAGTCTGCAGGCTACATCCTCATGCTGAACTTGCAGTCTAATTAAGACATATCTATAGGCTTGGATATGTTCTTCTACTGTTCTTAGGCCATCTGGCTTGTATTTAGGCAGAAATATTTCAATGTTCTTGGGGATTTCATGGATATCCCCAGTAATATTCAAAGGAGTATTGTTAGCTCCATACCAAGGAGCCTGCTAGAGCTTGAGCCATTTGACTCGTAATTGATGTAGACAGACCTACAATAGCATAAGAAATGTTACAAACTATAGGCACACTAGGGGCAACAGATACTACCGGCGTAGGTCCACTCGACGTTCCCCGGAGAAAACAGATCCTTTTGCTATCGGAGTGCTTACGACTTGCTTGAATTTACCCTTGGGAGTACCATTAAGGTCGTGAAAAATGGTTTCTCCGGTTGTTTGAGACCTGGTCGCAATACGGCATGGTGGGTCCAGCCTGCCTGAGGAAACCCTCGGCTAGTTTGAAGAAAACCTGCAACAAACACAAAAACAGTGTTGCAGTTTAGCCGTAAATAATTTCAGACTTAAATCAAAAACAAAATATTCAGATATAAAAATTAAAATAGATAAACCGATCCGCCCTCCTTCTAGCGCCAATCTGTTGAATGGTGTTTTAACCCGATTGTGAAAATACACTCTCCTATAGGATCCGAGTCCTAAATCCTCTGCTTGCAAAGAAAAAACGATTTCTCCAAGGTTCTTATTATGCTAATTATTGATTATCAAGGATGTTGTTTAAAATGAAATGCTAAGAACACCTTAGGGTTTGCAAGTGGATGTTAACAAGGGGCAGTGTGGTTTATCAATTTTGAACTTTCAATGGACTCAAAATGAATAAAATCTGTTTAAACCCTAAATTCTGTTCAAACACAACAATTAAACTGCTGAAAATAAAATATGGGTTTGAAAAGCAAAGACAAAAGTAAATAAAAGTAACAATAAAAATAGATTATAGTCAGAAAGCTGTCATTAATCAGATGAAACCGAAGATACTGAGGCTTTATACATGCAACCTAACCTAATGAACCTGCACATCCACACAATCTAAATAGGCCAAAGTGAGTCTCGAGGGTTTCTATGGTAATTCCGAAAATGAGAATTTGCATGAAGCAACCAAGAGATCTTGCATTAACTTCACCTAAAAACCTAAGAAATCCGGAAGGGGAATATAAACATTAAATCATGCATGCAAAAGTTACTCCTTCTTTCTCATCCAATAAGATGCCAACTCTCCGTATTTGTATTTAAATGATATCTCGATTACATTCAAAAATGTTCCAGGTGTGAAAGAAAATCCCAGAATAGAAAGAAGGAAATTTCCCAAGTATGGGCCCAGAATAGCGCAAAGCCTTCGTCCCTGCAACTCCGTATTCAGAAATTTCCAACCCATATTCCATTTGCATTTTTGTCTTTATAGCAATGTTATGGCTCTTCGATTTCCTCTGTCGCTTCGTTTCCTCTTCCTGTGGGCGACCCTTCAAATTCCTGCCTTTCTCGCTTTGATTCACGCTCAAATTTGAAAACGCTTCGAAATTCATCTCTGCATGTAATGCCTCTGCAAATTTGACACCTGTGCACCACGTGTCGTGCTTTTCCTGTGTCCTGTGTAACGCTTACTACGAAAAAAAATGACAAAATTGCAAGTCTGCCCGTTCATCTTCCCGATCGCAAAATCGCGACATGTCGCGAAATTGCGACATGTCGCGATATCGTGACATGCTTTCCTGTCGTACGTGTCCAACGGCTTTTCGTAGCGATATCGCTACCGTTCTAGCCTCGAGCTTCATTTTCATGAAATGGTAGCGATATCGCTACCACTTTGACTTTGAGCATGCCTTCGCGGAATTTGTAGCGATATCGCTACCATTTTGAACTTTGAGTCTTCTTTCCGTAAGGCGTAGCGAAATCGCTACTGTTTCTCTATCGGGCCTCCTTGGAAACTTTACGTCGCGACATCGCGACCATTATCATCCTCTTGCCCTCTTTCGACAAACCGTCGTGATATCGCTACCGCTTTTATTGTCTGTACGCCTTGGCAAAACTTGTCGCAATATCACGACGTTTTTTCCCTCGGACCTTCATGCAACTTTCTGTCGTGAAATCGTGACCATTTTCTTCGTCCGTACAGTTTGCCAAAACACGTCGTGAAATCGCAACACTTCCCTACTTCGAGCCTGATTTTCATTTCCGTCGTGATTTCGCGACATCTTCCTTGTACCGTACAACTTTGCCAAAATGCGTCGCGAAATCGCGACACCTTTCATCATCCGTACGTTTCTGCAAAACTCGTCGCGAAATCGCGACGTTTTTCCCCCTCGGACCTTCAGCTGTTTCCTGTCGCGATATCGCGACATTTTTTTGCTTCCGTACACCTTTCCAAAACACGTTGCGAAATCGCGACACTTTTCATCACCCGTACGCTTCGGCAAAACACGTCGCGATTTCGCGACATCATTTATTTTCTTCCCAATAGCATGTCGCAATTTCGTGACACCTTTTCTTTTCTCCTCAGCGACATGTCACGATTTCACGACATCCTTTTCATCCTGGTCACCGACACGTCGCGATTTCGCAACACCTTTTTCCTCCTGGTCACCGACACGTCATGATTTTGCGACAGTTTTTTTGTTTCGTTGTCGTTGACCGCGCTGACAGCGATTTTTCGACATGTCACGATTTCGTGACAATTTTCCGGTTTCAGTCGCGATTTCGCGATATGTCACGATTTCGCTACCTGTCGCGATTTCGCGACCCCTTTCTACACTTGTGCATTTTCTCTTTTTTTTCAATTCTGGCATCTGGGTCACTGAGATCCTTCCTTGTGAGCCTGCAAAAAGGTGGGTCCCCAATTTTGGGGTGTGTTGTGGATCAACCACAACACTACCTTGAGCAAAAAAATATGGAAAAATGGAGAAGCTATTTCTTGTAGTGCTAGGGGTGCATCAAGGGGTCTCTTGTGTATTTGGAATCCAGAGAAGCTTGAGGGAATATTGATTCACTCAAATGACACGTCAACTAGCATTATATTTTTTGATAAAGACAAAAATTTCCCATGGATACTCACCAATGTGTATGCATCTAATTCAATTCCTGGTAGGTCTAGGTTATGGGAAACCTTAACCAATCTTAGAAGAGAAATCACCAATTTTCCTTGGATATTAGTTGGGGATTTCAACACTCCCCTCTATCCTTCAGATAAAAGAGGTGGTTTTGGATCAATCTCAAAAAGCATGGAATATTTCCATGATTTCATCAACTCTAATGATCTTATGGATGTTAACCTAAAAGGCAACCAATTCACTTGGTCCAATAGGAGGAGTGGTAGCCAACTAATTCAGGTCAAACTGGATAGAATCCTCTTTTCCTAGGAGGCTACATCAAAATGGGGAGATGCAAGCCTCCAATAATTACTCAAAATTGGTTCTAGACCATAGCCCACTTCTCCTAGAAACAAGAAACCCTCAGACCTTCAGAACCCCCTTTAGGTTTGAAGCCATGTGGACTCATCATCCATAGACTTCAGGGATAGAATCATTTAGTGGTGGCAATCCAAGTTCCATGGATCACCCTCATTTAGATTGGGGTAAAAATTGAAACTGGTTAAGGAAAATCTCAAGATTTGGAATAAAGATATTTTTGGAAACCTTTTTGAGAATAAAAAGGTGATCAAGAACCATTTGGAAATAATTGAGAATGATATTCTTAATGGACAAAATGATGATGTTGCATTGAGAGCCGAAGAAAATACTCTTTTGGTAGAATATCACAATGTTCTTGCCTGTGAGGAGACCTTTTGGAGGCAGAAATCTCGAGCAATATGGCTCAAGGAAGGAGATTCCAATACAATTTTTTTTCACATTTCTACTCTAAGAAATAGGAGTAATAATATAATCAAGGAATTACTCAGGAATTATGGGAGTGTTACTATAGATATCAAGGAAATAAGATCAAAAGTAGTCTCTCATTTTATGCAGTTGCTTGAAAAATCAAAATCAACCTCTGTTAGTGCCAAATATTCTCTACTTTAGCACATTCCATATTCCATTTTAGAGGATATCAACTCCAAGTTAATTACAATTCTCTCTGATGATGAAATCAAACAAGCCCTTTTTTCCATGAAACCTGACAAGGCTCTTGGTCTTGATGGATTTCCTCCTAGATTTTTCTAGGCTTTCTAGGATTTTGTCGGACCTGATGTGTGTGATGCTATTAGAGAATTTCAGTCATCCAAGGCCATACCTCACAATTTTAATTCTACTTTCATAGCTCTGATCCCTAAAATCCAAAATGCTAGATCCTTCAATGATTTTAGACCTATGAGCCTATGCAATGTTGTATACAAAATTCTCACCAAATATTTGGCCAACAGGATGAGAGATGTTCTTCCTTTGATAATTGACCATTTCCAAGGGAGCTCGATGCAAGGAATATCTATTCTGTATGGAATCATTACTATTCATGAAGCCCTACATTCTACTTCTCAAACTAAGAAGGTTGCCTTCCTGTTAAAGCTTGACATGAACAAAGCATATGATAGATTGAATTGGAATTTTTAATTGTAGTTTTAACCAAATTTAGATTCCATCATGATTGGGTTAAGTTGATTAAAGGATGCATTTCCTCAACTTGGTTCTCTATCCTAATCAATGGATCACCTACTGGATACTTTCCAAGTGGTAGAGGCCTAAGACAAGGGGATCCTTTATCCCCCCTTCTCTTCATAATTACTACTGAGGCGTTGGGAAGATCTATTCATGCAACTAGAAGCTCAGGTCTAATATTTGGGATTAAGGTTACTTCTCAAACTAATCCTATAACCCATCAACAAATTGTTGATGACACTCTCCTATCCACCTATGCTTCTATCATTGAGGCCAAATTCATCAAGCACATCCTCCTCTCTATGAAGAAGTTGCAGGATAGAAAGTGAATTTCCAAAAAAGCAAATTATACTTCCTAAACACTCCTCATAGGTGGCAACTCAAAATTGCAAATATTTTGGAGTGTGCAATTTCCACCTTACCAGCTACCTATTTAGGGCTGCCCTTATTCACTAGAAATGTTTCTGAAGAAATGTGGAACAATGTCATTGAAAGAGTCCAAAAAAAACTCACAGGATGGAAAGGCAACCTTCTATCTCAGGTAGGAAAAGTGGTCCTAACCATGGCTTGTCTACAGAGTATTCCTGTCTATTTTTTATCAGTATTCAAGGCTCCAATTAAGGTTTTTAACAAAATTGAGCAAATTCAAAAATAGTTCTTATGGACTGGGGCTGAGAATAAAAATAGATTTCACCTTGTTGCGTGGGACAAAGTGTGTGGACCGAAAGACCAGGGAGGAATTGGTTTGAGAAGAATTAACCATTTAAATATGGTTCTATTGGAAAAACAAGCTTGGAGATTAGTGTTAGAAGAACAGGTGGAATGGGTCAATTTAGAAAAAAGGAAATATTTGTAGAGATCCAGATTTTTATGTGATTTGGCTCCTTCTATTGGGTCAAACTTTTGGAAATCCATTAGCCTAACAAAACAACTCTCGAGAAAGGGCCTCATATGGCAAGTTGGAGATGGAAATATGATAAAATTCTGGGAAGACAAATGGATAGGAAACCATCCACTTATAGCATTTCTTGCTTTCAGAGCTATAAAGGATTTTACTGATCCATTGTTTGGCCAAAGAGTTGCTGAACTTTCTAATGGTATCCAATAACTCACACATATGGAAAAGGATACAATGCCCCAATTTATCAATGGAAATTAACTCTTTGGAGGCCTTACTTTCTTCTTATATTTTACCCTCAAGGAATGCTAAAGATCACCCTATTTGGGTATCCTTTGACATTGGAGAATTCATAGTTAAGTCGGCTTATCAAATCATACTAGATCCTGAGGAAACTCTTAATCCTTTCAATTTGGTTTGGATCAAACACCTAACTCCAAAAGTTTCCTTTTTTCTTGGTTGGCAATTCAAAATAGAATCCTTACTATTGAAAATATCATTAAGCATGGAATCCCATTGCCTAATAGGTGTTTTTTATGTCTTGCTGATTGGGAATCAACAAGCCACATTTTCCTAACCTATCCTTTTTCTTGTTCCATTCTTAACAACCTTTTTCAAAGGTTCCATATCAGTTGGGCCAAGCCTCCTTCTATTATTGATTTGTTTTCCCAATGGCCTAATCCTTTCCACAATCCTTATCTCTGGGTGTTTTGGAAAATATGCCTTCACCACTTTCTTTGGAAAATTTGGCTCGAAAGAAACAGAAGAGTTTTCTCCAGCTCAACTACGGATATTGCTTCCATTACCAATAGAATCATCTTATTTGCTAAGGAAAATGTGCTCTTGATCCCAAATGATCCTCATCCAATCCTTGGGTTTGAAGCATCCTTACTTCAGTCTTTGCACATTTCTCTAGAGAATCCCAATTTCAATTCTTCCCAAATATCTAGAAGCAATATTAAATGGATTCCTCCACCTCAAGGATGGGTTAAATTTAATTTTTATGGGGTGGCTAAAGGAAATCCCGGATGAGCTGGTGTTGGGGGATCCTTAGGGACTGTAAAGGAAATTCTATCTTTGCCTTCATTGAGGGTTTGGGAGAACAATCCAATCACACTACTGAAGCTAGAGCCCTATGGAGGGGTCTCCTTTTGATCAAGCAGTTTCCAAGAAAATTCATCATTGAAGGGGACTCCTTGAATATGGTTAATTATTTAAAAAACTCCAAAACACCTACTTGGAAGGTCAAAAACCTTATTGAAGAATCCATAAGCCTAATTATTTATCAACATAAGGCCATCATCCAACACATATTTAGGGAAGCAAATGGAGTGATGGACAAGTTGGCAAACATCAGAGTTAATGCCCTTGGTATGATGACGTGGACTGACACCCTCCCAAGAGAGGTCAAAGATATCGCCAGGTGGGAGAAAGTTCAAAATGCCTAGCAATATGTTATTCATATTTCTTTGCACAATCATTGGTTTGAAAAGTTTATTTTCCCTAGGTCTTAAAACCATAAGTGTATTTTGCTCCGCAAGGATCCTTTTATGCAATCCTACTATTCCCATGATGATGTTCAACTTTTCGAGGCATTCATTGATTGGTGCATTTAGCATGTTTGTGAGCTTACGATGCACCTCACTAGGCCTCATGGTCATTAATATTGGTAGTGCCAACATTCCTCTTTTCAATGGTCCAAAGGTTACCATGTTTTGTATTCCCAACTGTTATTTTTTCCTTGTTTTTTGTCCTTCGTAAAATATTTTGGACTACTTTTCCCCAAATCCCTCCCACATGTCCTCTTTCCGTGTGGTGCCTCATCATCCCTTTTCATTATTTTTCTTGGGACTCATCACTAGTCTCATCCTTCCCATGCCTCGACCCGCTTCCTCTATCCACCATTTCCCTAGGCTTCATGTGTTTATTTTTCATTGCGAGAATCTCACTGCCTTAAATTTTTGTTGCCCATTTCATCAAAAGTTCCTAGGAGTGGCACACCTTTCTACTTTTGGAGGTGCTAGGAGCTGTTGGAATTCCCAGATCTCCAAGACTGGTTGCTTTTCTATCTAGGATAGGGTGGTTCTACATTTCTTAAGGATGCATCTCATCCCAAGGAGATGGCATAGAAGCTTCTAGAAGGACTCAAATCTGGCCTGTTTTACTAAAGCACACCTCTATGCTAGATTCGTCATCCACATTGATTGTGTCCCAAGGTTTCCTAGGTACTCTATTTTTTCTCGCTTCAAACGCCTCTACTTATCGATCATCATGGGTTTTGTTGAGCCTGATATTTTGAAGATAGAATCGATGGCTAAAGCAATCATGAGCGCGTGGGTCTTCATGTCATTTTTGAAGCAATTATTTGAAATGAACTGGGATATCATTACTAATTTTGCGTTAATATAGGAGAAAGACATCGTCATCATTCATGGAGTAGACTTCCAGGTCGACATCCATATCCTCGTTGAAATTACTGGCCAATCACTGGTAGAAAAAACTGTCTGAAGAGACAAGCACAATTAGGATATTGAGCTCAAGGATTTCGAGCCAAAATCAAGACTGCGCAAGCTCGTTAAATCGGTTATGGTTCGTGATGATTTACCCACCCCATAGAAGGAGGTCTTGAAGCCAATGATGAAATAAATTATAGTTGATGATCCAAGTTTCCAGCTAAGGAGCTTTCACATTGCTTTTGTCAATCATTTCAGGGAGGTGAAACCCCTTAATATCCTAGAATTTATGTATTTGTCTATGGATTACTCCATCAAGGCAACCCGATCGAAGAAATATGAGGCTTGGCCCTCACATAAAGGGTTATTTAAGGTAATATATGCTCATTTTTTGGAGAAATTTCCCAAAGAAAATGTGGCTTCGTAGGAACAACAAGGAGATTCCAAGCAAACGATGGAGGAGGATACATCCTTCACCCCTTCCTCAAGTGTTTGAGGTTCAAAGAAGAGAAAAGTGGAAGGAAGCTACCTGGACACTGAGCAGTCTGTA